>OX276384.1:26727500-28205000 GCA_946251855.1 Alsophila aescularia
AAGTTTAGTGTGGATCACTATTATTTATTCTGTGGTATCACTCTGTGTCTGAGTGTGTGTGTGTGTATTTGTTTGTGTGTCTGTCTGTGGCTTCGTAGCTCCCAAATGAATGGACCGATTTTGATGCGTTTTTTTCTGTTTGAAAGTTGATATGATCGAGATGGTTCTTAGATATTTGGGAAGGGGGAGATATTGAGGGATATTGAGGGGGGATATTGAGGTAATCGAGATGGCGCATAGCTATAATAGCAGGGGGTAGAGGGGTAGTGAGTAGAGGCACGGGGAATGGGGGTGATAATCGCTGCTCTGAAACGAATAGACCGATCTTAATGAGGTTTTTTATGTTTGAAAACGGATGTGATCGAGATGGTTCTTAGCTATATGGGGGGGGAGTTGATAAAAGGGGCGGGAGTTAAGAAAAGGGGGGCGGGAGTTGAGAAAAGGGGGGCGGGAGTTAAGAAAAGGGGGGCGGGATATGAGAAAAGGTGGTGAGAATAGTATCTTTCAAACGAATGGACCAATTTAGTGCGGTTTTTTATGTTTCAAAGCTGAGATAAACAAGATTAACAAGATTGTTCTTAGCTTGTAGCTATTACCTAAGAACAATATTGTTTATCTCAGGAGCGGAGGAGAGGAATGGGGGTGAGAATCGTAGCTCCCAAACGAATGGACCGACTTTGATGCGGGTTTTTATGTTTGAAAACTGATGTGATCAAAATGGTTATTGGGATATTGGGGGAGGGGGAAGGAGTTGAGAAATGGGGGTTAGAATCGTATTTACCAAACGAATAGACCAATTTAGCTACGGTTTTTCATGTTTTTTTGTGCTGGGGGGTGTTGCTGGGGAGGGGGGAATAGGGGTGACGACCGAAGCTCTCAAACGGATGGAACTATTTTTATCTTTGAAAACTGGTGTGATCGAGATGCTTCTTAGCTAAAGGAAGTCGGGGGTTATATAAATTTTTCATTTGTGCTTGTTGTATTAAAACCTGACTTGGAAGTAGCTCATCTATTGTTTCCAATAAAATATTATTAACTTTAAACTAGGAAGGACAAGGAAGTCACTATACCGTCTGTTCTGCCCCGTGCAGCGTGTTCTGCCAGATCACGCTTGTATTTTTCCCAATTCCTTCTAATCTTACATGCCTTTGCTTAGTACCCCTGCGCTCTTTCTGTTCATATCAACCCACAATCTTTAACTTTCAGTAACAGACGTTTGTTTATCTTACAGTTATGAGATCACAGTGAGTTTGAAAGGAGCATCAGCATCAATGGGCACCTTCACTCAGAGCCAGACCTCGTATCTGCCCAAGGAGGTCCTTTGGGGACATCGGTTCCCACCAGTTGTCAAGTAAGCACACTTTTATGAGATCACAGTGAGTTTGAAAGGAGCATCAGCATCAATGGGCACCTTCACTCAGAGCCAGACCTCGTATCTGCCCAAGGAGGTCCTTTGGGGACATCGGTTCCCACCAGTTGTCAAGTAAGCACACTTTTATGAGATCACAGTGAGTTTGAAAGGAGCATCAGCATCAATGGGCACCTTCACTCAGAGCCAGACCTCGTATCTGCCCAAGGAGGTCCTTTGGGGACATCGGTTCCCACCAGTTGTCAAGTAAGCACACTTTTATGAGATCACAGTGAGTTTGAAAGGAGCATCAGCATCAATAGGCACCTTCACTCAGAGCCAGACCTCGTATCTGCCCAAGGAGGTCCTTTGGGGACATCGGTTCCCACCAGTTGTCAAGTAAGCACACTTTTAAAAGCCTTTTCTTTTAGTCCCATAATGTGTTCAAGTAACTTGAAAGAAAACAATTTTCTTACGTGATTGGAGCAATGTTAAATTATTTCAATTGAGCCTAAATTCTCAAGAACGGACAAATATTCCTTTATGTATGTAAATTTAGAATACCGAAAATTCATGTAAAGAAACTTACTATTATCTAAAGTCGTCATTAGGATGCGAAATCCAATAGGTCAGTTTAACTGTAACTAATTTACATAATGTATATTATAATGACCATTCAAAAAGCTAGCAAAAAAAGAAGAAGAAAATACAACGATAAAGTTATAGTCAGTCAGATTTCTTGTCCAAACCTGTTTGAACCAGGGACCAGCATAATAACTCCTCAAAATCATTGATGAGGTTACTGATAAATACGGAGCGAAGTATCTTATGTAAGTACTCTTTATGTCTATTGACTTGTTTCAGATACGACGGACACAAGCAGAAGTACGTGATAGAACACAAGAAGCTCGATGCTACGGAGCCAGTCGACACTCCTTTCTGCAGCGCCGAAGAACTTTACCAGTAAGAATCTCTAACCCAAATAATGCACCATTATTGTGTCTCCTTCCTTTTTACCCGACTTCACGAAGGGTTCTATGTTCGGGTTGTATGTATGTTTGTTTGTTGGTTTCTTTGTACGTTTCTTAGGCGCGTCCTACATCCTAAACGGCTTGATGGATTTTGATAAATGAGGTTTGGATTCGTCTTGATCACGAAAACGCTATAGGACACTATAGTCTATTGCAACTACAAAAGTAAAGTAAAATATGTAAGTAAAAAAGAAACATTAAATTTATATCACTACAAGCTACGCCCCGCGGATTCGCTCGCGTCCCGCAGGAACCGTGCATTTTTTCGGGATAAAAATTAGCCTATGTATTAATCCAGGGTACCTCCATAGCAAATTTTATCCAACTCCGTTCAGCCGTTTAAGCGTGAAGAAGTAACAAACATACACATACACACACATCATTTAATACAAATGTTCGCCTTTATAATATTAGTATAGTGTAGTTAGTGTGATTATTTTTGATGGTGGTCAGCTCGTATTCAATAATTTTGTTCGCAGTCGGGATTTTGGATTTTTATAATAATTTTACTTGTTGTTTTATTATTTATCTCTCTCGTCCATCTTATATCTCTGTATACTCTATTTAGTAGCTATATTATTTATCTCTCTCGTCCATCTTATATCTCTGCATACTCTATTTAGTAGCTATATTATTTATCTCTCTCGTCCATCTTATATCTCTGTATACTCTATTTAGTAGCTATATTATTTATCTCTCTCGTCCATCTTATATCTCTGTATACTCTATTTAGTAGCTATATTATTTTTCCTACTTCGTCCCCTTGAAAGAAAGAAACCATTTATTCAGACAGTAACAGTGCCGTAAATATATGTATTTTTTTCTGTCTGTTATTCACAACAACAATCCGTTCATGGATTATAAAAAAAACAATCAATATGTGATAATTTCTGAGGACAGTGATGCCAGCTGCTGTGTTCAGCAGTTGTTGCACCTTTGGTGACTTGACATCAGATTATTAACTAAAACAGCAGAGAGCAGTCAGTTACACATTAACCTTTGCGCACATCTCTCCATCTTGCTTTGAATCTCTAATATAGTGCTAAAGTAGTCTTATTTATCGAGATATACTATAACGTTTCAGCACCCCACAAGACAGATCGGAGCCGCCCCTCCGTCCTGGGACTCCAAGCAGCTTCAGTGAGAAGATATCCTTATTCCAAATGGGAAGGTCATCTTCCTTCAGGAAGAAAACTACTAAAGGATTATAAGAATTCACCTAATTTAATATTATTACTCGCATGATGTGTTATTCAGCCCTTACAAAAATATACTCTTTGTACACTTCGCATTAAAGAAGTTAATTTGCTGTTACAATACAATTTTCGTCGTCGTATCGTATGAGGACGTGTTAGCGTCTGATGTCAGAGTTTGTCAGGCCGCCCGAGGACCTCTTACATGGCTTAACGACTGTTATTAATCAATAATAGCCGGGACTGATATCTTAACGTGTCCTCCGAAGGACTGAGCGATGGGACACCGCACGTAACTTTGGTTAGCCTAGGACCGAACCCGGTACCGTTCGATTCTATGTTACACTATTAAACCCTTGTAAGGCTACCATCACATATAACATGTTTATGTTTGAACTATTTAGCAAATAATGTTTACAATGTTCAATTAATATTTACAATTAAAACTAAGTTGAGTATGATTCACACTAACAAAAATTAGAGTTAAATTCGCCGTCTTCTGGTGTACTTTCTTTGAGGTAGTGACGCTACCTCATTGAATAGCTACACAATTTTTTTGGCTTAGGGGAAACTCGCCTTTTAGCACGACTGCCCAAAAAAGAAGTGTAATGTTTTCAGGATAATTTTTTGTACGTATGCGCATTTCTTTGTTCCACCATAACTTTTAAATGCCGGAACAGATTTGGATGTATGAGGTATCGTTAGAATCCTTATATTATACCGAGTAACATTTTTTGCAGGGCAGTCGTGTTTATTCTTTTACTTGAATAAAGTACATGTTTATTCAGTGCCTCTGAGCCGCGGCCCAGTTAGGTCACTGTGGACATAAAGTGGTAAATTGGGCCGAATGTATGAGCCAGTTTTCCACTCAGAAATCTCCCAATTTTATTTTCAAAATTTATAATTCCCTAATACATTTTATGGTTACGCCTAATTAATTTCGTGCAGGATTAATAGTTTATATTGTGTCATTTCAATTATTGAGTATAGTACACTTTAAATAGTATTTAAGTATTTTCTAGGTAGTTTAATCATCTCTTCTCACTATAAGTTCGATGGCTAAGTTTTTTACTAATTACTCATTGTGTTGTTTGATCTAAGTAGTTTTTTCTTAGTACTGTTATTTTATTTTAAGGATGTTTTTTGGCCAATTTAATGTTTCTAGCGTTGTAATAAGTTTAATGTTCATAAGTTGGTTAGAGATACAAACTAATACACAAATATGAGTAGGCATATTTGCCAAGAGAGGTGTTTATCAAATTGACTGATAACAAGCCACTACACCTTCCCAGTGTGATGTATTCTTAATAAATAATAGTTGTGTATCATTATTGTTTGTTTGATTTTCACTCAGACTTTTAAATTTTAATAACACTTAGGTAATTGCCCTACGTTTGTGGATAGTAATTTATCATCTGGAATGTTTTTAGAGTATTCATTGAAGTAAGAAGCATCTGAGCCAACTAAACGGTCTTGAGTAAGATAATATTTCACACCACTCTTGTCTATTTCTTACACTACATCACATATGACATCAGTCAGGAATTAATTCAAGAAGGATAAACTAATGATCGTTTTATCCACATACATTTGTTACAGTCTCTTAGAGATTCACGAAGAATAGGGCAATATAACTAAAAACAAATATGTACCTACGCAAAAACAATGTACACAATAAAGAGAAATTATTTAAGTCAAAGTTAAAATAAGTTAATTAAAAAATGTTAAAAAAAAGGTTTTATGCAGTAGTCATGTCATGGTGAAACTCAGAACGGACTATCACAATTAAATGCATAATATGCAACATTTCATGACTGTGCTGTTAACTGTTGAGGAGTTCGCTAGTCAGGACGCAACCCTGAGTGCAGCAACCATGTCATAGTAAAACAAAATACCAGTTATTTTAATAAAAGGCGTACACAAAATGTCGTCTGTGCTGTTGACCGCTGAAAAGTTCGTTTATCTGGAGACCTTGTCATGGTAAAATTTTAAACTGGCTATCATAATAAATAGCGTACACGAAGTGTCTGTGCTGTTAGCCGTTGAAGAGTTCCTTTATCTGGAGCTAATCCTGGATATTAATACAGGTCATGCTTATCATAAAAATGAATTGTCATTGGAATTGAACCAACATGTAAAAAATCAACTTCGTAGGATAAGAGAAAGTGGTTCTAATTCAGCTTGCAAGATTTGACCTCAACAAACATACATAATTACATACATTGCAAGTTAAATAAAATCAACTTGCAAAAAAGTAATTTATACGAAAATTTGTATGAACAATAAATTGCCCTCATGTGTTACAAAGGACACGGCCCGTTTTGCTAGCGCTCTCTGCCTAGTTATTAAAAGTTAATGTACATCAATAATTTAAAGTTATTTGTGTTCAAGATTACCTTATTACTAATTGCAAATAAGCAACACCTCTCAAGAACTTCTAGCTTTAAAGATGACACGGTGCTTTTTTACTAACTGAAACGCATTTTAAATAACTATACAGGCGCTTTTAGTCACAAAAACCTATCAGGCACTCCATTTGAATTTGTTTTGAGAAAATCTTTTGAACTATAGAGTAGTATAGAGTGTATCATTGAAAAATAACTATTATTAGACTCAATCTTTACATAGCCCAATTAAAATTCATTTTCAAATGCTTACCTCGATTGATAGCCACCGTGTAAGTATCATCAGAAAATGCGTTGATAGTGAGAACGCATTATTATGCCTTTGCAAACGTGTGGATGTGCTGCAGTTGATACACCTCATAATCAAATCAATTGTATAAATATTTATCCAAAACGTGAGCAAAACTGAGTCCGTAGTATAATAACAAGCGAAATATTATATTATTATTTTTTATTACGGACTATGCAATCGTTTGACCACGATCTCACCTGATGGAAAGCAATGATGTGGTCGAAGGTGTAGCACGCTTGCCTATTAGATACGTAATCACTCTCGAATAGTAAATAATAATATCTCAAATTTTTCGAAGAAATCAGTCCGGGAGAAAGCCAAGGTCGTCGGTTGTAGAATGCAATAACAATATCAGAATTAAATGGTTCAGTACACACGAATGCAAGTTCATCGGAACCAATGGATATCGCATTCACAAGTGACATGACATTTTGTGATATCACAGATGTCTGACATTTGTCGTAGTCCGTTTTTGCGAAGTGAATGTGCAAAATCGTATTGTATTATTTGTATTAATGAAATAACAAACAAATAATGAAATAGAAAAATGTTGCATTATACAAAATGCATTTTGAATATACATTATGTGCATTCACTTTAATTATTGATACATTTGTTATATAGAAGTTTATTTATCATCGTACATACATTTCGTTGAACGGAACGTAAGACATTCAAAATGTCGTTGATTTTCAGATAGAACAATTTAATTACTTTCAATACTGGAATTACTACTGGAATTACTACTGGAATTACTACTGGAATTACTACTGGAATTACTACTGGAATTACTACTGGAATTACTACTGGAATTACTACTGGAATTCAGACCAGGCTTCCATGACACGGGCCTAGAGCCTAGTGTGGGGCCGCTGCCTATCAATGTACATCCATCTTATTTGGTTAATAAACTTATTATTATTATTAATAACAGCCCTTTAAAGCCTCGAGTTCTAGACATACAAAACACAAGCCATAACTTTTATTTTATTTTTGTGAATTTTAACAATTACCTACAGTCAAAGTACATTCTAGGCAGAAACTGGCCATGTCCTTTGCATACAAAAATGATCTAATAGGAAACTGAAATAGTTCATCGAATTCAACCCGTTCTATTCTTTAAAAGAACACATGGATATTTGTCTGACTAAATCTTCATTATTGTACGATTAGAACTCATAATAATTAAGAGTTTACTTATAATGTACTAATTGTTAAAAATATGCCCAATGTAACGATCATTACTATACACAATGTGGTGAATAAATTTAATAAAATATCAAATACTATATTATTCTTTACAAAGTACCATGGCTAGTTAAGGTAGGCGAATGATCAGAAAAACGTATAAGCTAACGTAAAATAGTTACTGCAGCAAGCGTAGAATTAACTATTGTAAGAATTGACGATTAACATAAACAAATTTAAATAATTTTATCTAGTGATCTTTGATACAACGACATGTCAACACATCTTATCACTAATTCTAGGCCACGAGTCAATCACAACAAATATTGAAATACATTTTGTTGTCCTTATCTTGCAGGACGGAGGCGAAACTTATCTTATAGATAAGTATTGTCGCTGATACAAGTGTGCATTTAAGACGTGTGTTTTATTTTACAAAATATTTACGATAATATATTGAGCATTGTGATCAGAAAATAATAGCAGAGCCAATGATGTGATAAGTGATGAACATAACAATGAGGTAGAGAGAACATGATACCTCTTTTATTAAATTAGAAGGATTAGAAAATAAGATACTCAAAGAGAAACTCGTAGTGATTAAACAAGTGAAAGAAAATTATGTTATATCTATATCTATAAAAAAAAACATGAAATAACTACTGACTGACAGACAACGCACAGCCTAAACCAATGAATGTAGAGATTTGAAATTTGGAGTGAATATTCCTTTAGTGTCTTAAAGCTGCCTTAAGGAATGATTTTTAGAAATTCCATACCTACAAGCGTATACGCGGGTGGAAAAGTTTGTAAAGTATCTGCGGCAGCTAGTTTATAACACAGTAATAAAAAAGTAAATGTAACAATTATATATCTATGGCAACTGATATTTAACAATAACGGCATGTAGAGAACAAAGAACGAAAACAAACATATAAGAGACAAAGACACATTTTCCTGAAAAAAACTCAATCCCAATCCAATTCAAGAAATAAAACCCATTCAACCACCGCAATGAATAACCAATACGAATCGGAAAGCAGACGTGGTAGCCGAAGCCGAGCTTTAGAAAGATCTCTAAGCTATTCTGAAGCCATTGGCAATGGCTCAGGCAGATCCTCCATCGAAATACCAAGAATTGTAAACACTGATGTTTACACCAACGAAGAGCTAAAGAAACATTTCAGAATCAGTCAGACTTACGTTGAAGGAAAAGAAATTGCCTTTCCTTATGTTATTACTAATTACGATACAAATAATACAGTACAGAGTTTTGATGCAATAACAACAGATGTGTCACAGTACTCAAGTGAAGATGAAATGGCTTATGGTGGCTTAACGATGACCATAGATGTAGATCAAGAGAGTCCTAAAACAGAAGGGACACACCATCCTTCAGATTTGTCGACACAAGTGATGGTTAGTGAGAGCAATGATATTTATGATAGGATTGAAATGGCGGATTTTGATGATACAACGACGACGATTGGACCTTCAGCGTCAGCGCATGCGTATGCTACGCCTTATAGTAGACGGAAGAGAAAGGGATCTAAACATCGGTAAGTATTTTTTATCTCCCGAACTCAAACAGAGAGGCCTATTATTACCAGTACCTTTTCAGTACCTTGCCGCGTGCGCACGTGCAGTATGCGCGCAATGAGGCCACGCGGTCATCGACTAGTTAGGGTATTTATGTGTGTCTGTGGCATCTTAGGTCCCAAACGAATGGACCGATTTAGATGCAAATTTTTTGTTTGGAAGCTGATGAGATCGTGATGGTTTTTAGCTATATTAGGGAGAGGGAGATCGTTGCTCCCAAACGAATCGACTGATTTTGATGTCATTTTTTTATATTTCAAAGCTGATGTGATAGAGATGTGTCTTAAATATAATGGGGTGTTTTGTTTTTTAATTTATGCTTATTTTTATTCGCTAAACAAAAGCTTTTTTATTCACGAAACCGGGAATAATCAATTATGTCAAAACATACATCACTTTAAATTACTTCGAGTAGGTATGTTTGTCTTCGTTTTTGAATCACCTTCGGTTGAATGATTTTATCAGGAAACTTCTTCTAAAATTGTGTCATACTGAATAAAAATACAAATTGTCATCAATATGTCTAAACTGATTCATGCCTTTTCCGATACGATAAGAATTTCTTGAATTTGGATAAGATAGTAGAAATAGAACGCAAAAAGTAAATGAATGTCACACTGCAACATCACTTACAAACTAATATATTTTACACAGACATAATTATTATTAATGGTCAAATACTTGGTAGTCTCTGTTCTCTCTTGCAGATTTGTATATAGCCTGTATATTTGTATATGTCCAAGTCAAAGTATTTTATTGTAAATAGGCAAATATAGCACCTTTATAAGTCAAAATTAACATCTCATGAACAAGGAGAAAGTGATGTGAAATAATAGGAAGTAGACAGTAAAGGTTTTTGCAAAGTTATGAACGATATGAACAAACTAGATATTTATTTTCCCACTAGCTGTAATTTATCTCATTATAGCCCACATACAAATCCTAAGAGCAAGACATGAAATCGTAATGGCTCGCGTTTTAAGTAACAACATCTTTTATCATCAATGGTATGTTTAATGACATGGCTAAACCAATAGACGCGTGCAGCCGAAAGAAGTGCAGAGAAGTGTGTTTTGTTTGAGTGCTGCAATGAGTTCATAATGGTTGTAATATGAGATATTTCCCAGACGACGACACGGTCGACCGACTCGATCCCGTCGAGTGGTACTCAAAGATGGCGAGGAGAATGTTCCAGTGCGGAGCAACATTCCTGCCAAATCGATCAAGTATATGCGGGACCTGGTTAACACTGTGGTAAGATGTCAGGTTATATTACTGATAGTTGAATAGAATATATTTGAATGAATAAACGGATAACGGTAAACGGTTACCGTTATCCGTTTTTCGGGATTAAAAAGTATCCTATGTTGGTCTCTATATTGTACAGTACCTATTTACAAAGTTTCATCAAAATCGGATTAGCCGTTATTGTGTTAAAACTCCCCAAGCAAACAAACAGACAACGTTTTACCGTTATATATTGGTGTGGATCATAATCCGGCACACATTTGAGCTTCTATAATCATTAGGGTGCATTCCGAGACGCGCAAAAATCGATAAAATCGATAGTATCGCGCTAAAACGCGTACCGAGTCACCGTGAGCACGACAACGATATCCCTTGAGACGTCACGGATTACGTCATTACATCTGCCATATTGCGATTACACCGACCATGCCCCAAACCGATATCACCGTGAGCGCTACTGTCAAAGTGACAGACTAACGGTTGTTTGCAAAGAAAACTGTTGTTTGAATTCAGTTGTGTGTGATTTTCGTTCATTTTTCCAAATATTACTACAGACAATTGACCAATTTTTAGATAGACTACTTTCCCCACGAGTAGGAAAGAAAACTAGGAAACTTGGTATTTTGAGCAAATTTTGAGGTTATGTTGTTGTGATCTTGTAATCACGGTCACGAGCGTTTCGAATCAACTGCAGCACTCAACTGTCATGAGCGCGATATCTGAATCAGAACGCAAATTAGCACTGTAATCGCTCACATCGATATTATCGTGAATCGGAATGCACCCTTAGTCTGTCCCTCAGTAATATTTGGTCTGAGGTCTGTCCATATTCGAGATCTTCAACAGCTGTAGGAGCACACAGCTTTTGTCAAGAATAAGCTTATGCCAAGTAACAGACTATGACAGATTTCACTAATAATGTTGATAGTCTGCCAAGAATGAGTTGGTGCATTTCTATGATTATTTCTGCATTCTTATTTCAGCACCCCTAACCATTTTTATGAGTTTTAGCTCTTAATGCCTGCTTAGCGTATAATCTATTAATTTTGTACAGGAAAAATTTGAATGGATTGGATTGGATCATGGACGGGAATCGAACCGCATACGACCATGCATCTGCGCGGCATATACCTCTTACCAAAGGCATATATCTCTACCGCGACCACTGCATCATAATTCAAATTTGTCCTTTAGTTTTCTCAAACCGTCCTACGGGGAGGTAACACCATCTATTGGTAGTATTCTGAACTGACCTTCTGAACACGGCTAATATTCATTAACTTCGTGTCGGAAAGACTTCGTGTTGGTTAGAGGCATGTCCCGTGCAGAGGCATGGATGTATGCCGGTTCGAATCCCGTCCGTGATAAAATTCACAGCTTTTTGAAGCTACGTGCTGTTCTTTTCAGTTCTCCAAAGTATTTTTCTTGTAGATAAACAGCAAGTGGCGCTTCCTCATCCTCCTCATGGTGGTCGCGCACTTCGTGTTCTGGCTGGTGTTCGCTGCCATCTGGTACGCCGTGGCGACCTCGTACGCGGACGACATCGGCGACGGGAAAGAGCATTGCGTCACGGGCACCTCGTCCTTCGCGGGGCTGCTGATGATGTCTGTGGAGACACAGGTCATTTGCAAATTACTGCAACCTTCATTATGGTAACCGAGGGCAATGCGATGAAAGGACACCAGATTCGTTACTCGGTCTCGCAAGAATGACGTTTTTTGACGGTGAAGCTAGGGTAATGAGTTTAAAAGTCTTTTGACTAGCGGTTGGTATAAATCGATTCGTCTTCATCGCAAGAGTATTATTGGCAATTTTTTTACCCGACCTTAGTCAGGTTTAAGTTTATGAACTTATATAAATTATGTCATTGATGGATTTGCCATCGCTTCGAGGGCACGGTAAAACGTTGGTCCAGGTTGTAACAATCGCTAGCTATCGTTAAGCTACGTCAAAGGCCCTTGGGCGGCCTGACAAACTCTGACACCTGAGGTTGGTTGGTTGATTGGTTGGTATAAGACTTAAATAGATACCTATTTTTACCCGACTGAGGAGGGTAATGTGTTTGTGTTGTATGTCTGTTTGTTGTACATACAACACATTGTAACAAACAAACATACTTGTTTGTTTGTACGTTTCTTAGGCGCGTCCTACAGCCTAAACGGCTTGATGGATTTTGACAAATAAGGTATCATTAGATTCTTCTTGATCACGAGTGTGCTATTGGATTTATAAAGCGTCAACAAAATTAATATGGTGGCCTAATTTGTTCGCAATTGGATTTTTATATTTATATAATAATTTTACTTGTTAATTATCTCTATTATTTTTCAATTTTTTAGATGACAATTGGCTATGGTTCAAGATTTCCCAACGAAGAATGTCCAGAAGCTATCATTATCATGGTGTTTGAAGTAAGCATCATTCTGTTTTACAAGCTTTTAATCAAACAACTTTTAAACAATTTTATTTTTTATTAATTTATTGTCCTACGTAAGTATGTAAAAACCTTGACTTTTCTGAAGAAACCACGTTTATTTCAGATCGTAGCTGGCACTGCTTTGTCAGGTGGGCTGTCATCTCTACTTTTTACGAAGCTGATCAGACCAAACCGGCACGTCTCTTCTGTTGGGTTCAGCAAGAAGGCTACCGTAAGTTCCTCTTTTGTTCCAAATATTACTATTATGGTAACCGCTTACCATGACGGGTCGTCGGCTAGATTGCTACTGTAAATCAGAAAAGTTAATTTAAAAACGAGCCATTCTATGGTGAAACTTAGAACAAGCTATCGCAATTAAATGCGTATACAACATTTCGTGTCTGTGCTGTTAACCGTTGAGGAGTTCCCCAGTCAGGACCCAACCCTGAAAACAGCAACCTTGTCATGGTAAAACTTAAAACTGGCTATCATAATAAAATGCGTACATAAAATTGCGCTGCTGACCGTTGAAAGAAAATTAATCACGCGGAAGTGGGCTGGCCTTTCCTAAACCTTAGTTATTCTTTCAGGACGTGGGCTGGACGATATATTTAGAAAATCCCTTAACTACCCATGCAAAACCGGGTGGTTCGCTAGTTGAGAGTTCCTTTATCTGGAACTAATCCTGGGCAAGGATTCAAGTCATGCTTACCATAAAAATGCATTGCCATTGAAACTGAGCCAACATGTAGAAATTCAACTCCGTAGGATAGCTTTATGGATCAGCTTATAAAACCTTAAAAAGTTAAATAGGTGTATGAAATCTTTTCACTTTTAATGACAAGGGTGCATGATAATTGATTACAAAATATGCCTACGCTTTACCTATATTTTTTGTCAGGTTTGTCTTCGCGACGGGCAGCTGTGTCTGCAGTTCAGAGTGTGGGATCTCATGCATCTCCACATCATCGGCAGCAGTATCTCTGCCTACATACTGAAGCCTATAAGGTAGTCCTCATGTTTGGTACTAAGTAACTACATCAAAAATTGCACTACGCGTTTTTACTCCACATTTATCGTACGTACTGCTGAGGACTGGAACTCCTTGTCATCTACCTTGCTTCCTGACAAATATAACCTGGGCATCTGAAAGAGTGAACAGGTGTCTCTTAGAACTGAGTGCTCCATCTTCAGCCACATCATAGCTAGCTATCAGAAGAGATAGTAGTCAAACGCAGAAATGTTTCTTAAATATCAGCCTCATTCCACACATGCATCTTTAAAATTAATTGAATTGAATTATTAAAGTTGCAGCTATAAGTCTGGTTAAGTTTATCATAAACATAACACATTCTATTGCTCTGTTTGTCATCACTGAAATCATCATCCACAGCTTTTATCTAGCTGTTTCGTAAAGGACTCTCTTTTAGCATTGTCATTCGCCTCGATCCTTTGTCAATTGGATCCAGGTTCAGTATCTTTACAGTATCTTAGGTCAAACTTGCTATCGGACGACAGAAACTTTGCTTCCTTTGTCTCGGCCACCACTCTGCCACTACTTTATACCCCAAATTGTCACTTCGTCTGATCATATGGTCTGCCCAGCTCATCACTCAAAGGTGTGAGGGAAACATAGTAAGGAAACTGACATACATACCTAACAACCTCAAATTCATGGTTATGTCATCAGCTAAGCCTGATTGTGGATTATCAACACATTTACTTCTTCTCGTCTTATTATAAAGAGGTAAAGTTTGTTGTTTGTTTGTTAGTGCTAATCACTGAAACTACTAATCCGATTTTGAAAATTATTTCTCTAATCTCATTAGTTATTATCCCTGAGTGCTAAGGCTATGGTAAATATTACTAAAAATAAGTTTACAATACATAAAAAATCTTAATAATACTCATCCAAGTCAGAAAAAATAGGCCAATTGCTGCTTTATCGGCGTGTGCTGACGTATTACGGCGTATTTTGAAAGTTCTGATCATATTTTTGATAGGCGGGTATGTACAAAGAACATCCTTAGAGAAACCCTAAGCTACGTAACCGGCGCGGCTTGCTATTGTTATGATAAAGTGCCTCCCTGTAAGACAGCTATGTTATGTCCCAGCAGTGGAAAGTTAATTAGCTGATTGTTTGTTTTTTTGTCATGTGAGGTAATGCTGGCCAGTATCAGTATTTGTCAGGCCGCCTGAAGACCTCTGACATGGCTTAACTACTGCTACTAAGCAATAACAGTCAGTACCGACAGCATAACGTGCTCTCAGAAGCACGTGGCGATGATAATCCGCACATAACTTACAAAAGTCATTGGACCGAACCCGGTATCGTTGGATTCTAAATTGCACTATTGAACAGTTAGGCTACCTTCGCTCTAGGTAGGCTGATGATGTTGATGTATGTTTTATCACTTTCAGTCATTTTCCCTATAACTGCTGATCAAATTCACTTTGTACCTCCTTCTCCAGAACCTTGGAAGGCGAACTGGTGAAGAACTACATCCAGCAACTCACCCTGAAGGAGTCCCGCGCGTTCTTGCTGTGGCCCATCACGGTAGTACATGTCATCGACGCGCAGAGCCCGCTCTATGACTTCTCCGCTCAGGATATGATGGATTACAGGTACGGAATACGATAAAAACTTTAATGATGATTTGCCATCATCATCACCATTCTTCTCCAACACCAAAAATGACACTAGAACTACACTGGTCAGCAAAAAGCAGCCTGATTTTGTTTCAAATAGATAGCCTGGACTGGAATAAAATATAGTCACCAGAATATAGGTACGTCTAGGCAAATGCAGCGTAGGACGTCCTGCAGACAGGTGGAGTGACGACCTGCAAAAAGCGGCTGACAGAAAATAGATGAGGAGAGCTGAAGACCGAGCTCAGTGGCGTGCATTAGGAAAGGCCTACGTCCAACGGTGTACAAATATAGGCGGATCATAATGACCAGAAAATATAGAAATAAACTTGAAGTGGGTGTTCGAAAAACATAACTGGGCGCTTATTCGCTATGCCACTCGGAACTCCTTGCAGAATATGTGTGACGTCATTGCGACAAGATATCGTAACGTGTCGCATTACATTTCTGAACGTTCATAGCGAATGAGGAATGAAGGTCCTGGACGTTATATATTTTTGAGCCTTTCGTCCAGGAGTGAACAAAGATGAGGTGACATTTTTGACTCTTTCTTGCTTAAAAAAGTCTCTCAGAGGGAGTAGGACAGTACACTTCAAAGCGTACTCTTCCTGGGAGATCCTAGTCCTTATTCGTTTTGAGTTTTCACATAACTTTGTGTATTGTTTGGCTTCAGATTCGAAATCGTGGTGTCTCTTACGGGCTCCTCCAAGAACATGGGGACGGTGACGCAGAGTCGGACCTCGTACCTCTCCAAGGAGATCGTCTGGGGAGGGAGGCTCAAGAATGTGCTGCAGTAAGTAAAGCTGCAATAATCATCATTTTGGAAATATCTATGAAATAAATTATCAAAAAATATAGGCTGGGGAAACTTTGTGAGTGAATAGAAAGTGCGCTAGGACTGGACAAAGCATAATATGGGATCGATATATATATATTTATATGAATTCAGTAATTAAAAAATAAACTTACCTTATTTAAGTTTTGATATAGTTTGTTCTTTGTTTTGGTATACAATAAAGTATTTCGTATCGTATCGTATCGTATCGTATCGTATCACTTCGATGTCCGCCTGTTGAGTGAGCGAACGTTTCTATCATTTGGACGCGCTACACTTGGCAATTGAGATGAAGTCCTGACACAAATCACTTAATGTTACTACGCCTGGAGAAGTACGTGACTATTTATCATGGGGACATAGTGACGGGCAACAGCTATTCAATTAATATATATTAGCTAAGTAATTGGAAGTGAGAAAGGGGCGGCTGTTGCTACACGACCTCGGGCGGCAAAGTCTGCTCGTCTGTTGCTACACGACCTCGGGCGGCAAAGTCTGCTCGTCAGTTGCTACACGACCTCGGGCGGCAAAGTCTGCTCGTCTAGCACTACAACAACTACAACCTACAGTGTTACAGTGTTATTATCAACACACTGCATCTCGCGAATATTATATCACCATCATCATCATCAGCCTATATTTTTCCACTGCTGGACGTAGGCCTCTCCTAATTAGATGATTCGATCCCGAGATCCCGACCGCAGATCGACCTCGAAATTTTCAAGATAGACATATTAAAAAAAAAAGTGACAATATATCAGCCATCTCGTTTTATCCGACAATTTGTTACTGACATTAGCCAGCTGATTTCATGCATATGCAATAGGCATATGCAAATTGAGAGTCACGCTTGATGATGACATACTGAATGCGTTGTAATCTCTAATTCGTTGTGTATTTAATTTCCCAATTAAAATAAAAACATTCCTTTTAGATTAGTATTTAAAAGAAATATTTGTTTTGAAATACTTTTTGATATAGTTCGCGCTTCGCGCAAATTATCTTGAACTCTCGGAAGATAGCGCGAGTGGCTGCGCAGTACGCATATTTTAGGTGTCAGAGGGACGCGGAAGTGCACCGAGAAGGGTACCGCCCGCTCGTCTCGCGCCGCACACCCGCTTGTGCCTTGCAGAACCGCGCGTCTGTGTGAGTGTTACGTACGTAAACTGAACACATGCGTGTTGCCATTCTAAAGTACAGTCGTGAGACGAGTGCGATAATCTTCTGTTATTTTTGTTCTCTGTTTCCGCTATTTGTTTCTTTTATTGATGTTTCTTACTGGTACTCGCAGTGTCCTGTTACTGTTGTTATTTTCGTTAATCATGCCTCCCGGACTCTCCAATATGAATTAATATATGCTCAAGTTTTTAAATTAACTTTTTTTTATTTCGGTACATAGCTAATTATCCTAATATTTAGTACATGTAGGTTCGATTAATTCACCATCATAGTAACCATTTTGAAAATTTCTCAATAATCTGTATATACTTATTTGGCACATAGGAGTTCTCGCCGTTGGATTACAAATGACTAAATCTAGCAGACTTTTTCAGCTCAGATATACTTCTGGGATTGTGCACTCAACTTTACCATGCGCTCGGACTAAGTTCAGAGAGCTCAAGATAATTTGCGCGAACTATATGAAACTTAATCGTTATTTTTGTGAAGTTAGGCTCTGTGAAAGATTGCGCAGGTACTGCTGTGAGGATAAAACAGCATAAAGTTAGAGCGAGATAGAATATGCGAAAAAACATAAGCGAGTGAGCGAGGCAGTTATACAACGCTGTCTTCACATTCAACATTGGGATTGAGCCTGCAAAATAGTAGTTTGCGCAGTAACTAGCAGACAACTTCCGAGACACATACTTCCACTGCGACTACTGTACCTACTTACTAAGTTGTTACATGATTTTGATCTATTTAGTGTTATGACTCTGATTCAGTTGTAAAGTTTATTTCCATAATTTGTTTCATATAGGTTTTCTCAGTTAGAATAAGTTTAAAGCGATTGCACAATTAAAAAGAAAACCTTAATCATAGAGACAGGGATTTTAAGTCTATTTAGTCTGACTCTGAGTCTGATTATAGTTAATGAGTGATTAGATTAGTTAAGTGTATGTGTTTACAGTAAGTAAAATACTATTATTGTGATCTGATTTCTATAAAAAACTTATTTTACTTGTAATCCTCAATACCAGAATAATCCCAGGATTATCCCGGAATCCCAGGATTGATTAATTATAATCCCGAAATCCTGGGATTAGAAATAAAGGCCAGGATCGAATTCTCTACTCCTAATGCATGCCACTGAGCTCGGTCTTCAGCTCTCCTCATCCATTTTTATCCAGCCGCTTTTCGCAGGTCGTCTCTCCACCTGGCCACAAGCCGTCCTACACTACGTTTGTCTAAACGTGGTTTCCACTTGAGAACTTGTCTACCCAATATTATATATACGAAAGTAACTGTCTCTCTGACTCTCCGTCCGTTTGTTACCTCTTACCAACAAAACGGCTAAACCGATCTTGATGAAATTTGACAGTAAAAAGCCACGGGACGTAGCTAGTAGTAAATAAACCACACTGTTTTTGTCCACAGCTACAACAAAGAGAAAGAAGCTTACGAAATCGACATAGACAATCTAAACACAGTCGAGCAAGTGGAGACCCCCCTCTGCAGCGCCAGCCGCCTCAAGGAGTTCGAAGTAGACTTCAAGCTGTCCACCAACATTCTTTCCACGCCTATGTCCATGTCACCAACTAACCTGTCCATAAGCCAGGAGAGTCAGGAGGATTCTATTATATCTAAAACAGGAGGATCTGTCCCGTCAACTCCTAGTCTGAACAGGATAGCGGGCACGCAAAGGAGTTTTGGATGGAATTTTAGGAGATTCTACCCGGAGAAGTATATAAATGTTAGTGCTGAGGCGCAGGAGGTCAAGAGAGAGTGATTTTTATGTAATATAGTTGTAACCTATTTAGAGATAATCATATAAGGTAACATTAGAGGATAAATACCTAGTATTATAGGACAGATTAAACAATATTAATAATATTAGATTTTTGACAAAGTATGAAATATATACATATTTCGTATTGAATGAAGTTATTAATACATAGTTTGACTTAAAGAGATTGCTCTAAGCGATATATTGTCATCGATAACTATATACCTGTAGTACCTACCCGTATTATTTCTTAAATAATTAGTTGATCGCATTTGGAGCTTAATCGCAAAAATGTACAAACTGGTTATTACTGGTTACTGGTAAAAACTGCAAATTATCCTATCGGTTATTGAAGCACAATTTATTTAAGTCTAAATATAAACTACCACTAAACGATGGTAGCGGTAATCCAACGACACTGGGTTCGATTCTAAGCCCCAATCGAATAGGTCAGACCATCAATAAATTATAAACTTACATGACATATAGCTAGCGGCACGTAAGTCTAGGGATCTTGGCACAGTCAGTTTTCGGGATAAAAAGTATTCAACATTTTAACACATTATAACTATAAACTTTGACTGTGCCAAGATTCCCGCCACGTATCGTCCATCGCTAGACTTTCGTGCCGCTAGGTATACCTACATAGGCACATGCAATATGCAAACCTCTACCGAAGCTAAGCATATGAGATACCCAGTATAATTTAAGGATACTAAGTATGTAGACATAAGTAGTATAATATTTTGACGGAAGAATATATTATTAGAATAATTAATGTAAACTCATATAAGTGTACTTAGAGAAGACATTAAATATAGAACCAACTTCCTACGCGTGCACTTCGCACGCTCAACGTCATAGCGCTTGAAGTAGACCTACTTAGTTGTACTCTGAGTGAATTTACAACGGTAGCTTTAGGATTTTTATGTTATGAGTGTTAAAACTCAGATAAAGGACTAGTGGCCCTGTGAGTACAAACTGTATTGCAAACAATCTAGCGTTGCACAGTAGCGCCATCTAGTTACCTTATTGTAAAACTTATATTAATAACCAAGGTGCTCCATCAATCCCTACCTAGTGGGTAAAGGGCTGACTCCACTGGTAGAAACCTAAAAGTGAGCAATTTTTTACTGCATCTTGGGAACTATTCTGCTCATCACGCCGAAGACCCCCATCAGATCGTCACAATTGTTTTAATAGACTAATTTAAAGTTACTACCTTTCAAATAAAAAAATAACCTTCGAAGTCGGATCTATTAATGCGGAGGTATTCAGTAGCTCTCTTTTTGCCCCTTTTTGGAGGAAGTCCCCCACCCCAATCAAAAATCCCCGAAGATATAAAAATTATGAAAATTCGTTTAACCTGGCGGTATACGAAGTTTCGTCTAGATCGGTTGAGAAATGCAACCTGTAGAGGAGAACAGCCAGAGATTCGGACATACGAAAGCATTTTTGCGCAAGCTTTAACGGAGAAGCTTTGCGCTCTCTCGGTCAATAAATATTTATATAATCACTAGCAGTGTGCCCCCGGTTTTGCCCGCGTGGTCATGTCTGGTTTAGAAGTATCCTATGCTTTATTCCAGGACCAAAAGTAACCATACTCTTTCAGCCGTCAGATAGCTTTTTATCGATTGCTTGGCTTTTTCTCAATGGATTGGGATACAAAGTTTACCAGAGTTTATGTCAAAACAAAGTTATCTAACAGAGAAAACTGTATTTCAGTTTAGTAGTAGTTTTTACGTGATGCACTAACATACAGACAGACACAAGAACATATATATTTTTATGAAAGGTGTTTAAGATATATAAAAAAATACTGTTGCTTCTTTAAATCCCCTATACCATTATTATTTTAATTATTTTCATTGTACATACTTTTAGTTACTAATGTTTTATTATAAGTATACATATAAGATAAACAACTTTACAGAAACAATATATGATTATAGTTTTTGTTTTCAGTTTTAATTTATCAGACCACACTGTACGTACCTACTATAGAATCAATCCATACCAATATACAAAACAATATATAAAAACATAAACATAATATATAAAAGTGAAAAGTTGTAAGTTTGTTTGTTTTGGGGAGCTTTCATGCGATAACGGCTAGACGGATTTTGATGAAATTTAGAATGGAGACAGCCTAGAATAAAACATAGGATACTTTTTATCCCGAAAAATTAAAAGTTTCCGCGGGAAAACTGGACCATGTTGATTACTCACTGTAAGGAATCCATCACAGAATGGTCTGTGGTTGCCATGGAAATGAAATAACAAATCTGTCAAAATCATCAAGAGCATTGGTGCTATACCTACTTTTGCATTGGTTTTTAATATCCTAGAAGAAATTAGGATGCTTTTTTCACCATAAACAGTAGTCTGCGCAAAAACTAGTACCTAATAATAGTGTAGATACTCACTTACCACCGCAACGGCCACAATATTTATGGCAGGTCTTCCGTTCAAACTTCGTCTGGGCAAAATTGCTCGAAGCGATGACATTTTTTCTAAGAGGAAAAAATATAGTTTCTAATTTCTTTATTTCCTCCTTGAAAACTGACCCGACTTTAATAAAAAAACTTCAACCTAATCATTATAAAACAGTATTATGGCTACACGTTTTGCTATTGTTTATAAAAGTTATTTTTTTATATAGACTTTGTTAACGGCGCCCAAAATTAATATTTGGAGGCGAAGCGGAGGGTCCTAGCTTCTATAAAAAATAATTGATCCAATATAGCAAAACGTAAGTAGGAGCACGCTTGAGGTGGATTTCTAGAATTCAGGGAGGAATCGAGAAATAAGTTTATATCGACAAAACGCCCCGCAAGCATTCCCTCTTAGCAACAGCTTATTAGAACTTATTTTAGAACATCTAGGGGGTATCACAGCCCCTTACCGTAAACTAGGTCACAATTCTACACTTACTCAACAGATTCCACGCATATGGAAGCAATAACAACATTATAACAGTTTAGACATTTAGTCAACAAACATGCTACAATAAATGTAATAATATTCACCATGTGTGAGGTCAGTGGCCTACTAAGTTTAGGATAAATATTTTGGTGCTAACCTTTGTTAGTGAGATAACCTTCTGCCCATATCGTCGCCCGTGTCATTCAGGATAATGGAACTTCCTGTGGCTAAAAAAATTTTAATAGAAAAATAGAGAAAATATATATATTATATAATCAAATTATATATACTTTTTTTAAGTTTAGTTCTTTTTTTTTTTATTCCTTTTTTTATTTGGCTTACTAACAGGTTGATACAATAGGAAACCAACACACACTGACAGATACCTCAACGCCTTTTCACATCACCACCCGCGGCATTTACAATCAGTAGCCAGTTCACTTTTAGACAGAGCTCATGCCCTCTGTGACCCTGAACATTTGGATGCCGAAGTGTCTCATGTTCAGGAGGTACTCAAGCGAAACGGATATGTGGTGAACAGACGTTGGCGTCCTAGACGCAGATATAAAAAGAGTAGGTCTGATGTCGATAGACAGCCGGCTTTCATGCCTTATGTAAAAGGAGTGACGGATAAAGTCGGTGCTGTATTAAAGGACTTGTCTATCAATACTGTTTATACTCCTTTATC
The DNA here is from genome assembly GCA_946251855.1 of Alsophila aescularia. Lineage (NCBI taxonomy): Eukaryota > Metazoa > Arthropoda > Insecta > Lepidoptera > Geometridae > Alsophila > Alsophila aescularia. The sequence continues at coordinate 26,750,262 of OX276384.1, forward strand.
CAAGTTAGCAAGGCATGTTAGAACACCGAAAGATGTCATTCCTTTTCAAACTCCTGGCGTATATAAGATAGATTGCAGCTGCGGTAGTTCCTACATTGGACAAACCAAGCGTACTATAGCGGAAAGGGTCAAAGAACACATTGCAGCTGTAAAGAACCGCCAGATAAATAAATCTGCAATCGCTGAGCATTTGCTCGAATCGGGCCCTAATCACTGGATTGAACTCCATGACCCGAAGATCCTCTCCACGGAACGTCACTACTACTCCAGGATTGTACGTGAAGCGGTTGAAATTAAAAAGTATCCCAATTTCAACCGAGAGGATGGTTTCAAGTTGGCTGCGTCCTGGAATCCCGTGATAAGCATGTGTTCGCGTCGCGGTTTATGTCAGAAGATATCTGCAGATGTCGTTAGTGTAGTGTGTCGAGACAATTCTGAATTTTTACAAAACCAAATGCGGGTAGTTGGAGACAACGCTCGCCCTTCTCGACGCTGACACCCGCTACTTCAGTCTTCTCGTGACCACGATCAATGCAACTTGATCGAAACGTCGAGGTAAATAAATATTAAGTTTTCAGCGTGATTAAGTCCCGTTTAAATATTTAACTATGATACAATAAACTTAGTCTAATTACATATATTTTTTAGGGTGAGAGTAACAACCCAATAAGAGGCAAACACAGCATGAATAAATACAAATGATATTTATTACAACCAACTCTCGACCAAAAAGAAAAGATTATGTTAACTAAATGAGAAAAAAAAATAGGAAAATTTTGAAATAATATTAAAATTAAAACAAAAGGATCTCTAATGAGACCCTCGAGTAGCTTTAAGGGTTTCGGCAACCCTTCTCTTAAAAATCCGAAGAGAACTGTCAAAAATATCTATCCCACATTCTGACCACAATCTGTAACCATACATAGTCTTAGCATTCTTGTTATTTATTTATTTATTATTTATTTATTTATCCATCAATTATACGGCATTGGCCAATAACTATAATTAATCACAAATGTTAAACAAAAAAATTTAATTTAAATTAGAAACAATAGAGCCAATTCAATACTACCAACTATATAATAAAAAATAATAATAATAAAAATCAGACATTCATCCATCCTTCTCACAAAACCTCAGACACTCTGACAGTATTTACATCCATCCATCCGCAAACACATCGGTCTTAGGATTAGCATCCAAGAGAGAGTTGAGTGCAGAGAGGGTGCGGGGTAGAGGAGATCTAGCACGCGCAACGAAGAAGGGCACGGCAAATAGTCTGTGTTTTCTGCCCCTGCAGTTCGGGACAAAAAAACGACACAACTCATCACTTAATTCCGAAGCATCTACCTTACCACGGAAAATTTTGCAAATAGTCAATATTTGATCGTTTGCGCGGCGAACTTCGAGTGAGTTGTATCCTAGACATCCCAAAAGGAACCTGGTGGGATAAATAAAGGTATAGTATCCATACAGTCTCTTGTAGAGGTACCTCAAAAATACCTTTTGGACCTTCTCTAGTACCAGTGCATACGTGCTTTCGTGAGGGTTCCATACGCATGCACTGGTTTCAAGCTTGGTACGGACTAGAGCACTGAAAATCAACCTTATCACACTGGTGTTATGGAAGTCCCGCGCGTTCCTTAACACAAATCCTAAGCGCCTAAATGATTCCTTCGCCAAAGTATTGATGTGGTCGTGGAACGTGAGCTTTCGGTCGAATGTAACTCCCAAATCCTTCATTGCAAAAGTTCTAGTAACAGTTTGATTATGCATTTTGTAATCAAAAGTTATTGGATGCCACATTCGGCCGAAAGTCGTCACATAACATTTGCTGGAGTTGTCCAAGTCCATCTTGTTAACCACGCTCCACTCATATATCGCGTTATTGGGCTATGCTTACCCATTTTAGTTCTATGCCGTTGGATGAACATACATTTGTAAGTACTAGTTCGGTAGCCAGAACGCGGGACAACAAACCCAATCAATGACAAGATATCGGAAATATAAATGTGACCATTTAAAAGTTTATACAAAAAAGCAAGATCTGCTAAGCGACGTTTATCAGCCAAGTTTTCAACTGAAAATATTGTATACTGTCCCTATAATCAATTAACTCATGTCTCTTGCCCAGCGACCTAGTCATCAAATGTAAAAATCTTTTTTAGATACTCTCTATTCTCTGCTCATGGCAGTCATAATGAGGGTTCCAAATGCTAGGGCAATATTCCAAGTGACTACGAACAAGCTACTTAAACAGGGTGGTTCTTATAACAGGGCTTTTAAATTTTCTACTGTTACGCCAAATGAACCCGAGTGCTCTGCTGGCTTTTTTAATAATGTGATCGTAATGAGGCTTAAAAGACATTTTTTTTATCAAAAATCACTCCTAGGTCCCTCACTTCTTCAATTTCTTCAAGTACGTGTCCATCTAACAAATAATAACTCTGAACTAGATTGCGTTTTTTACTAAATTTAATATGTTTGCATTTACTAAAATTAAGCGGAAGTTTATTAATTTGACACCAAGTGTTTAAGTTATCTAGATCGTTTTGCATTTTCTTCCAATCATCCACACTGTCAATTTTTTGATATGATTTCAAATCGTCGGCAAATAAAGAATATTCTACAAAGTTAAATATCTCTGGCATAAGTATAATATATTTATAAAAGCTAAGAATAGTATAGGACCTAGGTGTGATCCCTGGGGAACCCCTGAAGGCACAAAAAAGCTTTCTGATTCATACCCGCTTACAACAACCTTTCGATATCTGGGGGAGAGGTAACTTTGAAGCCATTTTAGCAAACCTCCACCAACACCAAGTGCAGATAATTTAGCTATTAGAATGTTATGGTCCACTCTGTCGAAAGCTTTGCTTATATCCGTATAAATAACATCCACTTGCTTGCCTTGGTCAAAATAGGATGAGAGGTGTTCGCTATAAAGTAGTAGATTAGACAGAGTGGACTTGCCCTTTTGAAACCCATGTTGCTGTTCAATTAAAAACTGTTTAAGATGAAAAGACAGAAAAGGACAAATCAAGCTCTCCATTACTTTGGCAAAACATGGTAAGATAGAAATAGGTCTGTATTCTTTAATGTTATTAATGTTAGAAGTTTTAGGTATAGGGATAACATTTGCAACTTTCCAAGATGATGGAAACGTTCCAGTCTCGATAGATTTATTATATATTAAACTAAGAGGTAAACTTAAATAATCTGCACAACAGCGAATAAAACAAGGAGGAATAAGATCAGGACCCGCACCCTTGGCTGGATCAAGTTTTTCAAGGGCTCGTTTAATGGAAGTCTTAGAGATAATGACCTTGGATAGCGTGTTAGTAGAGTAATCCGGAATAGGTACACTATTTTGGCTATTGTTATTGGGTATACTCGTATAAACAGATGAAAATTGACACATAAAATGGTTGCATATCTCTTTGGGAGTTGTAGCACATTTTATTTGGAATACTTGACTTTGATTTTCTTTTATTTCTGATATAAGACCAAAATGATTTAACATTCATGTTATGCCATAATGCGTTTTCTATTATTTTAATGTAATTACTATAATCTGGATCTCAATATTGCAGTCTCTCGAGTGCTGCTCCACAGAATTTAGTCTCGTCTGCAAACCTGTGACCTCTTCATTCAGTCTTTTCTTGTCAGACTGCAACTCTTTAATCTCTCCCTGTTTCTGCTCCACCAAATCCGACAAGACATTATACTTAGCAGATATGAAGGTGATTGATTCTTGAAAGTCATTAACCGCTTCAAATTTGGACTCAAACTTAATTTCAAACTTTTTGAGTTCTTCTTGTAGAATCTTTTTGACAGTTCTCTCTATATTGTCATTGATCTTACTGAGTATAGTGTCGGCTAATTCGTTGAACTGCAGCGCCGAAAGGTGTACTTGGGGGCCCGGGACGCCCGAAAGAAAGTATTCAGAAGTAGGCGACGATTCTGCTCTTTTATTCGTCGATAAGGAATGTATAGGGGTGTTGGAATTATCGACACGTGAGCCAGATTTACATTCAGGACACTTCCAGTTCGATTTACCAGCCTTTGATAGCTTGCCGAAGTTTTCTTTTGTTATGTTAACACAACGGTAGTGGAACCCTTTCTGGCAGCGGCAGCGTCCTATTTTTTCATTGATATTCAATTGATCCTGACAACCTTCGCACACTCCCATGATAACAAATTTACAAGACAGTGACTGAGAAAAAATCTTCACTCTAAACACGGTTCTGTTTTGCTATTTAAAAGCGGTAGGCGTTTAGTCAGTGTCGGTAGGTCCGCACAAATATCACTTTCTATGTGGGTAGTGTAAGATCACAACAAAAATCACTGTGAATTTATTTATGTTTATGAAATGATTTGATATGTTTACGCACCAGCCCGACGAAAATAATAACATCAGACGATAGTCTAATACCTTAACTTTAGGTACAAAAACTTTTCACACAGTTAACTACGTTTTAACACTGCTATGAGAAATTAGTACGAGAGCTAGTTGTATCACGTCTAAAATCTTGACGAGGAAAAAAAAAAGAAAAAAGAATAATTTTATATCATCTAGATTATACTGATTATTAAACCCTACGAATTATTCGTAGATTTAACCTAATGTAGATACTCGCGCGTCAAGCGATCATTTCATGAAATAAAACACAGTCGAGCCGTCTGAAAAAGAAGTGCGACGGATAAGAATGCGGGACGGGTATCAAGAAATATTAGATATTTTATTTTTGCGTCTTCGTCCGTGCGGACTACAGTTCATCGAGAAAAAACCATTGTATGTCCATGTAGGATATTAAAAACCACCTTCCTTTTTAACAGAGTTATTATTTCGTTTCCACGATGTCTATCCGTTCCTTACAGCGATTAATCTTCTTTTTCCAGTTTTCCGACTTATGGTATTAGTTTAAAAGATTAGTACTTATAGATCAGATGAAGGTTTGCTGATTCACACTCACAGTTGACGAATGAGATCGCGCGGTTCAAAACGGTTGTTCGTTGTTTTAGTTATTGTTTTATGTTTACACATCTACTAGGCATCCCGCGATGCCTCGGTTTTTTATTCATTGGGACGCGTGGCGCGCTGTGTGTATTTAAAAAAACATGTAAATCTACGAAAAAGACGAGAAAATTAAAAGCGCGTAAATTACGATATCATCGTCACGGGGGAAAAGAATATTGACAGTGCAAAAACTAAATAATTTCACGAAAATGCAAGTGTAGCAAAAGTATTATACTACGGTAGTCGCAGCTGAAGTATGTGTCTCGGAAGTTGTCTGCTAGTCACTGCGCAAATCCCAATGTTGAAGGTGAAGACAGCATTGTATAACTGCCTCACTCACTCACTTATGTTTTTCGCATATCCACTGTTTCTAAAATTACCCAAATGTAAGCAACCTTTACACGTTGGCAGCCAGTACCAATTCAAAGCGACATTCAATTCGAGATCTACATAAAAGTTAGAACACAATATCTGAAGATTGTCTGAAGGACGTAAATCAAACATGTAGGTACAAAGTTTTTTTTTTATAAAGTAATTATATATAATTACCTAGTTTATTTTAACATGTTTATTTTAGTCTATTTAATATCCTTTTAAATAAATAATATGAGTTATCATCTAAAAGCGTTCTTTTTTCATAGAACGTGATGAAAAGTAGAGTGTATCACTTGGACGCAAAAATATTTTTCCTTTCTCCGCTCGGTATTCTACTCTAGAATCCTACACTGCACTCTGGATTTAAAATAGCGCCCTCGCCGTCAAAATATTATTTTGCTCCCTTGTTATACAATCTACTATTTTCGTTAGCTTAAAAATGTTAATAATGTTGTATCGTGTTTATTTTCTAGCCGAATATGTTTATTATAAGAAGCACTTATTACATTATCTTCGTTTTTGGGTCAAAAAATTGAGGAGACAGTTCGGTAAGGAAAGTATTATCGATCTGGCATATACGATATGAAACTCTTTATTATAAGTAACCAATTAAAGAAAACATACACAATATAATTAGAATTAAAACACAAGTACAATGGTAGTACAATGGGCGGTCTTATTGCGCGTCCTCTTCCAGACAACCGCATAACCACAAATACTCAAGAAAAAATTTATGCGGTGTGCATATCGTCAGCACAAATTCGTCCATGCTGAACTTAGGCCTCTGCTTGTGAACGTAAATACGTGCACGTATAAAATTGCAAAAGACTCATAAAACAAATTGCCACAGGAAGGCTGTCATTTCCTGAACTACTTTCGGATAAAATGAAATTACTTTCTGAGCTGAACACCTTGACGACTGCAACATCCTGTGACCCACTTTCCATGTTCAAACTTCGAGTTTCTGTGTTTTTAAGTTTATTTAATTTCTCTTGCATCGTTAAATTATGGACTTTAGGGTCTTTCTTATGGACGTGTTAAACCTTTTCATACAAACAAAGTTACTAGCAAGAACTTCAAGTTTTTAAATGAAACACCTAATGTTCATTCAAAAACTTGAGGTAAGAACAAAAAATCTAAATGAATCTTTCTAGATAGATGGAGCCACAGATACATTTTTTTTTAATAAATGCGGCTTTGCCCGCGTGGACATTTCATTTAAATATAGCCCACTCGTGTTATTCCAGGACCAAAAGTAGCTATAAAGTACAATATACTAAATTTTCAAAATTCGTTCATCTGTCAAATAGTTTTTATCGATTGCTCGGAATCTAATCATCGGATTAAGATAACAAGTATCCCTGTTTCTAAGCAAGCTAAAGCTAGCCTAGGCTATCCTATCCTACAGTGAAAAGAGCATCGCAATCGGTCTAGTAATTTTTACTTGATGCGCGAACAAACATACAGACAAACAAACAGACATGATTTTTAAATTGTTATATTCTTGTTCAGTGGCTTATTTTAAGTACCCTAGACCACTTATTTTTGAATATATTAATTGTACAGTTTTTTTGGTACTTACTGTTTTATTATATTACAAGTATAGATATATGGATATACATCATTGCTTTGTTTTATCATCAACATCTTCATCAGCCTATATCTGTCCACGGCTGGACGTAGGCCTCTCCTAATGCACGTCACTGAGCTCGGTCTTCAGCTCACCGCATCCAGTTTCTTCCAGCCGCTTTTCGCAGGTCGTCACTCCACCTAGCCACAGGGCGTCCTACACTAAGTTTGCCTAAGCGTGGTCTCCACTCGAGAACTCTCTACCCCGACGGTTATCGGTTCTTCGGTCCGCTACTTCTTATTACTTTGTTTCGACTCGGTTAAACTATAACTTCAACCTCATTATCTTTTATTTCACTCAAAGTTAAGTCGCAGTTACTCTATAGGTAACAAACAATAGCTACCTACGTAAGGTCCTCATCACAAACCACAACAAATAATGACATAACATCACTTCGTAATGTTCATTTATAACTCGGCCAACATTACATCCATAACAACACCTACTCAGCTTGGAAACTCATCTAGACAATTATCAACCTTAAAATGAAGAGTAGTAGACTTATTTTGATAGCAAAATTAAGTTTGTTTTGTGAATTGAGCACAATTGCCTTGATGTGAAAACTAAGTACTTAACGTTAATTTGATACAGTTTGGTGTAGTAATGATATCGCTTATGGAAAGGAAGTGTAGCTAACTCTTGTAACTGATTAACACTCTACTTATTGTATTTTTAAGCTTTTATTTAACTTGCAATGTCTGCATGTATGTATGTTTGTTTTGGTGAAATCTTGCAAGCTGGATTAGAACCACTTCCTCTTAATCTACGGAGTTGATTTTTTACATGTTGGTTCAGTTGTTCAGTTCCGATGACAATGCAGTTTTATGGTAAGCATGACCTGAATTGACGTCCAGGATTAGCTTGAGATAAAGGACCTCTTCAACGGTTTACAGCACAGACATGAAATTTTGTGTAGGCATTTTATTATAATAGCCGGTTTTAAGTTTTACCATGACATGGTTGCTGCACAAGCTATAATGTAAAAAATAGTGATACCGTACTAAAACCAAAGTATGTTCTAAGTTATGTGCGGTTTTCCATCGCTGCGTGCTTTGTCCCCTACAAAGCACGCAGCGATGGAAAACCGTTAAGCTGTTGGTACCTGTTGTTATTGATTAATAGCAGTCGTTAAGCCATGTCAGAGGCCCTGGGGCGGCCTGACAAATTCTGACACCAGAGACCAGCACTACCTCACACGACAAACAAACAACTGCCTGATCATGAAACAAAAACAAAACCTGCTACTTTTTGAAGCCTATATAAAATGAGTACTTAGATTATACCAATGACCTAAAGTATCTACTTAACAAATTTCATCAAAATGCGTTGAGCCGTTTCAACATGAAGACCAGACATACACACATACTCATTCAAAAACTTTCGCATTTATAATATTAGTAAGATGAGTAAGAAAACAGCCAAAACTACATCAATTATTTATAAAATTCGAACAATATTACGTTAATAAACGACTAGATTTTGACAATAGATCACTACAGTGAGGCAAGTTAGACAGAAGTCTGAGGAGTATAACCAGCCCCTGTGGTCTATGAGAAGGCCTTTGACTCCGTTAAAACCTGGGCGGTTCTGGAGTCATTGCAGCGATGTCAAGTGGACTGGCGATACATCGAAGTGCTGAGGTTTCTGTATGACACTCACGGTTAAACTAGTCCAAAAATTTAAGGTTGCTCAGCGAGCTATAAAGAGAGCTATGCTTGGAGTTTCTCTGAAGGTCCAGATTCGGAATGAAAATATCCGACGGAGAATTAAGGTAACCGATATAGCACAAAGGATAAGCAAGCTAAAGTGGCAGTAGGCTGGTCACATTTCCCAATGAACCGATAAGCGTTGGGGTAGACGAGTTTTCGAGTGTATACTACGTTTGCCTAAACGTAGTATCCACTCGAAAACTCCACAGGGCGTCCTATACTATGTTTGGCTAAACGTACGCCCTGTGGCCAGGTGGAGTAACGACCTGCGAAAGGCGGCCGGAAAAGAATGGATGAGAGGAGCAGAAGACCAAGCTCAGTGGCGTGCATTAGGAGAGGCCTACATCCAGCAGTGGACAGATATAGGCTGATGATGAGATGAATAGATATTACCCGCGACTAAATTTCATCAAGATCGGTTCAGCCGTTTTGTCCTGAAAAGGTAACAGATAAAGGGAAAGATTTACTTTCGCGTGTATAGCATGGATAGATATTAAAATCTCTAGGTCAGATTAAATTATGACAGTTAGGTACAGTTTTCTTTAAAAACAAAACACCGTAAGCAGACATGTTATGTGCATCCGTAACGAAATTGTCATAGTACTCAATGCCATCTACCTTTTACCTACCATAGACCACAGAATGTGACGTGCCGCAACGTTACTCGCAGTTCCAAGAAACGTGACAAACAAACAAACAAACAATCAATTACCTGAGTTTTGTTATGAGCATCGTTTTACACATATTTTGCACATTTGCTATTAGTTTCCTCTTAATCATCCATACCAATATAATGTTTTTGATGTTTTCCTCTACTCGAGCTGTTACTCGGTGTACTGAGCTCCCGCCCCGAGACCCTCAGGGAAAGGGTGGCTTAGTTCCCTCTACAACAAATACTGTGTTCCCTAACACTTTGCTGAGTATGGTGACTGTATGAATTGCTGCCTGTTTTTGAATTATGTTCGTGTTAATATGTGAGTCCAGCTTATTGCAATACCGGTGTAGGCTCTTAGCTACAACACCGGTGGCTCCTACTACTATGGGGATAACTTCCGTAGGTGTATTCCAAAGTCGGGTTATTTCGGTTTTCAACGCGTGATATTTACTTAATTTTTCAATTTCTTTTGCCCCTATGTTTTAGTCAGAAGGTACGGTTATGTCTATAAGGTATGTTTTGTTTTCTGCTTTATTTATGTATATTATGTCTGGTCTATTGTGAACTATTGTAACGTCTGTTTGGACTGGTATTTCCCACATTAACTTCGCACTCTCATTCTCTCTAACCTGCGGCTGTGTTAGGTGTTCTTGCCACCACAGATTAGAGACTGGGAATTTGTGCTTTTTAGCTAGTGTCTAGTGTATGTATTGGACTATATTGTTGTGTCGTTTGGTGTAGTAAGTGCCAGCCAGTGTTTCGCATCCTGAGACAATGTGTTGTGTGGTCTCGTCTTTAACCAAACATAGCCTACACTTACCGTCTACTGGTCTTTTCAAAATGTCCCTTTCATGTTGTCTAGTCAGTACTGCTTGATCTTGGATTGCAAATATGGATGATTCTAATGAGGGTGATACCGGTTGTTTTTTAGCCATCGGAAAGATTGAGCCCTATGTATATTTTCTTTTTCAATTACTGCTTTATGAAACTGTCCGTGTAAAGGTTTCGCTTTAATGTTTTCAAGTCTGGTTTTTACTACTGCATTTTTAAATTCCTTATCTGTATATTTTTCATGATGTCCTAGTCCTATTTCCGTCAAGTTTGTTTGTGTTTCTCAGAATATTGAGTATTTATCTTTGTTTCTATCGTGCTCTATTATTGCTCTGAGTATATGATCTTTTTCTGTTTCTAAATATGCCCTGTATTTAATTATTTGTGTTTTATGTAGTGTTTCTAAATTTGATAGGCCTCTTCCTCCTTCATCTATCGGTAGATATAGTCTTTCTACGTCTGCTTTTTGTTGGTGCGCTTTGTTAATTGCTTAAAGTTTTCTAGTCCTAACATCTATTTTCTTTAAATCCGCTGTTTTGTAATTAAGTATCCCGAAAGTGTACAGTAAGACCGGCACCGCATAAATATAAATAGCCCTAAGAAGATTTCGTGCGTTTAGGTGGGATGCTGTTGGACGTTTCACGCGACGGAAGTATTCTTTTTGTATCTGTTGCCTCAGCGTGATCTATTATACCTACCTCATTGATACCTAAATATTTATACTTTTCATGTACCTGTAGCTGTCTAAACTCCTCTCCGCTCAGTAGAACATGCCCTTCACCTTAGTGCTCTTTTCTCCTACCTGCTACTAGATGTAATACGTTGCATTTGTTTAGTCCGAATTCCATACCTATATCCCTTGTAAATATGTATGTGCTGTCTAACAAGACTTTGAGGTTAGTTTTGGTGTTTGCATAGACTTTGAGGTCGTCCATATATAATAGATGGTTTATTGTGCTATTTTCTTTGAGTGTGTATCCCTTAAATTGATATTTGTTTAGGATTTGTGAGACTGGATTGATTCCTAAGCAAAACAAAAGCGGAGAGAGAGAGTCACCTTGGAATATTCCTCGGCGTATATAAATGCGATCGGTAGTTACAGACGAGTTCGCACCGTGAGCTGTTATCTGTTATGACTATCTCTAGAAAGCCTCGGATAACAGGTGGACATTTGTAAAGATCTAGTACCCTGAGTAGCCACTCATGCGAAATGCTATCAAAGGCTTTCCGATAGTTGATCCACGCCACAATGAGGTTCTTTTGGCACTTGTGTGCGTCTTCCAGTATGGCCTTGTTGATCATGAGGTGGTCTTTGCAGCCACGGGCGCGTCGTCTGCAACCCCTTTGCTCCGGAGCTATTATATCATTTTTGTCACAGTGGATGTAGAGTTCGTTGGCTATTACGGAGGTTAGGATTTTGTACATGGTCGGTAGAAATGCTATTGGTCGCCAGTTCTTTGGATCCTGAGTGTTTTCGTCCTTAGGGATTAAAATAACTCGACCTGTTGTAAACCAGCTATCTATGGGTTCTAATCCTTTAATTATCCGATCGAAAAGTTTGGCTAAGTATGTGTGTGTGTTTGTTAGATATTTCAGGTAGTAGTTTTGAATTTTGTCTATTCCTGGCGTTTTCCAATTTTGTGTTTTTCGAATTGCCTCTTTTACTTTTCCTACATCTATTTCTCAAATGTGTGTTTCTCTATTTAATCTTTCGAGCTTTCTATTTCCTGAATCCACTGCGCTTCTCTATTGTATGATATTGGATTTGATAAAATGTTTGTCCAGAAATTTTGTATGTCGTCTTGAGTTGGAATTTGGGTTGGATTATGTTGTGTATTATTTAGAGATCTGTAGAATTTATGTTGATTCTCCGCAAACATTTTTTTTGTACTTTTCTCTCGTTTATGTCGTCATACCTACGTAGCCTACCTGCTGCTGCTTTTACCTTCTGTTTTAATATTTTGGTGGTATTATTTAGATCCTCATCGTTTGCTATTTTGTATTTATCATAAAGTTTTTGTTTGATATTTATCATTCTTCTACTATTGGCTCCCCCTTTAATTTCTACTAATCTACCTAGTTCTTTTCTAAGGTTTTCTATCTTTTGTTTAAGTCTTCTCTTCCATGGTGGTTCTCGTTTTGGTTTTTGTACTGTTGGTGGTGTGTATGGTGTTTGTTTATTTGCTACTATTAAGGTTTTAGCAGCCGCATAAATTATGTCATAGATTTCACGGAGTGACTGGTTTGTTTCGAGTAGATTTGGAAGATATTCATTGATTATATGAAGGTTGCCTATGAATTGTTTGTTGAAATTTGGTTTGGGTATAAATGACCTGTTTTCTATTGTAGTTTCTTTAGTTTCCGCTAATATTTGTAAGAATTCCTGAATTATTGGGTCTTGATCTTCATCTACTACAGTCGCGTGAGTTCTTGTGTCATCGGTTGATATGGTGTCTATTTGTACAGTGTTAGTTGGTAACTGAGATACGAATATCACATCCATGACTCGGAAACAAATATTTCTGCTCATCACACAAATGATTGCACCTTGCAGGATTCGAACCCGCGACCGTTTGGTTTCGTTCCTAGGGTCTCTAGCCACTAGACCAACCGGCCGTCAAACTAAAAGTAAAACGTTGTCTATTTGTTTGTTTGTTTGTTTAGGGGGCTTTCACGCGATAACTGCTGGACGAATTTTGATGAAACTTGAAATAGAGATAGCTTATATCCTGGAATAAAACATAGGATACTTTTTATCCCGGAAAATTGTAAATATCCACAGAAAAACTGGCAAAGCTGGAAAAATGATGATTACTCGCTGTAAGAAACGGTTTGCCATGGAAACGAAATAACAAGTATGTCAAAAAACATCAAGAGTGCTGTTCTACCTACTTTTGCATTGTATAAATAAAGTATTTAACGTAAGAAATTGTTCTTATGTTATAATTTGTGCAAATAAACATTTTGTGTACGAAATTGTTGTTGTTCTATTTGTCCAAAATAAAGTGACTACTAATTTTATCTTTCTATACCTATAAACCTACCCGTGCGAAGCCAGGGCGGGTCGCTAGTAATTATATTATATTGTAAACATTATACCACCATATGCTTCCAAACAAGAACGTGTACTGCCCAGAGACATCTCCCCCGAGGACGAGCATGTGGAGAGTGCGCTGAAAGACTAAACCAGAACCGCAACCCCATAAAATAGGCTAACGTGTAGAATTTAAAGTAAAAAAAAACAAGATTACAAATAAATTAGTAACAATGAAACAAGTAAAGATTCCAACTGAAAAAAAAAGTAATAATAATTTTAAAAAAACATTATTGTCGATTACATTTTCTAACCAATATCCATACCTCCATACCAATATATAAAAGTGAAACGTTGTTTATTTGTTTGTTTGTTTGTTTGGGGAGCGATAACGACTGAACGTATTTTGAAGAAATTTAGAATGGAGATAGCTTATACTCAGGAATAAAACATAGGATACTTTTTATCTCGGAAAATTGTAAGTTTCCACGGGAAAACTGGAAAATGTTGATTACTCACTGTAAGGAACGGTTGCCATGGAAACGAAATAACAAGTCTGTCAAAAAACATCCAGAGCATTGCTGCTATACCTACTTTTGCATTGGTTTTAATATCTTAGAAGAAAATAGGATCCTTTTTTTCGCGATAAACTGTACTCCGCGCGGACAAAGTTGCGAGCGGGAAAGCTAGTATAGAATAAAAGCCGAATACGCTCGGGTAAAAAATATGCCTATGACACTCTTGCCATGAACACGAATCGATTGATACCTCGCTTGTCAAAATCGGAACAAGTTTTTTAGTTTGTACACATAACCCTTCCTTTGCTAGTAGGGTAAAAATAAGAGCCTATGACACTCTATACCTGAAAACGAATCGATTGACACATTGCTTGACAAAATCGGACCAATAGTGGTGACGCTATGGTCACAGTACATATTATAGTCCCTTGCGCTTGTATTGTGCTATGGTGGTACAACCACATATGTATTGTGCTATGGTGGTACAACCACATATGTATTGTGCTATGGTGGTACAACCACATATGTATAATCATTTTTATGTTGCACGATTTATTGTATTGTTTTGCACCGCCGTCCTTTTAAAAAACGTAATTTCTGTACATCCAGTTATCCAGTTTCCAGTTGTCTGGAAGTGATCGCTTTTAGCGATAAGACTGGCCATTGTGCCTATTTTTGCCTAATTCTTGTATATTTGTTCATTAACTCTTCTACACTAATAATATAATATCTATACTATAATAAAATAATATTATAAAGAGAAAATATTTGATTGTTTGTTTGTTTGTTTGTAATGGATAAACTCAAAAAATACAGACCCGATTTTAAATATTCTTTCACATAAAGAAAGCTAAATTATCAGCGAGTAACACAAGCAGGATTTTATTTTTCAAAAAATTAGAGTTCCCTTCGAAAATTGCAATAATAAAACCGGAGGTATCAAAATCTCGATTACTTTGTATCACAAACCAAAGAGTATGACGTATGTGTACTACGTAAAATCACAAACTAAGTAGGAGATATGGGTCTTTGTATATGGAACGTTGCCATGGAAACGAAATCACAGAACATCTAATAATCATTGACGTAGGAAATATCTATGCTAATAATACACGAAATAGTAACCGTAATTCAACCTCCTTGCGATAAACAGAATAATACTATAGACGAAATGGTACGTGCGTATAAAACCTATAAACATAAACATTTTGTGTAAGAAATTGTTGTTGTTCTATTTGTCCAAATAAAGTACCTACTAATGTTATGTTTCTATATATCTACCCGTGCGAAGCCGGGGCGGTTCGCTAGTGTGTAATAAAGTGTTTATTATTAATATTATTACCCAGATACATACATATATATATATATGTGTTATATATATATATATATATATATATATAACACATACATAAATATAACTGTTAAACTCATTACCCTTTCTTACTTCTCCGAAGTCGGGTAAAAATAGACTATGTCAGAAACGCAGAGAGACTTCGCTTGTAGGTAAAGGTACCTTACAGGGTCCGAGGTCTCACGCTCGTCAGCACCTATTATATTATTATAATCAGTCGTTAAGCCCTCGGGCGCCGCCGGCCTCATATATTCTGACATCAGAAGCCAGCACTACCTCATACGACAAGCTGGCAAGCGCCTGGCCAGTGGGCAAAATGGCCAACGTCCTACTACCACTCCCAGAGAGGATTGAAGAAAACAACGGTCACTGAACTCATTGTAAACCAACCTTATTTTTACCCGAGTACGGCTAAGCATGGGATTCTCATTATTTTGTTATGTTATGTGGATGTTCCACAGAGTCGCCCCTATTGATCCGATTTTGATAAGCGAGGTATTAATCGATTCGAGTATGTGGTGTGACAAGCTTTTTTTTACCCGACTATGTTGAAGCAAAGGAAGGGATAAGTGTTCAAACTAAAAACTTGGTCCGATTTCGACAAGCGAGGTAGAATATCAATCGATTTGTCTTCATGTATGGGCAGGGACCGCGGAAGTGCGTTGCAGAGGGGGCCAAATGCCCCCCGTAAAGTCATAAAGGGGGTGCCGTGCCCCCTCCAATTTTACTACCTGGTAAAGAAGATTTCTCTGTGCTATCCTTCGCCAAGCTTTGTTTTTTCTTAAATGAAAAAATGCGCTTGTATGTTAGAAAAAAATCCGGAGGGAGGCATAGGATTATTTTTTATCACACTTATTAGTTCCATCTGCATGTATGTTTGTTTGTAACGGAATTTTTGAACGTGATTATTACTTACTTTAAAACTTAAAGAAGGTCCCCCCCGAAGGTACGATGCGGGTTCCACTGTTAAACACCTTAGGGTTCGACTTATAAACTGATATACTTGGTATCTGAATCACATGAGTAAGAAGTGGAACAATCGATAAAAAAACTATTAGTCGTCTAAACGAATTTTAATGAAATTTTGATCTGTTGGATTTGGAATAACATCCTAGTATCCTTATTATACCAAAAAGTTACCACGCGGACAATGCCGCGAGCAAAGCTTGTCACAAAGTTCAACATTAAATATCAAACAATAAAGGTTTGTCAGTAGGTAAACTAATAAATATATTTTTAGTCACTTAGATTATATATTTTATAAACTATATGGCTTACTAAATCATTATAAAATGTTATATTTCACTAATATATATATATATAGGTATATAATATAAGTACTTTAAGTTTGTTATTTATTTAATTGCATAACCTGTTATGATGCTCTTGTCGTAGTTATATAAATGTTAACTTGTAAAAGGCCCTCACGAGACAGGTTTTGTCCTAGTGTGGGGACCACCAGTAATTCCTTTTCTGTTATGTGTAATTTTTTATGCAATAATAATAATAATTATTATTATTATTTTTAACATTATAAAACTTATTATCTATTTTTAATCAGCCTAGTTTTTACAGATCAGAGCTTTCGAAGAAATACGCATCTCGCAGTAAGCCAGCGCTGCTTGTGGAACTCTCTATATTATCTCAAAGAAGGCCTACATCGCAGCATTGGAAACTGATGATGATGGAGGTTTAGGCGAAGTCGAAGCCGAGTGTTAATTAAGGTTAAGCTGTGAACCATTCAACTGCCAAGGTCGTATTAATTATCGACAGGAAGCGAGTCTCCGAGTGCAATCGATTGCTAATACGTAGCACTTAGTGACTCATTTACTGATTGGTATCAAATTTCAGTTCAACTGCACTTCCTTGCATTTAAATTACCTAACAACAGGCGAGGTAGTGTTCATACAGTACTATATATAGCATTGTGTTTATCTATATGTGTGTGTTGTGTATCTTAACTTACAATAAAGCATTATGTACCAAAAAGACTGTAAATAGAAGATAATTTAAAAAATGGGTACTTAAAGTAAGCTACTGAACAAGAACACAATATATTTTTTATATCGTATCTCTCTGTTTGTTCGCGCATCATGTTTAAAATACTGAACCGATTTCGATGCGGGGGAAAGCTTAGGGGTTCATTTAAAAACTGGTGTACTTGGTATCTCAATCCGATGAGTAGAAGTCGAGCAATCGATAAAAAAACATTTGACGCCTGAACGAAGTTTTTGGGACTTTTGGTTCTGGAATAACCCGTATATATAACACATAGGATCCTTAGAAACGATTTCTTATTAAGGCCAGGCTCCAAGGTTACATTTTCCCACTCCGCACTCCCCTGCCACCTACCCTACACTCTGCCACCCACTACCCGCAATAAGCACTGAAGTGCCTGCGTAACAAGGTTGAATATCGCGAGCGCTGTTTGAACACACAATTTAGCTCGGAACTAAATGACGTATGTCTCAAAAGTTATTTAATTTATTGGCAGGCTAATAATGTAGTTAGGTAAATTTTGTCTTAGCCTTAGATAATAAACTATATTTTCTTGCTGTGAGATTTATTTTAGAGATAAAACTTAACCCGTTGAGTAGAAAAATGTAAACATTACCGAAAATAACGTAATTTTTGATAAGAAAATGTATCGAATGAAATTTTGTTAATCGTGTTTTTGTCTTAGTCTTAGAGAGAAAGAAAAAAAAAGATTAAAGATCTCAAAAACATATATGTTAGGTTTTACATTTATCAGGTTTGTGGTTGACCCAGCATATTTATGCAAAAAACCCTTAAAAAGCAGAGCCTGGAACTGGTAAGATTAGGTACCAGCTCCTCAAGCGTGGACCGCATAAATTAGGTGCAACGCACACATTTAACATTCTATTAATCTTCTTTTTTTTCTATTTTTTTATATATAATTTTGCCTTAGTCACAATCGGAATGGCGTTTGTGTAGTAGATACGTATTAACAGTGACTCTCAAACTTATTGTTGTTGATGTACGACGGTGAGAATGTAGCTGTGTGGGTGTGTTTGCCTGTAATTGTATCAAGTCCCTTTTTTTTCATCATCATCGTCATCATTTCAGACTTTAGCAGTCCAATAGCCTCCCCCAAAGAGCGCCACGACGAACGGTCTTGTGCAGCCTCCATACACCGACTCCCTGCGATGACTACAATATCGTCCGTCCATCGTGTGGGGGGTCTCCCTACACTTCGCTTGCTTGTTCGTGGTCGCCATTCCAGATCCTTTATTCTACAGCGGTTGTCGGCTCTGCGAACTATATGGCCTGCCCATTGCCACTTCAATTTGCAAATTCTGAGAGCTATGTCGATAACCTTGGTTCTTCTACGGATTTCCTCGTTACGGATCTTATCACGTAGTGAAACTCCGAGCATAGCTCTCTCCATTGCACGTTGCGTGACTTTGAGCTTATGTATGAGACCAACCGTTTTATTACGTGATGTAAATCATACCGTATCAACCCCCTATGAGTGGAATGTTATGCCCTCGTCATTGTTTCCGGTAAATTATAACCCAGATGTGTTCAATGAAAACCTAATTACAATCGGTCTAGTAATATTTACGTGATGCGAGAACAGACAGATATAACCATTAAAAAAACACTCACATCTCCTCTTGTACCCCTCACCCTACCGCTAACAGTTCATGAGATATTCACGTTGTTTCAATCGTACCCGGTTTCAACCGCACCCAGTCTCCCCTACTACTACCGATTAAAATGGGATTTTACTATTGTGCTATTTAATTACAAGCAATATTAAGCAATATTAAGTCTTATCCCTTAGGGTAATTACTTTACATCTCTATGTGATGAGCCGAGCATTCGATAACAGCTCTATTTGGCGGCTGAACGAAGTCTGATATTTGTTACGTTTACCTTTAGCTACGGTCCTAGAATATCGGGATACGTTACATACGTAGGATAGGTGTGCCACGTCTTCTAACGAAGACATCGAAGACAATCCACGTGATGGGACCAGAAGTTTATAATAAGTTACCCGATGAAATTCAAACCGCAAATAGTACAACAGTTCTCAAAACGAAATTGAAAAAGTGGCTTATTCAAAAGGCATCTTACTCCTATCAAGAATTCAGGGACATGAAATTGATATAACTGTAGCATAATATTTTATTTCTAACATACATGGCCGTATTAAATAGTAGTAATTATTTTAATAATTATTCAACTTTATTTAACTTTTGTATTGTAACTTGTAACGGAAAATTATCAATAAATTTATGTCTATGTCTATTTTTATTTCAGAAAAATGTTCATGCGAGCAAAGCCGCAGGGCACAACTAAACAAAACCCAAATTTAAAAAGGAACTAGACGGTATGAGCTGTGCTGTTGTACATTCACAAAGAAAGCGATCATAAATAATGCAAGGACCACATACCACGTGCCTTTAACGTACATTAGCATAAGAAGAGGTTGTTCAGCTAATTTCTCCGAGTCACGTAGAGTATTTGCATAAGCATTTAGGGTTGTCAACTTACTTCTAGATACCTATCAACAATATTTGAAAAACTACTATACAAATGCGAAAATTCATGGCGAAAATTTTAGTTTTACGACTTTTGAGATTTTGGAGTTTTTTTATTAATGTATTTACATTTATTTAGGATTCACCAGGATCACTGCACTTCAGCCCTAGTAGTTAGCTGGGAAAGAATCAGTAGCAGCCTTTACAGTGTCTTTGTCTGTTTGTCAATTCTGGTTGTATAACTACGTTTTTGACTGTGACAAACCTCACGCATAGGAGCCTACTACACAGTGGTCAGTCGAAAGTAACAATGAAAATCTAAAATTACGTATTTTTTATTGTTTTGTAATAGGTAGTAAATATTATATACCTTCGGTGTTTTCTTCAGTTATAACTAACACTTCTTAATTACATTTTCACTGCGGTGAGTTCTAAGAATGAAATTGGTTCTAAGAATGTTTAAATTTCATAATTTTCGAAAGTGTCGGACGCGCTCTAGCGACGATCTGCGCATGGTAGCTGGCAGTCATTTGATGAAAAGAGCCAATGATATCAGTCTAACTGGCGCGCCTTGGGAGAGGCTACGCCCAGCAGTGGACTAAACAGGCTGTTGATGACGATTAATCGTAATTTTCGGATTAACTTTCGATATTCCCAACCGAGAGAAACGAGGTTACGAAATCAACTTGTAAAATAGGCATATATGTATGTAGGTTTGACCAACGATAACTTTGATTGCGTTTGCTCTTATCTTCTTCAAATAATAGAGTTTTAAAGATATTTTTAGTACGATTTATTAATTTTTGCAACATCGGTCAATTGCTATTGATTTTTTGGACAAAAGAGGTTAAATTTTCAAAATGAGCCAATCAGGTCAAATGAGGCGTCATATTAAAGAACTTTGCTTGTACATTTCAAAACTATTTTTAATAGTGGACTTGGAGCCAAAATTTATGAAGAAATATTATTTATCTCGGTTCGGGGTAAGCCACAAGTTATTTTATTAGGGTCAAAGGCAGAATGCTATTACTTAGGATTAACACGAGGAAAACTCCACGTTTCTTCAGTCAATAATTGTACAAAAATGCAAAAGTAGTTTGACAACCCTACAGGAAGAAAGGACGCGCTCACACTAGTTATTTTGTTTAAAATTCATCGTAAGCACCGATCCGAAACACGCTCAGCGCAGGCTAGTGTATAGCCACTAGAATAGCATAATATATCGTATTTGTGGTTTGTTTGTTGTTTATAGTCTATTGTCTGATAAAAAGGTTCATACTATTTTATCTACACTTGTAATGAAGCATTTGCCTCAAATAAACACTTGTATTTTTCCACTTGTCACTTATGTAGGTACTAAGCAAAGAGTATGGTACTAAGTACTGCTATTTACATTATGACGTCATTGTTTTGACGCTTCACAATGACGACTATGAAAAATTAAAATTAAAATTATTTATTAACATGAAACATTGTACAAATAGGTATGGCATAAAAGAGGTCAAGCGCAAATAAAAAAAATATAACCCGACTACGGCGAAGCAAAGGATGGGTTATGATTTCAAACTAATAATTTGGTCACACAAAAAACCGTAAAAAAACAAGCGACAAAAAAAGTGACATTAATTAAAAAAAACATTAAAAGCTTTCCGTTTTCTTTTTGTATTTATTTAGAACTAGCTTTCCCGCCCGCGACTTCGTCCGCGCGGACTACTGTCTAACGCGAAAAAAGCACCCTACGAGTATGTTCTAAAATATTAAAAACCAATGCAAAAGTAGGTATAGCACCAACGCTCTTATTTTTTTTTTGAAAGACTTGTTATTTCGTTTCCATGGCAACCGTTTCTTACAGGGAGTAATCAACATTTTCAAGTTTTCCCGTGAAGACTTACAATTTTCCGGGATAAAAAGTACCCTATGTTTTATTCTAGGGTATAAGCTATCTCCATTCCAAATTTCATCAAAATCGGTCCAGCCGTTGTTATCGCGTGAAAGTTCCTCAAACAAACAAATAAACAATCAAACAACATACACAAACAAACATACTAACAAACATACAACGTTTCACTTATATATATTGGTATGGATAGATTTGATACTTGCCGGCTATTATAAATACATAAAATAAAGCAGTATGTAACACAAAGTCTGTACAAAAAGATATTTTTAAGAATATGGTCTAGGGGACATGAAATAAGCTACTGAACAAGTCTTATATACTCTTTTTTTTATCATGTCTTTCTAGTTGTCTGTTCGCGCTAAAAACTAGGTTTTGACTTAAAAGCTGGTGTCTCAATCCGATGAACAGAAGCCGAGCGATCGATAATATGAAACTATTTTGAAGGTTGAGTGAAATTTTGTATTTGGTACTTTTGATCCTGAAATAACACATAGGATACTTTTTACCCGACTACGGCGAAGAAAAACGGAGGGTTATGATTTGAACGGGTATGTATGTACTCGTATGTTCAGCTGTTCCCTCATAACTTCTAAATTACTCATAATAATTTGACAAATGAGGTATCGGAAGCGTCTTCATCGTCCGCTGGTTTTAGGTTATGTGATGTCACATTAAATTGAATATAGGACAGCTACTACCCGCATTTGGTTTTGTAAAGATTTCGAATTGTTACGAAACAACACTAATGACATCTGCAGATTTCTTCTGACATAAACCGCGACGCGAACACTTGCTAATCACGGGATTTCAGGACTCAGCCAACTTGAAACCATCCTCTCGGTTGAAATTGGGATACTTTTTAATTTCAACCGCTTCACGTACAATTCTGGTGTAGTAGTGACGTTCCGTGGAGAGGAGGATCTTCGGATCGAAACATAATGAAAAAATAAGTTTTCAGCGCGATTAAGTCCCGTTTAAATATATAACTATGTGTTCGTATCGCGAAAATTTAAAAATCTCAAACAATAATATTCAAACATTTTAGAAATTTAAAACTTGGACCGTATGAGAGCGATATAAATTTATCAGTATTTATTTAACTATGTAGGTAAAGCGCTCTCCCCGGCTCTAAAGTTTTAAATTTCTAAAGGTTTTAGTTTACGAAGTTAAATTTTTATAATCTAGAGAAATGACCACGCGGGCAAAGCCGCGGGTATAAATAGTTAGTTTTAATGGAATGTGATCATAGACAACTACACATACTCAATGAGATAGTTCCTTTGACATAAATTCAAGGAATCTAAATACTGTTACATATATAAATTCCTCATAGAGTAGGTAAGGAATTTTCCCTTATTTCCTTCGCCATTGAAATTCCTAGCATAAGTTTACTTTGACTTAAGCTATGGGCATACACATAGATAATTTGCCAGGAAAATAATCAAAGAGGCTGAATTACGCTTGATGGAAGTAATAGCACAGAATATCTAGTAATACTACGTACAATACAATACAATACAATACAATACAATACAATACAATACAATACAATACAATACAATACAATAACATAATTCTTTATTGAACACATTACAATAAAAAAACAACATAACAGTAATTATATATAAAATCTAATGTTGTACAGTAGGCGGCCATATCGCTATTTGCAATTTCTTACAGGCAACCTTTGGATGGACAGGAATATAAAATAAACATTGCTAAGACTTACGTAATAGGTACCAAAGATAATATTTATAATATACCGTAAGATAAGTGTAGGTAACCCGCGTAGTTCAAGAATGTGATCATAATGGCGGCCATTCTCATGGTGTCCCGCTCAGAATCAGCAAAATTTATGTTTTTGTGATCTTTAATTCGTTATAATTCACGATTTGAACATGGCGTAGATGTTTCACGACAAACAAACGGCCGTGCGCCTGGACACAGCCCCACCTTCTTTTTTACCCGAATACGGCTACGGGAGGAAGGGTTATATGTTCAAAATAAAAACTTGGTCCAATTTGACAAGCGAGGCATCAATCGATTCGTCTTGAGTATATTATAGACTTTATTGAGGACTAGTTTTCCCACCCGCTACTTCGTCCGCGCGCACAACTGTTTATCACGAAAACAACAACAAAAACAACAAGAACATCCAGAATAAAAACAAAAACAGCAATAACATTAAAAACAACAAGGAAAACAACAAAAACAACAAGAACGACAATAACAACAAAAACAACAAGAACAGTAAAAACAACAAGAACAACAACAAAAACTACAAGAACATTAAAAACAACAAGAACAACAAAAACAACAAGAAACACAACAAGAACAACAAGAACAACGAAAACAACAAGATCAACAACAAAAACAACAAGAACAACGAAAACAACAAGAACAACAATAAAAACAACAAGAACAAGAAAAACAACAAGAACATCGAAAACGACAAGAACAACAAAACAATAAGAAAAAAACAAAAACAACAATAATAACAACAAAAACAACAAGAACAAGAACAGAAACCACAACAACAATCACATAAAAAAAAACAATAATAAACAGCAACAACAAAAACAACAACAAAAAACATACTATAACATAACAATAACAACAACAAAAATAAATAAAAACAACAAAAACTACAACAACAACAATAATAGCTAAGAACCATCTCGATCACATCAGCTTACAAACAGAAAAAAAAACCATCAATATCTGTCCATACGTTTGGGAACTACGACGCCTCTCTTTTCGCGTTCGGTGGTTAACAAAACCACAGAATAAATAATAGTACTAAAAAACACGACAATCATGGATTTTCAAAGGAAATTGCTGGCCGCAAAACACGACAGTAATGAAATTCCATACAACTTTGCTGGCGCCTATTCAAGAAGCGCGGCAAGGTCGACTTTGCCCAAAGAAGGTTGTCGAAATTATGACCACATTACAAGCTTGTTTGAGTAAAAACTAAAACTAAGCACATACAACTTGACTTGTAGCTTGTATGCAGGTTTATTCAAGTTGCATGCAATTTGCTACCAAAGAGTATACAAATATAGCGTTACTACTTGCATACAAGTCAGCGTTGCCAGAATGTTACTTTTCTAACATTTTACGTTACTTTTGACCCCCTCATGTTACTTACATGTTACACGACTAAAAATGTTACTTATCTATATACTTATAATAAAACTGTAACGGGTCCAATTCTGTACATTGAAGATATTTTGAAAAAAAATTGGACCGTACTTTAGATTCGATACTGAAGCCAAAGCTGTTTTTTTTCTTCTTTTTTGTCTGTCTGTCTGTCTGTCTGTCTGTATCTTGGCTAGGCATCACGCCGAAACTACTGAATGAATTTAAATGAAACTTGGCATGATTTGAGTTCATACTACGAGGTAGAACATAGGCTACTTTTCATCCCGAAAAATGAAAGGGTTCCCGCAGGATAGGGGTTGAAAGTTATTTCAAAAAATACTTACCACTCTTAAACTACTGGACGGATTTTGATGTAACTTGGCACAGTCATAGTTTATATGATGGGTTAAAATTGAGGATACTATTTATCCCGAAAAAATAAAGAGTTCCTGCGGGATAATGTCCCAAATTCTGCAAATTAAAGATATTTTGTATTTTTTTTGGACGAGAACGGCCAATTCGGAAATGTTCAATTCTAAAGCCAAAACAGACTTTTTTTGTCTGTCTGTCTGTTTGTCCGTCTGTCTGTCTGTCTGTATGTACCTTGGAAGTGCATCACGCCGAAAATACTCAATGAATACAAATGAAATTTGGTATGATTTGAGTTCATACTTCGAGGTAGGACATAGATACTTTACATCTCGATAAATGTATGGGTTCTCGCAAGATAGGGGTTGAAACTTATTTAAAAGAACACGTACGACGCTGAAACTAATGGACGGGTTTTGATGTAACTTGGCACTGTCTTAAGTTATATGATAGGTTAAAATTGAGGGTACGTTTTATCCCGAAAAAGTAAAGGGTTTCTGCGGGATATGGGTCCAAAGTTATGTTAATATTAAAGTAATAAAAAATATTTTTGGATGGTTCTCTATATTCGATACTGAAGCCGAACTTTTTTACTTTTTAAATTTGTCTGTCTGTTTGTCCGTATCTTGACCGTGCATCGCACCCAAACTACTAAATGAATTCAAATGAAAAAATGCTCTTGGGTGCTTAAAAAAGGTATTGAACAACTTTTTTTTTAGTTTTCGTGGCTTTCTTTCTGTTTGTCTGTATGTTTGTTTGTTCACGCATCACGTAAAAACTACTGTACCGATATTAATGAAATTTTCATTGTCAGATAGCTTAGGGTTTGATTTAAATCTGGTGTAATTGGTATCTCAATCCGGTGAGTTAGAAGCCGAGCAATTGATAAAAGTATTTTTAACGGCTGAAGACATTTTGATCATTTCCGGACCAATATACCAACATTTGTTGGCATATTGTTCCTTGAAAAGCACATTATGGTACTTTGAACCTAAAGAAAAGACCACACCACGCGTGCGAAGCCGCGGGTACAGCTAGTATGTAACTAAAAAAAATATTCAAATTTTATCCAGCAATGTAAAAGCGTGAAACGGAACGCACCAAAGGAAGTATTCGTTCGTCGTTTTGGCGCACTTGATTTTGAGCCATCACCGTCTCGAATTGGAAGAAACGCGAAATGGACCAATCGCGAATAAGTTAAATTGTTGCTATGAATTGTAGCTATGAAGACTTTTTGACCGAGCAAGCGCGTAGCGCGAGCGTAGCGTCTCCGTTTCAAATTGGGCATAAATGCTTTCGTATGTGTTTCCGGCTGTCCAGCTGTTCTCCTCTACATGTCAAATTTCTCAACCGATCTAGACGAAACTTGGTATAGGTACAGGTTTAACAATTTTTTAGTTTATTTTGGGATTTTTAATTTATATTTCCAACAAAAAAGGGCAAAAAGAGAGCTACTGAATATATCCGCCTTAGTAGATCTGATTTCAATGGTTATTTTTTTATTTGAAAGGTTGTGAATATTATTGTAACATTAAGTTGGTCTTATAAAAAAATTGCGACCTGTAGAGGAGAACAGCTGGACATACGAAAGCATTTTTGCCCAAACTGAAACGGAGACGCTTCGCGCTCACTCGGTCAGTATTAGAGACGTTTTCTATATAAAATAAGATAATGTTACTTTTCTGATGAAAATGAAGATCGACGGCAAGGAGTTCAAATCCACTCAGCCTATCTACGTATTTATGTAAATTTTTATTCATGAAGGTTTATCTCCGCAGACCTACACTTCATAGGTTCTACTTTACGAATAAATGTTACACTTGAAATAAAACAATTGTAGAGCAGATAATAGTGTAGGTACTATTATTATTACTTGTATTTCACAGACATCCATCGCTCATCAATTGTAGAAACGCTGTATTTACCGGAGTTTATCTCCGTTTGTGATTCACAACGAAACCTCTATAGTAAAATAATACTGGCCACTGATAGTATTTCATTCGCTTATAAGCGAACCGCACGTACGGGCCGCGCTTAAAAACGTACGCGAATTGGCGCCAAAACTCCGGCGCTCGCTGACACGCAGATGTTTAAGTTAACTTTATAAAAGTTGAAATTTTGCGACAGTATTATTTCGTTGTGTTTTTTATTAATGTGACTTTAAAATGAAATCGTTGTTATTTATCCTTTTGGCTGGTTGCGCGGTGCGGAGCGACGAGAATAAGTAAGTCTTTTTAAATACTTAGTTACTTATTCATGCACAAAAAAAATGGGTTGTAATAAGTATGATAAAGTATATTAACCTCCAACTTCCCATTAGATTATTAATTTATATAATCATTTATTTTTAAATTTTCGTTTTTTTTAACCTTTTTGTTAAAAATTGTTTAGAAAAATGCTAACGCTTCTTTGTCTCTTGTACAAGGTACATATTGAATTAAAAGCGTTTTCTTTCCCATTAGGAAATTTAGTTATTCCTTTGTGTATTCTTGGCACTTTTACAAAATATATATTTGAAAAGATGTCAATGACTTAACAAAGTTCACTGCCAAGAAAAAGAAAACAAAAAATACCTAATTAAAGAAATAAAAGTTTGCTGGCCGCACTCTGAGACAATAATAATTAATGTACAAGCTATTTGATTAGCATTAATTAATATGACTGAGTATCTACAGCATTTAGTCGGAAATTAAATACGTAAGTACACAAAAAAAAACTATAAACACCCGACTGCAAACAAAACTAAAAAGAGGCAAAAATTTAAGTGAGAATGGTTGCTAACTTTCAATCGTTATAGATCCTAAATGGTCATTCGAAATGTAAAAGGATAAGATAAACCTAACTTTTTTTATACCCATTCAATGATACCCAACTTTCTTTTTTGTTTTTCACATTATAGCGTTTGGTTGTCTTCATATTGAATATTAATTACTGACATGTATTTAATAATACTCGCAAGATTAAGACAAATTGATTAACGTAAGAATCATCAAAATCAGTCCACGCGTTTGGTCTATATAGTGGCACAAAGGAACAAACACACATAGAATACTTTACTCTCTCTCAGCTCTCTCCGCGCTTTACTATAGTCGGGTAATAACTTAAAAGTATTTTGTATAGGTAACAAGTATTAAAATGTGGGTATACCTACCCAAATATTTTCGTACTAGCTGTTCCCGGGGCTTCGCACGCGTGGTCATTTCTCTACATTAAAAGTACTCATGTGCTATTCAAAGATCTAAACTACCAATGTACAATCTCCTTCGGCATCAAAAAGTTTTTTATTGTTTGTTCGGCATCAAATCAACGGATTAAGATACCACGTACCCCAGTTTTTAAGTCAAACCCTAAGCTATCCAATAGTGGAAACCGCATCGCAATCGGCCCAGTAGATTTAACGTGATGCGCGAATTAACATACAGACAATAAACAAACAAACAGACACGATGAAAAAAATGTTATATTCTTGATCAGTAGCTTATTTTAAGTAACCTAGACATATTTTTTTTAATTATGTTCTCTGTGTAGAATTTTTCGTTCAAACTGCTTTATTATAAGTCTAGTCTGCTTTTTTATAGATCACCCTGACAGAATTTTCAGAAAATGTACCCTAAAGTCACCGAGCGTAACCGCGGGCTACAGCCAGTAA
This sequence comes from Alsophila aescularia, assembly GCA_946251855.1. Lineage (NCBI taxonomy): Eukaryota > Metazoa > Arthropoda > Insecta > Lepidoptera > Geometridae > Alsophila > Alsophila aescularia. The sequence goes on from OX276384.1 coordinate 26,778,955, forward strand.
TAAATACAAGTTATTTAAGTTACGTTATAATATTATCACGTCGTGTTGACAAATAAAACCAAATCGGCTGACTCTTTACTACACCAAGTAAACAAGAACACGCGAGTGATTTCCGCAAACTGTAGGTATTCAGCGTAAAACGGACACTGGAAAAAAACGTTCAACAAACATAGATAACCATATATTTTGTGATAATTGTTAAAACTAACAGTACATTAGAAGCATGTATTAAGTTGTAGCAATATTCAAGTAGTTACCATATAATTTACTAAGCTTGATGTCGTCAAAAATTACATACATACTTTTTATATAAAAACTATATAAAAACCGACTACTTACAAGTTGTATAAAATGTAAGAGACACAAATAATTAAAAAAAATGAGGTCTTTGCTACGCCTAAACAGAGTGAAGTAAGTAAGTAGGTACTGGCCTGGCACAGACCTAAAAAAAAAAATTTCATTCATTTAAGTTAATTAGGATATGAAGTCTTTTTTTTTTTTTTTTTTTCTTACTATTACTTTCGTTAAAGTAGGCTTATGAAAATGAAGTACCTACTTATTGCATTCGCTAAGAAAAAAACCATACTGGAAACAGTTAACAGCCCATATCTTATAAATTAATAAACAGATTTAGATGAAACTTGAACTATTCCCTAAGTTGAAAAATACAGAAACTATAACAAAAAGGATTATTGCAATCGGACTTATGGTTTTTGAGAAATACATGGAGAAACATACATACACGTATACATACATACATACATAACATTTGGTACATATGTTTAGATATTCGTATAGACTAACATATATGAATATTACGCATTTTCAACAATATTACATACATACACATCAACATGAGAACCCACTTTTTTTTAAGTCGGTTAAAAGTAGGCCAGTACCAAAGTAATGCAAATCTTTTTTAAATTATTGATCTTATTGTCATATATATTTATAATGGGAGGAGATAAAGTCATTAACTATAATGAGAACATCACACTATTATTATGAAGGTGAAAGTTTGTATGTATGTTTGTTACTCCTTGACGCTCAATCGGCTGAAACGATTTGGATGAAATTTGGTACCAGGATAGCTTATATCTTAGACTAACACTTAGGCATTCACATACTATTCATCATCACCATCACCTGTAAAACCACGTGGCGCAGATATATGAGAAATAAAGTAGACAAATCAAGTAACAGCAGTAACAGTTATGTTTAAACTGTATTTTGCTGCGCCTTTTAACAAAGGAATTAATTATCAGCGACTTAATTTGAACGGGACTGTGACCCGCTTTGCGAAAATCAAATTTGAGGTTCCAAACTCGGAAATCTTAATACCTTCTGACTCTTAATTCAAAACGCTACCCAGTGTTCCTTGTTCTATTAATAATATTTACATTATTTATTAGTAAAGACGTATAAATACACCTAGTTTGTTTGTTATGTATGTAGGTACCTACTTCTAAACGGCACTGTCCTTAAATGTTTATAATAAACATCAGGTTAATTTAAATCTTATATATGTCAAACAAAGTCGGGTACACCATATATTATGTAACTCAAAACGGCTGGACTGATTTTTATGATCTTTAATTTTTTGGATTTTTCTCCGTCTGGATCGCAAAATCTTATTAAAACATCGGAATAAGTCAAGAAAAAAATATTTTCTCTGATATCGATGTATTTTTTTTGTTATGTGCCAAAGTGACATCTATCTATACTTATAACAAAGCAATAGGTACGAAAAAGTCTGTACAAAGTAAATAATTTAAAAAAATGGTCTGGCATACTTAAATCAAGCTACTGAACAAGTTTTTTTTTTTAAAATCATGTCTGTCTGTTTGTTTGTATGTTTGTTCGAGCATCACGTAGAAACTACTGGACCGATTTCGTTGCGGTTTTCATTGTTGGATAGCTTAGGGTTTTACTTAAAAACTGCGGAACTTTGATTCTTCGAAGTCAGCTCTTCCTATCATTGGGGGTTCGGGGATTGTTGGTAGTGTTTTAAAAAGGGGGCGGGGGAGGGGGAGTGGAAAGGAGGGGGAGGTAAGGGGTGGATGTGGGGTCGAGGGAGGGGGGAGCAAAAAGGGGAGTATTTGCGTAAGCCAAGGGGCACAGCTAGTCCACACCAATAAAAGTGAAACTTTGTTTGTTTGTTTGTTTGGGGAACTTTCACGCCAAAACGGCTGATCAAATTTTGATGAAACTTTGTAAATAGGTACTGTACAATATAGAAACCAAAACAGGATACTATTTATCAAGGAAAATGGTAACTTGCCACGGAAAAACTGGAAAATGACAATTACTCGCTGTAAGAAACGGAATACCGTTGCCGTGGAAACGAAATATGTCAAAAAGCATCAACAGCGTTGGTGCTATACTTTTGCACAAATTGGTTTTTAATATCCAAGATGAACATTGGATGCTTTTTTCACGAGAGACTAGTCCGCGAGGACGAAGTCGCGGGCGAAAGCTAGTTACTCGTAGATATAAAACCTTTCTGCGCAATACTGTGCATGTTGATTTACGCAGTGATTTTCCGAGAACTGGCTCTTGCTTTGTTAGCATAAAATATATGAGTACCTATGTAGATATGTTATGTATGAACGTATCTACTTACAAACGTGAGAAAAACTTCGACTCTCATACAAGTAAAATAATCTTTAATAGGTAATAACTACCTTAGATGTATATCTAGGTACATAGGACAAACGTGCCCGTATTACGTAACTTTTAACCTAAAATTTCAATCCAAATTAATTAGTTTATTTTGATTAATTTTGTGTGTATTGGGATCTAAGGGTGTTTTATTAAATTCTGCGTATTCGTCACAAGGAAACTTTTGTTAGCAGGCAAACAAATTGCTATTTTTTTTAAGATGGAATTGTTTCGATTTCCATTGAAGTAAAATAATCTTTAATTGGTTATACTTTAGGGTTATACCAAGGTACATAGGACAAACTTAAGGGTGTTATTTTACTGCGTATTCGTCACAATAAAATTATTGTTAGGAGGTAAACAAATTGTATTTTTTTACGACGGAATAGAATATTATACTGTGTTCATGAACATGAATCACAAATGCAAACAAGACATAAGTTCAAAAACAAAAACCCGACAACGGTCATGTAAAAAATTGTATAGGACACTCTTGCGATGAAGTCGAATTAATAAATACATCGCTTGTCAAAACAGGACCAAAATTTTTGTTTGAACACAACCCTTCATTTGACTTGCCGTAGTCGGGTAAAAAAAATAGCATATCAGAAACCTGAAGACGAATCGATTGAAACCTCGCTTGTCGAAATCTGACCAATAGGGACGACGCTATGGTGGAACATCCACATACATAGACTTTTAAACTCATTTCCCTTTCCTTGCTTCGCCGTAGTTGGGTAAAAATACATCCCCGTCTACGATCACTTATTCGATCTCCATAGAGTTGCGATTTCCGAAGCACCGGTAGGGACAGAAAGTTGTTTCGTTTTCCTATTTACTTGGTATTTCAATCCAATGAGTAAATACCGAGCAATTGATAAAAAACTATTGGAAGTCTGAACGATGTTATGTGAAATTTGGTATATTGGTACTTTTGGTTGTGGAATAACGCATACGATCCTTATATCCCAGAAAAATTACCACCCGGGCAAAGCCGCGGGCTTACCTAGTGCTAATATCTCCCTACATCCAAGCTGTTCAACGTCTCATATCGAGTGAGAACATGCGTTGCTAGACAACCGAAGAACGTTTTTAAATGAAAACAGCCTTCCTTTACAGAATTGGGGCGATTTCTTACCACCAAAGTTTACACTCAATATCAACACAGTAAGGTTTGTTTTGGTTTGGAGAAATATTTGAATTGTTAAGAAAAAGTTAATAAAAACAAGAGTTCAATACCGTGTGGCAAAACTGGATTTGTTTTGATTGGTAGAGAGAGATTTATTTATCGAGTGCATACGTAAATAAAAGGAAACTCTTTACCAGCGAACCAGCTTCAGCCATCTTACCAGCGAGCGCTCCGAAGATAACTTTACACAATATATTGGCTATTCTAAAATCATGATCTTAATCTAACAATGGTGACTGTGCTAGTATGTCAAGACTCATTATCACCGCCTCAATTCTTATAAACTAACTAATAAAAGTTGACCGTTGAATCAAGATTGAATTGTGAATTTAATAAAAATTGGCATTCTGAATGGCTCCAGACTATCGTCCAACCCACCAACTCTAAAAATTCGTTCAGCCAAACATCGAATCGACAGATTTTATGTGCGCGCGCATGTACTGCGCCTCTACAGACTTGCTTAAAAAAGCTTGCGTAAACGAAGATGCCAACAATTCATCGTAAATCTGGCATACGTTTTGAATGAGACGCGAAAAAAATAACACGATCTTCCAATCGATTGAGCATCCTGCGATGTATGGAAAGCCGGATGGAGCGAGTTTGAAAATCAAACAAACTCCCTTGATTTGTTGTCGATTTACCACGATCTAGGTTTAACTCAACAGAAATATGTCAAACGTGACCAACCACCCTTCCACATGTTGAAGAAGTCATCATGAAGATAGTCTGGAACAACCATAAGCTCAACCCTCGGTTCATCATCATCATCATCAGCCTATATCTGTCCACTGCTGGACGTAGGCACGCCACTGAGCTCGGTCTTCAGCTCTCCGCATCCACTTTCTTCCAGCTGCTTTTCACAGGTTTCTCGCGATAAAAAGTATCCTTCACATGATTCAAACTATCGTCATACCAAATTTCATTAAAATCGGTTCAAATGTTACAGACAGACAGAGTTACTCTGGAAGTCGAAACTGTTCAGGAATATGTTTACCTGGGACTAACATACAACACAACTAGATAAAAACAGCTGGCTGCTACAACAGCCTGGGCATCATTTAGGAAACAGGGTCGAGTTTTCTGGTCGCCAATACCGTAAAGTTTGAAGGCAAAAGTCTTCAACCAGTGCGTCCAACTGTTATGGCATTCGGAGCCGAGCCGAGGCACTCATGGTACTACTAGTCCACCAATTTAATAAACTCGCTCACGCTAAGTTTCTCTGAAAGATCGTATCCGGAATGTGGTGATCCGGCAGAGAACCAAAGTTGTCGACTAACCCTTATGATTAGTAAGCTGAAGTGGCAGTGGGCTGGTCATATCTGTCGAAGGACTGCTGGGGTAGACGTGTTCTTGAGTGGAGACCGCGACTCGGTAAACGTAGTGTAGGTAGAGCTCCAGCTAGGTAGAGTCACGACATACGCAAGATGTCTGGAGGCAGTTGTAAAGGAAGAGCCCAAGATCGGGCTCTGTGGCGTGCTTTGGGAGAGGGCTTTGTCCAACAGTAGACTGATATAGGCTGATTATGATGAAGATAAGCCAGCTAGACTGCGTGAGATTATCACTAAGCAAGCTGTCTAGGATGTGTCGAACGTTTAGTTACTTTACTAGTTATATACGAGTATTTAGTTACTTTACTAGTGATATCATTAGTTACTTTACTAGTTACATCGTGGGAGATTTTTTGTATTTATTGATAAACTAGCTGTGCCTACGTGCTCATTTTAAAAGCTTTTATTTAACTTGCAATGTGTGTATATCTGTATGTACGAGGGTGGATTGAAAAGTACTGGGCCTAACACAGATCCATTCAATTCTAAAAATCAAATCCACCCACATTATTTAGTTTAGACTAGTTAATTGTGTAAAGTTCGAAACGTGTGCGATAATTAGTTGTGATTTTATAAATTTATTAACAAAGCAATCGGAAATAATTTTCACGAATGGAGCAAATCGAGCAGAGTGCCGTTATAAAAAGGGGCTATCATCAAAAGCCATCCATGATGATATGGTCAGTACATTAGGGGATTCTGCTCTGTCATATTCATCCGTCAAAAAATGGATAGCAGATTTTAAGCGGGTTGAGAGAGTGTGAAAGATGAACCCCGCTCTGGAAGGCCTTCGACGTCCATACTGACGAAAATATTAAAAAAGTACTTGATTTAATAATGGGAGATCGCAGATTAAAAATTAGAGAGACAGCCGAGATTATAAGCATCTCTTATGAAAAAGTCATAGTCAACGAGTTGGGTTTCCACAAGGTATCTGCGAGGTGGGTTCCGCGACAGCTTTCAGTTGAACTAAAAAGGACGCGATTGACTATTTCACGCGACTGTTTGGAGTTATTTGAAGCCGATGCAGATGATTTTTTGAATCGTTTTGTTACTAGGGACAAAACATGGGTTCATTACTGTACTCCGAAAACAAAACAATAATCAAAACAGTGGAGAAGACTTGGTTCACCACCCCCTAAAAGGGCTAAGTCGATTTTATCGGCAAATAAGGTGATGGCTTCAGTATTCTGGAACTTCTGATTACTGCTGCACCTTACTACGTCGTTTACGACAGGAAATAAAAGAAAACGTCCAGGAATGCTCAGAAGAAAAGTCCTGTTTCATCAAGATAACGCCCGTGTTCACACGTCTGTGCAGACAATGGCTGAAATCCACAACTGTGGCTTTGGAACTGTTACCACATCCGCTTTATTCGCCTGATCTGGCACCTAACTTCTTTCTGTTTCCTAACCTAAAAATGCACTGGGAGGTCAAAGATTTTCGACAAACGACGAGGTCAAGCAGCAGTAGACGCATATTTTGACTCTAAGGAAGAATAATTTTTGTCTAAATGCTTGGAAGGGGAGGTGGCAAAAGTGCATTGAAGTTGATGGTGATTATGTAAAAAAATAAAGTATAACTGATACAGTATGTGTTTATTTTCTTGGTTAGGCCGACTTGACTACTTTACTACTCGACTACTCGACTTGGTTACTTTTCAATCCACCCTCGTATGTATGTATGTTTGTTTAGGTCAAATCTTGTAAGCTGAATTAGAACCACGGCCTCTTATTCTACGGAGTTGAATTTTTACTTGTTGGTTCAGTTCCGATGACAATGCATTTTTATGGTAAGCATGACCTGAATTGACATCCAGGATTATCTCCAGATAAAATAACTCTTCAACGGCCAATAGCACAGGCACAAAATTTTGTGTACGCATTTTATTTAGATAGCTGGTTTTAAATTTTATCATGACATGGTCTTCAGATAAAATAACTCTTAAACGGTCAACAGCTCAGACACGAAATTTTGTATATGCATTTAACTGTGTTTGTTTAACTGTGATAGCCCGTTTTAAGTTTCACCTTATTATATTTATTAAGTCCACTAGACTTAATAAATATAATAAGTTTTTTTTTAATTATCTTCATTGTACAGACTTTTTTTACTGCTTCATTATAAGTACTAGCTGCGCCCGCGGCTTTGCCCGCGTGGTCATTTCATTTAAAAGTAGCCCACACTTGTTATTCCAGGACCAAAAGTACCTACGAAGTACAATATATCACATTTCTTCAAAATTTGTGCAGTCATTTAATAGTTTTTTTATTGATTGCTCGGCATCTAATAATCGGATTAAGATACCAAGTACCCCAGGTTTTAAGCTATCCAGCAGTGAAAACCGCATCGCAGTCGGTCCAGTAGTTTTTACGTGATGCGCGACGAAACGTAGCCTATTTTAAGTACCCTATACCATATATTTTTAATTTTCTTCTTTGTACAAAAGAAAATTAAAAAAATATGTACTTTGTTCAAAGTGGAATGGATACATCTACCGCATGTCGGACGAACTGTGGGTCAACTCAACACTGAGCGGAGGCCACGCAACCTTAAACGACGTCATAACTATATGGCGGGATAAATTTGGAAAGACTGGCAACACTGGCATGCAAAAGCACTAGAGAGTGATTCTTGGAAGGAGCAGTGGGATAATCTGGAACAAATCATAATAAAAAAGTTAGCATAAATATAAATCGGCTTTCTAGAAACCGGCGGTAGTGACTTCGGATATCCTCTTGTGACGATAAACTTTCTTCGAAAGCGACAACTAAAGCTAACATTCTAATCTACATAATTAAATTCAACAACACGTCGTCCGTGTTCAAAACATTAGGACATAAACATGTTTATTAATTGTACCGTTTGACGGAATGCGGTTAATATATCGGATTCGCCATAGTGATGACGGGCGCGGCGGACAAGCTATATATATCTTCTGTACTTATATTATGTAACAAAAAATCTGTAATTAAACTTTTTTTTTGTTGCTTTGTAACTTTTTACGGTTTTAAGTTTTTTTTTCCATTTCACTTTTCATTTTTTTTTGTGTGTGAGCTACCCTGATAGTTTCAGCCGGATAGCTTATTTTAAAGTGCTCGAAATTTGGATTGCAAGATTCCAGGACAGACGAAATACATAGATACATACAAGTGAAGTTAATTAAAAAGTTTTAAATAAAAAAGGTCTTGGTGACAAAATAAGGTAACTGAACAATAATATAACATTTTTAATGGTGTCGTCAAATGATTATCAAAAGAATGGTATACTGAAAAGATAGTAAGCAGGTACCTACAATTATTCAATACGAATATACTTAACTTACACATAATATTACAATTATTCTGTTTACAAATAATGCATCAATAAAAAAACATGTCGCAGTACTCCAAACCAAATAATATTGATTTGGTCTATGAGATTACATAAGTCATAACGGCCCGCGTGATTCAGCCCCGAATGTTGCTACTGGAAGTACATAGTAACCGCTGCCCCGATTGTTGCCACTGGAAGTACCTAGTAACCGCTGCCCCGATTGCTGCCACTGGAAGTACCTAGTAACCGCATTAAAGCATTTACTAGGTACTTGCAGTGGCAACAATAGGGGCTGATTCACTCGAGCCACTAATATTTTAAGTTATTTATTCCTTGTTCATTCCAAGATATGTTTTTTCATGTAAAATTACTAATGTGTTGCCAACCCTACACCAATATGATAGTGTCAGGGAGGGGGTACGGCTTTTGATTTGGTACAAAGATACGATAGGACCCGGATTAACACAGAGAAGGATAGTTTTCATCATCATCATTTATTACCATCCATCATCATTGACCACGCAGATAAACCCGTGGGGCACAGCAAGTTTACAATAAAACACTGACAAAGAAAATATAGGTAGGTACACTACGCAAAGAGGACCTTACATTTTAATAAAAAGATTAAATCTAAAAATTGTGGTCTCTGATCAGAGGACTTCAATGTAAATAACAATTGTAGATTAAAAAGACAATCTAATCTTTTTTATTTAAATTTATTTTTAACGAGTTGTAAGCTACCCTGAAACTTTCAGCCGGATATCTAATCGGAAAGAGCTCGAAATTTGAGTTGCAGGATTTCATCTGGAAAGACAAACAAGAAAGAGACTTAATAAAAACGTGGTAACAAAAAATGTAGTTACACATGTAACCCAAAGTGTCGCGTGTAGGACATATTGTAGCTCAAAGACAGCATAATATATACGCTATATTTGAGGTCTAATATCTCAGAGACGCAACATTTTAGGATACCAGTGTCCTAATATTTTTGTTTGCATTGAAGTCCTGTATATATTTATTAAGGTTTGATCAGTGGCCGCCGCTTTTAGTTTTTTTTCACTTGTAGCTACGCTTCATGGTAAAATGTAAGGTCCCCCTTGGTACAGCTAAGTTTCGCTGGCTGTCGTGTGTCGTGCGTGCCCTTCAAACCTATGACCTAATACAGCAAACTTCATACCTACGCCTGAACACATACTATTTGTGTTTAGTGGTTAGGTGCGGTCTTCACTGTCTGGCTATGAGACCTTGACAGTACAGGACAGACACATAAAAAGACAATTGTGATTTATCATGTTTTTGTTCGGTAGACACGCGGACTCGCGTTTTATTTTCATACCATCATCATTATGTGTTTTTCATTTGTAAAACATGATTGAAACTGCCTATAAATGTGTGCTACGGGCACAATAATTGAGCTGTACGTACAATCAGGAGTCACTTTACTAAGGTATTTAAAAAAAACGTATCTAACCTACCTACGTATTATACTAAGCCATTTTGAAAAATCATGATTATAGCTATACATATATAAAACTAGTGGCAGTTGATAGAAAAAATAAACGAATTCAAAACTGTTTAAAAAATATTGACAAAGAGAACCAATAAAAAAAAATATATATATGTATATATAAATTCATCATCACCATCATCATTTCAGCCTTTAGAAGTCCACTGCTGAACATAGGCCTCCCCCAAAGAGCGCCACGACGAACGGTCTTGTGCCGCCTCCATCCACCGACTCCCATAATAATTACAATTAATTTTAATTTCAATTTTCAATATTTATGATTTTATTAATAGCATAATTTTATTAATACCTTCTGAGATATATAAAAACGTTTTTTTTTTCTTCGTTTAGGTACACGCTTTGCGGATACACAATGCTGCTAGCAACTATTATTTATTCTTGGTACTATCTTGTTTTCTGTTTTGGTCAGGGAATCACCGTAAATAACACTGACTAATGAAATGAATGTCACAGAACACCAATCTCAACTATTCCATCCCTTAAACGCAATACAAATTAATATAATCATGGTGAAGTTTGACGAAAAAACTATAATTTTCGAACCCACAATATCTCAGAAAGTATATCACTATGATATCACAATTATGAACACTTTTTGTTTATCGATTAACAGTAGTTTCATCACAAAGGTGACCTATTGACTACAGACTAAAAAGTTCAGCATTTTCAGCGTCATTTCTAAAAGTATCTGCAGGCCATGTGTGCCATGTGATGACCGAAACGTCTGCAAAACTGTGAAAAAAACCTTATTTAATCGTTTTATCTTAGCATTTATCTTTGTTCTGAGCGACTAGGTCACCTAATCACTCATGTTGTGTACAAAAATATTGCAAAACCACAAAAAAAATTGTTGACTTAACTTTAAATCGTAAAATAAACAACATTAAAACGCCACATTGAGGTATGAATCGGTCGCTACAGTTGAAAACATCAAACGACTGATTTAAGGTGCCGCAAAGTAAACATCAAGTATTGACAGTGTGCGAGTCACCGTCAATACTGGTATCGATCCCGGCTATTTAGGTCAAGTGACTGACAGCTCTTTTCAATCGGAAATAGAGCAGATAAAAATTCGATGAGCCTGATTTACCTGTTTAATTTTATTGGAGAACTTGCAATTTGCACGGTTCATTCATTGTACATCAAGTATCCTCAGAAATCAAACGATTATGGAGTAAATGAAAATCTACAATATAAATACCGGAAAAGTTTAAGTTGCACTCGCGTGGAGAGGTTCCGTATGATGAATATGTTATGTCACAACATTGAGAGATTTATTTACCACTAGCTTACCCGCCCGCGACTTCGTCCACGCGGACTAAAGTTTATCGCGAAAAAAGCATCCTACATTCTTCTAGGATATTAAAAACCAATGCAAAAATAGACTTAGACTTCTTGGTTATGGCCTCTGTGACTTATTGTTGGTATAGCAAACCTAAGTACTTACTCTGTGGCACCAACGCTCTTGACTCTTGATGATTTTTTCGTTTCCATGGCAACCGTTCCTTACTTGGTACTTACTTGGTATTCAACATGTTCCAGTTTTCCCGTGGAAACATCCACAGAATTCGTGGAATTTTCCGGGATAAAAAGTATTCCATGTTTTATTCTAGGGTATAATTATCTCCATTCCAAATTTCATCAAAATCCATCCAGTGGTTATCGCGTGAAAGCTCCCCAAACAAACAAATAAACAAACAGACAACGTTTCACTTTTATATATTGGTATGGATTATGACTTAGCTAAATAACAATAAATGTTTATTCAACCTCATTGGCCACAGACTTCTTACTGTTTCCTGTAATCTTTAAGTAATGAACAAATAGTTCGTTATGAACTAAGAGTTGGTGCTCTCTTCTCTAACGGGCGTATTTCCGAAGCACCGGTAGAGTCAGAAGGGTATTTCCTTTTCCAGTGTGAGATTTAACTCTGCTGGCACATGAAAGGGAAATTTCCTTTTCAAACTCAAAGCATACTTAGTTTATCTAACTTTATTGATTAGATCTATTTACGAGGGCTAATTGATAAGTCCTTTTAAAAACTATTTATAATACCTTTTTTCAGGTAAATGACATTATCACTGCCAGGCACAATCTTTCAAATGAAGACTGTCTAAAATTCAGCAATAAAAAAACAAATTTTTGTCAGTTTAACCATTGTTTAACTGTGATCACTCGTAAATTTTCAACAACTATGGAAAAATCTGAATTTCGTGCCGATATAAAACATTTTTTTATGAAGGGTTGCAGTGCTGCCACAATAAAAACTGAACTTGATTCTGTTCATGGCACTAACGCACCAACGTTGCAGACTGTTTATAACTGCATACATGATTTTACGTGGTAACGTGGTACGTTTAATCGTGGTTGGTCAAGCACATCTGATGCGACACGCTCTGGTCGCCCAATCGAAGTCACTACTGAAGATGTTGTTGAAGAAGTCCATATTATTGTACTCGACGACCGCCGAGTGAAGGTGCGTGAAATAGCTGAGGCATCTCCACTGAGCGAGTACATAAATCCTGCATGAAGATTTGGGTATGACAAAGCTGTCTGCACGATGGGTGCCACGTTTGTTGACAATCAAGACAATGCCCCAATGCACACGTCAGCTATTGCAATGGCCAAACTCCACTAGTTAGGCTTCGAGCTGGTTCCGCATGCTCAGTATTCGCCGGACTTAGCTCCGTGCGATTATTACCTATTCCCAAATCTGAAAATATGGCTTAGAGGGCAAAAATATTTGAAAAATGAGGACTGCATCGTAGGTGTAACGTAAAACGGCTATTTTGAAGACCTCGACAAAACGTATTTTTTGGAAATGATAAAAAATTGGAAACTCTCTGGAACAAGTGTTTGGCCCTCAAAGCAGACTATGTTGAGAAAAAAATGTAAATTGTTTAAAAAAATACATTTTTTTTTTATTTTTTAAAACGGCTTATCAAACAGCCCTCGTATAATATGTTATGTTTTTCTCTTTGTTCATGAGATGACTTGCAAAAGTGCTGTTATTTTGCCTGTAATTATAATAAAGCGAAAATCTCTACAAAGTAGATAAATAAGAAAAACAGCTACTGAACAAGAATATAACATTTTTAAAATTTGTGTCTGTCTGTTTGTTTGTCTGTTTGCATGTATGTTTGTTCGCGCATCACGTAAAAACTACTTGACCGATTGCGATGCAGGTTCACTGTTGGATAGCTTAGGATTTGACTTAAAAACTGGTGTACTTGGTATCTCAATCCAATAAGTAGAAGCCGAGCAATATGTCAGTCAGGAACCGTTGAGCTGAAATACCTGAGTTCTATTCCCGACTGAGGTGATTATTTTGCACTAAAAACACATATGTGAGGGCTTCTAGCTGGATAGCTCGCGCACGCTCGTTGGTCAAATCAAATAGCGCGCGCTTCCCCGGCTTCCTGCTACACTCCCGGTTACAAATTGACTAACACTTTTCACCAAATCACTCCCATAGATTTTATGAAAGCGAGCGGAAAGATATTACACATCAAAAACTACACCTCCACTAAGCCTCCACTATAGAAACCACGAAGTACACAAAATGACTATTTAATCCAGTATTGACCTTGTATTCACACGTTTAGCCTTTACTGTAGTAGGTATAGAAGTCACGTAGTTTGTCATTACTACTAGGTAATGTAGGTACCTAATTATTATCATTGTAAGAAATCCCACACTTGACTGTAGCTTTCTGGCACGTAAGTAATAATATAGTGAGCTAATCTAGCGTAGCGAAAAAATCCTAAGCCTATGGAGCTAATAATGATTATATCTAAGCCAAAGAAGGTTTTATGTAATATAAGATTATATAAAAAAGGCAGTGGCCATGTCATGGTGAAACTTAGAACCGGTTATCATAATAAAATGCGTACACATAATTTCGTGTCTGTGCTGTTAACCTTTGAAGAGTTCCCTAGTCAGGAGCTAATCCTGGATATTGATTCAGGTCAAAATGCAAACCGCTAAATATACATAAAAATGCATTGTTATCGGAACTGAACCAACATGTATAGGATACGAGGAAGTGGTTCTAATGCAGCTCGCAAGATTTGAGCTAAACAAACTAACATACAAACATTGCAAGTTAAATAAAAGCTTTTAAAATAGGGTACTTATTCCACAGCGCGCGATTCAAGCGAGTAAAACTGTGCTATATTTGGTACCAGTTTTCCCCCGCGACTTCGTCCCCGCGCACTACTGTTTATCGCGAAAAAACATCCTATTTTCTTCTAGGATATTAAAAACCAATGCAAAAGTAGGTATAGCACCAATGCTCTTAATGTTTTTTGACAGACTTGTTATTTCGTTTCCCCATGGAAACGAAACACACCACACACCATTCTGTAGTGGCAACCGTTCTTTACAGTGAGTAATCAACATTTTCTAGTCTTCCCGCGGAAACTTTCAATCTTCTGGGATAAAAAGTATCCTATGTTTTATTCTAGGGTGTAATCTGTCTCCATTCTAAATTTCATCAAAATCCGTCCAGCCGTAATCGCGTGAAAGCTCCCCAAACAAACAACAAATAGACAACGTTTCACTTTTATATATTGGTATGGATAGATTCTGTGAATTTACTATGTTTTTTGTACTTGTAGCTATGCCACAAAGGCATAGGCAAATCAGTACTAAAACTTTTTGCTCCACATTTACATGTTTTCCTTAACGCCTACACTTCCCTGACATTGACTTTGTCGTTACTTCATTGTAAGCTCGTTCGATCGACCTGCACAGTTCATTGAACGCGCTCATGATGTAATGTTTAGATATAGGACAATTCATTGTCACACAAATATTACGAGTCTTTTACTTATGCCAGAAAAAAAAACACCGTGAGGCGCAGTTAGTTAAATACCAGTGGTCTCGAACGACAAAAAGCGATTTCGGTATAAATTCCCTTAAAAATTAGTAAATTTGTTGTAATAATGGTTTATGTTTTTTTTTTATAAAAAAATGAGTTTTTTTGATGAATAAGTAATAGATGAATGTCGAAATATCCATACATTTTTCGTTCTATCTATTGTGATATTTATATTTAATTGCCCTTCTGCTGTAACACCACAATACTTTAAAATGGAGGCGACCACGCAATGGTCAGGGGGGCATTTCTCACGATGTGATATAAATATCACAATAGATATACAGGCTGAATTTTTCAAGTGGGCGTGGATGGCTAAATCAGAAACGATGAGCATTAGCGAAAAGTACTCAAAGGAGTCTCGGGCCCGATTTTGATGAAAACTAAAACTGCATATTTGGATTTTTGAAAAAAACAATATTCCTAGGCAGGAATCGAACACGTTGATTTTGGAAAAAAGACCACACTGTATTATTACACCATTCGATAGTGTCGCTAATAAGGATTGAATTCTGGGAAGAAATGACATATGGCAAAGTTTTTGTTTGTTTTTTTGATGGTATACAGTTACTACATAATGTTTGTTATTTTGTGATACCGTGTGATTTTAATTTAGGTTAATTATCGCACTTTTGGAAGGTAACTGCATTTTGTGCTTAAATAATGATTTTAAAGGTTAATTTAGTGATGATGTGCAAAAATTCGTACATTTTGTTACCGAGGTAAGTTGAAACAGCTTGTCAACTCGCCTTGTTTGTCCTCCCTGTACAATAAAGAGGGTTGTTATAAGTTTGAAGCCTGTCCCTGTTTTCTGCATGTCTATCTATATGTCTTCAGCTCGGTAGCTCTGGAACTAGTAGCCCAATTTCGCTGTGTTTTTTTATTTGAAAGCGATCAGATCAGATCCATTCCACAAACACAAGATTTGTGTTTGTGGAATGGATCTGATGTTTGATTGAAAACAATGCAGTCGTTTCAAAGTTGTCGGAGGCTGTTTAAATTTTTATTTAAGTTTTTATTTTTGTTTCAGGATGTCAGATAAATATATTCGTAAAACAAATAGAAGAGAAGCTAGTACAGAAGTTTACCAACTAGCAGCAAGGAAATCCTTCAAGATACAGCATTCATTGTCAATATATCTCAGATAAATACCTTAAATGTTTTGTAATTTTATTAAATAAAACATGTCTGTCTTAAAAAGCTTTTTATTAAGTTTAAACAAATTATTTCTATATACGTTTCAATATACCTCAGAAGCTGTTTCAACTTACCTCGGTACTAGGAGAGTTGAAACAAACAGTTGGTGTGGTATTTATGAAATATATCTTATAAAGGTTTAAATAAAACCATGTTAGTGTTTGATTCAAACAGATATCTAAAAATATAAGTTTCAGTTGTGTAGGACTTTATTAAGCAAAGTTATGCATGGTAATGTAAAAATTGTGTCGTCTCACCTGGGTCTCCCCTATTTCGGTAGGACAGTCCCCTTAACGAAAGAAATACCGAAAAATCTGTCGGTTCGAGTACACTGTTTAATGTATTAAATGTTTCTGATCTCATAATTTCTCTCATTTCAGCTATTACGTGGTACAAATGCTGGACGACCCACCGAATCAGTTCAACAACCCTTTTAAGGTGTACTGGAATGTACCTACAATGCAATGTGCATCTAAGAAAATATATTTCGAAAAACTTTATGAAAAGTTTGGCATAATACAGAACGACAATGACCGATTTAAAGGAGAAAAAGTCACGATTCTCTATGACCCAGGACTTTTTCCCGCGCTGTTTAAGAATGAAACGAGCGGGAAATTTCGGTTTAGAAATGGCGGTGTTCCTCAAGAAGGCGACTTGAACAAACATTTAGAGGAATTCAAAAAAGAATTGGAGAGCAGTATTCCTGACAAAAATTTTGACGGTAAGTTAGTTTTAGTACATTTATTTTAGTTACATACCTAATAAATTTAATAAACACTATTATGGCACCGTAAAGTAAGGATAATTGTAATCATATTTATAAGAAAACATCTATGAAATTGACATTCTAATTTGTCTGTATCCCAGTAGGTATGTAAGGGGAAACGTAAGATTAATAATATTATGAAACGGTTCCGGTCTGAAAAACTGATACCCCAAAAATGATCCGCCACTATTTATTATTAAAATAAAATTCCGGTCTGATCCACCAAACAATTTCCATTCCGGTCGGAGCCACCGTGGTAGTTTTTAGATAGTAAGGATAACAAAAAAAAACATATTAAATACAAAATCACTCTTCATTTTAATTCAATCTTATCCAAATCATAACAGACGAATGTTTATAAACAGTTTTCTCAAACAGTACCAAATAGCATTAAAAAATTAGAGAGGATCCGACCGGAATATGAATTTAACTAAATATTAAAATTTTGTAATGATCCTCTAATAAAGGGCATCAGACCGGAATATAAACTAAACCTATACTTATAATAAAACTATAACAGGTCAATTCTGTACATTGAAGATATTTTATAAAAAATTTTTGGAGGCAGTTTTGTTTTCCGTACTGAAGCCTAAACTGTTTTTTGTTTTCATTTTTGTCTGTCTGTCTGTCTGTATTTCTGTATCTTGGCTAGGCATCTCGTAGTTCACCTCTAGGATCATCATCATCATCATCATCATCATCATCATGTCAGCCTTTAGAAGTCCACTGCTGAACATAGGCCTCCCCCAAAGAGCGCCATGACGAGCGATCTTGTGCCACCTCCATCCACCGACTACCTCCGATGGCTATAATGTCGTCGGTCCATCGTGTGGGGGGTCTCCCCGCTTCGCTTGCTTTTTCGTGGTCGCCATTCGAGAACCTTTATTCCCCAGCGGTTGTCGGTTCTGCGAACTATATGGCCTGCCCATTGCCACTTCAACTTGCAAACTGTGAGAGCTATGTCGGTAACCTTGGTTCTTCTACGGATTTCCTCATTTCGGATTCTATCACGTAGTGAAACACCGAGCATAGCTCTCTCCATTGCACGCTGCGCAACTCTGAGCTCGTGTATGAGACCAATAGTTAGCGACCACGTTTCAGTGCCGTATGTCATCACTGGCAACACGCACTGATTATAAACTTTCGTCTTGAGGCTCTGCGGTATCTGCGACGAGAAGATATGGCGTAATTTCCCGAACGCTGCCCATCCGAGTTGGATTCGTCGGTTGACCTCTGTCGAATTTGGATCTACCCAGTTGGATCGTCTGACCCAAGTAGACATAGTGATCAACAGCTTCGATAATATCGTTCCCAACATAAACCGGCATGGGTACGACATGGGAATTTGACATGATGTTCGTCTTGCCCATGTTCATTTTAAGACCCACCTGTTGGGAAACAATATTGAGGTCACTGAGCATTGTGCTCAGGTCTTCCAGGGTTTCAGCCATGATGACTATATCATCAACAAATCGAAGGTGAGTGATGTATTCGCCATTGATGTTAACACCAAATCCGTTCCAGTTCAGAAGCTTGAATATATCTTCCAGTGCAGAGGTGAACAGTTTCGGAGAAATAACGTCTCCCTGTCTCACCCCTTTTTGCAGCTGGATAGAATTTGTGCTCTGATCCTGAAGACTGTCATGGTGGCCTTGCTGTACAAACACTTCAACACTTCGATGTACCGGTAATCAATCTGGCACCGCTGTAATGACTGTAGCACTGCCCAGGTCTCGACTGAATCAAAGGCTTATAGAATTTGTGCTGTGATCCTGAAGACGAACTGTCATGGTGGCCTTGCTGTACAAACACTTCAACACTTCAATGTACCGGTAATCAATCTGGCACCGCTGTAATGACTGTAGCACTGCCCAGGTCTCGACTGAATCAAAGGCTTTCTCGTAGTCCACAAACGCTAGACATAGTGGCCGATTATACTCTTCGGTATTCTGTATAATCTGCCGGAGCGTCTGCGGATGTGGTCTACGGTGCTAAAGCCTTTCCGGAATCCAGCTTGTTCGGGAGGCTGAAAGTCGTCAAACCTACCAGCGATACCTCTAGGATACTCAAGGAATATTCCTCCAAATTTCAAATACCTAGGTCCACTGGTTTAGGCTGGGCGTTGTCTGTCAGTCAGTCAGTCAGTCAGTCGGTAGGTATTGCTACGAGCTGTGGTTTGGATAAAATTAATGTACGCCAATTACACTAAAAATTAACACCTCTTTTCGAAAAACCACAAAAAAGAAATTTAACTAACAAATAACACTCCAACACTTTTTAACTCAACTGTACTCTCTTCTCAATTATCACTGAATACTCGTTTCAAATCACTTTGATCGTTTCATTCCGAATGTCAAGTCCATGCACGCCCCATTTATACCACGACGGAAGTTTCCAGAAGGTACTCGTATGTACTAGCAATAGTCGGTAGGTATTTGAACTTTCAAGGCTGGTGGTGCCTTTGATGTTGCCATGCCGCGCCCGTATGTACGTATGTACCTACGTACGTATGTATACGTATGTACGTATGTATACGTATGTACGTATGCCCATATGTACCTACCTAACGCGCGCTCTGGAAACTTCTGTAGGTATCTACTGGTTTGTTCCAGAAGGTTCCTGTAGATGTAGGCTTACGTCTTCCGACCATGGCAGAAACTGGATAGAGGAGCCGAAGATCGGGCTCTGTGGCGTTCATTGGGAGAGGCCTATGTCTAGCAGTGGACGAGCACGGGCTGATGATGAACACTGCCCCCTCCTAAGAAATGCTCATCCCGAGCAGTGTTTGTCCCGTAATATTGCGCCAGTCGATTAACTTATGTTAATTGTCCTGGGGTTCAGCTAGTTATACATATAGATATAGATATTTATTACTACAAAATTAACATAATATTGGACCCTTATCTCGCAGGAACCCTTTATTTTTTCGGGATAAAATGTATCCTTAATTTTAACCTATCATACCAACTATGACTGTGTCAAGTTGCATCAAAATCCGTCCAGTAGTTTTAGCGTGATACGTGTTCTTTTAAATAACTTTCAACCAATATTCTGCGGAACCCTTTATATTTTCGGGATGAAAGTATATGTCCTAACTGGTAGTATGAACCCAAATCGTATCAAGTTTCATTTGAATACATTTATTAGTTTTGGCGTGATGCGCGGCCAAGACAGACAGACAGACAGACAGAAAGACAGACAAAAATGAAAAACATACAGTTTTGGCTTCAGTATCGAATCGAACAGGCCCCAAAAAAAACATGATATCTATCAGAATTGGACCTGTTACAGTTTTATTATAAGTATAGATAGATATAGATATATATAGGCTTATATCTTCTAAAAGGTGCTTCCCACGGAAAAGTTATCAGTTAATTTTGACACTTATAAAGAAGACATTTTTATTTTATAATTTGAGTCCGTCTGTAAATCTGTTATTTTTAAAAATCTGTGATGCAGTACTTCAAACATTGGCCATTTTCACTAAAAAGTTCGAAATTGTAGTTTTAGCCACCTTCCGAGCACCTTATCGGCTTTAATACTCATACTACTAGGAAAGTCATAGAAAAACATTGTAGAACAATTATTTAACTTCAATATAAGTACAAGCGAAACTTTGTAGGACCAAAAATAAAACCCTGTAATCTGGACAAAAAAAATTAAGGAAATCGGATTTTTCATAATGTAAATCGTTATTAATACTGCACAGTTATTTATTGTAATGTTATTAAAATTACATCACATTTATAAATTTGATTTATTTACAGTGTATCACACTTTCATATAACACTTTTTTAGTAGTTTGTCTGTTTATCTGCGTCTGTTTGTTTGTTCACGCATCACGTAAAAACTACTGCACCGATTGAGATGCGGTTAGGATTTGACTTAAAAACTGGTGTACTTGGTATCTCAATCCAATGACTCCAAGCAATAGATAAAAATATTTATGACGGTGAAGAAACTTTGATCAAAATGTTGGTATATTGGTATTTTATGTCTTGGAATAGCACATAGCGTACTTTTAACCTGGAGAAATAACCACGCATGTGAAGCTGTGGGCACAGCTAGTATTCAATAAAACTGATCCACTAGTGGATCTCTTCAGTGGATCGGACCGGAATAGATCAATGAAACAATCAAGGACTTATAATTTTATTGAAGCGTAGGTAGTCTTTTTGTTTAATTACCTTTTACCCGCCAGAGGGCGTTAGTTTCCACACAAATAAACGTGATAGCACCTACCCGGCATTTTTTTTATAATTTGATTTGAATCTCTTGTCGATTTCGAGTTGGTTTAATTTTGCCAAATTACTATGGAATCACAGTAAATATCTACACTTTCAGGTACACATAAAAAAATATACGATAAGAACTATCTTCTTTTGGAAGTCGGTTAAAAATGGTTAAAAACAATTTACTCGTAATGAAGTCATTTTTACTGAACACATCCATTTAAACATCAAATGTTAAAACAAACATTAAAAAAATGGTCACATGCCTACTAATTAAGAGGTAGTTCGGTCATTTATGATTGGGTTGCGAAATATCCGTTTGAGTCATTAGTTACCTACCTACTCTGCCCTGCGAGCATGGATCTTATCGATCGGTAAAGATCGATAATTTTATCGATTTTATCGATCTTCTAGCTTCAGTAAAATTTTATCGATTCGGTAACATTCGTCAAATTTGACATTGAAATTCGGTAAATTCGGTAAGTTTATCGTTCGATAAGATCCATGCTTGCAGGGCAGATAAAATATATTCTAAGTAGCTGTGCTTACTTATAAATGCTCTACTACGTAAGTCGTACTTTAAAACTGGATACTGATTATCATTATTAGACCTCGGACCATTAAAAATTGGATGACCTGATCAACAATCTTCATACCTGCAAATTAAAACAACAAATATTTACTGTACTTACCTTTTATTTCAAAATCAAGAATCTGAAGCTTGTTTGCCTCTTTTGAATTTTGTTCGCAGCCGAGTATTTTGTTTATTTTATAATAATTTATATATATTTTAAACTTTTTAGTTTACCTTCATTTTGATACCTCGATAGGTTTCGGTCATTTCTTGTCCGTCGAAAATACAATATGGCAGCTGTAAGCCGCCATAATAGTTTTCTTGACGCTTCATTCATGCTTTAGCACAACACGAATCCAATGATACCTCATTTTTTCGCTTTGTATTTCCTTTTCTTGTTTATTCCTTGATTATTATAATTATTTGTATTTATCTGGTGACTGTTAAATAAATGTATTTTAATTCTTCTTTCTTTCTTTATATATCAAAATCCATCAAGCCGTTTAGGCCGAAGGACGCGCCAAAGAAATGTACATACATACATCGCAAACACATAACCCTCCACAGCCGGGTAAAAAGATCAATTTTTTGTATGTTTGTTTGTAATGGATAAACCCAATCTATAGAAAGCTAATCATTTAGGACGACTTGTTGTCAAATTAATCACATTCATTTCAAAGTTCACCTGCAATACAAAAGTGTATCAAATACGTGAGTTGATCATTGTTCCGGAAACTGCCAATCAGCATTCCAGAAACTGGCGATCAGCATTCCCGAATCAGGCAGTCAGCGTTCTTGAAACCACCAGTCAGCCTGACCACCGGTTCATACTGGCAGTTAACAACTGGTTCAATATATTTCATCTTACGTTTCCGGTGTACAGTACACCTACACGTTAGGTTGCTATAGTTCATAACTAGTCGTAGATCTAGTTAAAGGGGGAGGATACGGCACTCTATAATATAACTTAAACAAAAACTGGACTTGATACAAAAGGGAAACACACCCACATAGCTACATTCCCACGGACTTGAACGTGCTTCATGAGCTTAAGCAACAAAGATAGAGAGATATACGCAGACTGTAGCATGAATGAGAGTCACAACACGTGCTGCACAAACGGAATTCCTATTGTGACTACGGACTTAGAAGGCCAATTGTGTGCGTGCGTTGTACCTAATCTATGCGGACCACGCCCGAGGAGCTGGTACCTAATCTTCCCACTTTTAATAAGATCTTAGCAACTAGTAGATCATTTCATTAAACACAAGGCCGGACAGCGGATCGTTTAGAGCAATTATGGGTTTTAACAAGAATTAATTGCTTTATTTTGTTAATATTGAGGATTATGTGACAATATTGTATATTTAACTAGCTGCATCCCGCAGCACTGCCGCTCCCGTTCACTCCCTGAATGGAATTTCAAAAAATCCTTCCCTAATAAAAACCTCTAGGATACTCAAGGAATATTTCCTCCAAATTTCAAATCTCTAGCTCCACCGGCTGTGCGTTGTCTGTCAGTCAGTCTTGTCAATGTGTGCAAATATACCTACTGTCCCTGTCAGAAGGTCAGATAAATCAAAGGGCAAAAGAAACTTTCTTTCTCGGTTCTGCATTTTGTGAGTATTAACACTCACAAAATGCAGAACCGTGCAATACTTCGCAATTTTTTATGACACTGGCAATTGTTTGTGATGTGTGAGACCTCCAGAGACCCACTTGTTTGCGCAAGTCGTAATAAATACTTAGTAGGCAATTACATTTTATAATATAATAGATAGGTACCTCATACAAGTACTTATACTACACTAAAATACGCCACAACAAAGTTTTCTTTCTTTAAATAAAAGCAGTAACTTAAAAAAATGGCTGCGAACAAAACTAACAAAACTAGCTTAAAAGATTAAAAAAACACGCCTATACTCTGCTAAAAACACGCCTATACCCTGCTAAAAACACGCCTATACCCTGCTAAAAACACGCCTATACCCTGCTAAAAACACGCCTATACCCTGCTAAAAACACGCCTATACCCTGCTAAATTAGAACTTGTGCCATACATTATATACTTTGAATGTGCACAACAAGGTCTTCAATTTAATATATCCATAATGTTGTAAAATTCGAAGAAAAAATATTATTTCGCTTTTGAAAATGGAGCCATATTGTATTTTTTCCAAAGAAAAACAGCCTATGTTACTCGGGGGGATGTAAGGATTCTAAAGATACCAAATAGGTCTAAATCTGTCCAGGCATTTAAAAGTTATGGTGGAATAAATAAACTCACATACATACATACATGAATCCTAAAAAAATTACACTCCTTTTTTTGGGCAGTCGTGTAAAAAGAGACAAACAAGCTTTAGATTTTTGATTTTAAAATATAAGATGCAGTCATTCATTTCATTTCTCCTTTGACAGGATCAGCTGGCTAACTACTCCTAATTTTTCCGGCGTCTTTGTTTATCAAAAAACGGAGAATTTCAAAATTTTAAGACTTGTGGGGAAGATCACCAGGCTAGCTGATCCCGTCAAAGGAGAAATTAAATACATGATGCCTCCGATAGTAGAACAGAACCAAAAGATCACCAGGCTAGCTGATCCCGTCAAAGGAGAAATTAAATACATGATGCCTCCGACAGTAGAACAGAACCAAAAGATCACCAGGCTAGCTGATCCCGTCAAAGGAGAAATTAAATACATGATGCCTCCGACAGTAGAACAGAACCAAAAGATCACGAGGCTAGCTGATCCCGTCAAAGGAGAAATTAAATACATGATGCCTCCGACAGTAGAACAGAACCAAAAGATCACCAGGCTAGCTGATCCCGTCAAAGGAGAAATTAAATACATGATGCCTCCGACAGTAGAACAGAATCAAAAGATCACCAGGCTAGCTGATCCCGTCAAAGGAGAAATTAAATACATGATGCCTCCGACAGTAGAACAGAACCAAAAGATCACCAGGCTAGCTGATCCCGTCAAAGGAGAAATTAAATACATGATGCCTCCGACAGTAGAACAGAACCAAAAGCTTGTTTGCTCCTTTTTAGTTTTATCATTTTTTTCATTTATTTTTACAATAATTTCGTTAGAGCGCACATCTACCTCAGTTTATATAGAATATCTTATATATTCTTATATTCTTAATTGTACACATAAATCACATAAACAGTAAATAATTTTTATAGAAGATGTACAAAGGCGAGCCCTAAAAAGAGTTTTCTTCCAGCAAACCCTTGAAGAAAGAGAACGTTCAAACAAACGTAGGTTTCTGTGTAAATTAACCTAAATCAGCAAGAAAAACGCAACAAAATATATATAATAAATTGTAAAAGGAAGTGAATACTTATATCCTATATATAAAAAAAAATAAAAAAATAGGTATACATATATGGATTCATATAGATACTTACAAATACTTATAAATAAATAAAAACAAATTAACATGTCAAATATATCGGGTATGATAAGAATAGTTTATTTAGAAAGAAAATGCTCTTATATTTTCACTTTGAAGACTTCAATAGAGGTACTAGCACGAATAGAATGAGGAAGTGAATTCCATAACTTGACTGCTCGTACAGTGAACGACTTACTGTAAGAACTAGAAGAGTGAGTGGTATTTTAAGGAGGAAGGATTTTGTGGTCCTGCATTGAATGTCGCGGGGCACAAGATAGTCAAAACGCTCGCGAAGGTAAGGAGGAGAACGCGGATTAAAAAGGATAGAGTAAAGAAAAAATAACACATGAGAGTCTCGACGCTAACGGAAAGGTAGCCATTTAAGTTGAGATCTGAATTCTGATACATGATCATTGTATTTACGCAGACCGAAAATAAAGCGGCCATGCATAAGTTTTGGAGGCGCTCTAATTATAGTTGGTATTATTGAATATCATTATCATATAGTTGGTATTTAGATATTTCACCTTGGTGATCTCCCAGGTTCGCCCGCACATGGCATGACCTAGATATATCCTAGCCTAGATTTATAAGTTTACTATCAGCAGGACAGGGCCGCCCGCATTCCTGCATGAGTTACCCTGAATATTTAATGTTAACTTCACCCACACTTGCTCAGGATACAGGGTTTGAAATATTCTGTGGTGTCCTCGAGTAGAGACCGCGACTTGGCCAGGTGGAGTGACGTACCTGCGGTAGGCTGCCGGCAGAAACTGGATGAGAAGTGCCGAAAATCGGGTTTTGTGGTGTTCATTGGGCTTGTGTCCAGCAGTGGGCGAACACAGGCTGGTAATAACGAGTGAACAGACAAAATAAACTAATTTAGGATCTACTCCTATTGAAAGTTTATTAAAAATAGAAAACCATAATACGATACATAATCATGAGAAGATAAATCCTGCATCAACACGAAATAGAACAGCAAAGGAATTCACGATGCCGAAAAAAATACGATATGACGGCAAACTTCACAACGCGACGGCAACGCAATTTCAACATGCAATTTAATTATGTATGGGTACGATTTTATCGACCACTAAACAAAATAGGCTTTGAATTCCTTCAATATACTCAAAACCACAGATTTGTCACCAAACGATAGCGTTAAATAGTAAACGGGCTCTGGCCAGAACCACTGTACATATATAGTCGTAAAGACTATACTGTGATAGCGTTAAATAGTAAACGGGCTTTCGCCAGAACCACCGTACATATATAGTCGTAAGGACTATACTGTGATAGCGTTAAATAGTAAACGGGCTCTCGCCAGAACCACTGTACATATATAGTCGTAAGGACTATACTGTGATAGCGTTAAATACATAGTAAACGGGCTCTCGCCAGAACCACTGTACATATATAGTCGTAAGGACTATACTGTGATAGCGTTAAATAGTAAACGGGCTCTCGCCAGAACCACAGAACATATATAGTCGTAAGGACTATACTGTTAAATAGTAAACGGGCTCTCGCCAGAACCACTGTACATATATAGTCGTAAGGACTATATTACTGTGATAGCGTTAAATAGTAAACGGGCTCTCGCCAGAAGCACAGTACATATATAGACGTAAGGACTATACTGTGATAGCGTTAAATAGTAAACAGGCTCTCGCCAGAACCACAGTACATATATAGTCGTAAGGACTATACTGTGCCAGAACTCTCGCATTGTTGCCGTATCTTCGCACCACGCTCTCAAGAGCTCCTTGCTAGCTTCTGGCTTTTCTTTTGGAATTGCACACGTGGGAGTCAGAGTAAAATCGAGAAAAAAATAAATATCGGTAACATTTGATGACAGATTAGGTATGTATTATAAGTTACAAGCGTTGCGAACTCGCGAGTGATGTCTTACTTTTCTTTTTTCTTGGGATCAGCAGTACATACTCGGGACGTCCGAAAAGTCGTTGGTTTCGTTTGCTCGCTGCCTACCTAAAACACAGTGTGCCTTAATCGCGTTGTGCCTAAATGTCATTTCAAATAATCGTTTGGAATAAGTAGCTATTCGTCTATGTCGCTATTAGTCTATTTCTTACATTGCCCATTTCGCGATACGACTATTTCGTTATTGGTCTATTTCTTACATTGCCCATTTCGCGATACGACTATTTCGTTATTGGTCTATTTCTTACATTGTCCATTTCGCGATACGACTGTTTCGTTATTGGTCTATTTCTTACATTGTCCATTTCGCGATACGACTATTTCTTAATTGGTATATTTTTTAAATTGTCCATTTCGCAATACGACTATGCCAATCTTGGCATATTTCTTACCAAAGATTTTAGTTTAGCTTGATTCGCGTTATGTCAAACTAATTCATTATAAACTCCTTTAATATCATATTTTACTCCCAAAACAAAGAGATTTTAATTCCACCACGTTGCATTTGTTTATCGATTCGAGCTAAAACCAGCTGTAGATTGCACTGTTATTGTTTATGCAGTTAATCATTCAGTAACATAAACGAATCGTTAAGAAACCAAATACCACTCATGAAAAGAAAATAATCCGTTAGGTGATTGACTCGATTGGACAAAGGAGAAATGAAGTTTGTTTTTTATTTAAGTTATTATGTTAACGGACATGATGTTGGATGTGAAATAATATTTTAAAACGTATTATAATATTAACTTTAATCACTCGCTTGTCGGTAAACAAGCAAATTCGAGACGGAAGCCGATAGGAGGATTCAGCTGGGATGGGCAGCATGTGGTACACTACGTCAGGTCTTCTCGTCGTCCATACCACAGTGCCTAACTACTACCTTGTTACGAGTGCGCATGCACTGTATGCGCGTGGTCGTGCGCTTGGTAGCTTTTTCGCGCGCAAACAAGGTAGTAGACAAAAATCTTCAATGTGTGCATCTTACCGGTCATGACCTACAGACCGGTAAGATGCACACGGTAGGTTCTAAAGTTATTTATAGATTCAGTAGGTCACTGTGAGATAGATTGGTTCGTAGGTTGAAGTTCGCTAAGCGAGCTATGAAGAGAGCTACGCTCGGTGTATTTCATAATAAATGAGGTAATCCGACAGAGAACCAAAGCTAGCACAAATACTGACACTTTAGCTTGCTTATCCTTTGAACTAAGTCGGTTACCTTGGTTCTCCGTCGGATATCTCCATTACGAATCTTGTCCTTCAGAGAAACACCAAGCATAGCTCTCTCTATAGCTCGCTGAGTGCCCTAAATTTGTGGACTAGTTTGACCGTGAGTGTCCACGTTTCGGCCCTGTAGGTCATGACTGGTAGGACGCACTGATTAAAGACTTTTGTCTTAAAGCACTGCGGTATGGACGACGAGAAGACTTGACGAAGCTTGCCAAATGCTCCCCAACCCAGCTTAATTCTTCTGTTGGCTTTGTTCTCAAAGTTGTTCTTACCTAATTGCAATATTTGCCCAATGTAAAAATATTTTTGGTGAACTTCAAAAGGTGCACCATTGACTGTAATCGGTTCGTTTCTGCAATAAGATCGTTAAGATGATCTTGGTCGTATCTGTGTTCATTCGGAGACCGATGCGTCGAGAAGCATCAACTAGGTTGGTCAGTACACTTTACAAGTCTTGCAGCGACTTCGCCATTAAGATTATGTCATCGGTAAATCGTAAGTGTGAGATGTTCTTGCCATTGATATTAATGCCCATTCATTTCCAATCCAGCGTCTTAACCATATCTTCCATGGCATTAGTGAACAGTTTCGGGGATATAACATCCCCTTGTCTCACTCCCTTGCGCAGTTGGATATGTTTAGACTGCTGGTTTTGTACTTGGACACTCACAGTCGCGGCGTCATACAGAAACCTCAGCACTTCGATGTATTCGATGTACTTGACAACGCTGCAAAAATCCAGTACCGCACAGGTTTCAACGGAGTCAAAGGCCTCATAGTCCTCAAAAGCAAGACACAAGGACTGGTTATACTCTTCAGACTTCTGTATAACTTGGCTCACTGTGTGTATGTGGTCTATGGTGCCAAATCCTCCCCGAAACCCTGCCTGTTCAGGAGGCTGAAATTCGTCAAGTATTCTTGCGAGACGATTTGAGATGACGCTTGAAAACACGTGGCGTGACGTGGCTTAAGAGTGAAATAGGTCGGTAGTTCTTTAAAAGGTTTTTATCCCCCCTTTTAAAGAAGAGTACTTCGAGTACCAAACTCCTGCCCCACGCCTCTGGAGTTCTCCCACTGTCAAGGACGGTGCTAAATAATCCCTGAACCTCCCGAAGTACGGGTTTCCCCTTGCCTTCAAGAGCTATGAAGTTATATATTCCTCACCAGGGGCCTTTCGATTTTTAAGTTATTTGAGCGCCATCTCAATCTCGTCTAGGCTGACGTCGGGCAGTTCGTCAGTGAAATGGCGGGTCAGTATTGCGCAGGAATCTTCTGTGCTAGGTTCGAGTTTAGAAGCATGCGAGTAATACAATCGGCCATAGAAGTCATTGGTCTTAGAAATGTTCTCCGGCTTAGAGACGACGGTTGTGCCATTATTGGTCTTGAGCTTTTGCTCAATTGCCTTTTCTATTCGGCGTGTATTTGGGCATCTTAGGCTTGCTGTTGCTCCCATCGCTCGTCCATAAGCCGAAGAGCCTCATCCCAGATTTCGTGCCCGTACGCTGCAGCTGACAAAATTTAGTGCCTTCCTCCCTAAGGATTCCCAAAACTTTTTGGAGTTCCTCGTCTACGTCATTTGTGGTTTCCAAGGCAGCGAATTGATTTTTCAACTTAAGTTGGAACTGTTCTGATCCAACAGCGGCCTGGAGCAGGTTGGGTCGGAGTGTAGACTTCACCAAATGGTATCTTTCAAGCTTGTGGTCGATATGCATGGAGCCTCGGACAAGTCGGTGATCACTGCCGGTATTAAACCTGCTGATTACTGAGACATCCCTGAATATGTGTTTATTGTCCATCATGATGATGTCAATCTTATTTGTAGTTAAACCATCGGGGCTTTGCTAAGTCCACTTCCTCTGGGGTTGCTTTTTGAAGAAAGAATTCATCAAAAAGAACCCCTTTTTTTCCAAAAAGTTAACTAGCATTTGCTCCCTGTGATTCCTGTCTCCATAACCGTGTGGACCTATTTTCGATTCCCTGCAAGTCTGTACTCCCACTTTGGCGTTAAGGTATCCCATGATAGTGTTGTAGTGGGCCCTTGTGGTGTTATGTTGGGCCCAAGATATGCTATCAAACATATCATCTACCTCATAATCCGAGTTTGCCGAGGTCGGAGCGTAAACCTGTACGACCTATAGAAAGGTATATAGCCTGAAGTCTATATTTCTGTCAGCTTAAGAACCAGGTACGCTATCCTGGTTGACACACTCGTTATTTCTACAACATTATCAATGAGGACCTTTTGTTCGTATTAATGATTTATTAGTGTCCACTAGCATTTTGTTTAATTTATATTGTTATAAACTGGGTCATGATATATACTTATTTTTTGCCTACAACATCATCATCAGCCTATTTCAGTCCACTGCTGGACATAGGACTCTCCCAAAGCACGCCACTGAGCCTGATCTTTGGCTCTTCTCTTCCAACTGATGCCAGCCACTTTGCGTATATCGTCGCTCCACCTAGCTGGAGGGCGCCCTACACTACGTTTACCGAGCCGCGGTCTCCACTCAAGAACACGTCTACCCCAACGGTTATCAGTCCTTCGGCAGATATGACCAGCCCACTGCCACTTCAGATTACTAATCCTAAGGGCTATGTTGACAACTTTGGTTCTCTGACGGATCACCTCATTCCGGATACGATCTCTCAGAGAAATTCCGAGTATAGCCCATTCCATAGCCCGCTGAGCGACCTTCAATTGGTGACTAGTCGTACCGTGAGAGTCCACGTCTCGGCTCCGTATGTCATAACAGGTAGGACACACTGGTTGAAGACTTTTGTCTTTACACTTTGCGGTATTGGCGACGAGAAGACTCGACGAAGTTTCGCAACCTACAACGCTCAGTATGAATAACAAAATATAAACAGAACTTAAAGTATATAGGTACTGATAGGTATATCAAGTTTCAAAAATATGTATCTACGTCTACTTTTTGTTTTGAAATCAACCAGAAACAAGATATAAGTTCAAAAACTAAAACCTGACTACAGTCGGATTAAAAAATAGCTTATGATACTCTTGCGATTAAGACAAATCGATTGACACCTCGCTTGTCAAAATTGGTCCAACAGGGGTTCGATTACCGAGTGTGGCAAGCGAGTTTTCAAACATCTTTGAATGCAGATTGGTTTCTTTTTAAAAATAATGGAATGTTTCCTTTGAGTAAAATTTGCTATCTCCAGTATTTAGGGCACTTTCCTTCCGGGTGCGGTTAAAAAATTCCTGTATACATATACATACATACATACATACATACATAGACTGTTAAACTCATTACCCTTTCCTTGCTTCGCCGTATTCGGGTAAAAAGCAACATCTATTTAAACTAAAATTTGCTCAAAGTATAAACCTTAAAAAAATATTTAAATATCCTTTCTTGATGGGTACACCTATATCGTAGTTCAAAGTTCATAATATTTAAAGTACTTGGAGATAGTCTCTTCGAATTAGAGCGTAATGTGAGGTTCATTACGACACACAAATTATCGTTGACCGCCAGTGAGGCATTCCGGTAAGTGTCGCAACACAGAGCATGTGTACTTTATTGGTTTTATTTTATGTTTTATGGGTATTTATTCTGTAACTCTTAAACTTTCGCGATTTGAACACGTAAAGTTTCATAAACGGGACTTAATCGTGCTAAATACGTTATTTCATTTACCTCAATTTTTCGATTAAGTTTTATTAATGTTGGTCACGAGAAGACTGCAATTAAGCGATTGAGTGCTGTTTAATGAAGTAATTAACTGCTTATATTATTCCGTAGTTTGTTTGTTTGTCGTATGAGGTAGTGCCGGCCTCTGGTGTCAGAGTTTGTCGGGCTTCAGACATGGCTTAATGACTGCTATTAATCAATAACAGCCAGGACCGACAGCTTAACGCGCCCTCCAAAGCACGGAGCGATGGAAAACCGCACATAACCACAGAATAAATAATAGTACAAATCATAACTCAGAAAAGTCATTGGTGTGGATGCGGAGCGTAGGACTGGATCCGGTATTGTTGTATTCTAAGATTCACTATAGAACCGTTAGGCCACCATTCCGTAGAAAGCAAGGAAAATAAAATACAAATTCCCAGTGATTGCTGCTCCCCTGCCGACTCATTCTACGTTTTTGGTACAGCCGATTGCTTGCTTGTCGTATGAGGTAGTGCTGGCCTCTGGTGTCAGAGTTGTTCAAGCCGCCCGAAGTCCTCTGACATGGCTTAACGACTGCTATTAATGAATAACAGCTCAGACCTCCAGCTCTTTTGTAGTGTTATGGTAGGCCTCTTACGTAAGACTCCGCCAGGGGAAGTACCACACTATTGTCAGAAAATCAACCGCCAAGCAGTAGGGTGTAAGCATTTCTGTGTTTCGGATTGAAGGGCAATGTTTCCAGCAAAATTGCTGAGCAATGAGACTTAACAACCAATGTCTCAGGGTGACAAGCGTAGTGCAGTGACGCGCAAAATTTTGCAATCAAAGTTCTGGGTGGCACTGCAACTGTTATTAGTAGGCGTGACGCTTACCATCAGGCGAGCGACCTGCTCGAATCGTAACTCAACCAAATAAAACAA
This sequence comes from Alsophila aescularia, assembly GCA_946251855.1. Lineage (NCBI taxonomy): Eukaryota > Metazoa > Arthropoda > Insecta > Lepidoptera > Geometridae > Alsophila > Alsophila aescularia. The sequence goes on from OX276384.1 coordinate 26,811,768, forward strand.
AAGCCATAGAAAACCAGACAGAAATTAGAAAAATCATTAGGCATTAGAAACCAGGGCATTACCTTCGCTGGTATATAACACTCATAACAAGACCCACTCAAAATCTCCTTTATATATTTCAGGATTAGGTATAATAGACTTCGAGTCGTGGCGGCCGGTCTTCCGGCAGAACTTCGGCGTGCTGGTGCCCTACAAGGATGTCTCCTACGAGATAGAGAGGAGCCTGCACTGGTGGTGGAAGAAGGCTTGGATTGAAGCTGAGGTAGGATCTCTTTTTACCCGGCTACGGCGAAGCAAGGGAAGGGTGATGTGTTAAACAGAAAGAAATTAAAATTATCAATTCATTTTGAATATAGAGGCCAACAAAAAAAACAGTTATACAATACCTTTGATGTATGATAAACTAGCTGTACCCGTGGCTCCGCTCGCGTTGTTTTAGTTTAGTAGGTACCTATCGAAATGTATGGCGGTCGGCTTACGCCCCCTAGGACTCTGCGCCCGGGAGCACTGCACCCCTTGAACCCCCGGGTAAAGACGGCCCTGACTAGTTTTATTTTATTCATTCAAGCAGAAATCACCCAATGCCGATCTGATTCTACTGTTGGTTCTGAGCAAGTCTCATCCATAGCTAAGGAAGCTACCAGTGGCAGCAGGAGGCTTGGAAAGACCGTGTGCATCTTCTTCTTTCTACTACAATTCACCCAATAACTCCTCTTCCGTCGGCTTTTCCGCTCTAGCTGTCTAATTGTGTATCTCTTGCACTCATAAATACTTTTGTATATGGTTGTCAGCTCTATGTGGGGGGGGGTCTGCTCCCCCTTAAGCACCTTAACTAATCGAATACATTATCTTATATACTAGCACCACTTTTTCTAAGCAAATCCTACTAGTATTATAAACTAGCTCGTGCCCGTGGCTTTTCCTGCGTGGTAATTTCATGGTTTTCTCTGGGTTAAAAGTAACCTATGTGTTACTTCAGGACCAAAAGAATATCTAAGGTACAAAATAACAAAGTACGTTCTACCGTCAATTTATTTTTAGCGACTGTTCGTCTTCTACTCATTGGATTGAGATACACCACCAAGTACACCAACTTTTAAGTCAAATCCTAAGCTATCCACAGACGCGGTCCGAAAGGTCCGGGGGATCACAGGGGACATGACCATTATTTTTTCCTCACTTGCCAGAAATTTACTAAAATTAATATCTATAAATTTCGCGCTCGCTTCGCTCGCGCTTATTTACTTGGAATTATTATTCATATGATTTGAAATCATATTATGTTAAATGTTTACACTAATACAAATACCCAATGATGTTATATATAAACTCCAATCTCATTGCAAATACCTCAACATTTTCGCAATCGATGTACTCGCGCTTTATGATAAATCTATAATTTTTACATTTTTTTGAATTACGTTAACATATGAAGGGTATCATGTTGAAATTAATATTAAATACTCAAGTCTGCAATCCCTTGGAGCTGTGAAAAAAGGCAACGTAATCCAAAGATACGGCCGTTTATGTCGCATATCTCGACACTCGCAAGCGAATCAAAACCTATAGAGTACTTCCCGTTGACCTAGAATCTTGAAATTCGGCAAGAAGCAATGTCTTATAGCACAAGTTAAGGGTAAAAATGTGAAAACCGTAACATTGTAGTTACAAAAAAATATAAAAAAATACAAATTTTTACGGAACCCACAGTGCGCGAATCTGACTTGCACTTGGCCGGTAATTTTTATTCTGAAAGTTAATCAAATATTTCCTGTAGTGTTATCAAAATGAGTTCAGGAGTTGTAAATGTAGGTTTATCCTTTCCAATATATTTTATTATTCAAATAGATATATGATCCAACACTGATCCATCAGTCTGATGTAGAAACAAAGCTCCTGTGCCCTATTAGTCCAGGATCCCTGCAACTGGAGCGGTGTCCCACTTGCAGCGATAACCGGCAGAGATAGTGTTGAGCAATCAGCGCGGCCGGTGCGTTACATCACCCGCGTTGGCCGAGATCTATCCTAGCTTGGCAGCGGTTCTGTTTTATACTTGTTTATTGGAACACATAGTTCCAGTGTCGGAAAGGCGATGATAGACTTGAGCGTTCACTTGTAATGAGCATTATAGCGCATGTTACATACTTGCGTCTGTCTGTGTGTTCATACCTATCAGAAATCTATACACTAATATTATAAAGAGGAAAGATTTGATTGTTTGTTTGTTTGTAATGGATAAACTCAAAAAATACTGAACCGATTTTAAAAATCTTTCGCCTATAGCTACATTATCAGTTGGTTACTGGTTTAAGCTGTATGTTGTCAGTCAGTCAGTCAGTAATCACGATACTAATTTATAGAAAAACTAGCTGTGCCCGCGGCTTTGCCCACGTGGTCATTTTTCTGGGATATAAGGATCCTATGTGTTATTCAAAAACCAAAAGTACCAATATCATCAAATTTCGTTCAGAAATCAAATATTTTTTAATCGATTTATCGAATTATACTCATTGGATTGAGATACAAAATACACCAGTTTTTAAATCAAACCTAAGCTATCCAACAGTGAAAACCGCATCGAAATCGGTCCTGTTGTTTTTACTTGATGCTTGCCCATACAACAATGTTTAGAAATGTTATATTCTTGTTCAGTAGTTTTTTTAAGACCATAGCATATACCATAGACTTTTATTATTTTCTTCTTTGTAAGTACAGACTTTTTCTTACTTACTGCTATAATATTATAATTATAGATCAGTACAGATAAATAGAAGATTATGATATGGCCAACATAGACGTTTAGTTAAATAAACTCGTCCCTTAATGAACATTGCATCCTACGAATAATGTTGCATCGAAGCAATCAACACGAGCTATTTAGGCCAATCTGTTCCGTCCGAGAAGACAAGCTACTATTATTTAACTGTGGTGCCGAGGTTCAATCTATTTACATTTACATAAATAAACTATTCAGAGTACAGATGTAATGTGTTACATTAATGTTGTGTTAACAATACCCATTGTTAGATAATTTAATATTTGTGTGAGGAAAACCAACAGGTTTATTCCATTCTGTTTACTTACAAGCAATTCATGTATCTACCTACTCAGATTTTAACTTAAGTAACCGGGAGCTCTGAGCTTCACTGAGATTCGTATTCCTTAGTGTCCATCTGTCTCTAACGAGTTCTATAAGTTTAGAACCAAACAGATCCATTCTCAGTTAACCGAAACACGCATACCCAGATTTTGGCCTTCTTAAACTCGATCACTTTTGTGAATATCAGGCACTATTTAAATTTGTTACTATAGGTATGTCCAGTGCAGCTCTTAAGTCATAATTTTTAAATGAAATCTAATATTTTTCCAGGCTAAACGTCGTTTCGAAGAGGCTGCCCGAAACTTCATGCAGACTACCCTCTCAGTAGCCAAGCAACTGCGGCCACGGGCTCTGTGGGGGTTCTACGGTTTCCCTTACTGCTTCAACATGGCTAGCAACAACATGGTGGAGAGCTGTGCGAGCAATGTACCGCAGGAGAATGACCGGTGAGACTTGTGGCCTAAGTGTTCCTTGGTAGGGATCTAGTGTCGATCTGCTGCCACTCTCAAGCATACGTTTGTAAAATCTCATTATACAGGCTTAGCTTACTTAACACCTTCAACCGCATCATCACTTACAACTAGTTCTGTTAGTGGTCAAAATCTAGCAAAGAACAACAATAAAATAAAACTGCAGCAAGCAAAGTAGGTTTCCGTCGTCAATGGCGTTATGTCATCGGAAAATAATACGATTTAAAGTTAGCCTGTTATTCAGTAAGCTTTTGTTTTTGCCCCATTTAACTGATATTTATGGCTGTAAAGCGTTTTATTTTGTAACGCTTCTCGTCCATACGTGCAGTAAAAAGAACCTTGAGACACTCCTAATATAATTAATGGTATATTACATCATCTGATTGCAAAGCTTAAGCGTGTGCTTATTAACGAGCATTAGATTAACTCTAATGATAAATCTGTTATTCCACCAGGTTTTCAATGTTGTTATAAAAGCGTAGCTTAGAGTTAGCGCTATAGCTTTTTGAAAAGATCTTAGCTTCACAAGAAATCAAAAGCTTCAAAAATCGCTGCTTTAACTTGAAAGTTGTCTTTAGTTTTAGTTTAATTGGTGCCAACACAATTGGAATTGTATTTTGGTTTTGATTTGTTGTCTCTAATTTGTAGGATACCGTGGCTATGGTCAGAATCCACCGCGCTGTACCCGTCTATCTACAGCAGTGCGAGCCTCTCTACTTCTCAGCTGGTGTCTTTGATCCGCGGCCGGGTACGGGAGGCTGCGCGAAACGCGAGGGGAGATGTCATACTGCCTTACTTCTGGTTCCGGTATCGGGATGCTGGGTATTTGAGTGAGGTGAGCAATAAGCTGAGATGGGATGAGGTTACTTAACATGATCTACGGGCAACAACTCGTAACAATGACTATCTTACAGTGGAAGAGTAGCCCATGTTGTACGGGCATATTTTCGAAGTATCGGTAGAGTCAGAAGGGTATTTCCTGTTCCTCAAGCGAGAAAAAAAAACCTTTTCAAACTCAAAGTAGGTACTTATAGATAGATTTGGTTAATTTATCCATCCATACCAATATATAAAAGTGAAACGTTGTCCGTTTGTTTGTTTTTTTGTTTGTTTGGTTGGGGAGCTTTCACGCGATAACCGCTGGACGGATTTTGATAAAATTTGGAATGGAGATACTTTATACCCTAGAATAAAAAATAGGATACTTTTTATCGCGGAAAATTCCACGAATTCTGTGAAAGTTTCCACGTGTAAAATGGAACATGTTGAATACTCGCTGTAAGGAACGGTTTCCCGGGTAAATACCACTGCCTATGTCACTTTGTAATAATTAGCTTTATTTCAGCGAAATAATTTTCTGAATCATATCTATAGTTCTAGAGCTTAGCAAACAAACAAACTTACAACAAACTTTACCTCATAATAATGTATCTTATCTATATCTATCTAACTTCTCTATCTATCTATACTTATAATAAATCAGTAACTAACAAAAAGTCTGTAAAAAAAAAAAAAAACAAATAAGTTCAAAAACTAGCCCGACTGCGGTCGGTATAAAATAGCCTATGACTCTATACATATATGAAGACGAATCCATTGATACCTCGCTTGTCAAAATTGGACCAAGTTTTTAGTTTGAACAGATAACTCTTACTTTGCCTTGCTGTAGTCGGGTAAAAAAAAGCCTATATATATATATATATATATATATATAAACTAAAAACTTGGTCCAATTTTGACAAGCAGGTATATATATATATATATATATATATATATACATATATATATATATATATATATATATACATATATATATATATATACCTGAAGGCGAATCGATTGACACGTCGCTTATCAAAATCGGACCATAGGGGCGAAGCTATGGTGGAACATCCTCATATATATACATGCATACATACATATTTTTTTTAATTTTAATTAAACAACATAAATAGTACTTTTACAAGTCAAAATCTCAAAGGTCTCCTAAACAAGGAGAAAATAAATATATATTCTAAATAGAACAAATCAATAAATTAGATCAACCATACTTTGAGTTTGAAAAGAAAATATTCCTTTCATGTGCTCAATAACTCAGAGTTGAATCTCGCACAGGAAAAGGAAAAGCCTTCTGACTCTAACGGTGCTTCGGAAATACTTGATGTTTGAGAAGAGAGCACTAAAAAACTCTATGGGGATGTAATTTTTCTCAATTCTATATTCTTTTTAAATGTATGTTTACAAAAAACACATTTACATGTCAAATTTATAAGTGCCATTGAGACAATTATAAACATGTGAAGGATCTCTTTAGGTATCCAATACTTGTACAGCACTTGTACCTATATAAATATCCACCGCATCGCACAAACAGTCGTCAATCACTGCGTGCAAATATACAAGTGATTTGTTACCGTTCATCGGATCCGCATTAAAAATAAATCAGCAAACGTTGAAACTGCACAAAGAAATGATGTTGAGATAGCTACTTTTAGAAATATTGTTAATTCTCAGAACAATATTCCTCTCAACGTCAACGATTTCTCTAAAAAAATGTTGTATTCATCAAGGGCATGGCGTTGCCCCAGAAATATTGAACAATTACTAGTCTGGACTTTGGCACTTCAGGGCATAGGGCCCTTCCAAAGCGCTTTACTGAGCCCAATCATCGCCTCTTCTCATATAATGACTTCCAGTCCAACATGGCAAGACTAAAATTAAATGAGAAATCTAAGCATTAATACGAGTAACTCTGCTATTCAAAATCGACACCCTCCATCTTCAAGCACGATCATTATAATTTTTATTTATTTTTTTTCATTATGGAAAGGAAAGAATTTGATCACGACTCAGATAATGAATCTGCAACTCCGGAATGCCGTTCATCGATTTTTCCTTCCCAAATTTAATATAGGTTCATGCCTAGCATGATCATATCAAAATAGAACAAACAGTTAAGATTATTATTAATAATGTTTTTTTTTTATTTACAGAATGACTTAAATGTGGCGCTAGCTACGCTGTACAAGTCCAACGCATCAGGAACTATAATTTGGGGCAGCTCAAATGACGTCAACACTGTAGCGAAATGTAACAAACTACTTAAATACGTAGAAGCCGTCTTAGGACCCGCTATAGCTAAATATACTAAACCACCAAATAGACTTAATGATGAAAACCGTATTAATAATACTACGCTTAGTTTGAACAATTTGAGTACAGAAAGTCCTATATTTAATGATAGTACAAGATATTCCAGTACTAATATAGATCAAGATCCGGAATTCTATTGGACTCCGCCTGAAAATTACACTCAAGATATCAAAACGTATGTTGAAGAAGAAATTCAAAAGAAATTTAGTCTAAATGTAACTGCTGCAGATAATCAAGATACAGTATTACAGAATAGTAGTATACTTATAGATTTAATACTTAATACAGTACTTAATAGTGAAAATAATCCATATAATAATAGTGATACCTCCAAGAATGAAAAGAACAAAAACAGTCCACCAGAAGATGTTAGTTTAGTTAGTAGTACTACAGAAATAAACCTAATAAGTACAGATACTAGTCAACTAACAAGTAGCTTAGTCACAAATAGCCCCACAACTAATGAGATGAATCACACAAGTCCACAAGTAGATACCAATTCACAATTAGGAATTTTTGACGTCGTATCTGAACTAACCACAACTGATAACTCAAACTTTAACGAGGTGACTGATGGCTATTATGATCCCAAATTAGATAGTGTAGATGACTATTTCTTTAATTTAGATACTTTTGCCAGTGAATACCCCATAACAACGATAAGTAATCATGATGACTATGTAACGGCTACCGATAATGAAACCATAATATCAAAAAATTATAAAAAAGATATTTATAAAGCTATAACTGAAGAACAACTACTAAAAACAAGTAATGTAGTAATAACTACAGATCCTATAGATATAAATATAGAAACCACTGATAAAAATAACAAATTCGAAATTCTACTATTACCCTTTTCTGATATACATCTTACTACAGAAATTTTCAATGAAAACCCAAAGAATACTCCTAACAAAATCGGTGAAGTTACAGAATCACTTATTCTTTCATCAGAATACAAAACCACAAAATTTATTGATTTTAATGAAAAAGGTACCTCTACAGAAAAAAACTACGATATAACAGAATCAGATCATTCGTCAGAAACTGCAAATTATATTGATTTCCTAAAAATTGATACCTCTACAGAAAAAAACGATGGTATTACAGAATCAATCCATTTGTCAGAAACTACAAAATATATTAGTTTCATTAAAACGATAACCTCTACAGAAAAAAAATACCACAAGACAGGGTCAGGTCATTTTTCAGAAACTACAAAAGGTACAACAGAAAAATCTGTTCCATTAAAGACTAAATTACACAAAGTAAATCATATTGAAGCTTTTGAAACTAGTACAAAAAACAATGATCTTATAACACAAAGTGCAAACGAATCTGAAATATCCAATAGTTACTATGTAACAACTTCACAAGAAGTATCAAAGACTGAAGAAAACTTCACAGATGTGAAAAAAAACGTTTATACGGCAGAAGAATCAGATGCGACGGGTACAAGAATATCAGAAGAGATTACGTCTATAGTGCCTACTTCTACTGATCAGGTTGTCAAGGTTAATTATTGAGATATTATTTTTTTTGTAATTAACACATCATGTAAATGCATGTTTGTCTGTTTTTGCACTTTGCTGTGTGTTTTATTTTCCTCTGAATTAATCAGTGTTGTGCAGTTTTTGTAGCTTGCATTTTATGTTAATTCAGCATGATACTAATGTCAATAAAAGCTATTGTTGTTTTTTTGTTATACTTCAGTTTAATGTGTAATTTGTAGTTCCTTTTTATTGTAACTAATAGCGCAGACTAATGCAAATATCTAATCAGGATGTGTGGTTTTGTTTAAAGCATTTCTAATATCATGAAACGTCATATACGAGATGGTACATATAAGGATTCTAATCTCTTTCTCTTCATCTTACTATTTTGTTATAATCAGAAATCAGTTAGTACTTAATTTTCCTGATATTTGAATTCTTATTATTTGCATGAATAATAAGAATGCGTGGTTGTATAACCATTTTTCCTGTTTTGTTAACTAATTACCAGTTAATTATTATAAGCAAGATATTGTGCTTAATGTGCTTATAGTAAAACACAATAACATTGTTAAATAATTAGATTGTATCCTTCAGTTACTAATGCGATCTTGGACGCCGCTGGAAAAAAATCTTTACAGTGTTATTAAAAATAGTAAACTTAGAAGAACCCCTTGTCTGTGATTTTGGAATGTGACAAAACTTTGACACTTTTGCTTCGCAAGATGCCACTGGAGATTTCAGTACCTATACAACTTAAATTAACTAGGTATAGGTATTTTTGATTTGATTGATCATTTCATCAACAAATTCTGCAAACCTCGATATGGCACTACTCAATCTACTTATCAACTCAAGGTTTCGAGACACTTTGAATTTTTTGAATGAGCACGTAACTACTTTTGTATAAAATTTTGCGCAACTCCAGAACCTAGACACCTGCCCTCTCCACCTACCTCTAGAACTTTAATTAACCCTTGTTTAAAACCTGTTATCTTATACCTATGCGATAAATTATTTGCATCAAACATCTAGCGGCGTTCATGACCAACACTTCTGTGATTTATGTATTCATGTTGGTTTACAAATTATTTGTTTCTCTAGGTGTCGGGGTCAGCTTCACGTCACAAAAGCTCACAATACCTATTTATTTTCTTTATCTTTTCTCTATATCTGTGTTCAGTTGGGCAATGTCCGTGACTAATTAAATTACATTGTTAGGTATATGATCTGTGATAATGTTTAGTGTTACAATTTAATTGTAAATAGTCTATTATAAAATGTTAGCGGTACTTATTCTTTTTAGTTTTTATAAATAAATTGTAAATATTATTAAACAGTGTGTTTTTTATTGTTTTCGACGTAATTCATAAAAATAAGTATATTTTTGACACATAGGTATATTTTTGACAGATGGCTCTAACTTGGTTTTTTATTATTCAAGTCCAGAGTAAACATTAACTGTAAATATTATTTTAACTACAATCTTTGTTACCCGCATCACTAATTGCCATCAGTAGTTTCATTCTGATTCACTCGATTAGTAGTTTGATTGCATTATTTGGTTTCACAAATTAGATTTGACTGCTGCACATGTTAAGCGATGGCGTGAAATATGCCTGTAGATAGCGGTATAAGATGTGCTGTAAGCTGTGTAAGATAGCGGTAACGCCAATTACGGAAAAATGTAAGTAAAGAAAGGAATAATGTAAGTGAGATGCATGATACGACGGTCATCTAGAACACACGGTTACGGTCTAGGTCACGGTTATCTGGAAGAGATCGAGCGATAAGACCGCCCATTGTGACACGTTATTATTAATTATGTTTTTTCATTTGTAAGATTTTTATTTGTGTGATTCAATAAAGAGTTATCTATCTATCTAGAAAGTAAGATTACAACATTTATGTAGGATCTGTTTTTTTTTGGTAGGTGTTTAATTGATATTGGAGCTAAAATAGGTGGGCGACAAGATAGCGGTAACGCCGAGTACGGAAGAATAAAGAAAAAAAAAGAGTAAAGAAAGGTATACTGCCCTCTTAATCTGAAAAAGCACAAGTAACAAAAAGTAACTTCGGCGTAAATCGTAAAAAAACTTTACTTACATTTTTAATTAACTTAGACAGAAGCTTGAGTCTCGGTGTTTTAGTAACAAATAAAATAATATATATATATTCGGGACAATTCCACACCAATTACCTAGCCCCAAACTAGGATACCCAGTAATATGGGCACTAGATAACGGATAAACATACATAATACGAATATCAACATACGGGAACAAACATTTCTGCTCATCACACAAATGATTGCACCTTGCAGGATTCGAACCCGCGACCGTTTGATTTCGTTCCCAGGGTTACTAGCCACTAGACCAACCGGCCGTCAAAATAAATACTAATTTATTTTATCTATATTTAGTTGCCTGGATTTATTGATTAATTAATTAGTTAATTTTAAAAAACTACTTCTTCGTAAATAATTACTTATCAACTTGAAATATACTAAGCAAAAAGAAACACAAGGCACCACATATGCTTTATGCGCTAGCTAAAAGAACATAATTATTACACACTTTTGTTTTATTTCTTAGTATTTTTTAAATTATTTATTTAATATAAATTATATATTCGTACGAGGCAGAAAAAACATAAGTTTGCACTTGTGATTTTTCAGCTTACTAGCGTAATGTTTACATTGTTTTATTGCTAAGACGAAATATCTCATTTTAACATTTATGTTGATTTTGCTTCGAAGTTGTACCTTATGTTATTTTACCTTAGTTGTACCTTATATTTTTATTGATTAATATTTTTTATGATACCATATATAAAAGATTGGACGGTTACTAAATACAATAGAACGTAACTAAATGGGTAGATAAGTAAGAGAAAGTTGATGGATGAGTTATTGATTCGCGGACAATAGAATGAGCTTTGATATTATTGGATGACGGGATGCTTGGTGGAATAAAAATAAACCATTTATTTAGAAAACTGCTTCTGTTGGATCTTAAGGGAAACTAAAAACAAAGAAAAAATAATAACGTTATTGTGGTAAAGTTTAGGCAGGTGAAGGAAAAAGGAGAATTAGGTACCTGTAATCACAGAGATGAGATCCACAGATGCAAGGTAGTAGTTTCTTCGATAGGTCTGTAATCCAATTTCGGCACTGGTGTTCCTTTATCACAGTCAAATTATGTTTTTGATTAACACTCTGTTCAATCACTCGCGGCCGCGGTATATTTATGTTTTTGAATTATTTTTGAATAATTTGCGGTTGAAGCGTTTGATGCATTTCTTTTAGCGTAGCGTCGTTCTCTCGTGCTGGTTTAGAAGTGAGTGGTGGCGGGATGAAGGGAAATGAATGAATGAGTGTGTGCATGTAACAGATTAAGCAATACAAATAAATATAGATAATTAGAAATTCATTAAGCGGCGCGTACAACTCCCCCGGCCTAGAGGTTCCCTCTAGAAATAACTAGACAGGGAGAATAATATTACTTAAAATTAGACATTTAATGTTTGAGTAAGAGTTGGAGAAAATTAAAACTATAGTATACCTAGATATATATAAAGTAAATGAATATTTAATGCAGAGGAAGAGGACAGACTCGTACAACTGGCCGTATATAACTGCCGGAAGCAGTTCTGACCTTCAAAGCGCGAATTATACCTTCCTTTCCTGGATATATTGCGTCCACAACACCCAATGGCCAACACAGAGGGTGTGCGTTGCTGTCTTTAATTACCACGACTTGGTTTAGTTTTATGGGGTTGGTTATGGTGTTCCACTTTTCGCGTTGTTGGAGAAAAGTTAGATATTCTACACTCCATCGACGCCAAAAGCTTTGGACTAATTTATTTACGAGTTGATAGCGAGTCAAGCGATTGTCGACTACGTTTGTCAAATCCTCAGTTGGCAGAAACTTTAGGGGTGTCACGTTTAAAAAATGATTTGGTGTAAGTGCGAGGTTCGATGGGTCTGAGTTAATTTCTCTGCATAGTGGGCGACTATTCAATAAGCCTTCAATTTGCACCAAGATGGTGTTGAACTCATATGTTAAAATTTGAAGACCTATGACTTTAAAGAGATGGGTTTTGACACAGCGGACATTTATCTCACAGAGACCATTGAAGTGCGGTTCATAGGGAGGACTATGGAGAAATTTTATGCGCTGATCAGCTAATTGTTGACCAATATAGTTTTTATGCGAATCTGATTCTAATAAAGTGTATATTTCATTGAGTTTGCGTTTTGCCCCCAAAAAACAGGTCGCTCCGTCCCATATATATAATAGCAACGGGACCTCTTCTAGAGATAAAGCGATTGAAAGCTGCGAGAAAAAGATCTGAACTTAAATCAGAGACTAGCTCGATATGAAGAGCTTTTGTAGTAAGACAGCAAAATATACAGATATACGCCTTTTGGCTTTTAACACCACGACGGCGAATATGTGTGATGAAAAAAGGACCACCATAATCTACTGCTGAGTAAACAAAAGCTTTTGCTTCAGAGACTCTAAAATAAGGGAGATCGCCCATTAATGGGTTAGATGATTTAGGGTTAAGCCTAAAACAACTATTGCATTGGTGTACTCTTTGTCGGACTAGATTCCTAGCCACAAGAATCCAAAACTTCTGCCGAAGCAGGGAGAGCAATAGGGAAGGACCAGTGTGTAAGTTACATATATGAAAGTGATCAACAATTAGTTGCGTGAGGCGATGTTTTGATGGGAGAATTATCGGATGTTTTTGTTCGTAATCAAGTTGTCAGACGACCACCGACGCGAATTATGTTTTCGTTATCAATGAAAGGGATTGGTTTGAGAGTGATTAACTGATGCGTTTACTATTTTTAATTGCGTAGATATCTTGAGCGAAGTAAGTACTTTGTACGTGGTGTATGAGAAAGAGTTCAGCCTTATCCAAATCGGAAGGCGATACTAAACCGGTTGTCGGTGTAATTTTTGCAGAGCGCAATACGTAAACCGTTGCGCGCAATAACCTTTTGTAAGACGACATGCGTTCTATCAAGTTATCAATCGTATGAGTTTCTGGTCAGTTAATTTCGATAGCGAGAGATACAGTTTTTTCTTCTAAACTGTCTTCATTGATCGGTATGACAAATGAAGGCTGAAATGGCTTGATTGGCCATTCAGCAATAGGGCGAGAAGCCCATTGCGGTGCGTTGTTGTCTATTAAGAGTTTAGGCGTTAAAGGTCTTGAAATAATGTCTGCCGGATTCTCGTTACCACTGACGTGATACCAATGAGCTGCTGGAAGCTTAGTGTTAATTTCAGTAATTCTGTTTGCTACAAAGGTATGATATTTGTATGCGTGCGAATGTATCCACGTTAATGCAACAGTTGAGTCGGAAAATGCATAAATTGAATTTATACTGAAGCGTTCGCTAATAATATCCTGAACAGAAGCCATGAGATTAGCTAAAAGCAATGCAGCGCATAATTCGAGGCGGGCTAGTTAAATTTTCCTAAGAGGCGCGACTCGAGATTTTGAGGTGAGAAGGTTGACGACACCAGACGAATCCGCACTAGTTCCTACTCTAACATAAACTGTGGCGCCGTAACACCTCTCGCTTGAGTCAGCGTAGCCTAGGATGACTACATGAGACCCTGCGGTAATACCTACGTGACGCGGTACGTTTATTTCCGATATATTCATGAGTTCACTTCTAAACTGAGTCCATTTTTGACGTATAGAGTCTGGACTTGTTGATCCCAATCTAATTCGTGCTGCCAATACTCCTGTACTAGTAATTTCATGAATTCGGTAACACAACCTAAAATTCCTAACGGATCAAATAAGCGTGCCGTCGCGGAAAGTATTGTGCGCTTTGTACATTTATCAGTATTATCATCATTTATTTTATAACAGAAGACATCTTCATTAGGCTGCCACTGCATACCTATAATTTTTGTGCTGATGTTACAATCCGTGTCAAAGTTAATGAGATGAGTACTTTTGTGCGATTTTGGAATTTTATCCATGAGTTCGGAACTGTTTGAAATCCATTTGACTAATTTGAAGCCCCCGGCCATAAACATATCCACCATCTGATGATAGGTACGTTCAGCTTCAACCAAACCATCCACGGATGAAACATAATCATCCATAAACATTCGGTTTTCAGCATCATGCGCGGCGATCGGAAACTTGTCGCGTTCGTCGGAGCAGAGTTGCCGTACGACTCGCATGGCGAGATAAGGCGAGCTAGAAATTCCAAATGATACCCGGTTAAACTGATAGGTATCAATTATGGAGTCCGAATCAAAGCGAAACAATATGCGTTGAAAGGCTTGATGACACGGAGCGAGATTGACACAGAAATACATTTTTTCAATGTCTGCGGAAAGAGCGATGGCAAAAATGCGTAGATTTATCAGAAGATCAAATGTTGCGTTGTAAATTGAGCCCGGTAAACAACAAGTCGTTTAAAGACTTTCCGGAAGTAGTTTTACAACTTGCGTCTAAAATAATACGAGTTTTGGAAGTTTCCTTTTCCGGTCTGTATACAGCGCTATGTGGAATAAGATAAGTGTTATCAGTACAGCGTGGATTCTCGATCTCAACTTTGGATAAATATCCACGATCGATATAATCCTGTACCGTAGAGTTATAGTCAGTACGTAGGCCTGGGTTAGAGTCTAACTTTTTTTCTAAGTTAATTAAGCGTCGTTTCGCGGTTGTGAAAGAATCACCGAGTTCAGTAGCGTCTGATTTAAAAGGGAGGTCAACAGTATACGCACCATTTTCCTCACGCGTGTAGGTAGACTGGAAAATATTTTCACATATTTCGTCATCAGGGTTTGAGTGTTTTTTGTTAGGAACACTTTCAAGTTCCCAAAAGCGTTGCGTTAGTGATTCTAATGAAGGCGTGTCAACATTACAAAAGAATGCCTTATCATTGATGCGTGAGTTAGAATGGTCACAATTCGCACGACCCATAGCGATGTATCCGAGCGTGGTCTCAACACCGACGACGGAGGATCGAGGTGAACATACTTTATTGCCGCCGAGTAACAATGGAAAGAGTTCATTACCTAATAGACAGTCCACATCGGCATATGTGTGGACCTCGTCGTCTGCCATGGGTAAATCGTGCAAGTGCTCTAATTGAGATAATTCTATGGGCGCATTTGGCAAGTGATCGGTGATAGAATCGATCACCCGAGCGCTAATGGTGTATTTACACCGTTCATCAAAGCGAGAATGAATTGTTAATGAAGCATGACCCTGCGAAACACTTTCCGACCCACCTATACCTCTGATGGTAGTCAAAAATGGAATAACTTTTAAGTTTAATCTCTCACAACAATCCTTTGTAATGAAGTGGCTCATAGAACCCGTGTCGAGAAATACGCGCAATTTATGGCATTTATTATTAGCTCCGTATACATACACAGAGGCAGTAGGTAGCAATACAGTAGTATTATTACCTACGCTAACGCTATTACCATTCGAGGGTGTGACTGCCGAAAGCGACATGTTATTGTTACCTATCTGAGTCGACTTGTTTACATCAACAACAGGCGGCTGATCGGCGCGGGAGGCTGACTGCGTACGAGCTATAGGGTATTCTGTGGCACGCGAGCCGGCGGCAGCAGCGGTCTGCGGGCCGCTTGAACGAATCGGTTCGTGTTGTGCATAGGGCAAATGCCTTGATGCGTTTTCATATGATTTATTTTCTTTATTTTGATTGTCGCTTATAAAGTTATTTATGTGAATGATTTCTGATGATTTCTGTGACAAATCGAGCACCGATTTTGAGACTTACAATATTTTATGCTGTGAAATCCCAAGGAGTTTTGACATAAGTTATGTTTAGCGACTAATGAGATGCGCGTGTGTGCATTTTGAGCTAGAAAATAACTGCACTTAAAAAGAGCATGTTCAGGATGAGATTTGCAAAGTTGACAATTGCGTGGCGTGAGTGATGGATGAGAGTGAGGCGTAATATTTTGATGAGAGTTCGGTTTTTTAGGACCGACAGTATTGACAACAAATGCGTGCGTGGTTTTTGCGTTTTTTGATAGATGCGAATTACTTTTATAATTGGAGTAATTATTATTAGGCTTGCTGCTTGTAGCATATGGTGAGCGTAGTGAGTGTATTTTATTCTGTTATTTTATAAATTGCTTGAGCAAATCAAAAGTAGATATTTTGACGTTTCTATGCGTTTGTTCAAAGTGTGTGAGAGTATCTTTATCTAGCTTACTAAGCGCGATGTCCGTAATGACAAAATCAGCGAGATCATCGATTTGTAAACGCCGTATAGCTGCTTCGGCGGAGCAAAACTGTTCTAAGAATGCGTCTGAAGATTGTGACTTAAAATGTAACATTTGCTCGATATACATAGAAGCCTGTACACGAACATCTTCGAATTTTTCAACAAGATTATCCCACAGAATGTGGTAATTCTCACCTGTAGGTGGAATACCTGAGCAAATGGTGAATGCCCTTCCTGAGAGTTTACCTACTAGGTATTGGGCCTTTTCGGCGTCAGTGAGCATGTAATTATCATGAATTAAACTTTTAAAATTTTGATAAAATACTGGCCACTTATTAGGAGTACCATCGAATGAGACTAATTCGAGTGGCGCTAATCTTTTTGACAATTTTGATTTGTGATTATCTGCGTTAGCTTTGAGTTGCGTGATAGACTTTTCATACCATACATGGCACCTATGTAAAAAAAATATTTATAAATTTCATTAGCTGCGCCCCACGGTTTCACCCGCGTAAGGGATGGTGATGAAAAGTATCCTATGTGTTATTCCTGGGTAAAAGTTATCTCAATTCCAAATTTAAAAGAAAACCGGTAAGCCGTTTGAGAGTGAAGTATGATGATGATGATGATGATGAAAAGTATCCTATGTAACTTTTAAACTTTCGCGATTCGAACACATAGTTAAATATTTAAACGGGACTTAATCGCGCTGAAAACTTAATATTTATTTACCTCGACGTTTCGATCAAGTTGCATTGATCGTGGTCACGAGAAGACTGAAGTAGCGGGTGTTAGCGTCGAGAAGGACGAGCGTTGTCTCCAACTACCCGCATTTTTAAAAATTCAGAATTGTCGCGACACACGACTCTAACGACATCTGCAGATTTCTTCTGACATAAACCGCGACGCGAACACTTGCTTATCACGGGATTCCAGGACGCAGCCAACTTGAAACCATCCTCTCGGTTGAAATTGGGATACTTTTTAATTTCAACCGCTTCACGTACAATCCTGGAGTAGTAGTGACGTTCCGTGGAGAGGATCTTCGGGTCATGGAGTTCTATCCAGTGATTAGGGCCCGATTCGAGCAAATGCTCAGCGATTGCAGATTTATTTATCTGGCGGTTCTTTACAGCTGCAATGTGTTCTTTGACTCTTTCCGCTATAGTACGCTTGGTTTGTCTAATGTAGGAACTACCGCAGCTGCAATCTATGTTATATACGCCAGGAGTTTGAAAAGGAATGTAATTTTTCGGTGTTCTAACATGCCTTGCTAACTTGGATAAAGGAGTATAAACGGTCTTGATAGAATAGTCCTTTAATAAAGCACCGACTTTATGCGTCACTCCTTTTACATAAGGCATGAAAGCCGGCTGTCTATCGACATCAGTCCTACTCTTTTTATATCTGCGTCTAGGGCGCCAACGTCTGGTCACCACATATCCGTTTCGCTTGAGTACCTCCTGAACATGCGACACTTCGGCATCCAAATGTTCAGGGTCACAGAGGGCATGAGCTCTGTCTAAAAGTGATCTGGCTACTGATTGTGAGTGCCGCGTTTAAATATTAAGTTTTCAGCGCGATTAAGTCACGTTTAAATATTTAACTAAGTATCCTATGTGTTATTCCAGAGTATACTCTATCTCCATTCCAATTTTCATCACAATCCGTTCAGCCGTTTGATAGTGAAGTATGATGATGATGAAAATTTTCCTATGTGTTATTCTAGGGTATCTCTATTCCAAATTTCATCAAAATCCGTTCAGCCATTTGAGAGTGAAGTATGATGATGATGATGAAACGTATCCAATGTTTTATTCCAGGGTATAAGCTATTCCAAATTTCATCAAAATCAGTGAAGCCGTAATCGCGTTAAAACTCCCCAAACAAACAAACGATTTCACTTTTATATATTGGTGTGGATAATCAACAAAAATCAACAACAAATGAAAAATTTGTTTGTTTGTTTTTTGTTAACCTAGCAACATCAAACCATTAATTTATTAACAAAAGTCAATTCATAATTAATACTTATAAATAATACTCTAAAAAACAGCAAAGTTTTTTTTTTTAAACCGATAACCGATCTTGGTATCTTCCTTGTGCTTTGCTGATTGGTTATGACACCCTTTCACTGCACAAACCGACATTTTTAACGAAAAATTCGGGAGCTCCGCTCTCGTAAATACGATGTCGTGCACTGACAACTCGGCTTTTTTTTTTTTCTTTTTTTTTTAGAAAGGATATGTGCTGTTGGTCTGTAACTGACCTCTACAGCGTCACCGGACCGGTGGGGCGGGCGCAAAAGCGCTCCGCCGCAATGCGTGACGCAGAAGGCGCACGCCAAAGTTAAGTTTTTTGGCCACTTGCTCAAGGGCACCCAGGGGGTACGAACCTCGGCTTGGACAGTTGCCATTGATTACTTGGGGAGTATCGAACTAAACACCCCTCGATCTCTACCGTTAGATAGTGATCGAGGGGGCCCTCATGAAATGGCTGGAGCCCTTTAAATGAATTGCATAACTGACCACCGATTCGGAATACACCTTCGAGAAGAATCGGCAAGAAACTCGAAGGCGAATAAAGTCGACATTAATAACGGGACCTCGGTGTCTGTGTCTAATTGTGTTGAAAGATGGTGAAGATGACGGAGTGGGCGAATCAATCGCTGCCTGCACTGCGGCAGCGATTTCATCGTCCGGATCGCTCAAGATGTCTCTAGGGCGTCTACGAAGGGGCCGTGCGTCTGTTGTCGCGTCTGTCGTGTAGTCAGAGGCCTGAACTACTAGAGGGTTGGGGTGATGGAGTGCCGCGTCAAAGTAGCGGCGAGAGGCATTTTTCATATATTGAACTATCGAGGGAAGCTCGAGATCACTGTGCAGGTCGATGTTCCTCTGATATCAGGGGGCATCTAATGCACCGCGAACGAATTTATTTTGTAAAATCTGAAGTTTCTCTAGGGAAATGCGGGAGGCGTGGGCAAATGCTACGGACGAGTATGTCATTGTCGGTCGGACGCAGGTTTTGTAGAGTGTCAACTTATTTCTAAGAGACATTTTACTGCGACTGCCTAGGAGTAACGCGAGGCGGTATAGGTAGAATGCCGCCCTTTTGTGGACGGCGTGGATGTGATCATTGAAGTTGAGTCGATAGTCAAGGGTGACTCCTAAGTATTTAACTGACTTTTCCCACGGTATGGGTCGGTCATTGATCCTGACTTGTTTAATTGGGAAATAGCGTTAAACCCCGTGAGTGAAACGCATCGCTACGCTCTTCTCGGGATTAATCGTTATTCTCCACTTACGAAACCATCCATCGAGCGCTCGGAGCGTTCGTTGGATATCTCTTTGTAGAATAGTTGGATTCCATCCGGTGGTATAAATCGCGGTGTCGTCCGCAAAGAGAGCGATCTCTCAAAGTAGAGATGCGGATGCGGGGGAAATCGCTTGTGTAAAGCGTGAACAGAAGTGGAGACTGCACGGAGCCCTGAGGGACTCCGGCTCTGATGGGGTGGGGGGATGATCGGTTGCCCTCGACACGATAGCGGAAGCTCCGGCTGGTGAGGTAGTCTTGTACTATGAGCACAAGACGATCTGGCAACCCGAGCTGATACAGCTTGTATATCAGCCCGGCGTGCCACACCTTGTCAAAAACCTTCGCCACGTCCAGGAAGACGGCCATCGTGGTTTGGGGTTTTGGTTTCCTATTGAAACCCTTAAGGATGTGTTCCGTGATGCGGTGCACTTTCTGAGGGCAAGAGTGTCTCGCTCTAAAGCCGAACTGCTCATCCGGTATGAGCTTTTTGATTTTCGCAATGGATCAGAGTCGATTCAGAAGGATTCGCTCGTAGATCTTCCCCAGAGAGCTGAGGAGACTGATAGGACGGTAGCTGGAAGCCTTTTTGCCTGGTTTGTGAATGCCGATGACGTCGGCACTCTTCCAAGCGTTGGGGAAGGAACAATTGCTCAAGGCTGCATTGAAGATGCTGACTAAGAGGTAAACTAACGGGACAGAAAAGTGCTTGAGGACCCTGTTACTGACGCCGTCAGCACCGGGGGCCTTTCGCACTTGGAGACCCTTGATGATCGACTCAACCTCTGCAGCTTTAACGGGCTCGAGGAGGGGGTCGGTCGGAGGTAGAGAATTCCTACGTTCTATTTCGCGGTCCACCGCGGCGATGTGGACAGGATCAACGTGATCGTTAGCGGGGGTGCACTGGGCTGCGAGGCTCTCCGCCAAGCATTCGGCCTTCTCCTCGTCTTCGAATGCTGGCGGGAGATCGATTCTATTGAGAGGGGGCATTACGGTGATGGTGTCGGATTTAAGCTATCTCGCCAACCCCCAGTAGGCCTGGTGGGTCGGTGTGATTTTTGATAATATAGGTCTTCCCAACGCTGTGCGCGCAGCTCGCTAATGCGCGTCCTGACCAAACGGTGGTAGTAGCTCAAGGTGGCTTTGCGTTCAGCGTTGGGGAATGCATCGTGGGCTCTAATGGCTGCGTTTCGTGTCGTCATCAGCCTCTTCACGTCCTCAGGTAGGACCCAGCGGCGGATATCCTCCGCTGGGACCTCCCTAGACCACTCACCGATAACGGTGTTGAGGTGGCTGGTGAGGGCATCGATCGAGCGAGCAACGTCATCGGGGGTGATTATGTCGTCAGGGATACGGTCGAGGTCGGGTGAACTGATAGCTTTTAGGGCTTCCCCCAAACGCTTCCAGTCCACTATCGTCTTTGTCGGTGGATGGGAGGATGGGTCTGTCGGGTCGGGGCCTAGGCGCATAACGACGGGACGGTGGTTGGATTCTAGTTCTTGGAAAACTTCGATTGAGCGGAAACTAAGATTTATATTCTTCAGGAGAGGTATGTCTAGTATGTCAGGTAAATGGTCGGGATTTTTGGGGTAATGAGTCCACTCCGAGGGTGGGATTATATCAAAAACGAGAGATTCGCTATAGTCGAATAGCCTAGTGCCGTTTGTGTTGAGTCTTCGGCACCCCCAGATAGGGTTTTTGCTATTGAGGTCGCCAGCCAGAATGACTGCGCTTCCCATGGAGAGGAGTGCCTCTAGATCACTCTTTAGTAAGCTTTTACTGGGGGAGAGGTAGCAGGAGGCTATAACGATTAATTGATGACCGGTCATCCAAGTTGGCAGCAGGAGGCTTCTAAGTTGGTCAGAGTAGGGGTGTCAATCGGCATACAGTGGAGTGAATTTTTGTAATAAATTAGAGTACCGCCAAATTTGGTGACTCTATCGTTTCGATGGACGCGGTAATTGGCAATCCCGGGATCGCTGTTACAGGGTTTGAGAAAGGTCTCTTGTATTAACATGATGTCGACCTGATGGGTCTTACAGAACTCGTGCACTGGGGCACGCTGTTCTCTTAGGTCGTCAGTGTTAAAGAACGCTAACACTACGGAGCGGGGTTTAAAACGTTTTGGTGTATTATTCATTTTGGTTCGTTAATTGAGGTTACGGAGGGCAGTAAGGAGCGTACGGTGCTCATATAAAAAGTGGACTTTTTCCAAATCGGATTTACACGAACGAAGTTTGGCAGCGAGTACGTCCACTTCGTTCAAGTCGACCGCATTTACGTAGCCGAGTACATAAGACAGGTTGTCTTGACCTGCCTTAGGAGGGGGAGGAGGACTCCCACCACCACACCCCACCGACGATGGTCTCCTCCACCCCCGAGGAACTGAACCCAGCCTCCATTCCGCCTGTGTCCGAGGTGGAGATGGAGGTGGCAGTTGGCCGCCTACGGGGCAAAAGGACCGCACCGGGTCCAGACGGGATCCCGGGGCGGGTCCTTAGGATAGCCCTAAGGCAGATGGGCGACAGGCTTCGGGGACTGTTCGACGCGTGCCTGACGTCGGGGCAGTTTCCGAAGCTTTGGAAGGACGGCCGGCTGTGCCTGCTACGGAAGGAGGGTCGACCTGCCGACTCGCCTTCCGGATACAGGCCCATAGTGTTGCTGGATGATACGGGTAAGCTCCTGGAGAGAGTTGTGGCCTCCCGTGTCATCCGGCACCTGGAGGAGACTGGGCCTGGTCTGTCAGAGGCCCAGTACGGGTTCAGAGCGGGGCGGTCTACAATAGACGCCCTGCTCTGGCTCAAACGGTGGACGCAGGATGCGGTCGGCGAGGGTCAAAAGGCGTTGGCTGTCTCGCTTGACATTGCCAACGCCTTCAACAGCCTCCCGCACGGAACAATACAGGAGGCGCTCCGGTTTCATGGAGTGCCCCTGTATCTGCGGAGGCTGTTAGCCGACTACCTCCGGGACCGCGAGGTCCTTGTGGAGGGACGTGACGGTTTGAGGCACCGTCGCGTCTCCTGCGGGGTTCCACAGGGGTCGGTACTGGGACCGCTCCTGTGGAACGTAGGCTACGACTGGGTGCTCCGCGGCACGCTTCCTGCAAGTATGCAGGTCGCGTGCTACGCGGACGACACCCTAGTCGTAGTCAAGGGGAGGGACCTCAGGGAGACGGTGCGGTTGGCCACGGTGGGCACAACCCTCGTGGTTGACCGCATACGCGCCCTGGGACTGGAGGTCGCCCTCTCCAAGACCGAGGCCCTATTGTTCCATGGGCCTCGGGGGGGACCCCCTCCAGGAACGCGGGTGGTTCTGGATGGGGTGATGGTCCGGGTTGGGACCCAGATGAAATATTTGGGTCTCATCCTGGACGGGAGGTGGGCATTTGAGGCCCACTTTGCTAAGATGGCCCCGAGAGTGGTGGGAGCGGCAGCCGCCTTGGGAAGGCTGCTGCCCAACGTGGGCGGCCCGAGCGCCAACTGCCGTAGACTATACTCCGGAGTGGTCCGGAGTATGGCCCTGTATGGGGCACCGGTCTGGGTGGACGCCCTCAACCGCAGGACCAAAACCCTGCTGCGACGTCCGCAGCGGGTGATTGCGACGAGGGCGATACGCGGATACCGGACGGTGTCCTGGACGGCAGGGTGCGTGTTGGCCGGTGATCCCCCCTGGGAGCTCCAAGCGGAGATCCTCGCCGAAGTGTACCACTTCGTGGCGGGGATGAGATCGCGAGGAGACCCCCCAGCGTGGGAGGAGGTCACGCGCATGCGGCGGCAGGCGTGGGCCGCCATGTTGCGGCGGTGGTCGGAGGACCTAGCTCCACCGGTCCCTGGGCAGTGGACGGTGGAAGCTATCCGCCCGGTCCTGAAGAGGTGGGTGAGGCGGAAATTTGGGCCGCTAACCTTCCGATTGGTGCAGGTGCTTTCCGGACACGGATGTTTCGGAAAGTACCTGCACCAAATCGCAAGACGGGAGAGGACTCCCGTGTGCCACGAGTGTGGGGCACCGGAGGACACGGCGCTCCACACGTTGGAGGCGTGTGCCGCATGGGGCCCGCAGCGGCACACGCTTTCAATGATGATAGGACGGGATCTCTCTCTGCCAAGCGTAGTAAACGCTATGCTTGGCAGCGAGAGATCGTGGCAGGCGATGGTCTCCTTCTGCGAAGCCGTTATGGTGCAGAAGGAGACCGCGGAGCGGGCCAGGGAGACGGACGCCCGAGCGGACGCGCTCCGGCGCAGGAGAATAGGTGGGAGGAGGAGGCGTTTTGCCCACCTCCTCCCTCCTCCGTAGTGGGGTCACCTGTGGAGTGTCGGGGGACGCTTCACCGGCTTGCACGGCCCCACATGTCTGAGGGGTGACCTTTGTGAGCAAGGTTGCCCCTCCAAGGGTGGAGAGACCCGATAAGGGTCGCCACTGGGGCAAGATGGTAGAATGCTACCGCGACCCCATCTTGCCCCACCTCGGTGGCGGACGGCTCACGGGGGGGTTTTAGTGGGTGCGAGCCCCACATACCCCCTTCCATCACCCCCGTGGTGGAAGGGAAGTGCGCAGGCATTTCCCCCCCTCAAAAAAAAAAAAAAAAAAAAAAAAAAGGAGGGGGAGGAGTGGGAAGGGCCCGAGGGGGGTTGGGACTTTCGCGCGGGCTTGAGGAGGCCGGTACGGACCGGCGGGCGCGGGTTGCGGTTTTGGGGTGGGCTTGGTCATGGCCGGAGCCCAGGCGTTGACCTGCGGCTGAGGTGCCGGCATAAAGAGCGGGGCCTGCATGAGAGGCATGGGGGGGCTAAGGACACCTTAGGGGTGTACCTCTGCAGACGTGCTGAGATTGGAGGCTGACTGAAGGTCGCTCGCCGTCCGGGTCCTTTAACGCTCCTTGGAGCCCTTGGACAGCCGCGATAGTTCGCGGTGTGTCCTTCGGACTTGCAAAGAACGCAGCTGGGTGGGTCGGGAGTATCGCGGGGGCGGGTACAATCGGAAGTGCCGTGGTCGCCCAGGCACTTTACGCACCTGGGATGGCCAAAGCAAAAACGCGCGACGTGGCCATAGAGTTGGCATTTATGGCACTGACTGGGTGCTCCGTTACGGTTTGGGGGCTCTACGTAAATCCCGGATACCTATCCGTCTTCCGTCCGGCAGACCGTCTTTATGTTAAAGATGGCCTTCCCCTCCGGGGTACGTTCAAGAACGACAAGGACAAGAGGGAGGGGTGTTTTAGGGTTTCCCCTGTATAGTCGATGTACCTCCACTACGGGGTATCCCTGAGACTAAAGGTCCTTGAAAATGAGCGTTGTCTCAAGTTCGCTGGGGACACCGCGCAATACTACACGGAGGGGTTTTTGTTCTTCGCGGGCGTACGTGTAGAAACGCACGTCTTCGTCACGAAGGATCTTGGTTATCTCGCGGTGGTTGTTCGCGGTAGGGACTTGCACTTTGATGCCCAGTTGGGTATTGTGTGCAGATGTGAACGCCGCTAGTGTGGCCCTCTGCCGATCTTATTGTGCAGAGGGATGTGTGCTTTCCTAGCGACCGAGAAAAGGTGACCGGCAAGCCGGAGGCACCAGTCCAAACAAATCGCTAGGGGAAGGAGTAAGATAAGGGTGGGTGGGAGGTGGGAGATACGTGGGTGCTCTCTAGTGCTCTACACAAGGAGAATGACTTCCCACGCCCATCCAAATTCTTGTTTCCCCCCTGGAAGAGGAGTGGAAACAAGCGCCTTGGGTCAGCGCCCAACCGTTCCTCGAGTTGGACCACGAAACTGTGGATTTAATTTGCGACTAGAAGAGTCCAAAGTGAATTTATAGTTTGGTCCAAAGGAATGAATAAATAGTTTTGTCACCGAGATGACTCCTCCGACTGCCGAGACAAGTCACCGTTCTTAAAAGAACGTTTGCCTCAGCAAGCCGTCGGGTACCGTCTGGCTTACCGAGACAAAGAGCGCTCCGTAAGGAGCGATTGCCTCGCTAAACCACCGGGTGTGATGATAGCGCCCCGCTAGACACGAATGCCTATGCGGGGAAGCGAGCGCGGACTGGACCGGTGATAGCTGCGGGCGAGCGCAGCTGGGAGACCGGAGACCGAAGACAGAAGGCGACCGCTCAGCTCGGCGGCGCAGGGCGAAGACTGACAACTCGGTGCGATCGCCTAGCCTTATAAGGCTATGGTTGATCTTCTTCACTGTGAGGGCTGTGCTGAGGGCGCCTACCTACCTTCTATCCGTAGTACTTCTATGCGTCAGACAAACGTTACACCACACAACTCGCGAATCGCTTTGTTATGTATTTTATTATATGAGGTTAAATTATGTATCACAAAAATGAAAACACAATATTTTATTAAAAACTAATTGTGCCCCGGCTTTGCCCCCGTGGTAATTTTCTGGGTAAAAAGTAACCTATCTGTAATTCCAGGACCAAAAGTACCTATACAGGGTGGATTTTTGAGACGGGACAGTAGGGCAGGTACCTTAACCGTTATAGTTAAAGGAAAACGTTCTTATGAGACCTTCCATAACTTTTTGAGATATTCGGAACTGCATTCACAGATTTTGGAAAAAATGTACAGACAGCAAGAAAATGGTAATTTTACACGAAAACTTTTTTTGATGCCAATCGATCCTGTTTCTTATAATGATCAAAAGTCTCTACTGGACCGACTGAGGTTTAAGTACTAGAAATGTCATAAATTGTGAAAATCTTTTGCCATACATTTTGTACCAAATGAATTAAATACAATTCTAACATTGTCCGAATACAAACTTTTTCAAAAATACTGGTGGCTCTAACCTCAGTTGGTCCGATAGAGACTTACATTATGATCCTTATAAGAAACAGGATCGACAGGCATTGTTTTTTGGTTGTAGAATGACCATTTTCTTGATGTCTGTACTTACTTTCCAAAATCTGGGAATGCAGATCAAAAACTCTCCAAAAATCTAAAAAATATCTACAAAATGTAAGGGAAAACATTTTCGCAATTTCTGACATATATAGTACTCAAACCTCTGTCGGTCCGATAGAGAATTTTGTTCCATATAAGAAACAGGATCGATCTATAAAATTGCTTAGTATTTTATAATTAATACATAAACATAATATATATTTACCGCCGGGAATAATTATCGGAATAATAAATCAAACACAAAATCTATTTCATTTTTAAGTGTCAAACAAATAGCTTCGATAGTCTGGCTAAACTTCCTCAAAACGATGTTTCTCAATGTCCTCCAACAATGATTTTTATAAATTATAGAATCCTAAGTATTCATAAAATACAATAATTCAAAAATGACATCCAAGTTCCTTTATTTCAGGAACTTCAAAATAAGTTTAGAACAGTCCAGTCCAGAAAGAAACAATAATATATTATTCAATTTATTCAAACAAACAAACAACAAATCAACAACCTAAAACAACGGCAACACAATAATTCTTAAACAGCAAGGGCATCTCATCATCGCTGATAAAATTCCTGTCCGGCCTCACACTCGCAAAGCTATTAAACCCTGGTTCCAAAACAAGCTTGAAATCCATCTCGGCGACTTGTTTGATCCTGGCAACGTCTTTGCGGAGTTCGTTGAGGGTGTAAGAGGTGACCATAAAAGGCTGCTTTAGTTTGAGGATGCTGTTGATGGTAGCAGGCCATGGGTCTTTGCCGTCGTAGATGGAAGAGCGTTGTATGCTGGGATTGAAGGCGCATACTGGAACAATTGTTTAATTTTGAAAACTAAGACGAGTGTTAATTTCATGCAAATAGTAAAACAGATGTTAAAACATGTATAAAAATGTCAAAAAATTACTTGAGTTACCTTTTCATTTAAAATTTAACTGACTTCAAAAAAAAGTAGGTTCTCAAGTTGATGACAATGTGTTTATATGTAATATTGTTGAAAATGCGTAATATTCATAAATGTTAGTCTATATGAGTATGCGAACAAATATACCAAATTTCGTGAATGTATTTCTCGGAAACTTTAGATCCGATCTTTCAACTTAGGGAATAGTTAAAGTTTCATTAAAATCCATTCACAGTAGTTCGTTCGTAGTAGTTTATATGATATGGACTGATAACTGTTTTCAGAATGGCTTTTTCTTAGCGAACGGAGTAAGTACTTCATTTTCTTAGGCCTATTTTAACAAAACTAAAAAGTAAGAAAAAAGCTAATAAAAAAACCAACTACAAAGTGTATATAAAGCCAAAGCGTGTAAGCGTGTTTGCCGCATTGCTCATATTTCGGCAAAAACCTCAGTCCGAAATAGGGGTATATTTTAAAACAGCGCTGCGGACATATG
Source organism: Alsophila aescularia (assembly GCA_946251855.1). NCBI lineage: Eukaryota > Metazoa > Arthropoda > Insecta > Lepidoptera > Geometridae > Alsophila > Alsophila aescularia. Next base: position 26,839,838 of record OX276384.1, read on the forward strand.
AAAATGTGAACGCAGCACAAGCTAAAGATACCCTATTGTCGTCGATGTTTGTAGCTGGACGCATATTTATATTTTTTCTATTGTACTTTCATATAATGTATTATTATGTATTTATGATAGTGGCAATAAATTAATTTTTCATTTCATTTTTTCATTTCATATAACTTAAAAGAAATAAGTATTTTTTATTTAGGCCTGTGCCAGGTAATTGCCCACTTACTTTAGTTGGCTTGAGCGTAGCACAGACCTCATTTTTTTTATTATAACTTTCTTTTAAGTTTTATACGATTTTAAGTCGGTTGATTTTTATTTTTATTACATTTTATACAACTCTTTGGTTGTCAATAGCCTTATTTAACCTTTACAAACTCATAGGTTTCGTTCTTAATTGTAGCTATTCGTTCATTTACTTGAATATTCTCGACGTTGACTCCTGAACCATACAGACATCAATGCATAAACAGTTTATTCAATTTAAATAAGATGGATCATTTTTCCTCAACAATTTTTTGTCACTATTCAATGCTATGTTAACTAAAATGTGTAATTATCTCTAAAAAAAACATTTTTAAGCTTGGGTTTCGAAACATGCGTTCAAAACATTGAAAAACCCTATACCATTATGGTACAAACCCCTTGGATTTTAATATTTTTATTTATTAAGACTATTAACATTTATTAGACAAGATTGATGATTTGAAATATGAAGTATCTAGATTGAAAGAACAAGAATCTAGAAGGTTAAATAAAATTAACGTAGATATTGTGCCAACTTACTGATATCAGGGTTGATAAAGTCTTCACTTGACCGGTACTCAAAATAATGTTTGTTGTCTTCAAATTTGAAGACAACGCGACGCTTGTTCTGAAGACAGTTGTCACATAACCTGTAAATATATGTATAAAAAAAATGATTACCAAGGACCAGGACTAAACTGATACTTATATTATTATTGTTTCACTTTATTTATTTAGTTTCTTAGATTATATTTTTTTAACAATATTTCTATAAAATACAAATAACAATATTATAAAAAACCTAAATCTAGGGTACCACCGGTAGCGGAGCAGGGTTTAAACTACCGGTGGCTAGGGCTGCAGAGTGAGAAACCTCCTGAATATACGCACCGTGTCAAGGAGTAATGCCTTCTGCATCTGACCCTTAATCCAACCGTCTAGCAAGTTTCTTAAGATGTTGGTCGAGGTTCTTCGCTATAAGGCCGTTCGCCGAAACAACTATCGGGACAATGATCGTCGAGTCAACATCCCACATGGTGGTCACCTCGTGAGCCAAGTCAAGGTACTTGCTGAGCTTGTCCTTCTCGGCCTTCACGAGGTTCTCATCATGTGGGATGGTGATGTCGACAAGCACTGCCTTATTATAGCGTGGTCATCTCTCTCTAGGTTAAAAGTACTCTATGTGGTATTCCAGGACAAAATACCAATATTTGATCAAAATTCCTTCAACCGTCAAAAATATTTTAATCGATTGCTCGGCTTGTACTCATTGGATTGAGATACCAAGTACCCCAGTTTTTAAGTCAAAACCTAAGCTATCCAACATGGAAACTACATCGCAATCGGTTTTGTAGTTTTTACGTGATTTGCGAACAAACATACAGCCAGAAACGATTTAAAAAAAAAACTTGTTAAGTAGCTTATGTTATGAACCTAGACCATTTTTTTTAAATTATCTTCTTTTTACAGACTATTTCGTTCCTGTTGCTTTATTATATGTATAGATTATTATTATGATCCTGTAATGTCCCACTGCAGGGCAAAGGCCTCCCACCATTACTTTCTCGATTTTGGGCTTTAGCTGGCCAATCTTTCAGGTAGGAGTCAAGATCATCCCGCCATCTCCTGAGCCTGCCGCGTCGCCGTTTTTTATCTCGTGGGATGCTTTCAGTTGTTGATTTGGCCCATAGTTCTTCTGGCATTCAACTGACGTGGCCAGCCCTGGTACTTATATACATATTTATAAATATACTATGATATAGAAATTCGTTTATAATTATTTTCAATCTGTCATCAACGTCTGCCAATGTTAAATTTAATGTCAATGAAGTGATTGATTGATTCTGGCATATAATAATAGCATAGGGACATTACTATAACAATGGGATTGTCATTACTAAATGCTTCTTGCATTCCCACATTCGGTACTATAAGCAAGGAATAGTTACAACCAGATAGTTGGCACTAATTACATTGGATATCACCAGTACCATTGAAAACTATAAAAATACAGATATTTATTTATAACTATTCTTAATTTTTTCTACTAATCTCAAACAGTACCTACAGAAATGTTACATGTGCACAAATTAAACTCTGAGTTGTTCTAAAAGATCGAATCTGTAGTGAGATAATCCAGAAGTGAACTAAAGTTAAACAACCTAAAATCCCTTAAGATTAGCAAGCTGAAGTGGCAGTTGGCTGATCATCTCTGCTGAAGTAACCGTTTGGTTAGACATGTTCTTAATTGGACGCCCTCCTTCTAGGTGGAGCGATGATATAAGCAAAGTGGCTGGCAGCAGTTAGAAAAGAAGAGCTGAAGCACGGTCTAAGGGAGCGGCCTATGTCCAGCAGTGGACTGATACGAGTTAATTATGATAATAATCTCAATTTGTCAAATTTGTTGTTAGACGATTTGCGTGATGCAGTGCAGTCCAGAAATCAGCCCGGAAGTTATCACCAGTACACGGGAGCAGCTACAAACCCCTATTTGGTATTAATATGCCTACGTCTTCATCTACTTCAACAATTTACGCCGGACTCCACATGAATCCATTTCATTAAAATGCACTCCAATCCATCCAGTAGTATATACATAAAAATCAGAATTATTATAAAACTTATATTTTGGTTTCTACTATCATTATTTTCTCCATAAAAATCTTCAAATTATGGAAACCTACTTTATCCTCCCGAGGAGATCCATTGGAAGGTTCCCAGGATTGAGCATCGAGCTGACGAGCACCACCCTCAGCTCTTCCACTTCAGGTCTTACGTGGAGGAAGAACGTCTCCCACTTGTTCAGGGCATCAGCCTCGAACTGGAGCTCCGCACCTACTACGTGGATGGTGAACGGTTGCTTCTGTCGAGAGAGTGTAAGACCGAGCATTTGTTATTTTATGAATCACTTTTGTTAATTTTTAGTCATTATTTTGCACTATTTGAAAGTTACAGATATGGAAGTATTCAGTAATATATATATAATTATTTATTAATATTATTATAACGGGTTTCTACCAAATACTGTTGATTCGAATTTCTGTCCAGTAAAACGAATGTAATGCTCCAAATATGACTTGACATAATCATGTAGTGTAGATTTGGGTCAATGGGGAGAGTGCATTAAAAAATATTTTCAGTCAGACATAGGAAGAAGGCAGCAGCAATAATGATAGTATTATTATGAAAACCAACGTGGTTTTATACATTTTTTAAGCAAAAATGGGAATCACTCACGTATAACCCTTGAAATATTCCAACTATAGTTTCAACCACATCCGGAGAACTTTTCTTAAGGGGAGTGGAAACGCTCGTAAACGTGTCTCACCTTGCAAACGTGTCTCGCCTCGTTACATGTAAGTATTTCTCGTTTTTGCCTTTTATAGTTTTTTAGTACCTTAGGAACATCATTGGCGATGCAGGTTCCTTTTCGGTACAGTTGCAAGCAGTAAGCAGCTGTCAAAGGAGCTGTGGCAAGTTGTGTCAGAGCCGCATATTGTGTGTCGTTCATTTCTGTGGACACACAACGTATAGTCTTTAAGATATAAATGAGAACATTGGTAATTTTATGTTTATGTTTGCATGTATTTTTTTATCAGTTTTTGTTATATCTTCGTTCACTTTTTCATGTAGGTATGAACGTTTTATTTTTATGCTCGCTTCGCTCATGGTTCTTGTCTTTGCCCACGTCTAATGAAAAATAATAATTTCGCTTCATTTACGTGTACTGTACTGTACGAGTACGTTCATTTTACGCACTCTTACTAGTCTAGTGCTTTATTTACATACCTATACTAGATATCTTCCTGATGTCTATAAGTCAGTTCGAATTAACCGTTACATGATAAGTTTTTGTACATTATTTTCAGTTTTGTGACTAAAGAATTCAAAAATTTGCGGAGGTAGACAATGACCAGTCTGAGTTTTTTGCGTTCTCATAATTATCATAAGACTGAATTTCAAAAGGAGCCATTTCTTCATTTTATTTTCATCTTCCAATGTAGCTCACACGTAGTCATCACTTTAGTTGGCAGTCGTGCCTTTGTCTACTAGTAGCCATCCAGCCTCCAGCCTCCAGCCTGTAGACTTAGTACAGTCAGTATGACTGCACTATTGACTGTGCGTCTTTGGAGTTGGTCCTGAGGCACTTACCACAGTTGAATGACTTGGCCATCACTTGGCTGTATAACAAGGAGCAGGATTTGTACCAATAGCTGTGCTAGATATTCAGGGAGATTCTACACTTGCGCTTACTGTGTGACGAAATAATCCACTTTCATCAACATTGTGCTGTTCAAAGTGTCCCCTTGAGTTGGCTGGCCAACCCTAGAGGGACCTCCGGCTACGACCGTGAGGCAAACAACCTGTGTTCTATTTAACTCACCAATCTTCTCCTCATACATGGCTGCCAGCGCCTCATTCATCTTCTCTGGTGTATCACCCCTGGCCATAAGTTTAGTGGGCAGCCGCGGCTCCAGCCGTCCCTTGGTCTGCTGGTAGCCCACCAGCTTCCGGTACAGGCAGTAAGACTGGCACCAGCGGGTGTGCGACTTAGGGAGGTGGTCTGGGTGCTCGGTGCAATAGGACAGCTGGAATGTTTCTTGCGGTTAGATGCTTTGGAGATGGTTTTTCATTGGGTAAGTATAAAATAAGATAAACTCGAAAATAGGTTTAAATTGAACGAAAACTTCATAGTGCGAAGATATACCACAACTGATTTAAAACCAATTTTAAATAAATTAATAGATTTTGGACAATTCACACCAATTACTCAGGACTCGAGATGTCTTGTCTAGATTCTATGAAACTTACTACGTAACTTTCAATCACTACCAAACAAGACGGGAAAAGGAATAACATTTGCTGTATTACCTGGCTACACCCATCGCAATCATTTAACTTGCCCTGGCGCCACTCTCTGCAAGCCACATCAGCGCATATCCTCGGGTACAGCATGGCCTCCTTCATAATAATAAAATATTATTTATTTTAAATGCGAGTACAGTGGACATTCGGGTAGATTATTTTGTTCTACTTATTTAGTACAATATTATATGAGTTAATGAAATTTTACGTCATCTACCTGTTCCCAAGGCACCAGTCGACGCTTGAGTACTTTTTCGCAGGACACGATCATCTGCATGCGCAGCAGCCTGTAGTCCTGCCCAGTAACAAGCTGCGCGTCGGCGTAAATGTGCTTTTGATCTATATTTCAATAAGACGTTATTCATATTGATGTATTGTATTAAAAGTTACTTGTAAGTATTAGAACTGAGAATAAAAGACGCGACAAAAAATTTAAGACCCAATTATTTGTGATTCAAAAGATTCAGATACAAGAATTTAAGACATTCAAGAATGATTAAGACAAATCTATAAAAAAAATAGGGTATGCAATTACTAAAAACTGGTACTGAAATTAGTATCAACTACAGTTAATTTCTTAGTGATATGAACTTAAAACTGAGAATAAACGCCAGTAAATAAATCCAAAGAAAAATGTTTCCCCAAGTTTTTAGTGAGTTACAACATAGAATTAGTAAGTACGAAAACTATTTACCCTTCATATGAGCAAGCGTACAAACAGCAAAGCAAAGAGCCTGATGCTGTGGCCAATCCTCATCTTTATGCTTAGCACTGCAATAGAACAGTAAGTTGCAAAATCCACAGGGAACCCGAACTTGCTTCAGATCCTTGTTGCAAACGTGGCACGCACTTTGCAGGAACACTTTCCGAAAACTATACTTGTAAACGTATTCTTCATTCTTTACTCTAGAAAACGTTTCTTTCACAAATTTGACTGAGTTTTTCTGAGCTTTTTTAGTATCAGTCTGACTTTCTTTAGATTTCTTCATAGCTTCAACTTCTACTGAATCTTTTATTTTAACCCTCGCTTGGCGTGCGTTCGGCGTTTTGTTCTTTTCCTTTTTGTAGTCAGTTTTATTCGATTGTACAGGAATATCTGTCTGGCCCAATAAGTTTTTTGGCTGTGAAACTGGGTTTACTTTTTGATTTATACTTGTATCTGTATCTTCAGTTGTATCTTCAGTTGGTTGCATCACGTTGATCTTGGGTTTATTGGCAGCTAACTTCTTTTGAAATTCATCATTATCGTCATCGACTTCTTTAACAATCATTTCAAAAGTTTTATTTACATCATCGATACTAGAAGTTAGCGCATCTTCAAAATTTTCAATAGGTTCAAATTCATTTCTTTCGGTTGTTTCAGGTATTAAATCTAAATTTGGTGGTTGTTTTTCATTATCTATTTCTTTTGATGTGTCAGTATTATCGTTAATATTGACACAGTCAGATTGCTGTTTACCTTTTTCTTGAGTAGATTCAGACTTTTGGACCGACTCATGTTCTGTTTTTTCTTTTTTCTCTTCTTTAGTATTATCTTTAGACCCAGTTGTAGTTGAATCACTAGACATAGACGTTGTAGATGGTGCAATTTCCTGCTTTCCTTTCTTTTTAGATTTGCTTTTGCCTTTGTTATCTTTTCTAGCTGGACAAACTGGAGGTGTTTCAGGAGGTACCTCTACTTTTTCTAGAATAAGGCTTGGTTTTTCACTCTCCTTTATTTCTTTTGCTGCAGAAATGATTTCATTTTCTTCTGTCATCTTGTTATCTTTTAATTTTGCATCTTTATTTTCACTATCTATGAGAGGAGATTTTTCTTTTTTCACTGATATATTTTTTGTATCTTTAGTTTTACATTCTTTGAAAGGTGAGCTTTCTTTTTTCAATTCAATTTGAGCTCCATATATCTTTTCAGACTCATGTTCACATTTTTCTAGAGCAGTGAATTCAGACAATGACCGTTCAATCGAGAGCTTCAGTTCTTCCATATCTTGATTTACTTCCATCATTTTTGATTTGATGTCTAATTTTTCTTCGGTGGATGTTTTAGCTTCGATATCTGTCATTCTAATACCAGATATAATAAGTTCTGGTGTTCTACTTGGTGTTTCACCCGAACCTTCAATAAGAGGTATAAGAAGTGGGTCATTTAGTTTTATGTCATCAGCATTAATAAGTTCTTGTATGACTGTATTGTTGTTATCGTCAAGGAAATATTGACTGGAAGATCTAACGAAGAGTATATCAGGAATTGCATCACAAGTTAAAGCATCAATTTCATGTGCCTTGGTACTATGCACATCTAAATCTGGTACGAAGAATGGATCAAAAGGATCATCAATCTTTTGTTCAATAAATTTCTCGGGTTTCTTCTGATCATCTTCAGTTTTTTGAATTGGAGGTTCTTCCAATTCTGAGGTAAATTCTACCGGTTGAGGTTTAGGTGTCTTTTTTTTCTTTTTGCTCGTTTTTATTTCAAATCCCTCATCGTCTTTTATCAACTCAGGAGTTAGAACTCTTTCAAGTAATATAGATTCTGTAATATCTATTTTCTGATTATCTTGTGGCTTCAGCATTTCTACAGACAAAAGTTCTGGGCTTGCAATTGGAGCTTCATCTTGTATAATATCTGATACATCCATTTTGGTATCATCTTTAATTTCCTCATGTACTTCAGGCGGGGGAATATTTTCTGACATCTCTACGGTATCTATTTTCACATTATCAGTTTCTTTATTTTTTGGTGGTTTTGGTGATTTTGACTTTTTTCTCTTTTTTCCCATTGTGCTTTCCCAAGGAACATTTATACTTTCTACCAGTTTTGGAATAATGGTCAGTCCTTGTGTTGTTTTGTCAGATATCAGTGACTCATTTACATTAACGGTTGGTTCTTCTTTAAGCTTTATTTCAGGTTCATTGGACCATTCAACACTTTTCGTATCTTCTTTTGTGATTTCTTGACTTTCTGTATTCGATAGATTTTCTGATAACTGAGCATTATGTATATCTTTTCTTTTCTTCTCTACAGGTTTTGCAATTTTAGCCTTAGACTTGGGGGGACTGGGTTCCCTTTCCTTTTTTGAATCTAACGGTATTTCAATAGATTCTTTTACAACTTTTTTTATTTCATCAGAAGAAACTATTTGCAATAAAATATCATCTACAATGATGGGCAATTCTTGAGAAACTTCTGGCTTAGGGTCCTCAATATTCTGTATTTGATGTAGCGTGTTATCTACTTTATTTTTATTATTACCTTTGCTTTCTTCTATTAGAAGTTCTTTTACTTCTTTAGGCTTATATTTCGCTGTTTCTTTTATCTCATTCATGAGTTGGATTTCAACAATATTTTTAAGACTCTTTTCGGTTTCGTCACTCTGTAGTTCTAACGGAATTTTCGTGACAGGACCATCTGCTATGACACCAGTCATTTTTTGTTTAGGCATTTCATCTTCTACTTTTAAGTTTTGGAAGGCAGTACATGAAACAGCAGTGTCAGATTTGTCAGACCTCTCAGAATCAGTACGATTTTTCTTTTTATTCTTTTTCTTTCTAGGATCTTGTTTTGGTGTATCTGGTTTTGATGAAAATAATTCCTTAATTTCAGGATCAACCTTTTCCACTTCTTCTTTCATGTGTTCTTTAGAAGCTGGTACAAAAACTTCACTCGGTATTTTTGATTCTTCTGGTTCCTTTTCTTGCAAGTTCTTTTTGTTTTTCTTTTTTCGGGCACTTGGTACTACACTAATTTCATCTAAAAGATTATTCTTTTCTTCATGTCCTTTTTTTTCATCTTTAATTTCTTGTACTTGTTCTTGACATTTAATATTTAGTTCGGTTTGAGTTTTATGTGAGGTTTCTTGCACATTATCGGAGAATTCTTCATTTTTGTCTTGTTTCGTCTTCTTACCTTTATTTCTTTTAGGTTTACTGGGCGTTTCACTTTCGATTTCTTTAGCATCACACAATGGTGCTGCGATAACTTCACTACAAATTTTCGGTGTTAAAACTTCTTCTTTTTTCACTTCGCATTTCGGCTGAATATTTTTAACGTTTTCTTCACTTTTTGATACTTTTTCTAATTTTTGAGGTGGGTTTGGATTCGGAGGCTTGTTTGCCTTTTTATTTTTCTTTTTTGCATTCATTATTTCACAAGTAAAGTACTAATTTTGTAAATTTCGCTGAACTATAGGTTCCACGACTGGCCAAATCTAATTTCAGAGTTAGTCTGACCGACTTGTATCTAGGACCACATTATTCTACGCTGAAAATGCTCACGTGTAGTATTACTACTAAATGTCACTGATTCTTAGCCAAGGTACTTTGATCTCTGTTTTTGAGACTCTAGAGATAATTTCGGCGTGTTTCTTGGCCCGGTTTCCAAACGCTTGTGAACATAAGGAAGAGTCTGTTGCCAAAGCGCACAGTTACGTGTACTTTCTAAATATAAACGGAAGGTAATTAATTCGTTGCAGTCAATTGCAAGATGTCGAAAGGGAATAGATACATAATTATTAGGATTTAAATGCGGGAAGAATCGGCTTGGAAAAGGGACTGCCGAATGGTGCTAATAATAAAACCACCGCTTCACATCCCGCGGGTGCTGAGATAACTAGCTAAATAAATTCTGGAAATGAGCAGCAGCACCTGTCTATTATTTCATTTCATTTATTAATGCCAACATGTAGACAGCCAGTTGTTACAAAAAGTCTTATTAGTAACTAATAAAAGTGCCCTGTCAGGGCGCTACACTCATGAGTGGAGTCACAATATATTTCGAAGTATAATTAAACAAAATAACATTTCAATTAAATTCCCTCCTATAAGTTAGTTTTAAATACTATATCGGTTCTTAACTTATTTACAATTTCATATTAATCATGTCATAATTAATTACTAGTATTATTTTTAGTCTTAATGTTATCATTTTTTACCATTAATTATCGTCTAACAAACTCCTCGATAGAATAATAGCATTGTTTGATTAAGAATGCTTTAAATTTTCTGCTAAATATGTGGGTCTTCTTGAATTTTGTTATATATTTTTATCGCTTTGCAGTATGGACTATTTCTCAATGTTGACAGATGAATATCCGTTAGAATTAACTTCTCTTTGTTACGTCGGTTATAATTTTGATTAATTTCTATGTTTGACTTCAATAGATGTCTATATTTTTTACAAATATGGCCAGTTGTAATATGTATATTGACGGTATGGTTAAAACATTTAATTTACTAAAATGTTGTTTACAGCTATGTTGCGGTTTTATGTTCACCAATATTTTTATACTTTTTTTTTTGTAGAATAAACAAATCATTGGAATCTGTTATCACCGAATACAGCTATGAACACCTCACCTTTTAAACAAACAGAACCACAACCGCTCGTTGTGGCGTTCTATGGGGTAGGCAAATGTTCAGCTGTGGATCTTTATCGTTATATGGGGGAAGCCGGTTTTCAACTGTGCACCTATACTGTTCTATGGGGGAAGCCGGTGTTCAGCTGTGGACATTTATCGGCTAATTACGTGAAGGATACTGTTTTTTTTCTTCGGTGAGAATTTAAAACTTACTTAAGTTGCTTTATTTCAAATTTTAGAGATCTAAATAATTATTTAAACATTTTAAATTCAGGATCGCTCTAACTAAAGGTAGTACCTACTCATGATAACAAAAGTAGAGCATTTATAGACTAAAGCCAAAGTATTGTTATCGTTATCTAGTGCCCATATTACAGGGTATCCTAGTTTGGGGCTAATTGGTGTAGAATTGTCCCGAATATATTTATTTATTTTATTGTCATCACGATTTTGTCATCGGAAGAAGTTCCCACGTTTCTCTGAACATACCTTAATGCCAAAACAATAAAATTATAAATTATCGGATGTCACGTTTAAAACGGAAACATTTTTTCTCACAAAACACATTACAATAAAAAATAGGTAATTACAAAAATACAGTTTTGATCCGCATTACAACATAAACACATCTCATAAGATTGAATCAGAGCAATCATAACAAAATTCAAGCAAGACTAATATAAATATTTTGAAAGCTAGGTTGAGGTAAAGGTAATACTTATATGAGATATTATGATGATGATTATATGAGATTTTATATGCTAGTCGAGTCGTACTAGTAGACGTGTTATTATTGTTCCCAATAAATTAAATTGGGAAATATGTTCAAAGTTGTGTTTGGCAAAGTTTGAGTGCCAAGTTTTGATAAATACCGTGCAAGTGATAAAACAGTGATATTGGATGGTCGATTTGTGCTTTGTGTCGGAAGTATTTTCCAAAATAATCTTGGAATTGAAGGTGAATGTCAATACGCGGTTGAGCACTATGTCACTTGTTGGAAAGGATCGGGATCTGTGTCGTGACCTTGAACGCGTTCGCCTGCAGTACTGTTTCATATTCTGTGCCGCTGCCTCAGTGGAATCTATAAATAGATCAAGACTGCGCCTGTCGTCAATATTGGTACTTGATTGTCCATGATGGCATCTAAGTTACTATATTGTGCAGGGTGCCGTGCCTCAATAAAATCTAGTCATTATTTGACTTGCAGTCATTGTGCACTAATTTATGACCTCGAGTGTGCAAATGTGTCAGAAACACGTTTTTTTGGCACCTTGATTAAAGAGAAGAGAGCCACATGGAAATGTCCTGGGTGCATGAGCCAGAGGCCAAAAACTGGTAACGTTAATACGCCCGTAGGTGCTGCGCATAGCTCAGTAGCGCGAGAGAAAGTGAACCCGCAACAGATAAGCCCTATGTTAAACAGTAGCAACAGCGATAATGTTACTGTGCGGTCCACCAGGAGCGGTACTAATGCCACGAAAGTACTGGATCATTCATTCATGGAAGATACTTGTTATTTGGACAGTATGTGGTCTGTCATACGCGATGAATTTGAACGTTTTATGGATGAGCGCCTATCAATATTGATTACAAAGGTGGTCACAGAGCAGGTTAGTCTACCGTTGTACAGGACAGTTGCTGCGCTAACAGATAGAGTGGCCTCGTTAGAGAGCCAACTGAAGGAGTTTAAGGGGGAGCAGTCAAAGTCAAGCCTACCACTTACGGACAGGATTGTTGTACTGGAGAGACAATTGATGACAATTGATAATTTGAGGATGAGCAGATGAAGCCGAGCCAACATGCAGAATCGCTTATTGTGCAATCTCTGCTTAGTCCGAGTGTACTCGACAAGACGTCCTCTCGCAATGAGCTCTGCTTATTGCAGCAAGAAGTTTCTGTAGGTAACGAGCCGACCATCAATCTACCGGTAAGTGAAATTGCCTGTTCCCAGTGGACTGAGGTGACAAAGAGACGCCGCCGTAGTACTCCAGCCGGTGTCATGCGAGGTGAAGCTGCACCAGGCGCTACGATTTTGGAAGCGGCTGAGCGACGACGGCAATTACATCTCTACTACGTTAAAGTCGGCACTACTGAGGACCAGGTTCGTGATCACCTTAGTACTATATGTGGTAATAACAGTTGCTTGGTGGAAGCACTTAAAGCTCGCGGGAATTATGCATCATTCAAGCTGGACGTCCCTTCAAGCCTAGCAAGTGTAATAATGGCTCCTGCAAAATGGGCTAAAGATATTTGTGTAAAGCCCTGGAGGCAGTCATTTCGTCCCAAAAGTAACGAAGGCGAAAAAACTCAACAACACTAAAAACATCCATATATACTACCAGAACGTTAGAGGCCTGGGAAGCAAAACCGTGGCATTCTATAATAATGTGTCAGCGGGATGTTGTGACGTTATAGCTCTCACTGAGACTTTTCTGAAGAGTTCTGTTTCGGATGGAGAATTGTTTCCTCCAGGATACGTAGTGCTGCGCAAAGACCGCGTGGATGATGTTGGCTGGGGTGGAGTCCTGTTGGCCGTGCGAGATACTTATTTGGTTCAACTTACCGATGTTGATGGTTTAACAGATGATAAAGAATTAATATTGGCAAAAATAGTGTGGAAAAATATCAAGTTTTTAGTTATTGTGGTATACTTACCGCCTAGCTATAACGACAAGCAGTACTTAGACGTCTTATCTTGCTTAGAAAACGCAGTTTGTAAATATTCTTCATATAGATATATTAATATTGAGACTTTAATCTTAATTCTTGTAGCGCCAACGTTAAATTACAATTTGATTTATTTCTGGAATTTTGTAAGTTAGAGCAGCATAATCATATTTTTAACTCCCATGGCGGCATGTTGGACCTCGTGTTGACAGTTTTAAAGTCTGACAGTGGTGATTCCGTGTCCAAAGACGTGGAACCCCTGGAACCCGTGAAACCACCCGCCGTGCGAGGTGACGTTGATCCTGCTGCGTAGTTGGGATGTTCTTCTTACTCATAACCCCTCTGTAAGAAATCATTCTTATGGACCTGACTGGATTTTTTCCAAAGCAGATTTTTCTTCTTTGTACTCCAATGTGTCTACTACTGATTGGTCTGAGATGCTCGATCAACAAGATGTGGACACGACTACGGATCTTTTTTATCAAAAGATTAATGAAATTGTGAGTAGCCATGTGCCAGTTCGGAAGAGGCAGGTAAATTTACAGCATCGGCAAGTTCCTTTATGGTACACTCCGGAAATCATAACCAAGATAAAAATCAAGTACTTTCATTTTTGTAAATATAAGGAAATGGGTCTCCAATTTAATCGTGAAGTGTTTAAGTATTACAGAAGTCATATGAAAGATCTAATTGATGTTTCGTATCGCGGGTATATTGCATCAATAGAGACTAAAATCAGTCAAGATCCCGCGCAATTTTGGAAGCATGTGAGAGAGAGGCATAAAAGTAGAAGTCAGGTAGACGAATATACAATTGACGGGGAAACAGTAGTGGGGCAACAGGCGGCAGATGCGTTTTCCAGGTACTTCAGCTCTGTATTCCTTAGTGAGGTCCCAGTGCTAGACGCAGAAGAAGCCGAGCGCAGCTCAGCTGGCGCCGGTGACTCTCGCCTAGTAAGTATAAACAGAGTTACTATTGCTGATGTGCGTCGCGCCGCTCGTCGCCTTAAACCATCGGCAGCTGGTCCCGATGCTGTACCTCCATTCTTAGTTAAAGATTGTTTGTCCGCACTGGAGGTGCCACTCTTGTATTTGTACAATCTCTCTCTTCATACGTGTTGCTATCCAACTAGGTGGAAAATATCCAGAGTAACACCTATGCCTAAGATTGGCAAATCAATGGATATTATGACCTTTAGGCTTATAGCCGTATTAAGTGTCTTTAGCAAGATATTTGAGTCTATTATTAATTCGTGCCTAACTCGTCAAATCGAGTCCAGTGTTGTCGATTCACAGCATGGTTTTCGTGTCGCTCGGTTCACAACTACGAACCACATCAGCTTCGTGGACTATGTAACGACTCAAATGGATGTTATTTGACAGGTTGATATTGTATTTCTCGATTTTAGGCGGGCATTTGATGTGGAGGATAATGATATTTTGTTGATGAAACTCTCGTCTTCAGGTACTTCGCCTAAGTTATTAAGGTTTTTTGCAAATTATTTAAAAGATCGTAGGCAGTACGTGCAAATAAAAATGTATAGATCTGACGAGTTTTATACAAGATCCGGTGTAAGCCAGGGTAGCACCCTTGGACCAACCCTGTTCTTGGTTATGATTAATGACCTTCCTAGAGTATTGAGCACATCTCATAGTTTAATGTTTGCTGATGACTTAAAGGTTTATCACTCAATAGGTCAAGATTCGGACTGTATTAAATTGCAGCATGATATTGAATCAGTCGGAAAGTGAAGCCAGTCTAATAGACTTTCATTCAACGTTTTCCAGATCACAAATGCCGGTAACGTCTTCCTACGCGTTGGAAGGGACTACATTAGAGAGAGTTAGTTCTATTTGTGACTTAGGGATAGTCCTGGATACACGCCTTGATTTTCTTGAGCACTTAGTTGCAATTTGTAAAGCCGCTAATAAGACTTTGGGCTTCATAATGAGAACTGCTTCGCAGTTCCAAGATATTAGGGTCGCAATTATGCTATATAATGCTTTTGTTCGTAGCAAGTTAGAGTTTGGTGCTACCATCTGGGACCCACGAGAGGCGAAGTATACCCTGATGGTTGAAAAGCTTCAGCGTAAATTCGCAAGGTACGTCTACAAGCGAATGTACGGATATTATCCTTACCTCTTTCCATCCTTATTTGTATCAGGGATGATCGGAGTAGATACATTGGAGCTAAGACGGAAGCTGCAGCTAGTCATACACTACTGTATTATACTACGTAGTAAGATTTGCAATCCGGCTATATTGGCGAGTATTAAACTATTTGTCCCTAACAATTACGTGCGTACGGGGCGTCGAAGACACCAGTTGTTCGCATGTTCTAGGCACCGCACTCGGCACGCGGGTAACGCGCCTACATCACGAGCTCTGTCTCTTTTAAATGCATTTGCGCACGAGGTTCAACAAATAGACATCTTCAATGATAGTGTGAATATTATTGCTATGCACCTGAATATGTATTTGACTGTTTATTTAAGATAAAAAGCGCTTTGGAACTAACTGTAAGCTTTTTATCAACAACTGTGTAAATAAATAAATAAATAATACGAGTACATACAATAAATGACTAACTCTCATCGCCACGATTTTCATCGTCACCTTCGTGGCAAATTTTACTTTTTGTTTACTTACACAATAAAAAAAACTTATAGCGCTTGATAAGACGAGTAAATTAATCAAATCGTGAATCTTGTTTGGAAGAATAATGGGTTTGAAGTTCTAGTTGCCACGAAAGTGACGCAATGATCCACGAAAGTTACTCGGTAACTTTACAGACATTATTTTCTCTCAATTTACTACTGTTTATGAGACTAAATGTTCATGAAATAACAACACAATCTCATTTTCATAATTATACAGGCAAATACGGGATATGAATAAATAAAAGAGACAATTATCAGTTCGGTCCTAGGTTTAGTCATCCTACGAAAAAGGTATCACTCATATGCTACGTCAATTAAAACTACACAATTTAAGTGAAAAGTTTTTAATATGAACATTATTAATTTAGATGACAGATAACGTTATTAACATTACGATAACATTATTAAGATAGGTGATGATAACATAACTGTGATTTAGTAACCAGGTTTTTATATTTTTATAGAGTATATTTTTGCTCTAACAGACCCTGTGTAATAAAATATTATCACATACTTACATAGTAAATTCAAACTCAAATGATATATCTAAACTTATAACTATTGTGCGTCATTTGAGACTTATTAAATTGTAATATCACAAGTTATTTTTTACTTTAAGAAACAAGATATTTTTAACATTCAAATAGGAGGATGTGACTTTCGTGGCATAAAATCATCTTCATGGATAAAACGCCACGAAGGTGATGCCACGAAGGTGACGAAAATATCCCTATTTAATGAATTGCTGCAAAGTTTATGTGTAACGTTTTAAATCAAATACTACATAAACATCTCGCACATTTTGAGGTTTCGATGAGCTAGTTTTAGTTTCAATTGCTAAAATACAATGCACAAAAATGTTGTCCACGCAAGTGATTGGTACACATCTAAATAAATATAAACTTACCATTTTCTTTTTCTCACGGCACGATCTCACTCACCTCTCGGCTCTTCTCACTTTTGCGATGCTGGAACACGACTGACGTTCGACCGAATCGAACTCTGTGTTTTATTTCTGATGTTATGTTCAACAGCCAGCCGTTATACCTACTACGCAAATCTAAAATACCCAAAATAATGTGACCGACGCATATGTCGTTTTAATTAATTCTAAATAAAGATGAAAAGATTGTTCTTAGACTATTGGGTGTAAAGTGTATTTAATTACGATGACTTTAGTATATGTAACATACAAATAAACTGAAATTTGGAGAAGCAGTAACCAAATGTTTTAATGTAACGACACGATGAGAATACGAAAAATGGCCCCGTATTTGACCATTCGTGTTAATTTTTGGTATTATTATTGCTTCTATTATGACAAGTTTTTTTTTGTAGTCTTATAGATGTTTTATCTTCCAATTCACAAATTCTGTTTCTATCTTATGTCGTTTAGTAAATATAATTGTGTGACCATCAAGTTTGAGCTTCGATGAGAACTACCCAAATATGGAAAAGAAAATGAAGACTACTTTGAAGAATGAAAGTAGACATTTGATTAATAAAGGTAGATAATATACAAGATGTCGTAGTTATGTCTTGACTTCCATGGGTTAGCCATTCCTACATCTCGTTTGCTATTACTCGTCCAAACTATTAACCACTCATCATGGGAAAATTCCAAAGAAGAAATAAGTTTAGAGTACAGATTCACGTCCTTACTCTCAAAGTGGATCTTGCGAATATTTTTGGAATTCACTCCAATCTCCAACCGGTCTACTAAAACCGGTCTACTAAAACCGGCCTACCTCTAAGCCCCACTTGTTCTTCTTGTCGTAGACGCAAATAGGATGTCCAGCTGATACGGCATACTTGGATTACCCAGGCTATATCTTGGAGCACCTTTTTATCCTAATACTATACTACAGTCACTTTGATTAAATACTTAATTATTTTTGGTGTACAATAACGAGTCTCGTCTATTTATGTATCTATCTAATCTTGCGACTTTGGTACGTTAATATTTGCACATACTACTAACTAGTTACTATGCCTACATATTTATATTTTTCAACTATTTTATTCCCGAATCAACATTAAAATTCATTATGTAGTTAGTATTTATCAATAAATCCGGAATGTCACTCAAATATTTGCATAAATAGCCCGTAGGCAAAACACATAAATCTTTTACGGTCCTATGATCACTCAAAAAATTGCTACTGGCATCTCTTGCAAGGGTCAAATCACAAATATAGCTGCTATCATTATTCTAGATACGTGTGATCTTTATTTTCAAGTCAATAAAGGTGATACTGGTCTGGTTGAAGTATGATTTAAAATGGTTGAATATTCAAATCAAAGGGATATCAGAACCCATGGCATTTAACGCATTGGGAAAGATTATCTGGATCTTATTGCTTAAGCTAGAAGGACTATTTTTGACATTTGGTAGAGCAGAAAGCTGTTGGTTTAAATGGAGTGGTTTCTATTTAATAATGATAACAAGAGAGGGTTGGGCACCCTAAATTGTTAGGTCAGGAGCTACAGTATTGTTATTTCCAAAAGTGTTGCACGAGAAAGCATGACAAATGTATTATTTAGTGGAATCAGGTCGTTTATTCATATTTTGTGACTCGCGGATTAAAAGATTAGAGATACAGCGAGTGACAGCTTTTGTTATAGTATTTTGGAACGTATTACAAGGGCTATTTTGTCAAGATTGTGGGAAAGTACAATTGAGTCGATGTAGAGTTGCACAGTTTTAAACATATTCTTTTTGTACCTCCTTACTTATTGTATACTCTCTCTCTTTCTCTCTCTTCGGTCTCTATTTGGTAGTATAACTATGCCCAGGAATAAACTCATTCCTACGGTTGCTTGAAATCCAGTCAAGTAGGCTCAAAAAATAGACCTCCGTCCACTTTAAGGGTAAGGTTACAATAATTCGCGTAGAGCTAAAAACTGGTACGAATGTTACGAACACCATTAAAAATGAAATGTGAAAAGTCCCCATCGAGCCCAAATCTGCAAAAAAATATAATAATTCAAGGTCAAAGTTCTCAAATATGTATTTTTTGTTTTTTTTAGCTAAATGATAAGTTTTATTATAGGTCTATCTAAGAATAATAATAATCCTCTTCTAATGGCGATTCAACATTGCAGTACAATTGGCCTTGCCAACTGGTTTATGCTACGAGTAATAAACCTAACAATCCAACTTCTTTGCAACCGCATTTAGCTTTACACCCATTTTTGCAAATGCAAAACTATTGGAATTGAATTGGTTCCAATTTATTGTCAACTAGCTGATGCCCGCGGTTTCGCACGCGTGGTCATTTCTCTAGTTTAACTTACTCAATGTACTTTTCCAAGACCTCAGATACCAATATACCAACATTTGATCAAAATTCCTTCAACCGTCAAAATGTTTTTATCGATTGCTCGGCTTCTACTCATCGGATTGAGATATCAATTACACCAGTTTTTAAGTCATATCATAAACTATTCAACAGTGAACCGCATCGCAATCAGTCCCTTAGTTTTAACGTGATGCGCGAACAAACAAATATACAGACACACAGATACAGTTTTTTTGTTTTTTTTATTCGAGTAGACCATATTTTTTACTTCTTTGTACAGACTTTTTCGTTCTTATTGCTTTATAGTATAGATTAACTTCCAACCCCAGTCTTCTGGGTCCTGTTTATCATCAGGCCACACTTTAACTTGATATCATCATCTCTCTCCCCTTGTCCCACTACTATATGGGGTTGGTACAACATGTACTTTTCTTCCATTTCTCTCTATCAGCCATCATCTCAGTAATATCATCTCTCACACAATCCATCCACACCTTTTTTTAGTCTTCCTCTACGCTTATTACCAAATAAGCGTAGAGGAAGACTAAAACAAATTATACCAACCTCCATTATATAAGCACATTTACAAAAAAAAGGGTACAATATGTGTATCCTAATTTATAATAAGCTACCGGAGGATATAAAGCTCTTGCAGTATTTAAAATTAAGTTGACGAAATGGTTAGTGGAAAATTGTTTTATAGTACTCGTATCAAAGATTTTTCAGAACCATGACAACTGTGCAATGCATTATTAATGTTTATGACTTATTTTTTATTTTATATTCATGACTATATTTTGACATGTTTTCTATTTTTTAATTTTTTTGTTGTTTGTTATTTTTTTCCACACTTGAATGATTTTATGTGAATGACTTTTAACACAAACAATACAACACAAAAATAACATAATAATAATAATTTATTTTACACGCTTGCTTGCAGGCTGAATACTACTATAATGACATTTGAATTTAATGAGAACTGAATTATACTAGGATGTATTCTAGAAAATAAATTATTGATTTGATTACTCATAATTTTACAATTTGTACGTATAAGTTACACGGACCAATATTTTTACTTGACGGCTCTGCTCAGTGATGTATAAAAGGCAATTGACATGCATATTATGAAAAAACAGAAATTTTTCAACTTTTTGAATCGCTTTATCTCAGAAATGGTGATTCTTAGGGATATAAATAATTGAACAATTTAATAGATATTAGTATGATCTAAAAAAAATGTCTGACCTATTTTTATGATAAAACATACCGTTTTGCTGAAAAAAAAAATATGCGAAATTTGACCTTGAATATATTTTTTCCAGATGTGGGTTCGATGACTTTTCACATTTCATTTATAATCGTATTCCCAACTGCTTGCTTGTTGTATGTGGTAGTGCTGGTCTCTGGACTCAGATTTTAGCAGTTACCTATCTAAGTATTTTTCCCACGGTAAGTATTCAAACATGTTCAGTGTGAAACAAATGAAAACAAATGGCAGGAATGTACCCTGTAATCAATATTCTCAGATTAACAGTACCTAACTAAACGGACAACGTAGTCTAGTGAACAAAAATATTTGACGGTCTAAAAATTACTTACAGAGTGAATACAGTTTCGAGTAAGAAAAACCGAAATAAAAACATTTCATCGTCATTGGAAGCATAGTGTATTTAAAATGCATTTTAAACGTGCCTCCCCGCCTTTTATCTGAGAATCTGACCGCTAAGCCATGCCAGTCACCAGGGGGTGAGGGTACTGAGGTGTGCAAGCAGCAAGCTAATTACTGCACTCAAGCCTGGATTATGCGTGTTTGTGTGTGTGTGTATGTGAGGGCGTGTGTGTATGAGTGTGTGTGTGAGTTTGCTTATTGAAATACAACATTTGAATTAGGTGCAAACATGAGATAATTTTGTCACCGCGATCTAGAGAAGTGATCACGTTTGAGAGTGCCATCTAGTGTAATTCGGGTGACCTAAGCTATATTTCATATAATATATTTAGTAAAAAGACATTACAACATTATAATAAATTACGTGAACACAGATATTCTCCCTTAACATTTAGACCGTGTCACGGACTTTATAAATACACAAACCATAATAACCACAAAGCATTATATACTGTGGCCTACACAGTGGCAATCTGCAATGGAGCAAAAATTAAATAAACATCAGGAACAGCGCAAACCAGCAGGGTTAATATTCCATCCTGGCAAAGAAGGCTCCGGACAAAAATGGAAATTTTAGAAGGGGCTGATACTGTAGTCTGATACACTACATATCAGGTATTAGAAGTAGGAACCTCATATACTCGTAACATATAGATTACATTAAAGCCAAATACAAGACTTACTCGCGATACGAAGAACCTATTTTAACAAATGAGCAATTTCTTGACAGTCCAACACAAAGACTTAACGCAACTTAACGCAACTAGTGGCCGGATAAGACGACACACCCACTGCAAGTTACGTTTTTACAGAAATATTTCCACACAAACACTGGATCTTTGAATACTAGAAATTCACCACTACCAACGCCTGAAAGCATGCACACAAGCTGGTCAAATATATGGAGTGATGAGGTTCAGCATAATGTAGATGCAGATTGGCTAAAATCAGCAGATTTCCAACGAACCGACGACTGTAACGAAATGCTCACGTATTCAAAGAGGTCATCAAAAATACAAATAATTGGAAATCACTCGGCACCGACAACATACATGATTATTGGCATAAAAAGTTTACATGCGCCCATTACTCCACAACCATATTAATAAATTTATCGAATCTCCAATAACCATGCCTTCTTATCTAGCCCAGGGAGTAACGTATATGTTACCCAAAGACAGACCGTCTCAACCCAGGTAATTACCGACCCATAACATGTCTGCAAACCATTTATAAAATAGCCACATCTTGCATATCCCACCTCATAAACAAACACATTAAAAATAATATTTTTTTTGCAGAAGAGCAAAAAGGATACCGTCAAAACAGTCAAGGCTGCAAAGAACAGTTAAAAATAGATGCAGTTGCAATGAAACAGGCCCTCACATATTAATCAGACTTTATGACAATGTACTTCGATTACTGCAAAGCATTTGATTCAGTTCCTCACAGTTGGCTAATTCACATCCTCCATCATTACAAAATACACCATTTCTTAATTTATTTTCTAGAAAATGCAATGAAGCACTGGAAAACAACACTCAAAGTCAATAACGGCAGCGAAACAATAGAAACAGATGAAATCAACATTAGACATGATATCTTTCAAGGTGATGCCCTAAGCCCTCTATGGTTTTGTCTTGCACTAAACCCTCTATCAAGATTACTTAACGCAACTAGTGAAGGTCTTTACTTTTCTAAAAATAGCAATAGTCCAGTTCTTACTCATCTCATGTACATGGATGATATCAAACTTTACAGCAACAACACGGAATCCTTACACCTACTTGCTGATATCACAGAAACATTCTCTAATGACATAAAGATGCAGTTTGGCAAATGCAAAACTTTCTCCATTCAAAAAAACTCCGTCACTCTTAACCCATACACTCTTAACACAGGCAAGCAAATGGAACCAATGGATCAAAATAGCTTTTACAAATACCTTGGATTTCAACAGAACTATCAAATCACACATAACACAACAAAAACTGAAATCAAACGTAAATTCCATCACAGATTAAATTTTATACTTAATATTTATATATTTATTTATTCAATTGAAACGGTAACTCCTATTATATCAATTAATCACATTAAACTCAGCTAAATGGACGCAACCTTGTAAAAGCCATAAACACATACGCCATACCTGTCCTAACATACACATTCAGGATAATGGGTCGCAGGCAGACTTTGTTAAACTAACTTGAATCCAAAGCTGTATTTTTTCATTTTTGCATTTCTTTCTGTCTGTCTGTATCTTGAGCGCGCATCATGCCAAAACACTGAATTAATTCAAATAAAACTTGGTATGACTTGAGCTGTATTCTTCTGCGGGTCTCTCTCTCAAAGTTGTTTTTACCTAGTTGCAAAGTTTGCCCCAGATAAACATACTTCGAAAGCAGTTACGTTAACAGCAATTGGTTCCGGAATAACATGTTCGTTGAACATGACCTTGGTTTTGTCCAAGTTCATCCGGATACCAATGCATTGAGACGAATCAGCCAGGCTGTCCAACATCTGTTGCAAGTCCTGTAACGTTTCTGCCACATGGGTGGTCATTGTTGCGGCATCATACAGACATCTCAACACTTGGATATACCGCCAGTCGACTTGACATCGCTGCAGGGACTCCAAAACAGACCAAGTCTCGTTAGAGTCAAAGGCTTTCTCATAGTCCACAAACGCTAGGCACAGGGACTGATTATACTTTTATCTGTCTTCTGTATAATGTGTGGATGTGGTCTATGGTGCCGTATCCTCCCCGAAACCCGGCCTGCTCTGTTGGCTGGAATTTGTCGAATCTCCGTGCAAGACGATTCGTGATGACTTTCGAAAACAGCTTGTAGACATGGCTCGAAAGGGAAATGCGTCGATAAAGTTTAAAACGGGTCTTTTTGAAAAACGGGACGACCACACACTTTTTCCATGCCTTTGGAGTTCTCCCAGAGAAGAGGACAGAATTAAATAAACGCTGAAGTTCTTTAGGTGTGGGAGTACCTCCTGCCATCAGGAGCTCCGTTGTAATTCTGTCCTCACCTGGGGCTTTTCCATTTTTGAGTTGTTTGGGAGATATCTCGATTTCGTTAAGGCTCACTTCTGGCAGCTCTTCGGTGTAGTGGCGGATCAGAGTGGCCCTGGAATCCTCGATATCGGGTTCGGATTGTGACGCGTGTGACACGTACAGTCAGCCATATAAATTAGAAACGACAACTTTCCAGCTTGATGTGGTCAACTTCGTCAGATGACTTCGACCAAGCTGTAGCACGAAGATGACGCGGCCAAGTGCGAGTCAGGCTCGCGAACGACGGGTTCCGTACCACCCAGCAAAAACCACATTAAAAAACACGTTTCTTGTATTTGTTGTTATAGCGGCCATAATAATACACACTCTGTAAAAATTTCAAGTGTCTACCTATTACGGTTCAAAAGATACAGCCCTTTGACATAGTACGGACGGACGAACAGCGGAGCCTTAGTAATAGGGTTCCGTTTTGGCACCCTTTGGGTAAGGAACCCTAACAAAGTCACGGGTAACGGCTAGGAATCGAATAACAGTTATAAATAACTGTTAAATGCTGTTTTGATGAAATTTTATTTTTGGTCATTTATTCAAAAATAAAATTTCTTCAAAAGGGCCTTTCTTTAGATGAATAGGAACATAATCATACGTATATATGGCATGTTTATTGAATCTAATAAAATATTGCTCATACGCCTAACATTCGCCTTTTTAGTTTGGTAATAATTACTGAGTACAAATCATACGCCAAAATGTTTTTCATTAATTTCATAAAAAAATTATTAACATTAAATTACAAAAAAAACGTGATTGAATCCGAAATGAGAAAATCCGTAGAAGAACTAAGATTACCGACATAGTTCTCAAACTTTACAAGTTGTAGTGGCAATGGGCAGGCCATATAGTTCGCAGAATCGATAGCCGCTGGGGAATAAAGGTTCTCGAATGGCGACCACGAACAAGCAAGTGAAGTGTGGGGAGACCCCCAATGGACCAATGGACCGACGACATTGTAGGCATCACAGTGTGTGATGTGTGATGGCTACATCACAGGAAGTCTGTGGATGGAGGTGGCACAAGATCACTCGTCACGGCGCTCTTTGGGGGATGCCTATGTTCAGCAGTGGACTTCTAAAGGCTGACATGATGGTGATACTAAAACAATTGAGGTTACGTGTTGCTAGTACAGGAATTGAATGGCACTGAAAAAAAACTATTTTTTGTTCATACGACCCTTTATTATGAAGCCTGCGATATGATATTTGCAGTCATATCGATCTCTTCGAGTTGCTCATATATTTTGGATTTCCGTAGTGTTAAGATCCTGGCTTTTGTTATTACAAACTTAGATACCTACTGCTTGTCACGACTACCATGTGTGTACTACCAATTTCGCGTTTCTTTTTATATTTATTGTGCTCTGAGAATTCTCAGTACGTTTCTAAGAATATTCATTAATCGTGGCTTTAAAAGACAAAATAAAATATGTGATCACTTTTAACACAACGTACCTAACACAACAAATAGGCAATTCATAATTCTTAGACAAAGACTTTCGAAGTCAGGTCCACGGTAGTATGGAAAGTGACCGATGTTCTATGGTAGGTATGGAGATAGTTTGAACCCTGGGGAAGGACGTAAGATACTTCAACAGTAGTCCTCGCTGACGAAGTCGCGAGTAAAGTCTAGTTAATATATAACCCCAAATCAACTATACAGCAATTAGTGAAACTTCAAAACATTTTTCCGAAATCTGACCGCGAGCACAAGCGGCCGGCACGCGCGCGCGCCCGTCCTTCAGGGGTGACTCCTACCCCTTCATAAAGGACTACAGGGGGAGAAAACCTAATAATGTATACTGAGGCATGCGCGCGTGACGATTCGATGCAGTGGCGTGTGTTTTATCACTTCTGCCTGTGGACAGGGATAATAGTTATGGAATATAACTATATCTCGTCAAAACTGCCTATTCCTGTATATAACATTTAATTTAACACTAGTTGTTGCCCGTGGCTTCGGGCACCCTTTATAGCTATAGCAAGAAAATTTACGCACAATGAAAAACCCAACTGCGAACTTTAAATCGTTATAGATCCTAAATGGCCATTCGAAATCAAAAATTATAAGAGAAACCTAAAGATGATTTTCAAATACCACTAAACATAGTTCGTCGGTTTTTTTTTCTTTATCACAATATGGCTTGTGGTTAACGCCACATTGAATTTTGATTAGCACACGCAAGTTAGAATCATAAAAATCGATCCACAAAGTAGTGGCACAAAGGAACAAACATACATAGGCTGATAAACACAAATCCGTTCAGTCGGATAATAAGTATCATAAGTTCTTCCCCGAAGTTCAATCTATCTCCTTACCAAACTTTAGCAAGATCGGTCATCGGTAGTGTGAAAAAAAAACCTTCACAAATTTGGAAATCATGACAGTAGTGAATATTGAAAGTTACTAACAAAAATACTCAATAGGATAATCCGTTTCATGCAGAATTCTCTGGTCTGCAAATTCAATTTTTCGCTTAACGTTTATTTCATTACAAATTCCAACGTCATGCACAGATTTGCCGTCGCTCTAGTGCCGACGTGATCGTGCGTATGTATATTTAACGATATAAATTCAGGTTACAGCTGGAGTTGTAGGCGAACTTTTGCACAATGTAAAACCCAACAGGTAGGTTGGATTCTCTAAAACCCAATAATTATCTATGTAGGTAAGTACATAAATAATGTGACTAACTTATTTCTTAAACGGAATTAGATATTAGAATATTAACTAGCTGTGCCCTTGGGTTTGACTACGTGATCATTAATCTGAGTTATAACTACTGGAATAACACATATTTTAGTTATAACCCAAGTTAATGATTACATATAATTACCTACTGCTTCAATATAAGTATAGATTTGTATATAGGTAGGTAAGACTTGTTCCTGGAATAACACATATTTTAGTTATAACCCAGATTAATGATTACATATACTTACTGCTTCATTATAAGTATAGATATGTATAAGTAGCAGTAAGTTAATGAAGCAGTAAGTATATGTAATCATTAATCATTTTCATTATAAGTATAGGTATGTATATAGGTATACTTACTGCTACATTATAGCTATAGATATGTATAAGTAGCAGTAAGTTAATGAAGCAGTAAGTATATGTAATCATTAATCATTTTCATTATAATGAGTAAGTAAGCATTAGTTATTTATTTTTCATTTAGTAAGTATACCTATATACATTATACATACCTATACTTATAAGTATAGGTATGTATTATGTATATAGGTATACTTACTGCTACTTACCTGGTAGTACCTACCTACTTATGTAAGTAGGTAGGTACTTTTGGTCCTGGAATAACACATATTTTAGTTATACTTATAACCCATAAGTAAGTAAAAGTCTGTACAATGAAGATAATTTAAACAAATGGTTTACGATACTTATTAATAATATACTGAACAAGAACAACATTATGTCTGTCCGTTCGTGCATCACGCAAAAACCGATGATGTTATATATTAATGCCCATTCCTTTCCAATCCAGAGCCTGAACACATCTTCCAGGGCATAAAGAACAGTTTCAGGATATAATATCCCACTGACTCACTCCTATGCGCAATTAGATATATTTAGACTGCAGGTTTTGTACTTAGACACTCATGGTCGCGGCGTTGTATAGACATTTCAGCACCTCGATATGCCGCCAGTCCACTTGCAACGCTGCAAAGACTTCAGAACCACCTAGGTTTCAATGGAGCCAAAGGCCTTCTCATAGTGCAGAAAAGCAAGTCACAGGGGCTGATCCAAGTCCAGATACAAAATTCCGAAGTTGGGAATTCTGTATAACCTGCCTCACTGTGTCTTGGTATAATTATGGTTTTTATGGATTGCTTGGCTTCTAATCATCGGAATAAGATACCAAGTACCCCAGTTTTGAACTCAAAACCTAAGCTATCCAAATGTGAAAACCGCATCGGAATCGTTCTAGTAGTTTTTGCCAATGAGATTTTACCAATCTCATTGGCAAAAACTACTAGAACGATACCGATGCAAATCTCAAAGGAATGGGCATTAATATCAATGGCGCGAACATCTCACACTTACGATTTGCCGATGATATCGTCCCTATGGTGGAGTCGCTGCAAAGACTTGTTAGATTGTGACGATGTGAAATCTCTTTCATAAATTCTTAATTCTTTCATAATCATATACATTTGATAGTTTGTCATTATTAATTCTAAATTCAATTATCCGGTCATTCCCATATTGTCATTGGATTAGCAAAAACTGCAATTTTACGAAATAATATGTTTATTATATCTGGAGTCTTTTAAATATATATGATAATACCTTCGTTCGTGGTTGTTTTGATGTTGAAGCACGAAAAATCTGTGATAATAACAATACTAGAGCCCAAGGGTACACTCATACCAAATACCTATATTAAATTGGGAGAAAGAACAATGATGAATAGAACAGTCAAGTGCAAGATCTCTGTTTATGTACATCTCCAAGTGCTCCTAATTGTTCCTGTAATTTTATGTTGTCCACTGAGGTTTGGTTCCTGGGCTAGTGGAACAAACCCAAACCCTGGGACCGCCTCGTGACAAGTTTAAGACCATAGACTTCTTAAAGTTTTTCCTATAATCTATAAGTAAAGAACTATTTTCTGTATTATTTTCAAAATGTTAGGCTCAGTAGTTTTGAAGATAAGGGAGGGATGGAATGTCAAAATGATGTAAGTATATAAAAAAGATCCCCTCACAATAAGCACTTTCATTTGATATGTGACACGGTACAGTTTGCAAAACTTTATAACATGACTGCAAACAAAGGAGTGTAATGTTTTCAGGATTCATATATGTATGTATGTATTTGAGTTTCTTTATTACACGTCTGTCCAAAAAGTAGTGTTATGTTTTCAGGGTTAATTCATGTATACATATATGTATGTGAATTTCTTTGTTCCACTATAACTATTAAATGCCTGAACAGATTTGGTATGGGGCATCGCTGGAATCCTTAATTCATCCCGAGTGACATAGTTTTTTTTTACTTTGATGATATATTTTAATTAATTTACTAATTGTCCCCCGAAGTGACCCTCATAATCAAAATTAATTTATTTATTGTACACGTCCGTGTTTGGGTCACAGAAATACAAATATATACCAAATTCAGTCCAGTAACTTTGGAGCAAATTGTCTGTGATAGGCGGACATACAGACAGTCACACGAGGGACCCTGTAAGGGTTCCTTTTTCATTCCGACGTACGGAGCCCTAATTACTTGCGGCTTTATTAGAACTCTAAAAAATACGAAGAAAAGTTTACAATACCTCTTCAATATAGCTAGACTAGCAACTCGCCCTGGCTTCGCACGGCACGGGTACTCGTTATATTGTACACAATTCTACCCGTATTTAGATTCACTATAAAACAAAACATGGTTATTGTGACTTAACTATAATAGTTAGACATATGAACTTCTTTGTGGGTAATGATGAATCTTATAAACATGTAGTACATTGTTTTATGTATCATCAAGTCTTCGCAGCGCATGTCTAATAATTACTTTATATGCAAATGTTTGTTACCTTGGGTTAACATCATTGCAATTTTAGAAGGAATCTCATTTTTTTTGATAAATGTATTACTGCCCATGTTACTCGCTGATAATGTAGATTTCTATAGTTGAAAGATTTTTTCCAATCTTTTTTTTTATCAGTTTATCCATTTCAAACAAACAAACATACAAGTTGTAGACAAGGGAATCTAGAAAGTAAAATAAGTATGTAGTTTAGGTATGTCACTGCCTCACATTCTATTTTCACAGATTTGATGTCGTGCTCCAGTATACGAGTTGGAATTCAAACCACATAAATTCAGCTCGCGGCGCCCGCTCTACATGCATACTACAGACTATACGTAGGCTTTGTCCGCATTGTGAGCGAGATTTATGTTGCCTTGTTATGAATAGACTTGCATTCGACCTATGTCGTTGACGTAGGTCACTGGTGGTTATGACAACGTTTCCTTAGATGTTCGGTCAACAGAATCATTGTCTCACCTGATGTGATGATGGTGCTCTCTTGTCTAGAAGTAACCTTTTCTCGTAAGTTGTAGATTCGCAGGTTATAACTACCGGGATTTCCACTCCTTAGCGGTATGAATGATAAAAATGTGGAAGCTTAAATCTTAATTTGTATCTGTTGACATAGAGTATATAAGATACACAAGCGATGTGTTATGATTATAAATGGTTTTTGGACAGCTGTAGACCTCTTTTTAAAGCTTGCAATATACTTCCTTTGCCGTGTATGTACATTAAGGACATTTGTGTTTTCACTAAACAACACCCTGTTTTTTTTTAAGAAACGTACTCATGTAATTACCCACCAAAAGTAACTAATCCAACTAATTTAATGTGTTTTTGTTGATCAAAAGTTGTATCCTGATTAAAAATGTCCGACAGCAGTGTTAGTGAGGAGACTCCACCTGACATCACGGAAACAGCGACGAGCTTTTACCAGAAAAAAAAACAAAATATTAACACTTTTTTTTCATTAAATGTACGAGTAAAAGTCCCTATTGCATGAGTGTAGATAAAGAAGTAAATGAAACTGCACATAACTAGTTACTAAAAGACTCGAGTGATACTATTAAAAAACTCGCCTATTAATACCCCTTATAACGCAACCGATTAATAAATTACTATTACATAGTTTCATTGGAGTAAATATAGGTATATATACAAACTTATTGATAAGATGATGTACCAGCTAGTTAGAATAGAAAGACGAGCTGCGGAAGACTGCCAACAAAAATCTGCAATCATAAAACCAACTTTCTAGCGGACTTTTTTATATAATGTTCGACTTGCACCAATTTGGTTGTTGCTCGAAGACAAAAATAAATAAACTCAACGATTGGGCCTAGTTGCTTTGACCAGTGTGTTCATTGCTCTGAGTAAATAATATTACAGATTCTACGGTTCATTGCCTTGAAGATAATAACCAAAGCACAGAAATACAGGCTGATGATCATCATTATCATACTCGAATACTCGGTCTCAAAATTATGAAAGAAGAAAAAATGAGACACGACAAATTGTAGCTCAGTGGTGCGTAATATAAAAATCAAATTTCTGTCATGTTTCGCTCGAGGAACTCGCACCAATCATTCGTACCAAACGTGAGGTCCCTTGAGCATGTAGTAAAATGTTATGTTGTGTATGTAGTGCTAGATAAATCAACGATTATTGGCAGTGAACAGAGTATAATGCAGCAGCAAAATGTTGTGGTATAGACGGATGAGAGCATGATAGGCTATTAGTGTTGTGTGGAGTGGTCGGGAAAAATTGTTAAAAACTGATTTTGCTGCGGTAAAGACAGCTTTTATTCATTTTTTGCAATGTATGTAGGTATATTGTTTATGTGGAATCTTGCAAGCTGAATTAGAACCACTTCCTATTATCCTACGGAGTTGAATTTTTGCATGTAGGTTCAGTTCCGTTGACAATGCATTTTTATGGTAAGCGTGACCTAAATCGATATCCAGGATGCTCCAGATAAAGGGACTCTTTAACGGTCAACAACACAGGCACAAAATTTTGTTTATATACCATGTGTAAATTGTTTTGAGTATACAATTTTACTATGGCATGGTTGCTGCATAAAACCTTATGTTTTGCACTTATGTCTAATAATAATATTAAATCGTTTTAGCCCGAAACCGAATATATGAAAACCTTTCCTCGCTTAGTAAATGTGCCCAAATAGCAAGTCTTGTGCGTCCTACGGTTTATGAGTTATTCAAGATTTTGCTGGGGTACCGTTTAGGGATTTGCCATATATCGGAAATGGATTGGCGCTGAAGTTTGTAAAAAAATTACATTAATAGATCTTAATTTATGTGTATCGGGTGGCTTAACGGTTCTATAGTGCAATTTATAATCCAACGATACCGGGTTCAAAACCTAGGCTCCGCACCAATGACTTTTCTGAGTCTGATTTGAGTTTTCTGATGTGCGGTTTTCCATCGCTCCGTGCATCGAAGGGCACGTTAAGCTCGCAGGGCTGGACGTCGGTCCAGCCCTGCGAGCTTAACGTGTAAATCGATAAACTCACGACGTGTTATCGAATCAATAAAATTTACCGAGAGGCTAGATCCATGCTACCGCATTTTGATAAAATTGATAAAAAAATAATTGTTTACCGGTCGATAAATTTATCGATTTTTTTCGATTGATAAGATCCATGCTTGCACTGCTGGCTGTTATTGATTGTCAGAGGCCCTGGGCGGTTTGACAAACTCTGACATCAGAGGCCAGCACTACCTCATACCACAAACAAACAAACAATTTATGTGTATAGATAAAGTTCAGATAGAGATGTTCTATAAAGAAGAAAATCAAGTTAATATTCAAAGTCGTCACACAAATGTCATGTCCCGCGCGAATAACTCGTGCCGCGAGCGCGTCGC
The DNA here is from genome assembly GCA_946251855.1 of Alsophila aescularia. Lineage (NCBI taxonomy): Eukaryota > Metazoa > Arthropoda > Insecta > Lepidoptera > Geometridae > Alsophila > Alsophila aescularia. The sequence goes on from OX276384.1 coordinate 26,872,131, forward strand.
GTAGTGTAGGTAAGTATTTTCTTTCCCGTGAATGAAATCCCTTGTAGAATAGACAGTGTCAGTTTGTATTAGGTACTTACTAGAGATCGCGACATCATGAGATGTTGTAATGATCTACCTATAACTTCTACTTATTCTTAGGAAGAGAGAAACAATTTTATTAGATTATTATGTGCTAGCTGTACCCGCGGTTTCGCACGCGTGGCCATTTCTCTAGGTTAATAGAACTCTATTACTATTCTAAGACCTAAAATACCAATATACCAACGTTTAAACAAAATTCCTTCAGCCGTCAGAAAGTTTTTATCGATTGTTCGGCTTCTACTAATCGAAATGAGATAATACTTACACCAGTTTTTAAGTCAAACCCTAAGCTGTCTAACAGTGAAAACCGCTTCGCAATCGGTCCAGTAATTTTTACATGATGCATGAACAGAGTAACAGGCAAACAGACAGGCACAAATTTAAAAAAAATGTTTTATTCCATTTCAGTAGCTTATTTTTATTTATTTTTTATTCTGGTCGACTGACTGACTGACTGACTGACTGACAGACAACGCCCAGCCTAAACCGGTGGACCTAGTATTTGAAATTTTGAGGAATATTCTTTGAGTATCCTAGAGGCGAACTACGGAAGTAACCATAAACCGTAAAACATGAATACCAATTCCAAATAAATTATCCCTATCCTGCGGGAACCCTTTAATTTACCAGTATGAAAAGTATCCAATATCCTACCTCGTAGAATGAACTCAAATCATGCCAAGTTTCATTTGAATTCATTCAGTAGTTTCGGCGTGATGCGCGTCTAAGATGCAGACGTTATTTTTTCGGTATAAAATGTATCCTCAATTTTCACTCATTATATAATTGTGCTAAGTTGCATCAAAATCCGTGCAGTAGTTTCAGGGTGATACGTTTTCTTATAAATAACTTTCAATCCCTATCCTGCGGGAACCCCTTAATTTATCGGGATGAAAGTATCCAATGTCCTCGTAGTATGAACTCATATCAGTAGTTTCGGCGTGATGCGCGACCAGGATACAGACTTACAGACAGAAAGACAATAATAAAAAAAACAGTTTTAGTTTCAGTATTCAATATATAACAGCCTCCAAAAAATTTTTATAAATTAATTAAAAATACCAAGATCATGTGGTTGGTAACATAAATTAAATAAGTTAACTAAAAAAAATATTAAAAATGTAGCTTTTATGCAGAAGCCATATCATGGTGAAAATTAGAACGGGCTATCACAATTAAATGCGTATACATAATTTCGTGTCTGGGTTGTTAACCATAGAGGAGTTCCCTAGTCATGACCCAAACCTGTCATGATAAAATTTAAAACCAGCTAACATAATGAAATGCGTACACAAAATTTTGTCTGTGCTGCTAACCGTTGAAGAGTTTCTTTATCTGGAGCTAATCCTGGATGACAATTCCGGTCATGCTTACCGTAAACAATTCATTGTCATCGGAACTAAGCCAACGGGTAAAAATTCAAATCCGTAGGCTAAGAGAAAATGGATCTAATTCAGCTTGCAAGATTTAATCTAACCTAAATAAACATACATACAAAAAATTGCAAGTTAACTAAAAACTTTAAAAAAAGACAAATTGATAACTTCTTCCTTTTGAAGTTACATTGGTTTCTCTGTACCACAACTTTCTCTACACTCCACGGACTATGCAAATTTGAAATGTCCATAACGTTATATTTCATCCTGTTGAATAACTAATTCTACCCAGTATTTAATAAAACTTTGTGTGGGGAGGCGAGCCGTCGCTCCTGAGGGGAGGGATAGACTCCCTCTGAAACTTTGTGTGGGGAGGCGAGCCGTCGCTCCTGAGGGGAGGGATTGACTCCCTCTGAAACAAAAGGGCTTTTAGAATTATTTAAATGTTTGAAACCTTGTTAGCGTACCTTTTAGGCGTGACTAGATTAGCGGCAAGGAGCGAGGGGTGTAGATTCAATAGGTACGTCAGTCTTGATTTGTAGGCTATATTGGGCATAATTACATAAGTTGTGTAGTTTTTTTTAGCGATTTATGTTTAATTTCATCTAACCGAATGAAAAATTATAACTAAACATTTATTTTTTATTTTTTGGGCTCCGTACCAACGGAGACGGGGAGTCCCATAAAGCCTCCGCCCACGCCGCGCTCCTTGAAAACCCATTTCATATTCTGGCATTACCTTATTACCCGAATACGGCGAAGCAAGGGAAGGGTAATGAGATTAACAGTCTATGTATGCATGTATGTGGATGATCCACCATAGCGTCGTCCCTAATGTTCCGATTATGACAAGAGAGGTATCAATCGATTCGTCTTCAGGTATAGTGTATTATGCATATTTTTTTACCCAACCGTATTAGGGTTTTAAATTTTGAACTTATGTCATACGTTCTGACATACGTTAAGTAAAATTCAAGACTTTACGAATGTTTTTTCACTTCAATATTGTTGGTGAGAGACGTTACGTGAACTAATGAATTCGATTGTTATATGAATTTGATGTGCTTAAAGTTTGTTAAATTCAATTAGTTTGCTAACAAATGCAGAACGCACCAAGTTTTTAACTTTTCCAATTGTCTGTCTCTGAGATAAACACCAATATATTAACTATTTTAGGCCACATCAGTACCCACTCTGCCTTCGTACTACATCCGTAGATCAATCCCCCCCTACTCGGCAAGGCTTCAAAATAAACAGTTATTACGCCATTCCCGGCAGCACAGTGTCGTTGACCCGGATACGGCGGTCGATGGGGGGTAGAGGGGGGTTACTACCCTGATTGCGTTGGGACTGTTCGCGTTGTTTCCTGATACGGGAATTATAATATGGAAAGCGTTTTTATGGAGTCTTGGGCGTTTTAAAACCAAGACGTAAAACTAGTAGGTCGTTCATCTGAGTCTGGGAATGAGACCCTTTAAGAATAGACATAGCAGAAATGAGAATTTTTGAAATAGGACATTCTGGAAATGGAAATTTTTGAGAATTGGAAGTTTTGAGAACGGGACGTTTTTAGAATAAAACATTCTGCGAATGGAAAGTGTAGCGACAGCGTGGCAATATTCGAATGGGGTATCTTTGCAACTCTGATAGTAAGGATAATACCTGTATAAAGTATAATGGAAGGGTCAGCCAGAACGTTCAATGAGTGCTGGACTGCGCTTTTTATCCTGTGCTTTAACGCTGTCATTTTGCATGCCACATAATCTTAAAAACCAGATATCAGTAATGCCAGCCACTCTATGCGCTAGGCGGCAAATAATTTAGCATGGCATTGTTAACCATGGTGGTGGCACAGCTGTAGTATGTGCGCTTTACAATCCAACGGTATACGAGTGGTAGTGGTGCAGCTACAGCATATGCACTTTACAATACAAAGCTATACGAGTGGTGGTGTCGCAGTTGAAACATGTGCGCTTTACAATTCAACGGTATACGAGTGGTGGTGGCGCATCTGAAACATGTGCGCTTTACAATTCAACGGTATACGATTGGTGGTGGCGCATCTGAAACATGTGCGCTTTACAATTAAACGGTACACGATTGGTGGTGGCGCAGCTGAAACATGTGCGCTTTACAATTCAACGGTATACGATTGGTGGTGGCGCAGCTGTAGCATATGCGCTTTACAATCCAACGGTATACGCCGTCATCATATCAAAGTACGCGTAGATTATATTCTATTCAAGCGATTAACTCTAATGACAAAAGATTACATCACAATTTAGGGAGTGAAAAATATTTTCCCCAAAACACCTTCTATCAAAAACTGTATTACTATAGAACTCACGATCAGCAACCCTCTCTATCGCCCGTTTAGGGTAATGGGGGGTGGAGGTGGAGATAGCAATATATTTACTTAATACCTACTTTGCGAAGATCCCGTTACTATCCTCTTAATTCGATATGTCATAATCACGACATAGCCACGACATGCTGTTCCGGATTATACGTTGTAAAACTTTACACCAAGAAGGAACTGCATAAGTGTGTGTAAAATACCTGTTCTATTTTTATATCAAAGACAATGGAAACATTGCCACCCGCAGTCGTGACTGAAAATGTACAACGTTTGCTACCCCTAATAAAGTTATTTACATCCTAAAATATACCTTAACGTGTACGAAGCAGAGTCTATAATCACGTGACTGCTATCAAAATCTATATGGAAGATACTCTCATCATGAAAAACGTCCTTTGCAACTTTGTGGGTAGAGTTGAAAATCGATTGCGGTGGAAACATGAATTGATAATATTTCAATGTAAACTTCCACAATGGAATACCAACTTTAATGCAATTAGGTAGGATTCCTTTTAGAGTATATAGTGTTAAATACATCATAAACCTTGTCTCTAGGGCAGGCTTTCGCAAAATACGACGGCACTCTTATTTATTCTTTTTTGCGAAAACGTTTCGTTTTTCCAACACGCAACTGTTTTTTCTTTGTGGACGTGGAATAGGAAATTGGATTTTAGATGGTATCGAAGGATACAAGGATCTTTATGAAATCTTAATACATTCTTTGGTAGCTCTTTTAGAAGCTCATCTGGAGTTGGGATTTGAACCGCAAAGAATACATTACTGGAAAAAAATGTACGTAATCTTTATATTTCGTTTATCGCTATCTCACCCGCTGTTAGTTGATGATGCGGTCTACAGTGGTACTTTCTGTCATGCATGACCCATTTAGAGTTCCGTAGTCAAACAAGTTCTCATGTCCGTCTGTTTGTAAGTCACAGATATTTTATTCAGACACTATTGACACTACATTGTTGAAATTGGACACATGTATAGATTTGAAAACAAGATATAAGTTCAAAAACTAAAACCTGACTACGGTCGGGTAAAAAATAGCCTGTGACACGACTTCATTGCAAGAATGAAGACAAATCTATTGATACCTTGCCTGTCAAAATCGTATCAAGTTTTTAGTATGAACATATAACCCTTCCTATGCAACGTAGTCGGGTAAAAAAAGACTATGACACTATAAATGAAGACGAATCGATTGACACCTTGCTTTTCAAAATCAGACCAAGCTTTTTTTTACATATAAAACTTCCTTTGCTTCGCCGTAGTCAGGTAAAAAAGAGCCTATGACACTGTGCCTGAACAGGATTTAGGCATAATTGGCAGTTGTTTTCGTTTACGAATTATTCGTCAAAAGTGATGACCATTTCGCTTGAGTTGTTGATGTGTCCTCAATGCATATGTACTACAGGTACAGTAGTCGCAGTGAAAAAACGGAGAAAAAAAAAAACAATTTGCAGTTTGCTCAGTAAACAATTTTTACTAAGTATCTTCAATGTACAGAATTTTGAACCATATCCCACAGAAACCCTTTATTTTTTCGGTGTAAAAAGAATCCTCAATTTTCACTTATCACATAAACTATGACTGGCAATGTTGCATCAAAATCTGTGCTGTAGTTTCAGCGTGATACATGTTCTTTTAAATAACTTTCAATCCCAATCTTGCGGGAACCTTTTAATTTATCGGCATGATAAGGATCCAATGTCCTACCTCATATTATTAAATTCATTCAGTAGTTTAGGTGTGATGCCAAGCCAAGATGCAGACAGACTGACAGACAGACAAAAATGAACAAAAATTACAGTTTTGGCTTCAGAATGGAATAAAGAGCAGCTTCCAAAAAATGTTTATAAAATATCTTAAATGTACAGAATTTGACCTAGTACAGTTTTATTATAACCATAAATATAGATTTCAAACTCGCTGTGGGTCTTCCTCTATATCTCCGACCGTGGACAATAAGTTGATGAATTCCACTGCGTTTGCTTGATAAATCATCATCGTCATCAGTCATCATAATTATTATATAGGGTAGTAACAGTGTGTAAACATGAACGTGTGCTGGCAATTTTTTCAGCGAAATTACTCGGGAAATGTGGCCACGAACCAAAGTCTCAGAGCGCAGTGGCTGCCACTGAACATTTTTGCTGAGTGCAGGCCCCTATGGTACAAGCTGTAAATTCATGTAATATTGGCATATTTTTATGATACCTAGGAGTACACCACCTAGGAGTCTGTTCTCGTATTGATTTCCTCTCCATCCAAAGGTTTTCTAGAAGAGATCGCTTTTTAGTGATAAGACCGCCCATTGTACCTACAATAATATTTCATAAGTTTTTGTTTTAGTACAAATTTTTTGTATACAATAAAGAGTTATCTATCTATTATTTTTAGTAGGTAAGTTTTTATTTTGTTTTTATAGTGTCTTGTGCCAATAAATTATTTTTATTCTTTCAGTGCAGTGACGCGCAAGATTTTGAAAAAACTTCTATGTGTCACCGCAACTGTTATGGGCAGGCGCGCCGCTTACCATCAGACGAGCGACCTGTTCGTCTCGTCACCCATTTGAATTATTTTCAAAGAAATTCAGCGCCGCTTAGATACGTTAAGCTTATACTTAAAGATAGGTAAATGTTGAACTAATGAATAAACTCTTTGGAACTTAATCACAATTCATTGTCATTTCTTTAAATGCTGAAGACTATATATATTATATATGGATCTTTTCATTGTGACACAGTTCGATTTGATAGCAGATAAAGGTACGCACGCAGTCTACCCTTTGAAAAAGTGCCAGGGTTCGAGAATTTGCATATAAATTGTGGGCAGCCGTGCCGACAAGGGTTGGCACGCTGCCAACTCTGCCGAACTGAGATATTTTTTCGGTAGGATTTATATGTATGTTCTGAAGAGTTCTGCTTGACTGTAGTGAAATATGTGTCGATGTGTCGTATGTAGTATGTGTGCATGTGCCGATAAATCATTCGACTCGTAGAGTAGAGGAATAAATTGACTAGGACACTAGATATTTTCCACCAACCGTGATGGACACATATTATTTGTGTCCGTCGTGGATTCACGCTCCAATGATAACCTCATGATCGATCAATAACAATTTTAGCACAGAATCCATACATATAATAAAGCAAGTACCAAATTTTTCCTATTGTTCCCCAGTGGTGGACAAATAGTGGGGGACAACTGGAATAGACGCAAAAAAACTGTGCAAAGAAGATTTATTAAAAGTTGTCTAAGGTAATTAAAATAAGCTACTGAACAAGAAGAAAAGGTTTTTTAAATCGTGTCTGTCTGTTTGTATGTGTGTTTATTTATGTTTGTTCGCGTGTGAGATTTATAAACATATCTATGATAATTATACGTACTGTAAGGTTATCAAAACCTAAGTTTTGTATTGTTAGCCTTCAGTTGGTCAGGTTTGTCGAGTAGGAGATTAAACTTATCTGCACCTAGTATTAAAAGCAAGTTACTATATACTATTGTTGGTATCTATAGTACCTAGTAGCTACAGCTACAGAATAAATAACTTAAGGAATATTTAATAAAAACAAGGAAATAGGTTTGCAATTCTGTATATTGTTTACTCATTTTAACACCGGATTCGGAATACACCACTATAGAAAGAAACTGGCAAGACACTACGTTGCGAATATGTTTTGTAATATTATTAAATCAATAACTATTTAGATACATAGTTATTAACAATTTAAATGTGATTATTGATCACAAATAAACATTTATATTTGCCTTAGTTACACTAGGCATATTAACTTCTAAAACAGTATTTAAACAATTAAATTGATTATAATCCTGTTAACTATAATCTTGTAGATCACTTCATCACCCCACAATTAAGTGATACACAATAACAGATACACAGTATAATTACACAGTTACAAACAAGCAGTATAACAGACTAAAAGAAAAGCACTTAACTTGTCAAGGTCCTCTCGGTGCGGCAGCCACAAGAACATTAAACATTGCCAATTTTTTTTTTTTTTGGAATGACTAATGCTGTTGGCCTTATCGGCCTCTACAGCTTGAACCGGACTTGGGGGCGGGCGCTTACAAGCACTCCGCCGCAATGCGTGACGCAGAAGGCGCACGCCAAAGTTAAAAATTTAGACGACCCACACGAGGGTACCCAGGTCGGTGTCTAAGTGTATTGATACCCCCTGGCGGGTTGCCAGAGGTGGTCGGATTGGACGAGGCCATCGCTGCCAGTACTTTGGCTGCGATGGCGTCGTCCGGATCGTCCAGGACATCGCGGGGACGTCTACGGAGGGCGATACTGTCTGTCGTATAGTCGGAGGCTTTTACTACGAGCGGGTTGGGGTGGTGGGGCGCCGCATCAAAGTAGCGGCGAGAGGCATCTTTCAGCATTGCCAAGTCGAGAGAGCCTTTATATAACATTTTCGAACATCCGACGATGTCAGAAGTCATCTGAGACGAAGACTACCGACATCGTCCGAGCTATTTGAGTCGTTTGAAAACAGATCAACGAATATCTACCATTTACTTTATTAATTACATTAGTCATGTCTGATAGTTGTATTGGAATACATTATAATAATTATGGCATAATAATACAGGTGTTTCATAGTGATGGATGACATACATCGTAAGTTTACACGTGGTACTTTACTTTTCTTTAAAGTAGTCAATACTTCGTTTCAGAACGAATACTTCGTTCTGAAAGCTGGATACATAACATTTACATGTACCAAGTATTATTTTTATACATTTCTATATTTACAATAAGTAGTAATCTAACACGCGCATCACGTAAAACCACTGGACCGGTTGCGATGCGGTTTGCACTGTTGGATAGCTTAGGCTTTGACTTACAATCTGGTGTACTTGGCATCTAGTTCTGATGATGCACGTCACAAACAAAAGGGTATTATCTACAAAACAGAGTTTTGAGATGATCGCGTTTTAAAGTTTGAAAATTCATAGCTGCTGAACTTAGGGGTTAAATTTCCTAATGTATATCTAGATTTAAAGTTACATTCTTCTACTTTATGTTGAGTGAGTTTACTGAGTGTATCCGTTGTAGTTTTAGTTTTATTAGCACTTTTATACGACTGCGTGAAGATGATACTGTTTAAGCAGTTCAAATCGCTGAGGTATTTCACTTACGACTATCTTGCCTTACCAAAATTGACTATAATTTGAAAATATCAAGTTGTAAATATTAATGATACCTTATTAAAAAGTACAGAATATTAAGTTTTAATACCATGAGTGAGAAATTAATAAAACAAACATACTGATTGGTATTAAAAATAGGTTTGTTAGAAATTAATTAGTCAACATTTAAAAAAAAAACAGTAGCATTTAAACAAGAAATGTAATACAAAAATAAAAGCTTAATTTTTGTAGCAGTAAAATCTATCCATACCAATATATAAAAGTGAAACGTTGTCTGTTTCTTTGCATGTTTGGGGAGCTTTCACGCGATAACGGCTGGACGGATTTTGATGAAATTTAGAATGGAGATAGTTTATACCCTAGAATAAAACATGGAATACTTTTTATCCTAGAAAATTGTAAGTTTTCACGGGAAAACTGGAAAATGTTGATTACAATGAAATGTTGAAGCGTCTGTTGTACTGTTACTGGAAAGGAACGGTTGCCATCACAGAATGGTCTGTGATTGCCATGGAAACGAAATAACAAGTCTGTCAAAAAACATCAAGAGCATTGGTGCTATACCTACTTTTGCATTGGTTTTTAATATCCTAGAAGAAATAAGAATGATGCTTTTTTTCACGATAAATAGTAGTCCGCGCGTACAGTAGTATAAAGTTATATTGATATAACTTACCTAAACAACAATAACAATTTTTCAATAATCTTACTACATCAACAGCCTCAGTAGGTAATAATTAAACATAACCATATTTTATAAACGAAAAAAGGAGGAACTATTAAATATTATAAAAATGTATTCATGTTACAAATCTTTTCCCCTCAAATCATAGCAACAAATCTATCCTCATTAGTTTTTTGTCTAACAGTTAATATTACTTTATCATTTATGTCTAATATAGACTTATTTTCTATATTGAAATAAAAAGCGTCATTGAATAAACGTAACGGTTTTTCGTTTTCACAATTAACACAATGATTAGAACCTTGTTTCGGTTTTATTTCGTGCATACTATTTTGAATGAAATCTCTTTGCCTGTTTACATCGCCCAACGCCCAACGACCAGTAATTATCAAAAATCTGCTTTCGTTTAGTTTCATCTATATTTGATGCACATACAATACAATAACTCTTTATTGAACACATTACAATAAAAAAACAACAAAACAGTAATTATATATAAAATCTAATGTTGTACAATAGGCGGCCTTATCGCTATTTGCAATTTCTTACAGGCAACCTTTGGATGGACAGGAATATAAAATAAACATTGCGGTCAGTGATGGAGACTTACTTTGGAACAAAAAAGTTAATAGATAAATAACAACTATATAACTATACACGTAGAAGTGTTTTTAAGAGATCGTGCGTCCATTCGCATCTTTTTACAATTTAAATACTCCAACCCCAAATTACGTTTCCACTTGGTAATCTGCTTCATAGAATTAGTAACGATCATTGTTTTCACATTTTCAGGACCCGTAGAAAATGACTTAAGCAGCATACAGCTCCTTGACATTGAAAGCATGTGTTACAAATATCTGCATAAAAGGTTTTATACTCACAATGCTCTGGACTGGTGTGATTGGTCACATCAGTTATCATTTTGACTTGTTTCTCCATTCAACGTATTATTGTGAGCAGTATTACTACTGTCGTGAAATTGGCAGTCGTTATACGTCTGGAAATGGTCCCAAAATAAAAAACTGTTACACTTGCTGCAGGCCGAAAACTCATCCGAAGAACAAGAAATGCACTAGTCTCGGAGGCGCACGATTGAGGATGGTGCTCCGTATTATTTTCGGGAACATACGTTGGGTCACTAATATCATCACCATCAGCAAACGGGTCATCATTTTCATCGATTGGATTTCTCTCGGGTGTTTTTTGGCAATCGTAGACTGCCCTCATTATCAATTCAGCCCTCTTACTTCGCTTCATAGTTTGGAGTTAAGCTAAAATTTAAAAGAAAAGTAAAAATAAATAGTACGAAAAAGGTAGTATTTCATTTGTATCTCCCAGCCACTGAGCAACAATTACAAGCTATATAGTATTATCTCAAACTAATCGAGAGCTATAAAGTATGATTTTGAAACAAATGTAATCAAAATCAGAAATTAATGAAAATAAAACAGTCAATAGGGTATTATTTTAAAAAGATACAAAAAATTGTATTAAAGTTAACAGGACTATTAAGTATAAATAATACTGTATACAATACTCACATTTTAAGCGTTTCCTCCAAAATTGACAACGAACTGGGCCCGATTCTGTAAGCTATTGAACCGCGATAACGCAAGTCGATCGCTTGAAATTTTTTGAGAAATTTTCTTATTTACCACTTAAAAGTGCTGGAAGCGAAAATTTTAGCAAAATTAAACCCGTGTGACGTGTACGAACACTGAACGGCAACTGGCGATAACTGAATAAACTAAGATGTGACCATCTTGATCGGTTCGGGAATGACGTGAGTCGACGGTCAATAAAGAAAAATGTTGTTATATCGTTCGATCAAATATACAATAGATACACAGTCTCTATAAAAATCAAACCTCAAAAGTGTCCCCACGCCAATACTTAACTGTACTTATTTATTCTGTACTTGTACAGATATATACCTCTCCAGCTAATATAAAAATAGTCTACAAGCGAATAGTGAACGAGGGAGTTCTATAGTCCACGAGCGGAGAGAGAGAGAGAAAGAGTTCTATTGCGACTGAGAGCAAAACAAGGCATATGCCTTGTTTTGACGGTGCCGTTTTTTGAGCGGCGATCGGGGATCTACCGTATATTTCATCGCAGGTTATATCCCTGAAACTATTTGAACGAAATATATAATTGTCTTACCAGTTTATAGAGAAAAAAATGTAGTATTCAAAACGCATTAAAAAAATTACGCATTCTTGGACTTAAAACCCTCTTATTTGGGACGTGCGATGAGTAGAATTCGAGCAATCGATAAAAAACCTTTTGACGTCTGAACGAAGTTTGATGATTTTGGTACTTTTGGTTCTGGAATATCACAGAATTATTATATCCCAGAAAAATGCCCACACGGGCAAAGCCGCGGGCACAGCTAGTAAATAATAAGTATGTGGATTTCTTGGGTCAGTATACGTATAATAAATCCGCGAAATCACCTGATGTAATGAGTAGGATACTTTGCTAAAAAGACCCTCTTCACATATCTTCTGTACTTAGAGACAATAAAGCAGTTCTCTTCAATAAAGCTCAAAAATAGAAACAATTAATATTTACTTAAAGTAGTTTTCCGCACAAGTTCAGCATGTGTGTGAATACATACATACCACATTTATATTCTAGTTTTCGTGGCATCCCTGTACGAAATACCTGAAAAAACTTGACGGAGCTATTTTGCCTCTAAAAGTGTTGGAAGAGTGAGACTACTCGACCTGCGAACTTAGCTAATTGTAGACCTTTTCATTTCTGATTTAGGCCTTTGAGACCACCAGGAGTAGTTTTACCACGTTTTTATTAAGTCACTTTATTGTTGGTCTGTATGTCTGTCGTTCCGGGTGGAATCTTGCAACTCAAATTTCGAATACTTCCTGGGTAGGTGAAACGGTGAAACTTTCAGGGTAGCTCTCAACTCGATGACAACTTACACTTAAAGCAACTAACTTATACTTAAAGCAATAGGAACGAAAAGTCTGTACAAAGAAGATAATTAAAAAAGAAAGGATCTAGAGTACATCAAATAAGCTACTGAACAAGCATATAACATTTTAAAAGTTCGTCTGTCTGTTTGTCTGTCTCTATGTTTGTTCGCGCATCACGTAAAAACTACTGAACCAATTTGCGATGTGGTTTTTACTGTTGGATAGCTTATGTTTTGACTTAAAATCAGGGGTACTTTATATCTCAATCCGCTGAGTAGAAGCTTAGCAATCGATAAAAAATTTTTTTTAGACTGAAGGAATTTTGATCAAAGTTGGTATATTGGTATTTTAGGTCCTGGAATAGCACAAAGAGTACTTTTAAACTACAGAAATGACCACGCGTGCGAAGCCGCGGGCATCAGCTAGTACTAAATAAGTTTATTCAAAAACATTAAAAAAAAAAGCTTTTGTTCAGTAGCCATGTCATGACGAAACTTAGAACGAGCTATCACAATTAAATGCGTATCGAAATTTCGTGCCTATGATGTTAACCGTTGTAGCCAACCCGGAGTGCAGCAGCCCTGTCGTGGTAAAACTTCGAACCGGCTAGTATATTAAATGCGTACACAAAATTTCGGGACTGTACTGTTAACCGTGGAGGAGTTCCCTAGTCAGGAGCCAAGCTGGAGTGCAGAAGACATATCATAGTAAACCTTCAAACCGGCTAGCATATTAAAATGCGCACACAAAATTTCGTGACTGTGGTGTTGACCGTTGAGGAGTTCCCTAGTCAGGATCCAACCCTGAATGCAGCAACCATGCCATGATAAAACTTCAAACCAACTATCATAATAAAATGCGCACACAAAATTTCTTGTATGTGCTGTTGACCGTTGAGGAGTTCCCTAGTCAGGAGCCAACCCGGAGTGCAGCAACCATGCCATAGTAAAACTTCAAACCAGCTATCATATTAAAATGCGCACACAAAATTTCTTGTATGTGCTGTTGACCGTTGAGGAGTTCCCTAGTCAGGAGCCAACCCAGAGTGCAGCAACCATGCCATGGTAAAACTTCAAACCAGCTATCATATTAAAATGCGCACACAAAATTTGGTTTTAGTTTTTGAACTTATGTCTTGTTTCTTTCTTTATTTTAGTGGAACACTTTGCCCAGCAGTCGGCAAAAAAATCGCTTTGCCTCCTAGTTTTCAAGACGTAGCCGCGGCGCTCGCTTTGTTCTTTTCCCTCTCGTTATCTCTGAGCTCCAATTTTCTCGTCGCTGTTACGCCTCTGAAAATGGATGGATCTATTCGGTACCTACTCTACATTTTTGTCTATTTCTGTAAATTGTTTCTATTTTGTAATATTAATGTAGAATTTGTTAAAAGCTTACAGTATCATATTTACGAGTAGATAGGTACTTAATAATGATAAGTGCGGTAAATTACTAATTTTAAATCTTATATATTATCTTCAATCTTTAGTACACTTAATGTAAGTGATTACAATTATTTTATTTCAAGACATCATATCGAGTACCAGCATTACAATATTTTCAGTATTTAATATAATAATAATAATTACACCCTATGTAAGTGATTGCAATTGCTCGCTTGTCAAGTTTGTAGTTTGAACACATAACCCTTCCTTTGCTTCGCCGTAGTCGGGTAAAAAAGAGCATATGACCTGAAGACAAATCGATTCATACATTGCTTGTCAAAATCGAACCAATACGGGCGATGCTATGGTGGAACATCCACATACCCACATACATTTACAGGATGTAACATAATTACTTATTAAGTACCGAGGTGGGGTATTCTTCACGTTACAGCAAACAACGTTAGTTTTACGACTTTTGAGAATACAAAGTTTTTCATTCATGAATTTCCTTAGAATAAATCCTCTCAGACTGGTGATCAATCTCCACTCATCCTTTCAACCAGCGCGCAAACGAGGAGTGGCCTAGCAACCTGAACCCGCAGATGGAGTACTATGTATGTACCTACTTTTTTGTGCAACGTGATAGAATAGTAAACAAACATTTAGGGTTGTTGCAAATTTATATTTTTTACTTTTGTATTCTACTTTTGTATTTCTATGGGAGTTTAAAATACGATGTATTTAACCATTGCACACGTAAACGAATTTACATGCTTGATCGAAACAAACCAGCTACGTACTTATAAGACTATTCAGTGACATATTGTATACATAAATACATACATAGACTAAACTCATTACCCTTGCTTGACCGAATTCGTGAAAAAATATTTGTAATTAGAACTAGATAAAAACTTACCGAATACGAATGCATTTTAAATTGTACTTACAAAAACTTCGTCGTCAAAGTAGTAGCAACATTAATAACACTCCTCAATTCAAAATTATAATTACACTAATTTCAATTACAATTTATGGCAATAGCAGTTATACATTACTCGTAATTATACGTGGGCTGAATTATACTAACAAAGCATTAAAAAAAACATTAAATGGAATGTGTAAGTTCCATCACAAAAGAGGGTCTTCATTGGACATTGGCAGGGCGGCGATAGAGGGGGTGCCCCTTCACTAGAGTTAATTTGAAACCCTTTTTGTCCGTCCCTCGAGATTGTTATTTGCGATTTGGACTTTGCATATTTAGTACAGGCGAAACAGCTGATATAGAAAGAAATATAATAAAAAAATATTAGCAACAATTATATCTAGTTACATAAATATCAATAAAATTAATAGAGCAAGAAATAAATAGAACGGATTAGATATTCCTGCCAATAAATAATGTTTTTTTAATGGGAATCCTAACTGGAGTTTGTTTTTTAAGTTTTGGTTTTAAAAGGCCCAATTATTTAAGGTTAATTTAAGCAATCTTAGACTGTAAGTTTTCCATCGAAAAACAACTTACAATAGAAATATTATAGGTACATGTAATTAATAAGTACATAAAACGATATTTTTGTATATTGTTAAACTTACTTCACATGTAAATAATATTATAAATAGCTTTCCAGAAAAAGACAGTCTATAAATAAAGTATATTTCAAAGACCCGCCGTAGTACTGAAGTATTAATGAAAATCGTTTTCCTAGAACATAGGACAAAGGAAATGTAGGCTCGGGTGAGCGGGCGGCGCCCCTTGATTAGAAACTCTATTAAACATTCATTGAAAGGCTCAATAAATAACCAGACCACTCTTGCTAGTTACGCCATGTTGGTTGTTTTTTTTTTTTTAATTATTTCACCGTTATTTGGTCGAAATTATTTTCGCATTCTCGTCCTGTGCTTGTTTCCATCCAGAGCAAAATATGTCGGTTAAATAGAGCCGCAAGGTTAGAAATGCATTTCCTCGACGTAATCATTACCAGTTGCTCAGTACCCCACAGAGCAAGCACCCCAATTACGAAGAACATTACGCGAATCTGCGAGCGTTGTCCCCGTAACGCGGGCGGCAAGTGCAGCCAGCCCGGCCGGGCCCGATCGATGGAGGGTGGATCTGGTTTTTTCGGACACTATACCACCGGGGGGTGAACGAACCGCGTTATGTAAGTGCGGTCGATACGCGCGGACATGCGCGGGGTGCGCGCCCCGAACAACCCTCAATCCGGGTCCCGCGCGCCTCACGTACGGACGTGCGTTTTCTTTTACCGCGTTTTTCGTTTCCCTTTCGTTCGTTTCCGTTTATGATTTAAGCCACCATGTCGAAGGGCGACAGCGAACAGCAAAATGGCTCCGGCGAGGAGTCCAAGACCAACTTGATCATCAACTACCTGCCACAGAGCATGACGCAGGAGGAGATCAGGAGCCTGTTCTCGAGCATCGGTGAGGTGGAGTCGTGCAAGCTGATCCGGAACAAGGGCGCGGCCTTCCCCGACGCGCTCAACCACGCGCTGCACGGCGGCGGGCAGAGCCTGGGCTACGCCTTCGTCAACTACCACCGGCCCGAGGATGCAGAGAAGGCCATCGCCACGCTCAACGGGCTGCGGCTGCAGAATAAGACGATCAAAGTGTCCTACGCGCGCCCCAGCAGCGAGGCCATCAAAGGCGCCAACCTATACGTGTCGGGGCTCCCGAAGACGATGGCACAGGCCGAACTGGAGCGCCTGTTCAGCCCCTTCGGACGAATCATCACGTCGAGGATTCTGTGCGAGAACTCCGGCGGCAGGCCCTTCAACGGAGGAGAGCAGGGCCTGTCGAAGGGCGTCGGGTTCATCCGTTTCGACCAGCGCGTGGAAGCCGAGAGGGCGATCCAGGAGCTGAACGGGACGGTGCCCAAAGGAGCGACGGAGCCGATCACGGTGAAGTTCGCGAACAATCCGAGCAACAATGGCAAGGCGCTGGCGCCTCTAGCGGCGTACCTGCCGGCGGCGCTGCGATTCCCGGCGCCGCTCGGCAGATTCAGCTCAGGCAAGTCACTGTTAGCTATAAATAAGGGTCTGCAGCGCTACAGCCCCTTGGCGGGCGAGCTGCTGGGTGGTGTGCTGCCAGGCGCCGTGGGCTCCGAGTGGTGCATCTTCGTCTACAACCTGGCACCTGAGACCGAGGAGAACGTGCTCTGGCAGCTGTTCGGGCCCTTCGGCGCCGTGCAGAGCGTCAAGGTGATCCGCGACCTGCAGACCAACAAGTGCAAGGGCTACGGGTTCATCACCATGACCAACTACGACGAGGCCGTGGTGGCCATTCAGTCGCTCAACGGGTACACGCTCGGCAATAGAGTGCTGCAGGTCAGCTTCAAGACGAACAAGATCAAGACCATCTAAGAGAGCGGAGGAATCGGCCTAGCTGGGAGCTAGGACGGCACAGCAGGCGCGCACCCATACATGCCAACCAACGCGGACCGTCGAAGCCGCGATTTCGCAACCAAAATTGTAGTGACTTTTTTGGCTGTGCAGTGACCCTCGGACCTGACAGACTGTCTTCCCGGCGGCTCGCCTTCGGGCGGGCGTTTTGTATTAATTGTAATCTAGAATGTCGAAGAGCTCTTTGTGCGGTGCTCCTTTGTTCCGGCCCGCACTCTTCACACAGCTGCGGACATTTCGACGCGGAAGTGGGTTAAGTGGTGGAGGATTTCAAAATGGCGGATTTCCGCGCGGTCCGCGCATGTCGCGGGCGGCCGGAGCCGAGCGGCACCGTCGAGCGTGCAATAATATTTTAAGGGCATCTAATGCTTACTCTGGCCAGACTTTAACCATACATATTGGTAAATAGTCAATAACAAAATAATGATATTAAACTTCGCTTATGAACGGTTGTGGTTATCGAGAAATAGTTTTCGAATATAATAAAAGAATAATATTAGCAATAATAGCCTAAATGCTATGCTCCAATTTTGTATGCGATCATATCGTATAAGTACTATTTCGTACGTACGTTAACGTTTACGGTAAGAGCCGATGTTAATTAACGGATCAATCATTATATGCCAAATATATCGAAGTATTTCATCAGTTCCGCTCTCACAATGTTAGCTAGGACCGGCCATGAGCCTGACGGCTTCACATCCGAAGTAAAATAGTGTTATATTGTTAAAGATTCGAAGATATATATTATCTATACGTATATTTTAATCATTATATTAAACTTAAGGATGAAAACTAGTCAAAAACTGTGATAGGTTTTGATAAAATTTTAAAATGGCGAAACAGCGCGTTACGGTGGCTTCCCGCCGACGGAGTGGTACTTAGGTTAGAAATTTTTGAGATAAATTTTGAAGATGTAATACGCTTAATGAAAATACTCATTCATGTGTCGTATGTGATCTGGGATTCGACTACGAGGGCCTGGAGGACTCCGAAGGGGGACGAAAATCGATGCAGCTAGCTCCCGGGCTAGGCCGAGCGCGCCCTCGCTCGCACTCGCCGCGCGAGAACGGGATGGAAGACGTCACGAGGTCACAAGGAGTGAAACGGTATAGTCCGTTCGCGGAACCATGGTGCATGCATAGGTACTAATGTCGCGTCACAAGTCAAACATATGATCGGTACCTGGTAAAATAATTTATGTATGGATGCGAACCTGCGTCTATTCGAAATAGGCTTTAATTGTCTTAGTCTAAATGGAAATTTGTATATAAAAAAAGTTGATTAATTTTAATAAAATAAATATTGCCGCGTTTAAGCACGCTCCAGCAGCCACAATATATCATTGATATCCAACATGACCTATTTTAAACATCGAACTTGAATAGATATAATATTGTGCCGTCCTAACGACCCAAAACGAGTTTTGTAAATATTATATACTTATATGTAAAAACAGTTTTGTAACATTTCAAATATTAATAGGCTCATACTTACCGAGGATGGGAAAAATTAAAATTTACAAGTATTTATATATTTATTATAAATGTAAAACGTGCAATAACTAATAGTGGATAATTTAATAGAAATATATTAAATGAAATGGCTCGAAGAGACGATTTGCGTGGCAAATGTCACTTTAGTTACATTCGGTATGTAAGCGCCGAGTTTGTTTACTATTTATTGTAAACTTCATTTAACCGCGCGAGTTCACGTTTTTTCTTCTTTTAAACTTAAAAAAATAACAAAAAAATATGTTTTGCTTTATTCAAATGCTAAAATATGCTTAACTTTTCCATTTTTAGTCATTATTATTAGGAGTATTTAATTTAGTCGAATTCGTGAGTTACCCTGTCGTTTCGTTCGTAAATGACATTTCGACGTGTCGTTTACGAACAAAATGTTAATTTAATTTAATTTTAATTGTAATTACAATAATTATAATTAGGAGGGGTGAGAAGAAAGGATGAGAAGCACAATGCTAAGTTTTATCTACTTATTGTAGTGTCTTAGGTTAACGATAGTTGTTGTGTTGTGTTGTTTTTAATAAATTCAGCATGAAAATTTCCAACCTAGTCATTCCGTTCCAACGGAAGCATTTAACTAAATATTTAATATTTCTAATGTTAACAATAAATTACTATAAATGACAATTACGATTGATAATTTTCATGCATTATGTGTTAGATTTACTCTCATTAATTTAGTGTACGTGCAATTATTGTATAATTTAATGTCTATTTATAGGTGTGGTTTAACTTATTTAATTACTTAATTATCATTGATGTATTTATTTGTAATTTGGGTAGTACGACTTAAATTAATTTATTAACTAGTTAAATTTAATGGGAGGAGGTACCATCGACAGACGGATTTTTGAACACATTAATTGATATAAGTACTAACTTCTTTTATTTAGTGTTATAAATAAGGTCAGTACATCCGTGCCCAAAATTTGATTAGAGTTGCTAGATTGGTCAACATTGGCTTAGGTAGAAAATGCAAGACTCGAGCTACTACAACCTATTCTGGACTGGCCAAGGCCTAGGTGCAACTAATTAATTATTGCAGATGGGGGAAGAAGAGTCACATGTACTACTCTCAATGATTCCGACTTATATAAGCAATACAATTATAGTTAATTTATACAAACAGAAACTCTACTTCGTGAATATAGCGAACTTTTTAATAAAATAATACTCGTTATAATTACCTTCCAAAAATGATGTGCGTGTGGAAAAAGCGTGATTTATGTGGAGTCATAGCACGAATTTGGAGTTGTGGTGTGTCGTATTTGATTCATGGCACGAAGCAGGGGTTTATGGAACGTATTGAACTCATCGCAAGAAGTAGGGGTTCTGTTTGTGAATAAAACGGTCAAACCCATTATAATATCATCGGAACTGACTTTATTTTATATACTAACGTTACGAACTAAATTAGTCCCAATTGGTTTCAATTCTGGTCGTTTCAAACGTTGTGTTCTAATGTTTTTGTGTGAAAGAATGTTAAAAAATACGTCGTTTGAATCGAAACAAAAACACCAAATAATATTAACTCATCGACTTTTTAGATAATAAATAATGTTAAATGCAAAAAGATATTTTGGAGGGGCAAGGGTTAGTTCGTCGGTTAGATAATGTCACTTACGTTTTGGTACAGCGTTTTGCGCGCTACCCCCTTCTTTTGGTAATAATTAATAAAAATGATAAAAAATATATTTAATAATACCTAGTGCTCAATAGTTTAGTGGGCCTCCGCCCTTTAGAAACGTAACTGGAGAAGCAATAAGAATAATTGTGAATTTTTAAAATATTCCATTGTCTCATGGGTAATGACTTAACTTAATATTTTTATATGTATTTTAAAAGTATACTGTAATTCATATCTTCATAGTTGTAAGTGGACTGCGCGCAAAATGTTTTACTGATTGAATTGTGATTAAATTTTTATTAGCATTCTAAATAAATAAATGGAAGTTATTCAAACAATGCCGTAATTTTTTCGGAACTGAAAAATAAACAGATACGCTTTTCTTCTATAAAATAACAATTATTGGAATGAAACATAATTTTATCGTTAAAAGCTAATAAAAGTTTAATCAAGTTGACGTGTATCTGCAAGTTTGTTAAAAATAAGGTTGTGGATACAATGGTCATGAAAAAGTGAACCCCAGTAAGTGGCAAGGGAAATCAGACCTATTATCAATAGCATACGGCTACTTTTTGAAAGGTGTTTTGACGCATTTTTTATGAAAATAAAAATAAGTATTTAAAAAATATTAAATACTAAATTAATTGGCAACTCACAAACAATACTCTAAATACGCATAGCATAGGCTAATTGACAATGTGGCTGTGAAATTAGCAAAATAAAATGTCACACACTGTGGCGTTGTATGATTTTAAATAATAAATTAATGATTAAGTCGGATCACAGAACAGAGAAACGTCCCAATGTGATGTAAAAAAATTACAGGACACGCGTCGAAAACGCTACCAAGAAGCACGTGCTTCCTATTTCACACGCGTATGACATGATTTGACATTGCTGCTGTAAAAAAGTGTAGAAAATAAACCGTTTCTCTGTTCTAGGATTAAAATCATGCACTCATTCGTACAAACGTTCTTGACCCAAATTAAATGAAATTGACAAAGTCCATAATGCTTCAAAACATGAGTAAAGTTCAGATAAGGGTGATAGATAGTTCTGTATGGTGCAAGGCATGTTCTAAGCAGCTGATGTCCCGTGCGCTTGGAACTCTTGGAACGGCCTCGCTCGGCCACTGCACAAAGCAAAACCGTGGCCGAGGCAGCCACGGTTCCGGTAGATAAGACACAAAATGAAGAAATGAAATCTTCCATAGGAAATAAATAAATACGTAAGTTTAAAACTTCTGCCGCGTGAAAATATTTCAACGGGCGCTGTCGCTACACTCATCGCGTCTAATCATATGCTCAATTATTTTAGCGTCTAGTGTGGTCGCGTGGGTCAAGGATTCAGGGTTGAAATATTTTCAAAGTCGCAGCAACTCGAGACATCGACTAAATGTGTTACTATTACTTCATAAAGTCGAATTCCTAGTGAGTTTACCGCGTATGCACAACCTTTCTTCTGAGCTGAGACTGTACCGTTATAAAATTGTTGAAAGCCTAAATGCATTTGCTCATTCAGTACTTCCTCTTCTACTTTTTGGATCCCTTTCTTGTCTAGTAGTAGCTTAAAGATGGTGTTTCAAGAATTTTATGATATACAGTCTTTCCAGCGACTTGTTGCTTACGTTATGTATTGTAAAATTGTAATGCACGATCATCGTCACAGATTTCAATGTACGATGCTGTTTTGATGCCAAATAACATGAATTATTTATCCCTGAATGGTATGATACGCCGTTCAGGAACCAAGGCTAGCTTTTTGAGCATTTGGAAGTTTTGGAATCGTGAACTGACATCGTATAGTGAAATCCTTCATGATAGACAGTGAAAGATGCCGAAGCAGAACAGCCCCGACTATGTCCAAAGAATAGTATATATCATTATGTTAACCGCATTTAAATAGCTTAACAGATTCGTCGGGTAAATAACAGGTTGCAATAAATATGTAAATAAACATCAAGAGGCATCGGTCCAGCTTCGGATAAGCGAATTATTAAACAAAATATATTATACCAATAGTTTCGAATTTAAAAATTAATAAAGTAATATCATATAATATCAATTTCACTGTCTATTTATTAGCATTCGTTTTCGGTGTTGATTCCTCTTTACTGCTTGGAGTTTGTTCCCACTTCGTCTAGGTTTTTAGAAACAAAGTTTTTAGAATACCAAAGTGAATAAGGACGTGTTTCATTAAAAAAGCTACTACTTTTTGTAAGTATTTTTAATACTCATAAGCAATAACTCTTACGTTTTCAATAGAACATATGTTTGTATAAAAAAAGTTGTCGTTTTTGGTGTTTATCTTCAAAATGAAATGCGCAGTGGGGACGAGCTAAAATGCAGAGTAGAATGTGATTACTCCTAGTACATACAACTAGTCAATCATATTACATACTTGTACCTTTTCGGACTACAGAGAGGTTTAGAGATCTCTGTGGTCTCTCCTAAGTCAAAATTATAAATCAACCTAACTTCCGACTCGACTGTAAGACTAGAAAATAATTTTAGACAAAATGCATCGTAAGATAAGAATCTCAAAATAAAGTATTGAATAAGTATTTTACCAACATCAAAGTTAAGATATACTTAAACAATGAAAGCAATGATATTTATAATGATAATAAAATGAGATATGAGATTCGGTCAGCCATTTTCCTTGTTCGTACTAGCTGACTTCAATTTGATACAAAATAAGTATTTTATAAAATTGAAAAAATACTCAAAAAAAGTTAAAAAAAAAACAATTTAAGATCTTCCGGTTTAAAATATTAAAAAAACAATGTTGAAATAAATTTAATTTTTGTCTTTTTATGAATTATTGTAATAAATTTAAGAGTAGTTGTCTGTGTTGATCGTAACCGATTTAGTTGATATTGTACCTAAAAGTTAGGTATTTCTATATTATACTTATTGTGAATTAAATAATTAATTACCTCTATAGCTTTTGTGACAAATTTTTAAGTTGCACAAGAAATAGTAGTGGAATAAGGTCGCATTGTTTGACTCGGCCATCTTGGACTCTTCTGTATTACAGCCTAATATAAAATGGTTTTCATACATAAATGGTTAGAAAACTTTTTTATGTTTAGCGTGCAATGTGAGAAGAGTTGTTAGGTGTCCATAGACAAAGTTATATCAAGTGTCAGTGGATAGTTATATGAAAAAACACGAAAGCGAGTGTTGTATGACACTTGATATAGCTTGTTCAGCGTCCATTATACAGTTTTAGTGTCGTAGATTTAAATGTTGTTCCCAATAATTTTTAAGAGCGTGGTTTGTGTAAAATTTTTCAAAACTGTTGAGCGCCGCGGAGGTTTTGAAAAATTTCATCACGTCATTTCCGTTCGAATAGAAATTTAAAAGAATACTCTTTCCTAAATTGTAAGGCAATTATAACCGATATTTACACCTGTAGTCGTTACTTGGCTGTTTTTAAGTAATTTATTCATTAATATTTTCACGTAATTTATGTGTCTATAATTAATTAATTTATTGGAATTAATTATAATTGAAATAATAAAAAAAGATGAAAATTTGAAACCTTTCTTCACTTATACAATAGTTTTTACAATATGATATTTAATATCTCAATGGTTGTAACTATACATTTCTTGTTCTAAATATATTAAAACCCGAGTTAAGTTTCTTTATTGACCCACGC
Organism: Alsophila aescularia; assembly: GCA_946251855.1. Lineage (NCBI taxonomy): Eukaryota > Metazoa > Arthropoda > Insecta > Lepidoptera > Geometridae > Alsophila > Alsophila aescularia. The sequence continues at coordinate 26,896,372 of OX276384.1, forward strand.
TTGAAATAACCGATCCTATTTTATTGTCCTTCCAGTATTAATTACAACATAAGCAACTATTGAGTTATTTGATAGAATTTCAGTTTTGACACGTAGTTGAAAAGTTACAACTATAGGTAGGAACATTACTTTGAAATAGCTTCTACCTATTACAGAATCAAACTAATTCTTATGAACAGAACTGGAATCTCTGACATCTGTAGATAAAATTAATATCATTACAACAAAACCACTCCTATGGGACTGCCATGACAATACCCAGTGGGATAAAATCTCAAAAACGTTTGTGTTGTAAAAAAGCAATAAGTAGCACTTAATTTCTCATGAACAAGGAGATAAAAATAAAAAAGATCATATCAATAAATTTGGTAAAATAAGGTATAATTTGAGTTCGAAAAGGAAATCTTGTAATGTCCTTTCCATGTGTTTCAACTCTGCACCGCTCATGACAGGAAAAGGAAATATCTTTCTAACTCTACCTGTGCTTCAGAAATACGCCCATTGTAGAAGAACTCTACGGGAAGGGATAGTTATTTTCTTTATATCATAAACATGTAACGCCATGCTACTTTGCAACACACAGGAGGTTTTTACTATTTGACTCTACCGTTTTTTCCGGGAGGTATCCGTGGTCAGATCGCTTGTAGATTGATCTGACCACGGACACTGTTTTTGTGTCCCTGGTCAGACTGGTTAAATTACAGTGTCCGTAGTCAGAATCGGTAAGTATCCGTGGTCAGATCGCTGTGTTAGATTAATCTGAAAACGGCATTGCTGCTGGATTAACGGCAAAAGGAATCCGTGGTTCAAGTACAGTCTGCTCTACCATCACAACCAAGCTACATTAATATTTCTATGCAAATATTACCTATAAACGGAAAATTAGAAAATTACTCATTTACTGTCGAGATAGTCCACACAAAGATGGCAGAAAAAGGCAGAGATAAAAAGCTAGTAAGCAATATTTTGTGTGTACTAATTGGTAGGACAAAACGAAATCGTACTTACAAAGAATAAAGGAATTAAAATAATAATTTAATCATTTTAATATGTATGTCAAATCGTATATAATTTTTCGCCAAAAAAATTAATAACAAAAATAGGCCGACAGTCAACTTCACCTAGTTTTCAAAGTTTTGTTCTATACCGAGAAAAAACGTGGCAAATATCACACAAAACAAGTGTGTCATGTCACCCTCTTTAGCAAGACAGCCCCTGTCACCCCTGCGTGTAGAATCAAGGGTGCGAAGAGAACATTGTTCATTTAATGACAGGCTTGTGTCATAGAATACTCCGAATTATACCGATGGTTTTGACAGCTTTTAAAAAAAAAATATATAGGTAATCATATTGGACGAAACTGTAAACGGATTTCTCTTTACCAATTAGCTAAATAATATTGAACTCTAAAAAATAATCAATTAAGTAATGCTTACTCCGCTCGCTCAGCGACTTGAATAGGATCTTGTCATAAGCAATCGCAATTTTCTTTATCCGGCGAGATCTCTCACCAGCCCTCAACTGGGAGGTCCTAGAATTCATTCAGCACTTCGTCGCACTATCTTTACCTAGATCTTCCTCACCCTCTCCCATCTTTTTTAGGTGGCCGAGTCAGCGAAGTCTGTGATAGAGGACTTCAGTACAAACAAAAATGTAGAAATACTAATATGTGTCTATATCAGACTATCTATAGTATATAATATTATAAAGCGTTTCAATTTGTATATTTTGTTGGTTTGTTTGTGTGTAATGGATAAACTCAAAATACAACAAAAAAAAAAATTACGTCGCCGCATTTGAAAATTCTTTCATCTATAGAAAGCTTCTATTAGCGAGTAACATCACATGAATTTTATTTTTCAAAATATTTGAAATCCATTCGTAAATTGCGATAATGTAAACCAAGGTATCTAAAATTTGCCAATAAATTAATTACTTGGCGTGCGCTACGAAAACTATTGCTGATTGAGCCATTTTCTGAGGATAGTTTGAAGACCATAATATTTTGATATCAGATTCTATGCGAAGCCAGGACGGGCTGGTTTAGGCTAAAGTGAGATAGGTAGGTACAATATTGTCATGTCGCATGACGTGAGGGCGAAAACCGAATCTTCTTTTATGTGTTGCGCTCCTCTTCGATTTGCCATGTTTTTAGGAACAGTACTCTCATTAAGTGGCTCCAGTCACGCAAAGGAGCCTTAGAGTACTAAATTACGTGGATTTTCTCCATATTTAAACTTCTAGCTCCCTGTACACTCCTGAACATTGCTCCATTTTGATCCCAGTCTCATAATCTAGAAGGCAGTAGTTCATTTAGAAGCCGTGATACAAGTGAATGCAGTGTGATGTTGTCACTTGTCATACGGCGGGATCACGACATATTTCAAATCCTCTGTATAACAACATCACCTTGACACTCCTTGCTTATTACGAGCGCCGTGTAGACGCAACACTACTCCAGGAAACTTTACTTATTACGGATCACACGAGTTTTCCAGCAGTTCTAGAACATCAACTAAAGCAGGCCTCCTCCCCCCCCCCTTTACTTTATCCATTAGTTCCAGAGCATCTACTAAGGCAGGCCTCTTTTCCTCCCCTCTTTATCCAGCAGTTCTAGAGCATCAACTAAGGCAGACCTCGTCCCGCCCCCTTTATCCAACAGTTCTGGAGCATCAACTAAGCCAGGTCTCCTCCCCTTTTCAGGTTTCCATCCGTCAGCGCTCCCCTGGACGGCCGGCTTTGCCACAAGAGGAATGAGACCGCACATGTTCGATAGATACGATAGATATAACTACGTGTAAGAAACGAATACATAGTCTTTTCATTACATCCTGTTTAATTATCCTTGGGTGTTGATAAGCCGTTAAGATATGATCATTCATTCGTCATGTTGACAGAGAGTCAATCTTTAGTCGTATACGGTAACAACGAAAGATCATTTTTAGGGTTCTGTACCCAAACTATCCAAACGGAGCCGCATCAGTAAGCCTGCGCCGGCGCCGCCGTCCGGCAATCAAGTCCTACCTTTAGAGGGCTGTGCCTTCTGAACCGTAATAGGTATAGCCGGTTGTAATTATTATAAGTCCTTACATATGAATTTGGCATTTTATATGGAACAAATATAACGAGAAATGCTATGAAATAATATATTTAATCAATCAAATTGATCAAATTGGTTGTATGTACCATTATTACTGCACTTTTGCCATTTCGAACGCAGTTCATTGATTCCTTTGCTGAATAAATTGTGGGAGCGAAAATGAATAAAATCTTTCAAGGCCTCATCGGAATTGAATCGAAGTGGCGGCGTAGCGTAGTGAACCCATATTATACAGGAAGGATCATTTAATTACAATAGAATGCAATGGGAGAACGAGAAATAAGTCTCTATCGTGGTCCCATTAATAGGTCAAAATCCTAGGACCACCAAAAAACAGCATTATTTTTTCCCAAAGCATTTTTCCTTGCAGAAAGTTGTCTAAATTCCAAAAAAAGTGGTAATCTGTTGGAGCCAGGTCCAGGAAGTAAGTAAGGTGGGTGTCGGAGACAATCCAATCGCAAGTCCTCTAATTTAGCGACCGTCTGTCGTGCAGTGCAGTGAGTACGAGTAGGCAAGCGTTCTCCTGCTGCAGCAGAGGGCTAGAGCAATTGACCAGCCTTGGTTGTTTAACGGCTAGCTTATCCATCATGGTTTGGAATAGTTGACAATACACATCTGCTGTAATTGTCTGGCCAGTTAGGTAGTAGATGACACCAGCACTGGTCCACCAAACACTCACTAGTCACTTTTTTTGATTCCAACTTTCGCTTGGGGCAGGATTTGGCCGGTTTTCCTGGGTTCAAACATTGTGATGAACGTTTCCGACTATCGTACAAGATACATTTATCATCACAAGTAACGATACAATTCGTGTTTGTAAGTGTGCTTTACTTAATTTATGCAGTACCCATTTTTCGAGCTTTTCACTTTTCCTATTTGTTTCAAGTGAATTAAAACTGTTTTATCATTAACACCAAAGCCTGCCGCTAACTCTGACGTGGTTTGCGATAGAAACTCTGAGGAATAAAGGTTCTCAAATGGCGACCACGAACAAGCGAGCGAAGTGTAGGGAGACCCCCCACACGATGGACCAACGACATTGTAGCCATCGCAGGAAATCGGTGGATGGAGACGGCACAAGATCGCTCGTCATGGCGCTCTTTGGTGGAGAACTATGTTCAGCAGTGGACTTCTAAAGGTTGAAATGATGATGATGCAGACCAAAGTGGCCAGTTCGACAAAACGCCAATTTCATATGTATGTTACGGAACGTGTTATTATGGCGGATATCTACACTATTTACACTTATATTATAAAGAGGAAAGATTTAATTGTTTATATGTTTGTTTATTTGTATGTTATGTTTGTATGTATGTTTGTTTGTAATGGATAAACTCAAAAAATACAGAACCGAATTTAAAATTTATTTCACCTGTAGAAAGCTACATTATCAGCGAGTAGCAAGGACAAAAAAATATTAAAAAAAAAAAATGAGATCCCTTCGAAAATTTCGAATTTTAAAAACTTCTTCAAGGGTGGCAGTAAAAAGTTTCGGGGAGTGAGGGTCGCCCTGTTTGACTCCTCTTGTAATTCGAAAGGATTGTCCAATGGTGTTTACTTTTATTGCGACCGTAGTATTTCGATAGATTTTGCGGAGGAGGTTGATGTATGTGGTGTTTATATCCTGGTTAGTGTCGTGCATGGAAGAGTGAAGGGTGAGATATACTATCGAATGCTTTCGTGTAGTCAACCAACGCTAGGTACAAAACACAATGAGTTCAAACGCCTACGTAGGCGTTTGAACTCATTGTGTTTTTCGATAATTTGATTTAAGGTGTGCAAGTGGTCAGTCGTCGTTAAGCCTCGACGAAATCCTGTAGTGCAAGCCTAATGTCCCTGAAATCCGGTTTACGATTATTGTAATAAAGGCCTGATAAAGGTGCGAAACAAGGCTGATAGGTCGGTAGTTACCTATATCAGCCAATGCCGCATTCCTTGTGAAGTAAAATTATGCTGGAGTGGCGACAGTTTAAAGGGAAGTTACCAGTTTGTAGAATTGAGTTGAACAGGTTAGCAAAATGAGGAAGAGTAATGCCGCCTTCACCGGGAGTTTTACTGTACTTCATGCCGCAGATCCCAAGGTGAGCCTCATATCCTGTGACAGGCTCGACATCCTCTGCGCATGAGTATTCCTCTGGGAATTCTTGGGGATCTGCAGTACTAGATTTTAGAGGGCTTTGTAAAAGTCTTCTATAAACAACGCTATACCCACGCAAAAGGTGTCGTGTTTTTTATTTTATTCTTAATCTCCGATCTTCAACGAGAGAGGTGTTATAAGTTGGGTGTGTATGTAATTTGTATCACTGTGTGTATCCATGTGTCTGTCTGTGGCATCTTAGCTCCCAAACGAATGGACAAAAACACAGTTAATTACAATGAAACATCATTATAACATCTAAATTTTGCAAGTAAATAAGTCAATTTTCTTTAGAAATGTCGGATTGACTAACGGTGCAAATAATCTCTATTGTATTACTCAAGGTAGCTCTTGTTCCATTTTAAAGACCTCAAGTAGATATTTTTACATTGATTGTCTTTTTGTATCTTGAATCTGTGTTATAGTATATTATTACCCCTGTAATGGAACTTCTAATAGAACAAAAGTGGTTATTCGAACTCATATACAACTGCTTTATATGGCCTACAATTAACTCTTTTATGCAGTTGAGCGGCGTCTAACAGTAGCAAGAGAAACCCTAATAAAACCTTCAGTGACAAAATGCTCTTCGTAACTCTCTATAAAAGGTGTAAGTGGTAAATTGGTTCTAGAATTATCTATTATAAAGGCAAGGGTGGTATTTGGTTCCGATACTGCCACTTTTGGTAAATTTTATACCTACAGACGTTTGCAGAAGCAGTTATGCAACTTAAAACTGCTTCCTGTACTCTAATGCCGCTATTATACATCTTAAAGTTACAAAATAGGCTGCAATTTCCACCAGTGTGTTGGTTGGGCAGCTCTTAACAAACTTGTAAGCATACGAGAGATGTTTAGGGAACATTTTGTAATAACTGCATCTCGGAACTCAAGGTCCTGTGAGGGGGCCGCCAAGATCACTCGATTTTTCTCTATTAGACTATTTCCTATGAGGTTAACATTAACAATGTAATTTACAAAACATGTACATTAGATGTATTGTAGAAGCTGGTTACTTAAAATGTACACCAGCTGGATTTATGTATTTATGTATGTTTATTGTTTATCCGTTGGCTAGTGCCGTTGGCTAATACAGGGTATCCTACACTGGGCTTCAAAACATAGTAAGTACCATACTTTTAATGTGTGTCTGTTCGCGTTAAAACTACTGGACCGATTGCAATGAGATTTTTACTGTTGGATAGCTTAAATTTTTACTTAAAAACTGGTGTATTTGGTGTCTCAATCCAATGAGTAAGATCAAAGCAACTTAATAAAAACTATTAATTTTAAAAGTGTGGTAGGTACTTCGTTTTGAAGAAGATAGTTTGCGGTGGGATTGGGATGAATTATTGTCCTGTATTTATTACCGCAAGCAAATTTTTTGTACAATGTTACATCCTATTTGTGAACATAATAACAAAAAAAAACCTTCCCCATTAATTTAGCAATATACCCCTTAAAATTTCCCAGTAGACTTATAGAAACATTGGGAGACGTGACTTTGCACACATGGTACGCATTATCTATTTCATTCAAGTCTCTGGACCCTCTGTTACGTTTACCCCAAAATAATATCAAACCGTGACGTAAGCAGGGGTGAGGTCGTCGACCCGAGGGACCCAGGGTGTAAATTCGGGTGAATAACCTCAAATTTTTGGGGTCGGTTTTTTTCTACGAAATTAATTTTTGTTTCCCTTGTGACGTAGGTTGAGGGAGGGGCCCGATTGTCAAATATATTGATTTTGGGGTTCCAGATTGGTTTTTCTTAGTCTAATCTTTACAGAAGTCGCCAAGTTATGAAAACATTGAGATTTATTGAGCTTTGGTAGTCTGGTCCAAAGATATACTGGGTTCACTCCTCGGCCTGACCTGTTATGTGAGGTTTCCAATGGTTCTGTGCTTCGGAGGGCAATCCCGACTGTTGTTGATTAATGCAGTCAAAGAGTATACAAATACTAAGTACAGCAGTCTGTAAGCAATGTCAGAGGCCAGCTTAGTGCTGGCCTCTGTCAGAGTTTGTCAGGCCGTGTTCATGTGACAAACAAGTAACATTATCACGAATGATACAATCTCCTTCAATATAGGTAAGTCCTCTATATCTCTAACTACCTAGTCTGTGACCTGTAACACACTCGTGGGCAATGAAATCGACTCAGCTCCTACGCGCAACGACAGTAAGAAATATCAGTTACTAGAGTAACAGATATTTACTATAGCGCGTAGGCGCGTAGGCATCTATGCGCGTAGGCATAGATGCCTACGCGCGAAATCATAGGTGTATTTTTTCTATGTAATTATTAATTAATTTAAAAATTAAATCGATTATTTGAAAGTTGGTAAAATTAGGTTACACGTTTTTTTTTTCGTAAAACTCTTTCACATCTTACTGAAAATATGAACAGTTAGAATTAATGTTTGAAAATATTGCTCAAGTAAGTTTTGCGCCGGGAATACCCATAAATTAATTTTCTTTGATAATTATTCTAATTACAAAACATTATTTTTTACATTAGTTTTTTTTTTCTTTAATGGTTTTTCCATTGCTTGCTTTCAAATTTGTACAAAATCTCGTATAAGTACCGTATCTCAAACCACTCAACTGATTTTCACGAAAATAATGTAATTATAAAGGTGAGATGGTAAACTTTACGAATATAGTTTTTATTGTTTATTACGTATTTTCAGAATTAGAAAAACACAATTGCGTTCTTGGGGTCTAGAGTTGATTTCATTGCTCGCGAGTGTAGATGTGAAGGTATAAAGGGGCCGGCGGGGGCTAAAATTAGTATTTGTATACTCTTTGGATGAAAATTAAATGTCCTTACAAACGTACCTTATTCCAAAATCATTGTAAAATTGAAGCATATTTCCACCATGTTCTGACATTACTCGGATTCGTTTCAAGAAGTAAGTATTTAGAAGAGATAAATACCGTCGGGAACCTAGATAAACACTATCCCAGTCAGAGTCTATACTTATAATGAAGTAGTAATTATTTAGAAGAAATAAATACCGTCGGGAACCTAGATAAACACTATCCGAATCAGAGTCTATACTTATAATACAGTAGTAAGTATTTAGAAGAAATAAATACCGTCGGGAACCTAGATAAACACTATCCCAATCAGAGTCTATACTTATAATAAAGTAGTAAGTATTTAGAAGAAATAAATACCGTCGGGAACCTAGATAAACACTATCCCAATCAGAGTCTATACTTATAATAAAATAGTAAGTATTTAGAAGAAATAAATACCGTCGGGAACCTAGATAAACACTATCCCAATCAGAGTCTATACTTATAATACAGTAGTTAGTATTTAGAAGAAATAAATACCGTCGGGAACCTAGATAAACACTATCCCAATCAGAGTCTATACTTATAATAAAGTAGTAAGTATTTAGAAGAAATAAATACCGTCGGGAACCTAGATAAACACTATCCCAATCAGAGTCTATACTTATAATGAAGTAGTAAGTATTTAGAAGAAATAAATACCGTCGGGAACCTAGATAAACACTATCCCAATCAGAGTCTATACTTATAATAAAGTAGTAAGTATTTAGAAGAAATAAATACCGTCGGGAACCTAGATAAACACTATCCCAATCAGAGTCTATACTTATTATAAAGTAGTAAATATTTAGAAGAAATAAATACCGTCGGGAACCTAGATAAACACTATCCCAATCAGAGTCTATACTTATAATGAAGTAGTAAGTATTTAGAAGAAATAAATACCGTCGGGAACCTAGATAAACACTATCCGAATCAGATTCTATAACTTATAATAAAGTAGTAAGCAACAATAAGTCTGTATATAATGAAGATAATTTAAAAAACCAAACTATAGCATTTTTAATGGTGTCTGTCTATATGTTTGTTCGCTCATCGCGTAAAACTATTGGACCTATTTAGATGCAGTCTTCACTGGTGGATGTCTTAGGTTTTGACTTAAAACTAGTGTATTTGATACCTTAATCCAAAGAGTAGTAGCAGAGCAATCAATAAAAGCTATTTGACGTCTGAACGAAACTTGATGAAATTTGGTATATTGGTACTTTTGGTTCTGGAATAACACAGATCCTTATAGCCCAGAAAAGTTACCACGCGGGCAAAGCCACGGGCACAGGTAATAAGATAATTATGGTGGAAATATGCTTCTTTCTCCGCCGGCCACTTAAAAATACCAATTACAAAACAAATCTATCAATCGTACAAAAAGTGGTGATGTTCAAATACTCTAACTATACCTACATACATACCGAATGTAATTCCGAAGAAGTTGAATCACATCCAAATTAAAACAAAGAGACGGTCGGCAGATATAAGCGCTATCTTGACGGATTAATTGGTTATCCCCTATCTAAAGGGATTGATGATTGTTAAGGCGGTCGATGCCTACGACGCCATCTATTGTCTAGTAGAATAACTTTAGACGCCTACCGATAATGCAATGCCATCTACTGGCGAGTGGAATAGCTTTAATAAAATAGTAGCCAGTTCATACTAGATGGCGCTAATAGTATGAGGTTACGCATAGACATTTCTTTCTGTCGTTGGGTTACGCCGGTCAATCTGGAATGTTCGGGTATTGGCTATAGGGTGACGCAATGAGCGAGTACCCACGAGAGCTTCCCGGAGATCGTGCGCGTTGGGCACTGATCTATATGGATTTACTTTGCCGTACTATCGTCGGCTCTTTGCGCTCTCTGGGGGAGGCCTATGTTCAGCAGTGGACTTCTAAAGGCTGACATGATGATGATGATGATGACTGTCATTTGTGCCGATTCAAAGCGCCCTCACCGAGCGTCCATGGAACTAAAATTGACATCATGTCATCTCCTAACGTTAGTCCGAGAATAAATAGTAGTACAATGCGTTAGTTCCGTGGACGCTCAGTGAGGGCTATAATTGCCAAAATGGCAATTATAGCAAAACATATGCTCTCGGGTGATCGTCAAAAGCCTGTCTAGAGTACGTGAGTAATAATGAAGTTGTATACGGTGTAGGGGTGTAGCTAAGGAGCGCATCGCTTTGAGCATTAAGTTTTTATTATCCAACCCCCGTAATCTAGGCGACAAAGCCCAAGCCGGGCTTTGTACCCCAGGGTGCCCTTGAGCAAGTCAGCAAATTTTTAACTTTGAGTGCGCCTTCTGCGTCACGCATTGCGGCGGAGCACTCTCGCTTAGTGATCTCGAAATTAACGAAGGACGGACAACCGCTGAAGTAGACGTGTCCTCGAGAGTGGCGTCTGGTTTTATAGGAATACCTATAAAACCTAGAAAAACCTCATGTTTTTTTTCTTTTGCTCCGCACTAGTGGTGCATTTGCAAATTGAAATTAAAATCAACAAATATTGAGAATGTCGAGCCCCAGTCAGTCAGGTAGTCAAAGGTCTAGGCAAGTCTCAGTCAAAGTCACGATTCAGTAAAGTGTTGGAACTTTACGATCTATCAGAGAACTTACGATGTATCAGAGAGAACATGAAATAGGACGGTTTTTTGTGTTTGTTTCATTATCCTACTGTCATGCACGTTAATGTTTAAACCCTAATGTTTAATACTCCGCCAACGTTACACATTAACACTCGAAGAAACACAAGTTTGAGAAAAAAAATACAAAACTATACAACGTCACGATTTCGTTTCCTCGCCGAAAACTCAAGTACATATTATTATCGTTACAGAAAAGGGGATAAGTCTGTCATCAAAATAATCAGATTCAGATTTAGTTCACTGAACTGAATATGAGTGAATTAAATCCTTTTGTCGCAGCACTGTTTTGATTTCGTCATAAAGATAGGATCGAAATGTATGTAAAAAAAACATACATACAATCGAACATATAACCGTCTTCTTTTGTGAAGTCGCTTAAAAAACATTTGCTATCGCTCCTTGCTTCGGAAGGCACGTTAAGCCGTCGGTCCCGGTTAACAATTGATAGCAGTCTTCAATCAGTGCGTCCTACCAGTCATAACACACGGAGCTGATACGTGGACACTAGCGGTCAGATTAGTCCAAAAATTCAAGGTCCCTCAGCGAGCTACGGAGAGATCTATGCTTGGAGTTTCTCTGAAGGACAAGATTCGTAATGAATATATCCGACGGAGAACCAAGGTAACCGACATAGCTCAAAGGATAAGCAAGTTGAAGTGGCAGCGGGTTGGTCACATTTCCAGAAGAACCGATAACTGTTGGGGTAGACGAGTTCTCGAGTGGAGACCACGTTTAGGCAAACGTAGTGTAGGATGCCCTGTGGCCAAGTGGAGTGACGACCTGCGAAAAGCGGCCGAAAGACAATGAATGAGGGGAAGACCGAGCTCAGTGGCGTGCATTAGGAGACTACGTGCAGCAGTGGACAGATATAGGCTGATGATGATGCTAAATCACGTCACAAGAAGTGGGTGGATTTCCACATCCATACTTATATTAAAAATGCGAAAATTATTCTGTCTCTAAGTCTGCCTTTTTGTTTCCTTTTCACGACTAATCGGCTGAACTGATCTTGATGTTGCTATGGTAGTTTGAACCCTGGGGAAGGACTTTATCGCGATAATCTGTAGTCTGCGCGGACGAAGTTGCGGTCACAACCTAGATATCAGAACACGGTGCAGATAAGCTACTGTCTCCAAGTATACTGTATCAATTTGTCTCGGTGCGCATCCTGTCTATCTGTATATGAATTATCGATCCGTTGCCATAGATACTTTAGAGCTGTGCCGACAGCACGGGGGCGTTGTTTTTGTAACGAAGCCAACTTTAGATTAATTTTTTACCCGAGTACTGCAAAGCAAGGGAAGGGTAATGAGTTTAACAGTTGATGTATGTTGCTACATCAACTATTGACTGAACTGTTGTTGTTGATTGGTGTGGATGTTCCACTATAGCGTCGCCCCTATTGGTCCGATTTTAACAAACGAGGTATCAATCGATTCGTCTTCAGATATAGTGTCATTTGCTATTATATTGTTTTACCCGACTACGACGAAGCAAAGGGAAGGGTTCAGGTTCAAACTAAAAACATGGTTCAATTTTGACAAGCGAGGTATCAATCCGTCTTCATTTAGGTCCGTATTAATAAATCGCTCTTGGTGGAACTCTCAAGTGCGATATCAACTGATACGCTCTCAAGTTGTGATCAGCATCTTAAGATCGTCGCTGATTAATAAAGACATATCAAGAGCATATCAGATCATGTCGCTTTCAAGAGCAGCATCTCAAGATTTTACGTCACGAACCAGAACTTGAGAGCAAGATTGAATGAAATATGAATGAACAATTTATTTTCTTTAGTGAAAGTTCGGGTTTTGCTCAAATAAGATATAGCGTAAGGTTAAAATTTATTACTTCGATGTAATTGAATTAAATTAAATGCGGTTATATTAAACTTAATGTTTATTTTCTACATAATAATCATAACCTTACTTTAGTTTTTTGTAGAAAGGATGTAAGCCATATTATTTGTCCATATTTTCAAAGTTACACTATCTATTAAAGAACTTAATGCAATTCATCGAGAAATAACTATAATTTATGAAAATAAAAATTCGTTGATCAGCCATGCAGTATTTCCAGCACGTATTCTTTGGTTACGATTTCGGATCTTTTTAGACTTCAGCGAGTCCCCGTCAGGTTCATATCTACCAAATCTTCGGATCTTTTCGTACTCATGCCAAATAAATATGCTTATTTCCAGAGGAATATAAAAATATTCTTATAATGATGGTTAATATAATTATAATACCCAACTTCTGACATAATATTTTCGAAATCCCTCATTCTAGCAACTGGCAATCATGCTCTGAAGTCACGGATCGACTGCACTCAACATTCTGCATCTCAAAGCACATCGCAAGTGCGCTCTTGAGAGTTGAGATTGATTTATTATTAAATACTAACTCAGCTGACTACGGCATCTCAATATGTTTATTAATTAGATTCGCATCTTGAGATCGCTCTCAATAGCGCTCTCAGAGATGAGGTCGGTTTATTAATACGGCCCTTAGTGTCATAGGCTATTATATTATTTTACCCGACTACTACGAAGCAAATAAAAGGTTATGCGTTCAAACTAAAAACGTGTTCCGATTTTGACAAGCTAGGTATCAATCCGTCTTCATTTAGTGTCATAGCTACGAATAAGTAATAAGTCAGGAAACGTAACAGCGTTAATAAAATGACCCAACAAAAGTCGTGCCCAAGTAGGCGGGGCTTAAAAGTCGTGTCCAGCGCGTCATCAGTCGTACATTTTTCATGCAAGCGAGCACACGTCATATCTTCGCGTACGTTTGTTTTTATCATTGTGAACTACAGCTGTGAATCATCATGCCTGCATGTGTTGTGAAGAGGTGCAGGAGCCATACAAGATTAAAATGTCCAGGGATCACTTTTCACACTAGTGAATATAATAAATATAATGAATTATAATTTTGCAACTACTAAGTAGTTGCAAAATTATAATTATATTCAAAGACGTTCAAATACATTATCAAACCGCGATGGTCAATACTATGCAAAATGAAGTCAGTCAATTTTTGCACAAAAGTTTTTTTTCTACTCGATGAAATTTTGAAATTAAGTTGTTATTATTTCACGCAGATTCATACCGAAGAAACGTCAACATATTTAGGAGAATACTAAACAAAATGAGAAAATAAACAATAATGAACGATTACAGTTGGTATGTAATATAGGTTCGGCTTTTCGACTCATGGGAATAACAATAGCATTAAAAAAACAGTTCATAGTTTGATCGAATTAAAGCACGTTTAATTTTTCAGGCTAATGAAAATTCACCTTCTGGAAATTTTGAAGTGTTTGATTTACCTGAGTTGCTCAAAAAAACAAATAATGCAAACCCTCAAGCACAAAAGGCACAAAAACTTGTAAGATTTCACTATTATTTTTTGCACTTAATATTTAGGTTCGATAGGAATTTTTATTTTAGCTGTATATGCGTATCTATTTCAATTAGAGACAGCCTTTCATAGATTTGAAACTGATCTTCATAAGGTTATTTTCAGGAGAATAATATCAACACTGAATGTAATGACGGTGTTGAAGAAGAACCAAGAAAAACAAAATTAAAAAATAATCTTATTTCAACCGAAGTCTTTAGTTTTGAAGAAAGAGGATCATGCGTAACACCGATAAATATACCATCGTCAGATATTGAATCTGCTCTGAATACTCCTAAAACACACATTTTAAAGCAAAAACTAAGAAAAAACTATTTTGGCAGTATAACGACTATCACAGATCAGAAATCTACAACGCCCAAATAAAAGATTAACTATGAAGAATATGTTAGCTTTTTAGAAACGTTTAACAACCATTTCGACATACTAAATTCAAGACCGACCAATACGAGTTTAAACACCCTTTTTCAGTGCTAGTTAAAGAAAAACTACATGACGTTTTGGATCAAAGCGGAAAATATATTAAAGGTCTCTAAATCAACGTGCAGTCAAAAAAAAACTCGAACAGTAAATGAACAAAGAGTAACAGTATATACTAACTCCTTGAAACCAGTGACCAAAACTCAGTCCAAAACTGGACTTCTAGGACTCCTCATATGTATTTCAAGTTTTAAATTACTTTTTGCACGGCTAGTAGAGTTACAAATATATAAATTTATTTAACCATATTAAGCCAAGATCATATTGAGTTGTTTTTGGAGTGATCCGCAACCACGGCCGTTGCAACAAATACCCAAACGCCTGACAGTTTATGGAAATATATAAAAATAATTTACTGAACTTGAACCTCAGCTCTAAATTCACAGGCAACCGCATACCATTGAAGGACATTCCGTTGTAAATTTCTCAGAATCCGTCATCACTACATTGCGAAGAAAGATTCTCTTTTAATGTCTTCTGGACAAAAACTTAATAAATTAATTATATTTCGTGGGACAAAGAATTTAATGAATTGTAAAAAGTGAGCCAAAAAAAAAACATTGTACAATAATATTGTTTTATTACTGACTTGGTCCGGTCCACTTATTGCATAACATCGTCAACGCCGCTATGACTCAGCTGTCATAGCAGACATTGCAGCACGCGCGTGAACCAATCCCTGCTTTCGTTCTGAATTTAAACCAATCACCAAGCATGTCTATTTATAACCTCGGAAGTGATTCGTACTTTGAATCTTACGTCGTTTTGGTTTGAAGTAGGGACACTTTTAATGTGGCATTTGTTCTGAATTAGAGTTCCTGACTTATTATTTATTCGTAGTGTCATAGGCTATTTTTAACCCGACTACGATTAATCAAACGAAGGATTATGTGTTTAAAACTAAAAACTGGGTCCGATTTTGACAAGCGTGGTATCGATCGATTCGTCTTCATCGCAAGAGTGTCATAAGCTATATTTTACCCGACCGTAGTCGGGTTTTAGTTTTTGAACTTATGTCCTGTTATAATGAGTGTAATAAAATATTGAGACATCATATATGAATAGTAATTTATTTTCTTTTGTAGTTACAAGCTTTTGTTCGAACCAAGAGGTAAAATTTAAAAAAAAGATTTTGTTTAAAGTATTTAGGTACATACAATCAGTATAAAAAAACTGTTTCTTTTTTAATGTGGAGACTTCCAGCTATTTCCCCACAATTTCACCAAAATTGGTTTGGTATTTTTCAAGTTGTTTGTTGCTCCATTTATGAATGAAAAGTTCCCGCGCGTGGCTACCAAAGATTAAATGAATTATTGTGGAATTAATTCATCCAATAATAAATTAAACATTGTTTAAAGTGTTTATAAAACATTTATTACACTATAAAGTAAATATTAAGACTCACAAAACTTGTCCGTTTATCACACGATTACACACTTCACAAATAAACGTCTCCTTACCTGAAATAGAAAAAAAAGTTTGTTCAATATTAGCACTCGGCACGACATACTCTGTGTTATTCTAGGACTAAACCTCTATCTACACTAACCACCTTGTCTTCCCCAGTTTGAAGGTTTGGTGATTGTGGGACCTTTATATTGGTACCTTTATATTTGTCATTTACAAGTGTATTATTATAATTTATTGCATATGTATTTTTTTGTAAATTAGTATTGTAAACATGTAAAAAATTACATCTCCGTAGTTTCTTGGTGATCTCTTCTCTAACGGGCGTATTTCCGAAGCACCGGTAGAGTCAGAAGGGTATTTCCTTTTCCCGTGTGACATTTAACTCAGTCGGCACATGAAAGGGAAATTTCCTTTTCAAACTCAAAGCATACTTAGTTTATCTAACTTTATTGATTAGATCTATTTATAATATTTTACGTTTTTCTCCTTGTTCATGAGATGACTTGCAAAAGTGCTGTTATTTTGCCTACCTGTACTTATAATAAAGCAATAAGAACGAGAAAGTCAGTACAATGAAGATAATTAAAAAAAAGCTCTAGGGTACTTAAAATAAGCTACTGAACACTTTTTTTTTTAAATCGTGTCTGTCTGCTTGTTTGTTTGACTGTATTTTTGTTCGCGCATCACGTAAAAACTACTGGTCCGATTGCTATGTGGTTTTCACTGTTGTATAGCTTAGGGTTTGACTTAAAAACTGGGGTATTTGGTATCTAAATCCGATGAGTAAAAGACGAGCAAACGATAAAATCTTTTTGACGGCTGAAGGAATTTTGATCAAATGTTGGTATATTGGTATTTTAGGTCTTGGAATAGTACATAGAGTACTATTAGAGAAATAAAAACGCGTGCGAAGCCGCGGGTACAGCTAGTTTACAATAAAATACTTTGAGTTTGCGCAAACCTGTACAAACTACTTTCACAAGTAAGAGTATACGTGAGGACGGCATCACGGTAGCTCGCACAAGCTCAATAGCTGTGCAAGCCTGGAACTGTGCAGTCCAATCTTCAGGACGGAGCAAGGACTCGCGCAGGCAAGACGGAGCGTATAGACGGGGCTTTGAGTATTAATCTAGATACTTTACGCTGAACGTTACTTTACGCTGAACGTTACTTTTTTCGTGTCTTTTTTATAACACTTGATTTGGGCATACTTCTATTATTATACGCACACGTAGTACTTTAATTTATTCAGAGTTTAAAGAATAAATTAAAGTATACATTTTTAATTTGTGCCTTTTCCTACAAACTTCCATCAAAATTCGTTCAGCATTTATACAGCTGAGAGGCAACAGAGATGCTGATGTTAGGATACATATTTGTCAAATTACGACAGCAATGCAAATATCTAAACAATTTCTAAAGGAAAAGTTTGATCACACGGACGGGCCTCGAACCCGCACCACCCGTGCCTCTGCGCGACACACGCCTTTAACTAATTCGGCTACCGAGAACACTACACCGCCATCCAATTTTTTCCTGTGGAATATTATTAGATAATAATATGTTCACGCTTAGCAGGCGTTAATGCTAAAATCATAGAAGCATTAGATCCTATACTGTATGTATATCGAAGAAGCGTCGAGACCGCGGCGCGTGCGCAGGTCGTCTAGTCTCGGACTAAGTGAACTTACTTTGATGTTCAACGACGTGCTCCCGCAGCGTCTTAATGCTGTCGAACTGCCGCCGGCACAGGCGGCACTTGTAGTGGTAGCCCACGATCTGAGAATATTTGTTAAAATAAGTTAATTGAAATATCAAAAATCTGTGTAAAAAGCAGGGTTTGGTAAAAACCCGACATTTATAATAAATTTATTAAAAATACATTAAAATAAAAAAACAATATACCCGACTGTGAAAAAACTAAAAAACACGCCAACAAGCTTTTCTCCTTTGACGGGATCAGCTAGAACCTGGTGATATACCCCGACATGCCTCCGAAGTTTTTTAGTTTAGTTCGCAGTCGGGTATTTTTTTATATAATAATTTATTTTGGTTATAAACTTTTTAGTTTAGTAAAAGATTTATATATTTATGGAATGGTCTTTTAAAGACCTTCATTTTGATTTAGTTTTCTTTATTTCATCATCAAGCCGTTTAGGCTTAGGATGCACCAAAGTAACATACATACTCGTACAGTAGTCGCAGCCAATCTGTATGTTTGTGAAGTTATGCTGTGTGAACTATTGCGCAGGTACTGCTGTGAGGATAAAACAGCATAAAGTAAGAGCGAGATAGAATATGCGAAAAACATAAGCGAGTGAGCGTGGCAGTCATACAATGCTGTCTTCACCTTAACATTGGGATTGCGCCTGATTTCCTGATCTGGATCTCAGACCTGATCTGGATCTCTAAGGTAGCTGTAAAATTTATAAGTGTTATAGTTTTTGGTCGTATTTGTGAAACCTGGATAAATATAGTAGACTAGCTGTACATAGTCATTTATCTGGGTTATGCGCCCCCCGCGCCCCCTCCCAGTATGTGTGATATGATCCTCTTGTACCGATGCCCGTCGGAGGGCGAGTGTTTCTTGTAAAACTACTCACGTCAGACAGTATGTGTGATATGATCCTCTTGTACCGATGCACGTCGGAGGGCGAGTGCGTCTTGTAAAACTACTCACGTCAGACAGTATGTGTGATATGATCCTCTTGTACCGATGCACGTCGGAGGGCGAGTGCGTCTTGAAAAACTACTCACATCAGACAGTATGTTTGTTATGATCCTCTTGTACCGATGCACGTCGGAGGGCGAGTGCGTCTTGTAAAACTACTCACGTCAGACAGTATGTGTGATATGATCCTCTTGTACCGATGCACGTCGGAGCGCGAGTGTTTCTTGTAAAACTACTCACGTCAGACAGTATGTGTGATATGATACTCTTGTAACGATGCACGTCGGAGGGCGAGTGTTTCTTGTAAAACTACTCACGTCAGACAGTATGTGTGATATGATCCTCTTGTATCGATGCACGTCGGAGGGCGAGTGCGTCTTGTAAAACTACTCACGTCAGACAGTATGTTTGTTATGATCCTCTTGTACCGATGCACGTCGGAGGGCGAGTGGGTCTTGTAAAACTACTCACGTCAGACAGTATGTGTGATATGATCCTCTTGTACCGATGCACGTCGGAGGGCGAGTGCGTCTTGAAAAACTACTCACGTCAGACAGTATGTTTGTTATGATCCTCTTGTACCGATGCACGTCGGAGGGCGAGTGGGTCTTGTAAAACTACTCACGTCTGACAATATGTTTGTTATGATCCTCTTGTACCGATGCACGTCGGAGGGCGAGTGCGTCTTGTAAAACTACTCACGTCAGACAGTATGTGTGATATTATCCTCTTGTACCGATGCACGTCGGAGGGCGAGTGCGTCTTGTAAAACTACTCACGTCAGACAGTATGTGTGATATGATCTTTTTGTACCGATGCACGTCGGAGGGCGAGTGGGTCTTGTAAAACTACTCACGTCTGACAATATGTGTGATATGATCCTCTTGTACCGATGCACGTCGGAGGGCGAGTGCGTCTTGTAAAACTACTCACGTCAGACAGTATGTGTGATATGATCCTCTTGTACCGATGCACGTCGGAGGGCGAGTGCGTCTTGTAAAACTACTCACGTCAGACAGTATGTGTGATATGATCTTTTTGTACCGATGCACGTCGGAGGGCGAGTGTGTCTTGAAGTGCGACAGTAAGTTGTAGATGGTCACGTACGTGCGCGCGCAGATCGGACACACCAGAGATTCTGTGGACAATGTACTAGATAAAGTAAAGGTTGCTAATAAGGTAAGGTAAGGATAGTATCTAAGGATAAGAAAGCTAAACTGGCAGTGGGTCACATTTCCCGAATAACCGATAATCGTTTGGGTAGACGAGTTCTCGAGCGGAGACCACGTTTAGGCAAACGTAGTGTAGGACACCCTGTGGCCAGGTGGAGTGACGACCTGCGAAAAGCGGCTGGAAGAAAATGGATGAGGGGAGCTGAAGACCGAGCTCAGTGGCGTGCATTAGGATAAGCCTACGTCCAGCAGAGGACAAGCATAGGCTGATGATGATTGTAAATTAGGTAATTATTAGGAAATATGATGCGAGGATTAAATAAACTGTTTCTACACTTTTTTTTGACTTCACAAAAGGAGGAGGTTATCAAGTAGTCTGTTTTTTTTGTATGTTTGTTTCCCCATATCTCCATAGATAAATATCTGAACCGATTTGGATGATTCTTCTTTTAATTGAAAGGGTTGACCTTCGATTAGGTCCCTTTTTTATTCTAAATTGGTTCAGTAGTATATTTGTCTGTTTAGACGCTTATAAATATTGTTCACCGATACACAGACGTCATGACAGACAAAACAAGACCAATGAGAATATAAATGATACGCAGAAGACTATAATTTTGTTATGGGCAGGCGTGAAGCTTACCATCAGGCGAGCGCCCTACTCATCTCGATACACAATGTATTATTAATATAGACTACTAGCGACCCGCCCCGGCTTCGCACAGGTAGATATATAGAAAGATAAAATTAGTAGGTACTTTATTTGGACAAATAGAACAACAATTTCTTACAAAAATGTTTATGTTTTAGGTTTTATACTCACGTACCATTTTGTCTATAGTATTATTCTGTTTATCGCAAGGAGGTTGAATTACGGTTCCTATTTCGTGTATTATTAGCATAGAGCATTTCCTACGTCAATTATTATTAGATTTTCTGTGATTTCGTTTCCATGGCAACGTTCCATATACAAAGATCTCCTTAGTTTGTGATCTTACGTAGTATTTATATACTCTTTGGTTTGTGATACAAAGTAATCGAGTTTTTTTGCCAAATTTAATAACTCGGGTTTCATTATTGCAATTTTCAACTACAAATTTCAAATCTCTAGGTCCACCGGGTAGGGCTGCGTTGTCTGTCAGTCAGTCAGTCAGTAGGTATGTCACAGTAAAGTTTGTATTAGGGTTTATCCGGGACTAGAATTCCCGGGAAATCAGCTGTTCTCGTTCCCGGGAAATGTAGCTCGAGAAAAGTCGAGAATGTGGGAAATTATATATATGAACAAATAATAATAATATTCAGGATATATATATATATATATATATATATATATATGTATATTTATTCAGGACAATTCACAACACTTTACCTCGCCCGAAACTAGGTTACCCTTTATTAAAGAACAAAAAACAAGTAAAAATATTCAGCATACATGTAAATATATCCAGTTATCTACACTAATATTATAAAAATATTCAGTATACATGTAAATATAACCAGTTATCTACACTAATATTATAAAGAGGAAACATTTGTTATTTTTTGTGTTTGTATCTTTGTATGTTTGTTTATAATTGATAAACTCAAAAAATAGTGTATCGATTTTCAATTTTCTTTCAATGAGGTATTCATGTTTAGTAGCTTATTTTAAGTACCCTAGACCATTTTTTTAATGATCTTCTGTGTACAGACTTTTTCATACTTATTGCTGTATTATAAATATAGATATTTATCACTTCAAAATTAACATCATCTCAACATTTAGCTGACTATTTAAAGAGATTTTAATTATTTTTGTTTGTGCAATGTTTTCATTACTTTTAGTTATCTTTAAATTTGATTGTTTTTTTTAAGATTTTGATTTATTATTTCTGTGGAATGAAAATATTCTAGCATCTTTTTAATAGTTTGCGTTAAAGTTAATTCAGAGAGTTAATGTTTGTCCACTTAAGCCCGAGCATATTTGCTAAATTAATATTTAAACAAAATAACAAATAAAACGAAATTTCTCGATTTCCCGGAAAGTCCCGAGAAATGCGAGCTCGAGAATTTACGATACCCGGGAAATCATAAACCCTACTTTGTATGTAAGTATCTTCATCAATGTACAGCGTTTTTTTTTGTGCTTGTATACATGTAGAGATTGGCTTGTGACTATAGTACTCACTCTTCTTATACTTCTGAACCCCTCGCCACGAAGCCTGGAAGCAGGGCGCGCACACCTTGCACGCGGTGAGCTCTTGCAGGAACATCTTGGAGTCTTCTTCGCGACGCACTGTCCCTTCTTCTTCCTGGTTCTTCCTGCAATGAGAAGAATGTGTGATAATGGAGCATGCAAAAGTGTCAGCAATGCAGTTCAAAATCTGGCCAAGAATTTATAATAAGAATAATGTAAAAAAAAAACTTTTTTTTCTTTTTTAAGGTTTCATTTTCTCTTATAAAGTTTTTTTAAATTCATTGTCGTCCATTTGTGAGCTATCCTGAAAGTTTCAGCCGGATAACGAATCAGGAAGTGCTCGAAATTTTTTCTTCTTTAGGATAGACAGAAATACATAGATACATATATACATACAAGTGAAGTTAAATAAAAACATTATAAAAAACAGCCAAGTGCGAGTCGCAGTCGCGCACTGAGGGTTCCGTACAAACTTGTAAGTTTATGATCACAAAAAACGGGATGTGACTACTTTACGGTTATCGGGTTTTACCCTTTATTTGTACTATAAGACATTGATTCTCGCCAAATTTCACGATTCTAGGTCAACTGGTTTAGATTCCCTAGCGAGTGTTTAATTTTTATTCACAGCTCCAAGGGATTGCAGACCTGAGCGTTTGTAATCAATTTCAACTTGACCTCCACACGTTCATTAAGAAAAGGGTACTGACAGACAGACAGACAGACGGAGAACGAACGTGATCCTATAAAGGAGGCTTTTTTCTTTTGAGGTACGGAACCCTAAAAATAAGGAACAAGTCATTCCGGTGAACGGGTGCTACATGTGGGGACTGGTCCAGTCTGGTTTCTTATTAAGTCAATGTATTTTTATTATTTTAACCCCGTTTTTAAGTTTGTGGGATATTTCATAGGCCTTATAATTTCAATGTAAATGTGTAAAAGTATTGACAAAAATTGCATCCCCGTAGAGTTTCTTGGTGCTCTCTTCTCTAACGGGCGTACGTCCGAAGCAACGGTACAGTCAGACAGGTTTTTCCTTTTCCTGTGCGTGACACAACTCTGAGTCGGCACATGAAAGGGAAATTTCCTTTTCAAACTCAAAGTATAGTTGACCTAATTTATTGATTTGGTCTATCTGGAATATATATTTTTCTAGTTCAGCAGCCTTATTGTCTAACTCTGGTGGTAATGTCAATCAAATCCATCACCATTTCCATTGGCAGTTCCAGTTCGCCGTCCAGGGGAATTGTCTAATATTTTCGGTGGTAAACGTCTTGGAAATATTGAAAAATGTGATGTCCATTTCGTTCTTTCCACAGACTACTTAACACAAAAAAAGTATGCTCTTACGTTCCATTTCAAGACGAACAGCTTTAAGCACTTTTTAGTGCTTTTTTGAACTAAACGGTTGTAAAATGTTAATTTTGCCATAAACACATGTGTTGTGTTTTATTTGTTTATTATAATCTAATTTTTATCAGTTATGCTGTTTAATAAATGGATATTCTTCAAAAAATAATATTCAAGTATATTATAGCCTGACATTGCGTAGGACGAAACGTAGTTGGTTCGCAAGTTATTATTTATTCTGGACCATAACTACCTGTAGTTATGTGTTTGTTTGTTGTTTACTTTAACATTATTGAAAATCACAGAACTCTACTTTATGAGGGATGAAATGAAAATCAAATGGAAAAAAGAAACATTAAATAGGTTACAGTCACAAGATTTGTGTGAGTTCGTGCGAAACGTGGATAAACCAAAAGTGGAATTGCTTTGTGAGATGTATTGTATGTCGAGAACCTAACGTTCGTTTTAGGACATAAAATTGACAAATATGCCCTGATTTAGCAAAAAATACGTACAAGTACCATATTGTATTTCAGAATGTCATCTGATAAAGTGGTCTTTGCATAGACCTACAATTAGTCATCGAGCTAGATCGAAACTGAACAAATATATCGCAAGATCTGACAGTCTTTGGCTTGGCTATAGGTACAGGAATTTTGGTGGACTAATGAATATTATGTAGGCACCTATTCGAGTCTAGTTTAATTTACCTACTAGGTACATAGACCTATATAGGTACTAGGTATATGCATTTTCACAAATGCTCATCAATTATCATCATACATATTTTATTTTAATGGATTTTTACCTCATTTCAATGCATACATAATCGGTTAATTTTGTATCATTTTACTTCACAGCACAAACTAAGAAGGAGATATACAGATAAGATACTGCTGCATAACCAATGTTGACTCCCCACTATTGCTGTGAGCACCAGCCGGGGTTCAGGAGATGGGCTGCAGCTTGCACCTGTGTCAGTATCAACATCTCCAGCTATCACAAAGCCTGATGTAGCTGTAGGTAGAGACATACAACAAGTTAACCTCTCTTTTGAATTGTTTACAAATTTGATCTAACTCTACAAAAGTAATACTGCACATTACAATATTGACTATGTAGTACTTGTTATGTAGATAATGACAAATGATCATAGCTATATCTGTATTTTCAGATTCAGTTCAGTACCTGTCCATCACAGTAAACAGGATCATTTCAAGTCGGATTGCAGCGGGAAGAGATTCATAGCAAGTCCATAAATTGCAAAAGGATGCTGCTTCTCAAATCTACTTGTTATATTTGTATGATAATATGTAGGTTATACCTATTCACTGTACTTTTTTATACCATTTGAATAAAATGGTGTGTTGGAAATATTTACTTTGTTGTTGTGAATTACTATATAATTACATTGTAATTAGTGGGCTACCAGTGAGCCAGTAATGGCTTGTAGGTTTTTAGAATGTTTTATGGATAGTCCTTATTTAATAAAGACACTAGCAAGTTATATTTTTTTTACAAAAGGTTTTTACAATAAAATAATCATGCTATTTAATAAAATTTGTTTAATTTTCTGTTTCTATATCTGTACTCAGTCTCTGTTTATGCTAAAACTAGCTGCACGACGAGGCTTTGCCCGTGTGCAAACTTTGCCAGCCCCGTTCGAAATTTAAAAACTCTCCCTATTGCACTAAAGAAATATTTCCTCCAAATTGCAAATCTTTAGGTCCACCGGTTTAGCCTGTGTGTTGTCTGTGAATCAGTTGGTAGGTATTTCACTTGAGACATACTATTTCATAGGTAGAGATGTATGTTTCTACTTACATAATAATTTGTAGTTAAAAAATAACAACAAAACATAGATAGATAGATAACCCTTTATTATATATACTTAGAAGTAAATCGTACATTGTACATAATATAATATAGAAGTAGCGGTAACACAATCGGCAGTCTTATCGCTTACAGCAATCTCTAAACCAGAGTAAATGCCAGTAGTATTCATGTCACTCAATCTGAAATATATAAGAAAAAATTATAAAGACTTTGTATCAGTGTAATTATGCTGACATAAATACACTGAATGCGCTACATAAATATGGGTATCACACAAATGATTGCACCTTGCGGGATTCGAACCCGTATCCATTGGTTGACCTTCAGTCAGGGTCACTAGCCACTCGGCCAACTGGTTGCCAAATGTAGTGGCACTGAATGTAAATGACAAAATGATTTTTTCACCTCCTTTTTGAACGACAAATATGACAATGTGCAAAATTCAAGTTATCAGATTGCACTATGGAGAGTGTGCACAAGAACTGCACAATCTGATTCCCCTATGACTGTACAAACTAGACGATTGGCAAAGCGCCACCCTTTTATGATTGAAATACCTCGCACAAGCTCGAAGCGTTACTTCATTCATTGTAAGATCTGCAAAGGAGTGGAATGCTCTGCCCCCGTCAGTGTTTGTGGTAAAATATAGTTAATCCAGGTATGTTCAAGTCAAGAGTGAATAGGTATCTACTAGGCAAGGGTGCTACACTTTCGACCACATCATCAATTTCCATCAGGTGAGATCATGGTCAAACGATTGCATAGTACGTAATAAAAAAAAGGTGCATTAGATATGGGTTGAAAGTAGGCAGTTCCCGATGTCATTTTAACTGATTACCTATAAAGGTATCATTGTAGGTTTTGTACTTTTTTATTTTAATTGTTTATATGACTTGGTATCTTTTGTCGATACTTTTAATACATTTTAACTGTTATTTTTGCAAATTATTTCAAAATGAATGGTTTAGGGTGTAAATAGGCCTGTGATTGTTCCTCAAAACCTTCTGGAGGTGTTTTTCTTCTGCAGCTGGCTACAAATTATCTCATCAACAATATTCTTTATATAAACATACACAGATATAAACCAATATTACATCAATGACTCAGAAACAATCATTTGTGCTCATCACACAAATTATTGCACCTTGCGAGATTCGAACTCGCAACCATTTGTTGACTCTCAGTCAGGGCACTAGCCAATCGTCAAAAGTAGTTACACTGAATTTTAATGACAAAATGATTTTTTCGGTTAACCCCTTACTGTCCACCTCTTGCGACCTGGGTGAACCATGGAAAGTTTTTTTTTTCAACGGCTTACCTTTGTCCACCTGGGTGTTACTTGGGAAATATTTAGTTTCCACTGTCCACCTTGTTATCAAAACTCTTCTGATTTGAAATGCATAGAGATTATGATTATATTTTATTGGTCTATTTTGTTGATATTTGTTGTTAAACATTGAACATCCATAGATATATTAATAGCCACATGGTCAGCACCAATATTAGGGGCTTGTGAGCCTGTTCATTACTTTGGAGATGTTGTTTTTACAAATTCGCCCTTCAAAATATTCTTCATTGTATGTTTTTGTAGGTTAGGTACTTATAGTGCCTGTAATCGAATAAATTAGATATGATAAACTGAAATAAGTGCTAGTAGAAGTAAATATCGAAATATTCTCTTTGTATCGAACTATACAGGATGAATTTTTCAAGTGGGCGTGGATGGCTAAATCAGAAACTATGAGGAATAGCGAAAAGTACTCAAAGGAGTCTCGGGCCCGATTTTGATGAAAACTAAAACTGCATCTTTGGATTTTTGAAAAAAAAACAATATTCCTAGGCGGGAATCGAACATGTTGATTTTGGAAAAAACACATACTGTATTATTCACCATTCGATAGTGTCGCTAATAAGGATTGAATTCTGGGAAGAAATTACATACGGCAAACTTAAGGAAAATGTTGTATTTTAATAAACTGATTCATATTTTAAAGTACTGTTTTAATTCATACCGCATTACCTGTTCCTTGTCCGAAATGATGCTCAATATTTTTCTCAACACAGATCCGCAGCGCGGTCATCTTCACAACATTATGTTCTAATTTCAAATTTTTATTATTTCTTCGCGGTTAAAGGCCACAGTAAAAGAAAAAAATGTAAACAATTGAAATTAGAACGTAGAGTAAATTGGTGCCCATAATTTAGATTTTGTACCACATTTCGTCATTATTACTAACTGTTTGCGTACTGTTTCGTATTAATAGTCGTATAGTAAAAGAGATGTTGATTCAGCAGTTTGGTGAACATTTTATTGCAATTTATGGTCCTGTGCCGTGGCCAGCGAGGTCACCGGATCTTACCCCCTTAGATTATTTTCTCTGGTGGAATGTAAAAAACGATGACTTGAAACGAACTTTGGAAAATATTCTAAGCGGAATCAATAATATTTTAATACTGAATGCAGTACAATCCTTGAGTCGTCGAATCCTAGCTGGGTTCGGTGTATTGAAAACAACGGTCATCATTTTGAACAATTAATCAGTTATGGTTTAACTATTTTCGTTAAAAATGAGCTCTTTCCTTAAGTTTGCCGTATGTCATTTCTTCCCAGAATTCAATCCTTATTAGCGACACTATCGAATGGTGTAATATTACAGTATGTGTTTTTTTTCCAAAATCAACGTGTTCGATTCCTGCCTAGGAATATTGTTTTTTTGAAAAATCCAAATAAGCAGTTTTAGTTTTCATCAAAATCAGACCCGAGACTCCTTTGAGTACTTTACGCTAAACCTCATAGTTTCTGATTTAGCCAACCACGCCCACTTGAAAAATTCAGCCCTGTATGTATCACAAAAAACCAGTGAACTTTCTGTTTGACTTTCGCAAGTTTGGAAGACGAATTTTCGGAGAATTAGTGCCTGAAATTAATAAACCGCAATTAATTATGATACCTAGATTACCCCTTCCCTTTGAACTTACGCAAACAGTCAACTTTTAATTAAATAAAACGATAATTTCGTCACAAACTCAAAGCCAGTTAATACGAAAGGTTAGGACAGAGCAACCTTTTTCATTTGACATATCTCGGTGACGATGAAAATTTAGACAATACCAATATATGTCAAAATATGATGTTTCGTTCATTCATTTCGCTTAATAACAGCTGATAGTGGCGATTCGGTGAAGATCACCGAGGAGATCACCGGTGGAGAGTTAGACAATTCGAATTGGGAGATAAATGTTCCTATTGGTGTAAATGAACGTCAGTTTCATTATCACCAGAGTTAGACAATAAGGCTGCAGGAGACATTTAAGATTATTACTTGTAAAAGTGCTATTTGCAGATCACCGGAATAGTCACCCGTCACTGTCCCCTAGACAAACACCTGGGGCCCGAGTGCTGCTAATTTAAGATCGCTTCCATGGAATCTCGCTGGCATGTCGATGGACTAGTTTTACACATTTGGTATTCTGATAGCTAAATAAGATACATGATGGTTCAGTGATTTTTCCTGTCCTTATTTGGTTCAAGCTGATGCCCGCGGCTTCGCACGCGTGGTCATTTCTGTAGGTTAAAGTACTATTTGTGCTGTTCCAGGACCTAAAATACCAATATACCAACATTTGTTCAAAATTCATTCAGCCGTCAAAAATATTTTTATCGTTTGCACTTCAGTGCTTATTGCGGGTAGCGGGTGGCAGAGTGCAGGGGAGGTGGCAGGGAAGTGGGAAATGTAACCTTGGATTTAACATTATATTTTCCTTAAGCAAATATAATGCTGATATAACACTTTCTTGGATACACCTTAGGGCAGCAGATTACTATAGTAGTAGTAGTACTCTGATGGAATATACAAAACTCAGGAGCTCTCAAAGAATCTCTCTAGAGACAAAGGTAAGTTAGTTGTTAAAGTTATCTTATTTTGAACTTGTATTTTGTATTTTTGTAGCACTTCTGTAGAACAATACTTCCAAAAATATACATGATTATTGTAGTGCGAAACACTACCAATCTACCTAAGTTACAATTTCATCGTCGTGATTACGTCACATGGATTTCTATTTCGCCAAATACGACTCAATTGATCAAACAAACACTTACACCCGTATTCACAAACGTTACTATGAGGTCTCACAGTGCTCACGAACGCACAGGGTCCTACAATCCTATTCATAAATGACACTTGAGTGCCGAATACTGCCGAATACTCTGCGTTCACTTGAAGCAGCGCATTCGTAAAGTAGCTGTTTTAAGCAACGCATAGTGCCAAGCTGCCAAAAAAGAATGAACATAATATTACACGGACCAATCAGAGCGCAGTATTGGTTGCACTGCGTATCGTTTGTGAATTAGAAGGCTCGCAATGACGAACGCATAGTGAAATGGCTTACTTCGCATAGTGTCGCTGCTTGACTTAGGCAAGTATTGTTTGTGAATACGGCTGTTAGTCCAGGATTTCCGGCTAGTAATTATCAAAAAACAAGCATTACATCGTAGTTAGATATCGTACTTGAGGCATAAAATCAATATAAAATACCTAGGTGTTGTCTTGACAACTTCCACCCTGAGGGGGGCCTGCGCTGGAATTCGTGAGCTGCTGGCCTTCCTGAGGGACATCGGGTGGCTGAACTAGCTGTCGCCGCCCGTTTCACGCAAAAGGGGCCGATGATCGGCCTAGTTGCGGATAAGAAGCCCGACCACCAAGTACCAAGTACGTAGATGTTGTCGGATTACTTTGGTCCGTAACTTTGTTAGTACAGAAAAATACTTTCTTTCCATTAATCACCTCAATTCAACGTAAATCGATAATCATTTGTTTCCCAATAAGACCACAGATAAAAACGACATACGAAAGACAAAACGTCAAACACCGTGGAATATATTTGTATATTTTTTTTGCTTGCACAGATATAAATATGTAGTGTGAATTCCATTGAATTTTCCATTTCTGTTCCATAGAATTGACAGGCAAGTGAAGAGTCATGGAAGCCATCTAAAGTTTTAGCAGAATACCAAATTTGTCACAAATTATAGCTAGAGCAATGTTAACCAAGTTAGCTCAGAGGCAGAGTATAGCAAAAGCATTGTTCACCAAGCTAGCTCAGAGACAGAGTATAGCTAGAGCATTGTTAACCAAGCTAGCTCAGAGGCAGAGTATAGGTAGAGCATTGTTAACCAAGCTAGCTCAGAGGCAGAGTATAGCTAGAGCATTGTTAACCAAGCTAGCTCAGAGGCAGAGTATAGCTAGAGCATTGTTAACCAAGCTAGCTCAGAGGCAGAGTATAGCTAGAGCATTGTTCACCAAGCTAGCTCAGATATAGTTAGTAGATTTTACATTTACTCAAAAGTACAGGACAGACTTTGATTCAATATAAAGACCTTCTCAGAAAAGATAGATGGACTGTAAAAGACTTCATTCTATACAGATGTTTGAATATTTTAGCTTACCGTTTATCAATTAATCCATAGATGGCCGACAAGGACTCCTTTGGTTTGAAGACTACCAGAGCTTCACCATCCTTATGGGTTTCCTGTAAATTATATAATCTCAATGGTCAATAATTTATTTTAATACTCGGCGATGGTAGCCTAAAGAGCAATAGTAGCCTAAGTTCAATAGTGCAACTTAGAATCTAACAATATCGGTTCGGTTTTCATAGTTTTTCATTGCTCCGTGCTTCGGAGGGCACGTTATGCTGTTGGTCCCAGTTGTTAATGATTACTAGCAGTTGTTAAGCCATGTCAGAGGCCCTCCAGTGGCCTGACAAACTCTGACACCAGAGGCCAACAAAAATTCATTTTTTTTAAATTAAACCCGCTTTGGTCTGTCTCTGTGGCAAGCTTTGGAAGAGGCCTATGTCCAGCAGTGGGCTGATAATGATCATTTGAAAAAAAAACTGTTCCAATTGGTAGCTTCATTCATTCGATGATGAAACAATCCAAAGACGCCCACTGTTGAACATGGGCCTCCCTCATAATTGGTGGACCTATTACTAAGCGGTACCACATGGCATCTTACCTTACTCAACATAACTTCATTAACAGTTCTGATGACGGGGCGATGACCCTGATATCCCAGAATATAATTCCCCAGTACTCTCTTTTCCTTGTAGCGAGGCAGGACGCATTGAAATATTTCTGACTTTTTGTCTCCATCTTCGTTTTCCACACAAGTTTTACTCCAAATTGTGGTCTCTGCATTACCTGAAAATGTTGAGTTGTTCTACTTAACAAATTACTTACACGTGAAATAATGGTTGTTCTTCTGAACAAATAACATAAGAAATGTTGGGTTGTTCTTATTAAAAAATTACCTACATGTGAAAAAATGGTTGTTCTTCTGAACAAATAATATGAGAAAGGTTGGGTTGTTCTTCTTAACAAATTACCTACACGTGAAATAATGGTTGTTCTTCTGAACAAATAACGTGAAAATGTTGGGTTGTTCTTCTTAACAAATTACCTACACCTGAAATAATGGTTGTTCTTCTGAACAAATAACATGAGAAATGTTGGGTTGTTCTTCTTAACCAATTACCTACACGTGAAATAATGGTTGTTCCTCTGAACAAATAACGTGAAAATGTTGCGTTTCACGGGACACGTGAAATAATAGTTGTTAATCTGAACAAATAACCTGAAAATGTTGGGTTGTTCTTCTTAACAAATTACCTACACGTGAAATAATGGTTGTTCTTCTGAAGAAATAACGTGAGAAAGGTTGGGTTGTTCTTCTTAACAAATTACATGAGAAATGTTGAGTTGTTCTTATTAACATACTAGCTTTCCCGCCCGGGACTTCGTCCGCGTGGACTAAAGCAAAAAAATGCATCCCATATTCTTATAGGTTATTAAAAACTATTATGTATTTGATTTTGATTTATTGTTGAACTTGTGGGTAGTTAATAAAAAGTCAGTTTGTGAAATGAACTCAAATGGCAAGTTTCTTTTAGTGACGACTATGGAAAATAAATTGCAATTGTGTTAAAATGGCATTCAATATAACGAATATTATAATGCCCGGGCAGTTTAACGCGAGAATTTTGTCTCGGGACAAGAAAAAGTTCGGGAAGGATACCTATTCTCTAATTGCATAATTGTTAGTGCCGTTACGCCCAACTCAAGTAAATTTTAGACACATTCTATGAACCAGAGGTAAATGAAAATTTACAAGCAGGCAAATTTCATAAACGTGTACAATTGCAAGGTGAAAGCGTGAAAGATTTTGTGGCCGCAATAAGTACTTTGTTTGCTAAGTGCAACTTTGCAGACATTTAGCGTCAATTACGGGACAGACTTGTTTTAGGAGTGCGTGATGATCGTTTACAGCGAGAGTTGTTAAAAACTAAAGAACTGACATACGAGACGGCGGTACAGACATGTCTCAATCATCAAGCATCAAGCACCCCCGTCCGAGCAATGAAACAAATACAACTTCATCTCAAGCTTCTGAGCAAATGGATATTGGCAGAATAAAGTCAAATGAATGCAGACATTGCACTAGGGTGCACAAGCCGAGCGAATGGTGTAAATTTGTGACCGTAAAGTGCTACAAATGTCAAAAGTATGGACATATCGCAAAAGCCTGTGAAAATAAATCTAAACTTCACTAGGTGGAAGACAAGCGGGAGCTTTCTCCTGGAGCTGAAGATGTGATGGGTGTCTATGTGTGTTCAGACAGTTATCAACCTCCAATATTAGCTGACATAGTGATCGATGGAGCAAATTTGTTGATGGAGGTGGATTCTGGAGCATTTCGCAGTATCATATCGGAGAAGATTTTCAAGAAATTGTGGTTGACACCTCCTCCACTACATGATACTACAGTGAAGCTGGTTACATGGACTCGGGACACATTGAAAGTGTTAGGACGGGCTAATGTGCGTGTATCTCTAGGCGTGAAAGAGGCTCAATGTGAACTATTGGTTGTGTCTGGTGATGGACCTAGCCTTTTGGGTCGCAACTGGTTTAAGCCATTAGACATTCAAGTTACTGGCTTATACTGGGCTGAAGAATATTTGGTGCCTTTTAGGAATGAGTTTCCAGATTTGTTCAAAGAAGAGTTAGGCGAATACAATGGTCCTGAGGCAAAACCACGTTTTCTGAAGTCTCCAGCGGTGCCTTTTCCTTTGAAGATGCAAGTGGAAGACGAACTTAAGCATATGGTGGAAACAGGTGTATTAACACCAGTTAGGTACTCTGAATGGGCCATCTGAATGCGGATTGTAATAAATAATAGTTTAAAAAAACTAAAAAACACGCTTTATATAGAAAACCAAACTAAAAAATAAATAAGAAAAAAAACTTTTATTACAAAAAAAATGTGGGGTGCATGGGTCAATAAAAGTTATAAATATTTCATTGAACGATATGAGAAGAAGGATTATCATTTCGATAATATCTTAAAAAGCACCCCACAGTTTTTTTTTAATAAAACTTTTTTTTCTTATTGATCTTTTATAATTCGTTAAAACTGTACCACACTCCCAAGTCTACGGGATAACGCCTAACAAGCACTACTGATATTGAGCAGCCGGTAGTACAATTAACAGACAGT
Organism: Alsophila aescularia; assembly: GCA_946251855.1. Lineage (NCBI taxonomy): Eukaryota > Metazoa > Arthropoda > Insecta > Lepidoptera > Geometridae > Alsophila > Alsophila aescularia. Next base: position 26,930,186 of record OX276384.1, read on the forward strand.
CTCACCAAAAGCTATAAGGAAGCCTGCCCCCTCTCCCCACCATACTTAAGTAAAGCTGGTAGTCATGGTTGGGGTACAGATTTGGAGAAACTGAAAGCGAAGGTTCGTAAATTATTTAATAGATACATGAATACATACCATGCTGAGGACTGGGAGCAATATAGAAAGGCGCGAGTGGCGTACAAAAAACTACTTCGTTCCAAAGGTCGTAAGTCATGGAAAAATATAGTACAAACATAGAAACAAATACGCAGGCAAATAGGGTCAGGAAAATTCTAGCAGCTAATACTAAACGCGATATCGGTTCTTTAACAAAATTAGACAACACTTATACAAAAACAGAAACAGAAACAAATAGCCTACTTTTACAGACACATTTCCCAGGATGCCAAATCACTGACACCATTACATGTTTTGACATTGAAGAGGCTATACCTGCTGAAAAGGATTGGGATGTTGCGAAGTCAGTAGTAAGTCGGGAAAGAATTAGTTGGGCTATAGGTACATTCTTACCTTACAAAACAGTTGGGCTGGATGGTATCTTTCCGGGACTCGTCCAATGGGAAGAGGGACATATAAATGGTACACTGGATATAATCTTCAGGGCGTGTTTATCCTATCGGTACATTCCTGGAAAGAGTGACTACACAGACCCTAAATCTTATAGACCGATAAGTCTTACATCCTTCCTCCTTAAAACCTTGGAAAGATTTTGTGATCGATACTTTAGAGATAGCATTCTAACTATATCACCATTACACCCACAACAACACGCATATAGTTCGGGTAAATCAACAGAATCAGCCTTACACAAAGTGATAAGCACAATAGAACAAGATTTAAAAAATAAAACGTTGTGCCTGGGCGCTTTCATTGATATTGAAGGTGCTTTTGACAGAACTAACTTTAGAAGCATAAACGCAGCGCTAAGGAAGCATGGTGTTGAGTAGACATTGGTTAATTGGGTCATAAACATGTTAAAGCTTAGGGCGGTTAGAGTCGACCTAGGTGGAACCACTAGAGGGGTGGTGGCAAGAGGGTGCCCTCAAGGGGGAGTACTGTTACCCCTACTATGGAACATGGTGGTAAATTACCTTTACAAAGCTTAACAACAGATGCTTCTTCACAGTTGGCTATGCGGACAATCTGACTATCCTTGTATCAGGACACTTTGCTAGCGTATCATGTGACATCATGAATAACGCCTTAAAGATCGTAGAAACCTGGTGCTTAGACTATAGATTAACTGTGAATCCAACAAAAATACGACTGGTTATGTTTACTAGGAGGGGTTTAGATACGCTTTTTTAGGAGGGGTTTAGATACGCTTTTAAGAGGAGGGGTTTAGATACGCTTTTAAGAGGAGGGGTTTAGATACGCTTTTAAGTAGCCCAGATCAACCCTAACCTGGCCACCTGTCCGGTGAGCAGGCTCGGTAATGGCTACGGAAAGGAGCGCAGGTCGTGTAGACATCCGCAGCAAGTCTGATTTGTTACCTTCACGTGGTGCCGCCCTGTTCTTGATCTGGTCCCTTAAGGAACAGATGTAACTAAAACAACAGACGCAATTCTAGACTTCCTAGTCCACCTAATTCCATTTAATCCTTATTTCCTACCTTATCTCCTTTCCAATCTTCCCTTGTGGCAGCCCGTGGCCAGCGTGTTGATGGAGAGGAAGCCGTCGCTTGTTTCTCGGGATGACTTCTTCGCCATCAATGTGCGAAAGACGGTAGGGAATGTAGTGTGGGCTACTACTTCCTCCATCACTGTACGCCCACTAATATCACCTTAGTTCCACAGAGCTATTCGTATATAAATAATTTAAAAAAATGGAGTACAATAAGATTGAGAACGTTGTGCCATGCGACCCGGCTAGCGCCCGGCGCCCTCTGGTATCCGGGCTGGACGGTGTGAAGTTGGTGACCGAAGGCGACGGCGGGGTGGAGTCCCAGGCCTCGCTGGCCGCGACTACTACTGGACCGATGACGACTACGGGATCTGGACCAGCGCAGAAGACGGTCCCAGGACACGGAGCGCGCTTCAACACGCGCAAGAGGTGGCAGCAGAAGCGGCTGCGCGTGCGCGAGGCAGCCATGTCATCTGGCGCTGTGCTGGATGGAGGTAACGGGCGAGGTAGCGGAAAGCCCACAAGGCCCAACGTTGCCTCGCCAAATAAAAATCAAGACGGCGGTAAAAACCGCCGAAAAAATATAAAAGAGCGTATGAGACGGGAGGAGGAGCGCGTAAACGCCTTTTACAGTCAGGAGCGGGAAGGCGTGCTACAGCTGCCCGGCGTATCGGCACTTGCGCCAGCCGTGGTCGCATGTTTGGCTCGCGTTGATCCAAACGGCGCGACTGTCGTAAACGAGGGAGAGGGTCCTTGTTCGACAGCAACCCTTCCGTATGCGACCGCCCCTGCAAGGGAGAGCGGGACGCGCGGAGGGGAGGAGTCACACGTCGGGTCCATCGCCGCCTCCGTAATGGAGCGCGGGCGTCAGCCGGTGTCGACGAATGCTGGAGGACAGGGCTCGGTACCGAGTGAGCGGCAGAAGTGCCCAGATACGGCAAAGGCCGAAAACAAACAATACCTCGCAAAGAGGAAACAAAATAATGCCGAATTTGAGGTGGCGAAGGTTTCGGCAGGGCCGTGCACGGTGCCTCCCCCGATTAGGCCCCAACTGGCGACCGACCTGTCAAAGGGTAAAGGTGTAGGGAAGGGTCGAAAGGAGAGTGAGGGCACCGGTGTCGGTACTGAAGGAGCAACCGCCGCCGAAGAGGATGGGCATAATAGAGGACAGGGAGAGGATGCCATTCGAGGCGCGAAGCGGCAGCGTAGCTCCGACCAGGTGTCGCCACTGGCTGCATAGCAGCGGATAAGAAGCTGCGCTTGGAAGGAGGGACCGCTGCGGCTGTTGCAAAATCGAATGCGCAGAATCGCAGACCTGTGGTAGAGAAGGGCGAGGGTGGTCCGTCCTCGTACGCCGACGCGGCCAAAACTTACTGCATGGTAGTTTTGGACAAAGGAGGCGCTCAGATGGACGAGCACCGGGCGACCGTTTTACGTAAGACTCTGGACGATATCCAATGGGAACAATACGTGAGTAATCGCGGTAAGCCTAGGGAAGAGAAGCGAAGGCTGCCCGCGTTTACACAGTTACCAAGGTTGACTCGCGGTGGTCTCAGAATGTGCCCCCTGGATGGCTATTCACTTGCCTGGCTATCTTCCACGGTTGAGCAGCTGCCTGGCCTGTGGGAAGGGTCGGAAGGGTACAGAGTCATTCCGGAGAGCGAGTTGCCTAGGTACCATACCGGCATCATATATGTCCCGGACTTCGGCAAAGAAAAAGAAGACCTCGTCAAATGGCCTTTCGTCCTGAGAGACTATTTGGCTGAGCAAAATGAGTTCAGGGGCCTGGACATGACACTTTGGCCCATCTTTAAACATTTGGTGCGCCAGAGAGGCCAATGTTACAACCATGTCCTGGTGATGGGAATCCCGCCGGAGGACATAGAAAAGCTAAAACGCATAGACTTTCGCCTGCACTACACGTCAGCGACGGTCTACGTCAAGATAAAGGGATTTAAATCGAGGGGTGCGGGGGTTATGGCGGTGTCGGGGGAGTTGGAGGTCGTTGACTCCGCAGTGTGCGGTCCGAGCGAGCCTGTGACACCCATGGACGTCAACCCAGTGCACCTTGATAACACGGATTGGACGAAGGAGGAGATGGACCGTCTGTTGGAAGTGGGCGATGACGGCGTGGAGGATATTGCAGGGGACATTACGGGCCTCAATATCTTCTCGCCGGCGTCGTCCATGGACGCGGACCGGGCTGGACCCTCCTCCGTCGAAACCGTAATCGAGTAAGGTGGGCGGGTCTTTCAGACCACCCGTACTAAACACATAGTAGTAAGTAGTTAGGAATACAAAAATGGATGGACTAAAAAATAAAAACTGTAATCGCAAGTCCTCAAAAAAAACCGCCACCGTGGTTGGTAATAATCATAGGCTACGTAGTAATAATAATATAATAATCAAAATTAAAATTAACATCATACAAGCCAACATCCAACACAGCGTCACAGGTTTCGCTGCCCTGCGTAGAACCCTGGAAGAGCAACCAAACACAATAGCGCTGGTCCAGGAACCCTATTTAACTCGTACAAAGGTGGGTGGTTTCAACGCCCTTCGGGGCACTGTCTTTGCTCCCCCCGTGCAAAGCAAAACACGGACTTTTATATATGTACCAAATCCTTTTAAAGCGTCGTTGGTGACACATTTGTGCACCGACGACCTTACGGTAGTAAAACTGGAGACAGGTCTGCTGGGGAAACTCAGCACTATCATTTTAGCATCGGCGTATATGGACATTACGGCCGAGGTGCCTCCTCCGGCACTTGAAGAGTTAATGCATTTTTGCATGCTGAACAACATGGAATGTGTGATAGGTTGCGATTCAAACGCCCATTGCACGGTATGGGGATGTCCAGACTCAAACGAAAGAGGAAGGGATTTACTGGACTTCAGTCTAAGACACAACCTCAATATACTAAATCGAGGCTCAGAGCCAACGTTTGTGACGTCTTGGGCCAAGACAATAGTAGATATTACAATAGCCACCAGCGAAATTGCCGAGACAATCAGCGACTGGCGAGTGGCGACGGATGAGATCTCTTGTGCAGATCACAGAAGAATCAGGTTCAGATTGGATGTGGGAGAGCAAGAACCTCGGACCTACAGAAATCCAAAGAAGACTGACAAGACTCTATTCAGAGAAACTCTTGATAGGAGTTTGTCAGAAGCACCACAAGTAGAAGCAACTAAAGAGCTTATACCACAGGAGATAGAAGACACCATACAGTGTGTAGTAAGCATTCTGAAAGGAAGCTACGAACGATCATGTCCTTTAAAAACGGAAACCAGCAAAATATTGCTTAAAAAAGATAGATGGTGGAACAAGGAACTCAGTAAACTGAGGAAGAAAACGAGACACCATTTCAACAGAGCCATGAACACCGACCTGGAGGTAGATTGGCAAGAGTACAGGAAAACTCGACACCGACTCAAAGTAGAGATAAGCAAAAGTCGGAACAGTTCGTGGAAAAAATACAGTAGCTCGATCCAATCGGAGAGCGAGACCGCAAGATTGCGAAAACTGGTTTCCAATGATACAAAGGTAAGACTTGGTACTCTAAAGAAACCAGATGGTACATATACCACATCAGATCAGGAGCAATTTGAACTCCTACTTAAAACCCATTTCCCAGACTGTATACTAGACAATGAAGTCGTTTGGGAAACTCCGACATCAAGTGAACCTTCAAGAAGTGACTGGAACTTTGCAAATTCAATCGTCACGGAAGAAGCACTTCTGTGGGCGGTTAGCACCTTCCAACCATTCAAAGCCGCGGGGCTTGACGGGATCTTTCCAGCTCTCCTGCATTGGAGTCTAATGAAGATCAAGTCTCATCTTGCTGCTATTTTTAGATCATGGAAAATTTTTGCCTGGAAGTACATACCAAAGGCTTGGCGGGAAGTTAAAGTAGTATTTTTGCCTAAACCAGGCAAATCAGATTACACAAATCCAAAGTCGTTTAGGCCAATAAGCCTTAGCTCGTTTCTCCTAAAAACACTAGAGAGACTATGCGACAAATACATTCGCAGTGGGCCACTGGTTGACAAACCAGTACACAAAAATCAACACGCCTATCAATCAGGTAAATCTACAGAAACGGCCCTCCACCAGGTGGTTCACAAGATAGAATCCGCACTGGAAAGCAAGCAATCTTGCCTTGTAACCTTTATCGATATAGAGGGAGCGTTTGATAAAACAACGTTCCACAGTATTGAAGGTGGGCTGAGGAATCAAGGCGTGGACGAAAGAGTGAATAAATGGGTCACAACAATGCTGTCTAATAGAGCAGCTAGCATAGAGACTGCCAAATCATCGCGATGTGTGGTCACGAGAGGCTGTCCGCAGGGAGGCGTATTATCTCCGCTGCTATGGGTAGTAGTGGCGAACGAAATTCTCGAACTATTAAACAGGGATGGTATAGTAACCATAGGATATGCAGACGATCTGGCTATCATGGTCTCCGGACTTTTCGAAGCAACCCTATGCGAAAAAATGCAGAAGGCGCTTCGGGAGGTCGAGAGATGGTGTGAACGCCACACTCTATCTGTAAATCCACAAAAAACTGAGATGGTTTTATTCACTCGAAAGATGAAAACAGCTAATGTACGACTTCCTACACTGTTTGGAACAAAACTTTCACTCAGCAAGGAAGTGAAATATCTTGGCATATGGCTGGATAGTAAGATGTTGTGGGCGAAACAACTAGACCATATAACCACAAAGGCAATAAATATTTTATGGCAATGCACCCGAGCAGTGGGTAAGGACTGGGGTCTGAAACCTAAACTGTGTCGTTGGTTGTATACTGTGATAGTACGACCGGTCCTCACATATGGATGCGTAGTGTGGTGGCCGAGAACAAATCTGGTGACTACAATCACCAAACTACAGCAAGTCCAAAGATTGGCATGCTCTCTAATCAGCGGCTGTACGAAATCAACTCCATCAGCCGCTTTAGACATTATTCTGGGTCTGACCCCGCTGCATTTACATATCCAGCAGGAGGCGATGGCTTCAGCACTAAGGATCAAATCTACAAATCAGTGGAAAGGCACCGGGCCCGTTACGAACCACTCAAAAGTATTAGACAAAGCAACGAGAATAATCCCAGAAGCATGTCAGGGAACGGACAAGGTAGCTAGCATATACCTAGATAAAAAGATGTATGAGCTGGTTACGGAAGACAATGCTTCAGAGGATCTCTCGTGTTCACATAACATTTACAATATTTTCACCGATGGTGCTAAAAACAAGACGGGGGTTGGTTGTGGTTTTTACTCTCCGGAGCTAGGAATCGCACAATCGGAAGCCCTTAACAAAACCACATCAGTATTTCAGGCAGAAGCTATGGGACTACTGTTGGCGGCAAGAGCAATATCTACGCTTGATGTACCTTCACCTAGTACAAATAGTGACTGTGAACTCCTTACTTTCATCACCGATAGTGCAGCCATCATCTATGCACTAAGGAAACCTATAACTAGGTCGAGGGTAGTTTCAGAATGTCATGAGACCCTACAAAACTTGTCTGAAAGGTATAAAATTAAAGTCAAGTGGACGAAAAGCCACGGCTCATGTCCAGGAAATACCAAGGCAGACATGCTTGCCAAGGAAGGAGCTAAGAAACATATCGGAAAAGATATGATAAAGCTCTGTAAACCCACCGCAATGGAGGTGAGAAACCTACTTGTTCAATACACAGAGAGAGAGCATCAAAATTGGTGGAACAAGAAAACGGATTGCAGAAATGCAAAAGTTATGTTTCCATCCCGTAACAGGAAAATTACCAACAATCTGCTAAGGCTGACTAGGCAAGACCTTCGTTTCATGGTAGGTCTCATCACGGGTCATTGCAACCTAAATTACCACCTGCACAAAACTGGAGCTACAGACAGTCCTCTGTGCCGTGGATGTATGCAGGAGGAGGAGACTGTGGAGCATGTGCTTTTGCATTGTGCAGCCACGGAAGAGATAAGACAAAAATCTGGTCTTTTACAGGGTAAAGTGTATTCACAGGCCCAACGAAATTCAAACTCCAATAATAGTAAATTAACACCATCTACAGCGACATCACTGGAACAGCTGTGCCAGCGACCTAAAGCCGTGCTCTGGTATATAAAGGAGCTTGGGTGGCTTGGGTAGAGGCTGGCAGGGGGAAATGCACAATACACCCCAAGCGGGACGTCAGTGCAGGTCTTATCGCCCCCATCTCGAATAAGAATAAGAATAAGAATGTTTACTAACAAAAGAAACTTAGGATGATACACACTACCCCACCTTTTCGACACACAGTTAACCTTCACTGATGAGGTAAAGTACCTGGGTATCATCTTAGATAGCAAATTGAACTGGGCTAGACACCTAGTAAACAAAATTAAGAAAGCAATCTTTCTGGCAATGTCGGAAAATGATAGGTAAAACATGGGGCCCGAGTCCAAAAATAACACTTTGGTTATACAATACTGTGATTAGACATAGACATAGCTTTATTTATGGCAAAAAACAAGTACACAAAATAAAAACATTGAAGAAATAAGTTAGTACCTAAGTAGTTAGTTAAGTTTTTTGCCATAAGCCAGCCCCAACTCAGCATAATGCTGGTTAATAACAACCAGCGCTGGTCTTCCGTTGAGAACGGCAGGTGACGTCACGCACGGAAATGTCACATAAAATAAAAAATTAACAATAATAAAAATTACACATTAGGTACAAAAAAAATACAATATAAAGAAAATAGGAATTGGAACAAACGGTAACATACGCTTCACTTGTTTGGTGGCCAAGGACTAAACAGGTATGTACCATAAATAAACTACAGTCCTTCCGGAGAATGGCCTGTGTAGCAGTGACTGGTTGCATGAGAACAGCACCCACTGCTGCACTAGAGGCACTGCTGGGTATGCCACCATTGCAGTTGCACATCCAGCAGGAGGCTGCTGCGTCTGTCTAAAGCGTGGCGATACAAAGGGAACAGTTCCTGGGAACAACTTCCACCCTGAGGGAAGCCTGCGCCGGAATTCGCAAGCTGCTGGCCTTTCACAAGCTGCTGGCCTTCCTGAGGGACATCGGGTGGCTGAACTGACTGTCGCCACCCGTTTCACGCAAAAGGGGCCGATGATCGGCCTAGTTGCGGAAAAGAAGCCCGACCACCAAGTACCAAGTAAGTAAGGCTATGTATGGTGGGTCCATATGGACATTCAAATAGAGCAAGTTGTGGCCAGCTGTGAGCAGTGTCAGCTAGTAAGGAACTGTCCTCCTAGAGATCCACAGACTTGGATTATAACAGAAAAGCCTTGGAAACGAGTCCACATAGATTTTGCAGGCTCTTTTCAAGGCAAAACGTTTTTCATTTTGATTTACAGCCATAGCAAATGGATAGAAGCGGTCATAATTAACTCTATGACTAGCGGTGCTGTAATAACTCTATTGAGAAGGATTTTTGCTTCACAAGGATTGCCTGAAGTGATTGTATCAGACAATGGTAGAGCTTTACGTCTGAGGAGTTTGGTAGATTCTTGGTAAAAAACGGGATAAAACATTTACTTTCCCCACCATACCATCCGGCAACCAACGGAGAGCAATACAGAGGTTCATATATAAAATTAAGAAAATGGATTTGTTTCTACCATGGAGTGAGAAGTTGAGCAAGGTACTTTATTACATGCGCACGGTACCAAATAGTAGCGCAAACAAAACACCAGCGGAGATGCTCAATGGGCGAAAATACAAAACGGCGATATCCACACTCCACCCTGACTCCGCGCCAAGTCGAGGTGAACTACAGCTAGAGGCGGCGGCGCAACGCGCGCCCGCCCGGGCCTTCGCGGTGGACCAGCCCATTCTGATTCACATGTATGGACCCACAGAGAAGTGGCAGAGAGCCAATGCAGAGAGGGTGGAAGGTCCAAGCTCATACAGGGTGAGAACGGAAGATGGCAATTTACACCGCCGCCATGCTGATCAGATGCTGGCCAGAACAGTTCATACAGACACACGGCTGAATGAGAATAAAGCTCTGCTAGATACAGAGATATGTTTTTTTTACTTTTTACACTTGCTTACAATTTGTATTATATATTTGGTAATTTTTGCAACGCCTTAACCTTCAGAGGGTTCCTCAGGGTTCCTCTCCCCTGAGAGTGGTGGGCTGAACCCCCCCCCCCCCCCTCTTTGAAATATTTTTTGCAATTTTTTTATAATGTTTTGACATATTCGCTGCTCCATGCACTGTGGGGGTGAATATATAGAATTAACGGAGAAGAGGTGGTGGGGGGAGATGGAGGGCTACCCCTGGAACTCCCCCCCCCCCTCCGCGGAGACACTTAGTGTATGCGATATTTCAGTTTTAATTTTAAAATCAATTAGTAAATTTAAGTAGGCGCTTGCCGGACGCTGCCGCTGGCATGCTCGCTTCGCTCGCTCGGCTCGCGCAATGTGTAGTCATGTTCTAACCTAACCTAACCCTAGTCTTTGGGGTCATACATAACACCTTCAAGATCTAGCCAGCCCACTCTCAGGGGGGGTTGTACTCCCTCACCTCTACCCGTTCCCCTCCTCCCCTTCCCCAAAATTGTAGGTCAAAAGCTATGAAAAAAATAACAAATTAAATATATAAAACAAATCATATCTCAAAGGGGGGGTGAGATCTAGCCCCCCCACTCTCAGGGGGGTTGTATTCACTCATCCCTACATGTGCCACCCCCCCCCCCTTCAATCGTGGGTCAAGCTTCTGAAGTTGTGCTGAAATATCCCATAAACTGAGCATCGCCTGCGAGGGGAGGTGTACCAGGGGACAGCGCTCAAATCCGTCCCACCCTCCCTCAACTCCTGCCCCTCGATTCTATATATTTCCCTTTTTTTATATATATGTGAAAATAGTATGTCATATCCATTTAGATTGTTTCCGTTACATATCCACTTTTAGCCATCCCATATGTAATTTTAAAGACCATTAACGTTAGAAGTTGTGCCCCACAAGATAATGAAGGCTCTTGTTCCAGCTCAGTTCAATTCCTAATAATGTAACTGAAACATACAACAAGGGCACTTACCAGTATGTCTGTTGACAACATTTTTGAACACAGCAGTTCTCACGGAACGCTTAGTGGCTCCTTGCTCAGGCTTCAGCATCGTGTCACAGTGCTTGAAATGCTCCAGACACACATTATTCCAATTATTTAACCTCTTCCTATCGCTATCTCCCGACTTTATAGCTCTTACGGGTAAACACAGAGGATCGTCATAGTCAGGAATACGAATGTTATACTTTTTACGACTCAAAAACTGCTCTTTCGCGACAAAATTGAGGATTTCCTTCTTAGGTTTCAAGTTTGGTACGGTTTCAGACGGTCCGCTGTATTCTACCTTTACTTTTTGCTTTTGCAAATTCCGCAAGACCCTCTTTTTCCGGTAAGGTGGGCTTGGTGGGCTTGGAGGACTCGGCGGCTGGTTGTCTTCGTTAGGGTCATATTCTGAATCATATTCTTCCGTTTTTATCTTTTTACGCTTCTGAACTTGACGACGCTCAACCAACAACGGCATTTTGGTCTGGGGCTTGGTAACATGGGTTGTAACAATTCGCTTGTCGTCGAGCAGGGGTAGTGGATGTTGATGTTGGACACATTGTTGCACGATATCAGCGTCTTCTTCTAGGTATTCTATTTCTCCTTCAGACTCCACCATTATTTTCAATAAATAGGTACGTAACGGAATTAGTGTGTCAACACCAAGTCAACACAACCAAAGAGAATATAAATACGGGGGGAAACACAACAAACTACTGTGAGTGAGCCACAGACTAGGTAGAGATACTACGTATGATACTACGGGTGCATTCCGATTCACGATAATATCGCTGTGAGCGATCACAGTGCTAATTTGCGTTCCGATTCAGATATCACGCTCACGGCAGTTGAGTGCTGCAGTTGATTGGGAACGCTCGTGAGCGTGATTACAAGATCACAACAACATAACCTCAAAACTTGTGACAAAAAATACAAAGTATTACTCGTGGGCAAAGTAGTCTGTCTAAAAATTGGTTAATTATCTGTAGTAATATTTGGAAAACTGTACGAAAATCACACACAACTGAATTCAAACAACAGTTTTCTTTTTAGACAACCGTCAGTCTGTCACTTTGACAGTAGCGCTCACGGTGATATCGTTTTGGGGCATGGTCGGTGTAATCGCAAATGGCGGATGTAATCCGTGACGTCACAAGGGATATCGTTGTTGCGCTCACGATGACTCGGTACGCGTTTTAGCGCGATACTATCGATTTTATCGATTTTTCCGCGTCTCGGAATGCACCCTACGTATACGTATATACGCTGTGAGCAAAGACCACAAAACTCAAAGAGGATTGAGACGATAATACACGACCAAAATAATGTACGACCCGTATTGTACAACCAATATTACACGGCCAGATATTACGTGTACATGGATTCGTAATATTTGGACGGCTAATACTGGCCGTGTATTATTGCCCGTGCAAAATTAGTCCGGGTTGATAATGCACGGCTAGTATTACGCGACCAATATTTCGTGTACGACTGGATACGTAATATCAGCCCGTTACGATTTTGTACGACTAATATAACACGGCCAATAATACGAAGCCAACCATAGACAAAGCTAAAATCACTCCTTGATGCCTCGTTTGTGTAGGCGACTAGCAAGAAGAAAAAAATTGTCACAGAACCGAATCAGCCAACCCTGACTATAGTGACTCCACGTGGTCTTGTCTGCCCTACACTAGAGTGTTTTTAAAAAGCCGGAGGCGTGGAGGGAGTGCAGCCCCCGTCCACTATAACAAAGTGCAGGTACCAGGATGAGCTGGAGCGGCAGAGGCTGGTCGCCGTAGGCGACCAAAAAGCCGAAGCTGCGGAGGCGAGCGTTGGTGCCTGTGCTTTGTTACGCAAGGGCGGAGGGGCAGCACTTCCCGCAGCGCCGGAGCAATCGCGATTCATAATCTGTGGTAAAAGGATACTGGAACATGCAAACGAGGCTTTGACTATGATATTTCTATATTTTAATCTGTGATGTACACGTAATATTGGCTGTACATTATCGCCCGTACAATAAGTGTCCGGCCCGTATTACACAGTCAATAATGTTCACCCTGTTATTACATGTACATATTTTGGCTTCGTAATCCTGGCTACGTATTATTGCCTGTACAAAATCACCACGGGGTAAATTAATTAATAATAATAATTAATTACACGGCCAATAATACGCAACCAAATAATGTACACCCTGATATTACGACGCCAATCCACGTAATATTGGTCGCGTATTATTGGCTGTACATTGTTTGGTCTCGTAATACTGGCCGTGTAATATAGGGACTCAGCACATTGCAGCCAAGTTGGGCCGGCTCTATTACAGAACTTGGCTTCAATCAGATTGTCACTTTTTTCATAGCAATTTCGACTCTATCGTAAGCACTAATGAATTTGACGGCTTGAAACCTATATGATCAACACTGCGTAATAGCATGCAGCAGAAATGGGAAATATGGGCCGTTCGTGTTGAATCGAAATGATCAAACATAATAGTTAAAAACGCTAATTATGTTTCGATCACCATTTGTCTATATGACAGGAGGGCAATCCTCACGATGTGATATAAATATCACAGTAGATAAATGTCGAAAAATCCATACATCCATTTCGATATATATGTATTGTGATATTTATATCACTTCGTGAGAATCGCCCTCTAGTTACGGTGCAGTCCAAATCAGGGGGCAATTCACACGATGTGATATAAATATCACAATAGATCAATATCGAAAAATGTATGGATTTTGCGATATTATTAAATGTCAAAAAAATCATACATTTCTCAATATATATCTATTGTGATATTTATATCACTTCGTGAGAATCAGCCTCCAGGCCATAATCAATATTATCGCGCTCTTACGCGATCTGATTCAGCGTAAGCGCGCCAACGACAGACTAACGATATCGCGTGTGATGTCATAGATGACGTCATTATTGCCGCCATATTGAACCTACGGTGATTATGCTTCTGCGTGGAATTAATGTGAGCCTTATGTCAAATTTGACGTTTCTGCCTAATATCACCAGTTTTGTGGATTGCAAAGAGAAAAGAACCCACGCAAGCCTTTAAAAAATAAGTTGAGTTTAGATTAATTAATAAAACTCTACAATATGTACATCCCAGTATTTCCTTTAAAGGTCATTGCTTCCTGCGTTTAGAATAATGGAGAAAATTGAAGTACCTATTGGTGTTGAAGGCACCGGGAGGCAGTTCACCCTCCGTTTGACGCTGCAAGAGGTCGAAAGAGCTAAATAGAGTGAGTCCACGACAAAGAGAAAACATATCCACGATCAAAGAAAGGTCCGATTCAAAATCACGCTGACAGTGGCTGACAGCACTGTGTGGCTGTCAAAATCGCTATTTTTGATTCGGACCTCTGTGAATGAGGGTTTTCGATATTTTCTGACACCAGATGTCGCTGCGTAGGCGTAGGGTCTAAACAACTGTCAAATTGTATTAAATTTTATGCCAGTGAAACTTTTTACCGTAAATTCATCGTATTTGCACTGATTTACATTATTAATATAGATTGCGGACAAAGAAAAGTAGCTGACTATAGATTGAGCTCAATTTTTAGTTGCAAAAGTTTGCCTCCGCGTTTGAGCTTAATTTATAGTTAAGCTAATTTTATTTCTTCGTTATCCATATTTATATTGATAAAAAGTGCAAATACGATGAATAATCGGTAAAAAGTGCCACTGGCATAAAAATCAGTACAATTTGACAGTTGTTTAGACCAGATGTCGCTACGTAGGCGAAGGGTCTAAACTTTAGACCCTTCGCCTACGTAGCGACATCTGGTGTCAGAAAAAATATCGAAAACCCTCATTTCGTCAACCCTTTTGAGTAATGAAATTCGACCGTGGTCTTAATTTTGACATCGGAAAAGCGACTTTATCATTACCATATAGGGTCGTTTTTCGTTCGGTTTGGGATGGATCATTAGTGACAAAAATGCCACTCGAAACTGCCCAAAACGCCACTGCTTCAACTCGAATGCAGGGTATGAAATAAACGGAGTAGAGTGACAGTCAAAACTGACAGCGCAGTGTTGCCATGTCAAAAATCAAGTCGACGGTTATTCGATAAATAATGCTAGATTCTAAGAAATTACCTAGGGTATTTGCGCCAAGAAACATACGGTGTAAGATACGGTGTACTAATTTTGAATACCACAACAATTTTACCGCACAAATCATTGTTTATTGGAATAACTAAAACATAGTCTAATAAAAATCTGATACGAATATTTTTTGTAATTATTTAGCATTTTTTGTTTTGGCACAAAAAGTGAATTATGAATGTAATGAAATGAAATTAAATGTATTTATTGCAGAAACTGTGTTATAAAGCGTTGTTATGCAATATTGTTTGTTTCAACAGTTTGTCCAACTAAGGACGTACAATATTTATAATAATAACATGCACATTAATTTACATACAATTTTAAAATGAATTTAATTACAATTTTTATTTTATTTTATAAATGACAAAGAAAATCATATTTTTTTTAATACATGTCAGTTTAATTAAACTATCAATTGAGCAATTCTTTTAAGTCATAGAAATATTTTTCAGCTAGCCACTTATACAGCTCTGTCTTAAATTGCTTTGTTGGAAATTCTCTCAGATCTCGAGGTATTTTATTGAATATTTTCACTGACACAACAAAACAGTTATTTCTAAATAAAGCAGTTTTGCAAGCAGGCAACAAAAATCGAGTCGGATCTCTATTTTTTATCTTTGATTTCGTATTGTCCTTGCATTGATTGAAAAGCGATGAGTGCTCTATAACAAAACATCCTACTTGAAAAACATACAATCCTGTTAAGGTTAATAGATTTAATCTCCTAAAAAGTGGTTTACAAGATTCAAGTGGGCCGACTCCACATACGGCTCTCACACATTTTTTTTGTACTATGAAAGCCCTCTTGACATCTGTGGAGTTACCCCAGACTATTAGACCATATCTTAAAACTGAGGCAACATATCCATGGTATGCTGTTAGTGCAGTGCTTTGTCCAGCTGTGCGTCTCAATCTTTTTATAGCAGAAACAAAACGATTGAGGTTTTTACACATTACATTAATATGCGACTTCCAGTTCAAATGTTTGTCAAGTGTAATACCAAGGAATTTAATTTCGTCAACTTTTTCAATTATTTTATTTCAACATGTTTAAACTACTGGAATTAAACGAGTTAATAGGCAAAAACAAGGAAATACAAACAAACAAAAAAACGGCCGAACAAGAAACGCTCAGGCCACAAAAGAAGCAACGGAAATAAGATGGGCATCATTAGACTGCCTAAATACAAAAGGCCAGGCTAAAGAAATTAAGTAAATAAGTACAAACAACATAACATGACTACCAACAATTAGGAGTAACGCGGTCGGCGCATGACAACGGGGTCACAGAATAAGCGACAGTGATTACGACGCACACCGGCGCAGCGAGTACGCAGCAGGAAGAGAAAATAAGAAGAAGAGAAACAAAGGAGGCAATAGTTACTACGACACTTGCCGTCTCCCACCTCGCGGCCATCAGTATATAAGGCCAAACGTAGCTACAGTTAGGGGTTCGATACTCCCCAACCTTAGTTAGATACTCCCCAAGTAATCAATGGCAACTGTCCAAGCCGAGGAACGTACCCCCTGGGTGCCCTTGAGCAAGTGGCCAAGAACTTAACTTTGGCGTGTGCCTTCTGCGTCAAGTTAAAGTAATGAAATTAACTTTAAAAACACGTTTAGAGTTGAGTTGAGCAGCTAAATGATAAGATGACAATTGAATTTGAAAGCAAAAATTGATCTAAAATCTAAATGTATGAAACCGTTCAGTGAAATCTCACTCGTATTACTATTAACTTACGAAAATTTTACTATGTACTTGTTTGCTTAAACGCACCCCTGACTGTTGGTAGCTGCCATTTTAATAATTAAAGCAACACTGAATTAAGCCAATCTGTCAAAAAAAAACTATCTCTACGAATGTTTATATTTTTATGAATAAATAAATGCGTATTCTTGTTAAATTCGCGAAATAAACAATGTATTGTATTGTGCCCAAGTGCAGAAATGTTGAGAAACTAAATTCTAACATTAAGTTTCAAAGGTTATTGTATTTTTACGCTGTTAACCGTATTTAAAAATATTCATACGTTTTAACGTTAGAATCTTGTTATAAACCTTATGAATTATTAATTTTAGTGTGATGTGTCTATGGATTAATGATATACTTATTTTATTCTGTACCTACCTTATCATTTTTTTCGAACCATATTCATCAAATATAAATAAACAGTTTAATTTATGTAGGGCGACCATAAAAACTGCACTTAAGATTTTCTAAGGATGGATATGGTACTATACTATGCATATAAGTATTCAAAAGTCATTAATATAATCTTGTAGCACTTACAAGATCATCCTTACCCACCATAATATATTGTGATTGTGCTTAATCTGTAATAATTGTAACCCGGACCCAGGGATCCATTCTAATCTAGTCAAGTTCTAAGAGCTGAAATACTAAATATATGTAATATTTCAGCTTTCCGAAAGATGGCAAAAGAAGAAATACTTGATTATCAATCATGCCAAAAGATGGTAAAATTGGTTTATTGGGCAAAATATGCATCTAACATATTAAACCAGACGACTATTAAAGAAAAAGAAAGGCCAGAAAAAAATGTAAATCACCTCATCGCACAGTATGGAAAAATACCTTAAAAACGGACATCCCGTTTTTATTTATTTAATAGATACTGTAAACTATTTGAAATGTATGAGTAAAACTCCCGAAGGTCAGATGTACATAGAATCAGATTTATGTCGACTATAAGTATTTCTTAAAAAAAACTTTATTGTTTGATATAATATATTTAAAATAACTTTTTACTATATTTGTTATTGTCATTGCATATGAGTTTATTTTTATAATTGATTAGACAAAACAATATCATTATTGCTCCAATAAAAAGATAGATATTTGGAATTAATGAAAATTTTGGTTATTATTTTTTTTTAACTTTTTTCTTGCTATATTTGGATTTTATATTTGCGTTGGCATATTCTGCAAAACTACACTAATTTGAAAAATAAATAAATCTGAATCTGATAGGATCTCAGAGTAATACGCTTCTAAAGTTTTTTTCCGGATTTCTCTGGTATTAGGGGTGTCACATATTTTTATAGTTTATTTTTGTGTATTATAATCAGTTATTGGAGTAGGTAGAATGATTGAGGGTCAATGATCTCAAACGTACATGCTAATATGGACATGCCTCCGAAATTCCGACACTTAAAAATTATTCAGTTTTGTTTTTCCGGTATTTCAAAATTATTACGTTACTAAATAAGGTGAGGTTTTTTATTTTTCTTAACACTTACAACGCCCTGGGAGTGGCATAAGTGACCGGCATTCACTGAGGAAAACTGAGGAGTTCAAAGACTTCAAGTAAAAGCCGAACAAAAGTAGATTAGTAGTATCCTGGATGACTCATTTACTGTTTGTTAGAAAAATGCGCGCGCGCTCACATCATAGGTAGCTCTCCCTCGCTTAATTTGGTTCATAGAGTGCGTTTCTTTCTTTGCTGTATTAACAATAAACGATTTTGAATTTTACCTGTACTGGTTTTTAATCCATTTTTACCTCTACTGTCAAGATAGACTTGGAATCTTTCTGTTATTACAGGTTTTTTTGACAATTTCACAATACACAAGTTAACATTAAAGTATTTACTTGCGGGAAACGTGTTTTCCTGCTATAATGTGCGAAGAAAATGTTATAAATTTACACACAGCAATTCCCAGAGCTTTAACTTAATAGGATGTTCATGGAAACTCATGGGGCGCAAATAGAAAACTAACATTATTATTTTTATTCGACTGATAAATAAAAATCAATTGAAAACGTTTAACAATCGCTTCCTTTAAATTTCAGATGTAGTAGTTACTAAATCACTACTTTTATACATAATACTATTTTTACTAATATTAAACTCAATCCCTTAAACATCGAAACTTTCCGGGAAAAAAGGAATGTCCATGTTTTGACATCATAATGTAAATACGAAAAATCATTCTACCTATTCCGATTACTGATTATAATAAACACAACTGTCCAAAAAAGCACAATGTTCATAAGATTTATGTATGTTTATTAAGATTTTCAAGTATTTTTTTTTTAAATCAGTTGATAAAGTAAGAGCTTCAAGAACTGCAGCTGTCCGATCTTGTATAGACAAGTCCGATGGCCGTACTTTCTTTCCTGTATATTTTGCGAGGTCAATTAATATTTGGTAGGAAACTATCAGCTTCTCCTTGCGTACTTGCGGATACTCTCGGAGGTTGAGGAGTACCGTCTGTGGTGCTATCCACAGATTCAAATGCCACCTCGTGTACCAACAAAGAGGGTTGGCGCCCTCTTGCCCTCCTAACATTAAGTCAGCCGGTTGGAGCCCGGATAGACATCCCTCAACAGGCCGGGTAAAGTCCTGTTGAGGCGAAGTGGTACCATGGGTCTTTGAGGGCTCCATGGTGCCTCACCCCCGTTCCTCCAGAATTTATGTATAGGCATGGGGTTTTAGTTTTAACCTAACGAGGGTGGACCCCTTCCCTGTACCACATAATCCCCTTCATCGGAATAATAATGATAATAATACATATATATTATGATTGCGAGTATTTTCTAGTTTTGGTTGCAATAACAAAAAAAAACCTTGAGACGGAAGTTATCACAGGACAAAAACCTATATAAAATTTTAAAATGTCCTCATTACAGATCCAAGAATTATGCTCCGAACCATTATAGAAAAATAAAAATACAATAATTTTCAATTTATGTTTGCAGTAAAATTAAATATTATGTTCTCGTAACACATATTTTTTTATTTATATAGAGTACATCCATAACTAGGCATTCGTAAATCGACCAGAACATATAAATTTAATCGCCAATATTGATAAAATAATAAAGCACAATTTATTGGAGTTGGTGTCAACCCTAAGTCAGTTTTTGAAATCCTTGATAACTCTCGATTCCTACGTAATTAGTATTGTATATTTTAATGGCATGTTAAGAGGTATCTAATAAACATTTTCGTTTGGAAATAAAATCCAAATATGTTAAGAAATAAGAGTAAAAAAATAATTACGAAAATAAGGTAAAAGTTAGAGAAATCGTTTGTTAGTAGAGCTAAAATTATAATAATTTGTCCATAATAAAGCTTATTTATAATACTATAATATTTCAAAAAGAAAAGCAAGAATTGTTAAGTTTATTTCATTTTTTTCTTACTTCCATAGAAAATAAAATGAAATGGCCATATTTCTGGTTCTATGTACATTTGACATTCGGGAGTTTTACTCGAGCATTTTAAATTGTTTACAGTACCTTATCAAGAAATAAAAAGGGGACGTCCGTTTATGAGGTCATTTTTCATACTGTGCATCGTACTTAAACACACTTAAAAGCTTCTAAGGGATATTATAAAAAAAAGGCAAAGATTATACAAAACTATCTTATTTTCACGTTAATGCCTTTTGGTTCGAATCTTGTTTTTGTTTATTAAGTATGCTGTTCTGTTTTTCTAATGATTTAGACAAATGAATTCCTCGAATTAAAATATAATATACATTATGTTAGTGAAAAACTGATATATCATTTTGCTGTTTTTCATTTTTATTGATCCCTTTTAGTACCGTATCCCATAAAGGGATATATTTTAAATAATATATTCGTATCCTATGTGTTCGGTGTGGTTGCTGTCATAATATTATTCTAGGGGGGGAGGCCAGCATTTCAGCAGTGGCTGCCTGCCGGCATTACGATTTGTATCCGCGGTCAGCCCGCTAATCTCTGAAACTACCTACCGAACCGATTCTGAAAATGATTTTACTAATAGGATGCTACATTATCCCTGAACACCATGGTCTATCTATGGCGTAAGAGAAACCACGGGGCGCAACTAGTATGGTTTACGAAATTTTATGAAAATTTCGTAAACCATACATATGTACGTAAACCATACATATGTATCCTAAACTAAAGACCCAACGTCGTCACTCTAAAAAAAGAGACAGAAAACATACGTGACGTCATTCAAGGTCATATTTCTTTGCTTCAAGGCATTTTTTGCTCTGCATCTCCAGTGTTATAAGCTTCTTGCGCTATGCTATGCGTCCCTGCGTTCGAGATGATGAGATGGCGTTGTGGGCAGTTTCGAAATGTACATTGTTAATAAGCCGTTCGCTTTGAACATTTTCAACACTATTGCCATTTTTGCAACTTTTGACCCTACTGAACCTTTCCAAACCAAATGAAAAACGACCCTAATGTTAAAAGAATAAAGTCGATTTTCTCATGTCAATGTCAACATGTCATCTATCTTAAAAACCTATCATTAATATTATGCAGAGTAGGCAGTGGAAAGTAGACGAGTAAAGGTTATACCAAATTTATTAGATATCAACGAATTTACAAAGGAATTACAACACATTCATTTTAGGAGATAATTGTCAAATCATAGAAAAACAGACCAGACTACAAGTTGCAAATAACAACTGTATCATAGCAACCGACCATAGTCATAGACTTGTTTGGTGTTCTGACCTCTGTGCTTTGCACTGATGTTATACCACAACAATTTCCCTCATCAGTTGGAAAGACTCAGCAGCCCCAGTTCAGTCCTTAGCTTATTAAGCGTTGGTCTCGGAACTGCCTTGGTCATAAGGTCAGCTAATTGGTCACAGGAACTAGTCTTCTGAATATCTATTAGACCTTCCTGTACTGTCTCACGTACAAAGAAATGTCGCACTCTAATGTGCTTAGTTCGTTTATGGAACTCTGGATTGTGCGAGAGTCGTATAGCAGCTTCATTATCCACCTTCAATGTGGGTATGCCTTCCAGACTCGTGAGCTGACTAAATATTATTTGAAGCCATACGAGTTCACGTGCGCCTTCACTCGCGGCTACAATCTCAGCCTCCGTTGTTGAAATCGCAACAGATGCTTGACGTTGGCTTAACCAAGAAACTACTCCACCTGCAAATAAACATGCAACTCCTGTAGTAGAGCGTCCGGTTTGTTCGTCTCCTGCATGGTCGGCATCGCTATATCCATCAATGACACCTTTAGCGCACTCTGAGGTATATTTGATTCCATAAGCTTGCGTCCCTTTCAAGTAACGAAATATTCGTTTCACTTTTAACCAATCAGCTTGAGTTGGATTCTCCAATTTTCGTGATACCACCCCAACAGCGTATGCTATATCAGGGCGCGTACCAGTCATAAGATAAGCTAGTGCGCTTACAGCCTCTCTATATGGAAACTTTTGTCCAGGATCTTGATTCTCTACTTTCCCTGTTTCCGAAGTCCTTTCTATTGGCGTAGATACAGGATTACATTCGGCCATTCGGAATCGCTCTAGAATCTTCCTAGTATAAGATTGCTGTGTTATGGTTATCGAACCATCTGATAACTGGGCAATCTCTAATCCCAGGTAGTAGGATGCTGGCTTGGTCGTGATTTTTAGTGAATTTCCTAATTCCTTCAAGAATTGATCCGCTAAATCTTTATCTGTAGTGGCTACAAGCCTATCATCCACATACAGAGCTATTATGATTTTCTTGTCTCCCACTTTCTTTGTGAAAAGACAGCAGTCTGCTGCATTCTGTTCAAAGCCCTTTTCTAGCAGAATCTCCTCGAAACAAGAATTCCAGCAACGAGGTGCTTGTTTCAGGCCATACAGACTTCTTTGAAGTCGACAGACATTCGAAGTTCCATCATTGAATCCGTCTGGCTGCTTCATATAGATTTCCTCTTTAAGCTTGTCATTTAGAAATGCTGTCGTAACGTCAAACTGTGTCAAATGCAGTTTCTCCTTGGCGCTGACACTTAGCAAAGATCTTATGGTAGCCATCCGGGCAACCGGACTATATGTTTGTTCAAAATCAATGCCTTTACGTTGTTTGAACCCTTTTACTACTAATCTTGCTTTGAATTTGTCTGTAGTACCATCTGGGTTTCGTTTTGTCCTAAAAACCCACTTGCATGGTAATGCCTTTCTATTGGACGGTAACTCACACAATGTCCAAACTTTGTTGTCGGCTAAGGATTTGATCTCGCTCGCCATGGCCTTTTGCCATTCGGCATTATCCTCACTCTCAGTAGCCTCCTTGTAAGTATCAGGAAAGTTCTCAACCCCGACATAACAGACAAAATCTTCCAGTTTCTTTGGATGTCCGATTGTGGCTCTGTTCCTTAGGTTGTATCGAGGCTCCGTTAAGGGCTCAACTACTTCCATTTGTTCATTAGCGTCGGCAAATTCATCCTCATCCTCAGTTATTGATGATCTACTACTTACAATGCTAGGAACGTTGTCGCTTTCTGTGGTAGGAACATTCTCCTGAACTTGGCCTAGAACTTGGTCTTCAGATATATCTCCCTCTAGATCAAGTTCATGATTTTCTACGGCATTTTCAGGCTCTTGCTCTTGCATGAGAACACGTCCGTTATCACCGCCTTCCTCGGCTCCCTCTGACCAAATAGGGATACTGGTGGAAATTTTAAATTCAACATCAGTCTCGAATGTAATATCTCTAGATCTCAGTGTCTTTCTTCCATCCCAGATGCGATAACCATCGTCATTCTCATAGCCTATCAGCAATCCTTTGATCGCCTTCTTTCCCATTTTCTTACGGTTTTGCTTTGGAACATGCGCATAGCATTCACTCCCGATAATCTTTAGATGACTTATCTTCGGTTTCTTTCCATGCCACAACTCAAAAGGTACATTCGCATCCACTCTAGTAGGACCTGTTCTATTGAGCACATAGGCAGCAGTATTAATAAGCTCTGCCCATAGAACTTGCGGCATCTGCCCTCTGGTGTACATCATAGATCGTGCAGCTTCTACAAGTGTCCGGTTCTCCCGCTCACTACAGCCATTTTGCTTAGGCGTGTAAGGCATCGTCAGCCGGTGCTGAATTCCATGCTTTTGTAAAATCCTTCGGATGGTTTCGTTATCAAACTCTCCGCCATTGTCACTGAGTAATGTCTTCACAGTATGCCCAGTAGTTTTCGCTTCCTGGAGCATCTGAAGAAGTTTATCTTTTACTTCTGACTTGTGTCTGATGAAATAGACGAAACGGTAGCCAGAATAATCATCCTTAAATAATACAAAGTACTTGTACTTCGAAATGCTGTCTGAAAATGGTCCGCATACATCAGTATGTATGATCTGTCCTGGCATCGTAGCTCTTTCCCTTGTTCCAAACTTCTGCCGATGGGACTTTCCGTAAATGCAACCCTCGCATTTCGTATTGTCGGACTTCAAAACAATTCCTAGCTCCCTTTTGACTATATCGCGCACATGTCTTTTATCCTGATGTGCAAATCGTTCATGGTAGAGCTGAAGTAGATTTGAACCAGTCACGGCATTAACTTTGATCGAATTGAGATGCCTTTTTGGCATGATTGTCTTCATAGTCAACTTATAAAGTCCACCATATCGATCTCTCTTACCAACAACTCTAGTCATGCCATCAATAGTTAATTTACACTCTCTAGTTGTTGATATAAAGACGCTTTTCTGCATTTTATCTTGCGCAGCTAACGTTGAAAAAATATTTTTCGTCAATGATGGTACTAACCACACGTCTCGGAGTGTTATCTGCTCCCTCTTACCATTGAAATTTGATTCTACGACAACAACTCCTTTTCCTAGTGCTGGGATAGTGGTTCCATCTGCAGTTGTCACTGTATGATCTGAATCAAATTCATGAAATTCATTAAAGAAGTCACTCCTCACAGCAATGTGCGTTGTTGCTCCATTGTCCACAAACCAGCTCTCTCTATCTTGAGTTTGTCTATCTGAGCATGCGTTTACCATCAGCGAAATCTGTTGCACTTGCTTGGACTTTGAGATAGGTGCTGAAGTGCCTGAAGTCGGCTTAGGTGGCCTCCCATCCTTAATCCACTTTTTGCACTTGCGAACTCTGTGTCCTTTTCCTGAACAGTAGTTACAAATCAGTTGCTCGTCCTTTATTTGCTTGACAGGTGTAGTCACTAGTGCCTCCTGTTTAGTGCTCTCTTGACATCCTAAATCTCTCTCGAATGTGCAAAGATGACTCGTTAAACTGTCTATGGTCCTTTCAGTCTGCTTTAGCATCAGCCAGCTTGACTTGAAATAAAGGACCTGTCGTCCAGAGTGTCTAAGACCTTACAAATTAGGAACATCACCGGAAACTTAGCTGTTACGTCAATCTTAGAAACTTCAACCTTCAGGTCATTCCAAAGGTTCTTCAGTTTTGAAACATGTGTAGGAATATCATCCACCTTTTCGTGTTTCAGTCCAAAAAAATCTAGATATAAATTATAAGCTCTGTCATCCGTTTGTCCATCAAATAGTCTATGTAACTCTAACCAGACTTCTCGAGCAGTTCTGTATCTCATCACCTTTTTTAATGTGTCCTCTGACATATTTGTAGTAAGCATGAGCAAAGCGCCAGTTTCAGCCTTCCTATAACTAGCCATCGCTTTGTTGTAGTTCCTAATTTCAGCGTCACCTGCTCCTTCTACAAGAATTGGCTTCTGGAGTTTGCCTTCTACTGCTTCTGTGGCGCCTTCAGTGCCTTCCAGCATGACGGTTACCTTATATTTCCAGGTTGACCAATTTTCTTTGCCTTGCAATTTTCCAATGTCAAATTTCGTACTGAAATCCATTTTGGGAACACTCTCTTCTTTTTCTGCACTGGGGTCCGTAACCTCTTAAAAACCTATCATTAATATTATGCAGAGTAGGCAGTCGAAAGTAGACGAGTAAAGGTTACACCAAATTTATTAGATATCAACGAATTTACAAAGGAATTACAACACATTCATTTTAGGAGATAATTGTCAAATCATAGAAAAACAGACCAGACTACAAGTTGAAAATAACAACTGTATCATAGCAACCGACCATAGTCATAGACTTGTTTGGTGTTCTGACCTCTGTGCTTTGCACTGATGTTATACCACAACAATCTAAACATACAAAACGAACGGTGATCGAAAACGTTCAGAACGATAATTTCACCCACAAATGTCCAAAGGGAACGTCCAAATGTTAACATATTTAGCGTTTTTAACAGTTATTTTCGCCAATTGCTACAAAACGAACGGCCCCGGTATTGTCATGTTGTCAGTGTTGCCGTTAGCGTACATTTTACACATTTGACGTACATATCTAAGATCCCATGTGTAATGTGTTAAATCTACGTAATATCTGTGACCCAATTCCATAACTTGGCTACAATCGGATTATCACTTTTTTCATAGCAAATTCGACTCTATCGCAAGGCATTAGTGGTTGCGAAACTGAGAATTCGATTGAAGTTATGGAATCGGGCTGCTGTTGTAAGAGCGATGTCACGTAGGTGGTTATGTAGTCTGATGATGATGTAGGTGGTTATGTAGTCTGTAGTAGACGTGTCGTGTGAAAAATGAAAAGCGGGTGGTATTGGAGACTAATTTAAATAAAATATTCTTCCTTCTGCAGTCCTCGTTTTCTTCTGACCCATAACCCTCAACCACGTACTTATTTTGAAGTTATCGCATAAAAATGATATGAACACTGCATGTAACTGAATGTAAAGAACAATTAGTTACCATGTTAAAAACCGTGCACTTATGTGTTATGACAGAGCTAACACATTACATCTCCCATGCTCTAGTAGTACTCCATATTAAAGCATCCTTTTCACACACAAACAGATGCTTACATTTTTTCTTTGCAAGTAGCAGTGTATACACGAGATAGCGTCTTCAGTATAAAGTAAGTGGTGAAACAATTACGATAATGTATTATTATATCGTCCGATTTCTCCTTAAACCAAGATAATTTTTATTTCAATGAGTACTTAACCAACCATAAAACAGTTTTTTTTTTATTTGATTCAATAAATGTATCTATGGCTAAACATTAACTGCTTCCTTGTAATGAAAGTACAAGTACTTACCTTGAAGGTTTTATGAAATAGGTAACACTTTTTAAAACCCGCTAATACTATATGTAAGTTTTCTCACGCTCAGAATCCAAAAAATAGCACTTGCGAGCAGAAAAGTAAAAAAGACAGGTAAAAAAAAACGTATGTACCCTTTTACTCCAAAATGTACCTCTTCAGAGCTGGTTATGTACCTTTTGGAAACTCAGTTGCGGCAAGCGGCAACACTGCATGTTGTAATTGTATTTTTGACAACATGTCGGACAAGTTCGTAATTTTATATTTTTTACATTTTTAAGTATTTTTCTTCGCAATATCATTAGAAGTCACTTAATAATTCACCAAAACCTCGACACTTTAATAGTGTTTATAGACATCTACATTAATGTGTTTCAGTTGCAATGTACGAAAGGCAATAATCATGCATGCGTTCCACATAGCATTTTCTAACATTTAAGTTATTTTTCAGTGAAGACTTGCTTGGGGACGATTTAGGAGACCAGAGTCTTGCTGACTACAACCTCGGCAATGAGGAAGAGGATCAGCTGTTGGCTGACGATTACGAAAGCGGTGGTCCTCAGAATGTTCCTTCTTCAATAGGCGACGGTTACCCAGATGCTGTAGAAATGGTACCGTCAGATTATTCGAGTCATGGGATGGAGTACGTTCCTCCGGTAAGCCATAAATCCTAAAAGTTGAGCGAGCTGATTTGAAATAATTAGGTCACAATAAGTTTGTAGATGAAGAGTTTGCTAGAACACTCATAGCTTTCTATTTTCCATAGAATTTCATGACTTAAGTTATTAAATCCTATTATTCTGTTTGTTTATAATATTGGACCTCATATCGGAATAGAAGAAGCGTCACACTAGGTCATTTTGGGATGCTTGTTTGTTTGTTATATGAAATAGTGTTGGCCTCTGGTGTTACTTTGTTTGTTTGTTGGGCATCGGGCATGGCTTAACAAGTGCTAGTAATCTATATCAGCCAGGATTGACAGCTTAACATGCCCTCTGAAGCATGGAGGGATGGAAAACCACACATCATTTTGAGAAGTCATTTTTGCATAGCTGAGGACTGAACCTGGCATTGTTGGATTCTAGCTCGCACTAGTATACCACATGGCTGATGTATCAATGAGACTGGAATATCCTAGCATTCTGACACAATATATAACAAAGAATTATGATAATTGAGAATTGTAATAATGATACAATAATAATGATCAAAGATGGAATGTCTCTAAATAATGTTAGGTAAAAAAAAAAAAACACATTTATTTAACTTTCAATTGTAAAATACAATGATTTAAATAGCAAAATTGCACCCACAAAATGCAGTATTTTAT
The DNA here is from genome assembly GCA_946251855.1 of Alsophila aescularia. Classification (NCBI taxonomy): domain Eukaryota; kingdom Metazoa; phylum Arthropoda; class Insecta; order Lepidoptera; family Geometridae; genus Alsophila; species Alsophila aescularia. The sequence goes on from OX276384.1 coordinate 26,958,224, forward strand.
TATAACTACTTTGTAGGGTTCCATAGTCAAACAAGGAACCCTCATATGTCTGTCTGTCTGTCTGTATGTCACAGCCATTTTATCCAGATACTATTAACACACATTGATATTTATAACTGCTAGATACCTAGTAATAAATAAGATGAAAATAATATATTTTTATAAAATATATTACATTCATCTTATATGAAAATATTAAATTATGCTATCGGGTCGAGTCTCATTGAAAAGGTGTATTAAAATACCTTTTCAACAAGACTCAATATATTGTAATGAGGTTTATTTTTCAGTTTGATTCTATTTGTTTCAGTTTACTAAATATTCAGATCTAAAGTGACCATTTTCAATCCTTACACATAATATGGTTCCAAACACAAATAAAATACTTTGAATTTTACTTAATAAGTATCAAAGAGAAGGCCTTGATGAGCACATTACAACAATATATAGTTTATTGGCATAAGTTCTTTTTTAGCTGGGCACGCATGTGTTTTAAATATTTTAAGTTGTTCATGAGATATTAATTTTGACTTGTAATAGTGCTATTATTTTGCCTACTTACAATAAAATACTTAGACCTTGTTAGTAATGATGAAACGTGTCCACAGCCGATGGTGTACCAACCCATGGTGGAGACAGAGTGTGTAGTACCAAACATAATCGTGGAAGTACCTCCCCTGTCTACATATGCTGCGATAGAACCGCGCCATTACGAGACAGAACATGCAGTACCTCCTGCCATTGTAAGTATTTTATTAGACAACTGCCCAAAAAAGGAGTAATGTTTTCAGGGTTCACGTATGTATGTTGTATGTATATACAACATACATACATAAACCCTGAAAACATTACTACTGAAATGAGAATGAGTATGTATGAGTTTCTTTGTTCTACCATAACTTTTAAATGTCTGAACAGATTTAGATGTATGGGGTATCGTTAGAATCCTTACATCATCCAGTAGCTATTTTTAGTGGCAGCCTCAAATCAGCCGTGGCCGCCACACACTTGCGTGCAGACCGCTTTCCGTGTCGCTTGTTTGAACTGCGTAATGGCGAAACGTAACCATAATAACAATTGTTGTGTGAAGGGATGCCTTAGTAGGCAAAAAGACTCAAAGTTTTTTGTTTTTTTTTGTATCATTATCACACTTACACACAGACTTTCTAATATACAGTAGCAGACGAAACATTGGGTATCAAACAGCTTAGCAAAACTACACACACATAAATGCTTAGCTGAGCCTGGGCAGTATCAAGGATGATTGTTTGTTCCTTGTAAATAACCGAGATTAGAGAAATTTTATTTCCACCAGAAGATTTAGTTCATTGGATAATCAGACGAACAACAATGTGTCACCACTATATGGTGAATATTCCACCTACACGCATGAAGCGTTTTGCTTCCACATTTATCATGAGGCAAAGAGTGCTCCCTGCCCTGAGTCTGTGTTTCCCAATAGTTCTTTATCCTGTAAATAAACAAATTGATTAATTGATATAATGATCAGATTTTCTACGTCACCAAAAATGTATAGGTACTTACTGTAATTTATAATAATATTTATGACGAAGGAAAATTTAATTCCAAAAGAAAACATTATTTAAGAATTATACTTTAATAATAAATGATGTGAAAGAAAGAAAGAAAGAAAGAAAATACATTTATTCAACACACACAAAAATAAAAGATACAAATAATTAGAAAAATTAAGTAGGAACAATGGAAAAGGAAAACAAAGAAAAGGTAGAAGTAGATAATTAAAGTTGATGAATGGGCCTTAACTCCGCATTAGGCTGTTTGACGAAGGCACGCAGTGCTGGTTTTCAGCCCAGAGGGAGCGGAAAAAATAAACATAAGAGTATAAAAAATGAAATTAAATATGAATACATTTATAAATATATATATATTATATATATATAATAATAATAATTATATATAAGTAATTTAAATAAACATAGATAAATAAATACATAAAAAAGTATATATAAAATATAGCAACAACAAAGGAATGAAATAATGTAGTCTCTGAATGGTGTCAAATAACTGACGAAGAAAGTGTCGTCAAAATTGCGTAAGAGTACCGCTGACTATTAAGAATACCACGCACGTGGGTAGCAGTGAAATAACCTCTACTATTACGTGCAACTAATAAGTGAGAAGAAATGAATTTCAAGGAAAAATAATAATAATTAATAATAAGTATATCACAAAAACAATATGTCTATATTAATATTGCCATGCTGCCTCTGCTCAACAATTAAATATTGCCTGAGTTTACGCCTAAAAGAGTATAAATTTCTTAGCCCCCGGATTGGTGGCGGCAGATTATTCCAACACTTTGTCGCAGCATAGCGGAAGCAACCTTTAAAGACGTAGTACGGTGCCGCGGTATTGACAACTGTTGAGAGCCATGCCTACTAGAATATTTCTTGCTATCAGATAACCACTTTATCTTGTCGTACAAATATGAGGGATCCTGGTAATTTACGACACCAAAAAGCAGGCATGCCAGGTGAAACTTGCGACGATATTTCATTTTCAAAATGTAATGCCGATTTTAAAAAGGAGTAATGTGACTTCGCGGTGGTATTGAAAATCAAAATCTCGCACAGGCGTTCTGTACACGCTGAATTAAACGCTCAGTTCGCGAGAGCAGACGGGGACCATACACTGTGTCAGCATAATTCAACTTGGACAGCACGAGGGATTCGACAAGTTGTATGCGAAGTTCGCATACAACTTAGCTTTCTTAGCTTCTGTAGCTTTTACTTTTGCTTCTTAGCTTGTATATTGTCTTAAGCCTATAGAAACAATTTTGGACAGATTCAGCTATATGATTTTCAAACCTTAGTTCAGCATCAACATTCAAACCCAGGTTACGCGCCTCATAGACCCTACTATTTTTTCACCCATCAGTGATAAGTTAACGTTCGTTGATAATGAAGCTGTTTGTTGTTTGATGTTTACTACCCAAAATCATAAATTTTGTTTTATTAGGATTGAGCAAAAGGCAGTTATTTTCAGACCACGTGGCCAGCCTATGCAGGTCTTCTTTAAGATCATGTATGGCACCATCAATGTCCTTTGGATGAAAAGGTATATACACCTGTATGTCATCTGCGTAAATGTGATATTTACATTTTTGTAAGCATTTGATGATATCGGCACTGTATAAAATGAAAAGATTGGGCCTAGAATTGAACCTTGAGGAACGCCTCTCTTTACAGCTGTGAGGGAAGAGAGTAGTGACACACCTGAATTTACATGAATTTCTACGTACTGGTGATGGTTAGAAATCAATCAACTATCAAACCACTAAAGCGCAGCGGAGTCGAACCCATAAAAACTAAGCTTAGAAAGAAGTAGCGCGGTGTTAATAGCGTCGAAAGCGCGGGAAAAGTCTAACAACACTAACAATGCACATACCCTCATCCTGATATGCCAAGATATTATCGGTGACGTCCAACAAAGCAGTAGACGTACTTTTACCCTTCCTGAATCCAGACTGGACCTCGGGGAGAATTTTATTGTTCTCAATGAATTCTGTTAATTGCTTGCAAACGACTTTCTCTACAATTTTAGAAATGCATGGAAGAATACTAATGGGCCTGAGGTCTTTAACAAGTATTGGGTTGTTAATCTTAGGTAAAGGACGAACTATTGCTATTTTCCATTGATCTGGAAATATTGAAGTGGCAATTGAGGTACGTGGTTGTTCTTATTCGAGATGGGGGCGGTAAGGCCTGCACTGACGTCTCGCTTGGGGTGAATTGTGCATTTCCCCCTGCCAGCCTCTACCCAAGCCACCCAAGTGGTTGTTGTCTTAACTAGGACAATTAGTCATTGGGCCATGTCAGACACCAGTGCTGACATCTAACCTTTATGAGATGGGATGGTTGCTACTTGCAGGTACCTATGTACCAAAGAGTCATAGCGAATTCTGCGCAATGTAGGTGTACTACCTATAAAATTACTTGCATATTTTGATTGCTGTAGTGCCCTATTCAATGTAGATTTGTCGGGTAGGTAGGTACTTACCTATTTATTTTATTCGAGGTTAAGGCTAGCCCTTTTATTAATACAGGAAAAATCAGACAGTTAATGCAATGTATAATTCATTTTCATTGTCAAACAAATCCGTCTGCATCCGGTCCCTGTTAAAAGTAAAAATTAAACTCACCAATGAAAAGACAATCAGATGGATGTTTTGTTATTGGAAGCATTTTCACACCGGTACGCACTGCACTTAACCATTTTGATTTTCTTGTAAGATTTGTCCCAAAATATCTTTATTTTTATTTCGTCATGAATCTGACAACAGTAGACGTGCCGCCATATTGATGAGATCAACATGGCGGTGCGACTACGCATCGGCTTTTTGATTATGTGTGAGACAGTGTTGCAACAAGTAAATGAACGAGACACCATTAATGATGCGTCGCTGGGCAAAAAAAAAGATAAATGATCATGTCTATAAATATATACAATACTATTTTCAAATTACCCATTAAAAAAAATGCGCCGTACAGTAGTGGCATTGCAATATAAATATGCAGTCAGAACTTTTGAATACTTAAGTGTGTAGAATTTAATAAATGTTAAAGTTTTCGGAAATCCTTTCATAAATTATGGACACAAACAAAAAATATTATGCCAGGAATAATTAATGAAATCACATCATGCGCGGGAGTAGTGAAAACACATCTTTCCTACTCTTTCTTCACATTCAAATATTACCTCGTCTATTACGCGACCATTTTATCAGTGAAAAGTTGTAAACAAGACACGCAAAGGTACTTGTGGTATTATTTATTCTGTGGCGAAGGCACGTAGGAAGGTGGGTTAGCAAGTACCAACATACAAAATAAAATAGGAAATGTAATATAAAACTACATTATTTGGTTAATTCAAACTTTTCCTTGATTATTTTACGGGCTTAGGCAAAATTCCTTTACTTATTACGAGTAGGTAGGTAGGTATTGAATTGTGCGCTGTTTTAACACTTGCAGTGTCCGGTTTACTCACTTAAACACACCGCTTTATTTGGCTCCATAGAAAGAAGTCCATAGGCGTTAAATCCGGCGTGCTAATAGTCCACCACGACCATTCCAACGGTTATGTGATATTCTGTGTTAGTGGTGTTTGGCTGTCCTGCTAAAACCAAACACCTTTCAGATCGCCATTCAGCATTGACGACACCATCGTGCTCTTCTCGTGTATTCACGAGGGAAAAATTTAAAAGCCATCGCGATGGTAATCAAATAGCGGCGTAGGTATAGTAGGAACCAATCTTTATGGCGGCTGTGAAGCGCGCTGCGAGTGTGACTTCGCGCTGGTACAGTAAGGTTCGCAATTATTAGAGTAATTTTTTTACTACTTGTAGAACATGCTAATAATAAGAAACACTTTATTACACCAGAATTATGGAACAAATATATAAGAATTTAATTTATAAATAGGCAAAACGGGTGGTCTTATCGCTAAAAGTGATCTCTTCCAGTCAACCTTTGAATGGACAGAAATTACGAATTAAAAAAGGACGGTGGTGCAAAACAATACAATAAATCATGCAAAATAAAAATGAATATACCTACATACATATTTAATAAACTACATAAACTATACTTACTTACATGTCACATGCAAATAATGGAATGATAAAAAAAATGTCATACCTATGGCTATGTTTCTTGTAGCTAAATTAGCGTCGACACTTAACGCTTTGACCTATTCATTATTTTCTAACTTATCATGAAATTATGTTCACATACGTCAACACAATAATATTAATATCGGAATATTTGCTGATATCGTGTTGGTTGGTAACAAACAACTTTAAAATAACTAACTAGACTGTACTTGAACAGAATCGCATGCAAGTGTGGAGCGTACGGATGTAGCGTGCACACAAGCACAACCACGGCGGGCGCGCGCGGGACGCGGTGGGCTAGCGGGAGGGTGTGCCCCGGCCTCTCACCTCTCCAAAGCCCGCTTACACCTAAAATTAGCTATTGCGCAGCGCCTTGCGCCTAACTTCTCAGCCGCCATAAAGATTGGTTCCTACTCTACCTACGATCGTAACGAAACACCCGTGACCGTGACCTGACATGACCGGCGCGTGCGATGCGACTAATTAGCTTATTACATAATTGTTTACTTTCGGAAGAAAGGAATAGATAGACGAAGCGGGAGGCTGCGCGGCGGGTGCGGGGCGGAGGTTCGTTGCCTTGAGTACTTGTACTATTATTTATTCTGTGCCTTGAGCCTGGAAGTGTTTATATGATGAAAAATCGCGCGCGCCTGTACCTAGTATTATTGAATGAAATGCGAGAATTCATATTTTGTGCGAACTAATGAAGACATTTGACCAATTATTGTGTTTTTTGTAGGATAATCTTTAAATACAGTCGTTTACTATTTTTTCACGGTTGATGAGTGATACAGCTGTTTTTTTTTGGTATTTAAAAAATTGTGGTGTACAAGTAGCGATTAATGTTTTGGTTTTCTATGGTATATTAGAAGTCTGTGCACTAACATTATAAAGTTATCATAGAACTGTCTACTGAAAGGATAAAAAAAAACTGTAGTACATATTTATAGGTGTGCTATGTTTTGCCCGCGACTTTGCAAGCGGAGTCCGTTAGATTGTATCTATGGTACATTGTTTTTTAATGTGACGTTTGAGCACTAGATTTATTTTAACCGACTTCAACAAAAAGTAGGTTCTCAACTTAATGTGTATGATGTACCTATGTAATATTGTTCAAAATATTCATATATTCATTCATAGTCTATATGAGTGTCTGAACAAATATTCCTAATTTCGCGAAGTATGTATGTATGTATGTATGTATGTATGTGTGTTTGTCCACGTATTTATCGGAAACTATAAGTCCAATTGTAATAAAAAAAATCGTAATAGTTTCACTATCTTTCAACTCAGGGAATAGTTTCATCAAAATCCGTTCAGTATTTTAAAAGATATGTTAACTGTTTTCAGTATGGTTTTTTCCTAGCGAACGGAATAAGTAGGTACCTACTTTATTTTCTTTTGCCGAATTTGACAAAACTAAAAAGCAAGAAACCAATAATAATAAAAAACTAAATCGTATAAAACTTAAAAGAAAGAAATAGTATTAGTTTTTATGAGCCTATTTAGTTTCCGTACTAAATACCAAAAAAAAAAAAACGTGAGCTCTTTGTGGCTAGGTTTTTACATCGGGCAAACCAATCACCAATCGCACTTTCGCAAAGTGGCGCCCCCGCTGGTCGGCTGCGATGCTTTTCTGTGACACATGGACATACGGACGGACGTATGCCTAGGGATGATGCCCATATTTAAAGTCACAGTTTCAAATTAATAAATTTAATTTTTCTATGTAGACGACCCTATCACTCGAGCGATCGGCGTAGGTATTTTATGGATGACAGTTACATAGGTAATATCATCTATAACGCGCGTCTATTAAGTGCAATTTAGCATGCACGCTCGATGTATGAATACCTACGTTTGTAGGCTATTAAATCGGCGGCTTTCTTCAAGATCAAAGTAGTGCAACTTCTGTGTCTGTGGCTTGTTGTCACAATTCTGCCAATGTCCGTGATGATATTTTCATAAACTATGGAGATGGTGTTTTCTAATAATAGGTATGGTAATATTTTTGTTCTGAAGCAGTCATTTTAGGTCATTAATGCTTTTTTTGATATTTTCTTTGTACTGTATTTTTGTTACCGAATTATTATAAGTATAGATTAATGGACCCAAATATCTCAAAAAGTATATAACTTACAGGCCGTAGGAGTTGAAGCAAAATTATCAAAAAAATAACAGTTAAAACGCTAAATATGTTTCAATCGTTCGTTTTGGACATGACAGTTAAATTTGACATCGGAAAAGTGACTTTATTTTTCAGGGTATCGTTTTACGTTCGGTTTGGAAAGTATCATTAGTGGCAAAAATTGCAATTATTTATTATTATTATTTTTATTTGTTTATTTCATAACAAGAAAATGTTCACGATTTGCTTACTAGAACCAGTAAACCTAGAAAGGTTTGTCTTGGCACTAGGGTCCTCTTACAACCAACAAAGTATAAACTGTTACCAATAATAGACAATAGCATGAACGACGTGAATTAAGCACAGCAAGCTCCCGGTGCACGGTGCAGCGCTCGCTCAGACTGCCTATGATTGTTTTAAGGCGGGGTAGGCTCTCACATGTTTGTCCTGCTCGTCCAGGTGCAGTGTGAGCGGGAGAGGTGATGCAGCTCGGGAGTCGATTTTACATAATTTTTGTGCTTTTCTATCGATATCTCGATATATAAGACTCGATTAAAAAAAGTGTTCGGTTATTTGTCTAGTTTAATAGAGTAGCTACATAATTATTACAAAAAAAAATGTTGCTGTCGCTGAAAATAACGAGAACAGCGATGAAACAAGTTATTTTCATGTAGTAGTTCATGTTATTTATTCTAGGATAATGCCTTATTTTTTAAAATTCTGTTCGGTTATTTGTTTAGGTAATATACTTATCTATCCACAGTATTTTTTGGTTCGCATAAAGTTGTTTTATTACGTACTTCTCGACGTTTTGCTATTCGTCTTTTTGCTGATGTCGGGACTGACCCCGCCTTAATGTGGCTTCCTAACTGTCGAGTTTCGTCGATGAATATTTCTGTTGATTTTTTCTTTTGGAGCAAACTTGCTAATTAGATGCAATATGCGAAAACTGTTAATGATTAGTAATATTTTTAATTTTAAGCTAGGTTATAAAACACTGTAAGTTTTCCGAATAAATAAAAATAAATAAAATAAGGGATGCTCCTAATTATTGTGTCAATGAACAGAAGTATTGTTGTTTTAAAATACGTTTTTAGGTTTTTTTGGGATATTTTATTTCGAATATCCACTGCTTCATCTCGAATGCTGGCGACTTTTTTACAACACTTTGTTTCTGATAATTTTCCCTAGCGACACAGCTATCGATTGACAATGGCCAAGAAATCAAGTATTTTTCAAAATGGCGGATGCTTAGGTATGCCAGGCTACATACAAAAATTTTAGATGGTGTTCCAGATTGATGGTGGAATTTAAACACACATCTGCCCAAAAAAGGAGCTAGGAGCTTTTCTCAACTATAAGCACATTTTGTACCCATATTATGTATTATTATTCTATTTATATAATATTGTTTTACTTTATATATTCGTACTTACTTACATTTACTTCACATGCACATGTACACACCTAATACACATTTACACACATCCTCACACATAGTTACACATTCAAACGCTAGAGAGCTGTAAGAAAGATGTATGTTAGTTTAGGGAGATCTACTATTAGTCTATATTGCGAACATGTTAAACTTATGTATCTTTGTTTTGTAAATGCTGTTGATCTTCTGTACTATAAATAAATAAATAAATAAGTATGTATGTATGTTTCTTTTTTTTCCATCACACTGTAAAAAATAAATCTTGTATGTATGGGGTACGGTTAGAATCCTTACCTCATCCTGAGTGACATTTAAGCTTTTTTTTAAAGTTCGTTTTTTGGCTGGGCGTTGTGTGTCTTACTTTGATGATTTGTTTGGTTTTGTTTCAGCCCGCAGGACCGATTGAACCTCCACAGATCGTTCCTTCGGAAGTCTCAGTTGCTTTACCAAGTATGTACAACGTGAACTAATCAACATTATATATTACCTGCTTTTGCACGCGACTTCGTCTGCGCGGACTACAGTTTATCGCGATAAAAAGTATCCTATGTCCTTCCCAGGGTTCAAACTATCTCCATACCAAATTTCATCAAGTTCGGTTCAGACGTTTAGTCGAGAAAAGGTTACAGACCGACAGAGTTACTTTCGCTTTTATAATATTATTAAGTACTAGATGCGCCCCGCGGCTTTGTCCGCTTGTACAATTTTCCAGAATAAAAGAAAATAGATCCTTTGTTGGTCTCTATACAACATCTACATACAAAATTTAATTTGGTCCTATCGTTATCGCGGGAAAGCGCCCCAAACAAACAAACCAACAAATAAACAAACAGACAACGTTTCACTCATCGATTTTGTGTCATATGTCATCATATGTGACTAATCGTCATTTCCCCGTTTACCCGTGGCAGCTTTCCATTTTCCGGGTTAAAAAGTACCCTGTTGGTCTCTGTTGTATACGGTATCTACATACAAATTTTCATCAAAATCGGTCCAGCTGTTTTGGCGTGAAAATGCCACAAACAAACAGATAACGTTTCACTGGGGATGGATATTTGCACACGATCTTGCGCTGAACACTGGCTGTATTACCATTTTGCTAGAGAATTATAAAAATGCGTACTATTTCTAGATGGTGAGGGAGTGAGAGAGAGGTTCATCTCAGAGCGTCCAGTCGGTGCGCATCGCTTGCCGCAGATTAGGGACATCCCTGATAGTTTGGGTAAGGAACATAGTAATACATTACTCTATACAGGTGGATTTTTGAGATACACGCACTGCCTAGTAGATACCTATCCACTCTTGACTTGAACACACCTGGGTTATAATTTACTGGAAACACTGACGAGGACAGGGCATTCCACTCTTTCGCAGTTCTTATAATAAATGAAGAAGTGTAACGCTTTGTTTTTGTGCGAGATATTTTAACCATAAAAGGGTGGCGCTTTGCTGATCGTTTAGTCGTACGGTGATGGAAAGGTGATGCGGGAATCAGGTTAAGCAGTTCTTGTGCAAACTCTGCATAGTGCAATCTGTAGAATACCGACAGGCTTGCTACCTCACGTTGATTCCCCAGACTTTGAAGGTTACTCTTTACTAAAGTGTCATCCCCAATGAGCCTGATAGCACAACAACGTCTCTCAATTGAATCCAAAGACTCGAGCTGATACTTGGCAGAACCGTCCCAGAGGTGGCAGCAGTACTCCATACAAGATCGGACCTGGGCCCCGATTCTGTAAGATATTGAACCGCGATAACACAAGTCGGCTTGAATTTTTTTGAGAAATTTTCTTATTTACCACTTAAAAGTGCTGGAAGCAAACATTTTGCTAAAAATTTCGCTTTTTGTTTTTTTTTTGTTTTTTTATTTTCCATTTTTTTTTAATATTTCCAAAAAAAATACACTTCTAGCACTTTTAAGTGGTAAATAAGAAAATTTCTCAAAAAAAATCAAGCGATCGACTTGCGTTATCGCGGTTCAATAGCTTACAGAATCGGGGCCCTGTGCTTGAAAAAGATTCAAAAGCTGTCCCGGTGTAAAGTACCGCCTAACCTTAGACAAAATACCAAGTTTTTTTGCAGCTACCTTGGCTTTGGATTGGATTCAATATAAGACCCAAAATTCAGGATTGATGTGAGTTCGACACCCAAAAGCTCCAGATGGTCGCCTATTGGTATTGTTACACTTTGAAAAGACGGAGATCGGTTTAGAGGACTCTTTTTAGTATAAAACAAACACGCCTGCGTTTTAGTAGCATTAAATTTAACCAGGTTCGATTGGGGCGATGCTATCGCCCCAATCGAACATGGCTTCTAAGGCTAAATTTAAACGGTCTACCATAGCCTCTCTCTGAAACTGGACAGCGTCACAGCTGGCTTGAGCATTGGAAGTGTATCGACCTCAACCACAACCACCTCAACCACAGTACTGTCATCAGCATGCCCAAAGGTACCGGGCTTCAGAAAGTCATTAATGTGCAGTAAAAACAGTGTAGCCGAGAGAACCGATCCCTGAGGTACACCGGCATTGATAGCCATTTAGACGAGCAGCCCTCTAGGACTACTCGAATAGATCGTTCCCTCAAGAAATCAACTATCCAATTGCATAAGCCAACAGGTAAACCATATGAGGGAAGCTTGTTTAAAAGGCCATCGTGCCAGACTCGATCAAATGCCTTCGATATGTCAAGGGAGACGGCAAGCGCCTCACCATGCATCTCGATGGCTTCGCTCAGTACGTGAGTGGCATACGCGAGAAGATCTCCAGTAGACCGGTTTCGGCGAAATCCGTATTCCCGGTTACTAGGAGATCATTGTCCTCAAGGTATGCCAAAAGCCTAATGTTTATGACACGCTCCATACACTTACAGAGTAAGGAGGTTATCGAGATGGGACGATAATTGACCGGATCAGCACGACTACCCTTTTTTGGTACTGGTTGTACATTGGCAAGCTTCCAACTCTCCGGAACTTTACCTGAGTGAAGAGAGCGGCGGTACAAACGCGTTAAGATGGGAGACAATTCAGGCGCACAGTTTTTCAACATAATCGCTGGAATGCGATCAGGACCACTGGCCTTGTTCACATCTAGAGCTCGAAGCGTTCTAAGAACCTCCTTCGAGCATAAAAACACGGCAATGAGTATGGCAGGAAGGTATCTTGCCGTAAGCGTCTAGATGCGAAGCTTCTGCAAAAAGAGAAGCAAATAAATTGCCTTTGTCTCCAGCAGTGTGAGCCAGTGATCCTTCAGGTTTCAACAATGGTGGCAGTGAGGGGCGGCAGAAGTTCACTTCGACCGACTTGGCCAGGGACCAAAAAGCTATGCTACCCGCGGGCTTGATGACCCGCGTCATCAAAATTATCCTTCCTAAGTATCTTCTTGCAGGTCTTAGCGGCAACGTTGAATTCAATTCTCTTTTCTTAGCCCGAATATCCGATCCGAGTCTTGTCACTGAATGGAATGAAATATTCCATTGCCTGATATATTACCTCTGTAACAGCAGACGCGCAAGTCGACGGGTCCTGGGAGGTGAAACATGTTTGCCGCCAAAGGTATGATGCAAGAAATAGCCGGATCTCGTCCCAATCTGCTGACCCTTGAGGCTAGGATCAGGTGGGGAATACACTGAGACGGACTTAACCAGGCAGTGATCAGAGCTACCAAGAGGTGGGGATACTGATACAGAGTATCGGTCTGGTTCAGTCGTCATCAACAAGTCGAGACAATTGGCAGTGTCACGGTCAGGTACCCGTGTCTGCTCCTGCACCAGCCGAGAGAGATCTAACGCCAGAGCAAGCTTCCGCGTCTCTCTACCAGCGTGGTCGGTTTTTTGGTATGGGACAAGCCACTCTTTGTGGTGGGCGTTAAAATCCCCCAAAAACACCAATTGAGCAGACGGGTAACACTGTTGGGCCACACTTGCCGCCTCACCTAAATAGTCTACCAATAAAGTCTTCCCCCGATCTCCGGTGTGTGAGCGGTACACACAAGCATACATCATTTTCTCTATGCCCGTGTCCACCAGCACCCAAATCACCGACAAGTTAGGGTGCTCAAGATTTCGGAGACGTAGACAGCAAATGTCATCACGGGCGCATACACAAACGCCGGCGTTTGGGATAAATAGGTGCTCCAAGGTATAGCCTGGGTAGTCTAAGTATGCCGTATCAGCTGGACATCCTATCTGCGTCTCCGACAAGAAGAACAAGTGGGGCTTAGAGGTCTCCAGATGATAATGGACCGGTTGGAGATTGGTGTGAATCCCACGAATATTCGCAAGATCCACTTTGAGTGTGAGGACGTGCATCTGCCGTTTTAACTTATTTCATCATTCAAAGGGCTCTTAGCCATTTTAATCAGAGCCCCTGGATCACTACTAACACTAGCGATCCAGGTGTGCTGTAGAGGTCAGTTATAGACCAACAGCACACAATCTTCACAAAAAAAAACACTTGGTCTCAGTCGGTCTCTGTCCGTGAAGGAGCGACACGTGAGCAACAGATAAATACAGGTTACCTCTGTTTCTCACGTATTATTTATATTTGTTTCATCTTTCTATGTAATAAATACACGATATACAGTCTGAGTCTGATTAAGTGCACATATGAAATTGAGTGAAACTAGTCCCCATTCTCAACCGATCTAAACGAAATTTGGTATACAGGTAAAGCGTTTTTTTTTGTCGTTGGGGATTTTTGATTAAGGGAAGTAGGCCCCACTTCCCCCAAAAAGGGTAAAAAGGGGGCTACTGAATCTCCGGCATATTAAATCCGATTTTAATGGTACTTTTTTTATTTGAAAGGTAGTAACTTTGAATAGCTCTTTAAAATGCAGTAAATTTCTCACTTTTAGGTTTCTATTAGTGGAATCAGCCCTTTACCTATTAGGTAGGGATTGATGGAGTACCTTGGTTATTAATGTTAGTGTTACAATAAGGTAACTAGAAGTTTGTACGCGCGAGGTCTACAGCTCACAGAGCCACTAGTTTTTTATTGCTTTATGTTATACTGTATCGTATTAACTTTCAAATCGTGAAAAAAAAAATACCTATCTTAGTCGGAACGTTTGCTATGAGCTGTTAAACAAAGGCTAGAAATGTTGTATTTATTAATTTTGTAAGGTAAGGTAAATTCTTACTTAGTTTTAGGTGATGGTATAATTATGTTTGGAGTAAATTGCATTTCATTACATTTTCCTGTGTTTTCCAATCATTACTGTTTTTGTTTTAACATGTTAGACATGTTTTTTACAAAGGGTCGTCAGTGGCTATTAAAAAAGTAAAGGTATAAAAAAACCTCACAAACTTTTTTCTGTCTATTAAATGGTGTCTAGTTTGAACCCAATTTCATATGTGCACTTAAATCAGACTCACACTGTATATTAACAATCAGGTGTCGAAGTATATGTCAATCCGACTCCGATTGTTGACTCGTTACTTTTGAACAAGTTTTATGAACAAGGCCCGTCCATTCATTGACCGAGCGAGCGCGAAGCGTCTCCGTTTTAGCTTAGGCAAAAATGCTTTCGTAAGTCCGGCTGTTCTGTTTTTTTTTGTCGAAACAGTTTTTCGAATATTTTCAAAATGCCTTATAATACGGGGGTTGAAAATGAAAAAAAATAGATACATCAGGCATTTCGAAAAATGTTCAACAATGTTGCATTAAGACGCATAACTTCAAGGGGTCAGGGGTGTGAGGTGGTGGAAAATAATGAAAAATTAACGCAAACAGACTCGCGAGGTCTACAGCACACAGAGCCACCAGTTTTATATTGGTAAGAACCGACCAGCGTAAGTTCGGCCGCAAGTTGTGTCCGCCGCGCGTAAACACGGTTAGGTCAACTTACGCTTGCGGTTCCTATTTTTGTAGAAATCACCAGGTTATAGAGAGCTCTCCCGTCGTGGGAGCCCGCTTAAGATGCGGAGGTCCTTAGACCTGCATTCACAGATTTTGAAAAATAAAATACAGTTGTAGGGGTTGTAAGTCCCTATACTAAGAGATGATAGTCCGGGAAGAGTTTTGATATGCAAGAGCGGCGTAAATAAAACCACTCGAGTCCGTAGCTAAACGAAGACTTATTTATTAATAAAAATGATACAATTGCAGCGCCCGCGGGATCGCGGCGTCAACAAAAGTTACATGTACTTCTTACAACAGTCATCAAGAAAATGGGCAAATTACACAAAAAGTTTTAATGTTGCGAATCTATCTTCTACCGGAGGAACTGATGTTAGACAACTAGAAAAAAAATACGTTCCTGAACAAATAAAAAGAAAACGTTGATAATAAAAAAGAAAACTTTGTTTCCTTTATTTTTTTCTTAGAGAAAATAAACTATGAAAAGTTTTATTCATCCACGTTCATTTTTGTACAAACTGTATGGGAAAAGTTTTAAAAGATTTCTTACTTTTCTAGTGCTGTAGCCTCCGTTGGTCCGGTAGAGACTTTGATTCTTATAAAAAACAGTATAGACAGGCATAAAAAAAAGCCGTCGCGGGATGCCTGGCATATATGTAAATATCGAATATGGCCCATCTGAGGCGTAAAGAGCCGACGAGCCACGAGACGGCGTTACCCCCGTACCGCGCCATTAGATGTTTACATGTCAAAAGTTACTTTATACCTAGGTGTTAAATTATTTGTTTCATAATATCTATGCATTATCAATGATCTTAGTCTCAGTCTTCTTCTTCGTCCCTTATCGCTTATCCCCACTGATTACGTTCGCGACGCGAGCGGCTTGGCGACGCGTCGCCGTGCCGATCGATCACCTCGCCTAGAGTCGGCTTTACCCCCGTACCGCGCCATTAGATATACACATCAAAAGTGTTGGTTTAAATTGCCAACAAAATCTTTTGCGGAGTGTTTTTTTTCTGTGTTTGTTTACTGTATCTACAACGGTTAAGGTACCTGCCCATACACCCTATCTCAAAAATCCACCCTGTATCACAAATTTCATCAAAATCCATACATTCGTTTCAGCATGAAAAAGTAACACACACACATAAACATACGCATTAATAATATTAATGTGATATATGATGCATATAAATACTTATGTTTGTTTGTTATTTGTCTGTTGTTCCGTGTTTGTTGTTTCATACTGACACGTTCCTATTGTTATCAGACAAGGTAGTGATCCCGCGCGGCTTCCCTCGCGGCCGCACGTCGTGGCGCGCGCCGCATTTCAACGCGCGGTTCCCGCATCCCTACAGGCGGAACAATATGCACCGGGTGAGTGTTACTAGACAAGGTAGTGATCCCGCGCGGCTTCCTTCGCGGCCGCACGTCGTGGCGCGCGCCGCTCTTCAACGTGCGGTTCCCGTACCCCTACAGGCGGAACAATATGCATCGGGTGAGTGTTACCAGACAAGGTAGTGATCCCGCGCGGCTTCCCTCGCAGCCGCACATCGTGGCGCGCGCCGCTCTTCAACGCGCGGTTCCCGTACCCCTACAGGCGGAACAATATGCACCGGGTGAGTGTTACCAGACGAGGTAGTGATCCCGCGCGGCTTCCCTCGCGGCCGCACGTCGTGGCGCGCGCCGCTCTTCAACGCGCGGTTCCCGTACCCCTACAGGCGGAACAATATGCACCGGGTGAGTGTTACCAGACAAGGTAGTGATCCCGCGCGGCTCCCCTAGCGGCCGCACGTCGTGGCGCGCGCCGCTCTTCAACGCGCGGTTCCCGTACCCCTACAGGCGGAACAATATGCACCGGGTGAGTATTACCAGACAGGTACTGAATAGATTAAAAAAAAAACAAAGAAATCATCAAGAAAGAGGAAAAAAAATATACATATTAAAAAAAAACTCCTGTTCTACCAAAAATAACTTATGACAATAAATTTAAAATGTTGAAATGTGCTCATCAAGGCTATTATTTATTCTGTGATCAAGGCCTTCAATTTGATACTCATATTGCAAAATTCGAAGAAAAGTTCCATTTTGAAGGCATTTTAATTTGGTGCCATACTGAGGCAAAAATAAATTAAAAAAAAAACTGTTACTTGAGATGATATCCAAATCTTTACAGGCATTTAAATTACGGTGGCATAAATAAACATACTGTTATATTTTCTGTTTTATATCGGGAACGAAATTCAAAATTAGTGGACTGTATGGCGAAACGAAAACTAAGTCGAGGGTTTTGATGTAGGCTAACCCCTCATTCCTATAAAAATGAAACGAGTCGTTTTTCCTACGTCAACAGTAGTGGTACTTGGTTTGATATTTGACATATCTAAGGCATGATAATGTTTTTCAATAAAACTTTGCAATAGTTCAAACTTTGGTATTTTACCTGAATTAAATTGAAAACTGAAAGGCTTCACGCGTCAACCTGTCCGGCTTTGACCATAATAGATAGAACAGCATGAAGTTACGTTCAGGCAGTTCATATTTATCCAAAATTGCTAAGTTTTTTGCAAAGGTATGATGCACACGTTCCAATTCTGAACTAGAGTTTGTTTTAATTTTTTAATGCAATTTGCCTCTCTCTGTTGTAATATTTATTCAAAGTATCGCATGCATTCATGTAACTATCATTAGTTAAAGGAAAGTTTTTAATCAAATCATAGGCCTTACCTTGACAACTCGACAACAAATAGTGTAACTTTTCGACAGGAGACATTTCTCGTTTGTGTACTAAAGAATCAAAACTGAATAAATGATATCCAGTTATCCACGTTACCATCGAAAGGTATTATAAAAAAATATGTTTATTGCATTGTGTATTAAATTTATGTAAAAATTTAAAAAGTCTTTGTTCATAAAAGTGTATCGTCTGTGAAAGCTGTACAGGCTTACAAAATGAGGATCTCCTCCACAGACAACATAAGGACCTTATTTTGGAAGTTGAATAGTAAGCTTGCTTGTCGTATGAGGTAGTGTTGACCTCTACTGTCAGGCCGCCAGAGTGTCTTGGACATGGCTTAACGACTGCTATTAATCAATAACAGCCGGGACCGACAGCTTAACGTGCCCTCCGAAGCATTGAGCATATAACTTAGAATTTAGAACCATCCTTATAATTCATCGTCAACATTTTGTTTCAGGGCAACTTCAACCAAAGAAGCTCCTTCCCACCGCCGCAACAAGTCATGCGGCCGAACATACCACAGCAAATCATCCGGCAAGAGATCAGGCCAGAAATGAGACCGGAAATGCGTCCAGACATGATCAGGCCGGAGCTGCGCCCGGAAATGGGCAGGCCGGACGTACCGCCAGAAATGCTGCGAACGGAGCTTCGGCCAGACATGATCCGCCCGGACATGGTCCCGCCGGGAATTCGACCGGACCGACCCAACTTGCCTCAAATGGGGCCGGAGATTTCTCCAGAGCGACCGATCCTGCCGGATATGTCATTCCGACCGCCAATGGAGAGACCTTACTTCCCGCGCTTCCAGTTCCGGCCGGACGAGCGGCCGATGTTCGGCCCGATGCGGCCCAACTTCGACCGGCCGATGTACCCCTACCCGCGTCAGTTCAACCCCCGCTTCGGCCCGCCCATGCGGCAGATCGTGGCCAACAGCAGCCACATTCCTCAAGTGACGATCCGCCAGATGCCGGATAAGATGCCGAAGGAGCCGGAAGTGCGGATGTTGCCGGTGCCGCTGCCACCGCACCTCCCGCCGGGCGGACTGGCCGGCAAAAAAGTCCTCATCAATCCGCATTTTAAAGGGAATTTCCAGCCGCCTGTCGATGGTAAAAAATTGTTATTTTTGCAGTTCATCCTTCATACAATACGTACTAGTAAAATCTCTACACGTGACATCAAAAAGAGACTAGACTAAGGGTTTGGTTCAGAATGTCTTACTTAAGTTCTGGATAGCTTAATAATAACTTATCTACGAGTATACTTATAAAGTAGCAGTTCGGCAAGCTTCGACAAGTTTTCTCATCCTCCATATGACAGTGCCTGAAGACAAAAGTCTTCAAACAGTGCATCCTACCAGGCATGACCTACGGAGCACAAACGTGGACGCTCACGGTCAAACTAGTCCACAAATTTGAGGTCGCTCAGCGAGCTATGGCTCTTCATCAGCATAGAGTTATGATTGGAGTTTCTCTAAAGGACAAGATTCGTAATGAAGATATCTGACGGAGAACCAAGGTAACCGACATAGCTCATGATAAGCAAGCTAAAGTGGCAGTGGGCTGGTCACATTTCCCGAAGAACCGATAACCGTTGGGGTAGACGAGTTCTTGAGTGAAGACCACGTTTAGGCAAACGTAGAACGTAGTGTAGGACGCCCTATTGCCCGGTGCAGTGACGACCTGCGAAAAGCGGCTGGAAGAAAATGGATGAGGAGAGCTGAAGACCGAGCTTAGTGGCGTACATTAGGAAAGGGCTGCGTCCAGCAGTGGACAATAGGCTGATGATGATGATGATGATGAAATTTAGGCCCAGCAGTTTCAATTTAACGTAGCAATATAATAATAAAAGCGTGGTATAAAAAATATATGAAAATTGGTTATCCTCCACATAAAGTATTTATTAAATATCTTTATTGGCCAAATAATTGCGAGATATTTGATTCAAAAGGGTCCAAAAAGTTTCTCTGTCTGATGTAATGGCAACGCAAACATTGCCCGCGTGGTCATTTCGTTTATAAATAGCCCATACGTGTTTTTCCAGGACCTAAAAAATACAATATACTACATTTCTTCAAATTTCTTTCAGCTGTCAAATAGTTTTTAATCGATTCCTCGGCATCTAATCATCGGATTAAGATACCGAGTACGCCATATTTAAGTCAAACCCTAAGCTTCCAACAGTGAAAACCGCATCGCAATTAGTCTAGGCGTTTTTACGTGATGTGCGAACAAACATAAAGACAAACAGAGAGACATTATTCAAAATAAAAATAAACTTGTTCAGTAGCCTATTTTAATTTAAATTCAAAATATGTTTATTTCGGACAACATACATCCATGAATTAGTAATATACAGTGAAAACTTATATTTTATTTAAAGTAACCGAGAGTTTGTTAAATTATTTTCATTGTGCAGATTTTTGGTACTTGCTGCTTTATTATAAGTATCTACTAGTTTTCCCGCCCGCGACTTCGTCCGCGCGGACTACTGTTTATCGCGGAAAAAAACATCCTATGTTCTTCTAGGATATTAAAAACCAATGCAAAATTAGGCATAACACCACTCTTGATGTTTTTCGACATACTTGTTATTTCGTTTCCATGGCAACCGTTTCTTATAGCGTGTAATCAACATTCTATGTTTTATTCCAGAGTATAAAACTATCTCCATTCTAAATTTCATCAAAATCGGTCCGGCCGTTATCGCTTGAATCCTCCCCAAACAAACAAACAAACAGACAGACAATGTTTAACTTTAAATTATTATTTTGGATTGGATAGATTAAAGATTATTAGGATAGGCACACATCACATGTATACATTATGATTTTGCAAGATAGTAACCCATTCAAATGTCCCAGGGTTGCCAGCGTACATTCCAACCAGGATACAAAAATCGCCTCCCCCCAGCCCTCCAAATAAATTTGGTAATAATGTAATTCTTTCAACCTAATAATCGACTTCAAATGACCCAGTATAAATGCTGAACCATTTTTTGTGAAATTTATATTAGACGACCGTTGGGGTCTATGTTTTCAATAAAACAATAATTAGCTAAATTAGTTCAGATATCCACAAATACGAGTGGAAAATTAAAAAACATAAATAAAGTTGATAATTCTAATTAGAACTGTCTCGTTTTGAAGTCGATTATTTAAATAATTGATTGTGTTTACGCTTGAGTATTTAGCATGCAATGCACTCTTTCATATCATATCTATTAGAATAAATTTCACACCGGTTGGCCGAGTGGCTTATGACTCTGAACTACTAAGTCAGTGGTCGCGGGTTCGAATCCCGCAAGGTGCAAACATTAAATATAACTTATGATAATACAAACAGCCAAAAACGGTTGGATGAGCAGAAATGTTTATTTTTGAGTCATGGATGTATATATTCGTATTTATGTATATTTATCCGTTATCCAGTACCCATAGAACAGGGTACCCTAGTACAGTTGTACTATCTCACGAAGGCGGGTTGTTCTTGATTGTGTGTGTGTAGATGTACGTGCACATTGTTTCTGTGAGCGTAAGTGTAATCGCCCGAGCTGGTGCTTCCGAGCTTACGCACACAGAAACAATTTATCTACACACACAATCCAGACCAACCCGCCTTCGTGAGCTAGAACAACTGTATGTGGCTACGTAATTGAAGTAAAAATTAAAAAAGGGTTTGCTATAATATTATTAAGCTGTTATGTATAAGGGCCATCGTACAAACTTAAAAAGACAACACCAGCTCACTTAGAGACGAAATTGAAATTTTATTCATTGAAATTTGAGCTTTAATGGTGTTACATAGAGCACATTTTACAAAATAACAAAAGTAGTGCACGACTCGCGAGCCACTAGTCGCTTGAGTTTGGATAATGTGCTGTACCTAATAGTATTAGAGCTCAGTTTTCAATGAGCTACTTCGCATCGAATTGGTGTTTAGTTTGTAATATGCAACGGCCATAAGTATACATTATACAACATTAGAATGTTATGGCGAGTATAGAACTCGTTATTTTCATTAGTATTTTTTTTTTATAACCTGTATACTTTCTGAAGTAAACAGGTTAACTACCCTGTACTCTTATTATGAGTTTAATCAAACGCTCAAAACTAGGTACTCACTACCGACTATCGTAACATTTTTGTATGAAATCAGCGCAGCGCCACTAGCGGTAACTATTTGTCACTATAAATCGTAGCTCTATTGTGAGTTTTGCTAACTATACTACAATAGAAATCGACAATACGCGAGGAACTGTAGATTTTACGCGTCATGCTGGCGCCTTGTTAGCATTTGTCTGTTTCTAAATATATGAAAAAGACAGAAAAAACAGCGGCTAGCGAATGCATTGTGGTTCACCCGAATCGAGCTAGATGGCGTTGTAAGGGTCTTCATCGAGCGATTATATTTTTCGTTTTAGAGTAAACAGATTTGTTTTTTGGTTTGAATGTTTGTCAAAAATAAAAAATCAAATCTGTTTAAATAAAATAAAACACGGTTATAGTTGAAAAAATAATAAACTGTAAACTCAAAAATTACTGAAAATTCTTTCACCTATATAAAGCTACATTATCAGCGAGTAACATGGGCTGTCTGTTTGATTTTTCAAAAAATTATCTTTCCCTACGAAAATTGCAATAATGTAACCCAGCCCTCACTATAATATCACTCACGATGATAAATAGCAGTGAGTGACAAAACTAGTAGCGTTAACCAACGATACTGATTGTCAAAATTGTGACTCGTAATACCAAAAACATGCAAACTAAGAATCCGTCTCACGAAAGAAGTAGAGGCGATAAGAGAAACTAACGATGAACGCTTATAAAATTTTCGCTTATACAAAGAAACTAGCGCCGCGTCTGTGAGACTTCTTTCGTAAGTCGCATTTTACCTACTATTTTGCCTTAAGGTCGACTCGCGTAGATACTTTAACTTGAGTAGTAACGTCAAGAGCGTTTACTACAGCAACTCGTAATAAGGGTACTGAGTATGCAGGTTATCTTACTCCTTCGTTACCTTCGTTTGTTATATTGTTTTACTGTAACACTTGTGTGTATTTGTAGTTAGTTGTTATTTTTGCTCTATTTTATAACATTTTCGTAGAACTTAAGCCGGGTCTACTGCGACATGTTTCTAACAAAATGTTGTTAGCTAACCGTGTTATATAACATGTTAGTAACCAAAGCCCGTCCACTGCGACTTGGTAGCGAATAATGTTTTTGTTAGCAATTCGAGATCCGATGAGAAAAACGTGTTAAATTTAGTTTGATTGAT
Organism: Alsophila aescularia; assembly: GCA_946251855.1. NCBI lineage: Eukaryota > Metazoa > Arthropoda > Insecta > Lepidoptera > Geometridae > Alsophila > Alsophila aescularia. The sequence goes on from OX276384.1 coordinate 26,981,315, forward strand.
TCCAATCCATTGATTCCGACTCACGAAATGCTAAACAGTCTCTGTATGATATACAATTACAAGTACAATAGTGCTAAAAAGGGAGGTTATGTTTTACAAATATCCAGCAGAGATGTTGCACAAAATGAACTACAAACCCTCCCGCCGGCGAACGCGGGTGATGTTTTCCATTCGCGACGGATAACGTGGTAGCGTGTTATCCTGTAGCTAACACCAAAGCCACGCCCACTTTTTGTGTTAGTAACATGTTAGTGTGTTAGCTAACATGAAAACATGCCGCAGCGGAACCGGCTTTAGATTAACATAGTTGGTATTCTTCGGCTTGTATTGTATTTAATTTTTAAATATTTAAGCTGTCGATTTCTCATTGGTTCGACCCGAACCCCAAACTGAGATCTCGCGATGTATTTTTTCTTCACATTTTTCACTTTCGCAATTATAATATTAATAGGATTTTAAGAGTTCTGGTATTTGTCAATCAGGTCCAATAAAGGACATCGACGACGCAGCTGAGAGGTTCATAGAGGAACAGAGGAACGCACTAGCTAGAGCGGCGACGCGGAAGTTCCCGAGGCGATCTCCACAGAGGTTAGTTAGAACTCGACTAGTTGAGACGACGCAGTTGAGGTTTTTCTTCTCTTTCACAGTAAGGAGTCTGGTTGTCGCCTTATTGAATTTTTCTTAATGTCATGTATTTAGTAGCACTCGCAAGATTAAGACAAATCCATTGACGTAAGTATCATCAAAATCGGTCCACACGTTTGGTCTATATAATCTGTGAAATAATTACCTATTAAATATCGGGGTATACACGTACCCCACGTGGTGCTGCATGGGGAATAACGCTACTTTTACGAGTTTTGAGATTTCAAAGGTTTTCATCTATTCATTCATGAATTTACTGTAAAGATTTGTCAAACAACTCTGAACATCAAACCCTATAGTAACACAGAATAAATAATAGTACTGATAGTAATCAGCTGGCAAAAATACAATCATCTTGATTAAAGGTCAAGTGATTGTCAACAGACCTCGCGCATTGAACGCGAACTGCGCAGTGGTTAGTCGCATGTCAGTATGAGTAAGTATAATGTCATGTGAAACCTGTCGGAATCTATTTTTTTATAATATTTCCTAAAAAAGGAAGTCTTAATAAAATTTACATTTTCAAGAGTGGTAATTGTAAATTTGTAGTGTTTGCGTGTGTATTGTCGTTCAATAAGCCTTCGGTGTTTCCTTCAGCTATACAAACACTTGTGCGTGCAACAATATGGTGTCTCGGACTTTTTTGAGAGGAACAAACTATTCATATATTGTTTTCATATATCTATAATGGTATACGCAGCGTACGCAAAACAAAAACTACTACGATGGCTGTTATTTCCGACTTTGTTGAGATAATTCGCCCTAGATGGACTACATTAATACAAAACACTTCGGTCGGTGACTTTCTTTTATAACATGTAGTGATGTCAAGCTAGCTGTGTTCCGCGACTTTGCCTGCGCGGTCGTGTGTAAAAAGTAGTAATAAAATAGCCCATGTCCTTCCTCACGATGCACACAATTTCCTTGCCGAATTGCATCAAGATCGGTTCAGCTTTTTAAAGTGATAAGGTAACAAAAAGACACGAGTTTTTTCACTTTTATTATATTTCATGTGTTCCTCTTATTTTCCAGATACATAGAGAACACGACGATAGAGATAGAGAATGAGTTAGCTCAGCGGCCGGTGCGGCGCCGCAGTGACGACGACGACCTGCTGCGGAGACAGGAGGAGTTCATCCACGCTAACAGAGCTGGTCTCAGGAGGAGGTACGGCACTTTAGTTTAACGCCATCTAGCGACGATAGAGGTAGATAATGAGTTGGCGCAACGGCCAGCGCGGCGCCGCAGTGACGACCTATTGCGGAGACAGGAGGAGTACATCCACGCCAACAGAGCTGGGCTGAGTAGGAGGTACGGCACTTCAGTTAAACGCCGTCTAACGACGAAATGGAAGCAACATAACAACGCCATCTAGTGGCATAGACGTTGAAATGAATTAACTCCATCTAGCGACAAAAAAACAACAGCTCGAAACTTCTAGTGGCTAAAAGACAGCAACTTTAGTTCAACGCCATTTAGCGACGAAACGGTAGCAACATGACTACGCCAAAAAACGCAAACAAAACGGCAAAAAGACTGCAACTTGAATTAACTCCATCTAGCGACAAACATCGGCAGCTTGACTTTCTTCGTCTAGCGGCAAGACAGAACTTTAGTTTAACTCCACCAAAACTGGACCAACTTGAGAATTCCATTTAGCGGTTACATTTTGATCTGGATTTTGCAAATGATATGTTTGATATGATCACAATCTGTCCCGTTGTAAGACTGTGTATGTTGTTCGCAGGATGCGGTCCCCGTCGCCCCCTCCTGCAGCGCGGCGCTCTCCCTCTCCGCGGCGCGCGCGCCCCGACCCCCCGCGTGAGCGACACGACGAGGTATGTACCTTTAATATAAAGTTAATGGACGGACTTGTCCATAGAACTTGCGCAATAGTAACAAGTAACTTCAACAACTAATAATAAGCATTTAGATCTCTTTTTAGCGATGAGACCGCCCATTGTACAATAAGATTTTAGTCAATTTATTTCTATAATTTTTTGGAGTACAATAAAGAGTTATCTATGTATCTATACATTTATAGAGCATTTGTTACAAAAAAAATATGTACTGTTTCGCTCCCGAACCGCATAATATTCATCGAAATTGTTTCACCAGTGTTTTAGTGAATCCATTTAATTCACGGTTTTCGTTGAAGGTCATACAGGTGTACGCCCCACACTCGAAATGCCCGGACGATGAAGTGGATTGACGACATTTCTAATGCCATAAATGCCCCGAAAACACACTTCACAGTGGTGATGGGAGACTTCAACGCACGGCTGGGCATGAGGAATGGCGATGAACTGAGAGTGGGGCAGTTTGGAGTTGGACCTGTCTGTCCGTCTGTCACAGCCAATTCGTTCCGCATCTACTGGACCGATTAAGTTGAGATTTGTTGCACATATGAATTTCTGTGACCCAAACACGGTCGTGTAACGTAATTTGAATTTTGAAAATAGGGGTCACTTTTGGGGGACAAAATAGAAAATTAATAAAAAACAGTACTGTGTGACATCAAATGAAAGGCTTGTTGGGAGAGTCTAGTTTGTTTTATAAATTCTATTATAATTATTTTAATCTTATTTAAGAAATTAAATGAAAATTGATCAAACCCGCATTATCTCCGAAACTACAAAGCCTAAAATTATAGATTACTGGAAAACCTATAAGTTTATGGTCTTAAATTAACCACGGCAAATCTCTCAATATTGTGAGAGAATGTATTCATCATACGGAACTCTCTCCACGCGAGTTCAACTTGCACTTGTCCGTTTTCATTTTCATCCATACCAATATATATATAAAAGTGAAACGTCTTTTTGTTTGTTTTTTGTTTGGGGTGCTTTCACACGATAACGGCTGGACGGATTTTGATGATATTTGGAATGGAGATAGCTTATACCCTGGAATAAAACATAGGATTTTACAACTTTTTATCCCGGAAAATTGTAAGTTTCCACGGGAAAACTGAAAATTGTTGATTACTCGCTGTAAAGAACGGTTGCGATGGAAACGAAATAACAAGTCCGTCAAAAAATTCAAGAGTGTTGGTGCTATACCTACTTTTGCATTGGTTTTTAATATCCTAGAAGAACATAGGATGCTTTTTTCGCGATAAATTGTAGTCCGCGCGGACGCAGTTGCGGGCGGGAAAGCTAGATTTAAATTATTATGCTAATATAGTAGATCGTTTCCCTCTCGCAGGAGAGCGAGTACAAGCGCCGTCTCCGCGACCAGGAGAACCTCCGCGAGCGAGTTCTGCGCGCCAAGGAGGTGCGCAGGCGCAAGAACGCGGTTGCGCTGCACAAACAAATGCAGGACAGGTGAGCTACTTATATATCTACTATCTGCGCCCGGCAGCTTCGCCTGCGTGCTAACTTTGCCGCCCCATCACCCCTTTAGGAATTAAATTTCAAAAAATCTCTCATTCAATCCCCTAGGGTTGAGCCCTGTCACTTTGACACTTGACACTTTAACACTTTGACATCGAAGTGGTAATGTCCACACAAAGTTAACTCATCATCATCATCAGCATCAGCCTATATCTGTCCACTGCTGGACGTAGCCCTCCCCTATACACGCCACTGAGCTCGGTGTTCAGCTCTCCGCATCCAGTTTCTTCCAGCCGCTTTTCGAAGTTTGTTACTCCACCTGGCCACAGGGCGTGCTACACTTCGTTTGTCTAAACGTGGTCTCCACTCAAGAACTCATCTACCCCAAAGTGAACTATTCAGATATTGTCGTCTTTTTTTCTTTATCGTTTGAAAGGTACCTATTAACGAGTGAGAGGACTGTATGGATGTGGATGGAATGAAGCTAATGTTGGCGGTTTAAAAAGGTAATTTATTTAAAAATACACCTATTTTTTTTGTAGTCAAATCAACGTACAATCGAGTAACTGACAGACAAGTCAAAAATTAGAAAATGACAAATATTTAAAAAATGCATCGACAATCTGAACATAGAGTCTGTCTTCCAGACAGTCCTCAACATTCTGGGCCCCTAGTAGAACACTAAACCCTGGTAACACTGGTGACGACTGGCTGGGGTTCAGCTACAAGCGATAGGAGCTTACGGACTGGTCGGCGTAAGGTACAACCCTTGGTAGCCAAGTCTTCAAAACGAACCAGTCCGTCAGGTCCCGCAAAAGTTTTAATCACCCTACCAATAAGCCACAGTCGGCTATGAGGACTACGTCACCCTCACAAAAATTCTATGGCTTCGGAGCGTCGTCGGCAATATTGAGTTCGCTAGGAAGCCAATTCCAGTTGGATTGATTCGTAAATTCTAAAATTTCTCCTAATCTGTGAGCTACAAACGCTTTGAAATTACGCGCGTCACTGCAGATCCACTTTAGAACTGTAATGGAATCAGTCCAGTAGTAAACAGCGGACGGTTGTGAACGATGAGCACGCAAAATACTTTGAGCAAAACGTGTCGCGATTAGGGCTGCTTGTAATTCTAAGCGCGGAATAGAAGGTGGCTTCAGGGGGGGCAACACGCGCTTTGCTGCCTATTAAAGCAAGCCTGACTGAGCCGTCTTTAAAAGTATAACGCGAATAAGCAACGCAAGCATAGGCTTGTTGTGAAGCTAGGTGTCGCACTGCTCTGGTCTGCCTACGTACCAGCGTGGGATTCTAAGACTAGCTGCTGACGCCAGCGCTGGTTTGGTCAGCTAATATGAGTATTTGGAGGAGATAGGAGAATCCCAGTCCGTTCCTTCTCTCCATAGTTTTTGAATTATAATACTACCCTGGATCACTACTGGCATGAGCAAACCTATGGGATCATAGATAGACATGACGTTAGAGAGTAAACCTCGTTTGGATAGTTTTTACCTACGCCTTTGCCGCCAACACGGAAACCTAGAGTATCATCAGAAGGATTCCATTTCACACTCCTAATGCGCCTATGTCATTATTAGGCGGAAAATTACCTCAGAACTGGAGTCATTATATAATTCCTTTGGAACTAGGGCGACCGCCTCTTTTACGTTCGATACCCACGAACGCATCTCAAAACCACACGACATGTGAACCGTGACTATGTTGGAAGCTAAGCGTGCGGCAACAGAAAGGTTAAACTCGCTTCCGATAAAGTAGTCCATGTAGTGGTCGTGGATAATCGAGTGCGCAGCCGCGGGGTATATGTGCTCATGTTCAATGGCATTTTTATTTTTTATATTTGTATAAAAAAAAATATGAATAGACTGGAAACTGCACCAAAAATTAATGATGACATCCTATAGTCTTACCGTATCTTGTGTGTTTCCGTCGCGCCATAAAAACCTAAGAGCGTCTCTATCACTTTCTCTTATTTTTATCTGAGGAGACATTTCTCTTATGTCTGCATTAAATGCAATCGGTCCCTCCCTAAAACGGAATAAAATGTCTAGTAAGGATTGTAATAGGTCAGGACCATGCAGTAGTAAACTGTTCAAACTGACACCCCTAGTGGCAGCTGCAGCATCGTGGACAACCCTCAGTTTCCGCTTCTGTGGATACAACACGCCAAAATGTGGTAAGTACCACCTTTTTGGAGCGTCAGTTGAAATCTCCGATTTCGAAAAAGTTTTGTGGTTTACGGCCGGGTCACATTTTTCTGCGTAACCTTTTTGAATACTGTCAATAAAGTTTTAATAATCTGAAGCGAATGATTTGTCTCTTGTCATCTGTTTCTCGAGGGCGTGACAGCGCTTGATGATAACTGTCTGGAACGTTATCTGTCACCTTTTGTTTCCATGGTAACTCAACCTCAAAACGTCCACTATCTAATCTCTGGGCTACGTTCGTAAACGTGGCCCGACGACGCTCGATGACATAAACGCGTTCTAAAACCCACAGGGCGATCGCTCGGCTATCACTCGTAGGCGTTTTAAAATGACGCTCGACGACGCTCCGGTCGCCTCACGAAATAGGTGGGTGAAAGTCGCCCTGACGTTTATATTACACTATTGGAGTGTCAACACAAAGTATTTTTTGATTATTTTGAGGTGATTCTAATCATCGCGAGCAAATTTTTCATCAAGAGGTATGGAAACTCCTATGGAAGATACGGAAAGGAAGATTTTTACTGGTAATGGCCACTTAATAGTCGATGATAGATGATTTTTTGTTGTAATATCTATTTTGTCAGTGACAGCTCCGCAATGTCGTTCGAAAACGTCCGATGATGAACGTCGCACGCCTTGGGACGAACGCTAGTCGTCGGACGACATTTAGAAACGCAGCCCTGGGCCGACGACTCCACTAGATCTACCGCTTGCCGATCATCACTGCCATACTGCGGGGCACACTTCCGAATGCCCAAAGAGTCTAACTCGTATTGCTACTTAATCAGTTCTTCGATCGTTTGAGATTCAGAAGACGCATGTTCTACAAAATCTTAGTTAGATGCTGATGATACGGCGCCGTGCAGTACCCAACATAATGTTGTTCGTGAGGCATAGACATATATAATTGTGAGGCCACAGGTTCACCCTTTCTACCCACTCGCATCTCACGGCTAAGTCACAGTACATCAGTAGTACACCAGTCTGTAGCCCTAATAAGAACAGTCGGCGTCGCGGTTTTGTAATACTTTCAGCCAGATCTTTCATGTGCTTGAAACCTGAGAGGTCAAATATGTCTGTTCCTTGTGGTGCAAGGCATAGCGGAATGATGCTGCGAGCGTCTTGAACTAGGTAGCGCTCAGATAAGCAAAATCCCCGTATGTAAAAGTTTACTAAATTTACCTCTGTATCATGGAACATACCACCTACTCCGTTAATTCGTAGTTTTTGTCGTTCAGTAGTTCCAGCTCCGATAAATGCGGCTATCTCACCATCAATAAGGGCAGAAGTACTACCTTCGTCTAGTAAAGCGAACGTATCAAGTGAGCCACACGGCCCCTCCAACACTACTGGTACCACCTTTAACAAGCCTCGCGTACGAGCCGCAGGTATCCCTATGTTCGTTCCAATAAAATCGTCCGATAAATTGGTAACGTTTTGGGCATCGAAAATATTCGTCTTAGTGGTAGACGTAGGGGCCACAGCGTTTCAGTCTTTATGAGGTACGATGGTGTGATGGCTAGCATCCTGTGACGAAAAAAAAATAATTGCTAATGTACCCTTATATTGGGATGTCTCATCACCATGGAGAAGAGAGTGCTCTTCTCCATTTTTTTGCACTCTCTTCTCCATGGTGATGAGACATCCCAATATAAGGGTACATTAGCAATTTTTTTTTTTTCGTCTGACGCAGTCATAAAGACCGCAACGCTTAGCTCGGCAGTCGTTCCACTTGTGCGGGTTTGATTTTAGACACCTATAGCAAGTTTTTGACTCGTTGATCCAACGCCATCTATCATCTACGGAAATTGAAGCAAACACCTTACATGTTTTGATTGAGTGCGGACCTTGTTTGCAATATGAACACTCGGCAACCTTATCATCAGTTTTATCATGAGATACAGTAGCATGGACAAGATGTTTTGTCATAGCAGTAGGATTGTAAAAGGAGACCTTACTAGAAGAGGAGCTTGGTGACATGTCAACAAGGAAATTGTAGTTCAGTTGTCGCTCGGCCTCCAGCAGCATGAAACGAGAAAGTAGTTCAAGCTTAGTCACCGTTGGTTCGAAAGGTTTGTACGTAGCGGCGTATTCAGTGAATCGATCTCTAGTGTGTTCGCTGAGCTTTAAAAGCACTGTTCGAAAGAGTTCTATTGAGGACAAAAACTCGTTTTGTTTGAGTAGTTTTATGGTAGCTATAGCTACACAGTTTCTCAATTTATTTGCTAACGTGTTTAAATGTTCTGCGTTACTTTAAATTGCGAATGCCGGCAATTTCATGTGCTACAGCTCTTGTCGCGCGAAGCTCTGCTCTAGGGCGCTCATAACTTCTTTTGGGTTTACAAATTACTGGTGTCGCGCGTAATAAATAGTGAGAAAGAGGGTAGACCATTTTGTCTGCTCTTAAAAACTATTCCACCCGCAGTTCCTTCAGTTATCCGTGATCATGGCGCTTGCAAAAGTGCCAAAATATCGGGAACTCAATATAAATAGTATCCATGGTAAATATCCCGTTTCTTATGATTATACTTATAGTGTACGTGACCATGTCAGTTTTAAAAAATATATCAGCGTGATACGTTTTCGCTTAAATAATTTTCAAGCGCTATCCTGCGGGAACCCTTTAATTTTCGGGATGAAAAGTATCCAATGTCCTATCTCGTAGTATGAACTCAAATCATAACAAGTTTCATTTGAATTCATTCGGTAGTGTCGGCGTGATGTGCGGCCAACATACAGACAGACAAAAATGAAAAAAATACAGTTTTGACTTCAGTATCGAATATAGAGAGTACCCTGCAAAAAATAAATTTTAAATATCTTCAATGTATAGAATCGGACCCGTTACAGTTTTATTATAAGTATATATATATATATATATATATAGTCAAAATTAACATCTCATGAACAAAGAAAAACATAAATTATTACCAACTAGCTGCGGCCCGCGGTTTCAACCGCGCGGATTATGTTGATTGATGATGATGATGAGGAAAGTAGCCTATATGTTAATCAAGGATTTAAGCTATCCTGGAACCAAATTTCATCCAAATCCGTTCAGCCATTTGAGGGTGAAGGAGTAAACACACACTCATACACACACACGCTTCTAAGATTGATGGCGTTAATAGGTTGTTATGCATTATATGCCGTTGTGTATGGACTATTAGTTCTAATGTATGAAGTCCTGCATCGCGCATACGAAGTTTTCCACTCGCTTTATTTTTACAATTCTAAGCTCTGATTGGCCTGTTTACGAAAATGGCTACACTTCTCTGATATATAATATTAGTGTTATATATAGTGATCAAATCAATAAAATTAGGTAAACTAAGTATGCTTTGAGTATGAAAAGGAAATTTCACTTTCATGTGCCGACTCAGAGTTGAATCTCACACGGGAAAAGGAAATACCGTAAAATGGGGTGTATAGAATTCAAGGGGTGATTAGAAAAAATAAAACTAAACTATTTCAAGTCCTTCTTTTCTGTATCTATCAGGCGTCGTTTATGGTATGGATTCTATTTTTGGAAATGCCATTCTCGTATTTCTTATGGCAATATTTATCAAATGTAAAATTAAAGCCAACCTATTTCAAAACGGACTTTGAAAAATGTAGTCGGTTGCTATTCACCCCATTTTACGGTCCCCTTCCGACAAGGTAGACTCAGAAAGGTATTTAGTTTTCCTGTGTGAGGGACTGAGTACCTTTATATTCAAATGAATATTGTCTTTAGTAGAGCTGACCTCTGGTGTCAGAGTTTGTCAGGCCGCCCGAGGCACTCTGACATGGCTTAACGACTGATAAATATAATTATATGTCTGTTTGTTTTCAAATCATGTGATAACTACTGGCCCGATTGAAATGCGATTTTCACTGTTGGGTAACAATGTGACGTAAAAGTCGAGCAATCGACAAAAAAAACTGATTTAATTTTATCACTAATATCCAAAATACTATACTTAAACTAAAAATCGGTAGAAAAAGTCTATACTTGTAATAAAACGAAAAAGTCTGTAGAAAGAAAATATAATTGTCTAGGGTAGGTTCAGCCTCCGGCTTCGTTAGATAGCACACGCGTGTTTGCTTCAACTCGACCGACGACGTTTCTAAAGCTGGATAAAATGTTTACGTGTGCCAGTTGTGGATCGAAACATACTGAAAAATGTGAAGACTCCATAATTAAAAACCCTAAAATGTTTTGGTCATTTGTAAAGTCCAACAAAAAAGGCTCTAATACTCTCGCCTCCTCTCTTTCGTATGAAGGGCAAGTAGCGGATTCAGGTAAAGACGTTTGCGGTCTCTTTTCGACGTATTTTCAATCAACTTTTCTTCCAGCCTCCTCCACTTCGGCTTCTACAGCCTCTCAATCTATGACTCACGAGCAATGTTGCAGTTATATTAACTTAATAAATGACATTGAAATTGCTCCCGATAGAATTAATAATTTGCTGAAATCTATAGATCTAACAAAAGGTGCAGGACCAGATCAAATAACGCCTTTATTTATTAATAAATGTTCAGATGCCTTGACGAAACCTATAACAATATTATTTACACGGTCTGTAAAAGACGGTATTGTTCCTAAAATATGGAAGTCTGCTTTTATAACGCCAGTTTATAAGAGAGGCAGTAAGAATGATGTAAAATTACAGACCAATTTCTAAACTATGTATTTTTGCAAAATTATTTGAAAGAGTTGTTTACACACAAGTTTACAATAGCCTTTCTGCCTTTTTTATTCCCGAACAACATGGTTTCCTTAAACGTTCAACAACATCTAATCTATTATATTTTACGGTATTAATCTATTATCATTCACAGGTTACATAACCTCACAGATGGATTCAGATGCGCAGGTTGATTCCATATTTACAGATTATAGTAAATGTTTCGATCATATTGATCACACCTTACTTTTGCAGAAGCTATTCAATTCCGGAATCCATGGCAATTTATACAGGTGGTTTACGTCATACATCGAAAATAGATCCCAAGCTGTTGTACTTAATGGTTATTCATCCACATGGAAGTTAGTGCCCTCAGGTGTACCTCAGGGCTCCCTATTAGGCCCGCTCTTATTTAACTTATTTGTTAATGATGTAACATTTTGTTTCAAACATTCTAAATTTGTCTTATACGTTGACGATATGATTTTTTTTAAACACATTAGTAATATTAGTGATTGTTATCTCTTATAACAAGATTTGGTAAGATTTGAGAATTACTGTAATCTAAACAAACTTGATCTTAATGTAGCAAAATGTTACGTAATAACCTTCACGCGTAAAGCTAAACCAACAGATTTTATATACACAGTTAAAGGACAGAAACTTAAAAGAGTAAATGAAATACGTGATTTAGGGGTAGTCCATGACTCGAAACTAACATATGAGAAACATATAGATAACATAGGCAATAGGGCCAACAAAGCGATGGGATTTGTCATCAGATCAAGCAATCAATTCAATAGTATAAAAGTAATCAAGATTCTATTTTGTTCGTATGTGCGTAGTATACTCGAGTATTGTTCACAAATTTGGAATCCACGATATAATATTAACATTAATAGACTAGAATCTATTCAAAAAAGATTCATGAGACATTTACAGTACAAATGCAAAATATATGATGATAATTATGAATCAAGATGCAGAAGGCAACACATGCTCTCCTCTTCACGAAAGACGCAAGATTGCTGATATAATTATGTTAATTAAAATAGCGCAGTCTCTAATTGATTCCCCAGATCTCCTCTTCAAGATAGGCATAATCACACCTGTAAAATCTCTCAGGCGGTGGTGCCTGAGAGATTTAAGGGCCGTATTAATAAACCGACCTCAACTCTGAGAGCGCTATTGAGAGCGATCTCAAGATGCTAATCTAATTAATAAACATATCTTAAGCTGTTGATTGAGATGCCGTAATCAGCTAAGCTAGTGTTTAATAATAAATCAATCTCGACTCTCAAGAGCGCACTTGCGATGTGCTTTGAGATGCAGAATGTTGAGTGCGGTCGATCCGTGACTTGAGAGCGTGATTGCCAGTTGCTAGAATCAAGGGTTTCAAAAATATTATGTCAGAATTTGATAATTATAATTATATTAACCATCATTATAAGAATATTTTTATATTCCTCTGGAAATAAACAAATTTTCTTTGGCATGATTGCGAAAAGATCCGTAGATTTGGTAGATATCAGAACCTGGCGAGGACTCGCTGAAGTCTAAAAAGATCCGAAATCGTAACCAAAGGATACGCGCTGGAAATACTGCTTGGCTAATCAACGATTTTTTATTTTCATAAATTATAGTTATTTGTTGATGAATTGCGGTAAGTTCTTTAATAGATAGTGGAACTTTGAAAATACAGTCAAATATTATGGCTTACATCCTTTTTACAAAAAAACTAAAGTAAGGTTATGATAATTATGTAGAAAATAAACATTACGTTTAATATAATCAAATCTAATCGATATAATCTGATTGATATAATCGTTTAATTATGTGCATTTAATTTAATTCAACTACATCGAAGTAATAAATTTTAACCTTACGCTATATCTTATTTGAGCAAAAACTGAACTTTCAGTAAAGAAAATAAATCGTTCATTCGTAGTTCATTCAATCTTGCTCTCAAGTTCTGGTTCGTGACGTAGCATCTTGAGATGCGGCTCTTGAAAGCGACATGATCTGAGATGCTCTTGAAATGTCTTTATTAATCAGCGATGATCTTAAGATGCTGATCACAACTTGAGAGCGTATCAGTTGATATCGCACTTGAGAGCTCAACCAAGAGCGATTTATTAATACGGGCGTAAGTGTCTAAACGTTTCCCGATGTGCCACAAATTATAGCCAAAATTATTTTTTTATTAGGTCCCCTAACACTATTAATAGTCTGGACGTGCCTGAATTTGACCTGTTCAACATACCTCCAAATAAAGTTCGCAATATAATATCCAAAGATTGGTTTAATGTGGCTTCCTAACTGTCGAGTTTCGTTGATGAATATTTCTGTTGTTTCTTTTCTTTTGGAGCAAACTTGCTAATTAGATGCAATATGCGAAAACTGTTAAACATTGATTAGTAATATTTTTAATTTTAAGCTAGGTTTATAAAACACTAAGTTTTCCGAATAAATAAAAATAAAATAAATTATAATTAGCTACTGAACAAGAATATATAACAGTTTGAAAAATCGTTTCTGTCTGTTTGTTTGATCGCGCATCACGTAAAAACTACTCGACCAATTGCGAAGCGGTTCACTGTTGGATAGCTTAGGTATTGACTTAAAACTGGTGTAATTGGTATCTTAATTCGATGAGTAGAAGCCGGGCAACCGATAAAATCATTTTAAACGGCTGTTAAAAATGTTGATCATATGTGGTAAATTGGTATTTTAGGTCTTGGAATAGCACACAGAGTACTTTTAACTTAGAGAAATGACCACGCGTGCGAAGCCGCGGGTACAGCTAATTATAAAAATCCTTGATTGCGTTTTATTACGTTTGAAAACCTCTAGATGGATTTCCAAGGACAAGTCTTCCTGTCTTTAACAATTATCAAGCTGCCATAGAGATCCCTGATAAAAAAACAAGCTCACCCTACAGTAACATCTGACACCTCACCTAGGCATTAAGCAACATTAACATTCTCTAGCACCGCGCGCGCTCATTGGTCTATTGTGAATCAGCAGCTACTTCATCTGACCTATAGATCTTACTTTTCGTCAGAAAACGAATGTCTGGATAGCTCAGCTTGCAAGCGCTCGGTTGCTAATCTGAAGTACCGGAGTTCTATTCCCGACTGAAGTGTTTACATTTTGCACTATGAACATTTTATGTGATGGCTCCTAGCTTGAAAGCACCGCGCGCGCTCATTGGTCAAATCAAATAGCGCCCTTCCCCGACTTCCTGTTACACACATCCGGTTACACATTGGTTAAGCTTTTCACGAAATCACTCCTATAAATAGCAGTAAAGCGAGCGGAAAGATATTACACATCGAAAACTCAACGTCGTATTCCTTTCCATTCAAAACTTTCCTAACCAATATATATCTTCTCAGGGAACGTGAAACACAAGACAAGGTCCAACAACAGCCCAAAGATAAAGCAGAAAACCAACCGACCACATCCAAAGAAAAGGAACCGGTTGGCAAACCAGAAACGACAGACAAACCAACCAGCACCGAGGTCCCCAAGCCGGACACTACGAGGAGAACTCCTGAGAAGTCTCCGGAGAAGGAAGGCAGAGCTGTGGAGAGTGGGAAGGAGAGGGAGAGAGTTAGAGAGATATCACCGAAGGTTAAAGATGATGAAGTTAACTCCACCTGTGGTAAGTTTATGCAAAAGCTTCTCTATTAGTTTTGAATTGGAGAGTGTAGTATTTACTAAGTTCTTATTCATAGCTCATTTTTTATTCTGATACTGACAAAAGACATTTTCACCTCACAAGCTCGGAAAGAATTTCGTATGTCATTTGAAATCTGAGTGCAAAAGTGCATTTTACCTGCTAACGTGGAAAGAGTTTTTAAAATTCTAACCTTTCTATTCAATAATTTTCTATACAGCCAGTCCACTGAAAATACATGAACACATATTTATATTAAATTATTATTCTATTTGATTCGCTTCTACTCGACTCTATTTAACTCTATTCTACTCGACTCTATTCAGATCTGTTCGACTCTGCTTGACTCTACTCTACTCGACTCTACTCGCTCTCTTCGATTCTATTCTATTTGACTCTTCTCAACTCTACTTGACTCAACTCTACTCTATTCGTCTCAATTTGATTCTATTATATTATGTTTACACATCTGCCAGGCGTCCCGCAACGGCTCATTATTATTATTATAAACACTAATTTAAAAATTATATTATTTGAGCTGTTTTTCTTGCACCTAGCATTTTCCTTGTTGAAGTGAGGTGAAAAGTTGTGTGTTTCACACGGCTGGAAAGTTATTCTGCGTTTCGTACTTTTGAAACCTGCGGTATGCTCAGGATTCTATATTTATAATCTTAGAATCCTTCGCTTGCTTAGGTTTCAATGAAGTACTCGCGAAGAACAATCACTTTGCAGCCTATGTAAGGCTGCAAAGTGATTGTTCTTCTTATATAGGCTTCTTATTTAGTCTTCTTATATAGGCAATCTTTGTAGAAAATTACACTCTTTTAAACTGTGTCCTGATTTGTGTCAGAAAATTTATTGTTAACACGTCGTGCGTGTTGTTTACGATGATCTATTGTTGTTTCGTTCATGAAACGATTGCTACAGAGAGTAGGTATCACATCGTGTACAAAAATATAAATAAAACAAGTAAATCATCAAGGTAAGAGAAAAAACACGACTGCCCTGACAAAAAAGAAACATTTGGAAAAAAAACCTGTGTCACTCGGGATGAAGTAAGGACTAAGGAATGATACTCCATGCATCCAAATCTGTTCAGGCATTTAAAAGTTATGGTGGAATAAAGAAACTCACATGCATACATGAACCCTAAAAACACTCCTTTTCTGGGTTATGTAATAAAACATCCACAACAATATATAAAAGTGAAACGTTGTCTGTTTGTTTATTTAGCTGTCACGCCAAAACGGCTGATTCGATTTTAATAAAACTTTGTAAATAGGTACCTAATGTACAATATAGAGACAAACATAGGATATTTTTTATCCCGGAAAATAAGTTGCTACTGGAAAATGTTGATTACTGTACACGTACGCAAATGAAAATACATCCACTACTATGACTACTATGTAAGGGCACGCTGTAAGGAACGGAATGAAGTGTTGCCGTGGGAACGAAATAATAACAAGTCTTGTCAAAAAAAGAAAGCATCAAGATTGTTGGTGCTATATTTTTGCATTGGTATTAATATCCTAGAACAACATAGAATGCTTTTTTTCGCGATAAACTAGTCTAGTGGACGAAGTCGCGGGCAAAAGCTAGTTCTCAATAAAAATAAGTAATAAAATGGACTAACTGCACAGATTTAATCAAGACCCCTTTCGCCCCCAGAAGGCCTGACGCCTCCCGGCCTGTCCCCCGGGCGCACGCCGCCCTGGCCTGGCTCGGCGGACGACGACCTGGATCTTATCCTGGGAGACATCGACGGCATCCTATCTGATGATGAGGACAGCGGGCGGTTCAAGGACAAGCCGAACAAGTCAGTTTCTTTTTATTTTGTTATGTTTAGTGCTATTGGTCTCTACCTACCTCTACAGCTTCACCGGACTGGGGGGAGTGAAAGCGCTCCGCCGCAATGCGTGACGCAGAAGGCGCACGCCAAAGTTAAAGTTTTGGCGACCGGCTCAAGGGCACTCAGTGGGTACGAACCTCGGCTTGGCCGTTCGCCTAGATTACGGGGATTGGACTAAACACCCCTGGATCGCTAGCGTTAGTAGTGATCCAGGGCGCTTTGACAAAATGGCTAGGAGCTCTTTGAGTTTTTAAACTTGACCACCGATTCGGAATACAACCTTCGAGAAGAATTCGGCAAGAAACTCGAAGGGGAAACGTGACCTTCGACCTCGCCGGCGAGGAAAGTGTCTGTGTCTAAGCAGAGGAGGTAGGATTGGACACAAGTCAGTATCTCAGTTCCCCCAAGGCCCAAGCTGTCCTGGATCCCATGCCCCTCTGGCACTGGGCTCCCCAAGTATAACTAATACGTGTGTGTGTGTGTGTGTGTGTGTGTGTGTGTGTCCGGTCTTCACCCTGAAACGGATGAATGGACCCTGGAATACTTTTCAACATCATCTTCATCATCCACGCGTGTGAAACCGCAAGGCGCAGAGATATATATATATATATATAATAAATAATAATAATTGTATATAATATTGTCAAAAATGCTTAATATTCATATATATACGTTCTCATGTTGATGTGTATGTATGTATATATATATATATATATATATATATATATATATATATATATATAAAACATGAGAACATTCAACATGAGAACGATCCGTTTTTTGAAGTCTGAGTCTTAAAAATCAACTGAATACTTTGGTAAAAACTAATAAGTTTGTCGAAATCTGGAGTTTTGTGAAAAAAACAATGGAATAAAATATCAAAAATTGCGCAACAGGAGGGTTATTCGGGTGCTCTACCTCGGGACCTCCGCTTTTCCCTATATTTAAGAGGAGAAGGTAGGTATGTAAGCCGATGCGGTTGAATGGAGTGTCCATGGTTGAAATGAGTGAGTAAGAGTGGAGAGGAGTGGAGTGGAGTGTCAAGTAGTAATATGTTGTTCTCGCACATTACAGAGTGGAGAGCGCCGCGCCCGCGCCCGCGCCGCCGGCCGACCTGCGCTCCAAGCTGCCTCCGAAGCACGCCGAGGGCGCTAGGCCTCCGCGCCAGAAGATCGTGTTCACTCACGAGAAAGAGGAACGCAACAAGAAAGGTACGGTTACAACTGCATCCCGTATGGCACAGCATGTTCTCTCAACATGCTCAACTTCACGGTTTTGATACCCTGGTGCAGTTGTTCAAGCTGGGAAACTCACAGGTTCGAATCTTGGCCAAGGCAAACATTTGTGTTTCTATATTACTAGTGACTTGCCCCGGCTTCGCACGGGTAGCGCTTAACCGTGGTATTTTTCTTACTTTTAATATTTTTATGGAAGTAGTTAATTTAAAAAAATATACCGTAAGCGTAATTCAAAATCTTTGGCAGCAACGCTCGTGATGCTTTTTGACAGGCTTGTTATTATTTCGTTCCCACGTCAACATGTCATTCCGTTCCCTAAAGCGAGTAATCGACATGTTTGTTGGCAAATTTTTGATACCTTGGGTTACATTACAAAACATTTGTTACATTACATTACAAACACTAGATCCTATAAGAGGTTCTGGCCCAGACAATTTAACTCCAGTATTCGTAAAACAATGTGTAACCGCTATCGCATTTCCATTATCTCTTATTTTCAATAAATCGCTTAGTGACGGTGTATTTCCCACTGAATGGAAGAATGCTCGTAAAGAATTATAGGCCAATTTCTATTCTTAGTTGTTTTTCCAAATTATTTGAATCACTTATTTATCCCATAATATACAAACATGTCGACAATATATTAACAGACTTTCAGCACGGTTTTCGCCATGGCCGTTCTACTGAAACAAATCTTGTATCTTTTGTGTCTGATATATCACAAACTGTTGATAAAGGAGGTCAAGTTGATGCAATTTACTTGGATTTTTCTAGCGCATTTGACAAAGTAGATCATTCTATCTTGCTTAAAAAATATTATGTTACGGTATTGATGGATCACTACATAAATGGTTCGCATCATATCTTGCTAAAAGGCATCAAGTTGTCACTGTGAATAATATTCAATCGCATGCATATTATGCCGCATCAGGGGTCATCAAGGATCACATTTAGGCCCTATATTATTTTTAATATTCATTAATGATATATACAAATACATAAATCACGGCAAAATATCACTATTTGCTGATGACATGAAAATTTATAGTTCAATTGATAGCCCTGTTGATTCCAAATTAATTCAAAGTGATCTTAACTCTATTCTTAATTGGTGCATGTTAAATCGTATGACTCTGAACTCAAATAAATGTTTTTATATTAAATACACCCGAAAAAAAAAACACTTGTCAGTACATATAAGCTTGGCTGCGCAATTTTACAAGAAGTTGATGAAATTCGTGACTTAGGAGTATACATAGATAGTAAAATAAATTTTGTATCGCACATAGATAAAATAGTTACAAAAGGAGCTCAAATGTTAGGATTTATTAAACGCAATACTGTAGGGTTTAAAGCACATACTAAATTAATATTGTATAACGCACTTGTGCGCAGCCATCTAGAATATGCATCTGTCGTCTGGAGTCCTTATTATACCATTCACTCACAACGCGTTGAGAGCTTACAACGTTCTTTTACTAGACATCTTGCATTTCTCATTCCCGATTTCTCCCATAGACATCCCTATAGCCAGCGCCTTGTAAAGTTCAATATGATATCACTTCGTGATCGCCGAAAATTAACAGATTTAACCTTTTTACACAAAAACATAAACGGCAAAATACAATGTAGTCAATTACTTGAACTTTTCTCCCTGTCAGTTCCCTACAACTATCCACGACATCCAATTAACAAAATATTTTATACCCCCGCCGCACGCACAAATCTTGGACTACAAAACCCCTCTTCACGTATCTCAAACGAATACAATGATTTCTCGTCAAAAATAGAAGAATTAGATATATTTTTTAACTCATTATCAGTTTTCAAACGCAAAATATTTAAATTCATTTTTTCCCAAACACACAGTTCCTCTATCTAACATCTTATTTTTATTTTCTGTTTTAACCTTTCTATATATTTTTTTACTAGTTTTCTTTTCTATTATGTTTAAGAGTACATGTGGTCGATGTTATGCACGCCGAACTTGTCACGCATATCAGCAAAGCATATTGTGTATTATTAGATTTAAGTGTTTTAATATGTGTGATGTGGCTGTGCTTATTAAATAAATAAATAAATACATTATTGCATTTTTCGTAGGTATCTCGTTTTTTTTTTCATAATAAAATATAGCTTATTTTACTCGCTAATAATACGAGTATAGCTTTCTATCGGTGAAAGAATTTTCATAGCGGTTCAGTATTTTTTTAGTTTATCCATTACAAACAAAAATGTTTTCTCTTTATAACATATGGTTTTAAACTAACATGGTCACAGACACTAAAAGTATAAGCTAGAGTTGCCGCGAATAGTTGTTATAGCGAATAGTCGAATACCGATTAATCGCCATTCACTTTGGCGAATAGTCGAATAACTCGACATTACTATTCGACATAAATAAGGCACATTAAAAATATTTCTAATTTCTTTTAAGGTTGTGAGAAAAGAAAACAATAAAGTTAAAGAAATCTGTTTCATGTTATACATATCTACATATGTATGTAGTATTTTAATTTTTAAATGCTGGGAACCCTTTTCTTGTACATATTTTACGGAGAATACCCCGTTTTGTATTACCCAGCGTTTACTATTGTAGGGGATTTCCCGCTCAATCAATACGCTTGTGTTTAGGGTAGGCGGCACGCATTTATAATTTGATTTTCGACAAACAGGAACGACGGCTTTGCAGAATCATTTGAAATTCATACACCCAGATGAGTATGGTAAAATTTATGGAAGCTCAAGTAGTCATGCTCAACATAATGCTCCCGCAGAATCATCTCCAAGTACTTCCTCATCCACCCAGTTGCCCATTCAGCCTTTGGTGCAACCGTCACTGCAACAACTACTTGAAAAAAATAAGCTCTGGGACATCAACGATAGCCGAGCAAAAAAAAAACACTACTTGATTGGTGAAATGATCGCTATTGACAACGAGCCACTTTCCATCGTCGATCATCATGTGGGCTTTAAACGTCTTATTAATAATGCTTTGCCGCAATACACTATTCCTGGCAGGACATATTTCACCGAGAAAATAATTCCAGACATGTATGAGAGAGTGGTTAGCAAACTAAAAAACGAGTTAGAAAGGGCTGAAGCTATAGCATTCACTACCGATCTTTGGACTTCTTCTGTAAATAATGCTGCATTTCTGAGTTTAACAGGACACTGGATATCAGAAAACTTTAAACTGAATCATGCCGTTCTAAACATGGCTCATTTTCCTGAATCACACACATCAGAAAATATCAAAAGAGAACTGTTACAGTGTGTAACGAAATGGGACATACCCATCTCTAAAATTCAAGCGAGTGTTCACGATAATGGGGCGAATATGGTTAAAGGAGTTAAGGAAACTCTACTTCCTTCAGAGCGTTGCTTCATACATACTCTCCAGCTGGTGATAAATAATGCATTAGATAACAGTTTTCCAATAAAATAAATTATTACTAGTGCCCGCCGCATAGTGACACATTTTAATCATTCAGGATATACAAAACTTGAAAGTATTCAATCTGAGCTCGGACTTCCTAAGCATAAACTGATTCAAGATATTCAAACTCGCTGGAACTCAACATATTACTGGAGCGTCTATTTGAGCAAAAAAGAGCAATTTCGGTGTATATTTCAGAATCAAGGAGCGTGAATTTTGAAAATTTGACCTGTGATCAGTGGGAGGTTATAGAACATCTGTTAAAGCTCTTAAAACCTTTCGAAGAGATAACAAAAATCACGAGTTCCACATATGCACCTATATCAGATGTGATACCTAGCACTGTTTCATTAACCAGATACCTAATGAAAGATGCGCTGATTCAACAAACTGCACACGTTGATGATTTTAGAAAGGCGTTAATAGAAAATATGCAAGCCCGTTTTAACTTGGACGATCTATGCTTCAGGAAGACATATTACTTGTCGACATTTTTAGACCCCCGCTACAAGGACTTTTACTTTGACGCTACCCAAGCTGAACGGATCCGTAGAGCTGCGCTCAGAGAAGGTCTTAGGCTTTCTTTAGATGACGAAAATAATGATTCGGATCCAGAAACGGCATCCAAAAGGTCTCGTTTAGACAATTAAAGTGAGCATGTCGATTCAGAAACTCATAAACTATTTTGGGCATGTTTTGAAGAATCATCTATAGAGCAGCCTACTGAAGAGCAACCCAAGAATGCCACTGCTGAAGAAATCACCCACTACATCGCATTAGCAGAAAAATAAACCCATATGAATGGTGGGCTTTGAGTACCAATAAGAATAGATTTCCTACTTTAAGTAAGCTTGCTAAACAATACTTAATCACACCAGCAAGCTCTGTTTATTCAGAAAGACTATTTTCCGAGGCAGGTTTAGTTTATGAGGAAAAGCGAAACCGACTTGCTCCCGAACGCGCAGAAAAAATAGTTTTTTTGCACTACAATCTGCCTCTGTTGGATTTTAAATATTAATTAAAAAGCCTAACTAATTTAATTTCATTAATATGATAGGCACAGGCACATATTATTACAGATAATAATTGATACTGTGTATTGTTTTATTAAGGAAAATAATATAAATTAATTATTTTTAACTCATTCGTTTTTTTGTTCGTTAAAAGTTTATTTTAGACTATTCGCCGAATGCCTAATAATACTAGCTATTATTCGGTATTCGACGAATATCAAAAAAATGTCGAGTAATTCCGAATACCGAATAA
Source organism: Alsophila aescularia (assembly GCA_946251855.1). Classification (NCBI taxonomy): domain Eukaryota; kingdom Metazoa; phylum Arthropoda; class Insecta; order Lepidoptera; family Geometridae; genus Alsophila; species Alsophila aescularia. The sequence continues at coordinate 27,003,661 of OX276384.1, forward strand.
TAGCGAGTCTTCGCGGCAACTCTAGTATAAGCATTAGATACGGGATATGCAACAGAACCAAAATATTGGGAACTCATTGAAATAGTATCCATGGTAAATATCCCGTTTTTAATGTACATCTAGTATTTGTGTTTCTGTTTGTTTGTGATGTTGACGTGTGTAAGTTTTTTTATTCCAACTTCAATTTTATAAATAGGCCAAAGTCGTAACAATACTTCTTCATGTGCCGTCTCATAGTTTGAGCTCCGACTCTAAGAGGGTACTTCAGAAATACAAAAAAGAGAGCACCAAAAAACATGGAGTTTTAATTTGTAAAATGAAATACATTAAGAAATATCTATTAGATATTTCTTAATGTATTTCATTCCACAACCGTGATAATATAATAATTGTAAGATGACTGCTATAATATCAAAAAACTAGGCTAGACCAGTCCCCACCCGTAGCAACCGTTCACGTGTATGACTTTTACCAGCCATCATCTCAGCCATTTTTAACCCCAAACCGCAATAAGTATATATGTATGTCAGTCTGGCATCCGTAGCTCTCATCTGAATGGACCGATTTTGATGCGGTCTTCTCTGTTTGAAAGCTGATGTGATCGAGATGGTTCTTAGCTATAATGTATGTGCTGGGGACTATTTAGATTTTTAACTTCACTTTGTTGAGAGAACGGAGTGACCTGGTACACATAGAGCCGCTGTAGGCAAGTTTTTCTTCGGATTTCGTAATAAACCCATTTAAGTCCTTATTGGAGTTTTTATTGTTAATCGCTTGGCAGGGACCTGAAGAAGGCAAGCGTACGTTCTTATATACTATTGTATATACAAAAAATATATGAAAATGCCATATCTTTTTTATCATTTTTTTCCCTGAGCTTGATTAATAATGGTAGAAAAATATATTCATTTTAATAAGGGGGTATCTTAGATATTTTTTTCTATAGAATGAAGTAAAGTCAAGGGTTTGCTGGCAGAAAATTATTTTTCGCCTTTGTACTTCTTTTATAAAATTTATTTACTGTGTATGCTATGGTAATGATAGGCCAGTCATTGGGGGGATGTAAGAAGCTTTGCCCTACAAATGGAGGAGTAGAAGATGTTTTTATTTGTATTGCTTAGTTATGAGGTCTTTGCGAAAAAAATACAAATTTTCGAGCTCAAGGGGTGGGAGCGTTAGCCGCCATCTTGAATTGAAGGGCCCAAAATTAGTATGTTTTTTCTAAATAGTTCCTTAACAGTTAGCTCTATGACAAATGTGTCTATGAAAAGTATAAAGAAGACAATATTTGCAACATTTTTTGCATTCACAGTTGTTCTGTAAGTCTAATAAGTTACAAGAAGCGAAAAATCATCTTTACTAAAAATGGTCCAATGCCGAAACAACGTATATTCAACGTATATTCGCTTTTAGCGATAAGGCTGCCCATTGTAACACTTATTCTACTATTGTTTCTTCATTTTTGTTTGTGGTGTGTACAATAAACAATTTATCTATCTATCTATTCTTAACCGCTGAATGTAGAGACTGTTGATATTTAGAGAGTATCTTAATAAAGAGGTAATAACGTAAAACAAAAGATGAATCTTGAAAAAAGAAACTCATTTTGAAGGGGTTTAAAAAGGGGTAAAAGTAAAAAAAATAATTGATGATACAGTCGAATTATGAATATTATAGTGTGTCCAATAATATGTGTGTAATAATAATAATGTGTCCTTTTTTCCTGTACCTATTTAATGGGAAGTCACTTTGTTCTTGTGTTAATTTGGTAAAGTTAACAATTATAACATGATTGTTGCAGAGAAAACTCCACCGCGGCGAGCTGTCGTGAGCTCCACCAAGGTAGACGTCTCCGAGGCCGTCGACAGGAAATCTGCAAAGGTTAGTTATGGCTGTACTCAATGTGATAACTTTTTGAAAACACCGCCGCGGCGAGCTGTCGTGAGCTCCACCAAGGTAGACGTCTCCGAGGCCGTCGACAGGAAATCTGCAAAGGTTAGTTATGGCTGTACTCAATGTGATAACTTTTTGAAAACACCGCCGCGGCGAGCTGTCGTGAGCTCCACCAAGGTAGACGTCTCCGAGGCCGTCGACAGGAAATCTGCAAAGGTTAGTTATGGCTGTACTCAATGTGATAACTTTTTGAAAACACCGCCGCGGCGAGCTGTCGTGAGCTCCACCAAGGTAGACGTCTCCGAGGCCGTCGACAGGAAATCTGCAAAGGTTAGTTATGGCTGTACTCAATGTGATAACTTTTTGAAAACACCGCCGCGGCGAGCTGTCGTGAGCTCCACCAAGGTAGACGTCTCCGAGGCCGTCGACAGGAAATCTGCAAAGGTTAGTTATGGCTGTACTCAATGTGATAACTTTTTGAAAACACCGCCGCGGCGAGCTGTCGTGAGCTCCACCAAGGTAGACGTCTCCGAGGCCGTCGACAGGAAATCTGCAAAGGTTAGTTATGGCTGTACTCAATGTGATAACTTTTTGAAAACACCGCCGCGGCGAGCTGTCGTGAGCTCCACCAAGGTAGACGTCTCCGAGGCCGTCGACAGGAAATCTGCAAAGGTTAGTTATGGCTGTACTCAATGTGATAACTTTTTGAAAACACCGCCGCGGCGAGCTGTCGTGAGCTCCACCAAGGTAGACGTCTCCGAGGCCGTCGACAGGAAATCTGCAAAGGTTAGTTATGGCTGTACTCAATGTGATAACTTTTTGAAAACACCGCCGCGGCGAGCTGTCGTGAGCTCCACCAAGGTAGACGTCTCCGAGGCCGTCGACAGGAAATCTGCAAAGGTTAGTTATGGCTGTACTCAATGTGATAACTTTTTGAAAACACCGCCGCGGCGAGCTGTCGTGAGCTCCACCAAGGTAGACGTCTCCGAGGCCGTCGACAGGAAATCTGCAAAGGTTAGTTATGGCTGTACTCAATGTGATAACTTTTTGAAAACACCGCCGCGGCGAGCTGTCGTGAGCTCCACCAAGGTAGACGTCTCCGAGGCCGTCGACAGGAAATCTGCAAAGGTTAGTTATGGCTGTACTCAATGTGATAACTTTTTGAAAACACCGCCGCGGCGAGCTGTCGTGAGCTCCACCAAGGTAGACGTCTCCGAGGCCGTCGACAGGAAATCTGCAAAGGTTAGTTATGGCTGTACTCAATGTGATAACTTTTTGAAAACACCGCCGCGGCGAGCTGTCGTGAGCTCCACCAAGGTAGACGTCTCCGAGGCCGTCGGCAGGAAATCTGCAAAGGTTAGTTATGGCTGTACTCAATGTGATAACTTTTTGAAAACACCGCCGCGGCGAGCTGTCGTGAGCTCCACCAAGGTAGACGTCTCCGAGGCCGTCGACAGGAAATCTGCAAAGGTTAGTTATGGCTGTACTCAATGTGATAACTTTTTGAAAACTCCGCCGCGGCGAGCTGTCGTGAGCTCTAACCAAGGTATACGACGCTGGCTCCACATTATTGAATTGTCAAATGGATACGACGATTAGATGTGAGTGAAATGATTCTATTGTATAATTACAGGTCGACCTAATGGTTCGCGTGCATAAATCCTCTGTAGTTGGCAAAAAAACGGTTTTACGCATAGTGTGTATTTTTGCTGCGTGCGAGTGGAAGAACATTAACGAGACATAAGTTAGTTTTTGAACTACGGCCGGGTAAAAAATAGCCTGTGACGCTCTTGCGGTGAAGACGAATCGATTGATATCTCTAAGTTTTTAGTTTGATGAGCCTTTGCCTTGCCGTATTCGGGTAAAAAATTGCCTATGACACACTATACATGAAGGCAAATCGATTGACACCTCGCTTGTCAAAATCGGACCAATAGGGACGACGCTATGGTGGAACATCCACATACCCACATACATACATAAACTGTTACCCTAACTGTTACCTGTTAACTCATTACCCTTTCCTTGCTTCGCCGTAGTCGGGTAAAAAGTATATAAACCGTACATTGAATCACATCACATCATTATTATAAGTATGAGCCTCCCCTTTAAGGGGGTATTTGGTGATTGCTGCTGCCTATTCCTTGAACTCCCTCCGCTGGTTCTCACAGCATAAAAGAAACACATTCTTTAGCCACCTAAATATAAGTTTAATTTGTTGTTTCAGACCAAACTGAACCTAGAGTTGTCCACAAACAAGTCGAGACAGAGGATAACGTTCCTCAACAAACAGAGAGAGGTAAGTTAGAACAGCGTTGTTTTAATTACTCCTGGAATTACACATAGGCAGGCCCGTGTCACTCTATGTACTTGTGCGCGCTAATCACCTGCCGGCCGCTGGGCACCCAGTGCCCTTATTTTCTGTGGATTGCCGCTTGCCGCGTGGCGCGGTCGTACGCTTCAATTGGACTCGGAATTGATTTCGTTTCCTAAGTTTATTTCTGAATTAAATATGAATACTGTTTTGAATGAATCTAGTTAGTTTTACATTTCAAAGCGTATTTTGATTGCCACCACGAGCTGTTAATACAGCTGTTATAAGGTTTGGCTTACCGAGCCGATGAAAATAACAAAACAAATAAGGAATTCAACTTTATTTTTTATTATGGTTTTTAATACAATCACCAAAAAGAAATAAAACGAATTTACGTCTTCCTATATGTATTTGTAATTAAATAAACTTTTATTTATTTTATAGAAAACAAACAGCATTTAAAATTTATCTTAAATAATATGCACTGTGGGAATAAAATAGCCTTAATGTTTTCACTAATAAAAATGATTTATGTAAACAATAGACCAACGTTGCAATTGCAACTAAAGGAAAACTACAAAAAAGAAGAACAATAAATAAGTAGTACAGTAGTCGCAGCTGAAGTATGTGTCTCGGAAGTTGTCTGCTAGTCGCTGCGCAAACTGCTATTTTTCAGTCGCAATCCCAATGTTGAAAGTGAAGACAGCATTGTATAACTGCCTCGCTCACCCGCTTACGTTTTATTGCATATTTTATCTCGCTCTTACTTTATGCTGTTTTATCCCCACAGCAGTACCTGCGCAATCGTTCACAAAGCCTAACTTCACAAACATAGATTGGCTGCGACTACTGTACTTACTAATTTTGGAGAGCCATATCAATACGTGTAGTTAATTTTGTGACATGTTAAATCATGACTCCAAGTTAGATTTTGTTATAGATCTCGATAATAAAATATATAGTACAACGCCATCTGGCGAGAAGCAGCGTCTTTTCTATTAGATCAAGTTGTGTTTTCTCCGTATCTGAAAACCAGACGCCGAGTTTGTAAAAAACGCCGAACTCCACAACGCGTGCGCCACTTTCTTCGTTAAAGGAATAATGAAAGCTTTTCTTGTTGAAGACAGATTGATAATTTCGCCTATCTAAGAATCAAGAAATAATGGTTGAATTTGCCTCTGCGAGTGAAAGGGAAAAGTTTTCATCTACTGTCTCAAAATAGATAAAATGGTTAATCCACGCAGCGACAGCTAGCGACAAATGGCGTGAACTAGAAGAAAGGTGGAAACTAAGTGGTGATCTCTATCGGCAAGTAGCGAGCTTCTTAGTGTTGCTATTAATAATTGACGTTCCAGGAATATTTCGGGCTCTGAATAACTTTGGAAGAGGAACGGCTTGTTTAAAAATCCAGAATAGGTCGCATCTTTAAGTTGGCTAACAAATAATAATTACAGAATGCAGCGTTTGATATGTCGAAAATAATTTAAATCTAGAAATCGCTTGCGATGGTCACACTATGGAAGGTTTTGACATAATGTCTAAATCGCATGAAAGTTCCGGAAAGATGGTTTTTTTTATATGGAGTTTTTTGATGTAAACAAGGAAGCTAGCTGGTATGTAGCAGAACTGGCTGGAGGACAGTGACCAGTATTACTAGGCCGACAAGGTCTACTTTACGAAGCACATGGCAGAGTTAGTTCTGGACTTTTCGAGATAACCGGAAGTTCAAGATCTCAGTAGAATGCTACTCGAAGTTGCAAACCAAAGATCATATATATACAAGAGAGAAGCCTGTGGATTGGATTTGGATTTCGGACGTAAAACCGAATTTACTTTACATAGTTGGCACGTAATTAAGATCGACGGAGGCGGCAGAAAAATACGCAGTTTCTCTTGTGTGAACAAAACGACCGAGGCACGCTGTCCAGAACGAAGCTGCCCTGTTACAGGCGAAATAAGTATACGAGTGCAAAAGCCAGGTTATATCGTGCATCTACGGTCGGCTATTGTCGTCACCACTGCGAGCTGCTGTGCGCGATCACCCGGGGCTCACCACCGTTCGTGGAAGAAGCCGGTCTACGAGGGACTCCAGAAGGACTCCAACGCACCACCTGTCCAGTAGAAGATACCACCACCGTTCGTGGTCAAGCAGTAGGAGCTGATCGAGTGGAGTAAGGAGGCGTTCCGCGGCGGTACGCGAGACGACGGTACGGCGTCCCAGGAAGCCTCCAGGTTGGTCCACTCCAAATCATTTTGAGTCAGCGAGCTACGGTAGCGAGGGAAGTCTTCGCCTTCTAACGAGTAATAATACCTATATTTGTTGAAAGATACTTTCTGTTGCTTTCAATATACTTTCTGTCTATTTTCTGTTATTATCTAGATACTTTCTGTTTATTTTCTGTTTTACTTCTGTTTACTTTCTATTTTAGAGTTTGATTTCCCTCTGGGAAACACAATCATACACACACACACTCTGTTTGCACTGATTCTCTTTTAATTTAAAACATTCTATGTCAAAGACAAGAATATTCCGTTGCGCTGTGACCAATACATGTTAATCTGCTGAGCACAGACTCTCTAAGTTTTATTGGCCTAGGATTCTCCAGTACTATAGTAAATTCATATCATACAGGCCGAAGTTAAGTACTAGAATTTATATGTTTGAGGAAATTGTAATCACATTTGAGAATTTTGAGTTTTGAGTATTAAGTTAGTAATATTTCCTATTATAAGGTCTTGCTGTTTATAATTATTTTGATGCAGAACAAACTAAATTAAGTGTAAAATATTTCTTTTTAAATTCCTCAGTAAAGGGGAGAGTACCAATATTCGATAACTCATGTCTGCTTTTTCTATTTTTTGTAATAAAGCCCTTTGTTATTGAATTTACCATCTTGTTTTAATTCCTCGCCTTTACCTGAGAAGGAGGTCCGTTTCCTTAGCCGGGCAACGGCCCTTTCAATTTAAGTTTAAAAAAAAGGTATTAACTGACTCACTCTCACCTGTGTGTTTGTTGAGGTCAAAACTTGCAAGCTGACCCAGTTGAAGTCAGAACTTGCAAGCTGACCCGGTGTGTTTGTTGAGGTCAGAACTTGCAAGATGACCCGGTGTGTTTGTTGAGGTCAGAACTTGCAAGTTGAAGTTTCTAATTCAGCTTGCAAGTTTTGAATTCCTCTTATAGTTGAATTTTTACATGTTCGTTCAGTTCGTATGCATTTTTATGGTAAGCATGACCTGAATCGACATTCAGGATCAGCTCCAGATAAAGTAACTCTGCAATGATCAACAGCACAGACATGATATGTTTTATACGCTTTTAATTGTGATAGCCCTTTCTAAGTTTCGCCTTTACATAGCTATAGCATAAAAGATTATTTTTTTAAACTCATTTTATTTATAGGCAGAAAAAGAAAAAGACAAACAAGAAAAGACGCCCCCGTTCAACAACCGGCGCGTCATCCTCCAACGGAAAATCACCAAAGACAAATCCATATTCTCTCGCGTGGAGGACCGCTCGCAGCCCAGCGCCGGCATCTTCAGCCGCGCCATGCGCACCGCCATCGGCGACTCCAAGCTCAAGTCTCAAGTCGAGCCACAGGTCGAGTTCGAGTCCGACTCGGACTTGGACGAAGACCGGCTGCTGAACGAGGAGGTCGGTAATGTAGCGGTGGTCGGTAACCTGCCGCACGGTATGACGGACACGCGGCTGCGGACGCTGGCCGGGAGCGACGTGCAGGTAATTGGCGTAGGTTGTAAGAGGTTTGGTGTTTCGGATGTCCCTGAGAGGGTGTTACAAGGTTTTTGTTTCGACTGTCACTGAGAGGGTGTTAAAAGATTTTGGTATCGACTATGATCCTATACACTGAGAAGGTATTGGATATTTGTTTTGACTGTCACTGAGAGTGTATTACAAGTGTTGTTTCGACTGTCACTGAGAGGGTATTAGAAGACTGGTTTCGACTGTCACTGAAAGGGTATTACAAGACTTGTGTTTTGACTGTTACTGAGAGGGGTATTAGATTTTTGTTTTGACTGTCATTGAGAGGGTATTACAAGATTTTTGTTTCGACTGTCACTGAGAGGGTATTACAAGTCTTGTTTCGACTTACACTGAGAGGGTATTAGAAGACTTGTTTCGACTGTCACTGAGTGGGTATTACAAGACTTTTGTTTTGACTATTACTGAGAGGGTATTACAAGACTTGTTTCGACTGTTACTGAGAGGAAATTAGGTTTTAGTTTCTTTAAAATTTGAATAGAATTATGTAGAAAATGTACATACATACACAGACACACACATTCACACACAACTAACGCTGTACTATTTTATATCTTATATTTTCGATAAATAACAAAATTTTGCAACCATTATTACAAACATGAGTAACCAAAATTATTATACTAAAGGAACTCTCTAAGAGGCTCGAAGTCTGGAAAATAGCGTTATTAGTTGACTTGGGTCAGATTAGCCCAAAACTGGGGTGAAAAGGGTAAGAAGGAGGCTACAATTGGCATACAATTGTATCGGTACGAGTTAACTCGTAGAAGGCAATCGTCGTAATAAAGCAGTCTAAATAACGGTGAGAACCAGCCCGCCCGCATTCGGTTTCTGATCTGGAAATGTAGCACTTTGGTTACTGTTTTCCATACAAATTAATGTTTGATGATATTTTATATTTTCTAAAATTATTCAGTATCAAAGGATTTGTCGACCGGTCTAGTGGCTAGAGATCCTAGGTACGAAATCGAACGTTCGCGGGTTCGATTCCTGCAAGGTGAAATAATTTGTGTGATGAGCAGAAATGTTTGTTTCCGAGTCATGGATGTAATATTCTTATCTATGTATGTTTATCCGTTATCTAGAGCCCATAGTACAGGCACAGTACATATATAGTCTTTACAGACAGTAGTGTATCGTTTTCGAGTTTGATGTCTACTGTCAGTCGGAGACCGATGGTTGCCACCTGTGGGTCTTTACCCGGCTACAAAAAAGGAGGGTTATGATTTTATCAGAATACCTATGTATGCATGAATGTATGTATGTATGTATGTTCGTCTGTTTGCACATGACCACTATTTACAGCTAACCTTTTAAATTTGTAGGAATCTTCTATTAGTAAAACCAGAGTTTTTAAGCTACTTACAAAAACTTACTTACAAAAAAGGAGGCTATCGATTTGACGCGTTTGTCTACACTCATATTATAAAAAGGAAAGATTTGTTTTTTGTATGTTTGTATTTTTGTATCTTTGTTTGTAATGCAAAATAGAAAAAAATACAGAACCGATTAAAAAAAACACATTAAAAAGCTACATTATCAGCAAGTAACATGGGCACTATTATATTTTTCAAGAAAGTAGAGATCCCTACGAAAATTGCAATATTGTAACCCAACGAATCAATTAAAATATTATTCCAAAAAAAAACGACTTCGTATTCAAATGTTATTTTTAATGTAATATTGTTAAAAATGGTTACTTATTAGTTGTATTCATATTATGTTAGTCTATATGGGTAGGTATCTAAACGAATGTTACTACTTTGTATCTCAATGCGATGAGTAGAGAAGCCCGTCAATCGATGAAATAATATTTGACGACTGAACGAAATTTGGTAATTTGTACTTTTGGTCCTGGAATACATAGGCTACATTTTCCCCAGAAACATGTCCACGCGGGCAAAGCTGCGGAGGATAATATAAAACTACTCTATACCTATATTACTCTAGTTTATTCTTATCTTAAGTTTTTTTGCAGATGGAAGTGTATATATTTATAAACGATATATATTGCTTTATTATAAGTATAGATACTCTTTGGTCCAATCTATTTGTGGTACTGGCATCCTACTTGCAGAAAACAATCTGTCTTTCTACTATTTTTAATCGACTTCATTACGTGAAGATACTATATACGCGAAACTCGCTCGTAGCGTTCTTTTCAAAACCACGCTGAGACCCCTGCCTCCCGGCCCTCGCACCGCGTTCGTCAAATCGGCCTTTTACTCCTCGATACACTACTGTCTGGAAAGACTAATATATGTCCTGTGGTACAGGGTATCCTAGTTTGGGACTAGATTAAAAAAAAAAAAAAATGTGGAAAAGTACCGAACATTTTTTTTTTATGGTTTGAAAGCCTCTAGATGGATTTCTAAGAACGCATCTCCCTATTCTTAACGGTTACCGTGGCTGCCATAGAGATTCCTGTTCAAAAATTCACGCTGTATAATCACACTAATACTAGTGGCTCTTTGAGCTGTAGACCTCGCGAGTCTGTTTGCGTTTTTTTTCATTATATTCCCTCACCTGAATACTCTCAACGAGCGGAAAACTACGTATGCGCGATGCAGAATTCCATATATTAGAACTGACAGTCCATACAAAACGACATAAAATGCATAAAAACCGATTAGCGCCATCTATCTTTTATCGTTAGAATTGTGTGCGTCTATGTTTGTTACGCCTTCACGCTTAAATGGCTGAACGGATTTGGATGAAATTTGGTACCAGGATAGGTTATATCCTGGATTAACACATAGGCTACTTTTCATCATCATCATCATCCATCATCATAATCCACGCGGGTGAAACTTTGGGGCGCAGCTAGTGTTTCTATAAGTTGTTGAACAAAAATATGTATATTGTCACATCCATCTGAAAGAACGCATTCGAAGCACCAAACTATTTGATCTTATAATATGAGATATAGTCTGTGATATTTATTTATGTAAATATATTTTATAATATACAATATGCAGATATAATTTTGCTAAATGAAACATCGCCAAAGAAATTAAACAACATTTAGAAATACATACTAAAATGATCTTGCACTTTTAAATTATTGATTTTAGTTCATTATGCTTATTTAAATATCTGTTTTATATAATTTAATTTCAAATGTCTTTAGCGATGGTAGTGTTTATTATACAAGATAATTTTTAATGTGAACAAAATGTTGGTTCAACAATAATAATATAAAATATTAATGTATTGAGTTTGATATTCTGTTTCTAGACAGCGTATATCGCCTCCATACTAAGAAATAAAAAAGTAGAAAAAAAACATTTGTGTTTGTGTGACGTATTGTGGGAAATTGACGTTCTTAGTTTCTTATTTCACACAATTTATTATTTATTTATATTTTGCTTTTTTTATGCAGAATCTCCTATATTCATATTTATTTATTGATAGCAGTAATACAATAAAAAATACATTGTACGTACTTACAATTATTATAATAAATAAGTTGCCATCGAAAATTATTCAAATTAATAACAAAATAGTTAGGATCTATGTAGTCAGCAATTAGTTATTATGTAACACCAATACGTTTATTTGAATAATGAAATACAAGAAACAATGTATACATTTATAAGAGTTGTTATAATCTGCACTTTGATCGTGTTAAAAATAATCTTGTATGATAATATTTATAATATAGTAAAAATAATTATGGAAGATATTTTCACAATTATTAGATTGTAAGATGAATAATTTATAAATATTTAATTTTGTGTGCTTTTTACACTGTTGTTGTTACTGTACAGTAATAAATTAATTATAACATAATATTTTATTACACAGTTGAAGAACTATTCTCATATTCTGACTTGTTATGAACCGTGTAATAATAAGTGTACATACAAACAAATAAGATTTCAGTAAACTGAATTCAAGAGCACATTGAATATGTACATACAAACAAATAAGATTTCAGTAAACTGAATTCAAGAGCACATTGAATATGTACATACAAACAAATAAGATTTCAGTAAACTGAATTCAAGAGCACATTGAATATGTACATACAAACAAATAAGATTTCAGTAAACTGAATTCAAGAGCACATTGAATATTCATCAAATTATATAACACAAACATATCATCAAATGTTACTTGTTGTTTGTCTACATACGCATGAATACGCATGATAATAATTGACATATTTGTATTTTATGTGATCATGCAATTTCAATGTGATAATGTTAAACTATTTTGTATACGAGTGTATTTTATCGTAATAAATAATGATATTGCATAAAAATATGTTACATACCATACAATCTGATTGTACTCGTAATTGTCATTCTGAGATTGTATGAAATAGTGTAAAATATGTGTAGATTAGTGATTTCACCAAAACAATTAATCATGTAAAAGTTTGAAATGGCAAATCTCCCTTTCAAGTGCCGAGTCAGAGTCGAATCTCACAGGAAAAATAAATAATACCCTTCTGACTCTACCGATGCTTCGGAAATACGCCCGTTAGAGAAGAGAGTACCAGGATACACAGAGATGTTTCTATATAAAAGTCACAGTAATGCATAAAGTAATAAAACGATTATATGATCGTGCCAAATTTTTAAGTCCTGATAAGATGTCCCACAGTCTTTAAAACTGGTATAAAAATAATAATAATACAATTACTACTTTAAACAATTAGTGACTAGGCTGGACCAGTCCCCACAAGCAGCACCCGTTCACGATCATAATTTGTGTTCGCTGTTTTGATATTGAATTATATTGCTTTGTAAAGTCTTGTCTAGTTTTTTGATTTCGGCTCATACTTTTATTTCTCTTTAGGTAATATTTTAATTTCCGATCAGTTTATGTCCATATTGATGACTCAAAGAAATCACTGAATCTTTTCATATTTTCCGTACAAAAATGTATTCTAAAAACATAGCAATAACGCTTAGTAGTCCGTAATTAGTTCTTAACTACTATCTAAGTAGGTATACAATAGACAAATATTTTGAAAAAACACCCCTCGGAATTTTCCAGAATTTGATATTGGACAAAGAAGAGCGCAGCGCCAAAGTAACGTTCAAAACGACCGACGCCGCGGAAACGTTCAAAAAGAAGTTTAACAACAAGATGGTCGCCGCCAGTCGTCTCTCGGTCTCCTTGCGTTGAGTATACACGAACATACATTACTACGAAGAACAAATCCTTCCAAAATATATAATGTTATTTTAGTATGACTTTGAAGAATACACGTGTATATATTAGTATAATTCAACATTAATTTCCTATAAATAGTATGAGGCACCTTTGCGTATAACCCATAAAAAATGTTAATAACATTAAATAATCTTTAAAATGAATACCATTTGAAGTTGTACCACTTAAGACACCAATAAAACTGCCCAATGGTGGACTATGTGACTGCCAAATTCTGACAACGCGTCAGTTAAATATCACTTACACGAATAGGATTTGTTATTAATGACATGTAGCAAATCCTATTCTGTAATTAAAGTGATATTTCACACAGTAAAAACTAGAAAGTTGCGTTTGTTTCGATCAGTTTGTGTTATTAATCGACTTGAAAAAGAAGAAGAATGTACTAAATAATAAGAAATATAAGAATAATAATAATTTGATTATATTTTTTGTTCGTTTATGTGTAGATACCTACATTATTATAATAGTCACCTATAATAATGTAGGTATATATTATAATATTATTATTATAATATATACACCTATTTGGCCGGCATTTTTGAACCAATTTGGATTAAATAAAATGGTTCACAGTAGTTTTTAGAAGATCCATTTGAAGTCGGTCTTTGGGTACATTTTTTTTTCTTGTACAAATCTGGGCAAATGTGTACTAGAAAGAAACGGTCGTAGCTTAGTTAAAAATATATATTTTTTGTCCTCTGTTGGATTGTTTCGTCAATGAGGTAAGATGAAGAGCCATTTTGTAATAAGATTTACCGATGTCTAATATCGAAGTCAAATTATTAAAAAAATGGCGTTAAGTACATTTTACTTCAGTAAGTTAATATCTGTTTATTCAATGTTAGACAGTTACTTAGATTTGTATTGGGTTGTATAGATTTTTATGTTTTACCCGACTGCGAAAAGGAGGGTTCTGATTTTATGTATAAAACCTTGGAGAAGAGTTTGATATATTGGTATAGTATAAAACTGCCATATGTTCATATGTTAACATCATAGTTGGTATAAAGAGTAACTGTGTCCTTTAAGTTAATGTGTTCTAAAACTATTAAGTTGTGACCACGATTGTACTTTTAATTACTTCTTTTTTTAACTTATGTAAATACTAAAAAATGGGCTAAAATGTTTGAAAAATATTATTGTACACTTACTAGTAATAAAATTGACTCAACCCTTGAGGTCATTAAGTGATTTTTTCCTTTGTTAGAATTTTCAATTAATATTATGGCTTCAGGAAAAAAAACCCATTAAAAACCGCACTTTATTCTGAAATGATTCTTGAAAATAATGCTTTCCTCGGGTTTTACAGCCTATAAAAACTGGAACCTATTGTTCTAATCAATTAACTTTAATCTTTAATAAATAAAAAAACTTTTTAGGTTTTTATCGCAACTTCCTTTCATTCAGTCATATCTCAAAAGCTATTGAACAGATTTAAAAAGTCACATTTTAAGTTTTTATAGATTTATTTTTAATTATTAGTATTTTTTTAGAATTTAATAACGCGATTACTTATCTTATTTGACGAGATTTTATTGGTTGTAAGTATATAACTAATTTTGTTCAAATAACTTAGTTCGCATAAGACAACCGTACGAGTAAAGCGAATTTATAACTTTCTTTTAGTCTACTGTATTCATGTAAGACAATATAATTTTAGAGTAGTCATTAGAATATTACTAAAAATATGTTATAAACAGGAATCTCTACGGCAGAATTGACGGACGCACCATTCACTATACACGCCGCTAAAACTGCACAAATTATTACTTAATAAAATTAAATCCAAAATAAATATATTCACTTTTCTTCAAGTGGTAGTAACTTTAGATATATGGGCTCATACAACATTTTGTTTATTATAAAAAGACGATATTTTGTCAGTTAACAGATGTTAGGCAGAAAAAAAGTTTTACTAACTTTAGTTAACAAATATTACAATTGTATAATTAAAGGTGCCAAAGAGATACCTGTTAAAAAAAACTAAGTATTAAACACTAAACATTTTGTTAGACATTTCTTACTTCAAACCATACTTTTGTGAGTTCTATGTTACTTTATGTATCTTTATATTTTATAAGTATGTATGCGAATAACAAAACTATAACATTCAAAATCTTTGTTTTTATTGTTACAAGAAGCCATTTTTTCACTTTTTTTAAAATCCTGCAAAAACGTAAAGCTACTTTATTTTGGAAATATTGAAATAGTTGTTTGTGGAGACCTAGTTTACATACTAGATGTAAACGTCGACTACATTATGCTTTGTCAGACTAATTTAAGTTTATATTTTTTAATAACTTTGTGTATATTTTTAACTGTACTCTTTAATAATACAATACGCGTTTTCCATGTAGTCTTACATTATGTTATATGGTAAAGTTTGTAATTTCCATAGTCCATTTATTATATTTTTAAACATTTTATATTAAATGTTAACCCGTAGAAACTAAATATAGCTTATGATTTAATTTTTAATTAACTATAAGACTTAATTCTATAATAGTTTTTTACGATTGTAAAAACTGAAACATGCATCTTTCAAATATTTGTTTGTAAAATTAGAACAAATATAATATAGTATCGATATTATAATATTGAACAATATTGTATAGGCCCAGCGTTGATATCTGAACATAACGTTATGTTCTTGTATAGGTGACCAAATATTGACAGTATTCTTTGATTATTAAAACCAAAAGGGCATTTTATTTCAATAATGTTTACTTGAAGTAAAATAATAAAATCGCATCGCTCAAGCCCGGCGCTGCCTCAATAAATAATTGCTTTAGAGAAATTAAATATCGCGACATTGACATTGTTTACGAGAATGAAACTCGTAAACAATGTTAAATACAGAGTTATCTAACTTAAGGCAACAATGACATCAAAACAACAACATTGATGTATATAGTTTAATCATTCTGTGCCGTTTTTACGACACTTAAATGGCTCGCTATCGCCAACGATCCCAATAAAATAAGCTATCTAGCGCCACTATCGGTTATCTGAGGAACTTATCTGGTAACTTTAAACTGAAGTGCTTAGTAACTTGCCGTAAAAACCGACAATAGTTTTGTTCATTATTAATATGACTTGGTTATTTACTTTGATTTCAACGGATTGTTGATGTAAATCAACATTTATTTTTCTTATAATTTTGGTACATTTTCGTCATAGAATCGGCTATCTATCAGGGCATTCCGCATCGATGCGTATATCGTGCTCGTTATTGATACATATTGCATAATATTTATCTTCTATCAGGCTGATTTTACGCTAAAAGCTGTATTTGATGTAACTAATAAACATAGATCACGTAGGGGTAAATTTACTAATTGTAAATAGAATTGGGTAAATACACAATACACTTTATACAGGTGCTGTGTGCTATGCTAGAAATCTATATTTTACTCGAATCGAATTGTTGCAAAACTTTTTATTTGTATTGAAATTCTTCATAAAATTGTCTTTGGTATATTTTACGCCAGTTAGCGTAATTCAACCTCTTTGATGTCATCGGCTCTAGAGTAAAATTCTATTTAAGCAGAAGCCCAAAAGATAATTATTTAGATAAAAAATATCAGATAATATTTAACGTGATAAGAAACTGTGTGTCAATAAACACAAAAAAAACTAAGGAACAGCTTCTACTTAGCTTTACGAGGAATATATTCAAGCTTCATTAAGCTTTACGAGAAATCCGTTCAGGCTTCATTTAGTTTTACGAGGCAGAGGTTTTGTCCTCTTCAAATATAAAAATAATCCCAGTATTCAGTCACTTTTTAAATCAAATTTTGAATTAAACGATATCTACGCTACAAACCTATTCGTTTTAGCTGTCGCGCATTTCAAGAGCCCTCTTTTGCAACATATTGTATGCGAGTAACTTAAAGATTTACATTTTTACTATATGGTACGAAAGTAGTGTTTATTTTTGCATTTAAGAATTGGATTAGTCGTAAGTTAGACTCATTTTAAATTTAACAGCCGAACTATTGTTTATTTCAGTTATTTTTTGTTACGCAACCGGTCGAGAGTTGTTCGAAAAAAAATACGATTGCGTTGTAGAGAATTGTAAACAAACGCTTTTTTATATATGAGCTTCATTGTATTTTGTTTTACTATAAAATAGTTAACTCAATTTTAGTTTATCTTTAAAATTATCAGGATTTAACCAGTATTTTGATATTAAAATAATCTTGATGCCACAGGAAGGCTGTAGCGATATTTGTTCCAAACAGTTTTTGGATTGGCCAATTAGGAGCGTGAAAATTGTTTTCTTGCCCTTCAAAGTGTCGTTCACATATTTTGGGCTGTTCTGACATTGAAAGCTTTATGTTCAATATTGCACATTTCTAAATATTCGCTTAACTTAGCTAAGAATCTGTTAATTATAGTACAGCGGGAAAGCTAACATTTTGTTATTACGGTAATAAAAACTAGATGTAAACTAAAATGGTTTCTTATTTTTGCCTTTTTTAGGTAGACTTTTGTACAGATCTCAGGAATAAAATGCGAAATATTGCCAAAATTATAATTGTGTTTTAATTTAATTATAAGTGTAATTGAATCCCTGTGAATGTTAAATTTTATTTAGTTTTAAGTTACTATAAATAAATGGCTTGAGGGTTTCTATGCACCGTCCGTTGTACGAGATACGTGTACCATCGATCTACTCGTATAAATGATCGAAGGACAGTGCATAGCGCTCTTCAGTTTTAACAAAGATGTCTAATGATGTAATGTTAAACCCACCGATGCCTATATCAAGTTCACATTGGCATGCCTCTGTATTAGCTCAGCTAAATGCTCTGAAGCTAGGGCAGTCTATGTTCTATACATGTTCTACACATTTTGTCTTAGAAAATTTGAATTTATATTTTTGTTCATTATTTTATTATACATAGTGTGATTTTATATCACGCATTTGGAGACTGATTTTCTACGGAAATAAAACAATTTTTCTTACATAACCTGTGTTTTATTCATAAAAATCTTCTAAAACTATCTTACCATACTAGATAATGACAAACTAAATACTTATTCTAGGTTATAAATAGATTACTGACGAGAAAATAAGTTTATTGCATGGAATTATTTTAACAAGAAGTCTGCTTGGCCTAGGTTTGCAGTCACTGGATTTGATCCCACAACCAACCATACAATAACCAAAATTTATTAAAACACTGAGTATACTCCTCAGTTTTTCGTTACACTAAAAAAGACAAAGTAGCTTACATTAAGTTACGTGTAATCGTTTGAAGCCTTTTAAAATAGGTTGAGGCAAATAATATGTTTTTGTGTATTTTAGAATACTGAATTGATTGGCTTAACAAAACTAGCTACAGTTGCTTCTGGAAACTGCAACATGAAAACTGCCCTACTTATTAGTCGGGTAGGTTCGTTGCCATTATGGTTATTACTACTAAATATCATCGAAATCGGGTCAGCCATCCCAGTGTAATTGAGATACAACTAAACGATAGAAGTAGAATATTACAACACTAAGGGTGGTTGGTTGGTTAAGGTGGTTTTTGTCAAGTGTTAAACTAAAATAAATATAGAAAATGTTGATCATATTGACCGTCAAGGTCAAGGTCAAGACGAAGTCGTTCGCGTGACGGCGTCAAAGCAATAATTAAATGTTTACAAAAACCTCCTCAGAACACGTAGTTATGCCTAAAGCTAAGGAAGGTGGCGATGTTGTAGTACTTGGGCGCTGCGCTGAGCAGCCGCCGGTACGCGTCCGTGAACTCCTGCGGGTGGTAGATCTTGTGCGCGTGGTGCGACACCTGCAGGGCGGGCTGCGACTGCATCGACAGCGGGACCTGGGGAATGTCTTCATTATTACTATTTAATTCTCATTTCCTTAGTACATAAGCTGTAGTATCAATAAATTTTACCTAATAATAATATCAAGACATAAGTTCAGAAACTAAAACCCGACTCAAACACAACTTGTTCAGAAACAAGAAATTTCAAACGTTTTAGAAATTTAAAACTCGAGGAATGCGATATAAATTTACCAGTATTAAGCCAAGTAAAGCGCTCTCAAAAAATAGCCTATACAACATACAATTACCTATCTTGTTGCAAACAGATTTTCATTATCACGTTCACCTATTGCGGTGCGTTAGAGTCGATACTGCTTTGAAAATCTGTTTGCAACAAATCGCATTGGCAAGGAATCGCGCTGCAGAAGACGAATCATTTGATACTTCGCTTGTCAAAATCGGACCAATAGGGGCGACGCTATAGTGGAACATCCACATACATACAAACATACATACATATACTGTTAAACGCCTCCCCCCACTCCTTAAAAAAGTGGGTAAAAATTCAGTAAAATTCTAAATAGTGATATACATAATAATTGATAAAAAATATTTTGCAACACGATCTAAAGCGCAAATACTTGAGATTATACAACTGAACGCATAATTATCATCCCCACCCCTATAATAATGGGAGAGGCTATGTTCAGCAATGGACTTCTGCAAGCTGAGCTGTTCCGCGACGTATCTACTGACTGCCTTACAGTCATCGCACAGCCTAAACCAACCCCGCGTGAACTAGTTAGTATCGTATCGCATGTATATTTATCCGTTATCTAGTTCCCATAGTACACGGTATCCTAGTTTGGGGCTGGATAATTGGTGCAATTCCGTTCTAAATATATTTGTTTTATTTATTATTAGATTCAAATGCGCCTTGAAATTTTTTGTTCATCCTTTCACATTCAGTTCGACTGAACTAAACAATAATGTCAGTTCAGTAGGAACTCACTGAAATGCAAAATCATTCTGCACTCAAAAACCTTTTTGGAGTAAAAATATCTTATCTTATTATATTTTAATAAAAGACGACGCTAAATTTTTAAGATGTTGATTTTTTACACGCCTGTCTAAAAAGGAGTGTAATGTTTTTAGGGTTTTAATGTTTCTTTATTCCACCTTATAAACAAATTAAATGGATGAACAGATTTTGATGTATGGGGTCTCGTTAGAATCATTACATCATCACGAGTGAAATATGTATTATTTTTTGAAAAGTTATTTTTTTGGCTAGTCTGTCGTGTTTTTTCTTTCAACTTTTTTTAAACAGTTTAGGTTACAAAAATAGTTAAATTTGACAATTTCGTCCAACTGCTAAAAAGGTTGGGCAGCCTTGGATCTACAGATAAAAAGTTTGGACCTACAGATAAAATATTCCTTGTGTAACCAAAGGGAGGGATATTTTGTAATTCCAACCCCAAAGGCATGATGGCGGGTGAAGCTGCAGGCGCAGCTAGTAAAAGTATATCTTATACTTACATTAAAAGTGACATTGAACTCGAAAGGCTGCACAGTTTCGGTGTAGGTCGCCATGGAGTGCACGATCACGTACACGGGGCGGTCCAAGAGGCGGAAACCTTCCCGCACGGGCGCCGCGAACGACCACGCCGTGAGGTTCACCCCGGGGTACGGCCAGATGGTGAGGGTGTTATGAGGTGGACCTGAAATAACGAGTGTCAAAGAATTTATTGTAATTAGGCAAAATAATAGCACTTTTCTGAGTAATTTATTTTTTTCCATATTTGTTCATTCTTTATATATTTTTTCAAATGTCAGAGCTTATAATAAAACATAATATGTAAATTACAAATATAAAAGTGACAATAAGAAGAGACAATCATCAATCAGTCAAACAGGGAAAAATAAATTAATAATTCTAACTAGATATCTTGTATAAAACCACGTGACATCATGTTGTTGTTGTATGTTGTTCATGTCAACTTGAACGAATTGTTTAGTATGTTGTTTGACGATACTTTCGAAGCGTTGATCCAATCTTCATGGGTAGTTAAATAATAATAATAATAGTAGGAGTTGATTTGGTCACGGAAATGGCAGGGCAGGGGGTGCGAAGAATCCCCGGGCTACTGTAGGCCACCCGAAACAAAATAAATGGCAGGGCAGGGGGTGCGAAGAATCCCCGGGCTACTGTAGGCCACCCGAAACAAAAACAAATGGCAGGGCAGGGGGTGCGAAGAATCCCCGGGCTACTGTAAGCCAACCGAAACAAAAACAAATGACCCTGGCTACGTACAACGGACGAACGATTAGGCTTGACGAACACATGGCGCAACTCGAGACGGAGCTTAATAAGATCAGGTGGCATATTCTAGGGTTAAGTAAGTGAAGAGAGGGGGAGGACACAGTAACCCTGTAGTCGGGCCACTTGTTCTACGATGGGCGATCAGCAGTCTCAGGGTGGCGTGGGGTTCCTCGTCAATAAGGTCCTCATGGATAATGTTGTAGAAATATCCAATGTCGACCAGGGTAGCGTACCTGGTTCTTAAGTTGACCGAAAGGTATATGTCGTACAGGTTTACGCACCGTCCTCGGCACACTCGGATGATGATGTAGAATATATGTTTGATGATATATCTTCTGCCCTACATAACACCACAAGGGCCCACTACAACGTTATCATGGGAGACTTTAACGCCAAAGTACAGACTGGCAGCGAATAGAATATGGGTCCAAATGCCTGTGGAAACGGGAATAATAGGGGGAAAATGCTAGTTAACTTTGTGGAAAAAGAGAGGTTCTTTTTGATGAATTCATTCTTCAAAAATGAGGCCCAGAGTAAGTGGTCTTGGTAAACCCCTGACACTGTGACTAAAAATGAGACTGACTTCATCTTGACAGACAATAAAGCACATATTCAGGGATGTATCTGTGATCAGCAGGTTGAATACCGGTAGTGATCACCGACATGTCCGATTCTCCTTGAGTATCGACTATAAGATTGAAAGATGCCGTCTGGTGGTCCACGCTCCTCGACCCAACCTGCTCCAGGCCGCTGTTGGATCAGAACAGTTCCAACTCAAGTTGGGAAATCCATTCGCTGCCTTGGAAACCACAAATGATGTGAATGAAGAACTCTAAAAAGTTGTGGGAATCCTGAGGAAGGAGGGCACTTCATTTTGTCAACTGCAGCGTACGGGCACGAAGTCTAAAATCTCGGATGAGGCTCTTCGGCTTATGGACAAACGACGGGAACAACAGCAAGCCAAACCGTCAGAAAAAAGGGATCTAATCTTGAATAAAAAAAACAGTAAGCTGGTGCGACGTGACTTCCAATGCTCATATACTCGCCGGATAGAAAAGGCAATTAAGCAAAATCGGGGGTTGAGTTGGTCCCATCTGACGAAGCTTAAGCCGAATAATGGCACAACCGCCGTCTCTAAGCCGGAGATCCTTTTTGAGATCCAAGACTTCTATGGCCGATTGTATGACTCGCATGCTTCTAGTCCCAAACCCAGCACAGAGGATTCCCGCGCAATACTGACCCGCCACTACACTGACGAACTGCCCGACGTCAGCCTAGACGAGATTGAGATGGCGCTCAAACAACTTAAGAGTGGAAAGGCCCCCGGTGAGGATTGTATAACTTCGGAGCTCTTGAAGGCAGGGGGGAACCCGTACTTCGGGAGCGTCAGGGGTTATTCAGCATCGTTCTTAACAGTGAGAGAACTCCAGATGCATGGAGCAGGAGATTGGTAGAAGATACCATTTTAAAAAATGAGGATAAATCCTTTTTAACGAACTACCGACCTATTTCACTCTTGGGCCACGTCTATAAGTTTTTCGAGGGTCATCTCAAATCGTCTCGCAATAAGACCTAACGAATTCCAGCCTCCTGAACAGGCCGGGTTTCTATGGATTTATAACCATAGACCACATACACACAGTGAGGCAGGTTACACAGAAGTCTGAAGAGTATAACCAGCCCCTGTGTCTTGCTGTTGTGGAATATGAGAAGACGATGAATTGATTCGGTTTGGGGGTTTATTGAGATAAAGATACTTCAAAGTGAGACAATCAGGTCAAAAGGAGTGTCATATGAAATAGGACATTCCATGTAAAAAAATAAATAGAAGCATTTTAGTCCTATGTGGGTATTAAATTATAAGCCATAAGTAATGGAAGTAGAGCAGTAGAGCTTGGGCCTGGTTACAATGACTTACCAGTCATAACTGTACGGTACGTGCAAGCCTCGCCCGTGCAGGAGCGCGACCAGTCGAGCACTGCCGGCACAGCGAAGGGAGCCCCGTCCCCTCGCTGTACAGTAGTAGAGCTTGGGACCTGGTTACAATGACTTACCAGTCATAACTGTACGGTACGTGCAAGCCACGCCCGTGCAGGAGCGCGACCAGTCGAGCACTGCCGGCACAGCGAAGGGAGCCCCGTCCCCTCGCTGTACAGTAGTAGAGCTTGGGACCTGGTTACAATGACTTACCAGTTATAACTGTACGGTATGTGCAAGCCACGCCCGTGCAGGAGCGCGACCAGTCGAGCACTGCCGGCACAGCGAAGGGAGCCCCGTCCCCTCGCTGTACAGTAGTAGAGCTTGGGACCTGGTTACAATGACTTACCAGTCATAACTGTACGGTACGTGCAAGCCTCGCCCGTGCAGGAGCGCGACCAGTCGAGCACTGCCGGCACAGCCAAGGGAGCCCAGGCCCCTCGCTGTACAGCAGTAGAGCTTGGGACCTGGTTACAATGACTTACCAGTCATAGCTGTACGGTACGTGCAAGCCTCGCCCGTGCAGGAGCGCGACCAGTCGAGCACTGCCGGCACAGCGAAGGGAGCCCAGGCCCCTCGCTGTACAGCAGTAGAGCTTGGGCCTGGTTACAGTGACTTACCAGTTATAACTGTACGGTATGTGCAAGCCACGCCCGTGCATGAGCGCGACCAGTCGAGCACTGCCGGCACAGCGAAGGGAGCCCCGTCCCCTCGCTGTACAGTAGTAGAGCTTGGGACCTGGTTACAATGACTTACCAGTCATAACTGTACGGTACGTGCAAGCCTCGCCCGTGCAGGAGCGCGACCAGTCGAGCACTGCCGGCACAGCGAAGGGAGCCCCGTCCCCTCGCTGTACAGCAGTAGAGCTTGGGACCTGGTTACAATGACTTACCAGTCATAACTGTACGGTACGTGCAAGCCTCGCCCGTGCAGGAGCGCGACCAGTCGAGCACTCCCGGCACAACGAAGGGAGCCCCAGCCCCTCGCTGTACAGCAGTAGAGCTTGGGACCTGGTTACAATGACTTACCAGTCATAACTGTACGGTACGTGCAAGCCTCGCCCGTGCAGGAGCGCGACCAGTCGAGCACTGCCGGCACAGCGAAGGGAGCCCAGGCCCCTCGCTGTACAGCAGTAGAGCTTGGGACCTGGTTACAATGACTTACCAGTCATAACTGTACGGTACGTGCAAGCCTCGCCCGTGCAGGAGCGGGACCAGTCGAGCGCGGCCGGCACAGCGAAGCGAGCCGGCCCCTCGCTGTACAGCAGTAGAGCTTGGGGCCTGCAATTAATTATTATAATTGAAAATTTCGTCAGATCTTCTCGTCGTCCATATGTCACAGTGCCTGAAGACAAGGTCTTCAATCAGTGCGTCCTACCAGTCATGACCTACGGAGCCGAAACGTGGACACTCACGGTCAAACTAGTCCATAAAGGTCGCTCAGTGAGCTATGGAGAGAACTATGCTTGGAGTTTCTCTGTAGGTCAAGGATGGTAATGAAGATATCCGACGGAGAACCAAGGTAACCGACATAGCTCTTTGGATAAGCAAGTTAAAGTGGCAGTGGGCTGGTCACATTTCCCAAAGAACTGATAACCGTTGGGGTAGAAGAGTTCTCGAGTGGAGACCACGTTTAGGAAAACGTAGTGTAGGACGCCCTGAGGCCAGGTGGAGTGACGACCTGCGAAAAGCGGCTGGAAGAAAATGGATGGGGAGAGCTGAAGACCGAGCTCAGTGGCGTGCATTAAGAGAGGCCTACGTCCAGCAGTGGACTACTATAGGCCGATGATGATGATGATGATGATGATGATGATGATGATGGACCGGCACAAACAAACAAATAATAAAAAATGGAACGTGTCTAACAAATGTTTGCCGAAGCCAGTCCTGTAGAGCGGCAGATCACAGTACACGCGGTCGGCGCAGTGCGCGCTGTGCGCGCCCTGCAGGCGCACCCCCCCGCGCGCCAGGTCTGGCAGCACGTGCGCGATCGTGTTGGCGTCTAGCTTGTTCACCACCACCCCGGTGGTCGTCTCGATCGGGACCTTGTTCTGGTCGTAGGTCACTATTTCAGAATGCTGGAAGAGATTGATTGAGTCGTAAATGTTTTCAAGTGGTACCTAGTACCTATCTTTTGGATAGTTGAATTCTTATTTTATTGGGAAGATTGGGCAAATTATGAAAAAATAGCATTCAATTAAATAGTTATCTGTATAGAAAATTGTGTATGAATGAGATGTAAGTAGACATAATTAGAGACTATATATAAATTTCATTTGATTCACAAAATAATTTTAAAATGATGGTTTCATCTTTTTGATGCTAAACTGTTCCACTCCGGACTGTAAGGCTTGTAGATAGTTCCAATCTGGATTGGAAGTCTCGTTAATAGCTCCAGTCTAGAGTGTACGACCGAAGCTAAATCCAGTCTAGAGTGTAAGACTCGTAGATAGATACAAGTATACTCACAAACCAGTAATGCCTCATGGTGGAAGGGCCGTCGTCTGTGTACGGCGCGAACGGTATGAACATGAGCACGAAGCACGCACAGAACACAGCCGCCAGCGGCAGCCACAGCCGCCGCCGCGAGAACAGCAGCTCCAGTCCGGACTGAACCAGAAACAATGTTATATATTATCGTTATAGGATAGACTAGTGACTAAACCTACAGGGTGGAAACTCGTACTTCACAGTAAACGAAAAAAAACACGATTAATAGCATTGTTTGTTTGTTTGTTTGTCGTATGAGGTAGTGCTGGCCTATGATGCCAGAGTTGGTCAGGCTGCCCAAGGGCCTCTGACATAGCTTAACAACTGCTATTATTTAATAGCAGCCGGGACCGACAGCTTAACCCTAGAGAGATAACCATACCACGGCATACATAAAAGATCCATACGCTTCAGAGGCGCACCCATTTAAAAAATGTTTTTTAATTGATTTAGTAAAAAATATTTCTAATTTATGTTATTGAGTTAAAAGTATGTTTAAAACTATATAAATAAAGTTCATTTTATTTAAATTTGTTTATTTAAAATAATGTAAAACTGAATGAGTAACAAAAATCAACAGCCTTGTGACGATGGGAAACCTCTTTAATATATTCTTAATTCTTTCATAATCCATTTCATCCCATTTGATTAGTTTGTCTATGTTAATTCTAAGTTCAAATAACCTGTCATTCCTAGATTGTCATTCATTGCTTTGGGCTCATGTCCATGTTTTTACAAAATATCTGATAAAAAGTGGTAAATAAATTATTATTTTATCTACATAAATCTGGCAGTTTTAGTTACTGCGTAAATACCGTAAATTCCACCTAGGGGCATCCATTAATTACGTGAGGTAATTTTGGCCATTTTTCGACCCCCCCTCTCCCCTTGGTGAGATGTCGTGAGACTTTGCTCGGCCCCCTCTCCCCCTCCCCCAATCTCACGTGAGATTTTTAAAACTGCATATTTTTCATGTAAATAAGTTAGTCTGTGCTTCATTACCTATAAATCGTCTACTGCGCAACTCAAACCACGTGGAGTGTCAAGTCACATCTTTCGTGGCGCGTATTGTACGCTGCAGCGCTCGTCGAGTCGTGTGTTTGGCTAGCCGGTGGTGGCTAAACAAGCGAAGGGCTACTATGCTACTTGTGGCGTTCGCACACTTATAGAAAGATTTTTTAATAATTAATAAGCCTGATTAACTGTTAATAAATGTTTTTTTTTAAATTCGATCGTTTAATAAATATTTATTAACAGTTATTCATATTTAATAAATGAATGCATTGTTTCCGAATAAATGAATTTATTAATAGTCAGTAAATTCTTCTGTCAGCTGTCAGTATATAATTAAACCGCGATAAATATTATTATGCATGATTTAGTCAAATTTTAGTGGAGAAACATAACATAATACACATAATACATATTGACGACTGGTTGGTCTCGTGGCTAGAGATCCTAGGTACGAAATCGTACGGTCGCGGGTTCGAATCCTGCAAGGTGCAATCATTTGTGTGATGAGCAGAAATGTTTGTTTCCGAGTCATGGATGTAATATTCTTATCTATGTATGTTTATCCGTTATCTAGTGCCCATAGCACAGGGTATCCTAGTTTGGGGCTAGATAATTGGTGTGGAAATGTCCCAAATATATTTATTTATTTATTTTATAACATATATTGTTGGTTTTTACTTAATTTAATCAAATTTTCTCGCAATATTACACTGTTTCTTCTGGAAAAAAATATTACGTGATATTTCCCGAGACCACCCTCTCCCCCACGTGAGATTGGGTGAGGTTTGGCTTGACCCTCCTCCCCCTAAACGTCTCACGTAATTAATGGATGTCCCCCTACCTACAATAGCGGCCGATGGAATGCCCACCAAAATGCTGATATCTAGCTTGGGGCGTGTTCGTGTCCAGTAAGGAAGGACCAGCTCGACTAGCAGAGCTGCGAGCGTTGCTGATAGGCCAGCTATCTCTGTACATGGTCATCATCTGCTACAACGAGTCCACGAAGGTGAAGCCGCTGTTTATGATCATCTCCAAGTGCTCCTAAATGTTCCTGTACTTTTGTGTCCACTGAGGTTTGGTCCCTGGGCTAGTGGAACAAACCCAAACCCAAGGGTCGCCTCGTGACACTGGCGCCCAACGTGGGAACAGGAACAGGAGGAGATGTTGATAAACAGAGATCTTGCACTCTTACCAAATATATTAAATTACTAGCTGTACCCGCGGCTTCGCACGCGTGTTCGTTTCTTTAGGTTCAAAGTACCATAATGTGCTATTCCAGGACCAATATACCAACATTTGAACAAAATTTCTTCAGCCGTCATAAATACTTTATCAATTGCTCGGCTTCTAACTCACCGGATTGAGATACCAATTACACCAGATTTAATTCAAACCCTAAGCTATCTAATAATGAAAACCGCATTGCAATCGGTCCAGTAGTTTTTATGTGATGCGTGAACAAACAAACATACAGACAAACAGAAAGAAAGAAACGACTAACAAAAAAATAATTGTTTAATACCTTTTTTAAGCACCCAAGAGCATTTTTTTTATTTGAATTCATGTAGTAGTTTGGGTGCGATGCGCGATCAAGATACGGACAAACAGACAGACAAAATTAAAAAGTAAAACAGTTTGGCTTCTGTATTGAATATAGAGAACCATCCAAAAAATATATTTTTTTACTTAAATATTAACATAACTTTGGACCCATATCCCGCAGAAAACCATTACTTTTTCGGGATAAAACTTTTCCTAAGACAGTGCCAAGTTGCATCAAAACCCTTCCATTACTTTCAGCGCGGTACGTGTTCTTTTAAATAAGTTTCAACCCCTAAATAATAACCCATAAATTGTTCGATATGTAAAGTATCCTATGTCCTACCTCGTAGTACGATCTCAAATCATACCAAGTTTCTTTTGAATTCATCCCCTGATAGGGACGTTAATGGGGCAGTTGGGAATATCATCATTCATCCAGTAGTTCCGGCGGCGTGTTGCGCGGCTAAGATACAGACTGACAGACATACAGACAAAAATGAAAAAACATACAGTTTAGGCATCATAATAGAACAAAGAGTAACTTCCAAAAAAAACCACTATATCTTTAATAAACAGAATTTGGACCCATATCCAAACCCAGGAACAGGACAGGAACCCTTTATTTTTTCAGGACAAAATGTATCCATAATTTTCACCTATCTTATAAACTATGTCTGTGCCAAGTTGCATCAACATCCATCCAATAGTTTCAGCGTGCTAAGTGTTTTTTTTAATAATTTTCCACTTCTATCCTGCAGGAACACTTAATTTTTTCGGGATGAAAAGTATCCAATGTCCTACCTCGAAGTGTGAACTCAAATCATACTAAATTTCATTTGAATTCATTAAGTATTTTCGGCGTGGTGCGCTGCTAAGGTACAGACAGACAGACAGACGGACAGACAGGCAGAAAGACAAAAATTAAAAAAATACAGTGTTGGCTTTAGTATTGAATATAGAACGGCCTCCAAAAAATTACATAATATTTTCAATTTACAGAGTTTTGGACACTATTCCGAAGGAACACTTTATTTTTCGGGATAAAAAGTATCCTCAATTTTAACTCATTATATAAACTATGACTGTGCCAAGTTTCAACAAAATCCGTCAAGTAGTTTCAGCGTGAAACGTGTTCTTTTAATTTTTCGGGATGAAATGTATCCAATGTCCTACCTAGAAGTATGAACTCAAATCATACCAAATTTCATTTGAATTCATTGAGTATTTTCGGTGTGATGCACATTCAAGGTACAGACAGACAGACAGACGGACAGACAGACAGAAAGACAAAAATTAAAAAATACAGTTTTGGCTTTAGTATGGAATACAGAAGGGCCTCCAAAAAAATTACAAAATATCTTTAATTTACAGAATTTGGGACATTATCCCGCAGGAACTCTTTATTTTTTCGGGATAAAAAGTATCCTCATTTTAAACTCATTTTATCATATAAACTATGACTGTGCCAAGTTGCATCAAAATCTGACCGGTAGTTACAGTATGTATAGTAAGTGTTTTTTGAAATTACTTTCAACCCCTATCCTGCGGGAACCCTTTCATTTTTCGGGATAAAAAGTAGCCTATGTCCTACCTCGTAGTATGAACTCAAATCGTACCAAGTTTCATTTAAATTAATTCAGTAGTTTCGGCATGATGCCTAGCCAAGATACAGACAGACAGACAATAATTGAAAAAATTACAGTTTTGGCTTCAGTATGGAATCTAGAGTAAAGTACAAACATTTTTTTCTAAATATCTTCAATGTACATAATTGGACCCGTTACAGTTTTATTATAAGTATAGATAGTCACCCATATCAAATTCAACGGCGACTTTGTTTCGGCTGCGAACGATTGTAAGCTTAGATGTTTTTCTACTATATGGACAAAATTTTAGAAAGGATTACAGCTTATGCTTCAGAACAAAATTACTTATGATCTTATGAAAATTGAGTTTTTTCTTAAGCTACTTATTATACTACAATATAATCAGTCTAAAAAAATATCTGTCATAAAAATAATAGATTTCAGAGACAGTCAACGCAAACGTCATTTTTATGCTTGCCGTATATATATACTCCTTGCCGTGTATCCTCCTTTATTTAAACACACAAATAAAAATCTTACAACTAAAAAAAACAAAATTAATAATAAGTGTCACAATGGGCGGTCTTATCGCTCAGAGCAATCTCTTCCAGACAACCGTGCATGGAAAGGAATAACGGAGGTAATAGGGACGGTGGTTTCAACCAATAAATAAATACATAAACCATAAATAAGCACTTAAAAATTACAAAATAATAATGAAATAAATTGGGAAAACACAATAGAAAATTGGAATAAAAGATATAAACCTAGTAGATACATACAATTATATAAAATAATAAACATACATACTTACATACTACTATAATACATATACATAAAACATACCTACATACATAATAATAACAGGATTAAGATGTAGCAGCTCAGCTAGAGTGATAAATAGAGCATTTTAACACGATGTTTAAAAACGTTGAGCGAAGGTGTGCGTCTAATATCAACAGGTAAAGCATTCTACAATCGAACAGCTTCGACTGAATATGACCAATCGTAGAAAGTCGTTCTGTGGACAGGGGTCTCTAACATGAGGTTATCTGATGACCTTAGTCTACTATTGCTGGAAGTGTGGAGGAAATGGAAACGATCCTAAAGATAGCGCGGAGAAGAGGGGTTGAACGAAATACTGTAGAGAAGGGACAATATACGAGCCGTATCATCTCATCATATAAACAAAACTATAGTACTAACAGCAGGGAAACAGCCGTCCCGTGAAAGGGCAGACTGACGACTGAGTTGGCTGAGAAGGACAAAAATATACACGCACCGGATAAAAAAAGACAGCAATATGTTTCCCGCGCAGGCGCCTCTGCGGCGTAGGTATCTTTTTAGGGTTAACCTACCCTCCGAAGCACGGAGCGGTGGGAAACCGCACAAAACTTGAGTCATTGGCGCGGAGCCTTAGGACCGAACCCTGTAGATATAATCTGTTAATTGCATTAAATTAACATATATATTTAGATTATATGCTAAGGATTCCGAATATAAGCTTAATTTAACTAATTAACAACAAAAAATGAGTTTTTTTTTGTTGTTGCTAAAACAGAGGCTTCCGATGTTCACGCTTGGGAGACGCTGGGGAGGGGATAATTTATT
The DNA here is from genome assembly GCA_946251855.1 of Alsophila aescularia. Lineage (NCBI taxonomy): Eukaryota > Metazoa > Arthropoda > Insecta > Lepidoptera > Geometridae > Alsophila > Alsophila aescularia. The sequence continues at coordinate 27,035,155 of OX276384.1, forward strand.
TATATTTTAATTTAGACACGATAGCGTAATCACTTGAACTTACAAAATTATACATTTATCAAATTAACTGCCGCCTCATTCGCGCACAGAACACTTCCGCCATCTATCTTGCTCACATCGTACCTTTACCTTTCACTCGCACATACGTCCCATTTCACTTGCACGTTCTATCTACAGTACGTACCACAGTTGCAGAGACCAGTATCGCCAACGCTACGTTTATGAGCGCGACGGTGACGTCGGGCGAGCCACCGGGGGAGCGGCCCATGATGGGCAACATCATGGCGTCGAGGCGGAGCGCCAGCGTCAGCATGAACATGGTCGATGGGAGGGACAGGACCACTTCCAGCCACAGGTGTTGCCATGCTGGGGAAAAACACTCTATTAAGAGGATGTCGTATTTCAAGCCACTTGTAGCCATGATGGAAGACATCATGTTGTCCAGAAGGAGCGCTAGCGCCAGCATGAATATGTACGATGGGAGGGACAGGACCACTTTCTATATTTATTAATATACACTATTTTTGACCGAGAGAGCGCGAAGCGTGAGCGAAGCGTCTGCGTTCCAGCTTGGGCAAAAATGCTTTCGTATGTCCGGATGTCCGCCTGTCCGGTTGTCCAGATCTCTGTTCTCCTCTACAGGTCGCATTTCTCAACCGATCTAGACGAAACTAGGTATACAGGTTAAACGAACTTTTAGAATTTTTATTCGTCGTGGATTTTTGATTGGGGGTGTACTTCCCCCAAAAAGGGGGCTACTGAATATCTCCGCTTTATTAGATCGGATTTGATGGTTATTTTTTATTTGAAAGTAACTTTTAATTGGTCTTATAAAAATTTGATTGATTGCAATTTGACGACGACTGACGACTGGTTGGTCTCGTGGCTAGAGATCCTAGGTATGAAATCGTACGGTCGCGGGTTCGAATCCTGCAAGGTGCAATCATTTGTGTCATGAGCAGAAATGTTTGTTTCCGAGTCATGGATGTAATATTCTTATCTATGTATGTTTATCCGTTATCTAGTGTCCATAGCACAGGGTATCCTAGTTTGGGGCTAGATAATTGGTGTGGAAATGTCCCGAATATATATATATATATATTTTTTAATTAAAAGCCAAAAAATAATTAAATAATTATGCACATATTATCACTTAGCGCCATCTAGTGAAATTCAAATTAAAAAACCTTTTGTGCAGTAGCCATGTCATGGTGAAACTTAGAACGGGCTATCACAATTAAATGAGAATACAACATTTCGTATCTGTGCTGTTCACCGTTGAGCAGTTCCCAAATGAGGACTCAACCCTGCGTGCAGCAACCATGTCATGGTAAAATTAAAACTGGCTATCATTATAAAATGCGTACACAAAATGTTGTCTATTGTTATTATTATATGTTGTTAATTCAGGCCATGCTTACCATAAAAATGCATTGTCAGCGGAACTAAACCAACATGAAAAAAATCAAGTCCGTAGGATAAGAGCAAGTGGTTCTAATTCAGCTTGCAAGATTTGACCTAAACATACATACGTACATTGGATTAACATACATTGCATATAAACTTGGATACTCACCTTGCAGCCTGACGTATCTGACGACGGTGAGCGAGACGAGCGACATGAGCGACATTATAAACAGCGGCGCGCTCAGCATGTACCGCGTGGAGACGAGCGCCGGGATGCAGAGCAGGATGAGAAGGATGATAGCGAGCGCTAGACGCGTGGCCGCCATCGCTTGGAGAGTGCGGATGGAACGGTTGAGGCCGCTCTGTGGAATGGAGAAAAAATACGTTGAAAAATAATAAGCAATACATTATTGTAGATTGTACAAGAGCATAAAAAATACATTTTGTCCGAGACATGTATTCGCCCGAGCCGTAGCTTCGTAATTTCATCATTATAGTCTTCTAAATATTGGGCACGACGAGGAACTTATGTATAAATATGTATGTAAATCCAATTCAATAAGACAAAATAACTATATATTCTTTAGGGTTTTACGAAAGGGTCCAAATGAAAACGATTGTTGTGACAACAATACTCACGAGGTTTTTTTTTTGTAGCCAACACAGTTTTATTTTATTTTTGCCTTTGTCTGTCTGTCTGTATCCTTTCTAAAATTTTGCCCATATAGTAGAAAAACATCTAAGCTTACAATCGTTCGCAGCAGAAACAAAGTCGTCGTTGAATTTGATATGGGTGACTATCTATACTTATAATAAAACTGTAACGGGTCCAATTCTGTACATTGAAGATAATTAGTAAAAAAAATATTCGAGAAGAGTCTGTTCTATGTTTGATACTAAAGCCAAAACTGTATTATTTTTCATTCTTGTCTGTCTGTCTGTCGGTATCTTGGCTAGGCATCACGCCCAAACTACTGAATGAATTCAAATGAAACTTGGCATAATTTGAGATCATACTACGAGGTAGGACATAGGATACTTTTCATCCCGAAAAGTTAAAGGGTTCCCGCAGGAAAGGGGTTGGAAGATGTTTATAAGAACACGAATCACGCTGAAACTACTAGATGGATTTTGATGCAAGTTAGCACAGTCAAAGTTTATATAATGTATGAAAATTAAAGATACTTTATATCCCGAAAATATAAAGGGTTCCTGCGGGATAGGGTCCAAATTCTGTACATTAAAGTTTTTTTTTTATTTGTTTTGTATTTGATACTGAAGCCAAAACTGTATTTTTTTTTCATTTTTGTCTGTCTCTCTGTGTGTCCATCTGTCTGTCTATATCTTGGCAGTGCATCATGGTGAAACTACTCAATGAATTCAAATGAAACTTGGTATGATTTGAGTTCATACTTTGAGGTAGGACACTGGATACTTTTCATCCCGAAAAATTATAGGTTTCCCGCAGGATAGGGGTTGTAAGTTATTTAAAAGAACACGTATCACGCTGAAACTACTGGACAGATGTTGATGCAACTTGGCACAGCCATAGTTAATATGATGGGTGAAAATAAAAAATACATTATATTCCGAAAAAAATAGGGTTCCTGTGGGATATGGGTTCAAATTCTGTACATAGAAGAAGATATTAAATGTTTCTCTGTATTCTATATTGAAGTTAAAAATGTGTTTTTTTCTTTTTTGTCTTTCTGTCTGTCTGTATTTTGGCCGCACATCAAGTTGCCGAAACTACTGAATTAAATTAAATGAAACTTGGTATGATTTGATTTGATAATATGAGGTTAAGACATGGGATACATTTCATTCTGAAAAAATAATGGGTTCTTGCAGGATAGGGGTTGAAAGTTATTTAAAAGAACACGTACTACGCTGAAACTACTGGACGGAGTTTGATGTACATTAATAGTATAAATTATGGGTTACCTTTTATCCCGAAAAAAAATTAGGGTTCCTGCGGGATAGGGGTCCAAAGTTACGCTTATTTTGAATTAATAAATGATACAGTATTGGAGGGTACTCTATATTCAATAGTAAAGCCATAACTGCCTTTTTTTTGTTTGTCTGTCTGTCTGTATCTTGACCGCCCAACACGTCGAAACTACTGAATGAATTCAAATGAAACTTGGTATGATATGAGTAAATACTACGAGGTAGGACATTAGGATACTTTACATCCCGAAAAATTAAAGTTTTCCCGCAGGATAGGGTTTGAAAGTTATTTGAAAGAATACGTATCACGCTGTAACTACTGGCCGGTTTTTATGCAATTTGGCACATTCTTCTATCTATACTTATAATAAATAGGTACGAAAAAGGCTGAACAAAGAAGTCAAATTAAAAACATGGTCTAGGGTACCCTAAAATAAACTACAGAACATTTTTTTTGTTTTAATTCGTGTGTTTCTGTCTATTTGTCTGTATTTTTGTGCATCGCGTAAAAACTACTAGACCGATTGCTATGCAGGTTTAAATTTAAAAACGGGTGTTATTGGTATCTCAATTTGGCGATTAGAAGTCGAGTAATTGATAAAAATATTTTTGACTGCTGAAGAACTTTTGATCAAATGTGTATTGGTATTTTAGGTCCTGGAATAGCACATTATGGTACTTTTAATCTAAAGAAATGACCACGCGTGCGAAGCAGCGGGTACAGCTAGTTTCAAATATAGGTATTTAAAACCAAAACCTAGGCTGGGCGTTGTCTGTCAGTCAGTAGGTATGTCACGGTACTGTTTTATAGGCATGATTAAAATAATGTAAAAAAACACATATTTTTATTATTCTGACCAAAAATGAAAGGCTTACTGATAATAAAGCAACCAAAAAATCTGTAAAAGGACGACTTTTTGGTACTCACTGCTTTATTATAAGTATAGATACTCATTCATATCAAATAACACCTCTACGCTGATGGCACAGGACAACCATAGAGTAGCGCGAATGAGAGTTACTGCTAACACGTGCTGCACAAACACTCCGATTGAGACTAAGGCCAAAGAAAACCAATCGTGTGCGTTGCACCTAATTTATGCGGTCCACGAACGAGGAGCTGGTACCTAATCTGCCGACGTTTAATTATATTTATGGTTGGTACCTTTTTGGTTCTCCACGAGTCTAAAGCTTGCGACGCCGCGACACTTCCCACCAGGTACGGTATCCAGAATATTGGCACCACCAGCCACGGCTCCGACAGGTATCTGAAAGAGATAGCAATATTTATGTCTCTTTCTTTTCTGGTCGATAACTTAAACAGATATATTATCTAATATAGCACTAATACAGGTCTAAAACAAAAGTTTATTAAACAAGCAGTAAAATTTTAAATATATTAGGTAAACTATCAATACTTGAAAAGGAAATTTCAAGTGCCGACTCAGAGTTGAATCTCACGCTGGAAAAGGGGGTATTTCCTTTTCCTGACTCTACCGGTACTTACGCCCGTTAGAGAAGAGAGCACCAAGAAACTCCACGGACTCTCTACAACTCTACTCGAGATCGCTTTTAGCGATAAGTCTGCCCGTTGCAGTTGAGTTATAAGATTGTTCCTATTTACTGTAAAAATTGGTGTACAATAAAGTATTATCTATCTATATACTCTACGTTTATGATTTTTGACATAGTTTAAAAAGTCATATTATAATAAGAATATTTTAATGATATTGACAACATAAGTGAAACATCATTATCATTGCATTTAGCTGTTTTTAGCTAAATATTTTTAATTCATATTATTTTTCTGTATATCTATGTTATTTATATCAAATCTATTATTAGGTATTTTATATGCAAACAAAAAACCTTGAAAATAATCACTCTTAACTATTTTTTTACAATACAATTTTTTTTTTTACGTCTATCTTTTATTTTAATACTGAGCGTGCCGCGTAAGATTTTTCGTGCACCGCGTAAGCATAATATAATGCATTTTTCATCCCATCTATTCGAAAAGGACGACTTGGTTCGCCTTTAAGTGCACCCAAAGGTGATGTTTTCTATAAGAAACTTATAGTGGGCAGTAAAGAGTTTTTAATCCTCTTTATAAGTGCGCCGCAATTATCTATGCCGCGCACTTTTTGAATTTAGAACATCTTAGTGTTCAGCGCCAAAGAAATCGAACGCAAATATTGTTTGAATAAAGACTGGCTGGTATGACGGCCCATAGTCGCGCCGCCGGCTGAATAAAAAAAAGAAATCAAATTAAATACGCGCTAACTAAAAAATCCAAAGTGTTCTCAGTCAAAAACGTGGAGACTTTCCTTAATGAGGCACCCGAAAAAGTCTTTCTTGTCGTAAAAGTAAGTAACTATGTATATGGTGGATTAGTAAAGTATAACCATAGTGTTTTAAAATGCGCATTTTATTGTAACCTGTACTTCGATAGATACTTGTCTTATTCACATTCGGTTTTGTTACAGGTGGCTTTAGTTTTCGGAGTACATGGAGCTTGTCGTGGCAATGAACTTTTAGTTGTTCTATTATTAGATACTATTTAATTTCAATTTAGTTGTTACTCTATATTTTATTAAATAATAATATTACAATAAAATATGAGGCGCCTTTTATTTTCTCATAGTGGGTGATGAAAAGTAGAGTTTATCACTCGGGCGCAAAATATATTTTTGGCCCGGGCGACGTACTTTGAATACCTCGCTACGTTCAGGATTCTACTCTAGAATCCTTCACTCCGCTCTGGATTCAAAATAGCGCCCTCGCCGGCAAAATATAATTTTGCTCCCTAGTAATACTATTCTACTATATCACCATTACCACTTGATTCACTTTACAGCCCCAGATTCACACCAACCCTCACTGCGTTTATTTTTTTGCTTCCCACCATTTCTAAAATGATCAGTTGAACAAAATTTAAGACCTGATGAGGCATTAAAGTCAGGCGATTGATTTTCGACCTTCCGCATGATCTTTATTTTTTAATGTTTTGAAAGCTGGATTATTCCAATGAATAAATCTAGAGGTTGGAGTGAAATATTTTGAAAAACAGTAAATACGAGTAGAATTATCTCATCTACTTATTACTTTTGGTTTTACTAACAATTTCTGGAACAGCCACCAAACTCTAAGAAAAGGAAAAAAAACATTGCTTAGATTTAAAATAAATAGATTATACATATAAGATTTTATACTGTTATGGTCATTGACATACGTATTGTCATTAGAAATGTTTTCATTTCCCGATATTTCGGCAAAGTTGCAGGATTTGTATGTTTTAGTTCCACATATTTCGGCACAGATGCAGGATTTTTTAATGTTTTCAGTTCCCTATATTGCTTGACTTTGATATGTTATAGTTCCCGATATTTCGGAATAATTGAAGGAGCGAACAAAATACATTGTGAATATCCCGAATTAAAATACAATACTAAAGGATTGTGTAAATATGCACATCGCATCCCATCATCAGTTGGAATTCGTCTACTGTTGGACATGAGCTTCCCCATAATACGGGGGATGTTGTCATAACCTTCTCTTCATCCATACCACAGTGCCTGAAGACAAAAGTATTCAATCAGTGAGTCCTACCAGTCATGACCTACGGTTCCGAAACGTGGACACTCACAGTCAAACTAGTCCACAAATTTACGGTCGCTCAGCGAGCTATGGGGAGAGCTATGCTTGGAGTTTCTCTGAAGGACAAGATTCGTAATGAAGTGATCCGACGGAGAACCAAGATAACCGACATAGCTCTAAGGATAAGCAAGCTGAAGTGATCCGACGGAGAACCAAGATAACCGACATAGCTCTAAGGATAAGCAAGCTAAAGTGGCATTGGTCTGGTCACATTTCCCGAACAATCGATCATCGTTGGGGTAGAGAAGTTGTCGAGTGGAGACCTCGTTTAGGCAAACGTAGCCAGGTGGCCAGGTGGAGTGGCGACCTGCGAAAAGCGGCTGGAAGAAAATGGATGAGGAGAGCTAAAGACGGAGCTCAGTGGCGTGCACTAGTAGAGGCCTACGTCCAGCAGTGGACAGATATAGGCCGATCCATAATCAATACGCTGGCAGGCGGCTTGATGACCGCAGTAGCACTTACACATGACAGTTGCTCTTGTCTTAAATCCCTCGAGCTGGCCTCACAGCACCGGCAGGATGAGAAGCGGTGGAGCGACTACCTCGGCCTCGTAATTACCTCAGTTGGATGGTGGTTGCGATCATTATAGACGCGCAGATTGTAGTGAGCAGTACTCCCACACACACACACGCAAACCGGCTCAGCACGGCAAATAGCAGCTCCCGTATAGTGGAAATACCTGGGGAATTACACTAGTATTATAAACTAATACTTTTATAAATGTTGGATCACAGACGGGATTCAAACCTCGTTTTAGTATGTTTAGTTCAACTGAGCTGCAATAGATGGCGTTACAGTACCCGTAAGACAGATTTAGAAACTGAGGGGAATAAATTGATGGCGGCGCAGTGGTCTTGGTAGCCGAATTGATTAAAGGCATGTGCAGCGCAGAAACACGGGTGGTGCGGGTTCGATTCCCTTCCGTGATCTAATATTTTTTTAAAACACCAGTCCATATAGTGATAATATTGATAATATTTACGTGGTCCAACAATCCACACGCAATAGGATGATAACACTAACGAGGTCCAACATGCCAGACGTAAGTTTATGATAATACTCACGAGGTCCAACAAGCCACACGTAGTAGAATGATAATACTCACGAGGACCAACAAGCCACACGTAGTAGAATGATAATACTCACGAGGACCAACAAGCCACACGTAGTAGAATGATAATACTCACGAGGACCAACAAGCCACACGTAGTAGAATGATAATACTCACGAGGACCAACAAGCCACACGTAGTAGAATGATAATACTCACGAGGACCAACAAGCCACACGTAGTAGAATGATAATACTCACGAGGACCAACAAGCCACACGTAGTAGAATGATAATACTCACGAGGACCAACAAGCCACACGTAGTAGAATGATAATACTCACAAGGACCAACAAGCCACATGTAGTAGAATGATAATACTCACAAGGACCAACAAGCCACATGTAGTAGAATGATAATACTCACAAGGACCAACAAGCCACACGTAGTAGAATGATAATACTCACGAGGACCAACAAGCCACACGTAGTAGAATGATAATACTCACGAGGACCAACAAGCCACACGTAGTAGAATGATAATACTCACGAGGACCAACAAGCCACACGTAGTAGAATGATAATACTCACGAGGACCAACAAGCCACACGTAGTAGAATGATAATACTCACGAGGACCAACAAGCCACACGTAGTAGAATGATAATACTCACAAGGACCAACAAGCCACATGTAGTAGAATGATAATACTCACAAGGACCAACAAGCCACATGTAGTAGAATGATAATACTCACAAGGACCAACAAGCCACACGTAGTAGAATGATAATACTCACGAGGACCAACAAGCCACACGTAGTAGAATGATAATACTCACGAGGACCAACAAGCCACACGTAGTAGAATGATAATACTCACGAGGACCAACAAGCCACACGTAGTAGAATGATAATACTCACAAGGACCAACAAGCCACATGTAGTAGAATGATAATACTCACAAGGACCAACAAGCCACATGTAGTAGAATGATAATACTCACAAGGACCAACAAGCCACATGTAGTAGAAGGATAATACTCACGAGGACCAACAAGCCACACGTAGTAGAATGATAATACTCACGAGGTCCAACAAGCCACACGTAGTAGAATGATAATACTCACGAGGACCAACAAGCCACACGTAGTAGAATGATAATACTCACGAGGACCAACAAGCCACACGTAGTAGAATGATAATACTCACGAGGACCAACAAGCCACACGTAGTAGAATGATAATACTCACAAGGACCAACAAGCCACATGTAGTAGAATGATAATACTCACAAGGACCAACAAGCCACATGTAGTAGAATGATAATACTCACAAGGACCAACAAGCCACATGTAGTAGAAGGATAATACTCACGAGGACCAACAAGCCACACGTAGTAGAATGATAATACTCACGAGGTCCAACAAGCCACACGTAGTAGAATGATAATACTCACGAGGACCAACAAGCCACACGTAGTAGAATGATAATACTCACAAGGACCAACAAGCCACATGTAGTAGAATGATAATACTCACAAGGACCAACAAGCCACATGTAGTAGAATGATAATACTCACAAGGACCAACAAGCCACATGTAGTAGAAGGATAATACTCACGAGGACCAACAAGCCACACGTAGTAGAATGATAATACTCACAAGGACCAACAAGCCACATGTAGTAGAATGATAATACTCACGAGGACCAACAAGCCACACGTAGTAGAATGATAATACTCACAAGGACCAACAAGCCACATGTAGTAGAATGATAATACTCACGAAGACCAACAAGCCACATGTAGTAGAATGATAATACTCACGAGGACCAACAAGCCACACGTAGTAGAATGATAATACTCACAAGGACCAACAAGCCACATGTAGTAGAATGATAATACTCACAAGGACCAACAAGCCACATGTAGTAGAATGATAATACTCACGAGGACCAACAAGCCACACGTAGTAGAATGATAATACTCACGAGGTCCAACAAGCCACACGTAGTAGAATGATAATACTCACGAGGACCAACAAGCCACACGTAGTAGAATGATAATACTCACAAGGACCAACAAGCCACATGTAGTAGAATGATAATACTCACGAGGACCAACAAGCCACACGTAGTAGAATGATAATACTCACGAGGACCAACAAGCCACACGTAGTAGAATGATAATACTCACAAGGACCAACAAGCCACATGTAGTAGAATGATAATACTCACAAGGACCAACAAGCCACATGTAGTAGAATGATAATACTCACGAGGACCAACAAGCCACACGTAGTAGAATGATAATACTCACGAGGTCCAACAAGCCACACGTAGTAGAATGATAATACTCACGAGGACCAACAAGCCACACGTAGTAGAATGATAATACTCACGAGGACCAACAAGCCACACGTAGTAGAATGATAATACTCACAAGGACCAACAAGCCACATGTAGTAGAATGATAATACTCACAAGGACCAACAAGCCACATGTAGTAGAATGATCATACTCACGAGGACCAACAAGCCACACGTAGTAGAATGATAATACTCACGAGGTCCAACAAGCCACACGTAGTAGAATGATAATACTCACAAGGACCAACAAGCCACACGTAGTAGAATGATAATACTCACGAGGACCAACAAGCCACACGTAGTAGAATGATAATACTCACGAGGACCAACAAGCCACACGTAGTAGAATGATAATACTCACAAGGACCAACAAGCCACATGTAGTAGAATGATAATACTCACAAGGACCAACAAGCCACATGTAGTAGAATGATAATACTCACGAGGACCAACAAGCCACACGTAGTAGAATGATAATACTCACGAGGTCCAACAAGCCACACGTAGTAGAATGATAATACTCACAAGGACCAACAAGCCACATGTAGTAGAATGATAATACTCACGAGGACCAACAAGCCACACGTAGTAGAATGATAATACTCACAAGGACCAACAAGCCACATGTAGTAGAATGATAATACTCACGAAGACCAACAAGCCACACGTAGTAGAATGATAATACTCACAAGGACCAACAAGCCACACGTAGTAGAATGATAATACTCACGAGGACCAACAAGCCACACGTAGTAGAATGATAATACTCACAAGGACCAACAAGCCACATGTAGTAGAATGATAATACTCACGAAGACCAACAAGCCACACGTAGTAGAATGATAATACTCACAAGGACCAACAAGCCACACGTAGTAGAATGATAATACTCACGAGGACCAACAAGCCACACGTAGTAGAATGATAATACTCACGAGGACCAACAAGCCACACGTAGTAGAATGATAATACTCACAAGGACCAACAAGCCACATGTAGTAGAATGATAATACTCACGAAGACCAACAAGCCACACGTAGTAGAATGATAATACTCACAAGGACCAACAAGCCACACGTAGTAGAATGATAATACTCACGAGGACCAACAAGCCACATGTAGTAGAATGATAATACTCACGAAGACCAACAAGCCACACGTAGTAGAATGATAATACTCACGAGGACCAACAAGCCACATGTAGTAGAATGATAATACTCACGAGGACCAACAAGCCACACGTAGTAGAATGATAATACTCACAAGGACCAACAAGCCACACGTAGTAGAATGATAATACTCACAAGGACCAACAAGCCACACGTAGTAGAATGATAATACTCACAAGGACCAACAAGCCACATGTAGTAGAATGATAATACTCACGAGGACCAACAAGCCACACGTAATACGCCACAGACGCGAGCGCGAACACAGCTATGAAGAAGTCGACTGCGTACGACGCCGGGATCGAGTACGTGATAAGGAACACGTTCAAATAGTCGTAGTACACGGCGGTCGTTGGTTCTTGCTGAAACAGGATGAGAACAACAATCACTTATTATCCCAAATAAATGATGGATTACATAAACAGTAAAAAGAAAAACTTTCTACATGTCATTTTTCTTTATGATCCATGACATTGGTTTCACTAGATGGCGCTATGTCAATATTTGCATAATTTATTTCTTGGGTCTTAAATTGAATTCGGGTTTGATTTAAACTTTATTGGTGTCTAAAATACCATGTAATGATTATATTTCATCTTAAGTTTCAATTATATATCTAATATATTTTAACCGTATTTGTTCCTAATCAATTTAATGTTCAGTAGTCATAAATATTTTAGATCAAATATTAGCATTGCAAACATTGCCAGCGTTCTGTACGACGCCGGGCTGGATGAGTGAGGCGGTGTCGCACCGCGTGTGGTACACGTGACCCCACTTCTGAACGCGCAGGTATAACTGTACAGTAGTCGCCGCGGAAGTATTTGTCTCGGAAGTTGTCTGCTAATCGCTGCGCAAACTGCTACGAGGGTAGATTGAAAAGTACTAGGCCTAACACAGATCCATTCAATTCAAAAAATCGAACCTATCCACATTATTTAGTTCAGTGCAGAGTAGTTAATTGTGTGAAGTTCGAAACGTGTGCGATAATTAGTTGTAATTTTATACATTTATTAACAAAGCAATCGGAAATAATTTCCACGAATGGAGCAAATCGAGCAGCGTGCCGTCATAAGATATCATCAAAAGCCATCCATGATGATATGGTAAGTACATTAGGGGATTCTGCTCTGTCATATTTGTAAGGTATGTGAGAAGTATCCGAACACACCGCGCTCTAGCCTCTGGGCTGCTAATTAATCTATGTATTGGAAGATGTCTGTTTCTCTGTAATAAGTTTATAATAAAACAATTATCATTAAACCCGTTCTATTGTACACAAGTGTTTATAATTTCAACAACGATCACACCAATCTCATACAATATTCATCCGTCAAAAAATGTACAGTAGAATTTAAGCGTGGTAGAGAGAGTCTGAAAGATGAACCCCGCTCTGGAAGGCCTTCGACGTCTACTACTGACGAAAATATTAAAAAAGTACTTGATTTAATAATGGGAGACCGCAGATAAAAAATTAGAGAGACAGCCGTGATCTCTTATGAACGAACTCAAAACATCATAGTTAACTAGTTGGGTTTCCACAAAGTGTCTGCGAGGTGGGTTCCGCGACTGCTTTCAGTTGAACAAAAAAAGGACGTGATTAACTATTTCACGCGACTTTGGAGTTATTTGAAGCCCATGCAGATGTTATTTTTTTTCGTTTTGTTACTATGGACAAAACATGGCTTCATTACTGTACACCGGAACCAAAACAACAATCAAAACAGTGACCTGTTTCACCACTCCCTAAAAAGGCTAAGTCGATTTTGTCGGCAAATAAGGTGATGGCTTCAATAATCTGGGACTCGAAAGGTGTGATTATGATTGATTATCTTGAAAGGGGTCAGACAACGAGGAACTAAAAGAAAAACGTCGAAGAATGCTCAGAAGAAAAGTCCTGTTTCATCAAAATAACGCCCGTGTTCACACGTCTGTGCAGTCAATGGCAGAAATCCACAACTGTAGCTTTGAACTGTTACCGCATCCGCCTTATTCACCTGATCCGGCACCATCAGACTTCTTTCTGTTCCCTAACCTAAAAAACTAATTTGGGAGGTCAAGGATTTTCGACAAACGACGAGGTCAAAACAGCAGTAGACGCATATTTTGACTCTAAGGAAGAATCATTTTTTTTCCAACGGTCTCAATGCTTGGAAGGGGAGGTGTCAAAAGTGCATTGAACTTGATGGTGGTTATATAGAAAAATAAAAATATAACTGATTTAGTATTTGTTTATTTTCTTGGTTAGGCTTTTCAATCCACCCTCGTATTTATCAGGCGCAATCCAAATGTTGATGGTAAAGAAAGCATTGTATAACTGCCTCGCTCACTCGCTTACGTATTTCAAATATTCTATCTCGCTTTTACTTTATGCTGTTTTATGCCCACAGCAGTACCTGCGCAATCGTTCACAGAGCCTAACTTCATAAACATATAGATTGGCTGCGACTACTGTACCTCAGTGTCCTGTGCGTCCATATCGGCAAGCTCTGCCAGCAGTGCTAGCATCATGTTGCCGGCGTTCTGTATGACTCCGGGCTGGATGAGTGAGGCGGTGTCGTACCGCGTGTGGTACACGTGACCCCACTTCGAGAATGCTATGTCTATGCCTGGAAATAGTAAATGAGGACGTGTTAAGACTAAGATTTCACTCAGGCTCTGCGGAAGGCATAATGTTTGCAAATCACGACTTCACTAAGTTAAGATAACACTCAGGCTCTGCGGAAGGCATAATGGTTGCAAATAACGACTACACTAAGTTAAGATAACACTCAGGCTCTGCGGAAAGCATAATGGTTGCAAATAACGACTACACTAAGTTAAGATAACAATCAGGCTGTGCGGAAGGCATAATGGTTGCAAATGACGACTACATTAAGTTAAGATAACACTCAGGCTCTGCGGAAGGCATAATGGTTGCAAATAACGATTACACTAAGTTAAGATAACACTCAGGCTCTGCGGTAGGCATAATGGTTGCAAATCACGACTACACTAAGTTAAGATAACACTCAGGCTCTGCGGTAGGCATAATGGTTGCAAATCACGACTACACTAATATAACACTCAGGCTCTGCGGTAGGCATAATGGTTGCAAATCAAGACTACACTAAGATACCACTCATGCTCTGCGGTAGGCATATGGTTGCAAATCACGACTAAAAAATATGTCTATTTGTTTTTATAATGTGGTCGAAATGATTAACATGCGAAGTCAACAATGTGACTAGATCTCATAATATGTGATACTAGATGGTGCTTACCCTGGATGCCTCCAAAGTCTCTGAATATCCTGAAGTCCGTATCCGAGGGTATGATCCCCGATGAAAACAGAAATTCCCCTACTCCCTGCGCGTTGGGACGGTACGCAGTACGGCGGTACGCGTTCAATACGCGGGGGTCCGTCACCTGGGGAAATACAATGTTACTTTGGTATTTCACTTGGAAATTACTACGTTACTTCGGTATGTCACCCGGGGAATACAACGTTACTTTGGTCTGTCACCAGGAAATTACAACGTTACTTTGGTAGGTCACCTGGGGAATACAAAGTAACTTTTGTTTGTCACCAGAAAATTACAACGTTACTTTGGACTGATATCTGGGGAAAACAACGTGACTTTGGACTTTCATCTAGGGAATACAACGTTGCTATGGACTGTCACGGATTTCCGTTACAAACTTTACTTTGGACTGACACATGTTGGCGAAACTGCTTTAGTACTGGACAGAAAACTAACTATTTCTAAGAACAATATAAACTTTGCTTTGTCAGATAGTAATAAAATATGACAGCGAAAGTGTGGTTAAAATTTACAGCCTCTACAACACTTCTGGAATACAACGTTACTTTGGTCTTTCACCCAAGGAAATATAACAGTACTTTAGTCTTTGACCTGCGGAATACATCGTTACTTTGGTGTTTCACCTGAGGATACAATGTTGCCTTGAACTGTCACGTGGGGAATACAATGTTACCTTGGACTGTCACGTGCGGAATACGTTACTTTGATTCCGCTCTTGGGGATCTGTTACATACAAAACAGATATTGTACCTGAAACACTGCTGGTTTCCCGTTCATGCCGGCGGCGTCTAGGTTCACGACCGTCCTGACGCCGGCTGCCCACGGGTGCTCGAGGAACGCGTGACTCGCCTGGAAATACAAATATAATTATTGTTTAGTTACTACACATCAATATTTAATTCTGTGGGCCAGACACATAACTCTAAGAACCGACAACTATTGGGATTAACGAGTTCTACAGTAGAGACCACGTTTAGGGCGCCCGCCGGTCAGGTGGAGTGACGACTTGCGAAAGACAGCTGGTAGCGACTGGATAAAGAGAGCCGAAGATTGGGCTTAGTGGCGTTCACAGGGAGATGCCTACATCCAGCAGTGGACGATTACGGGCTGATGATGAATATGAAATACTGAATTTAATTAGAATACAGGAGCAATGAAATGTTATTTATTCATTTGAATATTGTGAATACATGTTTAAAAATTATAAAAGTTCTAAATATTCTTCCGTTTGCTGTTAACAAATGTAAAAAAAATATGACAATTAATAACATATTATAATAAATTGTATTAAAAATATACATAAAAACTAAACAAAAATGAAATATATTACACGTTAAATTCATTAGTCAATATGAGTTCTAATCTTAGTATGTTTATCCGTTATCTAGTGCCCATAGCACAGGGTATCCTAGTTTGGGAGCTAGGTAATTGGTGTGGAAATGGTGTCAATTCTGTTGTCCACTCACTAAAACTAAACTAAAACTAAATTTAGTGTAGAGATTCTTAAAACCTATTTGATAATTTCAAGTAAACTAAATAACTAAAAAACTTACCCTACCTACCCCTCACATTTTACCAACTTCCCCCACCCTCCTCGCATTTTTTCATCATCCCCCACCCTCCTTCTACGTATTTAGCGTAGTTTAGTCTAGTTGGGATCAACAGAATCGACACCAATGTCACGAATATATTTATTTATTTATCTCAAAACCAAAATGTCGACATTAAAATTGTTACGATGTTATCCTCTTTCAACAACTTTATAAAACCTCAATTCATGGTTTATATTATTAAATTGAAACATTATCGCAGCCTTCATTGGAACTTGTCATTCTGACATGGTCATTCATAAATATGGAATCGCTCAAGTCTATGTTTTTTTTACCTATCTTTGTAAAACCCTTACTAAAAACAGAATATATACAAATTAATACCTGCCTAGACTACATTTAATTTCAAAACCAAGGTTTACTGAACATAGCTGAAGGAAACTTGTGTAAATAGTGTGCAGTACGAGTAGACTGAATCTATGCCATGCAACTGTGGAGGTGTTCGTAGGAAGGATTTGCGGCTGCAAAGCCCTCAGCTGCCCGTTGAAGGAGCAGGTGACTCCTCCCTGTACCAGTACTTTATTGTTGAGTGCTTGGAATCGATTTGAGCTGCTATACACCCTCGAGGGACCTCCGGTCATAAACGAATATTTAAGTAGGTACTGTTCAAAAACTGATTTACTTAGTAAATGGATGCGGGGTAACGGCTGGTACATAAGTCATTCAGATGAACGGGGGGCTTGTGGGGACTAGTCCAGCCCAGTTTTCTTATTATTAGTCCTTGTATTTTTATTATTATATCCCAGTTTGGATGATTGTGGCTTGTGGTACGTCTCATTGGCATGTAAATGTATATTATTTTTATAATTTCTGTAACCAGACAATTAACAAAAAAATATTGACAAAGATGATTTCCCCGCAGCGGGCGGCGGGGCGTTTCCGAAGCACCGGTACAGTCAGAATGATTCAACACTGAGTCGGCACATGAAAGCGAAATTTCCTTTTAATATTCTAAATATTGTTTATTGTTTTGGTCAACTTAGAATTTAAAGAAATCTCCCTGAGAAGGAGAAATTTAAAATGTTAACTTGTATGATAATATCGTCAAATAAAAAAAGAGGTTAGTAAAATCATTCAACAAGAAGTAATTTTTATTAAGGCTTGAAATTGTAATATATTGAAATTATAATACTTAATCAAATTAGAATATTAAGTATAGTAGATAAAAGGAATTTCTTTTGTATTAAGAATAGTCCTAAATGGAGAAAATGACATCTCCGTAGTTTCTTGATGCTCTCTTCTCTAACGGGCGTATTTACAAAGCACCGGTAGAGTCAGAAGGGTATTTCCTTTTCCTGTGCGAGATTTAACTCTGTCGGCACATGAAAGGGAAATTTCCTGTTCAAACTCAAAGCATACCTATTTTACCTAATTTTATTGATTTGATCTATTCATAACATATTACATTTTACTCATTGTTCATGATGTTAAGATGTTAAGTTTTGACTTGTAAAACTGCTAATCTTGACTATCTATACTTATAATAAAGCAATAGGAACGAAATAGTCTGTACAAAGAAGATAATTTAAAAAACACTAGGGTACTTAAAATAAGCTATAAACAAGAATATAACATTTTTTAAATTCGTGTCTGTATGTCTGTATGTTTGTTCGCGCATCACGTAAAACTACTGGACCGATTGCGATTCGGTTTTCACTGTTAGATAACTTAGGGTTTGACTTAAAAACTGGTGTACTTGGTATCTGAATCCGATGAGTAGAAGCCGAGCAATCGATAAAAACTTTTTAACGCCGAAGGAATTTTGATCAAATGTTGGTATATTAAAAAATAAATAAAATATATTTGGGACAATTCCACACCAATTACCTAGCCCCAATCTAAGATACCCTGTAATAAACATACATAAATACGAATATCAACATCCATGACTCGGAAACAAACATTTCTGCTGATCACACAAATGATTGCCCCTTGCAGGATTCGAACCCGCGACCGTTTGATTTCGTTCCTAGGGTTACTAGCCACTAGACCAACCAGCCGTATTGGTATTTTAGGTCTTGGAATAGTACATAGAGTACTTTTAACCTAGATAAATGTCCACGCGTGCGTAGCCGCGGGTACAGCTTGTTTATAATAAATACTTTAGGCTTTGACATTTGTCATCTTCATAAAACTAAAGTGAAAAGAAACTTGTGACGATGTCAAACCTCTTTGATCATAATCATACCCATTTGATTTGTCTATATTAATTCTAAATTCAAATAACCTGTCATTCCTAGATTGTCATCCATGCATTGGCCCAACTCTATGGTGAGGAGTTGCGATTTTGTAAAACAAGATTTCGTGATAATATAATAATAATTGTGCACCTGCATATATAGTACTATGTTTTTATTATTACCTCACGCCGATTCCTGATGGTGAAATTACTTTAATTGGAAATACCATAGTACCAAAACTGTGGGTTCGAAGAAGTGTACCTCAAAGTTAAGTCAGCTGTGAGCCTATTATCTTCCATAATATGAGATAAATCTACTATCCATAGCCAAAAGGATGGCTCGCACTACGAAGTTTCCTCTACACCTGTTACTTACTATTGTAAGCTAGGAGTCCCTTTGAGCTGGTAAACACCCTCGGGGGGCTCCGGCCACAAACTTACGTGTAGTCCATTTTCCTCTGCCCCGTTGAACAGAAACACGACATTGTGCTGGAACTTCTGCGTCCGCCTGGACATTCTGCTGAGGGTCTCCGCCATCACAGCGCAGAACAGCGCGTTATCTGATGCACCTGGAACGTTATATTACAATAAGTTTATTTTCTCAAACATGCTCCGATATATTTTCTCATTACACTAAAAAAACAAATATGCTATACAGAATGTTTGGTGATGTTCCACCAAACATTCTGTATAATGAGTCGCCCTAGAAAACAAATATGCTATACAGAATGATAGGTGTTGTTCCACCAAACATTCTGTATAATGAGTCGCCCTAGAAAACAAATATGCTATACAGAATGATAGGTGTTGTTCCACCAAACATTCTGTATAATGAGTCGCCCTAGAAAACAAATATGCTATACAGAATGATAGGTGTTGTTCCACCAAACATTCTGTATAATGAGTCGCCCTAGAAAACAAATATGCTATACAGAATGATAGGTGTTGTTCCACCAAACATTCTGTATAATGAGTCGCCCTAGAAAACAGAAAAAAAAAAGAAAAAAGTATAACCCCATAAGTAAGACCCCAGCATACTATCATTAACTAATAGCAAAATGTATGATCAATCAACAAATATATTCAAGGGTATCGGTCTGAAATGCAATTTACTGCTTTTTTTCTGCATTTTTAAATCAAAAAAGGAGTGTAATATTTTTAGGATTCATGTATGTATGTATTTATTTAGAATTAATGGCACATTTTTTATACCATTTTATAAAACGTGCATGTTTTTCTGTGAATAGGAATTATATTTCAATTAAAACATTGAAAGAAATAGCACAAAATTTTCGCGCTTGCTAAAATTGACAGGGGGTACAATATTTTATATGATTATGAGCTTATGAATTAATTTCTACGCTACTAGAAATAGCTCAACATTGTCAGGGGGTACAGTATTTTATATGATTATGAGCTTATGAATTAATTTCTACACTACTAGAATTAGTTTAACATTTTCGCGTCTTGTGCTTGCATAGCTTGTTTTTTTTCATTAGGTATAATATTGTATATGATTTAGAACTTATGAATTCATTTATAATAGCTCAACATTTTCGCGCTCGCTTCGCTCGCACTTTTTGATAATATACAGTATTATTTATGATTTAAAAATTAAGAATTCATTTCCACATTTCTAGAAAGAGCTCAAATTTTTTGCGTTCTGTTGTTATCCTTAGTTGTAAGCAATTTTGAAATAGTAAGGCCGAAATGTGCCTACTTGCACTTAGCTTACTTAGCCAGAAAAATACCTGCCCTGATACGGATAGTTCGTTTCGATACTCTACCAAAGCCACACACGTCTTATACTTCCCTTTTTTGACTTTATTTTACGAATTTGATTTTATTATCAAGTAAAGTACTAATTTTCATATTGAGTTTTTTTTTAAAAGCCTTTCCCTCTATACCGTCTAACAGTTCGCTTCGCTCGCCTATGTTGTCGTTTTTCATTACATTTGTTTCGTTTTCTACATTAACAGAAATACTTTAACATTTTCACGATAGCTCTATCCGCGTTTTTTAATCATTTTTAATAATTTCAATGAATAGATATTTTTGGAATTGGATAGTGGGGGCAGCAAATTTCGGCTTAGCCCCGGGCGGGCTGAAACTCACGCTACGCCACTGTATGTATAATAATATATGTAACTATGTGAGTTTCTTTGTTCTACCATAACTTTTAAATGCCTGATCAGATTTTGATGTAAAGTCAGAATCCTTACATCATCCCCGAGTAACATAGGTATATTTCTTTAATTTTGTTTTTTTTTGAAAGGCTGACTTGTTTTTCTCTTACTTTCATAATTTACAATACAATACAATAACTCTTTATTGAACAAATTACAATAAAAAAACAACATAACAGTAATTATATATAAAATATAATGTTGTACAATAGGCGGCCTTATCGCTATTTGCAATTTATTACAGGCAACCTTTGGATGGACAGGAATATAAAATAAACATTGCAGTCAGTGATGGAGACTTACTTTGGAACAAAAAAGTTAATAGATAAATAACAACTATATAAACTATATAACTTAATATTTGTATACATACTTACATAATGTGTTATCATAAATTTTGTTAAACACATAAATATATATACTATAATTAAATAATATAACATATATATTGGCAAATTTATAATATAATATACATAAATAAATAGCATGTTCACAAAGGAATAGTGTATAAATTATGTATGAATAACATAGTATCCAGCTTTATGACAGGTAGTGCTGCTTCACCATGTCTTTGAAGACAGCTATCGACTTAGCTTTTCTAATGTTGATGGGCAAAGTATTTCACAGTCTTACAGCCCGTTTAGTAAAAGGGTTGTGATAACACATCGTAGATTGGTCAGGCACTTTCAACTGCTCAAATCGCTCTTTGAGATAGGGAAGGGTCGATGGATTAAATAGGACACTGTACAGAAGAGAGAGGGCATGAGTATCCCGGCGACGGCGGATTGGTAACCATTTGAGCTTTGTGCGAAAATCAGATACATGGTCATACTTGCGTAAGCCAAAAACAAACCGAATGCAAAAGTTTTGTAAGCGCTCTAGCTTATTTAGCTGTTCTTCGGTTAAGTCCAAATAGCAGGCGTCGGCGTAGTCGAGTAAAGGCAGCAGAAGAGACTGTGCTAGAGCAAGTTTGGTGGTAGTGGGAAGAAAATTGCGCAGTCTTTTAAGTGAACCCGCTGACGCATAAACTTTACGGCTTACCTCACTTAACTGAGGTCCCCAAGATAGTTGTCTATCAATAAGCACACCCAAGTTTTTAACAGTTTCACTTATTTTGATATGTGTGCCATCGAAAAGAACTTGTGGGAGATGAAACCAGTCAATCTTAGATATTAGTCTTGAACTACCGATTACAATAACTTGGGTCTTTAAGGGATTTACACTAAGGCCATATGATTTACTCCAGTCTGAAATACGTTTGAGGTCATAATTGATTGTTTCAATAGCTGTATGCAACTGGTCTAAAGGAGCTTGTGTATAAATTTGCAAATCATCTGCATAGAGATGGTAGGAAGAAGATATTTGGTGAGAAATTGAGTTTATGAAAATAGCAAAAAGTAAAGGAGATAATACGCCGCACTGAGGAACGCCAGCAGATGTACAACACCAGGATGATCAGTTATCATCAATGCGAACACGCTGCTGGCTACCATACAGGTAACTACGAAACCAATCAATAGCCGTTGGAGATACGTTAAGAGAGCGAAGAAGTCCAAGAAGAATGTCGAAATCAACGTTGTTAAAAGCGTTACTGAAGTCAAGTAGTAATAAAACAGACAGTTTTCCGTTACCCATGCCATATCGGATGTCGTCAGTAATTTTAACTAATGCGGAGACAGTGCTATGCCCAGGACGGAAACCAGATTGGAAATTATTAAGGAGAGAGTTTCTGTTAAGAAAGGAAGACATTTGCTGATGAACAAGGCGCTCGAGCACTTTTGATAAAAAAGAAAGAATGGAGATAGGGCGAAATTCTGAGAAAGAAGAAGGATTAGACTTTTTGGGGAGAGGAGTTATTAGGGCTTCTTTCCATAAAGATGGGAATGTACCACTGGATATAGAAAAATTGAGGATGTATCGGATAACAGGGATGACTTCATCAAGTATGGGTAGGATCATCTTACGACTAATGCTATCACTACCAACCGCGTTAGATGAAATAGAAGCAATGCCTCTCTTAACGTCACAATCGGTAAATTGAATGAAAATAAAAGAAGGGTGGTCGGGAGGTGGAAATGAAGAAAGATAGTTAAGCGTAACAAGTTTTGTAGGTCCATCAAAGTTGGAGGAAGAGGAAAAGTGTCTATTTAAGAGATCAATATTTAAGTTATAAGGAATATTATCTTGTCGTGACTTTCCAACTCCCATCGACCTAAGGAATTTCCAAACTTTAGCGGGGTCTTCATTTTCTACTGAGTCATGGAAATGTTGGCGCTGTGCATTCCTACAAATTATGTTGCAGTGATTTCGGCGTTCAATGTATTTTTCTTTATTGTACTCGGTTGGGCAACATCTAAGCTTGGCCTTGGCCACAAACTTTTTGTGCATTAAAGATCTTAACTCACTTGTAAGCCAAGGTGCAGGGAGATGTTTTAACTTGACAGGTCGGATAGGTGCATGTACATCATATAATTTTGTCAAAGTACGATTGAAACCCTCAACTTTGTCATCAATTGATACTCCATCCATGACAGTTGACCAGTCCAACTCCTGAGCATCGTTGCGCAGGCATTCCAAATCCATACCACCAAAATTACGCAGTAGAAGAACTTTGGGTTTCGCTTTCGGCGGACGGATTTTATAAGAAAGGAAAAGCAAAACATGATGAGAGAAAGCGTCCGCCGAACACTGACCATGCTTACCAACGAGATTTTGGGAAGAGACTAGAATAAGGTCAAGAAGAGAGGGGACTGAAAGAGGGAAATGATGTGTAGCGTTAAGTGGCAGAATGGTTAAGTTGCTGGCCCTGATGATGGTTTCAAAAGTGGACGATCTATTAGCAAGTTTCAGCAAGCATGTATTAAAATCACCCATGATAATATTGTGATCGTAAGAAGGAGAGTGATCTTGCAGGAGTTTCTCAAAATTAGAAATAGTTTATGCGTAGGGAAGGACAATAATAAACACCTACAAGCATCTTCGTATGGGAAACTGTGATTTCAATAAAAAGATGCTCACCAGCATCGGTTTACTTGTTATTTTTCAAATCAAATAATGTAATTTGATTTGTAATTTAAAAAACTAAGGCGTTTTTCGTATTTACGCCCCTCTCTTCCGCCTATCCCCCACACCTTCTGAATTACTGGCAATTGAGTCAATACAGCAAACGTTGCAGTCATAGTGGCAGTTGACTTACCCATAGTAAACGATACGGAGTCATAGTGGCAGTTCACTCACCCATAGCAAACAGTATAGAGTCATAGTGACAGTTGACTCATCCATAGGAAACGGTACAAAGTCATAGTGGCAGTTGACTCACCCATAGCAAATGGTACGTCATAGTAGCAGTTGAATTACCCATAGTAAATAGTATGGCGTCTTAGTGACAGTTGACTCACCTATAGCATATGATGCAGTGTTATGGTGGCAGTTAACTCAGCAATAGGAAACTGTACGAAGACATAAATGCAGTTGACTCACCCATAGCAAACGGCAATGTCACAATGGTAGTAGCTTTATCCATGGCAAACGGCGCGGTCATAGTGGCAGTTGACTTACCCATAGCAAACTGCACAGAGTCATAGTGGCAGTTGACTCACCCGTATTAAACGGTACAGTCATAGTGGCAGTTGACTTACCCATAGCAAACGGTACGGAATCATAGTGGCAGTTGACTAGAATGGAGCTGCCGATAGTGCCGTTGCTGAGGAACCCACTTTCTCCCTCTAACAGCGCTATCACGTTCGACGCACGCTCGTACACGTTGAGATATGGTGCTGACGATTCGAGGTAGTAATCACCTGGAAAAAATATGATAAAATGTTATGTACAGAACTGAATATCATCAACATCATCATCAGCCCGTATCACTCCACTGCTGGACATAGGCCTCTCCCAAAGCATGCCACTGAGCCCAATCTTCGGCTCTTCCTTTCCAACTGCCGGCAGCCATCTTGCGTATGTCGTCACTCCACCTAGCCTGAGGGCATCCTACACTTCGTTTGCCGAGTCCCGGTCTGTTCTCAAGAACACGTCTGCCCCAACAGTTATCAGTCAACATTCTCTACACGGAGACGACACGGAACATAAGAGGGAAAAAATGTTAATAAGGCAGCATTCTTTACTTTACACACCACCAACAAAAATAACGAAAAAAATAAACAATAGGTAAGGCATGATCAGACGAAACACGACCACTGCCGAATGACACTGTTATTAAAACATCGGTGCTTCCATGGTGGTGGGGCATTTCTCTTCAAAGAGCAGTGGAATTGAAAAAAAATGCAGTTTGTGGTGAGTTTTTTTTAATCGGCTTCCTTTCTTATAATATCTACGCCTCGCCACTATGGTGCCAAAAGGTATCCTAGTGCGACTTAGAATCCAACGATACCGGGTTCGGTCCTAGGCTCCACACCAATGACATTTCTAAGTAATGTGCAGTTTTCCATCGCTCCGTGCTTCGGAGGGCACGTGAAGCTATCGGTCCCGGCTGTTTAATTAATAGCAATCGATAATGCATGTCAGAGGCCCACGGGTGGCCTGACAAACTCTGACCAGCACTCTCTCATACGACAAACAGACAAACATTACCAGAGACGATCTGCCAGTCAGTCCTGACGTGCTGGTTGGCCTGCGCCGCTATGCTGTCCACGATGGCCTTCATGTCCTGAGTCTTGTTGAGATGGTAGACGGTGCCGGAGACGCGCGGCTCCGAGCCCAGGATCTCCTGCAGGTAGCCCCATGCCGCTTCTTCGCTGAATGCGTCGTGGACCTTTGGAGTGGCTGTGTTTTAGCGACAAATATGAGAGAGAGACGTTTTCTTGAAATAGATTAACTAAAAAAAAAACAGCACCAATTATAATGAAACTAGTATGGGACTACATTCAAAGTCTTTCAAAGTACTTTCGAATAAAAGAAGAATCATTCAAATCTAATTAGAGTACAAAAGATGAACAACTGTGAACCTACTTCTTTTGGACGACGATAAAAAGCGAGTAACGTTGTCTGTTAATACATATTGGTTAAGTGGCTCTCACGCCTAAAATGCTTAACCGATTTAGATAAAATTCTACACAGGGTTAATGTACACTACAAAGATAGAAAACAGGCACAGCGGCAGGGCGGAGAAGGTAGAAAAAAGAACTTGGAACCAAAAAATAAAAATGATTTATTTGTTTTTTGATGTTAAATGGAGTTACCAAAAAAATACTAAACTTATTTTCGTGTTTATATGGGAAAACCTTGAAAGTCTACCTTTCCAATGATGTACATAGCAAAAGCAATCGAATTGAGAACCCCCTTCTTTTTGCAGTTGAGTAATAAAACAAGTAAATCATCAATTTAAGAGAATAAGTATAATTTAAAAAAATGCTTTAACGACCTTTTTTCTAATGAATGTCGCTTTTTAGTTTTTGTTTTTTTTTACGTTGCATTTTCACTTATTACGGTTTTTTTTGTTGCATTTTCACGTTTTATTTTCTTTTTTTTATTGCTTTGTCATCGGTTTGTGAGCTACCCTGAAAGTTTCAGCCGGATAGCTAATCGGGAAGTGCTCGAAATTTGAGCTGCAAGATTCCAGGACAGACAGAAATACATAGATAGATACAAATCTTTTTTGAGCAGAAGTGTAATATCATATTTTAAGAAGTACACACATTTTGATGGAGATATAGAAAATAGAAATAGAAAAAGCATTTATTTAACAAAACATAATTACAAAAGTTTTTAATGTGATTCTACCTCCCACCCTAGGCGGACCTGTGTTGTGGGAGGTAGTCTCTTTCGTACAAAAAGAAGAAAATTAAAACAAATTTAATATTATAATATTTGAGTAACTTACTTAATTGAGTACACTTAAGAATATATTTATAATTATAAATACTGAAGTTTACGCTTAATATAAATAAGGAAATAATTATGATGGTGGGTAGTTGGTAACATACCAACACCCCACCGACACCACGTCATCAGAACCCATGTAGGTACTAACATGATATAATAATATAATGGGTACTAATAATACGTAAAAATGCAGTATAATTGAGGTTCCTATGCGTGTATGCATGTCCATGTGAATTTATGTATGTGTATGTTTGAGATGGTGAATGTTAACTAATAATAAAGTATTCGATAATTTTATGTAAGTTTTATATATCTTTATTTGTGTTTATGACAAATTAATATTTTCTCAGGTAGAGGTAATAAGTAGTATTTCTGTTTCATAGTAATTTAATGTAACTAGCCACTTAATTAGAATCTTCCTACACACTTTCCTTGTGAGGGGTTAAATCTGTAGGTTTTTATGTATTTTATTATACAAGAATGGACCAAGATGTAAGTAATTCCTCTTGCCAAAAACAGTCCTTGCACCTGGGATGATCCATGCAGTTCTTCTTTTGGAGTGCGTTATCGAAATTGTAGCTGGTGCGGTTTTATGATATCTCAATATTGTAGCTATGATAAATAATTGCCTAACAAAGAGATGATTGACTTCTTTATACAGAATTTCAGTGGGGTGACGAAATGCCTTTAGGACGGCAATAACAGGTCCATATGTTACTTACACTTTCACCTACTCATTAATGGATCATGTTTAGTAGCTGCTGTTCTTAACGTTATAATGTAACTTGTTACTCACATCTCTCGCCACTTCAGCCTCCTGGACGACCCTCGGCATGTCATCCTCCACCAGCTGCGTCAGGTACCCGAGGAGTAGGTATCCTCCCAGCAAGAGCAGTAGGAACGTGCTCGGCAGCTGAGCGATAACAATCACGTTTTAAAGTTTGTTTGTCGTATGAGTAGTGCTGGCCTCCGGTGTCAGAGTTTGTCAGGCCGCCCGAGGGCGTCTGACATTTTAATCAGACCATTTTGCCAAATTTCCCTCACCAACCAAGTTCATTTTAAAGCAAGTTTTTCTATAAAATAACGGAAAATAATGTAATCTGATCCTTCATATTTTGTATTTTTTTGCAATGAGTTTATTAATTGTTTGTTTCTCAAACTAATTCATTGGGTAAAATAACTCAATAACTACTTGAGGTGTTTCCTAGAGCAATTCGTAAAATCCTAGTCCTATTTGGTTTTATTAAATAAAAACTAGAGAATGAAATATATCCCTCATTTTACAATCACTGGAAAAGGGTGGTTAAACATTGTCAAATCTTATAATTTTTCCAGACTTCTAGGCAACCCCCTTGATTTCACTTACCACCTTGAGCTTCCCTGACTTTCCCTGATTATCCAGAAAGTGGAGTGGAGTATTTATATTGTGTGAGATAAACTAAAATAAAAAACGGCCAAGTGCGTGTCGGACACACACTTTAGGGTTCCGTAGCCAGCATCCTAAGCCACCCAATCCCAACTGTAAAAACCGCATGCAATCGGTCTAGTAGTTTTTACGTGATACGAGTAGGTTAAAGTTGAGACTAAGACGGACTGAGCGAAACTAGGGTTCCTTGTTTGACTACGCAGACTACGGAACTCTCAAAAGTTGATAGTTTTGTACTTAGTAGCCTTGGTTGCATGGTTGCCTAACGCGTGGCTTTGGCATGTACCTACAGACTTGGCAGGGGTATAAATATTCTCACAGCAAGCAGTTGCAATTCTAGTAGCAGGTTCTGTAGTAGTGGTTCTGGGTCATACGTGCCGCCCTCTGGCGTCAGAGTTTGTCAGGCCGCCCAAGGCCCTCTGACATGACTTAACGGCTGCTATCAATTGTTAACAGCCGGGACCGACGGCTTAATATGCCCTCTGAACACGGAGCGATAATAACTTACCAAGTCATTGATTGCTTCAATTGTAGCTACAGAAAGTATGTAGATAGTACGAGTATAATATACATACTACAGTTTTTGGGAGTTTTGGGACTGTATTTAAAATTACTTATGTATACTTTAAACAAAACAGATAAGGTCCATGTGTAGGTAAAAATGGGAATAAAAACAAATCCCAAAACTTCCGTTGGTGTTTTAAGCTTGAGATTGATGCATCACCAGTGTAATTCGGGCTTCGGTTTCAATAAGCCGGGATCGAACCGACTCTGGCTCTTAACCGAGCCGGAATTTAGAGAGTTCGTCGTGCAGTCAAATAATAATACAACATGTTTTACCTCTTTCTGCCTGTAATAACCATCGCGAACGTTGTTCCTGACCGCAGATCTGTTTAACACTAACACCATGACCAAACCAAATATGAAATAATATGTCAAACAAACATGCACAGACAAAACTAAGCACAGGTGGGTACTACACAGATTCAAGCATTTACAATGTAAACCTTACAAGAAAATTAAGAATACCAAACAACACATTGCAGCCTTTGATACCAAATGCACTAAAAGCGAATACAGTTCTGCTTAGATCTTAGAACAAAATGATTGTAGGCTGTGCACACGTAGCAACTTTCAATCAGCCGTTTTGGCAACTAAGTATTAACTAAGTTCCTGCCTACAATTTATTGCCTGCAATATATAACAAGGCTATTGAATAAAGTCCATTACATTTTAAATGAGTTCTTTGATGTCAACTAGATCTCCAAATAAATAAATTTATATTTAATAAATTTACTCTGTGTCTACTGTATACCTATAATGTGTGTAGATTTAGTGTAACGTAAGAGTGTAATAATAACCTGTTATACTTTACTTAATATTGTACGTCCGGAATGGAGAAACTGTTGAAACAAATTTATATTTTAAGATCTCAATGTACACAGTTTTAAACAATAAATTTATTCTTATTCTTACAAAGATTTGCCAAGTACAGTGCTGTCAGAGAGAGTCTAACTGAAATCAGCAAAATCATGTGAAGAAAATCCACAGCGCTGATTTCAGCTCAGACCTGCTCAGAGATAGTTGAAGAGTGGTTGATTTTAACAAGAAATAGAAGTAGAACTCTACTTGCGCGACCGAAGACGTAGTTCTATTACTTTATTAAATTTGTATCTTGTACTTCGAGTCGATGTTTTAACCACAATGATCGAATAGAACTACAGTCGTTGGTCGCCGCAGCTCGCATTCCACTCCTTGAGTTGCTACCTTCTATCCCTGAGATGTACTGACTTGGTTGAAACATCGCGCCGCAGGATTAGCAAACTAGACTAGTCGAAGAAATTGGATTTAATTATTGAAACGCCCGGGCACCTCCGATGGTCTTGCACCCGTCTATTTTAGGTACAGGCTATAGCTATAGCTATTGAACAGGCAGGTTTCAATAGCTATAGCTCCTTTATTGGCAAATATGTAGTAGTACTGAAACTTATTCGTGTTTTCAGTAACTACTTAACTGACAAGTAACACTAGAAAACAGCTCGTTGACGAAACTTTCAAAACTCGCGAAAGTTACCGTTGATGGCAAAAGTTGCCGATGACGGCAACTAAAAGTTGCTGCGTCTGCACGGGCCCTAAAATTACCAGGTCAGAGTTAGAAGGCGCTTAGTAAGTGTTATTTGAGAATGAATGAAGTCTGCAATATGCGAATCTCTCCTAAAATAATAATTGCAAATCCTACTTTACAGAAAACCAATGAGTTTTATATCTAAAATGAACGAAATGTTAGTCTAGATTGTGATTAATTAAGCTTGGTATGAGAAAGAGAGCTAAGCTTACCTATGCTTACGCCAAAATGAATTGACTGTAAAATAAAAAGGATCAAATCAACTTTAACGAATAATAACAAGTATTTTTCCCACATATAAATATAATATGGTCTGTGATTTTTCCTAACTAAACAGTAGCTATAATCTACAATACCCTTCAACTACCGGAAAGGTATACTTATTTTGTGATATATAAAGATAAAAAATATCGTAAGAATACATTGAGGGGTCATTCAAAGATGTCTTAGTACCTAACTATGGATCGATTAATATCTGCTGAGTCCAATGCCACTATTAGATTAAACACTATCTGTAGATAAGGCCCTCGTAAACTTGTAGAGATAAGTATTGAACGAACACGGTCCAAGTCGCGTATATTTCGTTACTCATGGATTTGTAATCTATTCACATACCTAATCATTGATACGGAAGTAGTTTCAGGACATCAGTAGGTTAAAGGTATCTACTGCTTTAGTTTTGTGTGGGTTGACTTATTTTGGTGTTTAAACATGAAAAATTACGCTACTTTTCTACACATATAGACACGGGTCTCATTTTATATCGCGTAGAAGAGAATTATGCGAACAAATAAAACTGCATACAAAAGAAACCGATAATAAAGAAAAATGCAGGCGGAAGTAATATGCAATGTTAGAGTAAAGAATTGTTCCTAATTTCACGCCCTATCTGTGGGAGGAAAACAGTGGTTCTCAAAGTGTAACTTACAAATTGTATGTATAGTATATATTTCAATACAGATAGATATAATATATATTTCCCAGACTAGGTAGGTTCTAACAGCCCAGATACAAAACAAACACGGGTAAATAAATAATAAGCATTTCCCAAAAACATTTCTCACTTCAACATAAAATATCCCAAAATAATTCACACTTCTTATTAAACTTACAGATTTAACAGGTTCATACAAATGTTTCCCCTTTCTAGTCATCTGGTGAACCACCTAAAAATTATATTAAAATAAAAGTTACAATAAATATATAACTAAAATTAACTTAAAAATAACAAATAGTAATCTCGAACAAAGACAATTAAACTGAGAACAAACTACAAAGACAAATGTAAAATATATAAATAATATTTTAAAAAACTTTGTGTCTATAATAATAGAAAGAGCAAGGTTGTACAAGGCAAAGAATTTTCGTCGTGGTTATACGAAAATACTGACTACAGTACTCAGTACCACAATACACATTCCGTCACTATGTACTTCAGTGTTTTTCAAACTGGGTTCGTGACCCCCTCAGGGGGACAAACTGTTTTGGTGTGACGATTGCTTTAGTAATTGATATTTTATAACAAAGCTTTTGATTGATAACTAAAAAGCGATAAGTTAGCAGAGACAGCAATCAGCACACTGTTTGCCCGCTGAGGCCAGTACCCCTAGTACGAGTTTGTATAGTTTTCGAAAAGGTAAAGTAGTAAAACGAAAGGTAGTGTCGTTTAGTTCCATACATTTACTGGCAACACCTCTAGCAGAAACTTGCAGGAACTAAAGATAATGTACTGAACTAAACGAAACTACATATCGTTATCGAAAACTTTAAAAACTCGTCGCAGATATCTTTGAGGCTCGGAAGTTACTCGTATCTGCAAGTCACTGCGCAAACTGCTATTTTTCAGGCGCAATCCCAATGTTGAAGGTGAAGATAACATTGTATAACTGCCTCGCTCACTCGCTTACGTTTTTCGCATATTTTATTTCGCTCTTACTTTATGCTGTTTTATTCGCACAGCAGTACCTGCGCAATCGTGCACAGAGCCTAACTTCACAACCACAAAGATTCGTTGCGACTACTGTACTAGGGATACAGATCCTACGGGAATATGGAGAGTATGATGAAAGATTAGAATGATAAGATTAGTTTCAGTTAGTAAGAAATAGGTAAACTGTTAAAACAACAAGATGCATGTAAGTAAGTATGAACTGAAATGACATTGCAAGACAAAGTGAAATTGTATTCAAGCAATTAAAATACTGATAAAAATTAAAACAAAAAGTATTAGGCACTAATTGCAACGATAATCATTAAAAAAAACAATAAGTGGTGCTGTACACGTACAAAGCAGGTTTTTTGCTGAGCGAGTTTTAGTGGTCATGAAAATGTCTATACTTCAAACTCGATTTTTCATAATCTTTGTCAAACTTGGTAGATAATGTATATCTTTTCGGCAATCGACGCCTCTTTTGAGTACTTTTCGCTTTTCTTCATCGTTTCTGATTTAGCCATCCACTTGAAAAATTCAACCTGTATAACTTAAAGTCTAATCTTTGCGAAGCTTGGTAGACAGTCTTTAAGTCAAATTTTTGCCAAGCTTGGTAGACAATGTATAACTTTAAATCTAATTTTTGCCAAGCTTGTTAGACAATGTATAACTTTAAGTCTAATTTTTGCCAAGCTTGGTAGACAATGTATTCTATCTGATAGTCTATTCTCGCGAAGCTTATTAGACAAGGCACTATGTATAAATACGATCGAATCAGAGAGATCCGATTAATTACGGCTTCAAGGTGTTTAGCACCGCTTATAGTTTTTATGTTTTCTATGAGATGTTG
Source organism: Alsophila aescularia (assembly GCA_946251855.1). Classification (NCBI taxonomy): domain Eukaryota; kingdom Metazoa; phylum Arthropoda; class Insecta; order Lepidoptera; family Geometridae; genus Alsophila; species Alsophila aescularia. The sequence goes on from OX276384.1 coordinate 27,068,199, forward strand.
TGTGAATGAATAATAAAATGAGCATTAACCCGTTGCCAGGGCTTTTCGTCTCGGCCATTGTCGTAATCGCTGGTCGGGACGCCGGTGTATGAGAGATCCTGGAAACATTAAGAACATTGTGTCAATAACAATAATAATAGAAATAATAGTTTAACTAAAACAGTTTTCAATTGGACAATATATCCAAACTATACACATTTACTTCAACAACAAACAACATCAGTATTCTCAAGTTTTTATCAATGACAAACAAAGCCTGTAGGAGAATACAGCTAAGTATCTCGGCATGACGCTTGATGCTAAGGTCCACTGGAAAGCTCACGTCAAGAAGAAGAAAGATGAACTAGAATTAAGATATAAAAGAATGTATTGGCTGCTTGGAACACACTCTGAGCTGTCAATTCAAAACAAACTGTTGTTATATAAGCAAGTCCTAATGCCAGTTTGGACTTAGGGTATACAGCTGTGGGGCTGCATCAAACAGAGCAATACATTAATTATACAACAATTCCAGAATAAGGTACTGAGGGAAATTGTACATGCTCCTTGGTACATAAGAAATTATGATCTCCATCGGGACCTCAAAGTAGAGTTTGTCAACAAAATTATTAAAATAACCAAACTTTAAAAAAAATGTGTTGTGTGCTTTTTTATTACTGAATGTCACTTTTTAATAAAAAAAATATTATTATTTTTGATTGCTTTCTCATTGCAAGATTCCAGGACAGACAAAATACATAGATACATACAAGTGAAGTTAAATAAAAGCTTTTAAAATATGAAGAAGTTCACAAACGCAGAATTCACCAGCATGTAAATATCAAGGTGATCCAGCTCTTCCACCATACGGACATAGTTAGAAGACTCAAAAAAACAAAACCATAGAGTTAGTGTAGTATTTAGTGTCAGTGATATTAGTGCTAGTGAAAGTGCTATAAAGAACACATGAACAAAGTGTCTTTGAATTATTAGAGAAAATAAGAAACGTGTTATTGGACACATGTTAAGACATTTTAAAAATGTATGCTAAAATTAAATTACTTATTAGCCTAATTATACGCTAGATTGTAATATTCAAAATTTATAATTAAAAATTGTCAGGTGATATTTCTATAAAAAATAATGTTGTTATTAGATACTGCTATTTTGTTTAATAATGCCAAAAAATTGTGCTTCATTTCTAACACAGTAGAGTAAGTACTTTATTTGATTATTATGATCTGGCTATTCAATATTAACATTCCGAAATTAGGTAAAATATATGAGGAAAAAAGTCAAAATGTTTAATGTTGCCATTTCTCAAAACAGAACTTCAAAAAAATCTTCATAGAGCACAACTAGCATAAGTCATGCTCATCAGATTGGAACTGGACAGGTGCATCACAGCAGGTGATACAACAATGTATTGATCGAAATATTGTTTGTATGGCTTTCATGTCTAAATGGGTGAAAGCAATTTTGTAAAGGATGACTTGAAAATAGAGCAATATTCATTGGACTTTGCAAGCCCTTGACCCAAAGCAAAGTCTAATAAAAAGGTACAGAATTATTTACTACCAATAAAAGCATTATTGATTCTGATAAAACTTTTATTATTGAGGAGTCAAATAAACCAGGATCTAAGAACCATAAAATGCCATATTTTCTTTACAGCGTTTATGAATGTTTATGATCTTTTATCATTAAGAAAGATATTTTTCAGTTTGCTGTTGGTATTCTTTGATATTTAATCAATCAAATGTTATAAAATGGAATTATGTTGATCGAATTTGTTTTTATCTATATTGTTCAAATATGCTGTGTCCACACTGTGGTTACCCTTGCTCACCCCGCAGGTGCTGTGAGAACTAGGTAAGGGAATTCAGGAGATGGACAGCCGCATGCAGCTGAGTGTCTAACTACTGGGATCACCAAACCTGTCAACTGTGGTGATTATGGCGGTAGGGCCTGTGTTCAGCAGTGGATGATGATGTGATGATGTTAATTAGATTGTACTTTAATTATAAAAGAATAAAAAAAACCTTTTTTTTGGGAACATTAACCATTATGTTGGAGACACTTCTGAAATCAATATTAGTAGAAATAGTAATCAAGTTTGAGAACTTAACCAATTCATAATTTTGAAAAACTGAGAAAGAACAGTTGCAAATGAATGGTTGGGTTGGCTAGACATCCGGTACCAGCTTTGAGGGAGGGGACTGGGTGGGAAGTCCCCCACAATCCCCTCCCCCTTTCCAGGACACGCTTAATTTATGAGATAGGGTTGAAGAATCGAGGGGCAGGAGTTGGGGGGGAAGGTGGTTGTGTGGGGATGAGGGTGGTGAAGGGCTACCCTCTAGTACCTCTCCCCCCCGCGGAGATGTTTAGTTTAAGAAATAATTTAGTTTTAAGTTTATTAAAAATCAGCTGTTTGGTTGCTGTAAATAAAATTATTAATTAGTATATTATTTATAATAAAATTATATTATTAATTATTACCTAGTCAAATGTGTTTTTTTCCTCCATGTTTTTGGCACTTGCCGCAGCAGCGGCCGGCAAGTGCCAAAGTTAAATTACGGGTTCTTACTTACTTAACTACGCCTTAGGCGACCAAACAGCTGATTTTTAATAACTGTTAAGGCTGTTTGGTCGTCTAAAACTGTTTTTTTTTATGTAAGTACTACTATTTTACTAAAAAAAACATAACTCAAAAACTATACATTTCCTGGGCTGGGGGTGGTCGAGATGGACTTCACCCCTCTCCCTCCTCAACGCCGGTACCGCATGGTTATAGTTTTACCGAATGGTCTTTTGAGAAACCAAATATCTTATTAACTATTAGGTTTTTTTACAGGCAAGTGCCTTTATTAACTTATACGGAATAGAACTAATTAATTAAATAGTTGGACAACCCATATTATAAAGTCAAATAAGTACCAGTATTTTGGTCACCAGTTGCATCAGCGCTCAATTAAGTATTAGAAAAAAGTACTTACATAATTTAGCATAGTCATTTTTTTTTATTGATTTATTATTTGAGTATTTGACAATTAATACTTAAATTATGTATTTGTATTTTAAAATAATATTGAATTACCTATCTATTCTAATATATCGGTGTTAATAGAGATTACTAATAATTAATAGGTGTGTCCTAAAACATTATTTCTAGTCGTGAAAAAGCTAGGTATCTGATAATGTCTACCTGAGATTATCTTTAGTTCGTAACATTGGGATAGTTGTGATAACGTTTCACTTACCATTGCAATTCCTTTATTAGGCCGTCTGAGGCCGTCATGTTCATTGATATTCGCAGACATTGCGGTAACTTATTCACTTGATTTCATTAAAACAATTTATAATCTTATAAATAATATAGTTAATCCGTAAACAGTAATCAGCCGCTTACCGGCGAAACTTGATAACACTGTCAGCACCACAGACCAGTGTTGCAAACTGAACCATCATTTAAGTAGCTAAGTCTTTTGCAAAAAATTGCCAGATCACCACATTATTTTACCCTAAAAAGTAGCTAAAAGTAGCCAAAGTTTAAACAAATACTAGTGATATGAAACTAATCATTACCACCCTTTAAATTCATCCAAACTCCCACTCAGTTCTGTATTTTTGAGTATAGGTAAGTCTTAAGTTTCCTGAGTAGATCCATTTTTCATGATAATAGGGCACAATAGATGAAAATAGTGTTATCAAAAAGACGTAAACACAGTGAAATAGCTAAGAGAGTGAACACAATTTTCCGTTCCGACAAGCGAACCCATTAAGGGAATCCCTTGCCAAGCTTCGATTGGATATATGCTCGAAGTTGCCAAGGGACCTTTCTTTGGGCGTGTTCCGAATCACGCGCCCCTTGCCTCTATATTTATCTTGCCTAAAAATACTTTGACTCTTTGCAAAATGTCAGCTCCACCCACACCATCTCTCACGTCTCACACACGTCAACCTGGATCCCACAGAATAAAAAGTAAACTCAAAATCAAACAAGCACCCATAAACACATAAATTAACATATTTTTTGACTATATGACGTGTGTGTATAAGAAAAAAGTCGAAATGTCTAAAACTTGCTAGAAAAAGTAGCTTAATTTTTTAGCTACAATTTTTTTGCTTTTGTAGCTGAAGAGGGTGCAATAATAGCTAGATCTAGCTACGAAATAGCTAAGTTGACAACACTGCCACAGACTAGGTAGAGATACTACGTATGTCAGCACAGAATACTTATACCCATAGATTCTAGAATTTTGTGGTACTATATTCTAGATCTTTGCTTAGACCCAAGGGAAGAAGCTCAACTCCATAGAAAAAAAGAAGCATACAAGTGCTACTTGTGACGCTCTCCGTTCTTGCCCATATGAACTAATTCTTAGCGCGAAATTCTAAAGGTCCACATTACATATTCGATTTACTATTATAATTTATTCTGCCTTGCTATGGCAGATTAACAGTTATTTTACATACTAGTCGGTGACACCGACTGTGACCAGTGCTGCCATGTCAAAAATCAGTTTGACATGGCAGCACTGGTCAAAAATCCATTTAAAAAACCGGTAGATTTTAAGAAATTACGGTAACTGCACCAGTAAAAATACGGTGTACTAATTTTTAGCAATACAACAGTTTTACTGCACAAAAAAACTGTTAATAAATCTAGAACATTTATTTCATTTCAAAAAATACTATTTCATATTTTAATGCAATGTAACAATAAGTCTTAAAAAAGATGAGGTGGAGTCTACACCGCCAAATAAACGAGTAAAGCATAGCCAATGGCGGCTGGTTATGTATGCGTGAGTAGATAATTTGTGATGTTTTGTGGTTGATAGACAATTTCATCACAAAAGACTGCATGTATTTTGTTTCTAATATTCGAAGTTTAATAGAGCAGTAAGTAACATGTACATCTAATACATATTTATTAGATCGTATTTTTTTTGTAACTGTGCCATTTTGCTTGGTTTCGCATGACATAAAAACTATTAGTCTAGAATTTGCCTTAAAAAACTGATATGCTTTGCATCTCAATGCGCATAGTAGATTGTACAACAAGTGCAGAAAATAAGCCATTTTATCAGAGACATATTGATCTCACCTATTTATATAGAGCGATGGTGGCCTAACGGTTCTATAGTGCAATTTAAAATCCAACGATACCGGGTTCAAAACCTAGGCTCCGTACCCAATGACTTTTCTAAGTTATGTGCGGTTTTCCATCGCTCCGTGCTTCGGAAAACACGTAAAGCTGTCGGTCCCGGCTGTTATTGAGTAATAGCAGTCGTTAAGGCAAGTCAGAGGCCCTCGGGCGGCTTGACAAACTCTGACATCAGAGGCCAGCATTACCTCATACGACAAACAACCAAACAAACAAACAAACATCATCATCACAATTTTGTTGATATGTAAGATAATCATCATATTTAGAATACCTCTTCGAAGAATATATTAATTTCCTGTGTGTTTGATCTTGTTTTATCATGATCTTTATATATTTAGGCAATTATGTCTGTAAGTTGTAAAATTTTAACTGAAATTTCAGAATGATATTTTGGGATAATCCCCTCAAGTAATTTAAATATTATTATTACATAACAGATATGCCAAGAAATCGACAAAGATCTATCGTTGAAAGCGCTTAATTTTGCAAAAAAAAAAGGTTCAGGGTTTGTACAAAGACGATAGTGACGATGAACTGGAAGATAACGGTGAACATTACAATAAACTCATTAACTAATAATGCAAACGATTTGGAAGAAACCAAGATTTTGATTTCGCTGCACTGTATTGCGAAATTTGAGCTCATGCTGTGTGCTTTGGATGGACTTTTGTAAAGGGGTACGCCTGTAATTAATACAAGTAAATTTAACAAAAAAACGTAGTTGACTTGTTGTACTGATAAATGTGCTAAATTGCAATTAAAATATTAAATTAAGCTTAGTATCATCGATATCATCAATGAAAATTTGTCAATCAAGTGAAATAATTAACAAATAATGTTGATCACTATTACCACTTTGCCTGACCATGATTACCAATGGCAAAGAATAAATTATAGTACAAAAGCCAATGGTCAGGGGCATTTTACGGTCAACATAATCGTCCATCAGATCAATTAATTCGATAAACTATGGAACGTTTTCGGACCACGTTTTCTCTAAATGATAATACGCATCCACAGAGACGTCGTACAGTGCGTACAGAAGAAGTCATTGCTGCTGTATAGCGTAGCGTAGAGGAAGACCCGAATCAGTCTATCCGCCATCGTGCACAGGAGTTGGACATGTGTCCATCCACTTTATGGAAGATTTTGCGGAAAGATCTTGGTTTGCGTGCTTACAAAATCCAACTCGTGCAAGAATTGAAGCCATACGATCATCTAGCAAGGCGTAGATTCGGCGAATGGGCGCAAAACCAAATTGCCGTTGATCCCGATTTTCATAAGCGAATTTTGTTTAGCGATGAAGCTCACTTTTGGTTAATGGTGCCGTATTTGGAGTGATGATAATCATCAAGCTTATGTTAAGACACCGTTACACCCTGAAAAACTGTCTGTTTGCTTTATGGGCTGGTGGAATAATTGGTCCGTACTTCTTTAAAAACGATGCTGGCCAGAACGTCACAGTCAATGGTGATCGCAATAGAGCCATGATTACTAACTTTTTCGTTCATCAATTGAACAATCATGATGTGCAGGAGTTGTGGTTTCAACAAGACCTGGCAACATGTCATACAGCTCGTGCCACAATTGATTTATTGAAGGAAACGTTTGGTAACCGCATAGTTTCACGTTTCGGACCCGTGAACGGGCCTCCAAGATCCTGCGATTTAATGCCGCTTGACTATTTTCTGTGGGGATATATGAAGTCGCTAGTCTACGCCGATAAGCCCGAAAGTAATAATACAAGAGCTATGGCAACGTTTTACTGTTACTTAATACAGTTCCAGTGTTGTTTTACTTAATACAGTTTCTTAATAGTTGAACTAATGTCATTTATTTAAATTTCTACTGAATATTATGGTACTAAAAACACATGTATTTTCCCCTTGTTTTTCCCCGTGTGAGCATCATTCTTCTCGCTTCCCTTAAACAAGAACTTTACGAGCATGAGAAGTAAAAAAACAATATGCGGCTGAACTGATTTTGTTTAAATTTGATATTTGATGTCCTGAAACAATATATGGGATGCTTTTAACTAAAAAAATATACGTCTAGACATAAAACTCGGAAACTTTAACAGTAATTTAAACAATAAATCTTTAAAATTAAAGAAGTTAAGTGCTACCCCACCCCCTATTAATGAAAGTTACTGTGTGTGTTTATTTTTTTTCAGGTATAAAAATTATTTGATTGTCTTTAATAATTTAATATCTATAGAAGTAAAGGCTTTGCAGACAAAAAATATTATTTTATGAGAAAAATAAATATTTTTTGAGATAACAATACCAATTAATAATAAATATACTTCACGGTATAGAAACAGTGAATGTAAAAATTTGGTGTTAAGAATCAGGTTTTTAGATTTTCTACTCTATTGCAACTAAACGGTTAACATTAAATTATTCTAAAATTAAGTTATAGCTTATTATTTTTTATTCCTAATGATATTGTATTTAAAGTTATCGGAATGTTAGTTCCTTGTAGAAGTGCACCCACCTCATTTATTTTTTTCATTGACAGAGTCTTGTGTCCAGACACATTCTATATGAAAAATGAGTGATTATGGTCTTAAAAATACAACAATACCTACATAGTCTGATTTTCGGCTCCGCACAAATTACTTTTTAAGTTATGCATTAATTTCCATCGCTCTTTGCTTCGGAGGGCACATCAAGCTGTCAGACCTTGCTCTTATTGATTCATAGCAGTTGTTAAAGCTTATCAGAGACCTTCGGGTGGTCTGAGAAACTTTGACATCTATGGCTAGCTGAACACTACCATATACGTAAAGCAAGCAACCCGGAAATAAGTCTGCATTGAAGAGAAATAAAACGTAGTCGATTTCAGTATTTTGTATAATTAATATTATGCTGACAATCTAAATACAGTGTATCTACTGAATAAATTAACATTTTGTAATCTCTATCAAAGATTAGTATTAATTAAAATCTACATCACCATTTTACATAAATACCATGTTGATACACCTTTGAAAGAAGTTTATGATTTTAAAATATTTATAGTCATAACTTTTGTTAAAATTACATAAACAGGCATCCAGAATTACTTCAATACGTGTATATACAGGAGACAAAAACAATTAGTATAAAAGTGTTTTTATTTACTTACATAAATTTATTCAAATAATTAATTAGGTACACTATTTAGAATGTAATAATTATTTAAGTACAGAATCATTATTTATATATCATTACATTTTGCGTTTTTACAAAGTTATTTACAAAGTATCTAAGCTTTTTTTACAGACAATTAATTTATTATCTAACAGATCTTGATAAAACTTATGAAATAAAATAAAATAAGTACACAAATATAACACAGTAGACAAATATAAAAGTAAAGTTTATTAAGTTTTTTATTAATGTTTAAACTAATGGTAAACATCACAAAAATACTATACTTTAATACTTAGAAAGCAACAAAATTAGTAGTTCTAATGAAATCTAGTGTTTTCTATAGATGTAGCAAGTTTGTCATGTTTATGTACAATGAAAATGTATTAGTGCAATGTATAAGAAAACATGCTTAATTTTGATTAGGTGAATATAAATGAAAATATTTGCACGATCCCACATAAACACTGGCCTATCTTTATAATCAATTAATTACTAATATACATCATACTTACCTAACTAAATTAAATGAATTTTATAACTATAATCACACTTGTCACTTCATTTACGAGTACCTACATTTAAGTGGTGCAAGGGCAGAACATGAATGAGATACCTGTTGTAAATTTAGTTGATTTTGTTGGCAGTATTAGTATAATTATGTTATGATACTATTAATGAATCATTTTTAAACACACATTCAAAATAGTGATAACATTCAAAATGTTGATAATGATATCATTTAAGACGTGTCATGTTTTGCCCCTGTATTTTAAGCTTTCAGTATAAAAGAAATCGACAATCTCTTAGATTTAATTTATAGCGAAACACTTTTAGCTAAAAGTCTCTCTGACTTATTTCTCTATAATAAGCCAGAATCTTGAAAATGTATCCAGTTGTCCTCAGCAGGAGGGCTTTAAGAGAGACAGCACTAGGGTGACGGCGGGAGGCTGTCGTCACTTTCGAGGTAGGTGACGTAGTTATCTTCACCAGGGGCGTGAGGCGGTCGCGGCGGAGGTAGAGACGGGACATCATAGCCATGCATCTGGAAGCAAAATAAATTCTTCGATAAATACAATTTATCTTCGATCCATGAAAATTTTTGAGCAATAATTATGCACAGGCATGACGCTTTCCATCAGCCAAGCGACGTCCTCATCTTTCAACGAATTGTTAAAAAGAATGTAGGTTTACAATATTTAAGTTATTTTTTTGATTGTTGTTTGTGTTACCTAGTAATTACATTTTCCAATCTAAGTTTAATTTATATTTGGAACCAACAAATTAATGATAGCAGTTTTAAATATTAGTTAATTTTGAGGTGGACCAGAACAAATTGTAATACAAAAAAAAAAAGCTAAAAAGCATATTTTTTCATCCAATCTTATTCTTATAATCTATTTATCATTTAAAAAGTAGAAACCTGATTAACAAGCTGTTGAAAAGCCGCGCTGTGATGTGGCGCTCGGTCTAAATCAGCATGGAGGGCAAAGTCCGAGAGTGCCTTCCAAGGTGGTTGGTAAGCTGTCACCTCAAGCGCGAGTGAATTGGCCTCGTGCCGTACCGGCGAGCCTGCCACTAGTGGTACCCCCATCGACATGTAGCCGAGACGGCGGCCTTCCTGTTGGAAATTAGATTATTAAGCTAACTTGACATTTACTGGTATAATTATCAGTCATTTTAAACAGGTTTAAAGGAAGCCCTTCTATTAAAGTATTTAATTAAAAATATATCCAAGCCCTTCAAAACCGGTCGAGTTCATCTTAGAGTTTTGCTTAGAGTACTGACAAAATAAAAGAAAGCCAAACTTTTCTTATATCATCATAGGTAAGGAATTTTTATCACAGACAAATAATAATTATATTTTACCACGTTTTTATTAAGACACTTTCTTGTTTGTCTGTCTATCTGTCTGTCTGTATGTCTGTCGTTCCAGGCGGAATCTTGGAACTCCAATTTCGAGCACTTCCCGATTAGCTATCCGACTGAAACTTTCAGGGTATCTCACAACTCGATGACAATGCATTCTAAAAAAAACGTGGTTCATAGATTAGTTTTTTAATCTACATTTGCTGCTTGTATATAATACATGAAATAAAAGAAAAATAGCTACGGTAAAATAGTATCAAGAAGTCATTTTTGTAGAGAAATAAATAAAAATATTGCTACATAAAATGTGAAAGTCTCTAACCTGATAATCATATGAAAACTGTTAAGAAAACAATAGTTACGTTACTTGAGGAAAATGAATAGGTACCCTACCTATAAATTTTACTCAGATATTTTAGTCATGTTAACTTGAAAATAATAATTCCTACTATAAATATGTTATTTAGGATCTGTGCAGCATTTAATAACCTTGAAGTCGGTAAAATAATCATTTTGGGCAATATGATTACACATGATAACCACCTTCTCCTGTTGCATTTGCATCTTCATCTGTATAGTCTTCTTCTTGTCTTTGCATCTCTTGTTTTGGAACCACACCCTGATAACTCTCGGACTGAGGCTGGTCATCTCCACAAGTTGCTCCTTCATAAGAGCGTCAGGACGAGGGTTTGCTGCGTAGCAGGTTCTGAAAGGCAGAAAAATAATTTAAATTAGGTAAACATTATTTGAGAATTAACAAAAATCTTACGTGTTGTATCAACGCCTAATTTCACCCCAGTAATCGGGAAAATGTAGTTTAAAAGCCACACCATCATTTTCCTTATTTTTTCATGCTACCGCAAATACACTTTCACCAATCACCACTATTAGCTAATTCCGGTAGCTATTTCAAGTCAAAAAGCGTGCCTGCTAAATTTCTGCGCATTCGTAGCTATAATTTAGCAGGCACGATAACGAAGATTAGCGAAATAAAAAAAAACTACGCTAACCATCGCTAACCATCATCATCATCATCATGTCAGCCTTTAGAAGTCCACTGCTGAACGTAGGCCTCCCCCAAAGAGCGCCATGACGAACGATCTTGTGCCACCTTCATCCATCGACTCCCTGCGATGGCTACAATGTCGTCGGTCCATCTTGTGCGGGTCTCCTTACACTTACTTCGCTTGCTTTTTCGTGGTCGCCATTCGAGAACCTTTATTCCCCAGCGGTTGTCGGTTCTGCGAACTATATGGCCTGCCCACTGCCACTTCAACTTGCAAACTCTGAGTGCTATGTCGGTATCCTTGTTTCTTCTACGGATTTCCCTAATTGGGATTCTATCACGTAGTGAAATACCGAGTATAGCTCTCTCCATTGCACGCTGCGCAACTTTGAGCTTGTGTATGAGACCAATAGTTAGCGACCACGTCTCAGTGCCGTATATCATCACTAGCAACACGCAGTGATTATAAACTTCGGTATCTGCGACGAGAAGATATGGCGTAATTTCCCGAACGCTGCCCGAGTCCGAGTTGGATTCGTCGGTTGACCTCTTTGTCGAAGTTGGATCTACCCAGTTGGATTGTCTGACCTAAGTAGACATAGTGATCAACAACTTCGATTATATCGTTCCCAACATAAACCGACGGGTGCGACATGGGCATTTGACATGATGTTCATTTTAAGACCCACCTGTTGGGAAACATTGAGCATTGTGCTTAGGTCTTCCAGGGTTTCTGCCATGATGACTATATCATCAGCAAATTGAAGGTGAGTGATGCATTCGCTATTGATGTTAACACCATATCCGTTCCAGTTCAGAAGCTTGTATATATCTTCCAGTGCAGAGGTGAACAGTTTCGGAGATATAACGTCTCCCTGTCTCACCCCTTTTTGCAACTCGATAGAATTCGTGCTCCGATCTTGGAGACGGACAGTCATGGTGGTCTTGCTGTAAAAACTGTAACTTCAACACTTCGATGTACCGGTATTCAATCTGGCACAGCTGTAATAACTAGCACAGCCCAGGTCTCGACTGAATCAAAGGCTTTCTCTTAATCCACAAACGCTAGACATGTATAATCTGCCGGAGCGTATAGATGTAGTCTATGGTGCTAAAGCCTTTCCGGAATCCAGCTTGTTTGGGAGACTGAAAGTCATCAAACCTACGAGCGAGACGGTTTGTAACTACTCTTGGTCTCGCTCAACAGCTTATATATAATAGCCGTGGCTCAGCAGCGAAATGGGCCTATAATTCTTCAAGACGGTGTTATTACCTTTCGCGTTTGCCACAGTCACCACGCTTGGTTGGCGGATTGGTTACAAATATGTACTCGGAGGACGCTGCTGCCCAGCCTCCGTATGTATTCCCTTAGTCGCCTCTTACGGCATCCGCGGAAGGATTGGGAGGGGTCTTATTCAAAGCCGAGACCGGCACGGCAACCCTTATCTAAATTGAAGTAATGCCCGCCGGAAACGAGGCCAGTTTGCGAATCAGATCAGTGAATCAGTTCTGTCACTAGCCTTTTACTGGCCTTGTGTAAAGAACTTAAAGACACCACTGAACTGTCTACAACGTATTCATTCGTACACAAGGCATTACCTACGTAAAATGAAAAGATATGACAAACAGACCTTGTCTAGGTAGGTATCTATTTTACTTCTGCTGAGAGTAATCTATCTTTCAGTGATCTGTCTTTTAGTTTGGTGGAAGTAGGTAAGCTACCTATTTTTTCTGTAAATATTTTTCTAGTTATAAGGATTCCCAGTGTTCCTCACCGGAGGGTATGAAGCTGCTTCTCGTTGAGGACAGTTCTGACTCTCGTCGGCTTGCCGTCGGCGGCGGCGGAGTTGCGAGGGCGGCCGCTCTTGTGGGAACCGGATTCACTTCCTGAATCTGAAGGAAACAACATTATTTATTATTATTAAAGGCATTAATTTTCTATATTCTACGGTAGTGTACGGTAGGTGCTTACTAACAATACAGTTGTTTTCATTCAACTTCATTTGACTTGAAGAGATACTCGTAAGAGGTTAGGTAGGTTATGTACCCACATCATATTTATAATTCAACACATTCATAAATATTTAAGCGCATTTTTTAGGGTTCTGTAGGCAAACAAGGAACGTCATATCCGTCTGTCCGTCCATTCTGTATTTCAGATACATTTTATTCAGACACCGTAAACTGTAAGTTTATGTTGAAATTTAGTTTATGTTGGTACAAACAAAACTACGTTTAGGCAAAACGTAGTGTAGGAAGCCCTGTGGCCAGGTGGAGTGACGACCTGCGAAAAGCGGCTGGTAGAAAATGGATGAGGAGAGCTGAAGACCGAGCTCAGTGGCGAGCATTATGAGAGGCCAGCGTCCAGCAGTGGACAGATATAGGCTGATGATGTACTAATATGTGCCTATACACCTTGCTACATCTATCTTATATACCTATCTTCATAGGGTTTCGCGACTATATTAATAGTAGATTGTTATACTTGTAGACCCATTCATTATATACGAGTTAGTTTTACTCCCGAGCTTTAGCGAGGGAGTAAATAGAAACCGAGTTATAATGGCTTTTTGGCGCCGTGTGTTACACTCTACTTTTCACTACGATAGGGAGAAATAAAATAACCCAATACAAAAAAAAAGTTTATTTTATTAAACATTTAACATCAACATTTTGTTGTAAAATAAATTGCGGTCACTAATTAAATTTAAAACCCCCTAAATACATGTTGGCACATTTTTTGCCAAAATCCCCGGACCTCCGATACATTTTGTCACAAGTGTGACATTTTTGAAAACGCGCCGATGCACCTGTCTGCTGCGCATATAATAACAGGGTGTCATCGATCTTATTTCCGAGATACATATTTTTCCCAAAAATACTCCCCATTTTTTCCTTCATAATTTTCCCGCGGTTCCCTCTACTTACATAATAATTTCAAAACTCTTTGGTTCGGTTTGTCGGTGGTTACATATATTCAGCCAATCACAGGCCGAGTTTTATACGATTGCGCGAAACCATTGAGCAAGGAATGGAAAATAATTTTCACGCGACCACAGCGACAATAATATTTCGCGCCATTTTGCCCGAAGTAACTATGACTTATTCTGTATGCCGATGTATACATAGACACTTGACATAAGGTTCACAATGCTTTAACCGGTTAGAGAAAAATTGTAAAGATTTCGCGCCAATGCCTTTTATTGACCGAGCGAGTGCGAAGCATTAGCGAAGCGTCTCCGTTTCAGCTTGGAAAAACATGCTTTCGTATGTCCTTCCGAATTCCTTCCGAATGTCCGGATCTCTGTTCTCTTCTACAGGTCGCATTTCTCAACCGATCTAGACGAAACTTGGTATACAGGTTAAGCGAATTTTTTGAATTTTTTGGTCGTCGGGGATTTTTAATTGGGGGGGTACTTCCCCCAAAAAATTAAAAAGGTGCTACTGAATATCTCCGCCTTATTAAATTCGATTTCAATGGTTCTTTTTTTATTTGAAAGGTCTGTTGAGGATCTTCGGCGTGATGAGCAGAATAGCTCCTCAAAATGCAGTAAATTTCTCAGTTTTAGGTATCTACCAATGGAATCAGCCCTTTACCTACTAGGTAGGGATTGATGGAGCACCTTGGTTATTAATATTAGTGTTACAATAAGGTAACTAGATGGCGCTACAGTACTGTGCACCGCTAGATTGTTTGTAGCAAAGTGTACGACCGGTTGGTCTCGTGGCTAGTGATCCTAGGTACGTAATCAAACGGTCGCGGGTTCGAATCCTGCAAGGTGCATTCATTTGTGTGATGAGCAGAAATGTTTGTTTCCGAGTCATGGATGTTATAATATTCGTATCTATGTATGTTTATCCGTTATCTAGTACCCATAGTACAGGGTATCCTAGTTTGGGGCTAGGTAATTGGTGTAGAATTGTCCCGAATATATTTATTTATTTTACTATTTTATTTACAGCTCACAGAGCCACTAGTGATTATTCTACATAAGAATAAAGACTTTTTCGTTTTTGTAGGCAAGAAGGAAAAAGACAAAAATTAAAAAGAAAAAATCCTTTACCTATATGCTATTTTATCCTCGCTCTGGTACGATCTCAGAGAAATCTTAGGGTACCGTGAGGGTACAATACAATGACGGACTTTTAGAGCAAGAGGAGTGAGAAATGTATGTATAGATTTCCTTTTGTATTTTTAAAATATATTTTTTCATCTCAGTGTGATTCTAGTTTTTCTAATAGTTCAGCCGCTCGCTGCATGTATGCATGTATGAGTTTTAATCCCAGTAGGGCGCACTATGTCATCACTATAGTAACATATACATCAATGATGTCCTGAAAAGGGGTGGAATGATGACAGCTATCTGAGTGACCGCTGTCCGCTAATCTCGCTCCACACCTATCATAATCCATAGCTTTGTCAAATTATTTAAACATCGCCATCGCATCCTACTACTATTTATTCTGAGGCTATGGCTATGACTTAGTACAAGTGCTAGGATGCGAATCGTGAGTAGGTACCTCTATTGTGATATTTTTTCACACGCCGCCGCACGCTGGATCAAAGGCGGAAAAGCCCCAAGTTTAGAAGTGTCTCGAACGGAAGTACTTGTAAGTAGGTATTATAATATTTCCAAATAGTTTACATACTTATTTAGTAACCTGTTTACTTAGGTTGAATTATGGTTGAATTTCATACTTAGGTGCATTGCAGAACTTTAGTGTTTTTTATTTATTTTAATTAAGGAAGACTATACAAACAACAACTCATTATGCACTAAAATATATATACAAAATGTCATTTATAAGTCTCCACTGGTAGAAATAACATATAAATAAGTTTTTTTTTAAGTTAAGCTGTTTTATAAGTACTAAAAACAAAAAAATAAAATAAAATCGAATTTCTATTACTCAGGTTACGCTACGATAGTTATGGTCTCGCCCCACGATTTTATTTTAGTTTTTAGTACATATAAAACAGCTTAACTTAAAAAAAAGTTTTTAGTTTTTTATTTAGTTATTTTTAAAAGTATACTGTGTTCTACTTGTCAAGTGTCTTTCATTTGATATCCATATTGAGGGAATTGAAAATTAAAACAGTAATCCACTATTTTGTAGTGGCGGCCATCTTGAATTTGGAATTTCCATAGTGTGCTGTATTCTAATAGTTAACCCTTACATTTGATACCCATATTGAGGGGATTGGAAAAAAAAGTAATCCTCCATTTTGTGGTGGCGGTGATCTTGGATTTGAAATTTTCATGGTATACTGTATTCTACTAGTTAAGCTCTTTCATCTGATTTTGATATTGAGGGGTTAGAAAAAAAATATGTAATCCGCCATTTTGTGACGGCGGCCATCTTGGATTTACAATGATAATGAATATACATAATTGT
Source organism: Alsophila aescularia (assembly GCA_946251855.1). NCBI lineage: Eukaryota > Metazoa > Arthropoda > Insecta > Lepidoptera > Geometridae > Alsophila > Alsophila aescularia. The sequence goes on from OX276384.1 coordinate 27,084,754, forward strand.
ATTGTTAGCAGAACTAAAGGGGTGTACCAAATATCAAATCAATCGGTCAACTGGAAGGGGGTAAAATTTAAATTACAAGATTTGTCCCAAACAAACAAATAAACAAAAACAAACAGGTCAAGCTAAATAAAACCGTTTAATAAAAACACTGAGTTATACGAGTAGATAACAGTTAGCAACGCATAATTTCAAACTTATATAACTAATACACGTAGCACAAGATACATCCAGTGTATGCACAGAATAAATAATAGTACAAGGTGTAGGTAAGTATGTTTTTGTATCAGTTTTTCTAATGATTGTGGGACATCTCATTGGCACTTATAAATTTTGAAATCTATCTATCTATACTTATAATAAAGCAATAGGAACGAAAAAGTCTGTACAAAGAAGATAATTAAAAAATAAATGGTCTAGGGTACATAAAATAAGCTACTGAACTCTTGTTCAAACACACAGACACGAATATTTAAAATGTTATATTCTTATATAACATTTTAAAAATTCGTGTTTGTCTGTTTGTCTGTCTGTATGTTTGTTCGCGCATCACGTAAAAACTACTGGACCGATTGCGATGCGGTTTTCACTGTTGGATAGCTTATGTTTTGACTTAAAAACTGGGATACTTTATATCTCAATCCGATGAGTAGAAGTCGAGCAATCGATAAAAAAAAATTACGGCTGAAGGAATTTTGATCAAATGTTAGTATATTGGTATCTTAGGTCCTGCAATAGCACAAATAGTACTTTTAACCTACAGAAATGACGTCGCGTGCGAAGCCGCGGGCATCAGCTAGTATGATAACATGATATGATTAGGTAGGTACCTATAATAGTGAGCCTGTTGAATTTCTTGGTGCTCTCTTCTCTAACAGGCATATTTAAGATATACTGCCTATAGTGGGTAGGACATAGACTATTTATTTACTTTTTCCACCGGGAAATTGTCAGCTCCGGCTAAAGCCACGGAGTGCAGTTACACTACATAAATACTGTAGCTTTCGTTGGGTATTTTTCTAACAATAAAACAGTTCACGTTTGACTATAGCCTCTGAGAAGTGAACTCCTGTGTTATAACCACTCAATAATATGTTTAATCGCAAGCTCCAAAGCGTCAACCCTTTGCCTGACCGGCGTCCATCTAATCCCACTTCGCACCTCTGTAAGCCAGCGCAATCATGATTACACTGGCTTTGTGCATTTGTGATCAGCTTCCCCGCTCGAGGTGTCTAGCAGAGTATACCTACTGCCGCCAGTCCCATTCTAGGGGGAAGCATGTACCACCTTCGACAGCATTATTATTTAAGCGACAATTTTTGGAAATTAAACAATGTTTTTTAAAAATTAATTTACTCGTAACAACACACAAGTTTTTGTAGGGTTGGATTATGTCTCTCACTATTTTTTCAGAGTTGACGCGGGCAAAAAATGTGTTATGTCGATCGGCTATACCTAGTTAATTAGTAAACCCTACAGTGACGCACAAGATTTTGCAATCAAGGTTCTGGGTGGCACTGCAACTGTTATGGGCAGGCGTGACGCTTACCATCAAGCGAGCGACCTGCCCGTCTCGTCACTCAAATTAATAAAAAAGTGTATTACGCGCTAGTATTTTTTAATTCTGTACTTTATGAATTAGAGGAGAGGAAATCCTAAAAAAATATGTAGAAGTAAAGCCCAAGCAGCGCCTGTAACTTTTGATGTGGGATAAAACGCACCTTATGTGCTAGTGAATGAGTGTTATTCAAAAAAGTATCTAGGTACATACTAGGTATCATCAAAATACATTCAGCCGTTAACATAGGGCAATGCTGGTGGACGTACCCAGGGGAAGTACCTGTGTAGAAGCAACGATGTTGGATGGTGTAGCGTTCCATGCATCTATCAGCCGACGCAACTTTTACCGCTGATGTAGGCATGCCTACCTGCCTATCCCAGGTGCAAATTTGTCAAATATTCTCTCATACGAATTTAATATCAGGCTGAAATCACATCAGTATTAGCCCAGCTTATCGTTAACACGAGCGATTACTGCTTATCATCCATCGATACACATCCCAACATTCGTGTCTCGATAGTAATCGATTCGCGATGCAGTGATTACTCGATAACGCGCTTTGAAGTGCGCCGACAAAGCTACCGCCGCCTTTGGAAACGCCGCGGAGGTGTCATTCGCTGCTCTTTTTATCGTTTAATTAAAGTTTTTGGTCATTTAGTTGGTCGGTTTGGTTAGTTCCTAGTAAACTGAGGTTTGACTTGTTAGCCTTGTTTCGTTCTATGAATTGCCTATTTGTCTATGATCTATGATTGATTACATTGATAATGCAGTAGGTTTGACCGACTTTCCTACATACTACAAGGTTTGTTAATGCTTGTCTCGCTTGCTTGTCGTAGAGAGTGCGGGCCTCTGGTGTCCGAGTTTTTCAGGCCGCCTGCGTTCTAGGGCTTCTGAAATGGCTGCTATCAATCAATAACAGCCGTGACCGACAGCTTAACGCGCCCTCCGAAGCACGGAGCGATGGAATATCTACCTTTCGATTACCGTCGCTTAATATTCAAGAGTCAAGATTCTCTCATTACGACAAACTTGGCAGCCTCCACCGCTGTAACAGTGGCCAGGTCAGCCTCCACCGCTGTAACAGTGGCCAGGTTAATCTTGTCTAGTCATAATTGACTATGACTTGACGGGCAAGAGAGAAGACTGGACTGCGTCATCGACTGGACGGCAGCACCTCAAAATCACTCCGTGCTAACTCCTTCATCGATCATGCAAGTTTTCCCTGCAGCATAACACCAACTGAGTGTTACCAACCTTGTTTATATTTGAGTTACATAACCCTAAAAAAAATCAAAGTGGACTTACCAGACATAGAAGCGAGTTCGTGTGGATGGTGGGAGTTGTTGTTGCTCAGAGTTGTGTTGTTGTTGCTCTCGGCATTGCCGCTGCTGTTGCCGCTTGTGTTTGCACTCTGCAAATGTGAATCTATATTAAATATGGGGTTGTTTTTATTTGCTAATGGGGTTCTGTCCAAGTATCTAATCAATCCCTGACCAACCACTATTGGGTGAAGGCATAAAACAACAGGAAGTTTGTAGGTGTATTGGTATATGCACAGAACAACAATACAGCTTTTTGATTTAGGTGGATATAGACTAAGATACAGACATTAGAAAGTATTTTCTTTTAGTTAGGTATAGGCATATAATATTAGAAAGTATTTTCTTTTAGGTGGGTATAGGCATAGAAAAATGGAAAGTAATTATCTTTTAGGTGGGTATAGGCATATAAAACTAGAAATAATTTTCTTTTAGGTAGGTATTAACACAGAATACCAGAAAGTTATTCGTTTAGGCGGATATAAATAGGCACAGAATTTCAAACAGTACTTTCATTTAGGTCGGTATAGGCACAGAACATCAGAAAGTTATTTTATTAAGGCGGATATAGGTAGGCACAGTACATCAGACAGTATCTCTTTTTATGTAGACACAGCACATCACAAAGTATTTTCTTTTAGGTGGGTAATAGGTACAGGTACAAAACACAAATTTCGTGTAGGTCTACTCTCTCTCTCTCTCATACTATTGTCCTTAAAATTCAGTAAAATAATTGGAATCGTCCCTCTAGCAACCAGATTGATTGATGATAATCCAGGCTTGTTAGTTGAGCAAATCGTCCAAATCAAGCTACTCCCGTTACCCCTTCGCGTTAAGATGATACCTAAGTTTAGCTGAAGAAGTCGACAGGTAGAGACTTACTTTTTCTAACACGTCGTGATCCTCTCTACAGTATAAAGCACCGCCTTCCCGCAACGCGAATTCGTCTCCTGCGAACAGAACACATGTTTTTGAGACATGTAGGTACACACACCTATACTCATAAAAGACTGCATTCAAAACTCAAAAAACTCCATTCAAAACTCAATTTCTAAGTTTGCTATAGTAGTCGCATCCGATCTTTGTGGTTGTGAAGTTAGGCTCTGTGAACGATTGCGCAGGTACTGCTGTGAGGATAAAACAGCATAAAGTAAGAGCGAGATAGAACAAGTGAAAAACGTAAGCGAGTGAGCGACGCAGTTATACAATGCTGTCTTCAACTTCAACATTGGGATTGCGCCTGAAAAATAGCAGTTTGCGCAGCGACTTGATGATATCCGGCTTAGACACGACGGTTGTGCCATTATTGGTCTTGAGCTTTGCCAGATGGGATCTATTCAATTGCTGGGCGAAGATTTTTAAGCCTCTATTGCTTGCTGCTTGCTCCCTTCGTTTGTTCATAAGCCGAAGAGCCTCATCCGAGGTTTTAGACTTCGTGCGCGTACGCTACAGCTGACAAAATTGAGTCCCTAAGGATTCAACAACTTTTTGAGTTCCTCATCCACTTCATTTGTTGTTTCCAAGGCAGCGAATTGATTTTCCAACTGGAGTTGGAACTGTTCTAGACTTCATCAAACGGCATCTATCAAACTTATGGTCGATATTCAAGAAGCCTCGGACAAATCGGTGATCACTACCAGTATTGAACCTGCTGATCACTGAAACATCCCTGAATATGTGCTTCTTGTCCGTCATGATGAAGTCAATCTCATTTTAGTCACAGTGTCGGATCTCTGCCTCTAAGTCTACTTCCTCTGGGGTTGCCTTTTGAAGAAAGAATTCATCAAAAATAATTAACTAGCCCCCTGTGATTCCTGTTTCCATAGCTGTGTGGAACTATTATCGATTCACTGCAAGTCTGTATCTTTGGCATTAAAGTCTCCATGATAACATTGTGGTGTTATGTTTGATTCAATCTATTTAAAATATTTTGACTATTTCTCTAAGAAGATGCTAATTTTGACTTTAACAAGTGCTATTTTTTTGCCTATCTATACTTATAATAAAACTGTAACAGGTCACATTCTGTACATTGAAGATATTTGTAAATTATTTTTGAGGCCTGATCTGTATTCCATACTGAAGCAAAAACTGTTTGTTTTCTTTTTTGTCTATCTGTCTGTCTGTCTGTGTCTTGGCTAGGCATCACGCCGATACTGCTGAATGTATTTAAATGAAACTTGGAATGATTTGAGTTCATACTACGAGGTAGGACATAGGATACTTTTCATCCCAAAAAATTAAAGGGTTACTGCAGGATAGGGGTCCAAATTCTGTACATTAAAGATACTTTGTAAATTTTTGTGGAGGCTGTTATATATTCAATACTGTAGCCGAAACTGTATCTTTTTATTTTTTGACTTTCAGTCTGTCTGTCTCACGCTTAAATTACTGAATACATTCAAATGAAACTTGGCATGATTTGTGTTCATACTACGAGGCAGGCAATGGATACTTTGATCCCGATAAATTAAAGGGAACCCTTTTCATTCTGTACATTGAAAATATTTTGTAAATTTTTTTGGAGGCTGTTCTAAATTCGTAATGAAGCTAAAACTGTTTTTTTCCTTTTTTTCTGTTGTCTGACTGTCTGTATCTTGGACGGGCATCACGCTGAAACTTCTGAATGAATTCAAATGAAATTTGGCATGATTTGAGTTCATACTACGAGGTAGGACATAGCGATACTTTTCATCCCTAAAAAAACTAAAGGGTTGCAGCAGGATAGGGGTTGAAAGGTATTTAAAAGAACATATATCACGCCGAAACTACTCCACAGATTTTAATGCAACTGGGCACACAGTCATCTACACTTATAATATTATAAAGAGATTTGATTGTGTATTTGTTTGTTTTTTGTTAGTAATGGATGAACTCAAAAATAACAGACCCGATATTAAAAATTCTTATTCAAAAGCTAAATTATCAAAAAAATAGAGTTTCTGTCTGAAAAAAGGAAGTTATTTAAAAAAAAATACTAGGGTAGGTACTAAAAATAAGCTACTGAAAAAGAATAAAACATTTTTAAAATTCTTGTCTGTCTGTTTGTCTGTTAGTCTGTTCACGCATCACGTAAAAACTACTGGACCGATTGCGATGCGGTTTTCACTGTTGGATAGCTTAGGGTTTGACTTAAAACTGGTGTAGGTACTTATTATCTCAATCCGATGAGTAGAAGCCGAGCAATCGATAAAATCTTTTTGGCAGATGATGGAATTTTGTTTAAATGTTGATATATTGGTCTTGGATTAGTAATAGAGTTCTTTTAACCTAGAGAAATGGCGGCGCATGCGAAGCCGCGGGTATAGGTAGTTTACAATAAAATACTTTGATATGAATGAGATGGATTTTAGCTATAATGGGGAGGAAGAGGGAGCGAAGATCGAAGCTCTCAAACGAATGGACCGATCTTGATGCAGTTATTGATGTTGAAAGCTGATGTGATCGTGATGCTTCTTAGCTAAAATGGAGGGTGGGGGGTCGGGCGGTGCTTGTTATCAAGTATTGATACGAACCAGGTATAAGTTGTCTCGAGCACGCGCTGCACCGGAAGCAGTCTATGTGGTAGATCTTCGTCTTCGCTCGCATCACGAAGTCGTTCTTACTGAAGGAAGAACCGCACTTGTCGCATTTCGTTCCGAATAACCTGCGGGCAATTGAAACAAACGTTACACAACTCTCACAATAAGTAAGTTGAAGTGGCAAAGGGTAGGCCACAAAGCTTGTAGAACTAATAAACGGGGAAGAAGAAAGGTAGACGTAGAAAGGAAGATAGATGGAACGTAGGAACCCCACCACGAGGGGAACCGGTGACCTCTCACGGGGAGAACCTGAATCAACATGGTGCTGTTACTGATGATGATGATGATGATGATGATGATGATGATGATGATGATGATGATGATGATGATAAATGGAAACAACTCGACCGTTTTTACTCGACTGCGCGGAGTATGTTTATCAGCCTATGTAAGTTTGGCCGATTTTGACTAAAGTCCTGACAGTAATCAAAATTCAATATGGCGACAACCAGACGCCATATTGTGAAATAGAAAAATTTCAAGTCGAAGAACTATGTAAGTAAGTTGAGTATCATTGAATTGGTTTTTGAAAATCGGGTTGTTAGCACTTTCGATTATGTCTTGTTAGTTTATTAATAAAAAAACTGCAATAAATGCAGCAGAAAATGGAAACAATATTCTTCAAAACATTGAATTAACCTTGCAATCCATCTATTGCGGACTCACTGTGCCCGTGGCTTTGCCCGCGTAGTAATTTCATTTAAAAGTAGCCCAAACTTGTTATTCCAGGATCAAAAGTACCTATAAAATACAATATACTACATTTCTTCAAAATAAATTCAGCCATCAAATAGTTTTTAAGTCAAACCCTAAGCTATCCAACAGAAAAAACTGCATCGCAATCGGTCTAGTAGTTTTTACGATATGCGCGAACAAACATACAGACAAACAGACTGATAGACAACAGACATACACGATTTAAAAAAATGTTGTTTTCTTGTTCAATAGCTTAATTTTAAGTACCCCAGACATATGTTTTGTAAATATCTTAATTGTACAGATTTTTTGGTTTTTACTGCTTTATTATCAGTAATGATAGATAGATAGGTAAGTATATCGCATTGCCAAGTAAGAACAGGGGTTTTTGGCTAAAATATTGACTAAAATAAATTAACTACTGATTGAAAAACTTACTGTGCTTATGTCCAGCAATTGACTGAGCTAATAATCTATGTATACTTCTATCTATACTTAAAATAAAGCAGTCAGTAAGAAAAAGTCTGAACAAAAAAGATAATTTAAAACAAAAATGGTCTAGGTAAGCTACTGAACAAGAATATATCATTATTTAAATGGTGTCTGTAGTGAACCGACTGCGATGCAGTTTAGACTAAAAAATTGGTGTACTAGGCATCTCAATCTGATGAGTAGAAGCCGAGCAACCGATAAAAACAATTTAACGGCTGAATAAATATTGTTGAAATTTGTTTTTTTTTTTGTACTTACATATGACATTGAAGAGATGAAATATTTATAAAATAGTGTAAAAAAACTACGAGAAATACTAGTGTAGCTACAGACATAATAATAAGTATACTTACCTAACCTACCTAGGCGAAGAACATATTCTACATTCTAATAAAAGTGTTACTTCGATGTTTATAAACCTGAAAATCGAAAGCATTAATCATTTCAACGCCCGAAATAGTCCATAAAAGCCTCCCCCGGGTCATCGACCGCGCCCGGGGGATGAAACCACCCTGGGCAATATCGCTAAAAGCATTCGCTATAGGTAGGGTAGGGTTGGAGGGCCGTAAGGGCTATAGGTACAGACACCCATCTGTAGGGGTGTGAAGCATTAGGCGTTATAACTTTACCGTTAAGACTGTACCTACATGAACGTTTAAAAAAAGATCTACCTATTGTTATATATACACCTAAATTCTAGAATCTATGGTTATATATATATATTATTTTCCTTTAGTGCATCTACCGTTCGCGTAGTGTATTTTGTCTAAGCCTTATGTGAGAAAGTGATCTAAGGAGCCCTAAGCATCTTAAATAAGGAGTTCCTATGTCAAAATTACTATACTAACTGTGCTCGGCAGCTATGCCCGCGGGCTATCTTTGCCACCCCTTTCACCGCTTTAGGGATTACAAAAAAACCCCTTCCTTAGTGCACCTCTAGGATACTCCAGGAATATTCACTACAAATTTCAAACCTCTAGGTCCACCGGTTTAGACTGTGCGTTGTCTGCCAGTCAGTCAGTCAGTAGGTATATCCCGGTACTGTTTTATAGATATAGAAGAAGATAGATTTATCTACTAAACCCGCAACTGCGCTGAATTTATATTCTTTGCTTAGGTAGGTACGCTTTTAATAAGGACCTTAAAAGATAATATAATTAATAGCCTACATGAACTTTGAATAATGTAGCTTCCATCGGTATATTTTGGTATCAGTTATGTTTAATAAGTAATTTGATCTGTACAAACTCATTCATCATTGTCACTTTTCAACCGACTTCAAGAGGAGGTTCTCAATTCGACCCATATGTTATTTTTTGTATGTATGTTACGCGATATCTCCGGCAGTTGTGGACCAATAAGCACGCGGTAGAGTCAGAAGGGTTTTCCTTTTCCCGTGTGAGATTTAACTCTGTAGGCACATGAAAGGGAAATTTCCTTTTCAAACTCAAAGATTACTTAGTTTACCTAAATTTTATTGATTTGATATCTAGATAATATTTTATGTATATCTCCTTGTTCATGAGAAGCTAATTTTGACTTGTAAAAGTGCTATTGTTTTGCCTATTTTTAATAAAACTAGCGACCCGCACCGGCTTGGCACGGGAAGATTTACAGAAAAAATAAATATATATATATATATATATATATATATATATATATATATATATATATATATAATAAAATTAGTAGGTACTTTAATTGGACAAATAGAACAACAACAATTTCTTACACGAAATGTTTATGTTTATAGGTTTTATACTCACGTACCATTTCATAGATATAAATATATATATAGACGAAGTATAACGCTAAAAATACGTAAAAAAAATAATGTGAATTACGGTTACTATGTCGTGTAATATTAGCATAGAGCATTTTCTACGTCAATGATTAATAGATGTTCTGTGATTTCATTTCCATGGCAACGTTCCATATACAAAGACCCGTATCTCCTTCTTAGTTTGTGATCTTCCATAGCATTTATCTTTCTTTGGTTTGTGATACAAAGTAATCGAGTTTTATTACAAAATTTAATACCTCAGGTTTCATTAATGCAATTTTCGAAAGGAACTCTAATTTTTAGAAAAATAAAATCCTGCTAGTGTTACGCACTGATAATTTAGCTTTCTTTATGTGAAAGAATTTTTAAATTCGGGTCTGTATTTTTTGAGTTTATCCATTACAAACAAACAAACAAACAATCAAATCTTTCCTCTTTATAATATTAGTGTAAATACTTTGACTTTGACAAACGACCAAGATAACTATGCATTGCAGTTGGGTTCATACGGGTTCATATAACTTCTTTGACAGTTCTAAAAAAGTTGTAATACGCCTAGTAATCTATACTTTTAATAAAGCAATAGGAACGAAGTCTGTACAAAGAAGATAATTAAAAAAGAAATGGTCTGAGGTACATAAAATAAGCTACTGAACAAGAATATAACATTTTAAAAATTCGTGTCTGTCTGTATGTTGGTTCGCGCATCACGTAAAAACTACTGGACCGATTGCGATGCGGTTTCACTGTTGGATAGCTTATGTTTTGACTTAAATACTGGGGTACTTTATATCTCAATCCGATGAGTAGAAGCCGAGCAATCGATAAAAATATTTTTGACGGCTGAAGAAATTTTGACCAAATGCTGGTATATTGGTATTTTGTCCTGGAAAATAGCACAAAGATAGTATTTTTAACCTACAGAAGTGACCAAGCGTGCGAAGCCGCGGGCATCAGCTAGTGTTAGTATAAAGTGTTTTTAATTAATTTTTGTTTTATTTTTTCATTCATTTTCATTCAAAAGACTTCATTTTTTTTTTAATTTCAGTTTCGAAATAAAGTACTACTAATATTTGTTTGCTCACATGTATTTTGATTTGACACGTGAACTTTGCAAGTGAATAACTTTGAAACTAGATGAGTAGGAAACTTGGAACATGGAGTTTTTTAGTTCGTTAAGTTCTATATATGACAGAAGTTTTAGCTTGTTCTAGTCCGCCCGTAGCGGAAGTAAGGTTTTTACATCATTTTAACACGTCCCTTTCTTGTTTATCGTTCCGGGTGGAATCTTACAACTCAAATTTTGAACATTTCCCGATTTGCTATCCGGTTTAAACTCTCAGGGTCACAACTCAATTTAAAAAAAAAAGTATCGTGTTCATAGATTAGTTTTTTAATCTACATTTGCTTCTTTTTTCTCTGTTTATTCTTCATAAAAATCTCAATGAGAGTTCAGTCTTCAGCTTTCTACATCCAGTTTCTACCAGCTGCCTCTTGCTTGCTTGCTTGCTTCTTTTCGTATAAGGTAGTGCTGCGCCTCTGGTGTCAGAGTTTGTCAGGCCACCCGAGGGCCTGTGTCATGGCTTAACGACTGCTATTAATCAATATCAGCCGAAACCTACAGCTTAGCATGCCCTCCGAAGCACGGAGTGATGTAAAACCGCACATAACTTAGAAAAGTCATTGGTGCGGAGCCTAGAACTGAACCCTGTATCATTGGATTCTAAGTCGCACTAGTATATTGCTAGGCTAGCAATGTCTCTAGGTTAGCTGCCTCTTAAGCTCGAGAACTAGTCTACTCCAACGGATCTTCGAAAATGTGACCAGCCCATTGCGCCTCTTCAGCTATCTCAGGTATCCTTACAGCTGAGTCGGTAACTTTGTTTCTCTATCGGATCATTCACTTTGATGTCATCTTCGCAAAGTTTTATCAAAATGGTTACAACACGTGGCGGCGCGCCAGCAAAGGCCAGTCACAGCCACATTCCTTATTAGAAATACCGCTTCTTTGCGGTCATTAATTAAAAACTATGTCGCAATTAATCTATATTTTAAATCTAGAATTAATCTAATCTGATCTACGAGTAGGTATCTAATCTGTGTTTACGATTTAGCAACGGTACACAATGATTACATAAGTAGGTATTGATCGCTTTGATGTTTGCCGACGAATCGACGATTTTTGGTGAATCACTTCCGAAGAAAATTGATATATAATTATTCTTTGAACCAAACACAGTTTTCTATTTAATAGATTCAGATTCCAAATTAAATGGAACTGTATAGATAGTTTTTTTTTGTAGTGGCAATAATTTAACTTAACGAAAATATAGGTTTCAAAACAATTCTGCTGAAAATACCTACTTAGAATCGATTGCCAAACATAGTTGCAACGCAATAAGCAGGAGATCATTTTGATCATTCAAGTCATAATTTCAAGTCAACCATGATGATCACTTCCGCCGTGGTAATTTTTTTATTTGCACATAGGTATAATTATTATTTATAAGCAATAATTTGTTAGATGAGGAGCTTGATATAAAAATTGCAATGCCACTTGAAAGTCTGAATTGCAAAATCCGATAGGTAATACAGCATTGCAATATGCACTACGTATGCTGCAACATCCGTTATAACATATATGTCGCAGCCAACTATTATAATTAGCCGTTTAATTATCAGCCTGGGGTTTTTTTATTAAACGGCACTGTTCAAAATTAGTTTGATAATGAGGTTGAAAATTAATCACGATTCGGTGTGACTTGTTGGGAATCCACCATATCCTTCAGGCCGCTAGTTCAATGGCGGCCGTTTAGTAAAAAGGCTAGGCTAATATTTGAACGGCTTATTAAGCTAGTTGGCTGCTACATGTATACCTGGACCATACTTTTTAATCACTCTTTGTGAAGGGAGCTCGAGAACTATTGCGGTTAGAAACTTCAATTTCAATGATATTTTTATTACCCTCATTACAAGGCTGTGATGATGATTGAACTGAAATAACTAGATAAGGAGAGCGAGGAGTGAAGTTTATTCTGTGGCTGAAGACCGAGCTCAATGGCATGCATTAGGAGAGGCCTACGTTCAGCAGTGGACAAGTATAGGATGATGATGACGATGATGATCAACTAGAATTCTCGAGTAGAGACCACGTTTAGGCAAGCGTAGTGTGGGTCGCCCTGTGGCCAAGTAAAGTGTCGACCTGCGAAAGCGGCTGCAAGGAAATGGACGAGGAGAGCTGAAGACCGTGCTCAATGGCGTGCATTAGGAGAGGCCTATAGGCTGACAAGTATAGGCTGATGATGATGCTCAAGTAGAGTGTACAACTCAAAATCACTATTGAAGTTATTTTACAGTAGAGTCAACAACATTATAGATAGGAGATATAGCAATATTTACGTCCGTCCGTAAATAGCTGTGACTCCCGCTGTAACCCGATACTCCGCCGGTGTAGAGTTTCGCTAATTGACGGGTAGTGGAAGTCAGCTGTACCTAGGCTGTACCTACTCTTGTACCTATTTCTAAATACCTAAACACTTTAGGTATCGAAAGTGCTGTATTTTTTCCGGAAAATTTCTTATTGAACCCCAGATGCTAATAGAGAAGTTATACACCTAAGTTAGAAACCTGTGTTATACAAGTGAGTATTTTTTTATCAGGGATCTCTCCATAGATATCAGCTGCCATCAGCTATGATAACCGTTAAAGATTAGAAGATGTGGTCTTAAAAATCCTGCTAGAGGTTTTCAAATGAATTAAGACTGCATTTAAAGTTTTTTTTTCTACCTTAAATCAAACCTTTTTTCCGCGAAATGGTGGTTTGAAAATAGCATAACTTTTTCTTCGTTTTATTATCACTAACTTAAGAAAAAATTGACAGATATCGAAGTAACAGGTGTCAAAGTGTCATGTGTCAAAGTGAAAGGTGTCAGCGGGTGAATTTGCGGGCGCAGCTAACTATCTATACTTATTATAATAAAGCAGTAAGTAAAAAAGTCTGTACAATCAAAATATTCGGGACAATTCACAGCAATTACCTAGCCCAAAACTAGTTGGGCCTAGATAGGCAACTCTATATAGCATGCACCCTTTATGGTTTCAAATAACTCAGGAATTTGCTTATAGCGGCTCAGAGAAATTGTTATAATTTCTCTGAGATAGCGGCACAGGAGTTACTACGTAAAACTAAAAGGAGAGAGCGCGGTGGGTGAACTCTATATCGCGAATTGCGGGTTTGAATCCCGCTAGGTGCAATCATTTGTGATAGCAGAAGTTTGTTTCCGAGTTCTGGATGTAATATTCGTATCTATGTACGTATGTTTATCCGTTGTCTAGTACCCATAATACAGGGTATCTTAGTTTGGGTAGCCCCAAACTAAGTAATTAAGGTAATTGGTGTGAATTGTCCCGAATATATTTATTTTTATTTATACAAGCTGTACCCGCGGCTTCGCACGCGTGGTCATTTTTCTAGGTTAAAAGTACTCTATGTACCATTCCAAGACCTAATATACCAAACATTTGATTAAAATTCCTTCAGCCTTCAAAAAGTTTTTATCGATTGCTCGGCTTCTACACATTGGATTGAGATACCAAGTACCCCAGTATCGCGATCGGTTCAGTAGTTTTAACGTGATGCGCGAACGAACATACAGATTAAAAGAAAAAACAGACAAACAGACAAACACTAATTTTAAAAATGTTATCAACTTGTTCTTAGTAGCTTATTCTGAGTACCCTGGACCTTGTTTTTTTTAAATTATTTTACATTGTACAGACTTATTCGTTCTTATTGCTTTATTATATAAATTTATTATATAAAACTTCTACCTCTCCAATATTGCGCTCTGATCGTTCTATTCCCACGCATGACTATCTTATGTATAATATAATCTTAATATATGTAAATGATTATTACTATTTTAAGTATTATATGTATAAAAATATGTATTGGTATTGTATTTATTTATAGTATGTCAGTATTGTAAATTATATAGTTTTTTATGCCTATTTATAGTCCAAAACATAATTTCAGACAATATATTTCCATATTGCTACACCACCGTCGCTGGAACCGAGGATCGAACATTGTGTCGTTAGATTGCAAAGCGCACGCACATAACCCGCTTGGCTCATCAAAGTTGTCCAAAACCTTGGCAGAGTCATTTCTAACGTTATTAACCATTAAACATAATAATTATTATTGTTCCTTCGCGTTATAGAGATAGTTTTTAGGTTTAAATCTCACATACCTACTGCAACATGATACGACGTCCTGGTGTACGGTTACGCTTATTGACTACTGGGGTCGTGGAAGTCAGCTTTACAAACTAGGTAGGTATCGACGGTGCTATGATTTTTCGGAAATTCAGAATAGAGTTGTTTCTTAATTTGACTGTGACTGACTCGACCACCGAATCACTCTTGTTCAGTTGTTAGTGCTTTGCTGACTGTAAAGGTCTTTGTTTTAGAAGTTGTTTAACCCCTTTAACTTTTTATATACCAGTGTCATAGTTTAACCCTTTGAACGAAACGAAATCGGTAGTCCTTTTAAAAGGACTTCACGTCGTAGTTGACGTCAGTAAGCGTAATTAAACCTCTTTAGTCGAAGTCGTCTCTAACATATACATTTTTTTAAACTTCTTTGTGTCTTAGAAATGATTGTTATGAGATTTTCATTATATATTTTCTTAATCGGTAAGTGACAACTTTAAATTGCTAACTATCGATTGAAAAAGCATGAAAGTCGGGCAAGACTAGTTACATAATCCCAATACAAACAAAAGTAACCCCAATAAACTAACTAATATTGATTGCAATTGTAGGTTAGAAGTAAGGTAATACTGGCAATGAACTAAGAGGTTTAATTATGCTTACTTTGTTTCTCTGAGGACCATGGACGGAAGATAATTCCATATTTTAAAACTCGACAGAACTTTAAGCATACCTACCGCTGATTACAAGGACTACCCTTCACAAGGAATAACTCGGAAATAACAAGGAATTACCTACTTAAACAAATATTTACACGCGCTACCGTGGACGAAGCCATGCGTGAAATCTACAAACAAGCAAGAAGTATTTATAGTTTTCTCTATTCTTCACAATAGAGTGATTATGAGGAAGTTATTGTATAAATAAAGGAAATTATCTTCCGTAAAGAGCGAAAGTTGACTTCCGAAGGATGTTTTCTGTAAACAGAGAAAGATCGTTTTGTTTTTGTTTGAATCGGAAATCTAATAATTAGTCGGAAGGGAGAAAGAATTGTTAGTAAATTAGGAATTTATAATTAAAAGCTCGAGTTGAGACATGGCACAGCTTTTTTCCCGGGATAACAGTTTAGCTTTCTCGTGTAAGCTATGTGACATTTTTAGCATAATAGGTTTGGTCGTTTGAGTTTGAAAGGAATTAAAGTTTGAACAGTCGCATTGAATTTGCCAAAGAAATTTCGTGCTAATAAATATGTAAGTAAGTACTTAACTTATAGAAGCCTCGGAAATCTCGGCGGAATTTCCAACGTAAAGTGAGTTGAAGCCTCGATCACACGTAACTTTTAGTTGCTTTTTGTGACAACCTACTAGCTGCTTATGACCACCACTAGGCACAAGAATAATAGCCGCTCGTTGAATTGAACATATTATATCACTTGTCTGTGTATTCAATTCTACTAGCGCTAGACTTACTAATTATTTCAATTACCTACCTACTTAAGTAATTTTTGAAATTTCACTTGCGTCATGCAAAGAATATTGTTGTAGTCTGTTGATTCTTCTTGCAACAGAGTATTTGAAGCTCCAAATTGTTCTCTTCGGCTAATCCATTTATGAACCCACTTTTGGCGAGTATGTTTTCACAGCATTTTGCTCTGCTAATTACGAACATGCTAAGCAAATCAATTAACCGACGACGTGCACGCGACGAGGTTCAATAGATGACATTCTTCTGGAAGAACATGAACCGACTGATTCCTCAAGGCTGCAAGGTGGCGATTAGAAGAAGCAAGTTTATCTCGCCGCTGCTGCTTAAATAAACTACGTGTGTCCAAGACTAAAGTGAATGTCTCACACATTTAGAAAATCATTACACGCTCAGAATTGATTATTCGATGATTTAAGTGATATGTCACAACGTTTACACAAAAAAGAAATAGAAAGACAAATTGTAATCGAAAACCTGCTTATCCGGCCGGTGTAAATGGGAACAAACATACCATAGACACCATAGACGTATCGGATTGCCGCCGCCCGCCGCGCTGTCAAAGTGACGTTTGTTTTGGCGCCAAAATACATAATGCTCAGTCAAACTCAGTTTGTTTTCTCTTCGGCACATCACAGTAAGGAGTGACAAACACAATTTACCGCTGCTGCACTCAATACTAACCCTAATTCGATGAATTGTAAGCCTTATTTCGTTGGCAACAAGAGCAGTTAGTACCAGCTTCAATTTATACCTTCGTAGTAAGATAGTAAAGGCATATTTGCGTTGGTGTAATTCTATATTTTGGCCGCGAGAAATGGAAGGGTGAAAAGATAAACATACGCGCGTTATTTTAGTGAATTCATCTTTGGAGTCTGTGTGTATAAAAAGTGGCGCCGAGACCCGAGATGTGCGATGGTGATTGACATTAGGTTATGCATTTTTATTTTTTCCGGTGGTGAATTTGGAGTTGTGTAAGCAAGGAGGTTAATATTAGAAAGTTATTGAACTCGGTGTGGAGTAAAATGTGTTTGTGTAGGTTATTACCAAACAGTGGGGTGCTTGCTTCTAACATATAACTACTACATATTGCTACTTGCATATAAGTACAAGTATTAAGACACTATGGATATATTGTGGATTTTATACAATCGAATTCTAAGATGCCATAATATCTTATAGCAATAGCATTTTCTTGTCTTATCCTATCTGACATTGGTGCAGGGGTACAAAATGGAAAAGTGCAAGCTCGCCCTACGAAGGATTTTAGTTTTTTACGTATGATTCCTCGAGGTTCATTTAAATGGCAAAATGTATTAGTACGAGTATATGTTTACGTTTTTATTCGTACAACTGCAACGCTATCATTCTTTATCTCTCTCTCTCTCTCTCTCTCTCTCTCTCTCTCTCTCTTTATCTCTCCCGTTCTCTCTAGCCATCTCGACACTTGCATGAATACAGCATCATAATCATCATTTCAGTCTTTAGACTCACTAGACGCTCACTAATGCCAAACTACTGGTATCAGCGCCAAAATGGCGGTAATCAAATGCTCTCATTGCGACGTTCGTCAAAAGCCTAGAGTACCGAGTAATATGCAGTTGTCTATGGTGTGAGTACATCATCATGTCAGCCTTTAGAAGTCCACTGCTGAACATAGGCCTCCCCCAAAGAGCGCCACGACGAACGGTCTTGTGCCACCTCCATCTACCGACTCCCTGCGTTGGCTACAATGTCGTCCGTCCATCGTGTGGGGGGTCTCCCTATACTTCGCTTGCTTGTTCGTGGTCGCTATTCCAGAACCTTTATTCCCCAGCGGTTGTCGGCTCTGCGAACTATATGGCATGCCCATTGCCACTTCATTACAAATTCTGAGAGCTATGTCGATAACTTTGGTTCTTCTACGGATTTCCTCGTTACGTATCTTATCACGTAGTGAATACTCCAAGCATAGCTCTCTCCATTGCACGCTGCGTGACTTTGAGCTTATGTATGAGACTAATATTTAGCGACCAAGTCTCAGTGCCGTATGTCATCACTGGCAACACACACTGATTACAAACTTTCGTCTTGAGGCACTGCGATATCAGTGACGATATGTGGCGTAATTTCCCGAACGCTGCCCATCCAAGTTGGATTCGTCGGTAGACCTATTTGTCGAAGTTGGATCTACCCAGTTGGATCGCCTGACCCATGTAGACATAGTGATCAACAGCTTTCATAATAATCGTTCCCAACATAGCCACGTTCATTTTAAGACCTACCTGTTGAGAAACAATATTGAGGTCACTGAGCATTGTGCTTAGGTCTTCCAGGGTTTCTACCATGATGAATATATCATCAGCAATTCGGAGGTGAGTGATGTATTCGCCATTGATGTTAATACCATATCCGTTCAGTTCAGAAGCTTGAATAGGTATATCTTCCAGTGCAGAGGTGAACAGTTTCGGAGAAATAATGTCTCCCTTTTTGGAGCTGGTTATAATTCGTGCTCCGATCCTGAACACGGGACAGTCATGGTGGCATTGCTACATACATACATACATGGTGGCATTGCTACATACATACATACATGGTGGCATTGCTACATAGATACATACATCGAAGTGTTGAAGTGTACAAACACTTCAACACTTCGATGTACCGGTAGTCAATCTGCCACCGCTGCAATGACTAGCACTTCCCAGGTCTCGACTGAATCAAAGGCTTTCTCGTAGTCCATAAACGCTAGACATAGTGGCCGATTATACTCTTCGGTGTTCTGTATAATCTGCTCGAGCGTATGGATGTGGTCTACGGTGCTAAAGCCCTTCCGGAATCCAGCTTGTTCGGGAGGCTGAAAGTCGTCGAACCTACGAGCCAGACGGTTTGTAACTACTCTCGAATGAATACAGCGCTCAAAAGGTTTCAGGTTCTTATACACCAATACCGGGACAGTTCCAGCACCAAAGTATAGATATATATATATATATATATATATATATATATATATATATATATATATATTATATCTATACTTTGGTGATACATAGTATAGATACTATTATTTATTCTGTGATATGAGAAGCTTTCCTCGAGCCTGTCCATCGAGACGGATCTGAACCTACGAGTATGTTATGTTGTCTCTGGACGTAGTTAATTCTAGCACTTGTAATAAGTATTTAAAGTCGTTTGCTAGAGCGAATAATAAATATATTTTTCCTAAAAAACTGATCTGTTATTACCTCAAAAACCGTGCACGCATCTTCTAGCACATCAGTTGAGACTGATGTGATGAGTGTTGACGTCAACACTCATCAATCAGTTTCTGCAGATCAGTTTAATGGCTGCCTTGTTTGAGGCACGCGACGATAAGTGCAGAACCAGGGAGTGTTATCCCTTGTGCCCTGATCCTGATACTATAATGTTGAAGATATGCAATACGTATGTTCTTTACGACACAAAGTTAATTGCAATATTAGCCGTGTTTGGTTGGTTTGGTTGATAGTGGCATGGAATGATGTGGGTTCGAATGCCATCGTGATCCAAATTTTTCCTTTAGAAAATTGTTACACATGTTAATAATTTTAGTCTGTGGTTTCGGTATGATAATAGGACCACTACTTCTCATCCCGCGGGTTGGTACTGTGAGCCATAAGGGAATTCAGGAAATGGATAGTAGCATTTTCCCGATTTCTTACATAGAGTAGTGGTAGGCCTCTTACAATAGTCCGCCTTTGCCAGATATTTAACATTCAAGATTCAAGTGGCATAAGAATGTTTACCATCAGTTAAACAACCTGCTCGTATTGTATAAAATAATAATTAATGTGTATAAAAACCTTACATAGTAGAATCTCTTTTGAAATAAGTCTTTCTGTTTAAATAACCTTGCCTTGTATAAGCTTTTTTGCAATAAGTTTTTATTTATATAAAGAACCTTACCTAGTATCTCTCTTGCAATAAGTCTTTAAATTTTATGAATAATATAATCTCTTTCGCAGTAAGTCTTTAAGTGTATATAGAACCTTACCTAGTATAAGAAATACTAACAAATTATTAACTGCACCTCAACTGTAACTACATACTTAACCTACCCAGTAACTTTTGTTATTTTTGCTTCGCCCTAACAGGGCTTTGTAATAGTATTAGCTTAAAAAGTATGTTAGTCTCTAACTGTACATGTGCAAAATTTAAATAATTAAATAAATATATTTTGCAATGAGCCTTTAAGTGTATAAATAACCTTACAAATTATAATATATTTTCCAATAAGTCTCTAAGTGTAAAATAACCTTACTTAGTATAATCTCTTTCGCAATAAGTTTTTAAGTGTATGAATAACCTTTCCTAGTATAATCTTTTTCCCCAACTACGGCGAAACAAGGGAAGGGCAATGAATTTAACAGTATGTATGTATATATGTGGATGTTCCACCATAGCATTGCCCCTATTGGTCCGATTTTGAAAAGCGGAGCATCAATCGATTCGTCTTCATCGCAAGAGTGCCATAAGCTATTTTTTACCCGACCGTAATCGGTAGTATGTTTTGAGTTTTTGAACTTCTGTCTTGTTTGCAATAAGCCTTTAAATTTGTATAAAGGACCTTACCTAGTATAATCTCTTTTGCAATAAGTCTTCCCGTCCCTCACGAAGCATGTGCATTGTTCATCCAGGTACTGCCGGCACTCCTGGCACTTGAGGCAGGCTGCGTGCCACTCCAGGTCTGGAGCTACCCTGAGGATGTACTGGTCGTGGATCTGGCCGCCGCAGCCCACGCAGAGGGACAGTCGGAGCTTTTCTGTGGGAATGCACAAAATCGTGTTAGTTTTCACGTGTCACTTTCAATAACGCGTAGTAGGAAGTAGTACTAGCTAGTTGTGGTCAAATGCTAGCATATCATCATCATCAACAGCCTGTGTTCCCCACTGTTGGACATAGGCCTCTCCCAATGAACGCCACAGCCAGATTTTCGGCTCTTCTCATCCAGTTTCTGCCGGCCACCTTCCGCTGGTCGTCACTCCACATGGGCGGTCGGCGATCTACACTACGTTTGGCAAGGAGTAACACGTCTACCCCAGCAGTTGTCCGTCGACAAATGTGACTAGCTCATTTTTGCTAATCCTTTGAACTATGTCGGTGACTTTGTTTCTCTGTCGAATAATAATGTCGGATTTTAACCCTCAGAGAAATTTCATAGCTCGCGGAGCGACTTTAAATTTGTGGACTAGTTTATCCGTGAGTGTCCACGTTTCGGCTTCGTACGTCATGACTGGTAGGACACACTGATTGAAGACTTTTGTCTTCAGGCACTGTAATGTGCTGCCTTAAAACGACTTTAAATTGCTAGCCCTATAGCAACATTTAAACTTTCGCGATTCGAATACAAGCCTATAACCTATAACCACTGGAACTACTACTACTGGAATACCGGTTAATACCGCTTTTTATGCTCAACTAAAGCCCGTTTTTTCCCTATCAGTACCGATATCTATACTTCAAAAGAGATACTGATAGCAAATTAACCCTTTCACTGACAATGACAATATGGAAGCCATAATTTGCAAAGATATTTTTAATTTATTTTAATTCTATTTGATGATATTGGCTAACGCCTTCCGTTACTTTCATTTTCAGTATTTTGAAGTAAGTAGATTTGAGCAGTTTTGCCGAACAGTAATATTTAGGATTTGCAGTCGAATGACAAGGAATCGATTCTCGGCTCCAATGACTTTAAATATTTTAATAATGAGTAGATTTAAGTTTGGTCGATGCCAGTTGCTAAAAATAATAATTATTAAGTCGTTAGCCACGTCAGAGACTCTCGGGCGGCCTGACAAACTCTACTGACACCTGAGGTCAGCCACCCTCATTAATTTGACATAGGTACATAGTACCTACATACATAAGTAGGCACTAGGCAGTATATCGATGTGGGATTTAGTGTAGAGCAAACACTCTTGCTCTACTTTGGCCCAAACTTGACATTAAATTAAACAAAATCCAACCAAAAAGCTTCAATTTTGACACGTCTTCAAACTTTAAAGTCGACCCAAACAACCCACCGTCATAACAGCAGAAATTATGAATAAATCATTCCAGCAGAATCGATACCGGGTGGGCGTGGCCGTTCCTACTCGACGAGCCACTGAGTTTCTATAGGCGTCTCTTTCGGAGGTGTATCTCATTCTCGCGTGTACTGTTGTGTTTTTATGTTTATGTATTATTTATGTTGGAGATACACAGGTACATTTAATTATGTCTCCAATTTGGCCCTATTCGAGTTATGTTTATGATTTACAGACTATTTGTTTATAGCATGGTATTTTTACGCACGCGGCTTTTCTCGTGTGATTTTAGATCTTAATTAGTACAATCGAAGTCGCTGTTTAGACCGTAGAGGTGTAATATATACATAGGTACAGTCACTCACAACTGATTAAATGTAAATGGTTTACAACTCTATATTTTCAGATGTATTTATTTAACACAATATTATTCAAAATTGTGCTCAGAGGTACTCGTATATTATTTTATACAAGCTTTCCCGCCCGCAACTTTGTCCGCGCTGACTACAGTTTCTCGCGAAAAAAGCATCCTATTTTCTTCTATGATATTAAAAAGTTAAGAACCAATGCAAAAGTAGGTAAAGCACAAATGCTCTGGATGTTTATTGACATACTTGTTGTTTCTTTTCCACGGAAACCGTTCTTTACATCGAATAATCAACATTTCCCAGTTTTCTCGTGGAAACTTACAATTTTCCGGGATAAAAAGTATCCTATATTTTATTCATTCCTGGGTATAAGCTATTTATATTCCAAATTTTATCAAAATCCGTCCAGCCGTTATTGCGTGAAAGATACCCAAACAAACAAACAAACAAACAGACAACGTTTCACTTTTATATATTGGTAAGGATTGTATCAGGGTGAAATATTAATTTTAATTTATAAAACATGACGCAAAATGTGAAGGTACATTTATTTTTGGCACATTTAGATAAACAGAACTTCGTTTACTATTTATACAAAATTACAATGCTTATTTACATAAATTAGATAATCAGTACCTACGTTTACGTTTTATTGTTTGTGACTGTACACCGCAACACAATACCTACACTACAGTCTTCAAGTAATCGGGTAAAAATAGGGAATTCCTTGATAGGTAAAACAAAGAGGTCTACAACCTTTTCATAAACAAAAACGAATAAACAAGGTGTTATCGGGTTAATCTCGTGATAAACCGAACTGTGCAAGTGTGCGTGGGCAGCGTGCGTGACGGACGAGTTAATGTAACAGGGTGGCATTTCCAGCGCTTAATAATTATTTTATGATGGTTTTTCAATGATAATTGAAGAATTAAAGGTAAGGAGGTAAAGTGTATGTGTTCGCTGTCGTATTTATTTATTAAATTATGTCTAATAGCTTTATTATGGTAAAGAGATTACATTTATGACGTGCAGAATATTTGATAAGACCGACTTTGTAACCTCCATAAGTCCTATCACGGTTCTTATCTACCCCCCTCGTGCTTTATTTGCGAAACTATTGTGCCTAAAATTATGAAAAACAAACTGACTATAGTTCTTTACTTATAGATTACAGGAAAACTTGTAAGAAGTCTATGGTTTTAAAATAACACGGTAAATCTGGTTTTTATTAATTACATTACTTAGGTTCCAACTATCACATAACCTTCTCGGAGTGTTCAAGCAGCACTCCACGAGAGTCCTAAGTCTGGATTCAGTTCTCAGTTAGTCATAATTAGTCGGAAACCCCCTAGTTATGTCTCAATGACCATTCTATAATATTTTAATTGTTACTCTGTATTATGTAGGTATCATTTTGCAATTCATATACAATCTGTGATAATGTTAATCTTACAGATTTGATATTTTATGTTAAAAAAAACAGTTGCGTATATTAATAATTAATTATGTTAAAACTGTCAGTTGAAAGAAAAAAAATATGCTAATTACAATACAAAATCTACAAATAGAATTTCTCAGATATAAAGATAGTATTACGTGGGTATATTTCAATATCAATATAAAAAAAGTAGAAAAAATAGTAAAATAAAGTAGTAAAAAAATATTAGTAGTAATAGGAGTAGTAGTTAAAGTAGTAAGTAGTTAAGTTTAGTTTGTTAGTTGGTTTTTTAAAGTACCTACACGAAACAGAAAAGGAATTACTTTAGTTGTCTGTCCCAACGATAAATAAAACAAAAACAAAAAACTAAACAATTTGAATAATCCAAAAACTGAAAATATATTTATCAAAGTGACAAAATAGATAGATAAATAATACTATATTGTACACCAGTACAACACAAGCTGCTCTTTATATAGTAGTAATTTATTTATTCGCAAACAATCACCGTAACCGTAAACCATCTCAATCAAAAACTTCATAAAACAATGAAATGAAAGGATTTCCTTTCACATCTGCCATTCACTTAATTAAATTGACTAACTGTGCAAAGTAATTGCAATAAAGTATAGTGTAGTGCATTATAAATAACTTGGATTTGCACGTGACTCTCTCTCTCTGCATGGGATTCCAGTTAGAGAAGGATTTGATCTGTAATTTAAAACTTTGAACTCAAATGGATTTACTGTATGTGTAGGTAAAGTGTAGCATTTTTACAAGGACACTTGTTTTACGAAGAAAACCGGTATTTAAACATTAATTTTAATATTTATATAAACTATATTTTGAGTTTTGTAAAGATAATTGATTATTAAATAGTTCATAATTAATTCTTATATAGGTCACGCACATCAATAACACTTTTTTACCACAGATTTACCTACATACATTCAGGGTTACCTACATTCTAGGCTTCTAGAGCTAGGAAGTAGGTACAACTTCAAAAGCAGACCAGAAATTAGGTTATGACTTAGATGGTCTGATTTTGACTACAAAAAAATAAAAAAATGTAATATATTATTCTCTTGACGTTTTAAGTGAAAGGAACAATAGCCGTACAATGTCTAATTCCCAAATTAGTACAAGAGATCCCTTCTATTTTTCATTTTGCGTATTCTATTTTATCAATGCAAAACAATGCATAACAGACATACTCCCATTACAAGTATACGTATAGTTATGTATATGATACAATAAGTACCTTTAAATTCCGTTATAAGCTTATAAAATAATTACGATTTATTAAGTTTAATGGCTTCATCTTGGATGCAGCCGTTCCATTAGGTCGTAACTGCACTGTAACAGAACTGCAACAATTTATAAAAAAGTTATTATATCTGTTTGGGTTTGAGATAAATCCTTTTTAAATCAACTCATATTAAGTAAGTACGGTAAGTGCTGGGATATGTCTGTTGCTATTAAAAGTCAGTACATAATTAGAGCACATTAGTTTTGGCCCACACACATAATTAAACTTTTTAATCTATTTATGACTAGCTGTCTCGCATTAACTGTGTGGTGATTTTTGTGGCATAAAAGTATTTACTTATGTGGTAATTATACTTACCAAAATACATAGTGACCCTTTTAATAGGACATCGGGCCACAGTAACCAGAAGATATAACCTGGCATTAATTTGGGCCAGAAACACTAGTCATGGTCCTATATATAGTACCGTGGGCTCCACATGGTTTAAATATTTCTTCAGAATTCAGAAATCATGTGCCGAAATGATTGTTATCAAAACTTTACTGCAAATATAACCGTCTCCTTCTCTGAAGTCGATTAAAAAGGTTCTTTCATGTGCCAAAAAACATTAAATTATTCAATTGGATGCCAATTTCACTGAATAGGTACTACAGAACCCTGAAGATTATCAACTAACACTAACTTGACTAACTTTTGTTTATTATTTAAGTGCAATTAAGATTTTAATTGAATTAATTTGTCTTAATGATTGTTATTAGCATTGCAGTAATTTATACTTTACTGTTGACTCATTAGGTACCTACTTTAAATTATTCTTTCTCTGCTCTTAATTTATAGCTGCTTCTGAAGGCCTCTGCTGCAAGAGTCAGCCTGTGAAAGTATCTATTACAACTTTGACACATTTCAACAACCAAGCAGTAGTGTGCAAAGAAGGTTGACTATAAGAAGAGAAAGAGAGAGTCTACCCCCTACATATTGCTCTAGTAATTACAATGTTAAAAAGGTACCGTTAGCAAAAACACATAAAATTTAATCTGTAATTAACGACCTCGTGAAACCACTCATTAGCGGCTCATTAAGGCCGTAGGTATGCGTTCAAAAACGCAATAAAATCAGGACTCAGTAAAAGTATATTAAAATGATGGTCGTGAAAAAAAAGAGTGGAATAAGTACCTACCCTCAAGTATGTGGAGTACCTACCTTTATACTACTTAAGCTAAGCCACACCGTTACTGAGAGAGTAGCGGGCGTACGAATAATCTATGTAACTTATTCGTATGCAGCGGGCTCAAACAGGTCGTGGCTGACGAACCACATGTGAAAGGACATAGTTTTTTTTAACGTGGGCAAAGCCGCGGGGTAGTTCCTAATCAATAAACATTTATGCAAAAATAATAATTACTTACCTATGTATGTAAGTACCTACTTAGAATATTTTATAGTTGATATCTACTTATATCCATACGATTATATAAAAGTGAATCGTTGTCTATTTGTTTGTTTGTTTGGAGAGCTTTCACGCGATAACGGCTGGGCTGATTTTGATGAAATTTGGAATCGAGATAGCTTATACCCTGGAATAAAACATAGGATACTTTTTATCCCGGAAAATGGTAATTTTCTACTGGAAAACTGGAAAATGTTGATTACTCGCTGTAAGAAACGGTTGCCATGGAAACAAAATAACAAGTCTGTCAAAAAACAAATATCCTAGAAGAACAGGATACTTTTTTTCGCGATAAACAGTAGTCCACGCAGACGAAGTCGCGGGCGGGAAAGCTAGTCTTATAATAAAGCATTAAGTCAGTGTCAAAAAGTCTGTACAATGAAGATAATTAAAAGAAATGATCTAGGGTACTTAAAATAAGCTACTGCAGAAGAATGTACCTAACATTTTAAAAATAGTGACTGTCTGAGTTTTTGTTTGTTTGTTTGTCTGTCTGTATGTTCGCGCATCACGTAAAAACTACTGGACCCATGATGATACGGCTCACTATTGGATAGCTTGGTTTGACTTAAAAACTGGTCTACTTGGTATCTCAAACCGATGAGTAGAAGTAGAGTAATCGATAAAATCTAATCAAAGGCTGAACGAAATTTGTATTTTTTTTCTTTATAGGGTACTTTTGATCCTGGAATAACATATACACATACACATACTTTTATCTGCGTGTTGTGTTAGATTAGATATTTAACAATATGTAAGTACAATTGGGCGATTTACATTGACTTTTAATGTAGATGAATAGACCTATCTATAGATCAGGTTAAAGGAATAAGATACTGCACGCTTTAATATCAAGTACACAAAAACTGGACTAAATACACCACAGGCAAACAGCGTCATTCCCACCGCCGTCCTTCATGTGCATCAATAACAAAGATAGAGAGACATACACAGACTGTAGCGCGAATGAGAGTCACTGCTAACACGTGCTACACAAAAGCACTCCGATTTTGACGAAGGCCAATGAAGGCCAATTGTGTGCGTTGCACCTAATTTATTTAATTGGATTTGGAGATACCCTTGTTTTTTTTCTGAATTTTGAGGTGCGGTTACGAATATTTTCTACAAACTTACGAAATTTCAGCTCTCACTTAATAATCCCTAAATAAAATGCCTGTGACGTGCAGACGAACGAAATTGACTACGGAACCTTAAAAAATATCATTCCGTGCTGAAACTAAGGTCTACTGATTTTCCCAAAATAAATACTAAAACCGCACAGAAATATAAAAAAAAATATGGTGCTCAGGTAATTCATTTGATCCGGAAATCGTCACTTACAATCATTAAACGGACACAAACCTGTACGTATGTTATACCGATGTGTGTAAACTAGTTATGTCTCTGTGGCTCAGATCACCAGCCCGTGTATATGCGGACTAAACGGTTGTGTGAGAAGAATGTCTGCATGTGTGTGGGTTTAAAAAGGCGTGCATTAGAATTTATTGTGTCAATAATGAGACAGCCCTGCCGCCGTGTGGGCTAGGGTTGATCTAAAGGGTTGAGGGTTAATAAGATCGACATAATATTATTATTACAAGTTTTTAAACTGACATGATCACTGACACTAAGGCAACTTTAGAAACGGGATATTTACCATGCATATGTGGCAGGCAGATAGCTGATCCGCCATTTAATTAACAGCCTAGCCTGTTCACTAAATGGTGCCATTAAATTAACGGCCTGAATCTATTTCATCCATTCAATCAAACAGCTAGGCAAATGACTTATTACTTTTAACTACTAGCCTAGACTTAGGCGCCGTTCAGATAGTGGCCTGGATGATATTCAGACTTTCAATGAAATTTCGTTTGCAAACTACTATGTTTGACAGAATAACGACTTTCTTTGTCACATAGTCACCCTATTGTACGAATGACCTAAACAATCAGCCAGCCAGTTCATTAAATGTTATACGGCTGAATATCATTCAGCCTTTTTTATTTCCGATATTTGGGCACTGTTGCAAGCGCCATGATCGATGCAGGTGGCCATTTTTTAAAGCTGACAATTGATCTACCTAAAATATTGGAATATTGGAAACTCGAAACAAAAGATACACATGATAAATATCTAGTTTCTAATGTTGACTTAATACGTTCTAATAAAGTCGTGTTTTCGATACTTTCAAGGAATTCCAACTGTATATTGCCGTTAAATACATTACTATCTTTATAGTACATAGTGTGTATAATTCAATGTATTCTATGACATAGCTCATGATTTCATATTAAAATGTGAATATACTTGAATCAAGTGACAACCCTAAGGCCAATAACAAAATCAGAGGCGGCTTGGTACAAAGAGGCCGCTACACGCACCAAAGCTTATCTCTAGCGGGGTAGCCGCGAGATACTGCGCCGTCGGTGCAGCGACATCACAGCCCTGGTTCCCTACTCGCGTCGTGTAGTAGGTATCCCAGATAGTTCGGTACCTAGATGATATACATCAGCTTTTACCCGTAACTTCGTCCACGCGTACTAAAGTTTATTGCAATGAA
Source organism: Alsophila aescularia (assembly GCA_946251855.1). Taxonomy (NCBI): domain Eukaryota; kingdom Metazoa; phylum Arthropoda; class Insecta; order Lepidoptera; family Geometridae; genus Alsophila; species Alsophila aescularia. Next base: position 27,114,009 of record OX276384.1, read on the forward strand.
AAGTATCGCATGTCCTTCCCCAGGGTTCAAACTATCTCCATAACAAATTTCATCAAGATCGGGTCAGCTGATTAGTGGTGAAAAGGTAACAAACAGACAAAGAGACAGAGGTTATTTAACTTTTATAATATTCAGTATTGTACAATTATTTATTCTGTGGTCTTACCTAAACTAACTTGGAAATGACTTAAGGCTTCCCACTACATGACTTTTATGAGGTTCTATACATACGTTGTTCTCCGTGCACATAAGAAGAAGAAGAAGAAGATAAGAAGAAGAGATCATAAGACTTTAGTATCTATAAGTAATTTATCTTGTTACAGTTTACTGTGGTCTTCAATTAAGAGTTTATTTAACTACTAGTTGTGCCCCGCAACTTTGCCCACGTGGATATTTTTCCGGGTTAAAAGTAAAAATAAATAGCCTAAGAAATGTCCAATGATGCAATATTTCCTTAACAGAATTCAAGATTAGCCATTTAGTCCATAATAAGTTAGTCAATGGTTTGTATGTACAGTACAGATCAATTTGTTTTTTTTTTATTTAATTGTAAAGTCCTTGTAATTTTGAGCCTAGGGTAGGCGAATTGTGAAACCGTAATGCTCACCCGATATCATAAATCAATAAATCAAAATACAGAAAAAGCAGTGGTTCTGAAGCTTCACAAAATTGTCAAGCCTCCACTGGTACATCAATATATTTTTTCAAGTAAGTCCTCTCAGAAGTTGTACAAACAGGCTGGGTTGTGGCCGCGGCCTCCTTTGGCGGTCCCATACCCGTCTTTAAAATAAAAATACACCAGGACAGGTTTCACTAAAAAGAATAAAAGCACGTATTATTTTTAAAGTTAATTTAGTTTAAAGTTGGAAGAATGTGCAAGAGGAGAGTTATAATGCTAACTCTGAGTGAATAATTTATATGTTTTTAAGCTTTCGTACCTAAGCCAGCTACCAGTTGACAGCGTACATTTACATGTTTTTAAACTTTCGTACCTAAGCCAGCTACCAGTTGACAGCGTACATTTATATGTTTTTAAACTTTCGTACCTAAGCCAGCTACCAGTTGACAGCGTATATTTACATGTTTATAAACTTTCGTACCTAAGCCAGCTACCAGTTGACAGCGTACATTTATATGTTTTTAAACTTTCGTACCTAAGCCAGCTACCAGTTGACAGCGTACATTTATATGTTTTTAAATTTTCGTACCTGAGCCAGCTACCAGTTGACAGCGTACATTTATATGTTTTAAAACTTTCGTACCTAAGCCAGCTACCAGTTGACAGCGTACATTTATATGTTTTTAAACTTTCGTACCTAAGCCAGCTACCAGTTGACAGCGTAAATTTATATGTTTTTAAACTTTCGTACCTAAGCCAGCTACCAGTGGATAGCGTACATTTATATGTTTTTAAACTTTCGTACCTAAGCCAGCTACCAGTTGACAGCGTACATTTATATGTTTTTAAACTTTCGTACCTACCCCAACGGTTGTCATAACAGGTAGGACTCACTGAAGACTTTTGTCTTGAAACTTTTCGGTATTGGCAACGAAAAGAGTCGACGAAGTTTCGCAAATGCTGCCCAGCCCAGCTGTATTCTTCTTCTGCTGTATTTTCCCAGCGGGTCTCTCTCTCAAAGTTGTTTTTACCTGTTGCAAAGTTTGCCTCAAATAAACATACTCCTGAACAACTTCGAGAGCAGTTCCGTTAACAGCAATTGGTTCCGAAATAACATGTTCGTTGAATACATTTAGTCTAAGTTCATCCGGAGACCAATGCTTTGAGAAGAATCAGCGAGGCTGTCCAAAATCTGTTGCAAGTCTTGTAACGTTTCTACCACAACGACGATGTCATTCGCGAATATCAAGTGTGAGATATACTCACCGTTAATGTTAATGTCATATCCTTTACAGTCCAAAGTATTAAAAATAGATCCTCCAATGCATTTGAGAACAATTTCGTCTTTTTTGAGAATACATTTCTTTAAACCTATTTTGACATAAATAGTCATAGTCCCCTTGTCTCACACCTCGATGCAGGGAGATATGCTTAGTTTGCTGGTTCTGTACCTGGACGGTAATTGTGGTGGCGTCATAAAGACATCTAAACACTTGGATATACCACCAGTCGACTTGGCATCGTTGCTGGGACTCCAACACAGTTCAAGTCTCGATAGAGTCAAAGACTTTCTCATAGTTCACAAACGCCAGGCACAGGGGCTGATTATACTCTTCTGTCTTCTGTATAATCTGCCGCACTTTATGCATGCGGTCTATGGTGCCGTATCCTCCCCGAAACCCGTGGCCCAATTCCATAACTTGGCTACAATCGGATTATCACTTTTTTCATAGCAAATTCGACTCTATCGCAAGGCATTAGTGGCTGCGATACTGAGAATTCGATTGAAGCCAAGTTATGGAATCGGGCTGCCGGTCTGCTCTGTTGGCTAGCATTCATCGAATCTCCGCGCAAGACTATTCGTGAATCTCGAAAACAGCTTGTAGATATGACTCAGGAGGGAAATGGGCCAATGGAAAATTAGTTAAATAGACTTAAATGAAAATGTTGCATAAAGTTAGGATGAGATCGAAATTCGTTACATAAAAATTATTTTCTCGCTAAACGTATGGATAAAGGGTCAGATACAAAAGGCAGTATACTCCTAGCCACCGGTAGTTTAGGCTCCGCTTCGCTACCAGGGGTTTCAGTTTTTAATAATATTTATATTTAGATGTAAAAAATACATAGTGTTTGTGAAATAATATTTCATTATTGTCGCAGCTTGACTATAAATAAATAAGTTTTGACTCATTTTTCCGAGGACAAACACTAAAGGCGTTTAACCCTTTATTCCCAATCGCTCACCCTTCAAATTCAAGGAAAACATTGCGCGAAGCGAAACTGTAAAATTAACGCACGGTCCCTAACACTGAAGATAAAACATTGAAATGTGACCTCTAACCACAGGGCAAACATATTGTCTTTACCTCCACCCGTCTTCAAAGACCATAATCCCTTCCACACCTTTACGAAAAAATATATATTTTGAGTGTTAAAAAGGTTTATACGACACGGGAATATGGGTCGTAAGGTGTACCTTGTTGATTTTGCCCAGTGTTTGTAAAGGACGGAGGTTTAAATTAGCGAGTACTACCGCGGCGACGTCTTAAAGACTTGGAGGGGTAATATTATGGGTAAATATGGCCATGACCAAATACTGGCCGGTCAGAAACGATTGTTGGCGGCTCGTCGCCGTAGTGGCTGTTTACTGGTAGTTAACAGAACGAGAATTTGTCAGGAGGAGAGCTAAATTGGTCTGTGGCGCCTTAACCTCTGGGAGGTTAGAAAACCTGATGTAGTTAATTATAGGAAGAAACAAGAAGGTTTAAACCTTCTTGGGAGGAGATAGGAACTATTTGAGAAAAGCTGCCAATTGAAGTGCTATGGGTGACCGTACTTGGTGTTGTTATGATTGTTATGTCAAATGTGCGTTCCTAAATTGAAGAAATTCTTGGCCCGATTGGAAGTGACAGGACAATCCGATTCATTATTACAGTATAATAGCTGCGCCCCGCGGCTTTGTACGCGTACAAATCTCCCCCCTCCCACCATCCTCTTCTTCCTCCTCCCCCACTCCCCTTCCCTCTAAAACCCCTATCAAATACCCCCGAATCCGTTCTCGAGATATCACCAAAAAAGCCGTTTATACAAAACGTATATGAGAAAATGAATTTTCTACTTTTTGTTCATTTTATTCTAATATACAAAAAAGGTTTTTTAAAATATTTTTTAAATGTTTTTTTTGTAATTGTTTCTTTGTTTTATGTATTTAGAAGATAAGGAAGCAGTAGTGATCCGTGTTATTTTTAAAACCGCAGGTACAGCTAGAATGTTATAAATGTGAAAGTTTGTGTGTATGTTTGTCTAAAATGCGCTAAAACGGCTAAACATAATATATATATATATATATTATGATATAATGTGGCACTTATATCCTTTAGGTCCTGGAACAGCACTTTTCATGATCATCTGCGCGTGTGAAACCGCGTAGTTACAGATACGAGTAAGTGTTACCACCGCAGCGCAAGCTCACTGAGTCACACTCAGTGAGCTTGCCGTGAGAATATAAATTAGTACAAGTCATTAAGAATGTTATCAGTGGATCGTACAGTACCATTACACGGTTCTAGTGCTACTGGGCTATGTGGGGCCAGCGAATAAGCGGTGGATTATGATGGTCTGTAGTGGTGTAGCTCTTTTCTGCAAGAGTCCAAAGTCAAAGTATTTACTATCATCATCATCCTCGTCCGCTTGTTTCCACCCACTGCTGGGTATAAGCTTCCACTCCATTTGTCTCTGGACTGTGCCGACCTCCTCCAGGTCTTTTTTTTGGCCACCTCAATGTCGCTGACTCAACTGGCAGGTGGTCTGCCAACTCTTCTTTCATTTGCCCTCGGCAATCATTCCGTGAGGGCTCAACTCCACCTGCCATCACCACGCCTCGCCAAAGTATTTATTGTAAATAGGCAAAATAATAGCACTTTTAATAAGTCAAAACTTAACATCTAATAAACAAAGATATTTTTTTTACAAATACTTAGAACGAATCAATAATTTACGTAAACTATGTATTCTTTGCGTTCGAAAAGGAATTTCCCTTTCATGTGCTGACTCAGAGTTGAATCTCGCATAGGAAAGGGAAATACCCTTCTGACTCTCACCATACGCCAGAAGAGAGCACCAAGAAACTCTACGGGAATGTCATGTCCGACTGGGGAAGAGATTTTTTAACTCTATGATTTTTTTATTATTTAATGAAGATAATAAGATAATTTATCAAGTTCCAAATCAAAATTTTATTCACTAAAACACGGGATAATATAGATCTGTCCATTTAAAAATATATGTTTTATTTTATATCTTTACCAGCCGTGATGACACGGTTATTAACATAAATCAGGCCAATTTATACAAATTGGTTGTTTTCTGATCTTCCAATCTAACCTGCACTATTAACAGTGCCAGAGATCAATTGCAATCAGATTTTGATTATCGTGTGCAAGCTAAATTGCAAATATAAATGCCGCGCATTACGGTCAACTCTACCGTATCAATTGCAACTGTCCAAGCCGAGGTTCGTACCCCCTGGGTGCCCTTGAGCAAGTGGTCAAAAACTTAACTTTGGCGTGCGCCTTCTGCGTGACGCATAGCGGCGGAGCGCTATTGCGCCCGCCCCACCGTCCGGTGACGCTGTAGAGCTCAGTCATAGACCAACAGCACATATCCTTTCTAAAAAAAAGAAAACTACTCTACCGTCTCAGGTATCTCAGTTTATACAAATCGATTTCAATCCATACCAATATATATAAAAGTGAAACGTTGTCTGTTTGTTTGTTTGTTTGTTTGTTTGGGGAACTTTCACGCGATAACGGCTGGAATGATTTTGATGAAATTAAGAATGGAGATAGCTTATAACCCTGGAATAAAACATAGGATACTTTTTATCCCGGAAAATTTTAAGTTTCCACGGGAAAACTGGAAAATGTTGATTACTCACTGTAAGGAACGATTGCCATCACAAAATAATCTGTGACTGCCATGGAAACGAAATACCAAGTCTGTCAAAAAACATCAAGAGTGATGCTATATCTACTTTTGCATTGGTTTTTAATATCCTAGAAGAACATAGGATGCTTTTTTTCGCGATAAACAGTAGTCTGCGCGGATGAAGTCGCGGGCGGGGAAACTAGTATTTTATAATTCCGGCAACATTGACATTTATGTCAAGAGATCTCGTTGATGTCTTTTCGAGGAGCATTTTTTTTACAAAAATTGAATCCCGTGTGGCTCTAAATTAAACATATAACGAGTGATTTAAGATTTTTGACCGAGCGAGCGCGAAGCGCGAGCGAAGCGTCTCCGTTTCAGCTTGGGAAAAAATGCTTTCGTATGTCCGGATGTCCGTCTGTCCGGTTGGATCTCTGTTCTCTTTACAGGTCGCATTTCTCAACCGATCTGGACGAAACTTGGTATACAGGTTAAACGAATTTTTAGAATTTTTCAGTCGTCGGGGATTTTTGTTTTTTACTTACCCCAACAAGGGGTAAAAAGGGGGCTACTGAATATCTCTACCTTATTAGATCAGATTTCGATTGTTCTTTTTTATTAGAAAGGTAGGTAAAGGTAAAGGTAGTAACTTTAAATTGGTCTCATAAAAATTTGGTGAAGATCTGATGAGGATCTTCGGCGTGATGAGCAGAATAACTCCTCAAAATGCAGTAAATTTCTCACTTTTAGGTTTCTACCAGTGGAATCATCTCTTTACCCACTAGCTAGGGATTGATGGACCACCTTGGTTATTAATGTCAGTTTTACAATAAGTAACTAGATGGCGCTACTGTGCACCGCTAGATTGTTTTGCAAAAAAGTATGTACGCGCGAGGTACCTATATAGCTTACAGCCACTAGTTAAAAACTTTTAACTTTTTTTTTCGTCTCATGGCTAGTGATCCTAGATACGTAATCAAACGGTCGCGGGTTCGAATCCTGCAAGGTGCAATCATTTGTGTAATGAGCAGAAATGTTTGTTTCCCGAGTCATGGATGTTATAATATTTGTATCTATGTATGTTTATCCGTTAACTTACCCATAGTACAGGGTATCCTAGTTTGGGGCTAAGTAATTGGTGTGGAATTGTCCCGAATATATTATTATTATAGGTATTATTATTAATTGATGCCTTAGAAAACTCATAATGTTTTTTTTACATATTTTATATCGTATGCAAAACCTCTGATACCTCTTTCCGCCAACGCATACCAACTCTACTTCTCAATTCGTGGCCCAACAGTCAAAGATCAAGATTAAAATCAATTTGCTTTCATTTGACGTCTATATTCGCTTATCGGGCGCCATCTTGGAATTTGTAAAATAAAATAAAAACCAATGAATGTCGAACGGTACTACAGTTGGGACTTTATTGTTATCGATGGGAACCGAACAACACGGCTATGCTGCTTGATCAATGAACACAAACGCATTGATTTTATACTCTTTGATTGAAACAAACAAATAAATTAGTATGGTGAAATTATGATAACTAATTTAAAACATCAACATAATTTAAGGCGTTCTTTATGAGAACAAGTTTTAAGAATGACAACAATGGTATTATTTAAGCGTTTCTAATGATAATTTTCACAAGTTTGTTGACTTTTTTTTTAAATTATTTTGTTACTGTAATTGATTCTTCGTAGTTATTTCGTTAGGCACAACACGACTGTTAATGAAAGCTTATAATAATTCAAAAAGTACCACAAGTATACGTGCAAGTGAAAGTGAGTTCTCGAGTGGAGAACACGTTTAGGCAAACGTAGTGTAGGAAGCCCTGTGGCCAGGTGGAGTGACGACCTGCGAAAAGCGGCTGGTAGAAAATGGATGAGGAGAGCTGAAGACCGAGCTCAGTGGCGTGCATATGAGAAACCTACGTCCAGCAGTGGACAGATATAGGCTGATGATGATGATTATAAGCAAGTGAATGCGTGTATATCAATATATGCAAGACAATTCACACCAATTACCTATCCCCAAACTATAAAACCCTGTACTAACTAGACAACGGATAAACAAAATAAACACATAAGCTACATAATATTTGATTGAGTTATATTCATTTCGTATTTATACATTATTACCTACATTGTAATTCATTTTTTCCGTCTCTCCTCTGACCATGACCACAGAATAAATAACAGTACTCAATAATCCCTCCTTTAACACCCAAATGCCAGCATCAAATGTCCGCTACCTACGATAATTAGGTAGGCAGCACATCGAGTTCGAATTACTACATTTTTTGTCAGATCATTGTCATTGTCATAAACCCTTTTTCCTACGGACACGGTAGCGCGGGATCTGTCAAAACTTGTTTTATAATGTCAAGTTTTTTGAGTTATCGGCCGGCTTGGGGTTGGGGCACACTGAGTGCAAATGAAGTGTGAAGAACTGCCAGTGTTAAATGATGAAATGTTATTTTTTGCCATTAACATAATACTTAAAGAAAATAGTTGATGCTTAAGTACCTAGTTATTTTACTGTAGATAATTCTAGAAGCTGTATTCCGTGTTTTCCCGCGTGGTCAAACTCCAGGGTAAAACGTAAAAAAAAAACTCATTATATAAAATCCCCAATACTATAAATGCGAAAGAAGCTCTGTCTCTATCGTCTGTTTGTTACCTTTTCATGACTAAACGGCTGGACCAATCTTGATGAAATTCGACAAGGAAATGGAATCCATCACGAGGAAGGACATGGCTATAGATATTAAATAAATAAATCAATAAATAAGAAACACCTCTCACTAGAACACCAGCTTTAATCCTCAAAATCCATAATCCGACGTATGACGTTATTAAATATCTGTATTCGACAGCATCTGAATACCTGGTTAGCCACCTGTCCGGTGAAGAGACGGGTTCTGTTTTGGCATGACATCACTGAACTCTGCAAGAACCACTGGATGAGCGCTTTTTCAACACCCAGATGTCTGATCAAAATTAATTTTCAAAGATAGAATAGGCTAGAACTGACAGAATGTTTAAAATTATTTTTCAAAGTGTACAAACTGTATGTGTACTAGTCGGTGATCGGGTGGCGATATATCGCCAACACGCCTCATTGCGACAATGTTTCTTTTTCAATCCATCTACGAATTTAAGTTCTGATCCAACTAGTATCTAGTTTTTAAATGAAAACAAAACTATATATATATTTGTATGAAAAGGTTAATTTTAACGTCCATTACACCCTTATATATATACCACCCTTATAAATCTCCAACTGAAAATTCCCGCATACGTGAGTTCTTTTTATAGTAAGTCTTTTACAACACAAGCAGTCCGGCTTTGGAATTCTTTACCAGTCTCTATTAGGAAAGCTACATCACTGCACATTTTTTAAGACCGTGTCAAGAATCTGTACTTGTCAAGTTGTTAATCTGTTGAATGTAATATAATATTTATTATTATTTTATGTTAACAGTAGGTGTATATTATTATTTTGTATGTATTATTATATTGTAATAAATATTTATGTAATTTGTATTACTCATTATATATGTAGGTATATTTTTATAATTCTGCACACTACCATCCTTTGTAACAGCCTGTGTGTCTCTATTCTACGGTTGCCTGGAAGAGATCGCTGCTTAGTGATAAGGCCGCCGATTGTTCTATGTTAAAACTTGATTATTATATGATCAGTTCATTTCTTGTGCAATAAAGAGTTATCTATCTATCTATCTAAGCAGTCATACATTTTAATTTTTCAATCGCTAAACTTCTACATATAATGCTTTTATTTCCATGAGTTCTATTTAACTTTTGCTGTCACATGATTAAAACTTCACCATTAATATATCAATAATAAAATAAACACGAAAAAAATAATATAATCATCGTCATCAGCCCGTGTCAGTCCACTGCTGGGCATAGCCTCTCAAAGCTCGCTACTGGGCCCGATCTTTCCAACCGCCTGCCTTGCAGGTATGTATTCAAGCTTAGCGATTAAGAGATGATCTAATTCCCCCGCTATATGACATACTTTGACTTTCGTAGGCCGTCACGTACTGACCGTGTGAAGGAATTTGTCTAAAACAAATATTTTCACATGATCGAATCGATGGAGCCGCTGTGGACTGAACGGGGAGTGTTTGTTGACGAGGTATTCTTTATTAGATTAGGCTTAAAAAATTAAAAACAACCATTTTCATTTACAGGGTCAATTCTTGCTTGTACGATGTTAATGTTTGACAGACTGTCTATTTTTGGCTTTTATTTCCATGTAAATCTAGATTGTCTATTATTATTAAACTCGTTACATTTTCTTACGGCGCGGCCTTTGCGTTACAATACCATAAAAAGATAATTAAACCAACTTTGGCCTCTAAGTAGAGACAGCCCCATTAATTATTTTAACGATAAATCTATACTTATAATAAAGCATTAGGAACGAAAAAGTCTGTACAAAGAAGATAATTAAAAAATAAATGGTCTAAGGTACATAAAATAAGCTACTGAACAAGAATATAAAATTTTAAAAATGTGTGTCTGTCTGTCTGTATGTTTGTTCGCGCATCACGTAAAAACTACTAGACCTATTGCGATGCGGTTTTCACTGATGGATAGCTTATGTTTTGACTTAAAAACTGGGGTACTTTATATCTCAATCCGATGAGTAGAAGCCGAGCAATCGATAAAAATATTTTTGGCGGCTGAAGGAATTTTGATCAAATGTTGATATTGTTGTTTTAGGTCCTGGAATAGCACAAAGAGTACTTTTAATCTACAGGAATGACCACGCGTGCGAAGCCGCGGGCATCAGCTAGTATACAATAATTGTATTATTAATGCAAGTAAAAACAACATCAGTTTAAAAAATATACATATAAACTTCAGGTTCAACCTTGTTTTTGTAACAGATTTATCTATTAAAATATACATATAAAATATACATTTTGAGGGTTTATTGTTTGCTCACGTCCGTAGGACTCAGCCCTCGATGTCCTACACGTGACCCTCGGGTGGTGCCAATAGAGCAATCGAATCACCTGGTGGTAGGCTTTGGCCGCCGGCTTTTTATATTATTCTGCACAAAGTCTTAATGTCAAACGATTTGTCGTGTTCCATAATGATGTTCAGGGAAGCCGTCCGGATGAGTTGTAGGATGCAGTTGTGTTGGAAGGGTGGACCGTGATCGAAATCATGGTGTTTCTGCGTCGGAGGCCTTGCTTTGGAGGGTAGCGGGATCCGAAGCACGGTGTTCTCTGCTGGCCGCCCGCAAGTTGTAGGGGGCCCAAGTAGTAGTTTAGCCAGCTACGAAAGGCTGCCCCGCCGCTTGTGAAAAATCCTGAAATGATCCATTGGGCCGGCTGGCGACCGGATGTGAGGAACTGATGTATTATTTCAGGGGGGTTCGGGGGTCCCCGCGGTCTCCACGCAAGTTCTTCAATGGCGTAGTTATGCCTTGACTTCCGTGGGTTAGCCATTCCGACATCTCGTTTGCTATTACTCGTCCAACCTATTCACAAAAACACATCATGAAAAAAGTCCAAAGAAGATATAAGTTAAAACGGCAGATGCACGTCCTCTCTCTTAAAGTGGATCTTGCGAATATTCGCGGGATTCACTCCAATCTCCAACCGGTCCATTATCATCTGGAGACCTCTAAGCCCCACTTGTTCTTGTTGTCGGAGATGTCCAGCTGATACGGCGTACTTGGATTACCCAGGCTATATCTTGGAGCATCTATTTATCCCAAATGCCGGCGTTTGTGTATACGTCCGTGATGACATTTGCTGTCTGCGTCTCCGAAATCTTGAGCACCCTAACTTCTCAGTGATTTGGGTGCTGGTGGAGACGGGCATAGAGAAAATTATGTATGCTTGTGTGTACCGTTCACACAGCGGAGATCGGGGGACGACTTTATTGGTAGACTATCTAGGTGAGGCGGCAAGTGTGGCCCAACAGCGTTACCCATCTGCTCAATTGGTGTTTTTGGGGGATTTTAACGCCCACCACAAGGAGTGGCTTGTCCTATACCAAAAAACTGACCACGCTGGTAGAGAGACGCGGAAGCTTGCTCTGGCGTTAGATCTCTCTCAGCTTGTGCAGGAGCCGACACGGGTACCTGACCGTGACGGTGACACTGCCAACTGTCTCGACCTGTTGATGACGACTGAACCAGACCGATACTCCGTATAAGTATCCCCACCTCTTGGTAGCTCTGATCACTGCCTGGTTAAGTCCGTCTCAGTGTATTCCCCACCTGATCCTAGGCTTAAGGGAAATAGGCGCGTGTGGAGATACAACTCAGCAGATTGGGATGAGATGCGGCAATTCCTTGCATCGTACCCTTGGCGACAAACATGTTTCATCTCCGTCGACTTGCGCGTCTGCTGTTACAAAGGTAATATGTCAGGCAATGGAATATTTCATTTTATTCAGTGACAAGACTCTTTCCAGCAAAGCTCAGCCTTGGTTTGGATCCAGCTGTGGTCATGCTGTGGCTCTAAAGCGTGTGGCATATCTAGACTGAGCTGATGCTCGAAAGCACAAGTCTTCTGATATTCGGGCTAAGAAGAGAAAATTTAACGTTGCCGCTAAGACCTGCAAGAAGATACTTAGGAAGGCCCATTTTGATCACGTAAGTCGAATTGTGGCCAAACTGGCTTCATACCCCGCGGATAGCAAAGCTTTTTGGTCCCTGGCCAAGTCGGTCGAAGTAAACTTCTGCCGCCCCTCACTGCCACCATTGCTGAAACCTGACGGATCACTAGCTCACACTGCTGGAGACAAAGCGAATTTATTTGCTTCTCTTTTTGCAGAAGCCTCGCATCTAGATGCTTCTGGCAAGACACCTTCCTGCCTTCCTCATTGCGGGGTTTTTATGCCCGAAATTCGCATTCGCCAGAAGGAGGTTCTCAGAACGCTTCGAGCTCTAGATGTGAACAAGGCCAGTGGTCCTGATGGTATTCCAGCGATTGTGTTGAAAAACTGTGGGCCCGAATTGTCTCCCATCTTAACGCGTTTGTACCGCCTCTCTCTTCACTCAGGTAAAGTTCCGAAGAGCTGGAAGCTTGCCAATGTACAACCAGTACCAAAGAAGGGTAGTCGTGCTGATCCGGCCAATTATCGTCCCATCTCGATTACCTCCTTACTCTGTAAGTGTATGGAACGTGTCATAAACATTAGGCTCTTGGCATACCTTGAAGACAATGATCTTCTCAGTGACCAACAATACGGATTTCGCCGAAACCGGTCTACTGGGGATCTTCTCGCGTATGCCACTCACTGAGCGAAGCCATAGAGATTCATGGTGAGGCGCTTGCCGTCTCCCTTGACATATCGAAGGCATTTGATCGGGTCTGGCACGATGGCCTTTTAAACAAGCTTCCCTCATATGGTTTACCTGTTGGCTTATGCAATTGGATAGTTGATTTCTTGTGGGAACGATCTATTCGAGTAGTCTTAGAGGGCTGCTCGTCTGATCAAATGGCTATGAATGCCGGTGTACCTCAGGGATCGGTTCTCTCGGCTACACTGTTTTTACTGCACATTAATGACCTTCTGAAGCCCGGTACCTTTGGGTATGCTGATGATAGTACTGTAGTTGAGAGATACACTTCCAATGCTCAAGCCAGCTGTGACGCTGTCCAGTTTCAGAGAGAGGCTATGGTAGACCGTTTAAATTTAGCCTTAGAAGCCGTGTCCGATTGGGGCGATGCTAACCTAGTTAAGTTTAATGCTACTAAAACGCAAGCGTGTTTGTTTTCTGCTAAAAAGAGTCCTCTACACCGATCTCCGTCTTTCCAAAGTGTAACATTACCAATAGGCGACCATTTGGAGCTTTTGGGTGTCGAACTCACTTCAAACCTGAATTTTGGGTCTTATATTGAATCCAAAGCCAAGGTAGCTGCAAAAAAACTTGGTATTTTGTCTAAGGTTAGGCGGTACTTCACACCGGGACAGCTTTTGAATCTTTATCAAGCACAGGTCCGATCTTGTATGGAGTACTGCTGCCACCTCTGGGACGGTTCTGCCAAGTATCAGCTCGAGTCTTTGGATTCAATTGAGAGACGTGCTATCAGGCTCATTGGGGATGACACTCTGGTAAAGAGTAAGCTTCAAAGTCTGGCGCATCGACGTGAGGTAGCAAGCCTGGCGGTATTCTACAGATTGCACTATTCAGATACTACTATTCACTATTTTGCAGATTTCTTGTTTTTGTGGCACTATGGAGAGTGTGCACAAGAACTGCACAACCTGATTCCCCCATCACCTTTCCATCACCGTACGACTAGACGATCAGCAAAGCGCCACCCTTTCATGGTTGGTTCTTGTGTTGAAATACCTCGCACAAGAACGAAGCGTTACGCTTCTTCATTTATTATAATATTATAAGAACTGCAAAGGAGTGGAATACACTACCCTCGTCAGTGTTTCCGGTAAATTATAACCCCGGTGTGTTCCAGTCAAGAGTGAATAGGTATCTACTAGGCAAGCGTGCTACACTTTCGACCATATCATCGCTTTCCATCAGATGAGATCGTGGTCAAACGATTGCCTAGTCTGTAATTAAAAAAAAAAAAAAAAAAAAAAAAAAACAGATTTATGTATTAAAATATACATATAAACTTCAGGTTCAACCTTATTTTTGTGACAGATTTATCTATTAAAATATACATATAAACTTCAGGTTGAACCTTGTTTTTGTGACAGATTTATCTATCTATTAAAATATACATATAAACTTCAGGTTCAACCTTGTTTTTGTGACAGATTTATGTATTAAAATCCTATCTTAAATTTAAAATTATATTTCTTGTAGCAATTTTTATTTCAATTTAAACGATCATATGAAAAAAAAAAAAAACTGGCACCACAAACTACATTTGCACTCACAAAAAGTAACTTCCGAAAAAAATAACAACAACACAGACCTAAAACCGTCAAGACAGGAGCGCTTTGCCGTAAATCATTAGGGTACCGAGACATATTTTAACTCTGTGGCCGATGACCCAAAGAGAAAAAAAACTTTATTTTTTCTTTTTTCTTTCACATACCGGATATCATCGGCGCGACATTTCGATGGCGACAAAGGTCCGGCGCCTGTTTTTTTGTTTTAAATTCGTTCTAAAACTAAGGAGATGTACAGTTTTTATGTGAAGTAGTAGGTGTCACATTTTAGTTTAGTATTGTTTTTGTAGGATGGAGCTGATACAAAAATTGGCACAAGTCTCGTGTCGTTCGAAATGTCTTCAAAATAATTTTTAAAATCTTATGTTAGTAACTCAGTAAGATTAATTATATGTTTGAGATGTTTCTTTATGTTAAAATTAATTAGTGATTTAAAAGTAAAACGCTTGTTATTTTCTTTATAAAAGTCACATCTAATGTCAATCATTATGTTTCATCTTTTAGATACTTATAATAAAGCAATAGGAACGCAAAAGTCTGTACAAAGAATATAATTAAAAAAGAAATGGTCTAGGGTACAAAAAAATAAGCTACTGAACAAGAATATAACATTTAAAAAATTCGTGTCTGTCTGTTTGTCTGTATACGTTTGTTCGCGCATCACGTAAAAACTACTGGACCGATTGCGATGGGATTTTCATTGTTGGATAGCTTACGTTTTGACTTAAAAACGTTTTGACGGCTGAAGGAATTTTGTTCAAATATTGGTATATTGGTATTTTAGGTCCTGGAATAGCACAAACTGGAATAGTACTCTTTGTGCTATTCCAGGACCTACATTAATTATTAACCTACAGAAATGAAAACGCGTGCGAAGCCGCGGGCATCAGCTAGTATAATCTATATCTTGTTAAGAATTCGAAAAGTCTATCGCACCTGTCATTATTAACAACAAACAGTCTCCACACGCTTATCAGCACAATACCTTTTGAAGATGGCACCAAAATATTTTGGCGATTCGTCACCACTTTCGACAAATTCTTTAAATAGGTACCTTGTCTTTTCTTCACAAAGCATGTTGCAAAAAACGCATTGTCACTGGGCAAAATAGATGTTGGCGAAAAAAATGGGAATACAGATGTCAAATTAATATGACAGCTGTCAAAGTAGGCGTTGTTTGACAAATGATGATGGACGTTTTCGAAATAAATAAAGTTTGAAAATATTTTGAGTTTTGCGGTTTGGCACGTCATGTTATACCTGTGTATGGGGCGGAGTTTAAAATAGTCCTTGTTTTTTTATGTAATTGAGTACTATATTTTTATACAACTGTATTTATTCCAATTTGGTACTTCATGGGCTCTTGATGTTTTTTTCTATCAAATTATAAATCCAATATTTTCTTTCGCTTGATGAAATGTATTATTTTTCTTAAGTGAAATCCTCAATCCCAGCTTTTCAGCACAAAGCAACCTTAAATTTAACATAACAAAATTGATTAATCTCAAACAAAACCAATCACAGATTAAAAACGGGTACGGCTAAATAACCATAATCCCTGCGTTATCTTCTGTCCCCATAAAAGACCTATAAGACGACATCGCATAGAAAAAGGAACAAAAGGGAGTCCTAAAAACTCGAACGTTATCTGTGGCCGGCGCCAGTGGCAGGACAGAGGACTTCTTTTATATTTTTTTCGAGGCAAAAAGCCTTCGGTCCCTGTCGGTAATTGACAGAATTTACGCCTTAGATAAGAGAAGGCTGTGCGTTAACCGGTTTGGAGTTGGTTGGGTCTTGCTTTCGATTTCTTTTAGATAGCTGAACTTTTGGACTGATTTTGAGCCTGCTTATGCAACTGGCGAAAAATGTAACTCATTTTAGAACAACATTTAAGTATTTCATTTTAGATTATTTTTTAAGTAATTTGGCTATTTTTTCAAATATAGAATCATTAGAAGGTTTGCCATAACACAAAATCTGTATTTGAGGAAGGTAAATGAACCAAAATTTGCTAATATAGTTGCGCTTAGGCCGTACTGTCTATCGATACCGAGGAGTTAAGTATGCCAAGTTTTGTAAAGCATTTTTTTATTCGCTAATGTGTACGTTACTGCTATTTTTAATGAGACAGAAAATAAAAGAGAGGCAATTAGTATTGCGTTGAGAAAGCACAATCTTACACTACTCCGCTAGTATTTTTTCTTAAATCTAACATTGTCGCCTAAAAAACGAATGATCAAGCCTAAAAAAGCGCGTTCCCTTAATCCCGGCAGCCATACATTAAGCACGGAGCGCCTTTGATCGCGCCGATGCTTATCGCACCATCTCTACGACTTCCGAATCACTTGGAGGCGCTAAGTTCTTTACACGTCTTTTTTAAATCTTTTCTTGTTAGCCGACTTCAAAAAAGTAGGTTCTCTAGTTGATGTGTATGTATGGAATATTGTTGAAAATCCGTAATATTCACAAATTTAGTCTATATGAGTGTCTAAGCATATGTACCAAATTTTGTGTATGTATGTATGTATGTTTGAAATAATTCTATTTGTAATAGTTTTAGTTTCTTTTAACTAAGGGAATAGTTGAAGTTTCATCAAAATCTGTTCAGTAGTTTAAAAGATATGGGCTGTTAACTGTTTCCAGTATGCCTTTTTTCTTAGCGAACGAAATAAGTAGGTACCTACTTTTAGCCCTACTTTAACGAAAGTAAAAAGTAAGAAATAAAAACTAATTAAAAAAAAAAAGAAACACCGACTTCTAATTGTATAAACCTTAGAAGAAATAAATAATTTAAAAAAGTGCTCTGTGCTTCCTTACCTACTGCGGGTTAGGCGTTGTATAGAACTTCTTTAATTTACATTATTTAGTTTTTTAGAGTTTTATAAGTTTTGAAGTCGGTTTAATTTTATTAAAGTACTTATTAAAAACTAAAACATTTTTTTTTTCTTAAATTTACTTTTTCAATTTTCTAAGGTCTTATTCCTTTATTTTTTTTGATTAAGATTGTTTTAAAATGAACTATTTTGATTGGTTTTGATTACTAATTAGTTTTTTTTGGTTTGTTTTATCGATGTTTACTTATTATTGGGAGGTGACAGCACAGAATTAGTAATAGTACAAGTAAGTTCAGTCAGTTTAAAAATGTTGTTTTATGAATGTTAATGTTTTTTGCAATAAATGAAAAAAAAAGGTCGCCGCCAAACATTTGTTAATTAGGTAAGTAGAAACTTTTTGCTGTTGCATACAGCTACAGTATTATCATGACGAAATTCATAAAAACAATTTAAAAAAAACAATATATCGCCTAGTTTTCAAACTGTCACTTTATCCTGGGTACATCTACATGTACACTTCTACACTAATATTATAAAGATAGATTTAATTGTTTCTATTTTTATTTGTTTGTATTGGATAAACTCAAAAAATAATGAGCCGATTAAAAAAATCTTTCACCCTTATGGAGCTATATTATCAGCGAGTAACATGGGCATTTTTTAGGTTTCAAAAAATGAGAACCTTATGAAAATTACAATAATGTAACCCAAGGTATAAAAAAATTGCCTCTAAAAGCAGAACGGAATGAATTATATGTTGCCGTGGGAACGAAAAATAACAAGTCTGTCAAAAAGCACCACGAACGTTGCTCATAGTTAGCGTTATTCAACCTCCTTGGAGAAAGGATGAAAGGAAAAGGATTGAAAGGATTAAGATTTTAAATTACGCTTGATGGCGTATTTTTTATAAGTTACGACGGGTATATAAATGCTAAAAGTAAAATAAACACCGCGTTGTGAGCGCTACCCGTGCGAAGCCGGGGCGAGTCACTTGTAATAAATATATGTAGAAAAACTAATAACAATCTGTAAAAGTATAATAAGTATGTATGCGTTGGTATAATATTCTTCGGACACGATACCTACATTTAAATTTCAATAAATACCACCTGAACGTGCAGGTCCAGGGAATTTGTAGACGACTATTCAGAATAACTCACGTTACATAAGAAAATGCAAATGAACCTCATTGCATTACCCTGAGGCACCACAATAACTAATAGAATAATTATACCTCATTACTGCGCCGATATGTTTATACTAATTCTATTCGAAATGCATAATTTTCTACATACATAATAGGTACCTACATAACATGTTGAGCGTTAGTGAATAGTGGTTTGGTGTGTTTGCTCGATTCAACGAGCAAAGTTAAATATGACATAAAGTAGACAACATGTTTGCTAAACATTATGTCGTGCAAGGAAGTAGCCCCCTCTGCCCTTAGTAGACACGTAGTAATAAGAATAATAAAAAAATAAAGAAAAAAAACTGTTTTTATGTTTTTTTTATACGTTGTTTAATTAGAAGTTTTTTCTATATATTTTTTCTACTTCATCGGTACCTCAACGCAGAAGTTATTTTTTTTCACAGCTCTGAGGGATTGCAGACCTGAGTATTTGATATTTCCTCGTGTTCCTGAGAAAAAATTGTATGTCTGTCTCTCCGTCTTGACAGACAGAGAGACAGACATACAAAGAAGTGATACTATAAGGGTTTTTAATATTAGTTTTAATGAAACTTGCAGAGGCTGTTCTTTCTTGGGCGACATAATCTCTAGTAGCCATTTGTCTATTATGTTGCTCAATGTGTCTTATAGACAACAAAGACAACTTTGTAATAAAGTCATAAGCGCCACCTGCTTACTAAGCTTAGTACGGGTTGGTGGCGCTTAAAACAAGGAACACAGAAAGCTAACACAGTTAGGGGTAAAAGCATCATAACAACAAGATTGGCCAGATGACCTTTTAAACATACATATAGAAATGCAAAACTAAGTATTTGACATACCTAGATAAAGATTATATTCATGGCATGGCATGTGCAAGGAAACTGGAAATATGTGAATGTATGAGGCACTTCATGGATTTCTATGATTGGTTGGATGGACCAAGCTACGTGAATGGTCATCTGGTTGGAACTATGCATTAGTATGATATTGGATGAGAATATGTATAGTTAATGTTGCATACAAAGTAAGACTGGCTGGGTCCACTATAAGGCCGGTTCCTATATCTTTAACCCCCCATTTCCATAAAAATGAAACGTGTCGTTTTTCCAACGTCTCGTTACTTTTTGACGTTTATTGCATGGCGTATATGTCAAAAGCTGACAGACAGTAAGTGAAAACAGTTCGATAGGACGAAATGGGAGGCTTTTTGAATAGGTTTACGACCAGTATTTTTTTAATATTTACTAAACAAGCACAAATTAAAAGTGTATATAAACCTTCACACTATAGCTAAGACCTATCTCGATCATATCAGCTTTAACCCTAAAATAAGTTGTAAGCGTAGCCAAGGAAGACCGATCCAACGATGGCTCGACGACATAGAGAAGCACGCTGGTAAGACCGGGACCAGATTGGCTCAAACCAGAGATGATTGGCGTAAGACGGAGGAGGCTTATGCCCTGCTGTGGGCGGAATAAGCTGCAAATGATGATGATTGCTGTTGGTTTCTACCGACCTCTACATCGTCACCAGACTAGGAGGGCGGGCGCGAAAGCTCTCACCGCAAAACCCAAAGTAAGGGGTGATTTTTTAATTAATTTATTTATAAATTACATCATCACTGGCAGTGGCAGCACACTGATTGAAAAGTTTCATGTTTAGGCTCTGTGGTTTTTAACGTATTTTTTTTTAATTTTCGGAGCTTCTCTATAGCTGCCCAGCTGCAACCTTTAAATAAAAAAAAACATCGAAATTGGTTCAGGAAACCTGGAGATATGAATGTACATAGACATCCAAAAATTGAACAAACAGTTCAATTGAGTAAAGTCGATTAATAACAATATTTTTGGATAAAGCTCGCCGCCGAGTTACTTGTAAGTTTTTCTCAAAGAGGTTGAATTACGCTTACTTTGATTCTCTGAGGTTTTTCTCAAATTATTTTATTCGGGACATACACTTCTAGGATAATTCATCATTCACTCAAGAAAGTTTAAAACAGACGGAGTGTACACCGCCCAACAAACAAGTGAAACATAGCAAATGGCAGCTGTATTTGTGTGCGTGAGTGGATAATTTGTGGTGTTTTGTGTTAGATATGTCGCAGCGAACTGGTTTAGTTAGCCATTCAATTAACAGCCTAGTCTTTTATCTAAACGGCACCGTTCAAATAGAATTGTGCCTAAAAAACTAAGACGGTTAAGTTGAATTTGAAAACTGTTTATAAGCATTTGTCTGTTTGCGAACTATACTATGTTTGATAGAATTCATGTTCAACCTAACTAACCTACCTATATTTTTAGGCGCAATTCTATTTCAGGTGGCTAGTTTGAACGGCGGTTGATTGAACGGCTAACCAAGCTAGTTGGATGCGAGAGATACATAATTTCACCACAAAAGACTGCATTGATTCTGATTTTCCGAGCGAACTTTTCTGAAATAACACGACTAAAACAAGGTCGCGATCTTGCTGCAATGTGGCGGTCGATCGGCATAACATGGGTGCTTCATTTTCGATTTGGCGGTGTGGAATCCGTATTTTTAAAACATTCTTGCATTCACTATGCTGCTTTTGAACTTTTTTTGTTCTTTGATAACATTTACCCACCCTTATTGCTGATTAAGCCCCCTTTCAGTACCTGCACACATGTCCATTTACCGTAAGAGATACCTTATCTGTAGCACCTGTGTCTAGTCAAACTAACCGGTAGTTGCAAGATGTACGCTAATTCTTTATCTAGAACAACATTTGTATACGTGTTCATGCAATATGTTCAGTTATTTAATGTAAATATGTTGATAAGGCAAATTGGGCGTAAAGTACGGTGTTGGATGTGGTGTGTTAATAGGCTTATTGAGGGGGATCCTTCAAAGGTCCTAAACCAATTGTCTAATCTATAAAATGAAACTGTAAAGATCATTTTCAAACTATAATCATTTTATACAGCTAGTCTAAGAAATTAGGGACTTATTGAGGGGAGAGCTCCTTCAAGGGTCCTGCCTTAAACCAAAGATTTGTATCTATTGAAACAAGGAGCAAATATAGATAAAAAAATATCTTAAAAGTGTTTTTTTTATTTCATGTTCATCGAGTTGTGAGCTACCCTGAAAGTTCACCGGATAGCTACCCGGGAAGTGCTCGAAATTTGAGTTGCAAGATTCCACCCGGAACGACAGACAGATATACAAGAAAGTAAAAACGTGGTGAAAATGACTAGAACTAATTTTGATAAATATGTTGGGACACTGAAGGTCTAGATACCCTTTCTAATAAAATAGGAATCATCCTAACCATTAGAAATACCAGAGATATGTTTCTATTGTGTGTAATACACACACAAACATAAATCGAATAAGGATCCTTTTATCGGAAGTCAATTAAAAACAAAAAAGTATATTGTGGCTCATTAAAAATCACTATGACAAATAAAGAATCCGAAAATGTTGTGTATAATGTACCTTTCCTTTCATGAAGTCAGTCGGGTGAGCTTTCGCATCTGGAAAATAACTTCGTGTTTCTTTTGTTGTCTGTACGTATAATAAAACTGTAACAGGTCCAATTCCGTACATTGAAGATATTTAGAATTCTTTTTTGGAGCTTACTCTGTATTCGATACTGAGGCCAAAACTGTTTTTTTTTGTGTTTCTTTCTGTCTGTCTGCCTGTCTGTATCTTTGCCGCGCATCACGCCAAAACTACTGAATGAATTCAAATGAAACTTGGTACGATTTGAGTTCATACTACGAGGTAGGACTGGTGCGGGAAGTGGGGCAGGTGGTCCGAAGTGGATGAACACTGAAGGGAAGGGTGGGGGCAGAGTGGGAGAATGGGGTGAAATTGAAAAGGGGTAAGGGAAGTGGGGAAAGATTGAGGGAAAGTGGAAGAAGGTAGGGAAGAAATAAAGGAAGGGTAGGAAGAAAAGGAGAAGGGTGGGGGGAAGTGGCAAAAATGTTGGAAAGTGGAGAAGGATGTAGTTTTATTAAAAGATGGCGGCCATGTTGCCACACCGAAAGTTAACGATCACGCTGCACTGCAAGTTAGATTTTCTAGCTGAATGGCACTGTTGGGATCGTGATTGAATCGGAATGGTGTTCGAGAATAAGGGGGCAGGTCGTTCTGTCTATATGTTTGACTGTTCGCGCATCATGTGAAAACTACTGGACCGATTGCGATGCGATTTTTACTGTTGGATAGCTTAGGTTCTGACTTAAAATCTGGTGTACTTTGTATTGCAGTTCGATGTGGAGAAGTCGAGCAATCGATAAAAAACTATTTGACAGCTGAATATATTTTGTTGTATTTTTTTATTTATAACCTCGAAAAAAAAGGAGTATTATAAGTTTAGGGTGTGTATGTATGTATGTATGTATCCGTGTGTCTGTCTGTCTGTCTGTGGTATCGTAACTCCCAAACGAGAGGACCGATTATGATGCGTTTTTTCTGTTTGAATAGCTTATTCCCTTGAACCTGGAATAAACATAGGATAACTTTTTATGGCGTAAAATTATAGGTTTTCACGGGAAAACTGGAAAAATCTTGATTACTCGCTGTAATGAACGGTTGCCATGGAAACGAAATAATAACAAGTCTGTCAAAAAACATCAAGAGCGTTGGTGCTAAACTTTTGCATTGGTTTTAATATCCTAGAAGAACATAGGTGCTTTTTTCGCGATAAACAGTAGTCCGTGCGGATGAAGTAGCGGGCGAAATCTAGTAACTTATAAAGTGATAACCAAGCGGAACCAAGCATCAAATCCGGTGTCTTTGGCCCACATCTTACAGCCTCATTTCTCTTCAAATCAATCTCAGCACCCATCTATTAAAACTAAAGTTGAAAGATCCATCGCCAAAGATACGTCCGACTATTCAATAAACCAGAACCCACCGTGGTCCAGGTTTATGGTGGACACGGACCACCACGGCTAGTTTATGGGGGTGTGAAGTCGGTAGCCGCTCCGGAGATATTTATGGTGTACCGCTGGTGACCACAAAAAATGCTATTTTGGCTATTATGACGAGATAACGAAATGATTGTGAAATTTCGACGGTTGATGCGTAAGTTCGATAGATCGATAACTGTGAATCCATACCAATATATAAAAGTGAAACGTTGTTTCTTGGTTTGTTTGTTTGGGAAGTTTTAACGCGATAACAGCTGGACGGATTTTTATGGAATTCGGAATGGAAGTTTCCACGGAAAAGCTGGAAAACGATGTTGCCATGGAAATGAAATAACAAGTCTGTCAAAAAACGTCAAGAGCGTTGGTGCTATACCTACTTTTGCACTGGTTTTTATATCCTAGAAGAACATAGGATGCTTATTTCGCGATAAACTGTAATCCGCGCGGATGAATTCGCGGGCGGGAATGCTAGTTTAATATATAAGTTTAAGGATAAGATCTGACAAATTTTAAATCAGGTTTTTTTTAGTTGGCACGTAGCAATTTTACATGTCAAAATAATAGTTGGTTGTGGTATCATTTTGATATAGACACTTGCCCGTTAAAAATGTCTAGTTATCAAATTTTGCTAAATTATAATCTTTACCTATATAATATATATGACTAGCTGTGCCCGTGGCGTTGCCTTCGTGGACATTTTTATGGGTAAAAAGTATCCTATGTGATATTGCAGGACCGGATGCACAATATAACAAAATTCGTTCAGCCGTCAAATAGTTTTTTATAGATTCCTCGGCGTCTACTTATGTGATTGAGATACCAAGATCACTGTCTTTAAGTCAAAGCTATCTAACAGTGAAAACTGCACAGCAATCCGTCCAGTAGTTTTTACGTGATGCACGAATAGACAGAAAGACAGAAACAATTTGAAAAAAAAACTTGTTCAGTAGATTATTTTATGTACACTATGCATTTTTTTTTCATTAAACATTTCATTTCATTTTTGTTACAGCTTTATTAAATGTATAGATATCATTCTTTATTGTAAAAAAATATTAAAAAATAACAATATTCATGAAATGGAATATGTATGGGTCACCTTGGAGGTTTAGGTAGCTTCGAAAATAAAAAAAAAAACATCAATCGGTTCAAAATATGTTGGTTTCGTGCAAGTGCAGCGTGATCTGTCTTCTGTCTCATCTTCACATACGATTGGGTGAAATATCACACCTAAAAAACTACATATTTTTATTTTTTGTTCAATTTTTTTATTAACTGTGCTGCGGGTCTTTTCCTGCATGGACAGTTACAAAAAATATCCTATGTGTTATTTATGTATGCTATTTCAACCAAGAACTATTTTCAATTTTTTTCTAAGTTTCATCATAATCCGTTATAATACAACCCATCCCTCCCCTCCCCCCCCCTTCCCTCAGCATTTTTACTGTAATTTATATAGTTGGTATGACCTTCATATTTTCCACAACTATATTAAGATATATAGCCCTCCACATTCGTTGTTAATAATTATGATACCTAAATATATTTACCACGCACGTTGTTTCCGGGACGTGCGCAGACAATAGCCGCACGCGCACGTGTCCGTTTCTATGATCACCGCATTACCTATTTACGACGTTTTACAACGTTATAAACTCGGCGTTTTTACCGCTAAGGCCTTTTCTACCGCCCGCGTCCGGACTGTGCCGGTTTCATTAGGACGAGTGTGGGAGAAGGAATCTGACAGATTATGTTTTGGTGGAAGATAGGAAGTTGTATAATATTACTAGCTGCTCCCAGCGGCTATGCCCGCGTGGATATTTTACTGTGAAAATGTAAAAATGTTATTCCAGGAACAAAAGCTTACAGTACCAAACTTCATCAAAATTCGTTCAGCCGTCAAATTTCTAAGAGTTTTAACTGGGCTGCCAAAATACTGCCCTTTATTTTGGACAAAGAATAAGCATTGCCGTTTATGTTTTTATATAAGTTTATTTTTCTAATGGTGTGTGTGGAATAAATGTTTTTTCTTCTTTTTCTTCTTCTTCTTCATCGGTAACGTTAGGTACCTGTTTGATTAGGTTTAGTTTTTATTGTAGTTAGTTTAAATTAATTGTTAAATCTTTATATTATATGGTTGTATTTTCTTTACTCTATTGTGCATTTAATCACAATGGTATATTTAACCTTAATAAGATGAGATTAAGTAAATAACTATAGCTGCTAGGCCTGAATTTAAAGACTGTGCTGATTATCAGTATGATTTACATATTATGATTATAATCATATTGTGTTCAATTTTTACAGGAAAAAGATTCTCAATTCTTCTTTTTTTTGCTAGTAGATAGTTCCGAGATTTCCAGACTTATTTAAATGTCATTTTTGTAATTTCAAATGTACTTTTAAAAAGGTAGGTAGTAAGTTTAAATAAATATTATACTTTTTAAACTAACTACCTACATTCTGCTTTATACCATACTAGCTGCGCCCCGCGGTTTCACCCGCGTCCTTTAGGTCCCCTGCATTTTTCCGGGGTAAAAAGTAGCCTATGTATTAATCCAGAGTATAAGCTACCTCCATACCAAATTGCATCCAAATCCGTACAGTAGTTTTTGCGTGAAAGAGTAACAAACATCCATCCGTCCATCCATACATCCATCCTCACAAACTTTCGAATTTATAATATTAGTATGATAAATACCTTCTACTTTATACCTTATAAAAAAAACTGAACCAATTTTGATGAAATGTATGTGATTTGTGTGTGTGGATTTAATTTAAAAAATAAACCAATTTTGATTGAATTTCTATGGGACTACCATGCAAGTCTTCATTGTCACATTACGAATTAATCTTCCAAATCGATTCAGAAATCTCGGAGGTATGAATGTAAACAACAAAAAAATGTAGGTACAGTCGACTTGATAACTCATGGGATGCCAATTTAAAAGTCAACAGCAGTCAAATTCATTAACTGTTTATTTATGTTACTTGCTTGTCATATGACGTGCTCCTGGTGTCAAAGTTTGTCAGGCTGCCCGAGGGCTTCTGACATAGCTTAACGACTGCTATTAAACAATAACAGCCGGGACCGACAGCACGGATCGATGGAAAACCGCACATAACTAAGAAAACTCATTGGTATATCGCTCGGCTTCCATGTGTCTTTTAACAACATCAGTAGGTACTTATTAGTTTCATGTATATGACCTAATTCCAAGAAAACGTGACGTGTATTAAATGACAATAACCTCTATAATTTGCGTAATTGGCTAACACGACACACACGACTAACTTGCACCTAATCTATGTCTATATGTTGACCATACAGATTGGCATTTGATATCAACCGCTATATTTAGTGATTCAAGTGACGCCTATTTACGTATCTTACTAGCGTATTTAGCACTTACGTATTCTGTTACGTCAATGCTACGTTTTATTAGAATATGCAAGTTACTAAGTTACTTTAGCTTAGATAATGTGTCATACACCAATTTGATTGTTTCGAAGTCTAAGCGCGTCACGTCTTTTACTAAGAGAAGACATCGACGCGCTCCATAGAAACACATAATATATGTTCTAATAAAGGAAACTTAAATAAAACTATATATATGTTACGACTGTCACTCACTGTCATATATAATGAATCACGCTCACGTTAGTTTATATACCAATATAGTTAAATAAAACTAGCTATTGCCCGCGACTTCAACCGTTTGAACTACAATCCGCGTCAAAATATAAATCGTTAGTTTTACAATGCATATTTTTTAGAGAAATAATCATTAAAAAGTAAACAATCATTAAATAGTTGCTTTTCTAGTTGCTAAGCAGTTTTTTGCTCTATATATCTAACACTAGTTTTCCCGCCCGCGACTTCGTCCACGCGGACTACTGTTTATCCCAAAAAAACGTCCTCTGTTCTTCTAGGATATTAAAAAATCCATGCAAAAGTACGTATAGCACCCTACCCTGATGTTTTTTGACATACTTGTCATTTCGTTTCCATGGCAACCGTTACTTACAACGAGTAATCAACATTTTTCCAGTTTTCCCGTGGAAACTTTTAATTTTTCGGGATAAAAGTATCCTATGTTTTATTTCATAGTTTAAGCTATCTTTATTCCAAGTTTCATCATAATCCGTCCAGCTGTTATCGCGTGAAAGCTCCCCAAACAAACAGACAACGTTTCACTTTTATATATTGGTATGGATAACCATGAAGAAAGAAACATGTACAATTTTTTAACAAACATTGTTGAACAACTCTGGCAACCATTTCATTGTATCATAAAATTGGTTAAAATCAAATGTAACAAACTTTTATCGAAATCTGTCCAGTAATTATGAAGCAATCAATCAAACTCTAATAACTGTATTGCAGTTTTCGGCTTCATGGACCTTTAACGAGTTTATTCAGTTATTAAATTCTCTCAATGTACAGTCAGAGCTCAATAACAATTTATAGTCTAAGTATACTATGTGTGCTTATATTATATACTAATTGAGCCCGCGGTTTTGTCCGCGTGGGCATTTCTCCGGGTTAAAGGATCCTATGTACATATATGTGATTCCAGGACCAAAAGAACCGTACAAAATTTGGTTCAGCCATCAAATAGTTACTGCTCGGCTTCTACTCATCTGTCTGAGATAACAAGTACACCAGTTTTTTATATCAAACTCTAAGCTATCCATTTGTGAAAATCGCATCTCAATTGTTGCAGCTGTTTTCACGGATGTGTGAACAGAGAGACAAACAGACAGACAGGCAAACAGATATACATTGCTTTATTCTTAGCTATATATACTTATAATAAAGCAGTAAGCTAAAAAAACCAAAAAAAATATACAAAAATTAAAAAAAGAACTTAAAATAAGCTACTGAACAAGAATATAACATATTTTTACACGACTACCCAAAAAAAGGAGTGTAACGTTTTTAGGATTCATTTATATTTATATGTATGTATATATGTGAGTTTCTTTATTCCACCATAACTTTTAAATGCCGGAACAGATGTAGACGTATGGGGTATCGTTAGAATCCTTACATTCCCCCGAGTAACATAAGCAATAGCTTTTTTATGAAAAATAAAACAATATTTGGCAGTATGGCTCCATTTTCAAAGGAGAAAAAATCTTCTTATTTTATATATCAATATGGATATCAAAGTAAAGGCCTTATTATGTAGGTACATTCTAACAGTATATAATTTATTGCTATATGTGCTTTTATGTCAGGGCAGCCGTGTTTTATTAGCTTTTAGGCTGGTTATTAAATGGTGATTACCTGTCTGTTTGTTTTCGCATCACGTAAATGCAACGTCCAATCTACAGACTGATTGAAATGACGACCGGTTGGTCTAGTGGCTATTGCTAGGGTCACTAGCCACTAGACCAACCGGACGAAATCACATGGTCACAGGTTCGAATCCTACAAGGCAAGGTGCAAACATTTGTGTGATGAGCAGAAATGCTTGTTTCCGAGTCATGGATGTAATATTAGTATCTAATGTATGTTTATCTTTTATCTAGTGCCCATAGTACAGCGTGTCGTAGTTTGGGGCTAGGTAATTGGTGTGGAATTGTCCCGAACATATTTATTTATTTTAAATACGGTTTTCAGTGTTGAGTTACATAAGATTTGAGTTATAACCTGATGTATTTACTTTGTATATCAATGCGACGAGTAGAAGCCGTTGAATCCAGTAGAGATAAGATAAGATAAGAAATAATTTATTCTCACAAAAAAAACACAAGAGCAATCGATAAAAATGATTTACGGTTGAAGGGATTTTCAAAAATAATGTGGTGTAGTCAGAAGGGTAGGTATTTCCTTTTCTATGTAATTTGACTCTGAGTCGGTACATGAAAAACAAATTTCCTTTTGCAAACTCAAAGTATAGTATACTTACATGTTAATTGCTTTAATCTATTAATAATATTATATATTATCTCGATGTTCATGAGACGTTACAATTACAGAAGAAACCATTTTATTTTAATTTTATTCTTTGCTAGCTTCTATATACTACGGTTACTACGGTATACCATATTGTTCGCAGAACTTCTATATACTACGGTTACTACGGTATACCATATTGTTCGCAGAACTTCTATATACTACGGTTACTACGGTATACCCTATTGTTCGCAGAACTTCTATATACTACGGTTGCTACGGTATACCATATTGTTCGCAGAATTCTCGAATGGCGACCACGAACCTTCGCCACGCAAGCGAGCGAAGTATAGGGAGACCCCCCACACGATAGACCGACGACATTGTAGCCATCGCAGGGAGTCGGTGGATGGAGGTGGCACACTCGTCATGGCGCTCTTTGGGGGAGGCCTATGTTCAGCAGTGGACTTCTAAAGGCTGACATGATGATGATGATATACTACTAACACAATGGTGCCGATTCTCTTGTTACCAACTATACAAAACTAGGGTAAATTTAGCTATTCTCTAGTAACAAGCTTGGCTAAACTAGACTAAATTTAAGTTTGGAGCCGATGTTCTCACTTGGGGGCCGGGGGAAGACGGGGTTTCAGTTTTTCGTACATCTCCGCACCCCACCTTCCCCCTCTCTCACTGTGCACAACATAACAATACCCCTCCACACTTCCCCAAGTCCAAAGTTCCGTCGCAATGACGAAACTAAATTTAGTTACAATAGAATGAACAACAGAATTGGTTTGATGAGTCTCTAAACTAAAATAAAAACTATATTTAGTGTAGCGAGTTGAACAAGAGAATTGACACCAATACCTATTAAACAAGTATCAAACACTATAATACCCCCATACGTGTTGCAACACTGACGGGCCGAGCCGGTCCACTGTTTGCCTTTTAGCACATCCCTCGTGTTTTATTGCCAGCGCTAGGCTTGCTAAGTATATTGGCATATTGTTGCGAGAATGTCTGAGGGATGGGAAACTCAATCTTGAGCCGCACGTGAGTATCCAGCTCATTTCTGAATCAGAATTGAGCTGGTTCACCAGTCAGTTTAAAAACTTTTGACATTTTTTTGCTAATCTGAGGTGTGGCATTTGAGCTGTGCAGAATTTATAAAAGCGTATGTTATTTTATGCACTTTAAAATGAGGACTAGAATGAGTTGTTTCATTAAGATCATCAGCAACTACAAAAATAGAAGCAAACATGCCATCAAATTGGTCAATTTGTTATCAGCCGTAGAAAATCATTAATTATAAAGAAATAAAGTCACCGTACACGAAATTAACAAGGATCAAACCAAATTTTATCATAAAATTTCGGGTCTGTGGCGTTCATTGGGATGGGCTCATGTCCAGCAGTGGACGAACATAGGCTGATGATGATGATGATGATGGTGAAAACCTTAAGTTAAACTAAATGTGATAAAATAAGCTCAAGAAAGTAAAAATAAGTCTTTTTTTTTAAAGTAATGTAGAAAAGTAATATAAAGCGGTGTGGCTGAACGGTAACATGATGCACTTTGGAAACTGATAACTCCCGGTTCGAATCTCGGTCCTTCAACATTGATATATTTAGTTATGACATCCAACCAGAGTTCCTTTTTTTTGTAGTTACAACTGAATCCTGTGATTCTAAATATTCAAGGTCACAACATAATAACAAAAAACAATGCCGAAAACAAAATTGTTAAAATGTTACTACAAAATAATAACAAACACTCTTAACGAAAATAAATTAAAATTAATGTTTATGTCTGAATTTATGTATCATAATTGCAATACATTTTAATAGCAATATTAATATTTATTTCGTCATCATCAGCCTATATTTGTCCACTTCTGGACGTAGGCCTCTCCTAATGCACGCCACTGAGCTCGGCCTTCCCCACATCCATTTTTTTCCGGCCGCTTTTCATAGGTCTTCACTCCACCCGGCCACAGGGCGTCCACTCTACGTTTGCCTCGTATGTACTTTGTACGTTTTACTCGTCTACCACAACGGTTATCGGTTCATCGGGAAAGGTGATCAGCCCACTGCCACTTTAGCTTGCACTGCCTTTGAGCTATGTTGGTTGCCTTGGTTCTCCGTCGAATATCTTCATTACGAATCTTGTCCTTCAGAGAAACTCCAAGCATATCTCTCCATAGCTCGCTGAGCGACCTTAAATTTGTGGACTAGTTTGACCGTAAGGGTCCACGTTTGGGCTACGTAGGTCATGACTGGTAGAATGCACTGATTGAAGACTTTTGTCTTCAGGAACTTCAGACAATATGGCGTTCTAATGGCGTCAAACAGTCACCATATCTTTTGACATTTAAATATCACTCTTGAAACAAAGTCGCCTTCAACTAGCTCACGTAAATGTCGCCTAAACAAGTTGTAATTCCGGTAATTAATGAATTATGCATCTAATTAAATTTAAAAAAAAACCTTATTCTTGAAAATTTTCGATTATAATAATATTATTATTTAAACATGTTTAGTTCGTGTTAAAGTTATTATATCGAGTTGATTTCTAGCAAAATGAAAACAAACCTTGTCGGCGTCTATGAACTAAAAACATAATTCAATTAGTTATCGTATAGATAATATAATTAAATTATCGTATGTACACATCTTTGTTATTATTCATGAATCATGCACAAATTGATTATTTTAATGAGATGTGCCCACAGAGTATGTCTAAAATAAGTAATGTATGGTAAAAGAGCTAGGTTGCTCATAAGTCACTTCTCCGGACACCTGAGTCACTTTGCATTCTGACATTATGCGCACGGTTTAACCTTCAAACCAACAGCTCTTGCCTATGTTTGTATCTGGATGTAATAAATACAATATTGCTGATCTGTGGTGCGTACAGATATTACCTACTAGCTTTCCCGCCCGCGACTTCGTACTCGCGGACTACTGTTTATCGGGAAAAAACCATCCTATTTTCTTCTAGGATATTAAAAACCAATGCAAAAGTAGGTAAAGCACCAATGCTCTTGATATTTTTTGACATACTTGTTATTTTGTTTCCATGGCAACCACATACCATTCTGTGATGGCAACCGTTCCTTACAGTGAGTAATCAACATTTTCCTGTTTTCCCGCGGAAACTTTCAATTTTCCGGGATAAAAAGTATTCTATGTTTTATTCTAGGCTAAAAGCTGTCTCCATTGTAAATTTCATCAAAACCGTCCAGCCGTTATCGCGTGAAAGCTCCCCAAACAAACAGACAACGTTTCACTGATATATATTGGTATGGATTATTTTGAAAAAAGCTGGACAAGTGCTAATTGAACTCGAGCATATGATGAATTTGAATATATTATAAAAGTCAAAAGTATTTTATTGTACAGGCAAAAATAAGGCACTAATAACAAAATTAAACATCTCATGAACACGGAGAAATACATAAAATATTATAAATAGATCAAATCAATAATGATTAGGTCAACTAAGAAATATGTATTGAGTTTGAAAAGGAAATTTCCCTTTCATGTGCTAACAGAGTCTTGTACTATTATTTATTCTGTGACAGAGTTAAATCTCACACTGTAAAAGGAAATACCCTTCTGACTCTACCAGCGCTTCGGAAATACGTCCGGAGAAGAGAGCACCAAGAAACTCTACGGGGATGTAATTTTTTTAACATTATTGTTAATTCTTTATAATTTTTTCAAGTGTCAAATTATAATAAAACATAAAACATGGTATATCATTATCTCACAATATTCAGAGGTTTACCATCTTATTTTAAGACCATAGACTTCTTAAAGGAGGATGGGTTCAGTAGTTTCGGAAATCAGGGGGAGGCGGGAGGAACAGTCAATTTTCATATATTTTCTTTAAAATATTAAGATCCTCAAAACAAGCCCCTTCATTAGATAAGTCACATGGTACGGTATGCATTTTTTTCTTCTTATTAGGCCCCCAAATTCAAAATTCATTTATTTACGTCATAGAAAAGTCGAAACCGTTCGATTTAGTTTAGAGTTAGTGTATAAGTACAGTGTGGTGCAAGTGCTACGTATAAAGAACACATGAACAAAGTGTCTTCGCCTTAATAGAGACTGTATATATAACGTTATTGGACACATTCTTAGTTCTTTTCAACGGAATAGTAGAAGTTAAATTTAAATTCCTTATCAGCATAATAGATGGATACATTGTAATATAAATAGGGTACATATTTGTAGACAATGGAAAAAAAATACGTTATACGTCCGAATCACAGAAATTCATATTTGTACAAATTTCAACTTAATTGGTTCCGTAGATTCGGAACAAACAGACAGACAAACGAGTGCGCCTATAAAGGACTCGTTTGTCTGTCGGTTTGTCCGTTGAAATTTGTGCACATATGTTTTTTTTCCTACTTATATGAAAAAAAGGGGGGTATTCCCTTATGGGTTCCGTTTTTTCGTTTGGCTGTACTGAACTCTAAAAAAGACAACGTAATAGAGATTCTCTTCAGTGTTCAGTCCCATTTAAATTTAATGAAAAATTGTTTGGTGTCTTTTTACCCGACTACAGCAAAGCAAGGGACAGTTAATGAGTTTAACAGTCTATGTATGTATGTATGTATGAATGAATGTACGTGTGTATGTATATATGTATCTATGTATGTGGTTATGTGGATGTACCACCATAGAGTCGCCCATAATGGTCCTAGTTTAACAAGCGAGGTGTCAATCGATTCGTCTTCAGGTACAAACTGTCATTGGCTATATTTTTTATGCGACTACAGTGAAGCAAAGGGAGGGTTATTTGTTAAAATTTAAAAACTTGGTCCGATTTTGCTAAGCGAGGTGTCAAACTATTTGTCTTCATTTAATACAGTGTAGTAGGTTTTTTTTTTACCCGACCATGTCATTTTTAGTAATATCGTTTGCTGTAGATTCTTCGATTCGAAGAATGATTATGAATCTAGACAGCTTTAAAAGTAGGTAGGTAAGTAATATTGATTGACAAATGTAAATCAAACAAAATGCCGATAACAAATTTAACGTCAACCCTCTACAGCGGTTCTCAAACCAGAAATAACATCTGGGTCATACACACAGCACACTTGACCACAGAATAAATAATAGTATTATACATATGTACATAAGTACATTATGTCGTATTTCACATAGACGAACCTAGTAAAATTTTACAGTAAACCTTCATATTAAAATACAGTAAAAAAAGCAGATTTAAAAAAGTTTCATTGTATGCTCTAAAGCACAGTAACATTAATATTTTCAGAGCCGTGACACTCAAAAACTTTTATATTCTGGATAAAAAGAACAGCTAAGTACTTGTTTTTCAACAAATTTATCACGCCTATCTAGAATTAATTACAATACGAGATATATAGCTGGCTAAGCTATACCTACTTTGTTGGCATTATGTAGAAACTGCTTGTTCGATTGCAATGCGGATTTCATAGTTGGGTAGCTTAAAATCCTGACTACAGAACCCTGCGTGTTGAATATGCAGTCCGCCAGTTTTTTTATATCATAAGTTAGAATCCTTACATTCCTCCGAGTAACACAGGTTAAATATTAGTTTTTAAAAATTCAATGTAGCGACTGTATGGCTCCAAAATCAAAGGTTTTTTTTTTCATGAATTTTACAATATAGGTATCAATTTGAAGGCCTTGATGAGCGCATTCCAACAATATACAGCTAATTAATTGGTATAAATTATTTTTTGGCAGGGCCGGCGTGTTTTTTAAATCATAAGCTAGTTATTTTGAACAGATACTATTTACAGTTTTATTGCGCAATACATCCACAAACTAGATATTCAACTTTTCAGAAAGCTTTGCGAAATCAAACATTTCTAAGACGAATTCCACCCATATATTCTTAACCCTCTAATAGCCGGTCTCGCTTGCATTAGCAAAAATAATGGCGGGTGCACACACCCCACTTTATAAATCAATCGGACAGTCTCCCCTCGCTACTTTATTTATGCGTTACTCACGATAGATTGGATAGATTTTGATTTTATTTCATTAGTTTTGATATTTGTTGTGCTTTTGAAACGTAGTTTTCAGGAAATTCAAGAAAGTTTGATGATTTTACTATAATTTTATCCTGGACCAAGTTTTTAGTTTGAACACGTAACCTTTCCTTTGCTTCGACGTAGTCGGATAAAAAAAAGCCTATGACACTCTATACCTGAAGACAATTCGATTAATACCTTGCTTGTCAAAATCGGACCAATAGGGGCGACGCTATGGTGGAACATCTACATACATACATACATACATACATACATACATACATAGACTGTTAAACTCATTACCATTCCCTTGTTTCACCGTAGTCGGGTAACAAAGTTATTTGTATTAAACAATATGTATGTAAACATTAAATATTATGTGGCAAACTGAACCCATTCTTGCCTTGTATCCACTATTTTAACCATTAAATGCCATTAATCTTCAAATAAAAACATAAAATGTTACATTAGTATAAAGTTTATGATGTGTAATAATTATAACTTAGACATTTTTGTCTACATTGTGTGAATGTAGATATAACTGTTTTAGGTGTGTATGAAAATACTTTAAAATGTGAGAACATGATGTTAAAAGCATCAGTAAATAAATAATATATTTTTGCCACATTTAAGTATCGATTGATTTTGTAGTTAAATAATAAGGTAATAAAAATACGATAGAATTCATTATCGATCATTTGCATTCTCTAATTTTATTAGAGCATCAGCTGTCTCATAAATATCTCAATAGTTGGGCGATAAAAACGTCTACTGATTTGAAAAATCTAATGTTAAATACAAATAATGTGAATAATATTGTGTTAGCTTATTTTTAGA
Organism: Alsophila aescularia; assembly: GCA_946251855.1. Classification (NCBI taxonomy): domain Eukaryota; kingdom Metazoa; phylum Arthropoda; class Insecta; order Lepidoptera; family Geometridae; genus Alsophila; species Alsophila aescularia. The sequence goes on from OX276384.1 coordinate 27,150,169, forward strand.
TCTGATGATTTATTTATTCCATTTTTTTTTATTATTTATCAATAAACATTCTTGTTGATTGGTTATTTGAATAAATCTTATTTCAATATTTAGATTTAATGTAAAAGTCACCTCCTAGTCAATTTTTATCACTCGAGAAGAATTAGAAAAAATATTGGACATAAAAATGACTATAAAATACGAGGTTAATTATCAAAATAAATAAAGTCGTTTTTTTAGTATTTTTTTTTCTCTTTCCTGGTCGTTGATCGGGTGGCGATATATCGCCAACACGCCTCATTGCGCGCATACTGCGCGTCCGCACGCAGCAAAGTAGTAGTTAGACGCTTAAATAATCAATACTTTTCTTATCCTTTTATGGTGTACCATTTGAACATCGACTTTCATTTTTAATTAGGTACATAGAGTCCGCCTAAACTGAACTCTAATTTCCTACCTATGCAATATTACGTTTTTTTTAAATAAAATTTAGTGTTTTAGCGTTCTAAAATTATGATTTAACAAACTGGAAATAAGCTTAATCTTCTTTACAAACTGAATTTATTAATCTTTTCTAATTAACACTTCGAATCAATTCGCGTAAAAATTAACATCAGAACTCTATTTAGATTTCTTCGACGTTCCAATTAAGAATCTGTATCGTAAATTGATATTGGAAATACCACAAAAACGCAACGAATCTGTATTTTATAGGTAGGTAGAGGTACCGTTTGGTGTTATCAAAGAACATAATTATTGGATCATTAATACTTTTTGTTCATCGTCGTCTTGCTTCACCTCTTTGTGTGTTAATTTGTTAATTCAACAAAGGAAAGCTTTGCTGTTTTTTTTTGTGTTGTTAGATCGTAACTCAATCAATTATTTGTTTTTCTTAGTGGTTGTATAATTATCGTGCATCATTATGTCGTTATGTATCAGGTGAGGAAATCTTATCTAATATACTTAATTAATGAGATGGTTTACTGTGGCTAATACTATTTACCATATTGAACAAATTTCTAAATGCATTTTCTCAAAAAATATTGTATAAGACGTAAATATTATATGACATAATTATAGTTTTTCATTTTAATTTAATTTATTAGAATTAACCCATAACAGCTGACACGGCACCTATGGTTGCCACCGATTTGACATTTATTAAGCGAACTAAGCTGAAAAATAGCGCGGCATGTTACGCGAGATTGTGAACGCAGCACAACTTTACCCCTTTGCCTCTTATGTGATTTTGTTGGCGTGATTATAATTTAGGTACTTTTTGCTTCTATCTTAATTTTTTATTTCTTTCAGTATTTTTTACGTCTATATATCTTGACAGATACAACCTGGGTATCTTCAAGTCTAGAGTGAACAGATATCTTCTAACTTACCATCGGGTAAGAACGAACACGTCTTGACCAAAATAAAAGCGCTTTGAATTTTCTACCAATATAATATACTTATTATTTTTAAACGATTAATTAGTAAGACTTACTCGGCATCATCTCGACGTGAGACGAGGTGTCCATGATGTTGTGGTGATGCAACATGTCTGGTGGGGACTGCACCAGCCCACCACCGCCTCCGCTGGCCATCACCATCACTGCCGGGATGCCGTCACTGATGGTTACCGTTTATGAGTACCGTAAAAACGGAACCGTCGGCCGTTTACGGGTTAACTTTTTGCAAGTGTTTTTATTTGTTGAAATTTATTGCGTTATTTATAGTAGTGACCTCACTTTCGAATAAATAATTATTAGCCACTAAAATTACACTTCTGAAATCACAGTGCACAATATTTTTATTAGAAATAGGTAATTTCACTAAGGGTCCGCAAGCATTTCGACATTATATTTTCTAAAAAAAAAAGCTAAATCTTTCGACACACACGTCGTTTCACGGCAGAGGCCAAGCCCACACTGCCGTACTATAGCTATTTTTCTATAGATCGACTCTAAAGCGCATGAGCAGACCAACCTTGGCCACCATTGGTAGAATAATAGAACGCCTTTTCGAAACGGCGGCATCGATTGGTCGACACGTTCCCATTTTCCCGCCCTAATCGACGGTACCCTTACAAAATGGCGCTCCCCTATAGCCTTTTGATGCTTTTTTGAGCATTTTATTCGGTAAAAAATAATCCGGTTCGGATATAATGAGCATGATTTATGGTTTTGATCCGTGAGCTCCTTTTTGACTTTTTTTTTAATCTGGCCATGTTAATCTTTGGTGTTTTACGTGGTTTGTTTTTGATTAATCGCAGCTCGATATTTGTTTGATCTGTAGCGTTGTGCTGCTTTATAAAGGCTATGTGTATGTTGGTAAGGCTGCTCTGACCGAGAGTACCTACCATTTAGCTTTTGTGTTATTTGATTGTGAAGATTTTGAGGAAAGGATTCATGGAGCTTTTATGCCTTTGATAAAGGTTTTATGTACTGTGTACTTCGTTGGGTTATGGTAGGTATTCATTTGACTGAGTGCTTAACTACTTAGTTATTTATTTATAAAATAATTTGGCAATGTTAAGGCTCTGCATTAGATATGCTATCCATGGAACACATCAAAGGCTAATGACGAAAAATCTATTCAATTATTCACATTTATTATTTTGCAGAATAGGACGAAATAAATATAGTGTATAAAATATAACGTAAAACATATTAAGAAACAAAAAAATGAAAATATGTTAATTTATATCAGTATTTTTACTTATATATGACTAAAATAATCAAAGTAATCAATTTATAATTGAATTTTGTTTGAAAATTGATTACACCAGGTAAAGTTATTAATTTGATGATATGTTTATGTATTTACCATTTGTGATTTCCTAACACATGCCTAATTAAAACGAAAAGGTTTTTTTTCAGTATAGTTTATTGTAAAATTTTTGCATAACCCAATTATCAAATTAATCACTTACATCAAAAGTTCAATGACATCCAAATGAAATTTACCTAGCTTAACGACATGTTCATGAATAAAGACCAAGGAGGTTGGATACACACTGATACAGACATTAAAAACATGTTATGAAAAATAATTATTTGTCTTTGGAGCGTGACAGAGTAATAAAATTGTGTAATTAATAGTTCAAACTAAATATATGGCAGTAAAATAGAAATAAGATTCTGGTTGATTTATTTTGTGTCACACTAATTTATCAATAATATAGAAATATTTATATAGTAATAGCTTAACTCTTCTTTTCGTGTCAAAGATTAATTTTCTTTACTAATTAGGCTAACGATGTGTGAGGCTTTTGAAAAAAATAACGATAAAACTCTGAATGGCGCCAAATGTTCGCGCCAAATGTCAGTAAGTTTGCGAACCATAGATAAAATGTCTGCTTAGATAAAAACGTCGTTGGGAGCAGATGTTCCACCTATTTCGAGAGAAAGGTTTAATTTAGCATCTATTTTAAGAAGCGTACGGTTGAGATGAATGAAAGTGGCTTAAGTGCTTTATTTTAAGAGGTTCAGGAAGGATGTTTAACAACACAAAAATATCTAAGGGAAAAAATAATTGTAAAGTAAGTTTTACTTTCATTTATTTTAATGGAGCAACATATTAAATTGTCATTTTTAATTATGTATTATACCACGAATTGAAACAAATAATGATTATAAAGAATAGTAGAAATTATTTCATCTGTTTCTACTATGAATAATATTATAAAAATATCTATAATAATCATTTAATGATTGTTATTAATGATATAATCTTTGATTTAATGATAGATCAATAAAATTAACACTGAATACAATATTACACAGCTAAGTTTTAAACATATAAAAAAACAATATAAGAAACAACAACAACAAGATCAGATATAAACGTATAAATATGACAAAATATTTTATGCGTTTATATTTTTCACCGACGACGCTCGCATTACTGTTCAACTTTAAAATTGTATTCATAGGCGTTCAATCTCAGCATAAGCATTATCTACCACTACAATAGTCCCGTTTCCCCCATTTTCTCAATCCGAGCCATTCCCATTAAGTACCCCGACAAATATATTAATTTCCCCCGAGCTTCCGGAAGTGCGCTCAGGCGGAAGAGGAAACGGAACGGATACCGCTGACCGGACGGATGCGACGTCTGGGTACCGATTGCGACTAATTCATTTCGGTATTTGTTCATTATGTACAATAGGTTCGCTGTAGAGGGGTTAAGATATTAATAGCGATTTTTTATCCACTTTTATTTCATTTTATTATTGCCACAATATTTTTAATTCGCGTTGTATAACTATCTGTTCTGTATATATTTTGCAGTTGATTCTAATTTCCGGATGAGCTAGAGACTTGAAATTCTGAATGATAATGAAAAAAAGGAAAAAATATAAAAATTAAAAACTATCTTTAAAAACGTAGTAGTTTTTTTGTAGTTTTCTTTATTGTGGTTGCTCTACTTTCTGTTTCACCTGTAGATTCAAATCATTTTATCTTCCCGTATTAATAGGTGTGTTTATTACAAATCTTGTAAATTTTTAATTACATTTTGTTATTTCAAAGTAGACAAATTAATTATGTCCCATAAGGATATATTAGTTGTACATATATTACAACACACTACACTAGCTGTGCCCGGTTTTGTCCGCGAGATCACTTTTTTGGGTTATGACTGAATACCCTATGTGATATTCCAGGACCTAAAACTAAAATACCAATACTCAAAATTCCATCAGACGTCAAATGGTTTTATATCGGTTGCTCGGCTTCTACTTATCGGATTTTGATACGAAGTACACCAGTTAAACTTATACTATCCAACAGTGAAAACTGCATCACAATCGTCTGGTAGTATTGCGCGAACAGACAAACAGACAGAGAAAAAAACGTTATATTCTTGTTCAGTGGCTTATTTTAAGTACCCTAGACCATTTTATTTTCTTATTTTCATTGCACAGACTTATTTTATTTTTTGTACTTACTACTATATTATAAGTATAGTTAGATAGATATATACCTACACATTAAAGTACACATATTTCAAGTTGTTTGTAGAGACACATCTAGAGACCCAATGACTAAGTAATATTTTGACAGGTATAACATGATGATTCAGTGACAATTCACATGGGAACTCCTGGGCATTGAGGTGCTAGTATACCGTGGGGTGCCATCACAACAGGACCACCCCTTCTCACCCTCAGGTGTTTTTCCGTGTAAGTATCAAGTTATCAACAACTACTGCGATCGCTAATCCGCCTGCGAGGTGTGGTGATTATGGCTAACCCCCCTATCTTGGTTAACCCCCCCTATTGTAGTTAGTCTTCCATATTGAGGGGAGGTCCATGTTTAGCAGTGGACCTCTTCGGGGTGATGATGTGAAGTGATGAGCTACGGTGTGTAGTTGAGATAGGATGGAGAATTAATATTTCTACAGTCTTAATTAATATTCTTGTGAGAATCTTTCCTTGACTTGATAGAGAGAAGACAATACAATGCACACAAGATAGAGTCAAGACAATACAATACACTGTATTGCACACTAACAAATTATACAATACCACAGAGCGATCGCTTCCACATAACCTGAGGATGGAGAGGATCAGTCAGAGGAGCAGTCGTTAAATATATACTATTCGGTCGGGGTGCAATAATTATATTTTAATCTATGTTTATCTACCTATACCTATAATAAAAAGCAGTATGTAACAAAAAGCTTGCGCAAAGAAAATTAAAAAAAAAAACGAGACTTAAACGAGCTACTGAACTTTTTTTTTCGGTTTTTGTCGGTTTGTCTGGATGTTCGTTCGCGTATCACGTAAAAACTACTAGATAGATTAAAATGCGGTTATCACTGTTGGAGAGCTTAGGATCTGAATTAAAATATGATGAATTTAAAATCTCGATGCGATGAGTAGAAGCTAAACAATCGATAAAACTATTTGACAGCTGAACGAACTTTGATGAAATATGGTATTATTTTATTTAAAGGTACTTTTAAATAGTGAGTATTATATTATTTTGCATAATTCACTAAATCTTAAACCAATCAGGATGAACACCTTCCACATACCTACCCTTATCTTATCGTCACCCTTAGGGCCTCGTAGCACTCACGTTTTGTCGCGTAGGCGCCGCGCCGCCACGTGTGCGGCGACCCTTAGTTTTTGCTCGTAAAACATTCCTTTGTTGACAACCCTAATTAGTCGGTTCAGGAATTTGGATCCGTTTTTTTTTTGCTTAGCTGTTTAGAGAAGACTAATAAGCCAATGTGTAATTAGTTATTAATAAACATTTTATTTAAGAATCTACTAATTAGCTGCGCTGCGCCCCGCGGCTTTGCCCGCGTGCAAACTTTGCTACCCCCATGCACCCCTAGGAATGGAATTTCATAAAACCCTCCGTTGCACCCCTAGAGTAGGTACTCAAGAAATCCCCTCTCAATTTCAAATCTCTAGGTTTTAGGTTAAGCGTTGTCTGTCAGTCAGTTAGTAGACATGTCACAATACTATTTTACATATCTGGTCTTAAGAGGGCCCTTCCCGGTCCGTCTATCATCAACGCGTGCATGGTTCCACCACGAAAAGCTTGTTGTTTCATCCAGCGGAATGTTTGAAAAAGAGGCAAAGCGAAAAGAGAGAGATAGCGCCTGAACGCTCGATTGGCATTCGGTAACTTCCGCATTATAACAATATCTGTGATAACAATAATAACGACCTTGAACGAAAAATTGTGTGCGGAAATTTAATAAACTTGTTTCAGAAAATACGTGCTTTTGAGCAATTCTTATGAGTTTTTGGAATAAATGTTTTTCATTTAGAATCTACATTAAATGTGCAATGTTTCTATGAAGATGTTTTCTTTTCTTTTACAATTTATGAGTACATTAGGAACGGCCAAAGTTCAGGTAAAAATCGTGCGAAAAATACAGATTTTTGGAGGCTTATACGGAATTTGTTTCTCCAAAATTTTTATTGTTTTCTTTCGTAAAAACCTAGGAACAGTGCACAAGATACCTATTAGTTCAAAAATTTCAAAGAAAGTTGTGCATAATCACGTACGAGCGTTTGTATGAAAAGTATGACGGGTTGGCCGCTCTTACTTTTCTTTAAATACCTTGTCCTAGTAATATTGTACCTAAATGAAAAAGTATGTATTTAAGTATGTTTGTCACCACTAGTTTGTCCCAAAAATATGAAAATTATGATCTATTAAAGCACGGATGGGAACAGCTTAACTGTTGATGGAGCGGTCAATGGAATTGGTTGTCAATTGACCCTGGATACTGGAGCAACGAGAACGGTTATTGACGGTTATTAAAACCGTCTTGCTCTTAGGTTTGACGACTTTCAGCCTCCCGAACACGCTGGATTACGGAATGGCACAGGTTTAGCACCGTAGACCACATCCATACGCCCCGGCAGATTATACAGAACACCGAAGAGTATAATCGGCCACTATGTCTAGCGTTTGTGGACTACGAGAAAGCCTTTGATTTAGTTGAAACCTGGGCAGTGCTACAGTCATTACAGCGGTGCCAGATTTACTACCGGTACATCGAAGTGTTGAAGTGTTTGTACAGTAAGGCCACCATGACAGTCCGTCTTCAAGATCAGAGCACGAATTCTATCCAGGTGCAAAAAGGGGTGAGACAGGGAGACGTTATTTCTCCGAAACTGTAAACCTCTGCACTGGAAGATATATTCAAGCTTCTGAACTGGAACGGATATGATGTTAACATCAATGGTGAATACATCACTCACCTTCGATTTGCCGATGATATAGTCATCATGGAAGAAACCCTGGAAGACCTAAGCACAATGCTCAGTGACCTCAATATTGTTTCCCAATAGGTGGGAAACAATATTGAGGTCACTGGATATTGCTTGGAAAAAGCCCCCCTCCTTCCATGATTCCCTAAATCAAACCTAATATAGTAAATTTCCAAAGGTATTAAATTCCAAAAAAACCTACCATTCGATATTTATTCGATTCCTATTTCTAGAAAAAGTATAAAGTGTTTTGTTTAATCCTTTCCAAGTATGGAAGCCTCTTCCTTTTAAATTATGAATTAAAATGTTTCTTAGGTCTTAATTTCAGGTCATCGTCATATCTCTTTTCCGCTATAAAACCTGGTGAAAGACAGATGATAATGATAGACGGACAGCATTACAATAATAGGGTTCCAATTGGACCTTTTGGGTACAGTAGCGGAAATCATAACATGTGTAAAAAAAAAAAAGAAGAGGTAATGAGTAAGCTTCAAAGTCTGGCGCATCGACGTGAGGTTGCAAACCTGTCGGTATTCTACAGATTGCACGATGGAGAGTGTGCACAAGAACTGCACAATCTGATTCCCCCACAACCGTACGACTAGACGATCAGCAAAGCGCCACCCTTTTATGGTTGAAATACCTCGCACAAGAACGAGCGTTACGCTTCTTCATTTATTATAAGAACTTCTAAGGAGTGAAATGCGCTGCCCTCGTCAGTGTTTCCGGTAACATATAACCCAGGTGTGTTCAAGTCAAGAGTGAATAGGTATCTACTAGGCAAGCGTGCTACACCTTCGACCACATCATCGCTTTCCATCAGATGAGATCGTGGTCAAACGATTGCCTAGACAGAGATAAAAATAATAATAATATATATATACTATACCTATATTACTAGCTGTACCCGCGGCTTCGCACGCGTGGTCTTTTCTTTAGTTCAACGTACCATAATGTGCTATTCCAGGACCAATAAACCAACATTTGATCAACATTTCTTCAGCCGTCAAAAATACTTTTGTCATTTGCTCGGCTTCTAAGTCATCGGATTGAGATACCAATTACACCAGTTTTTAAATCAAACCCTAAGATTATTATTTATTCTGTGCCTAAGCTATCTAACAATGATAACCGCATTGCAATAGGTCCAGTAGGTTTTATGTGATGCGTGAACAAACAAACATACATACAAACAGACAGAGAGACATGATTCAAATATTATATTCTTGTTCAATAGCTTTTTTAAGCATCCAAGAGCATTTTTTTATTTATATTCCTTATACAGCCTTTTTCGTACCTACTGTTTTATTATAGGTATAGATATATGACTGTGTCAATTTGCATCAAAAAATCCGTCCAGTAGTTTCAGCGTGATAAGTGTTCTGCGCTGCGCGGTCAAGATACGGACAAACAGACTTCTGTATCGATTGCACTTCCGCTGGATATCAGACGAGCTAAAACATTACCTATATATAAAAATATGGCAAAGAATTATTATCTCTCCAATCTAAGCACTGCTACGTAAAAGTATGTATTTAAACCTAATTAGTAATATAAACATGTATTAGTTTATCGTATAAATAGTTATTGATTTATTATATTTTACAAAAGTATCTATGTAATAGAATGTTATTTTAATGCACCGCCGTCTACTCCTTGTTATTCCATTACTGTCCATCCAAAGGTTGTCTGGAAGAGATCGCACTTAGCGATAAGACCGCACATTGAACTTATTTTAAAGAAATATTTTATGTGTAATAATATATTTTTAGGTGCAATAAAGTATTATCTATCTATCTATCTATCTATCTATCTATCGAATATAGAGAACTATCCAAAAAATATTATTCATTACTTCAATATTAACATAACTTTGGAGTCATATCCCGCAGAAAACCGTTACTTTTTCGGGATAAAACGTGTCCTCAATTTTAACCCATCATATAAGTTAAGACGATGGCATCGTCTTAACTTATATGATGGGTTACAACAGTTTTATCAAAACCCGTTCAATAGTTTCAGCGTGGTACGTGTTCTTTTAAATAAGTTTCAACCCCTATCCTGCGAGAACCCAATTATTATTTCGAGATGTAAAGTATCATATGTCCTACCCCGTAGTATGAAATCAAATTATACCAAGTTTCATTTGAATTCATCCAGTAGTTCCGGCGGCGTGATGCGCGGCTAAGATACAGACAGACAGACATACAGACAAAAATGAAAATCATACAGTTTAGGCTTCGTTAATAAAATAGAGAGAAACGTCAAAAAAATATGTTTCGTAATTTCTTTAATGTACAGAATTTGGACCAATATCCCGCAGAAATCGCCGGAACTACTCTACTATCGCTGGAGTTCCGGCGGCGTGATGCGCGGCCAAGATACAGACAGACAGACATACAGACAAAAATGAAAATCATACAGTTTAGGATTTTCACTGTGGTATAGCTTAAATTATGACTCAAAAACTGGTGTACTTGGTATCTCAATCCGATGAGTACGAGCCAAGCAATTTAATAAAAAATCTAAATCTATTAATTTTAAAAGTAAATTTTGAAGATCAGTGTAGTTCAAGCAGGCGAGGTGCGGCGCCGGCAGCGAGAAGTTCAGTACCTATTCAAAGATCAGATATGTAAATAATCAAAGGTCAGGTAATTGAATCCCAGCAATGACGTCCAGTGGAAGCCCAACGTACTTACGTGCAAGTACATCGCGGGACGTCAGGCGGTGGCTGTTAATTGTTTGAAGTAGGCACTAACTGAATTAGGACGTTACCACAGAATAGAATAAATAAAAACGTTACCGGTTACAAGAGAGATGTTATGCTTTTTTGGAGTTCCGCGGAAAGACGGAGAGAACTAAAAATGTACACGTTGATAATTTTTACCCGACTACGGCGAAGCAAGGGAAGGGTAATGAGTTTAACAGACTATGTATGTATGTGGATGTTCCACCATAGCGTCGCCCCTATTGGTCCGATTTTGACAAGCAAGGTACCCATCGATTCGTATTTAGTTATAGAGTTTCATAGGCTATATTTTTTACCCGACTACGGCGAAGCAAAGGGTTTAATGTGTTCAAACTAAAAACTTGGTCCGATTTTGACAAGCGGAACCATTTCCAACTCTTCTTGTTCAGACTTTACAACAATTTTAAACAATCATAATGAACTGAACAATTGTGGCTCGGTCCATATTAAATGAGATGTCTGACGGTCGAGGTCGTGATCAACAAGGTATGACTTCATGTTTAGGACCTCTGGAGAATGTCTTCAAGCCCTTGGCGTACCTACTTCGTTACTTATTGAGTACTTTTGCTTTTAGCCGACGTCAAACAATGAGGTTTTCAATAGGTTTTTTTTTGTCTAAAAAGTTATGTTACGTGGGAGATATAAGTTACGTTATGTTATGTTGCTTTTTACGTTAGGGTTGTACATTGTTAAAAAAAAACAAGGTTGAGATTTCACGGAAAGTACTTACCTAAGATTATTTATATTCTATCTGGATACATTTCATCTAGTTTACGCGCTATAGCGACCAAACATGGAGCAAGCGGTTATTGTTGTAATAACTAGCTTAAATGCTAAATAACACGCCTGCCCTGCCAAAAAAGAACTTTTGCCAATAAATTATAAACTGTTGGAATGTGCATATCAAGGCCTTCAATTTGATAGCCGTATTATAAAACTCGAGAAAAAAACTCATTTGAAAATGGAGCCATACTGCCGCCAAATAGTGTGTTACTCGGGGGATGTAAGGATTCTAACAATACCCTATACGTCGAAATCTGTTCAGGCATTTAAAAGTTATGGTGGAATAAAGAAACTCACATACAAACATTACACTCCTTTTTTTTGGGCAGTAGTGTAAAAAGCCCTGTCTTTAGGCGAAAAAAACATCACGTACCTTGTGCGGTTCTAACAGAATACACACAAAAAGCTGTAAATATACCTATCACAAAATTACATAATGTGTTTGCTAGAAACCGACAAAAGAGCAAAGGAACGCCGGCAGAATGATAGAACACTTTTGTCATTGAAAAAAAATAAGTAAAAGTAAGGAGATTAGAGTAAGTAAACCCTCCTTTGTCAAAATATAGGCCGCGTTTAACACATCGATTGGCGCCATTAGTTTTCATTTTCGCTATCGAGATTTGTGTCGAGATTTATCGATGTATTTTTTGTTATGATACATTTTGTAGCGAAAAAAATTATAGACTTTTAGTGAATCATCGTGAATGTTAGATTCATAAATCAGATTGGATGCGTAATAGCTGCGCCCGCGATTTTGACCGCGTGGTCATTTCTTTGAGTTAATAGTAACATGATTTATTCCAGGACCATAGAGTACAATATGATACCATATTTTATAACAAATTTTTAGACGTTAATTAGTTTTATCGATTGCTCAGCTTTATCGATTGCTCATATTCTACTCATCGGATTGAGATACCAAGTATACAAGTTTTAATGTCAAGACCCAAGCTATCCAACAATGAAAACCACATCGCAATCGGTCGAGTAGTTTTAACGTGATGCGCGAACTAACAGACATACATAATTTTTAAGTTATATTCTTATTCAGTACTAGCTGTACCCGCGGCTTCGCACGCGTGTTCTTTTCTTTAGGTTCAAAGTACCATAATGTCCAGTTTACCAACATTTGAACAAAATTTCTTCAGCCGTTAAAAATACTTTATCAATTACTCGGCTTCTTACTCACCGGATTGAGATACCAATTACACCAGATTTAAATTAAACCCTAAGCTATCTAACAATGAAAACTGCATTGCAATTGGTCCAGTAGTTTTTACGTGATACGTGAACAAACAAACATACAGACAAACAGACAGAAAGATACGATTAACAAAAAAAAAATTGTTCAATACTTCTTTTAAGCACCCAAGAGCATTTTTTTCATTTGAATTTATTTAGTAGTTTGGGTGCAATGCACGTTCAAGATACGGACAAACAGACAGACAAAATTAAAAAGTAAAACAGTTTGGCTTCAGTATCGAATATAGAGAACCATCCAAAAAATATTTTTTATTACTTTAATATTAACATAACTTTGGACACATATCCCGCAGAAACCCTTTACTTTTTCGGGATAAAACATTTCCTCAAAGTTGCATCAAAACCCGACCATTACTTTCAGCGTGGTACGTGTTCTTTTAAATAAGTTTCAACCCCTAAATAATAACCCATACATTTTTCGATATGTATAGTATCCTATGTCCTACCTCGTAGTACGAACTCAAATCGTACCAAGTTTCTTTTGAATTCATCCAGTAGTTCCGGTGGCGTGATGCGCGGCTAAGATACAGACTGACAGACATACAGACAAAAATGAAAAAAACATACAGTTCAGGCTTCATAATCGAATACATATAGAGTAACTTAAAAAAAAACACTATATCTTTAATGTACAGAATTTGGACCCAAATACCACCACAGGAACCCTTTGTTTTTTCGGGACAAAATGAATCCATAATTTTCTTATAAACTATGTCTGTGCCAAGTTGCATCATCATCCATCCAATAGTTTCAGCGTGCTAAGTATTCTTTTAAATAATTTTCCACCCCTATCCTGCAGGAACACTTAATTTTTTCGGGATGAAAAGTATCCAGTGTCCTACCTCGAAGTGTGAACTCAAATCATACCAAATTTCATTTGAATTCATTAAGTATTTTCGGCGTAGTGCGCTGCCAAGGTACAGACAGACAGACAGACAGACAAAAAGATAAAAATTAAAAAAACAGACAGACGGACAGACAGACAAAAGGATAAAAATTAAAAAAACAGACAGACGGACAGACAGACAAAAAGATAAAAATTAAAAAAATACAGTTTTTACTTTAGTATTGAATAAAGAACGGCCCCCAAAAAAATCTTTAATTTACAGAATTTTTGACATTATCCCGCAGGAATTGTTCATTTTTCGGGATAAAAAGTATCCTCAATTTTAACCCATCATATAAACTATGACTGTGCCAAGTTGCATCAAAATCCGTTTAGTAGTTTCAGAGTGGTAAGAGATTTTTGAAATAACTTTCAACCCCAATCCTGCGGGAACCCTTTCATTTTTCGGGATGAAAAGTAGCCTATGTCCTACCTCGTAGAATGAACTCAAATCATACCAAGTTTCATTTAAATATATTTAGTAATTTCGGCGTGATGCCTAGCCAAGATACAGACAGACAGACAGACAGACAGACAGACAGACAAAAATGAAAAAAATACAGTTTTGGCTTCAGTGTCGAATCTAGAGTAACGTCCAAAAAAAAAACTAAATATCTTCAATGTACAGAATTGGACCCGTTACAGTTTTATTATAAGTATAGATGTATATCCATACCAATATATAAAACAGAAAAGTTGTATTTTTTTCTTGTTTGTTTGTTTGGGGAGTTTTCTCGCGATAACGGCTAGACGGATTTAGATGAAATTTGGAATGGAGATAGCTTATACCCTGGAATAAAACATAAGATTAAAACATTTTTATCCCGGAAAAGTGTAAGTTTCGACCGGAAAACTGGGAAATGTTGATTACGCGCTGTAAGGAACGGTTTCCAAGAAAGTAACGAAATAATAAGTATGTCAATAAACATCAAGAGCATTGGTGCTATACCTACTTTTGCATAGGTATTTAATATCCTAGAAGAACATAGGATGTTTTTTTTCGCGATAAACTGTAGTCCGTGTGGACGAAGTCGCGGGCGGGAAGCTAGACTGTTAAATATAAGTAAAAGATTATGAGGTACAAATCGGGCGCCGTCGGAACGTGAAGCGCAAACTTAGGTAATGTTCAACCAATAGTCTTTACTACTTTACTGTTCTATTACTTTACACGAGAGATTTGTTCTCTCCAACCATATTTAATTCACTAAGCTACAAGGCCTGTTCGCGCACAGTATTAGGGCCCCTACACACTGCGGATTTAACGCCGCCCCGGCTGATACGATTACCGCCAAATCTGATCCCGGCTTTGCCGCGGTGTCGAGTTGCCAGCACAAAAAATAATGTTTGTTTATTGTCCGGAGCATTTGTTGACCGTTTCGCAGTCGCGCTTCGATGATTGAAGATGCGCTTTTCGGACATTTGTATGGTGTAATTTTCAGAGCCTTTAGTGACAGACTTTTGTATTTTTTGTAACAAAATAAAACGAAACAAAAAACTTGAAAGATAATGAGACTTGAAAACTTTAATTCTAGTATTTAAACAAATTGTGCTATTTAAGCTACTGCTGAAGAGTGGTGGCAATATGAGCTTTTTACAATATGATGATACCGGTTCCTCGGACTTTTAAAAAGTTTATGCTTGTCAAGCCGGCGTTCCCAGTTGTTACACTAATTATCATAGCATTGTTGGCCTCTGGACGTGGTGGTCTTACAAACTTTGGCACTAGCTCATTTGACATTCATAGTACATTCTGCTACCGTACTTACTGCAATTTCAGTTTTCATTAAGTATAGGTAAATATAAAGCTTTAAACAGAAAATTTATTACCTAAATTCCTCTCCGCAACATCTATTTTGTCTGGCCATCTTTGTGTGCACTATGCACCAATCAGGAATCTTCTTCGAATGCAAAAAAAAGAGAAGACAAATGACACTAGAAATCCCTACATTAATTATCCCAAACAGCTTGTACAAGAAATGAGCAACATTTTGTCACCCGTCCCAGTCTCAGTACTCAATACGGCAGCGTTAGCGCGCTGTCACATTGATTCGTCAAGTTGCCGTCGTGCGTAAGCCGGTTAGCGCAGCGTGGACGCGGCTTTGTGTACGCACTCAGTCTGTGAGACGTAACCACTGAAGGATACGCAGAAACTTATAATTTTCAAATTTAAGTTAATATGAAACCAATAATGGACCTCTAAAAAAACAACTCAATCTATTTTTAAGTGATGATGTTGATTCCAAAATTGGTTTTATTGAAAAGACCAACAGCTACAATAATAAAACAATTTTCTTAGTTATTTTACTCTCTAAATTCGAAACAAAAGTTTTGATAATTCCTACAATTATCAAAAATAATACCGTTTAATGAGTAGGTACACAATAAATACACAAAACATGTTCAACTGCGTGGAAAGAAAGATAAATATTAAATTCATTGCAAATAAGATTATGAAAAATGATAAATTTGAAATTATTTTTATAATTTTTTTGTTTCACTTTGCTTGTGTCTTTAAGATAGTGTTGGTGTGTGAGGGTTTGGGGAAGGTTCAGGGAGTGAGGGAGTGGATGTATGTGAGAGAATAGGATTCGGGAAAGAGGGTGAGAGGATGTGAGAGTGGGTATGTGTAAGTAAGTTAAATGCTAGATTTCCTACTTCAATATTACATTGAATTTAAAAAAGATTATTTTCACAGGAAGCTCCCGTTATTTAATGCATGCCCCGTATATTTAGATTACATTTTTGCTATTGCTGACATGTACGAAGAGTTGAGAATGCACTTAGTTTGTACACGATGGAAAATTCATGAGATGAGAAAATACAACAGCTAAAAACGGCAGTCAAAACAGCTGCTGCCCACAAACCCTGTGCGTAAGCATTCCATCAACAGATTAGGTCCATCATCTCATTGTGTCCCTCGCTATAATCACTGCTCTCGCGGGCCTTTATCGTGAATACGTGCGTGAAATTTCTTATGACATCTTCAGAAGTCGGCGAAGCGGCGTTTCTAAGGCGTTACGTAAAAGGTCCTTAATGCTGTTGTGGCGTAAGCTTTCTTTATGGGTAGTGTATATGGGACTTTATTTTACTACTGAGTGGCGAGTGTGCGTGTCGTTCGCTTGATGGTCAGCGCCCTGCCCGCCCGTCCACAGCAACTGCAGTAGTTCCCAGAACTTTGGTCTGGTACGTACTTATGTATTTTAGCTGAAAATAAATTTTAAGTATATCTAAGTTAAACTGTTTTTGAGATGGAAATGTAACAAAAATCTGAATTTGATTGACACTTATGTATTTACAAGCTGTGCCCGCGGTTTTGCCCGCGTGGTCATTTTTCTGGGATAAAAGTATCTTATATGTATTTTATTCCAGGACCAAAAGTACATATAATGTGCAAAATACCGAATTTCGTTCAGCCGCGGGATAGTTTTTTTATCGATTGCTCGGCTTCTAATCATCGGATTAAGATATCAAGTAGATACACCAGTTTTTAAGTCAGATCCTAAGTGAAAGTGATTCCAACAGTGAAAACCGCATCGCAATCGGTCAAGAAGTTTTTACGTGATGCGTGAACAAACTGACAGACAAACCAACAGACAAATAGAAGGACAAACACGATTTAAAAAAACTCGTTCAGGAGGTTATTTCAAGTATACGAGACAAACATTTTTAAATGTTCATTGTACAGACTTTTTGGTTCTTGGGTGGATCTCCTCATAATGAGTCGTCAATCTTATCTGCGTCATTATTCTCACAAGTCAAAGTCCGCATTTTTTTTTAATTTTTCTTTTATTTTATCTTGCAGAATATTTGTTAGTCTGTACATAGAACTGTACTTACTGGTTAAGCGGTTTTCTATGGGTTGTGGCGACACAAAATAATATGGACTTTGACTTGTGAAAACAATGACGCAGAGAAGAACGACGACTAATTTTGAGGAGATCCACCCATTTACTGCTTTTATAAGTTTAAATATAGATATGTACCAAAGAAAATACATGACTATCAGCGCTGTTATCCTGAGACAGCAATAGCAACGATGTCTGTCATGCTCACAGTAATTCCTTGGCCCAAAAAGGAATCCAGTGCGGCCATTTCTCTGAGCTAAAAGCAACGTGAGATTCTAGAACCAAAATTACCTGTGAAGTACAATAAAATATATATATATATATTGGTGTGTATTTGGGACAATTCCACACCAATTACCTAGCCCCAAACTAGGATACCCTGTAATATGGACACTAGATAACGGATAAACATACATACATACGAATATCACATCCATGACTCGGAAAAAAATCAATTATGCTTATCACACAAATGATTGCACCTTGCAGAATTCGAACCCGCGACCGTTTGGTTTCGTTCCTAGGGTCTCTTGCCACTAGACCAACCGGCCGTCATACATTTCATCAAAATTTGTTCAGCCGTCAAACAGATATTTATCGATTACAAAATAAGGTGATTGATTAAAATAGTATACAAGTACAAAAAGCCAAGTACCATTTTTTTTCTATAATATAGGAAACAACTGTTGGCAAAAATATAAGGTATTTTTGCGGTTCATGAAATGAGCCATACGTCCATAGATGTATTTAAAAATTGGAAGATTAGGTACCAGCTCCTCGGGCGTGGGCCGCATAAAATAAGTAAAACGCACACAATTGGCTTTCTTTGGCCTTAGTCACAAACGGAGTACCATTTGTGTAGCACGTGTTATGCCGGCTACAGAACGAGAGCGAGCGAAGGCAAACGAATGAAATTCGTCTATTACCGCACGCTCGCTTTTGTGTCTACAGTGAACGCGTGTGAAATCCGGCGACAGTCGGCGAACCACAGTGAAGTGCTCGAGTAGTATTCTATTGATCATGACCGGCAAAGATCTTGTCTGCGTAAGTCTCTTTTTTTTTTTTGTTCATACACATGAAGCATGACGGTGGGAATGTATCTGTAGGTGAGTTTTCATAACTCGATACGTTTTAGCCTCGTGTCGTGGTGTGACCACGAGGAATAGTGGTCACACTAGTATGACAAAACGGTGTGACCACGAGTCCGTCGCCGAGTTTTCCTGTAGTTATTATGTGTAGTCCAGTTTATGTTGACGTGATAATAAAGCGTGCCCTATCTTCCTCCCTATAACTAGATCTATGCATACGTCTATAGAAATAATGTCTTTGAAGTACGAAACTCAGAACATTTAAGACACGGCAAGTTAGCCAGTACATTAATTCTCATATCCAGTCACTTTACCTGCATTAATGTTTAGCCAAATGCCACGTGATCAAACGATCTCGACATTCCAGACAGGCCAGCTAGCTCCGACAACATATTTTACCCCTATCTCCCCCTATAAAAGTCGAGCTTCATGCCCTCTCTCTGGCATAAATTAGGGCCGCTCCACACAGGAACTTAAAGCACTCGACTCGTAAAGATAACGCTGTGTTTACAAAACGATCGAGCCCGCCTATCTCCGTGTGCACCGGCCGTTATCATCTATCATTGACAGTGCGTACTTTGTTTTATCAACCTGATATTTTATTATCAAATATTTGTAAAATATGTACTCAAAGTTGCACCTTATTGTTTTAACGATAAAGCAGATGTGAACTGTAATATAATGTATGGATTTTGGTCTATAGTGTACAGTAAATAGGATAGGAGTATTTTCTATGTTAGTAGAATTGTTGACATACCTGTTTGAGATAATAGTACTCGTATCCAGTATAGATGTTGTTTAACCTTTAAGGATCTGTTAAGTACGAGTTTTGTACTTAATTGGTACTTATTTTCAGGTTTTATTACTAGTAGGTGTTTAGCCTACATTTTGTATAATATTAAAAGAGTTTTATTTATGAAGGTACTACAACGCCGCGCAAAAAAAATAATTATAAAATATTTTATCAAAAAAGAATTAAATAGACTTCATATTAAAAATGTTATTTTATAAACAACCACTAAAAAGAGTAAAATAATTACAATTGAGCCAGAACAGAATCACTTTTTTGAAATTACCAACGTAATAATAATGCATAAATACAACATAAGATAAGAAAGAGCTTTTTTACAGCTTGTTTAAAGCTACTAAACCAATTTTGATGAAATTTATACAGTACCACACTAGAGGTCTTCTTACTCAAGTAAAAACAATTTAGATGATTGATTCGGTTCAGAAATCCCAAGATATTAGAGAACATACACTATAAAACAAATAGACTTTCTAATAAAACTACTGAACTAATTTTGATAAAGATTATATGGGAATACACAAAAAGTTTACCCTTTTGAATCAAAAAACAACCATCTAAATCGGTTTAGAAATCTTAGAGATAAACACAAAATCAAGGCAATATAAACACAAAATCGAATGGATTTACTTAAAAAACTATTTAATCTCGAAAAACTGCTGAACCAATTCGATAAAATTTCTATGCGACCACCTGGAGAGTATAACCCTATAAAATCAAAAAATAATTTTCCAAATCGGTCTGCAATTGACGGAGATATAGAAAAAAACGCGTAAAAAAAACACTATCGAACATATACTCGTAACCGTCTCCTTTTATGAAGTCTCTTAAAAATGACTGTCACAAGCGAGCAATGACGTTTATTTTATGCCCGATAACGATGAAGCAAGGGAAGGGTAATGAGTTTAATAGTCTATTTATGTATGTATGTATGTATGTATGTATGTATGTGGATGTTCCTCCATAGCGTCGCCTCTATGGGTCCGATTTTGACAAGCGACGTATCCATAGACAACTGCACATTACTAGTACTGTAGACAGGCAGTTGACGAACTTCGCAATTAGCGCATTTGATTATCGCCATTTTAGCGCTGTTGGCGCTGATAGCAGTACTTCGTCAGTAGTGAGCGTCCACAGAAATAACTTATAATTGTACTATTGGACGCTCGTTGGGGCGCTTTGAATCGGCACAAACGAAAGTAAGGCAGAGCCTATCCTTAGAGATCAGTGACGTATCAATCGATTCGTCTTCATTAATTGAGTGTCATAGGCTTTTTTACCTGACTACGGCGAAGCAAAGGCAGGGTTATGTGTAGGTACAAACTAAAAGCTTGGTCCGATTTTGACAAGCGAGGAATCAGAAGCTGAACAGCCTGGCTAATTAATCTCAACGCCCGATGAGTTAAGACGAATCACCGCATAATCTTTGATAAACCAAGATTATGTTTAATGATTGTGTTTCCTATACCGACCAATGTTCATGGATCTCCTCTCAGAGTTGATCAAGAGTATATTCACCGGGCCAACGCTGCACTCAAGTACAAAACAACATTCAGAGAGAAGCCTGTAGGAAAATACAGCTTAGCTTTATAGCTACTTACTGCTTGCAGCTTTGCTTCGGCGAGTTATTTCATCACCAATTCCCCAAAGCCTGAAGACGATAGTCTTCAACCAGTGCGTACTACCTGTTATGACATACTAAGCTGAGCTGAAATGTCAACTCATGTGACTAGTTCACCATTCATAGTCACTTAGCGGGCTATGGAAAGGGTTATGCTCGGAGTTTCTCTGAAAGATCAAATCCGGAACAATGTACCCCGACAGAGAACCAAATATATCGACATTCCTTCGCTCCGTGCTTCAGAGGGCACGTTAAGTCCCGGCTGTTATTGGTTAATAGAAGTCGTCAAGCCATGTCAGAGACCCTCAGCTGTCCTGATACCACAGGCCAGCACTACCTATGACAACACGACAGCCATATACGACAAGTAAGCAAGCATCGTATTCTAGTAGCACTCTAGCTACCAGATAAACATTTTCTAAGACACTTGAAGTTTTCATCAATGAGCCACTGTTGACTACAACAGATGCTCAAGATTTATTGACCACTCTTGACTAGGACATTGAAGCCTTGATTGAAGAGACTGTTTATTCGTGAGAATTTTATTTACAAGACTATGTCTGCGCCCTGCGGCGTAGATTGAGTCTCGCCGCACTCAGAGAAGTCAATCTATCTATTCTATACTTATACTAAAGCAGCAAGTGACAAAATGTCTAAACAATGAAGAAAATTTAAAATAATGGTCTCGAGGACTTAAAATCAGCTACAAAAAATAAATAAATGGTGTCTGTCTGGCTTTCTCGATGTTTGTTTGCGCATCACGTAAAAAACTACTGGACTGACTGAAATGCTGTTCTCACTGTTGAATAGCTTAGGTTATGACTTAAAATTTGATGTTCTTTGTATCTCAATCCGATGAGTAGAAGCCGAGCAATCGATAAAAACTATATGACATCTGAACGAAGTTTTAGGTACGAGTATATTGGTACTTTTAGTTTTGGAATAACATATACGACCCTTATTTATATCCACAATGACCACGTTTTGATCAAAGCTGTGGGCGCAGGCCGTTTCTGCTTTATACTTATAAAACAGTACCGTATGTCTTACCTATACTGACTGACAGAGAACACACAACCCCGCACAAGCCATCACAAATAAGTTAATTTAAAAACATTTAAAGCTTTTATGGAGTAGTCATGTCATGATGAAACTTAGAACGGGCTATCACAAGTAAATGCGTCTACAACATTTCGTTAAGGTCGAGTTCCCCTAGTGAGGAGTCAACCCGGAGTGCCGCAACCATGTCATGTTAAAACTTCGTACCGGCTAGCATAATAAAATGCGTACACAAAATGTCGTGACTGCCTGTTGACCGCTAATGAGTTCTTTTACCTGGAGCTGATCCTGGATGTCGGTCATGCTTACCATAAAAATGCATTGTCATCGGAACTGAACCAACATGTAAAAATAAAACTCTGTAGGATAAGAGGAAGTGCTTCTAATTCTGCTTACAAGATTTGACCTAAACAAACATACATGCATACAGACATACATACATACATACATACAAACATTGCAAGTGAAATAAAAGCTTTTAAAAAGAAGTTGAAGTTGAGAACGCACAACCTAAATCTGTGAACCTAGATATTTGAAATCTGGAGCAAATATTCCTTGAGTATCTTAAGGGAGCAAGGGGAGGGAATTTTTAAAATTTCCTACTGGAACGGGAGTGGCATAGTTGGCACGCAGGCGAAGCTGCGGGTTACGTATTGTTATTAGTTGTTACGACTGAGGATCAAATCCGTTGTCCACGGCCCTTCTGCTATCAGCTAGTTTAGGACGATGTATTGTAAGCTAGTTTAGCAACGAAGAGCATAAAGAGTACAGGTACAACATCTATTCATCAATATCACATCAACAGTCTGCATTAGTCCACTGCTGGACATAGGCCTCTACTAATGCGCGCCACTGAGCCCGATCTTTGGCTCGTCTCATGTAATTGCTGCCATCTACTTTAAGCAGATCTTCGCTCCATCTAGCTGGAGCCGGATCTAGCCGGTCTACACTACGTTGGTCTCCACTTAAAAACTCACCTGCCTCATCGTTTTTTCTTTTGTTATCTACCGGATCACCCGTTTCGGATGCGATCCTCCGAGCATAGCCCGCTCCACAACTCACTAAGCAATTTTAAATTTAAATTTCAAGCAATCCGCCTTTAACCAATGCGCCCTACCTGCAATGACATACGGAGCTGACGTCAGTGAGACTGGTCTACAAATTTAAAGGATCTCTTATCAGAACAAAACTGTAGCAGGATATCAGCTCTGCTAATAAAACTATGTAAAAAAACATACCCGCTATCGTTATCAGTGATAATTCGTTTGAAGCTATCAACTGTATGAAATGTATGTACACAAACTGAGCCATACATTAACGGTATCTGGCTACCTAATCCTAACATATGGGGTGGCACTCGACAAGCGTGGCATGGGGACATGACAAGTGGGTAGGCAAATTCCATATGGCATCTATCTATCTTCTATTCTATCTAAATCTATACTATACTTATAATAAAACAGTAGGTAATAAAAAGTCTGTCAAAAGATTATATAAAAATAAAGGTCAAGTGCGAGTCGGACTCGCGCACCGAAGGTTCCGTACAAAATTAACCTTGCCGTTGGAAAACTGTTGTCCCCATACATCGACATAGGTCACGGTCAGTTAAACAATGAAAAAAAAAGAGATGTTGGTATGTACAAATTTCGGTGGAACACCGGTCCTTAAAGTCCTTCAGAGGCTGATTAACTCAGTCACCCTCGAGGATACTACGCCAGAGGCGTGGCACAGGAACGTAGTGGTGTTGTTCTTCAAGAAAGGTAATAACACCCTCTTGAAGAATTATAGGCCCATTTCGCTGCTGAGTCACGTCTATAAGCTGTTTTCGAGAGTAGTTACAAACCGTCTCGCTCGTAGGTTTGACGACTTTCAGCCTCCTAAACAAGCTGGATTCCGCAAAGTCTTTAGCACCGTAAACCACATCCATACGCTCCGGCAGATTATTACAGAAGACCGAAGAGTATAATCGGCCACCAAGCAGCCAGCAAGCGGTCTAGCGTTTGTGGACTACGAGAGAGCCTTTGATTCAGTCGAGACCTGGGCAGTGCTACAGTCATTACAGCTGTGCCAGATTGATTACCGGTACATCGAAGTGTTGAAGTGTTTGTACAGCAAGGCCACCATGACAATCCTTCTTCAGGATCAGAGCACGAATTCTATCCAGTTGCAAAAAGGGGTGAGACAGGGAGACGTTATTTCTCCGAAACTGTTCACCTCTGCAGTGGAAGATATATTCAAGTTTCTGAACTGGAACGGATATGGTGTTAACATCCGTGACGAATACATCACTCACATTCCATTTGCTGATGATATAGTCATCAAGGCAGAAACCCTGGAAGACCTAAACACAATGCTCAGTGACCTCAATATTATTTCCCAACAGGTGGGTCTTAAAATGAACACGGGCAAGACGAACATCATGTCAAATGTCCATGTTGTACCTACCTATGCCGGTTTATGTTGGGAACGGTATTCCAACGTAGGTCAGACGATCCAACTGGGTAGATCCAACTTCGACAAAGAGGTAAACCGACGAATCTAACTCGGATGGGCAGCGTTCCTGAAATTACGCCATATCTTCTCGTCGCAGATACCGCAGAGCCTCAAGACGATAGTTTATAATCAGTGCGTGTTGTCAATGATGACATACGGCACTGAGACATGGTCGCTAACTATTGGTCTCATACACAAGTTCAAAGTCACGCAGCATGCAATGGAGAGAAGCTATGCTTGGTGTTTCAGTACGTGACGGAATCCGAAATGAGGAAATCCGTAGACGAACCAAGGTTACTGATATAGCTCTCAGAGTTTGCAAGTTGAAGTAGCAATGGGCAGGCCATATAGTTAGCAGAACCGACAACCGCTGGGGAATAAAGGTTCTCGAATGGACCACGACCACGACAAGCTAGCGAAATGTAGGGAGACCCCCATACGATATGGACCGACGACATTATAGCCATCGCAGGAAGTCGTGGATGGAGGTGGCACAAGATCGCTCGACATGGCGCTCTTTGGGGGAGGCCTAAGTTCAGCAGTGGACTTCTAAAGGCTGGTATGAAGAGGTCAACGGCAATTATATACTCTGTAGGTTTAGATTTCTTTGCGAGACTAAAAAATGCGGCTTAAACGGCTGTATCTTTTGATTGCGTTGACTTAGAAGTTTTTTTTTCATAGCTCCAAGGGATTGCAGACCTGAGTGCTTGATATTAATTTCCACTTGATACCTCCACGCTTCGAACGGACGAACAACGAAGTGATCCTATGAGGGTGACTTTTTACTTTTGAGATACGAAAACCTAAAAAATTGCTACTGAACAAGAATATAACCTTTTTTTTAATTCTGACTGTAAAAACATCGCGCATTACGTAAAAACTACTGAACCGATTGGAATGGGGTTTTCACTGACGGATAATTTAGGCTTTCTCAAAATCTGGTGTAATTTATATCTAAATCAGAAAAATTGAAGCCGATCAATCGATAAAAACTATTTGACAGCTGAACAATTTTTTTAATGAATAGTATACTGTGCTTTTTGGGTACTTTTGTTCCTGGGATAACACATGGATTACATATAACCCAGATAAATTACCAATTAAAAATCTATTCTATTATGCTAAACAAATAATAATTAATTTTATAATAATGTTTCTTACTTAATTAATGACTTGTATTTAATAGTTATACGTATAATACAACTATGACTACCATAGACACAAAGCTATACTTGGTGATTCGCAAAAGTAGGTACTTACTTACTTAAATAATCGGACATCTTGTTATCCCGTGATGACACACGGACATAAGAATGTCGTTAGACCTTCGTCGGGGGAATGTCGTCAATTTTTTCCACAGTTCCTGTGCCAAAGATAAAAATTTATTCGTAGGATAAAACTATAAATCTACCGACACGCGACGAGCCTGACGTGGCCACAGAATAAGTAATAGCTTTTTGGAGACATGACACACGGTTTTTTCCGTTTTGTCAAAGGTGCTGTCTCAAAAACTGAAGCACTATTGACATCATTCTACATACTAACAATATATGAAAGTGACTGTTACCTATTCACGACTTAACGGCTGAACCGATCTTGATGATTTGATAAAGCAGTAGTGTGTTTCGTTAAGAGAAGCAAAATCTATTATTTTCAAAACAAAATAAGTAGATTAAACAAACAGCAAATTTAGATTAAACAACTAAAGGTTTTTTATGTATTTCTTTTTTATAATGCGTTATCATCGAGTTGCTACCCTGAAAGTTTCAACCAGATAGCTAATCGGGAAGTGCTCGTTTGAGTTGCAAGACAGAAAGACAGACAGACAAACAAGAAAGTGACTAGATAAAAACGTGGTAATAAAAAGTTAAACGTAGTTTCAAGAAGTTTGTTATATAGGTGTATAACCACCCAGATAATATACATAGATACCTCTATCTAAGATTTCCTGTATCTAAGGAACCAGGAGCCACGTAGACCCTGGGCCCACAACACTAATATTTTCCCTGTACGGGAATCGAACCCCGCAGCCTCAACTTTGCAGTCAGCTCATCACCAACTACGCCACGGAAGCAGTCTGGCAGTGGTATGTAGATATATATCATATATTTCGTTTCATAGTAGGTACCGACTTCAAGTAAGCATAAAAGTCAAGATAGGCCTCATTAAACTCCAGCTAATAATAAAACGGTCAGACGGACGGACAGCCCACATTCCGCGCTGGCGACACTTATCGCGGAAATAAATTGTGGAGGACCACAGTGTCCGCTCGGACCCACGGACCTGGCGCCTCTTAGACCTTTGTTTTTGTGCTAGTCCGTTTGACTATTGAATTTGGTCAGAAGGAAAGGTAATGTGCATGTACCTTCCTTTAAAGGTCACAAGAACAGCAAACACTTTTTGTGTTCGAGGTGGATGAAGTCGTTTTTAATTAAAAGTTATAACAGCTATCATCCGCGGATTATTTTGTCAAAAACTCGACAATTAGTTCTAAATAATGAATTACGATCACTTTATTTTCTATTGCAATATACTATTTATAACAAGCTATACCCGCGTCTTCGCACGCATGGTCATTTCTCTAGGTTAAAAGTACTGTATGTACTATTCCAATACCTAAAATGGCAATACGTATACCAATTTATCAACATTCCTTCAGCCGTCAAAAAGTTTTTATATATATCTTGGTTTCTATTCTTCGGACAGAGAAACAAAGTACACCAGTTTTTAAGTAAAACCTTAATCTATCCAACAGTGAAAACAGCATCGCGATCGATCCAGTAGTTTTTACGTGATGCGCGAACAAACAAACAGACAAACAGACGGACACGATTTTTATAGTATTGTATAGTAGCTTATTTTAAGTATTCTAGACCATTTATTTTTTAATTATCTTCTTTGTACAGATTTTTTCGAACTTATTGCTTTATTATAAGTATAGATAATCCAGTCTAGTATTAATTGAATTATCTATTCTTGTACTATCCATACCGATTAATAAACGTGAAATTTTCAAACGTTAATTTTGTTTTGGGAGCTTTCACGCGATAGCGGCTACACGGATTTTGATGAAATTTGGAATGAAGATAGCTTATACCCTAGAATAAAACATAGGATACTGTTTATCCCGGAAAATTGTAAGTTTCCACGGGAAACTGGAAAATGTTGATTACTCGCTGCAAGGAACGGTTGCCGTGGAAACGAAATAACAAGTCTGTCAAAAAACTTCAAGAGCATTGGTGCTATACCAACTTTTGCATTAGTTTTTAATATCCTAGAAGAACATAGGTTGCATTTTTTCGCGATAAACTGTAGTCCGCGAGACCAAGTCGCGGGCGGGAAAACTAGTCTGATATAAAAAGAATGGAAATAGATAGTAAACCTTCTCTTGTACTATTAATTCTAGAGAGAATTTATATACAAGATAAAACGTACAAAAAACAAAAGTTCATAAAATGTAATTAAAAAAAAACTTAACTATTTACACAAAACTATCTAAAAGTCCTTCGCAGGAAGGGAAAGTGCCTAGAATGCTGGCTGCATTGCCACGCTGTATTGCAATACAGCGTGGACTGAGGAGGGACTGAGGAGACCTGTATTAGACTGAGGAGGGACGCTTGGAAAATAGCCTGTCCAAATCAGTCATTGCCCAAAGCGCCTCCTTCCTAGAAGCATTGGGACGGGCCGCTCTGCGAAATTGAACGGAAAAATCTTCTTGATACATCTGTTTGTTCTGCAGAGCGTGCTCGCCTCCTCGCTGTTTCACGTTGGGAATCAGGCCTTTGGTTGGAAGCACTTCCATCAAAAAACATTGGCAATTTACTAGACAACCAGACATTCCCATTAGCTGTTTCTCTGCGTCTGGGCGTTTTTTGCCAAGTCCCACACCGTTGCCTATGCGGCGATATGGTGGATCGGCTTCGCCATCACGGACTATCTTGCTACAGAAACGCAGGGAGGATTCCCCGACACGCCAGTTTGAATAAAGTCATCCGTCGGGCCTTTGTCAGTGCCGGCGTTCCGTCAATCTTAGAACCAAACGGCCTGATGCGGGACGACAGCAAGAGGCCTGATGACAGGGGTTACATGTTTGTGCCGTTTGGGGTTGAAACTTTGGGTCCGTGGGGACCAGGCGGCCACGAAATTTACAGGGACTTGGCAAAACGTTTGGTAGAGGTGACATGTGACCAGAATGCTGCCTCCTATTTAGGCCAAAAAATTACTATTAATTTAATTCGATTCAGAATACTGACAGCACCAAAATGTAATTACTAAATAAATAGGTCATAGACCGTACCAAAACCAAAAGTGTTTTCTTTTAAATAATGATTAATTGAAAGGAGTGCTAATAGTACTCATGCTAACTATCTATATTTACCTTGTACTTACCTGTAATAAATCAGTATAAAAAGTCTGTACAATGAAGATAAGTAAACGAGCGAGCGCGAAGCGTCTCCATTTCAGCTAGGCCAAAAATTATTTCATATGTTTCCGGATGTCCGGCTGTTCTCCTCTACAGTCGCATTTATTAACCGATCTAAATGAAGCTTGGTATACAGGTTTTTAGAATTTTAAAACTACTGGACCGACTGAAATGCAGTTTAAAAAACCTTAAAATGGTTTTTATTGTTCATAATGGAAGCGTCTTATGGTTTTTACACGAATGCCGCCCCCCCCCTCCCTCCCACCATTACAGCTATGAACCATCTCACTTACCCCACTTTAAAACATAAAAAACCTCGTCCCTCAGAAACCATACATTTTTCCGCGATAAAAAGTACCCTAAGTTTATTCCAGGGTATAAGCTATCTCCAGTCCAAATTAGATCAAAATTCATCCAGCCGTTATCGGGTGAAAGCATCCCAAACAAACAGACAACGTTTCACTTTAATATATTGGTATGGATTACTTGTATAATGTTATGTTTTCAAGAGTTTTCTTTCCTTCGATAAAAACAGCTACTATTCAACATCGGTGCATCCCCTTAGGAAAATACTTATAACGAGGTCACTTAATGGATCAAACATAATCAAATGATGATTTTCAAATTCACAACTAGATCAAACATCATTTATAACAATTTATTTCTGAGCTTTTTAGCAATCAGCGCACATGTTCCGTGACGTTGCATCTATTACACATTATTTTCAATATATTTTGTAGAATACATTATTAAAAAAGTTATTTTTATGTCAAAAAATAATGTATTCCAATACACATTATTTTTTGTCACAAAAATAACTTTTCCCCTATTAATGCTGAGATATCTTTGTCCATACCAATATATAAAAGTGAAACGTTGTTGTTTGTTTGTTTGGAGAGCTATCACGCGATAACGGCTGGACGGATTTTGATGAAATTTGGAATGGTTATAGCTTATACCCTGGAATAAAACAAAGGATTTCACGGAAAACCCGGAAAATATTGATGACTCGCTGTAAGGAAGGGTTGCCATGGAAACGAGATAACAAGTCTGTCAAAAACTTCAAGAGCATTGGTGCTGTACCTACTTTTGCATTGGTTTTAAATATCCTAGAAGAACATAAGATGCTTTTTGTCGCAATAAACAGTAGTCCGCGCGGACGGAGTCGCGGGCGGGATAGCTAGTATTAATTAAAGCTACGACAACCAAACCCGAATTCATGTATTTTTTTCTAATTAACTTAGAATGTAACTACGAGTAGGTTACTTAGAATTTTTTATTCGGATCAATTATAATTGTTCAGGTGATCTCATAAGTCTAATTAAAAGTTTGAAGATGTACCAGCTCCTAGGGAGTGGACAATATAAATTCGGTGTAATGCACTCAATAGTTTTTTAGTCACAATCGGAGTGGCGTTTGTGTAGCACGCCTGTAGTGACCCGTTCGCGCTACAGTCTGCGTATGTATCTATTTTTGTTGTTGATGCACATCCTATGTTCTTCTAGGATATTAAAAACCAATGCAAAAGTAGGTATAGCATTAATGCTCTTGATGCTTTTTGACATACTTGTTATTTCGTTTCTATGGCAACCGGTCCTTACAGCGAGTAAGCAACATTTTCCAGTTTTCCCGTGGAAACTTAAAAATTTACCATGATAAAACATATCCTATGTTTTATTCCAGGGTATAAGCTATCTCCATTTCAAATTTCATCAAAATCTGTCCAGCCTTTGTCGCATGAAAGCTCCCCAAACAAACAAACAAACAGACAACGTTTCACTTTGATATATTTGTATGGATTGTACTTACTCAAAAAAACTTTTAACATTATGCTTTAACTATGCGTAAGGCATATTTCAATAAATTATAATAACAACGCCCTAAACATTTTCGAAATTAACCCTTAACACTTCTATAATAAATTAATGAAAAAAACTCAAAATGCACAATGCGCGCGAAATAACGGGCATATTTGGTGAATTATAATACAATATTATAATGAAATGAATAGTCCATTTGATAATTAATGTATTCATGACTCGTTGGAAATATTTTCTTTTAGTTGTCAGTCAAGTTACCCTCGTGCATGCGAGATGTACTACGGTGGGGTGGAAATAGCGCGCGTTGCGTCTTTGATACTTTAAAAGCGCATTTTAAAATATGAATCTATCTATCTCAGCTTATGCTTCTTCTTTCTTGTCGTAATTTAAAGTAAATATCATCATCATCATCATGTCAGCCTCTAGAAGTCCACTGTTGATCATCATCAACATCATCAGCCCGTACTCGTCCACTGCTGGACATAGGCCTCTCCCAATGAACGCCACAGAGCCCGATCTTCGGTTCCTCTCATCCAGTTTCTGCCGGCCGCCTTTCGCAATTCGTCACTCCACCTGGCCGGTGGGCGTCCTACACTACGTTTGCCAAGACGCGGTCTCCACTCAAGGACACGTCTACCCCAGCGGTTGTCCATCCTTCGAGAAATGTGACCAGCCCATTGCCACTTCAGCTTGCTAATCCTTTGAGCTATGTCGGAACATAGGCCTCCCCCAAAGAGCGCCATGACGAGCGATCTTGTTCCACCTACCTCCATCCACCGAATGTCGTCGGTCCATCGTATGGCGGGGTCTCCCCACACTTCACTTGCTTGTTCATGGTCGCCATACGAAAACCTTTAGTCCCCAGTGGTTGTCGGTTCTGCGAACTATATAGCCTGCCCATTGCCACTTAAACTTGCAAACTCTGAGAACTATGTCGGTAACCTTGCTTTTTTTACGGATTTCCTCATTTTCGATTCTATTACGTAGTGAAACACCAAGCTTCTCTCCATTGCGTGCTGCGTGACTTTGAACTTGTGTATGAGACCAATAGTTAGCGACCATGTCTCAGTGCCGTATGTCATCATTGGCAACACGCACTGATTATAAACTTTCGTCTTGAGGTTGTGCGGTATCTGCGACGAGAAGATATGGCGTAATTTCAGGAACGCTGCCCATCCCAGTTGGATTCGTCGGTTGACCTCTTTGTCGAAGTTGGATCTACCCAGTTGGATCATCTGACCTAAGCAGACATAGTGATCAACAGCTTCGATAATTTCGTTTTCAACTTAAACCAGCATGGGTACAACATGGGCATTTGACATGATGTTCGTCTTACCCATGTTCATTTTAAGACCCACCTGTTGGGAAACTATATTGAGGTCAATGAGCATTGTGCCTATAGGTCTTCCAGGGTTTCTGCCATGATGACTTTATCATCAACAAATCGAAGATTTGTGATGTATTCGCCATTGATGTTAACACCATATCCGTTCCAGTTCAGAAGCTTGAATAAATCTTCCAGTACATAGGTGAACAGTTTCGGAGAAATAACGTCTCCCTGTCTCACCCCCTTTTGCAGCTGGATAGAATTCATGCTCTGATCCTGAAGACGGACTGTCATGGTGGCCTTGCTGTACAAATACTTCAACACTTCGATGTACCGGTAGTCAATCTGGCACCGCTGTAATTACTGTAGCACTGCCCAGGTCTTGACTGAATCAAAGGCTTTCTCGTAATCCACAAACGCTAGACATAGTGGCCGATTATACTCTTCGGTCTTCTGTATAATCTGCTGGAGCGTATGGATGTGGTCTACTTTGCTAAAGCCTTTCCGGAAACCAGCTTGTTTGGGAGGCTGAAAGTCGTCAAACCTACGAGCGAGACGGTTTGTAACTACTCTCCAAAACAGCTTATAGACGTTACTCAGCAGCGAAATATAAATATTGGAATTCAGATATTTCGTGCTAAAATAGCATATTTCTTCAGTTTTTTTTTATTATTGTCTAGGCAATCGTTTGACCACGATGATCTCACCTGATAGAAAGCTATGATGTGGTCGAAGGTGTAGCACGCTTGCCTAGTAGATACCTGATCACTCAACTTAAACACACCTGGGTTACATTTTACCGGAAACACTGACGAGGGCAGAGCATTTCACTCTTTTTATCTAAAATTGGTGCAGAATATTTTTGCCATAACGAAACAGAACAACATTTTCAGATTAATATGTAAGTTCATTATAACTTTTTAACAAAGCAAGGTATTTTCATAAGAATAACTAACAATACGAGTGGTATTGTAAACTTTTGTTTCCTGGAATCTTAATTATCATCTATTTGGAATGCATAAATATCTTATTAAGTTCCATAAAATACTGAAGGGATCTGTATTTGCATGTATTATTTGAACAAAACATTATTTATAATAACATAAATTCATTTCTATGTACTCATAATAATGCAGTAAGTAACTAAAAGTCTGTACAATGAAGATAATAAAAAAAGGTAATATCAGCTACTGAACAAGTTTTTTTTTAATGTCGTGTGTCTGTCTATTTGCTCGTTTTTTTGTCTGTAAGTTTGTGTATCACGTTAAAACTACTGGAACGATTGCAATGCGGTTTGCTGATTGGTAGTTTCAGGGTTGACTTAAAAACTGGTGTACTTGGTATCTCAATCCGATGAGTAGAAGCCGAGCAATCGATAAAAAACTATTTGACGTCGTCTATTTGAAACGAATTTGCTGAAATTTGGTATATTGGTACTTTTGGTTCGGGAATAACACGTACGATCTTTATATCCCAGAAAAAATACCCCGCAGGCAAAGCCGAGGGCAAAGCTAGTATGTAATATAAGAGCCACATGGATCTTTTGTTAGAAGATGATCTTATTTTAACATTAGATGAGATATAATAATAACTTTAATAAAGACTGAATATTAGAATACCTACATTTGATTGTGATATGCATAAAACAAAATCCTCAAAATTATCATGATTATTCTCCGCGCAAGTATCAAAATCGCCAGTCTCTATCGGCCCCAGCTCGGCATATGGCCTACTAGCGGCGACTTAGCGCGGCCCATTGCGTCCATTGTGCACGCGCACTTTATTGAATTGCACTTCATTATTGTATGGCGATGTTTTTGATCTCGCGAGTGGAGAATGAGCTTAATCAACTTAATCAACTTGTTGAGTAGCTACTTGCTGTGAAGTTAGTTTGATCTTTGTAACTGTAAGAGGTCTCTATATTTAGAGATGTTGCCTAAGTGATACCTAGGCTATATGTTGATAAATACTTGTATTTTGGTAAATTAAGATTAATTCTATTGTGTATCCATAACGTGGAAATAAGGCAGAAACTAAAGTCACCACGATCAATGCAACTTGATCGAAACGTCGAGGTAAATAAATATTAAGTTTTCAGCGCGATTAAGTCCCGTTTAAATATTTAACTATGTCACCGACATAGTTCAACAATTAGCAAACTGAAGTGGCAATGAGCTGGTTACACAAGTATTACGAAGAGCTAATTTAGTATGTAGTTAGGCCACATAAAAGCAAATGTAGTGTAGGATGCCTTACGGGCAGATGGAGCGACGATCTACGCAAAGTAGGTGGCAGGAACACCAGAAAAGCCAAAGATCGGAATCTATGGCACGCATTAGGAGAGCAGTGGGCTATTGCTGGCTGTTGATGATGATGATGATGATGTAGTATTGTATCGTATACTGTACATATGTTTATGTAGGAGAACATTGCAGATATATTTAAAGTCAGACGGACGTAAAATTCGTATGGTCGGGCAACAGCATGTTGATTAGATTGACTTCTAACTTTATAAGCAATCTCACAAATTACTTTCCCCCTTTTTAAAATTGTATTATTGATTTCATCATCAGCCTATATCTATCCACTGCTGGACATCGGCCTCTCCTAATGAACGCCACTGAGCTCGGTATTTAGCTCTCCTCATCCATTTTCTGCCAGCCGCTTTTCGCAGGTCGTCACTCCACCTGGGCACCGGGCGTCCTGCACTACGTTTGCTTAGACGTGGTCTCCACTCGAGAACTCGTCTACCCCAACGGTTATCGGTTCTTTGGGAAATGTGACTAGCCCACTGCCACTTTAGCTTGCTTATCCTTAGAGCGGGTGTCGGTTACCTTGGTTCTCCATCGGATATCATCATTGCGAATCTTGTCCTTCAGAGAAACTCCAAGCATAGCTCTGTCCATGGCTCGCTGAGTCTTAAATGTGTGGACTTGTTTGACCGTAAGTGTCCACGTTTCGGCTCCGTAGGTCATGACTGGTAGGACGCACAGATTGAAGACTTTTGTCTTCAGGCACTGTGGTATTTTTTTGTGGTATTTGGTATTATTGATTTGAAACTTAACAGTTTGACAATAATAATAATATGGTACTATCGAGCTGTTCTGATGAAGCCAGAAGGTGAGTTATTAGAAGCATTCATTGGATTTTAGTAAACTTTTCCAGTTTGGCCTCATTTTATTTATTTTCAAAGGTTTGTACAGATACTCGTCATCATAAGGACTAGTGATGGAGCTGACAACGTGACTAGTGATGGACTACTAGTGATGGTTAAGACAACGGATACAATGATGACGGTGGCAGATTGGAACTTCCTGGGAATGTTTTTGTGGGTTTTATAGAATAGCCTTAATCAAATAAAACAATATCAAACTAGAGAATTAATTGATAATTGTCTGGTAATATTTTAATTCCCATAAAACTACAAATACACGACAATCAACCCTCAAATCAAAAATAATCAAAAAAGTCATCACTACGTATCGTCCGTCAAATCACTTCCCTAAATCAGTGTAATTATTGACACAAATAATTTCGGGACAGGCGTTCGATGCGATCGCACACGTTCTAATCATACAAAACTATATATTTTTGTTATTTTTTCTAACATTTTTGTGTTTTTTCATTATCATTATGGGAAAGCAATGCTCCCCTATTTGTTTGGGTTTCACACCCACGTTTTTTGATTAAAACTTGCGTTAATGCATTGGGGTGCCGCAAGGGTGCATCTTTGGCTGCTTCCATTCCATTGTACTAGCCGGTCGGGAAATATTTCCTGGACTGTAATTAATATGGACGGAGTGATTCGGCTGTATTATTTGTCGATTGTCAGGTTTGTTAATAGCTCCAAAAGTCAAGAAATAAAATATATTTCTCTAAGTTTTTCTTCTAAATTTCCTTAGTTGGTTCTTTGAGCATCCGTGGGATGAGAAAGGGTGGTCTTATTATTATTCCAGCACCATACAGTGCATTTTGTACTAAATGAAACGCATTTTTTTGTCATTTCTAGTACCTACTCAAATTTCAGTTTATCCCGTAGAAATTTTTGATCTCTCTATCAGGTCAGCGCTCGGTCTCATAAGAATATTTCCGTGCACTGACATGATTCAGGTATAGCTACGCCCACTGTGTTCCTACTAACTGTAAGAAATGTGTCGCCCTCTCCATTGTAAACTATAGAGATTACTAATCTCATTACCATTTCAATCAGCAAAAGCCCAAAGAAAACACTACCAGAAGATTGGCTAGGGGTGCCACCACCGAGTACCTAATCCTAATGCAGCGGTGCATTTATAATCCGACATATTTGCTGCGTGACCACCCCGAGTCACTGATTTGGGGAAGATG
Organism: Alsophila aescularia; assembly: GCA_946251855.1. Classification (NCBI taxonomy): domain Eukaryota; kingdom Metazoa; phylum Arthropoda; class Insecta; order Lepidoptera; family Geometridae; genus Alsophila; species Alsophila aescularia. The sequence goes on from OX276384.1 coordinate 27,186,392, forward strand.
TAAAGAAGTAGTTGGGTAATCCTATTATTGGTTATGGATTTCAAAAAAGATGGATTGAGAAATTATCACGTTTTTTTTGGAATGCATTGTCTTCGAGTTGTGAACTACCCTGAAAGTGTCAGCTGGATGACTAGTTGGGAAGTGTGAGTTGCAAGATTCCACCCGGAACGACAGACAGTCAGAAAAACAAGAAAGTGACTTAATAAAAACCTGGCAAAATATCGTTAACTTCTAGTTGTAATGCGTTTTTTTCATTAGATAAAAAAAACTTAATATGTTCGTATTAGTTATTTTCACCATTAACTATTATCATGCCATGTAGGTACATGCTTTATTCTGTCCTTTCACTTAACTTTCTTTTTTTTCCATGTTTGTGTTTTATTTTGATGTCTTCTTCTCTTTTAATATACTAGCTGCATTCCGTGGCTTTGCCTGCGTGGTCACTTTTCTAGGATGAAAAAGTATCTTAAGATACCTTTACACCAAGATTCATTAAAATCCATTCAGCCGTTACCGATCGAGATGGCTACAAATACTTGTCTTATACATACATAATTTGGCTTATAAAATTATTAGGATTCTTGTCTTTTATTATTCTTAAGTCTAGTTTCGTCCTCATAATTTCAGCTCACTTTTAAATCATTCTTAACTTCCCTTCTTCCGCCCCTGTACAATATTTGCTTACACCAATTACCATAATGCACCCCCACGTACTCATCACCAAACCGCACCGTTTTCCACCGCGATGCAATATCCAATACATGAAATATTTATAAGGTAGTTTTAATCCGAATTGATCTATTGGTGTTATTGGATGGCGTTCTGCAGAATGGCAGAAATAACCTGGCCTGGAATTGTTCAAGTCTGAAAGCGGGAAGATAAGTTTATCAACTGTATCATAACTACCTGATCATCAGATGGTGATAAAATGTAATACAAGCCTTTATTTATATTACAACAACCTTTTTACGGAAATGAGTTTCTTTGATTGTTGTATCCAAAGACGTAATAAGAGAGGCTTGTGTCCTAGATTCCCTAGAATTCTTCTGCCTGCCTACAAAAAGGTATAACCAACAAGTGTGCCAGCGACGACGCTCTATTCTGCCTAGTCTGTGATCACAGATTTCTTAGTTTACAATTCTGCAATGCGTTGGTAAATTTAAAATTTCATTAGAAAATAAGTTTAGTTACATTATCGGAATCTTTGCAATTGTTACAATGTACTTGCAATTATTTTCATAAAAATTTACGAGGATTATAGGGAACAATTTACAAAAATTCACTTCGCAGTAGCTTCTTTGTGACTTTTTTTTTATAAAATCAAAAGATCCAATCGTTATTTAAAATATTCCTAAATCTGTAAACTATTTTCTAAATTCCTTTTATCATACCTGTCAACGATACTAAAATTGCTCAAAATTTTTGCGCTTGGTAAACTAAGTCTATGAAACAATTCTATAACAAGAAGATGATTTACAATATATTTTTTGTGGCCAAATCCTACACTCTTTCAACTTACTAATTACTCAATTTCATAAATATAGGAGGCGCCACCTGCTAAAAATCATGACTATCCGTTTTATATTTTCCTCAACAGCTTTAAAAACAATTTAAAAATAAATATTATTATCATTCTTCATTCAAGGATTATACAACTGTTTGGGCAGGCGTGGCGCTCACTATCAGCCGAACAGCCTGCTTGTATACACACAGCAATAACAGTGCAGCCTGCTTGTATTCTGCTTGTTTACTTTTCGCTCAGTCGAATAAAATAGATCCGAAGATATGAGTAAACAAACATTAAAAAAACAGTCGATTTGAGAACCTCCTTTTTGATTAAATAAAAATGTAGTTATGAATTTGAATGTCGCCCTCTCGCATAACACTACAATAATTTCAACAATCCTATTAGGCCGCACATGACACAAATTCCGGCGACTCGCCCGGCGACATATCGGCCGATAATCCAAAGCTGTTCGCGGACGTTTGCCACATCATTACAGCTGGAGATTTACTAAGCCTTATTATTGTTATTACCAGTGCCTGCCTGTAATGACAAACGGAGCCGAAACGTGGATATTCAAGGTACGACTAGTCCACCAATTTAAAGTCGCTCGGCGGGCCATGGAAGGAACTATGCTCGGAGTTTCTCGGAAAGATCGTATCCGGATTGAGGTGATCATGCAGAGAAACAAGTTGTTGACATAGCCCTTAGGTTTAGTAAGCTGAAGTGGCAGTGGTCATATCTGTCGAAGGACTGATAACCGTTGGGTTAGACGTGTTCTTGAGTGGTGACCGTGACTTGGTAAACGTAGTGTAGGGCGCCCTCCGGCTAGGTGCAGCGACTATAAACTCAAAGTAGCTGGCAGCAGCTGTTGGAAGAGAAGAAAAGAAGATCGGGCTCAGTGGCGTGCTTTGGAAGAGGCCTATGTCCAGCAGTGGACTGACACGGGCATATGATGATTATTATTATTATTATTATTATTATTACTGTAGAAGTAGTGTTGGGCACTCGCCGGCAGGTGGAGTGACGACTTGCGAAATGCGGCTGGCAGCGACTGGATGAGGAGAGCCGAAGGTCGGGCTCAGTAGCCCCAAAGAGAGAACTACTTAGCTACTTAAATTTTCCTATTATTATACTAAGCACCACACACCAGCGCTGGCTATACAACTATTTAAACTGGAGCCCTATTGTTCTCCTTTGCTTGCCGTCAGCGTCACCCTAACCTCACTTTTCCAAAGGAAATCCGATCAAAAACCTCCCAAAATCATAGACATAAATATTCCAATCCCCTCCATTAGCACCGGAAGAGGAAGTATTAGCGGAGCGATTTATCATCAAAAAAAAAACAACCGCGAAAATCCGCCATCTTGATAATGGCAGTCTGTCTCGCCAATTTAATGCAATATGGCGGGATGGCACGTGCCGATAAAAAATAATTATTGTGTTTTTTGTAATAGCTATAAAATATGTCCCCAGTATTTTGTAATGGTCGCAACGAAAAGTAAGTATAAATAATTTACTAGATCTGTTTAAATACGTGATAGTGTGTAGGAAGAACGTTCGACTTATACCTGTGCTTATACCTACAAAAACAATTAAACGTTATCTACGTTACGCAACGGATTAGTCCCAACCTCCCAACCATGTCTCAACTGTCCACGTTCCCAACTGACCACGGTAATTTATTTTTATAAATACGCATATCTAAACTGTCCACAATTTATTTTAATGTACTGTCAAAGCGATAAGTGTAATATAAGTGTATATAATTCTAGCTACTATGTATTTTATTATATTATACAACAACAAGAGTCATGCGATTTTTATCGAGTCAACACTTAGAACAAGTAAAAGTGTTCTGTGGAGCCACAGTGAAGTTGAGATGTACTCTTAATTACGAGTGTAATTTTCTTCTAATCTGAGGGTACGAGAAATGTTAGACATGGTCTAGACTGGAATATAGCATGTACCTAAGTTATCTAGACCTCTTTTGGTTCATCATCATCATCACCCCGCGTCAGTCCACTGCTAGACATAGGCCTCTCCCAAAGCATGCCACTGGGCTCTTCTCTTCCACTGCTGCCAGACACTGCGTATTTCGTCGCTCCACCTAGCTGGAGGGCGCCCCAAACTACGTTTCTCGAGTCGCACTCTCCATTCAAGAACACGTTATCAGTCCTTCGGCAGATATGAACAACCCACTGCCACTTCTGCTTACTATATTTCAGAGCTATGTCGACAGCTTTGGTTCTCTCTGCCGGATCACCTCAATCCGGATATGATCTTTCAGAGAAACTCCGAGCATAGCCCTTTCCATAGCCTTCTCTTTTGGTTAATCAATGCATAACGCATTGTCAATGTGACTAAAAGGTATGAAAACATGACAGCGATTTTCCAGTGGCTGACTGCCCATGACGGATTTTCATACAAAGCCGGTGCGGCCAATGATCGAATGATGTGTTCCTAAAATACCAATATACTAAATTAGAACAAAATTCATTCAGCCATTAAAAAGATTTGTAACGATTGCTCGGCCTCTACTCAGCGGATTGAGATATATGAAGTACCTAATCAGACACCAAAACTGTAGCTATCCAACTAAATATTCAATCGGCCCAGTAGTATGACGTGATGCGAGAACAAACATCCAGAGAGACGGACAGAAGCTTCTTTGTAGATACTTTTTGTATTATAAGATTCCTTTGGGTGGGCTTTACAGTTTCCTAATTCATAGTTAGGGAAAGGAACGAAGAAATAAGATTTCTTTATCTATATCTCTATCTATCTATCTATCTATCTATCTATCCATCGATCTATACTTATAATAAAGCAATAGGAACGAAATAATCTGTGTAAAGAAGATAATTTATAAAAAACAATGGTCTAGGGTTCTTGAAATAACCTACTGAACAAGAATCTAACAATTTTAAAATCGTGTCTGTCGGTTTGTCTGTTTGTTAATTTGTTTGTCCGTATGTTTGTTCGCGCATCACATAAAAACTACTGGACTGATTGTGATGCGGTTCACTGTCGGAAAGCATAGGGTTTGACATAAAACCTGGGGTATTTGGTATCTCAATCCGATCATTAGATGCCGAGAAATCGATAAAAACTATTTGACGGCCGAAGGAATTTCGATCAAATGCTATATTGGTAGTTTAGGTTATTGAATAGCACATGAGTACTTTTCCTATAAAGAAATGACCACGCGTGCGAAGCCGCGGGCACGGCTAGTACTTATATATTTTTAGCTTTAGGTCAATAGGTAAATAATTTCTGATAGATGTATTAGAATGTTGCTACGGTGACACAGTCTGTAGAGTCTTATAGTACTCTTCTTTTTGCTTTACCTAATACAGAGTATACAGCCTTGGATAAAATTATGATACTGTGGTAAATATGTCGCCGCGATAGGCTGTGTGCCGCGCGGCGGCCAGTAATATACCACCTACCAAGATAAACGGTCGTCTCATTCATTCCACCAGTTTACCATGCAACAGGCATAGCAGATGTTCGCTTTTTTATCCCGTCCTCAGTTAAATAGTAGTAATCAAGAACGATTTTTCAGTGAAAATCGCACTCACATGAACGTTCAGATACCCTCGTTCCGTGTTGCCATAACAGCCAAAAGGTATAGCCATTAATCTAATCAACACAACACGGTAATGGCCGCCGCCGCTCGCCGCCGCGTGGCGTGCGCGTGCGCGCAAATTGATACTATTGTTTCGATCGCGCGGCCAACGTGTTTGGAGCAAGGGGTGGAGTTTTGAGTTTAAATTGCCTGTTGCTGGGTTGAATTTATTTTGGAAGGAAATCGACTAATAACGAGTCAGTACAATAATAGTTTGAAACAATTCGAAATTGAAACTACCACAGAATATATAAATAATTAAATCTAACAAATATTTATTTATTTGTTTGTTTGTTATGTTTTCTTGCCTTAACTACTGAACCGGTCATCATGAAATTTTTAATACACATTTTCACGGGTACAGAAAAGGACATTCATCCGCAATTAGAAGAAGAAAAAAAACGAAAGATCGTAATTGTTAATTTTGTATGGGAATTGCCACTCAAATGTACATATATCTCTATGACTTTAGGATGCTTTTTATTGCGATAAACTGTAGTACGCGCGGACGAAGTCGCAGTCAAAAGCTAAATAAATAAATTTCTTCGTACCCAGACTAGACTTGTCTAGGTAGACTGCGAAGCTATCCTGTGGAAAGGAGCCTTTATAGTCCAAAACATCAACAGCCTTATTATGGTTGAAGGTTTAAACCTAGGTTCACGAAGTTCGGAACTAAGGAAAGTTTTGGTTTAGACCAGGTTTAGACCGGACTTCAAAACGTTGGTATTATGGTCGCGGGACTACAGAAAGTTTGGATGGTCCCGAGGCGATCCCAAGACGATCCCAAGCATACTCCAGACCAATCACAGATAAGATGTAACCTTGATTAATTAAACAAAACTGTTCATTCATAACGTTCCAATCTACTCATTAGTACAAAAAAAAGTAGGTGTAACGGATCGGATCGCTAATGTACTGTACCCACGAACCTAGTACTATAGGCTGATTGCAAAAAGATACGTAATTGCCCCGCAGGAGCTTTTCAGTTTGATATGTTCTAATCCATACTTGACTCTGTTTTATTTTTCACGACTTAACAGCTCATCTTGATGAAATACGCAGGCGAAATCGCGAGCAATAGGTAGTAATACATAAAATCAAATATTTTATTATTAAAGCCTGAGTAAGTAATATGACTGAATACCTTATATCCTAAATTGTTTATATTGGCATTATTGGCTACTAGATTTTGTCAGTGACTTTGTCTGCGCGTCCTTCTATAGGGTTAAAACTATCCTTCCGTTCCCAGTAGTCTTACTAGTAAGACTGGAAATTTCTTCCCAATAGTTGTACTAGTAAGATTATTCAGAATTTTCTTCCTAGACTTACTGGTAAGACCCCTAGGAATATGTATCATACCATCCTAAAATATAAAAAATATGATACCTTACCTATATGACGAATTTTCATATCTACTCAGTAATCCGTTTGCACTGGGGCGACGCAAGCGCAAATTATTTAAAAAAAAACTATACTGCAGTAATCAACTCCTAAACAACTAATTCGAAGAAAATGTTTACTACTTATTGTGAATAAAAAATGTATTGAATTGAACAATTTAAAACCAAATCCACAGAATAAATAATACCATATCGATTGACAACCGAGTTATCAAAGGGTTCTGAGTTAGGGGGCTGGATCAGTACAATACTCTATTTCAGCCACAAGTGTGCTCTGCGAAGCCCTAGGGCTCCGCAAAGCGCCTCGAAAATACTGGTCACAATGAAAAATTTAAATAATAAAGGGGTACTTTATGGATACAGAGTAAAATAAAATCTTCCAAAAAAGTTTGAAAAAAATAATAAACAGCCTCCCATTAGATGCAAATGCTAAGTTTAAGTAATATAATTATCAATTAATACACATAAAGCCAGTTTTTGATTATTTTAGGGCTCCGTCAAATATTTAATATTCTAAAAGGATTCCGTCACCAAAAAATAGTTGAATGTTTCTTTCATGTTGATGACAATATCATGTACTTAGTATTATCACTAGGTACAACTATAGTTTTTTACTGTTTCTACACTCCCAAGAAACATCTCTCTATGGTATTCCAGGTGAAAATGTGTGCAGAATTATATCACTCCTCTTGTGGAGTTTGCAGGTTGAGGGTAGGTGTAAACTAATACTTAATGGGTGCAGGGATACCTGCTGTTACCCAACAGTACCTACACCACACCGTTGAAAGCTCCAGCATCAAACATCAAACAGAACAGCCTGAAAGATAAAAAAGCATAATGTTAGTAAACCGGACACAATGATTTAATAAAAATGTATGAGGTTGTAGCACTAACATGTATTATAATAGTACACAGTAAAATACATGTCAGTGGGTTGTGGTCATTGCAGATATCATCTAAATATGGATTAGGTACATGAACAATTTAATTTTGTTTATTTTTTACTTGATTAAAGAATATCTATCTCTGTATTAGGTAATCTATGTAGTTATCTTGGAAAACTCATTCAAAACAAATAACACGAAACCTCTAAAGCTAAATAAACAGATATAAATCCACTCAGGATAAATTAACATAATGAAAACTTACCTACTTCTTGACGAGCTCAATTGCATAGGTTATGTGCAACCAGGATTTGTGGTGAAGTCGTTGTTCTTCTTTAGATCGAAAGAAGTTGTTTTTTCTCAGTAGATCGTCTTTTATCAGATCCACAATAGTTCTTGAGGGTTTGTGAAACGATTTTCCGTGTAGAGATCCTCAAATTCGATGTACCTATGTACTTTATTGTTACACGGGCGGCAACGCTTGCGCCGTGATGCCTCTGATGTGATATTATTTAATGTCACCTATATATTTTCAATTCAAGACAGTTTAAATTGCAGCAAAATACTTCTATCAAACAATCTTACCCTCAAAAAAATTGCAACGTCAAAATAAACCAACTATAAACTAGGCCATTGGTAGGTTTAAAGATATTACCATAGAAAAACCAAAAACCTAACATAAACCTCTAACGCTAATACCATTTCTTCTTGATTTGGGTTTAAACCTGGGTCAAAAACCTACGTTAAACCATCAACCATAATAAGGCTGCAATAGTTATTGCAAGTCACGAAGCAGTAAAAAGAAAGAGAATGAAGGCTTTATTATTACCAGACTGCACGGAGGGATTATGTGTTTCGGTTGTATATATGTTTGTTTGTTAGTTAGTTTATTTGTTTGTTTGGACGTTTCATAGGCGCGTCCTACAGCCTAAACAGCTTGATGGATTTTGATAAAAGATATCATTGGATTCGTCTTGAGTGTTTGGAGTGCTTTAGGATTTATGAAGTGTCAAAAAAACTAATATGGCGGCTCACAGCTGCCATATTGTATTTCCGACGGAACAAAAAATGACCAAAACCTATCGAGTGAGGTATCATAATGAAGGTCTTTATAAGACCATTTCAAAAATATATGATTCTTATAAATAAACAGTAGCATACAACATTTTCAATTTTAGATTATACAAGATTTCAAGTTAATTAGTTAATGTAAATACTATTTCAAGTTAATGTAAATACTATAGACTATGCTGCAATTGCAACTATTAAAGTAAAGTAAAAAAAAAAAGTATCATAACATTTATATAAATACTAGCTGCACCCGAGGTTTTACCCGCGTCCCTCCGGAACCTTGCATTTTTCCGGCATAAAAAGTAGCCTATGTGTTGATCCAGCCTATGCTACCTCCATACCAAACTTCATTTAAATCTGTTCAGCCGTTTAAGCGCGGAGAAGTAACAATCATTCTCTTACATACATACAAACTTTCGCCTTTCTTATATTAGTGTGATTATTTTTGCGGGCGGTCAGCAGATTTTTTGTATTTATATAATAATTTTACTTGTACAGGTTGGAATATAAAAGCGGTCGGTGGTACCTTAAATATTGATGATAGCGAATTTTACTCAAAGGAAACTTTCCCTTATTTTTGGAATTATTTCAAACTCAAAGATTCTAGAAAACTTGCTCCTCAACCGGGAATCGAACCGAAATAATGCCAAAGACGGTATCCTGTAATTTTATGCCATTAACCGACAGGGTTCAAAGAGGGGTCGGGGTCAGGGTAGAGCTCGTTTACGTAGCTAGCAAGTAGAGAGCGTAGTGTACTATTTCTGATGTGGTTTTTTATTCGGGCTCCTGGATACTGCGCTCTACCTATAGCTCGCTGGCACGCCCCGAGTGCGGACTTATCAATTTTGTTAAACAACAAGTTTGAGGAACGTATGAGAAAGTGGAAGGAATAGTTAAATACCCATAGTAATTAAAATTAAGTTTTCTCTTAAGCTTTTATTTAATCTGTAGAAATAAGTTCCATTAATTAAAATTTTATAATTGAAATTAAGCTTTATCTTGACCTTTTAGTTAATCTGTGGGAACATATAGGAACTAAATTACTTATAGTACTCCGGAAAGTATTTGAGCAATTTGATGCCAGGAATCGTTCGTCAACATAATGTCATAAATTATGTAACGATTTTTTAATTTAGTAGGACATTTCGCATACATAGTTCGATTTTCCTTTTAATTGCTGTGTCATAATGAGTAGTATTGGCCAGTGGTGTCAGATTTTATCAGGCCGGCAAGACTTGGCTTAACGACTGCTATCAGCAGCCCGGACCGACTTAACGTGCCCTCCGAAGCACGGAGCGATAGAAAACTGCACATAAATTTGAAAACTCATTAGTAGTTCCGAGAACGGAACCTATATAACATTAGTATATACCACTCTGCTACCAACGCTCTCTCTCTCTTTGTAGTTTAATTCAGTTACGTACTATAATATCATAAGTACAATATTTGATGTGTCCCAGAACACCTACCGTTAGTGTACACAACACAAGCCAAGGAACGAGGCTCAGTCAATTTACTTAAAAGCCCTCCCGCCACTAGTATTACGACGAAATTGAATAATAACTATGCACCCGACGTTACCTTTCTACTTGTAACGAAGTTTCGGAGACTGTACCATCAAAAATGTCCATCAAAAGTATTCTATGATAGATATTTTCAGTGCTCGGGAGTAGATCAGTAGTAGGATAGATATTGTTGTTACAATTTCATGAGAAATATAAATATTTTAACACTGTGCCCGCAGCTTCGCACGCGTGGTCATTTCTCTAGGTTAAAAGAACTCTATTACTATTCCAAGACCTATTACTATATACCAACATTTAAACAAAATTCCTTCAGCCGTTAAAAAGTTTTTATCGATTGCTCGGCTTCTACTCATCGGATTGAGATAGTTTTAAAGTCAAACCCTAAGCTATAATTAACAGTGAAAACCGCATCGCTATCGGTCCAGTAGTTTTTACGTGATGCGTGAACAGACTAACAGACAAACAGACAGAAACGAATTTAAAAAATGTTTTATTCATGTTCAGTAGCTTATTTTTAGTATTTAAGATTGAAAAAATATCCTTTTACAGTTTTTTTGGTACTTACTGCTTTATTATAGGTATAGATGCCCTTCTCTTTTGGGCAGAATAATAAAAATATGTGGTTTATTACATTATTTTAATCATGCCTACAAAACATTACCTTGACATACCTACTGACTGACTGACTGACTGACTGACAAACAACGCCCAGTCTAACCCGGTGGACCTAGGTATTTCATATTTGTAGGAATATTCCTTGAGTATCCTAGAGTTGAACTACGGATGTAACTATAAACCGTAAAACATGAATACCAACTCAAAAAAATACCCCTATCCTGCGGAGACCCTTTAATTTACCGGTATGAAAAGTATCCAATGTCCTACCTCGTAGTATGAACTCAAATCATGCCAAGTTTCATTTGAATTCATTCAGTAGTTTCGGCATGATGCGCGTCCAAGCTACAGACAGACAAACAGTCAGACAATAAACAAAAATGAAAAAAAAAACAGTTTTGGCAGAAGGTAAAGCCTCCAAAAAATTTACTAGATATCTTCAATGTACAGAATTTGGACCCATATCCCGCAGGAACCCTCTATATTTTGGTATAAAAAGTATCCTCAAATTTTGCTCATTATATAAACTATGATTGTGCCAAGTTGCATCAAAATCCGTGCAGTAGTTTCATCGTGATACGTGTTATTTTAAATAAATTTCAATCCCTTTCCAGCGGGAACCCTCTAATTTACCCGGATGAAAAGTATTCTATGTCCTACCTCGTAGTATGAACTCAAATCATGCCAAGTTTCATTTGAATTTATTCAGTAGTTTCAAGTGGCATCAGTACGAATAATAGAAAAGCCTCCAAAAAAATCTACTAAATATCTTCAATGTTCAGAATTTTGACTCCTATCCCGCAGGAAAATTTTATTTTATCGGGATAAAAAGTATCCCCAATTTTCATCCATCATATAAACTAAAGGCGTATCAAAATTTGTCAGTAGTTTCAGAGTGGTAAGTGTTTTTTTATATAACTTACAACCCCTAACCTGCGGGAACCGTTTAATTTTTCAGGATGAAAAATATCCTATGTCCTACCTCGTAGTATAAACTCAAAACATACCAAGTTTCATTTAAATTAATTCAGTAGTTTCGGCGTGACGCCTAGCCGAGATACAGACATTCAGACAGACAAAAATAAAAAATGTTTTGGCTTCAGTATGCAATACATATTTTTATAAGTAAGGCCGTAAGTGTAAAGCTTAGTTTAAAAAATGCTATAGTTAAAGTAAATTTATCACTAGATGTGCCCGCGGCTTGCCCGCGTGGTAATTTCTCTGGGTTAAAAGTAACAAGATGTGTTATCCGCATTAGACATGGTTTAAAATCGATAGTACAGTTCACATCGGCAGTTCATCAGAGGTTCATTAGCACGTTACGGCACGTCACCGGAACGGCACGCGGACGATCCGACACGGGATGAGTTCGCACGCCTCCCGGGTCGCGATCCGACACGGTGGCGGGACGGGGTGTGCTGGAATATGCTCTATCTATACTTTCTATACTTTTAATAAAGCAATAAGAACGAAAAAGTTTGTAAAAATAAGGTAATTTAAAAAAAATGGTCTAGGGTACTTAAAATAAGCTACTGAACAAGAATATAACATTATTAAAATTCGTCTCTGTCTGTTTGTCTGTTTGTTTGTTCGCGCATCGTGTAAAATCTTCTGGACCGATTGAGATGCGGTTTTCACTGTTCGATAGATAGATAGATAGATAGATAACTCTTTATTGCACTAAAGAAACTTAAATTATGGCACATCAATAATGACCTTAAAATAGTACAATCGGCGGCCTTATCACTAAGCAGCGATCTCTCGATAGCTTAGGGTTTGACTTAAAAACTGGGGTACTTGGTATCTGAATCCAATGATTAGATGCCGAGCTTAAAACTTTTTGACGGCTGAAGGAATTTTGATTAAATGTTGGTATATAGGTATTTTAGGTCTTGGAATAGCACATAGATTTACACGGAGTACTTTTAACCTAGAGAAATGACCACGCGTGCAAAGCCGCGGGTACAGCTAGTCTAAAATATATACGCGATATCATACAATAATGTTCAAATAAATTATGATTAGTTTTTTTTTTAAATATATAGCTAAAACTACAAAGTAAGTTGTTTAAATCTAAAATACATTAAGTTATAGAAACTATGTTTAATTATGTACCTATTTTACAATAAATCTAACACAAAACAACAACAAGATCTACCTATACTTACATAAAAATATACAAAAGTATAATTATCATTAGAAACGAGATGTTTCCAATGAATTTATTTGTTCTAACTTATTGATATTTTGGCTCCATTGCAGGCGCCATGATAACCAACAAACTGATGTTCTTGCTAGCGGGTAGTTTTAAGGGCAGATATTTTGATCTACCCATTTTCTCACACGTTTTTTACTGCTGGTAATAGTGCCGCTGTTATTACATCCAAATTTTTATATTTGGAGATTTCAATTGCTTCCTAGTATATAGTATATAGCGGCGTTCTGCCGAGATAATCATAAGGTTTTCCCAGTGGTTTGTCCCGGATTCCAGAATAAACTATAAATCCAAGGCTGCTTTCATCAAAGAGTTGTATCATTTGATGAAAGCTCTCAAGTAGAGCAACATGCCACCCTTTTCAATAGTGTTGTGGCGGTGGCAGCGACACAATATGGTTTATAATGAAGTTCTCACGAGCAGTAGATCCTCCACACTTATTGTGGATCACTAGAAGTGCCAATTATTGCTATTGTCCCGTCAGGATGTAAAGTCTAATACTTTCTGAATTATTTCAGAAGAGAAGCCTAGAGGACGAATGCAGGGCAGGATCATTGATCATAGAGCCTATTGCTACTGTTTATATTATGTATACCTACTTGTCTACGGGTTATATACGTTTCAATGTAAAAAGTGGCTCGTTGAATAGATATCTAACAGATTTCCACGACATTCAATCCAAACAAAAGTTATCTGTTAGAGATTGCTATAAGTAGGTATAGGACCGCCCATTGTAAGTATAATATTAGTTAAGAAATTATTAATTGAAAAATAATTTATTAGGTGGTTAACAATAAAATATTATCCATCTATGTGTCTAATCCACGTTTGAAGGATTATATATAATCCTCCATACCAATATATAAAAGTGAAACGTTGTCTGTTTGTTTGTTTGGGGAGCTTTCACGCGATAACGGCTGGACTGCTGGCTGGCTGAATTTTGATGAAATTTCGAACGGAGATAGCTTATACCCTAGAATAAAACATAGGATACTTTTTATCCCGGAAAATTGTGAGTTTCCACGGGAAAATTGGAAAATGTTGATTACTTGCTGTAAGGTTACCATGGAAATGAAATAACAAGTCTGTCAAAAAACTTCAAGAGCCTTGGTGCTATGCCTACTTTTGCATTGGTTTTTAATATCCTAGAAGAACATAGGATGCTTTTTTCGCGATAAGCAGTAGTCCGCGCGGACGAAGTCGCGGGCGAAAGCTAATTTAACATACTCGTATTTTCCGAGAGTTAGTGTTAGAGAGAGAGGTTAGTGTTAGAGACCCTGTTACTGTTCCTCTGAGCTCAGTTTTTTTTTTCGTGGATTGGTACGATTATTAATTTGTTTGCAAAAATTCTGCGGATATGACATGTTGCTTTTGTTCCCTTAGCAAAAAAAGTAAAAAAAAAAAAACACTGCTATTTATGTATTTCTTGGAATATACATAATTCCAACACAATACATAATTTGCAGTTGCGCCTGTCATGACGCTTGTACGTCGGAGGTTTTCGCGTTTTTTCCTTGACTCAAAAAAGCTTTTAAGGTGAAGCTGAACCCTAAAAATTGCCTGTCAAAATATTGTCGGCGACATCAATGGTGGATCGTAGTACAGTCAGCTCTAGATTATTATTATTTTAACAAAAACATTAGTTTACATAATTCTATACGCGCCGTACCTGTGGTTACCAAAACTTAGTACAAAAAACCAGTGTATACACTGTTTATACTGCTATAACTTAGAAATTAGAGGATTCAATCTAATAAGATTCTAACCTACTTCAACCCAAAAAAACCCTGAGCCCTGAATCACATTGAATAAACAAAAAAATACTATATTTACTTTTCTTTTTTTGTCCAAGATCATGTCAAATATTTTATTCATGCTGTACGAAATGAATTTGCCAGTAGGCATAAATAACTGAAATAGACTCTTATAACCACTATTTCAAATCCGTTTATATCACAGCCTGAAATAGTAGGGTTGAGACTAAATGTATTAAAATTAAAATAAACATGAATTCAGAATGTTATTAAAAAACTCATCAGAAACCAACCATCCAAACATGTTCTTGACTGTACCCATACTTTAAAATTGGCCCCGTTTCCTGCGCGGGGTGAATCGGCACAAAAAGCTTTTAGTCGCACACAATACTTGTACAATTCTAAATTAGACCAATTTTTGTTGATTGGCTTATTTCGTAGGGCCTTCCTTTCAAAAATAAGGACCTCAACAATAGTTGCTATTTGAGCGTTTAAAAGATCACTAGAACAAAATAATGTATCTTTTTTAAGACTGAGATCGTTTGTCTGACGGAAAACGCCACTCCTGTCTTAAACAAATGCAAGGCCATTCGAAACCATGGAAGAAATCGGCACTGTACCTACTGCGTTCGTCACCCTGAGACATTGGTTTTTAAGACTAATGATGCTCAATGTCTTACTATTGATGTTTACGTCTATGTTGGTATTCGTGGCGCTAACGGTCAGGTCAACAACCTACTCCTTTCTACACTTAAAAAATAATAGCAGTAAATAATTTATTGTGAAGCAATATGGCCTCTACGCTAAGATTCCGCTAAAACAGATGAAATAAAAAGATAACCAACTCCAAAACAATGGCAATTCAATCTAAAAAAGAAAACATTCTGAAATCAAAGCTAGCGCCGTCATTGGCCGAAACACCACAACAATGGCGGCATTCGAAATGTCAGATTTGACAGTTGATAACGAAAACTTTAAATCACGTTACAGAAGACAATAGAATGTTTTAAACGCTGTTTTGTTTTAATTTGTGCCTTAACTAAGTTGTTCTAAATTATTTTATTAATCATTTACCAAATCTTTCATGCAAATGTGTTTTGAGTCTCTAAAAACGGTGAAATAAGTATTACCACATACATCAATGATCACAACTGATAATTTTGTGCAACTGACTTTGAACTGACTTGTTAACTTTGTTGGCTAATTTCAGGACAAAAATAGTTACTTAGAACGACAAGTCATATAACTATCTATCACAATATTTATAATAGCTTAATGACATGCAATTATTATCATGGCAACCAAAATTCCAAATCCATAAATGTAAATGCAAGAAAATTATGGGGACTAAACCGATAATTTTGTAGTTCAAAATACGACAGCTAATATGAACTTTAGTTTTTAACCACTGCATTTTGATCCTTAAAGCTGTTGATAAAAGACTTACTTCATTTTTAAATTATGCCAATGGCAACTCATCGTGACCCAAAAAGGTAAAATATATTTGGACACATCGCTGTACCCTCCAGATGATTATCTAAGACCGAATTCAAGTGTTATATCGTAAAAATAGTGCTGGGAAAAATGATACAATTATTTTTTAATAAGATTCGATTTTTACGTTGAAGAACAAAATTGCCCACATATCTATTTTTACCCCACTGAGGAGGGTTATGTGTTTGGGTTGTATGTTTTTTTGTTTGTTTGTACGTTTCTTACGCGCGTTCTACAGCCTAAACGGCTTGATGAATTTTGATAAATGAGGTATCATTGGATTCGTCTTGATCACTAGAGAGCTATTATTGGATATAAGAAGTGACAAAAAACTAATTTAGCGGCTTACAGCTGCCATATTGTATTTCCGCCGGAAAAAAAAACCAAACCCTATCTAGTGACGTATCAAAATGAAGGAAATATATATTTCTCATATCTAAACAGTAAATTTGTCTTTCAAGCTTCTTATAACATTTTCAATTTTAGATTATTCAGGTTATATGTAGTACCTACTTAGAGTCCAATGTTGCAAATGAAACTATAAAAGTAAAGTAAAATATGTAATAAGAAACATTAAATTTATATTACATAGGTACTTTTATTTTTGTGGACGGTCAGCTCGCATTGCGTCCGTCCGCTATCGCATATATTCTTGCCATATGGGTATGTTACAATAAACTATTTTAATAAATCCGTAATAGAACCTACCTACCTACCGTACCTTCGAACGAAAATTTATGTCAGTGTCAGTCTCTATCATTGATATTATACAAACATAAAAATGTAATTGGTATCTAGTTACTAACTGCACAGCACTAATCCAACTGCAATTTAAAATTCGAACCACGCCCTTCCCTCCAAGGTGGGCGTCCCGCTGCCCGATCACGCCACGACCGGCGCAAACGCATCTCCCAAATTCAAAATTAGAAGCTAATTTGGTTTACGATCATGTTTATGCCTTGTAAATATTTCGGCGCGCGTTATTAGATAAAAATAATAATATTTGTCTACAGCTCGAAACAAGGCGGATTCCGTTAAGTAGATCTTTCGTCGGCTTTCCATTATAGATGTGTCGAACCGAAATGTGTTTAGTAAAGTTATTTGACAAGTCAACATGGTTGAGAATTATGGATTCTATAAATAAAATGCATTAGAGGATTCATTGGAACGGGAAAGGTATTAAAATAACAAACAACGTTGGAATCGCCTCTTATTTTATGAAAACAATTTCTAAAGCGTTTCCAAGAAGGTAGAACCTTCATGAGTGCGTGTCTATAAAATCTTTTAATCAGAGGTATTATTTAATACAGAAAGTGAAAAAAGCACATCTTTACTAATAAATACCCACCTACAAAGCGCGACTAAAGCGTGGACATTAGTATTCTATGCGCAAGCTAAGTTAGGCGTCTATTAGTTGATCTAAAAGCAGGAGTGGCATCGCCAAGGGACGAAAGGTGTACCTACTTAGGTAGTTATATTTTTAACCGAGCGAGCGCGAAGCGCGAGCGAAGCTTCTCCGTTTCAGCTTGGGCAAAAGTGCTTTCGTATGTCCGGAGGATGTCAGGATGTCCGGCTGTCTAGCTGTTCTCTTCAGGTCGCATATCTCAACCGATTCTCGTGAAATTTTGTGAGCAGGTTCGATAATTATATATAGTTTTTGGCGATTTAGTTTTAAGTTTTTTTTTAAATAGCGATGAAATCGGTTTTGTAATTGTAAAAAAACACAGGTCGCATTTCTCAACCGATTCTCGTGAAATTTTGTCAGAAGGTTCGATAAATAGGTAAGTAAGTATTTTTTTTTAGTCGTTGAGTTTTTTTTTGTTTTAATGTGAACATTTATTTAGCTTTAAGTAATGCAAAGACAGACTCGCGATAGCTCACAGAGCCACTTGTTATTTATTCTATGAGGGGTGGTGCCGAGCGGTATAGCACAGTCTGTGCGAGTTAGGATCCAACAATGCCGGGTACAGTCCTCAGCTCCGCACCACTGACTTTTCTAAGATATTAATGTGCGGTTTATCACATCTTGCTTCGGAGGGCACGTTACGCTGTTGAGAGAGGCCCTCGGACGGCCTGACAAACTCTGACACCAGAGGCCAGCACTAACTTATACGACAAACAAACAACCATGTATGAGTAGCGATTCCGCCCCTACTTGAATTCTGTCAAAGTAATTTCAATCAATATATTTAAATCGAAATACAGGTAGTTGTTTGCAAACTCTGCTTATTGAGTAGCTATGTGGAAATGCATTTCATCTTATCGTAGCTGGCAGAGAAAAACTTGACAATAAAAATCTCGATCTAACTCTGACTTGTATCAAGCCATCAGCCTGCGATATTGACCGCGCTAGATCAAACAGGCGCGATCCACTCTCGCATTCCCACGTCTGGCAGATCAAAGTGCGGCGCCGGCGCCATCTACCGCCGCCGACAGATAACACTAAGGCGTAGGGATGGGACACGTATCTCTATTGAGATTTCAAGATCGGGTCGCGTTCATTGTCAGTCCGATTCGTACGGACATCACTTGAAGTTTTAGTAAGAGACGTTTTGTAGAATACTAAGATATCATGTTTTAAAAGTAAATTTTCTACTCATTTTCCATCTTATTTAAATCATCCAAAGATTGTCTGTAATAGATTGTTGTAAGTGATAAGACCGCCGATTGTGTTACCGCAATTTCTATATTATTTTTTTAGTTTATATGATGTACAATGTACGATTTACTTTTAAGTGGTATGCAATAAAAAGTTATCTATCTATCTATTTTATTGTGTACTAAAGTTTTTGCTTCATTATTTCAACACAGCTTATATAGAAGTATTAATAATAGTCACCCATATCAAATTCAACGGCGACTTTGTTTCTGCTGCGAACGATTGTAAGCTTAGATATTTTTCTACTATATGGGCAAAATTTTAGAAAGTTATAATTTTTACAGAGAAAATTATAGAGGGAGTCACCCGACCTCGACACAGAAAATTTAGATTACGACAATAAATAAAGGTACGAACGCCCAAGACTGTGCTCAATTGCGACAGAGTATAAAAAGGCTGGCCCCAAATAAATGCAACTTAAGCCCAGAACAATTCAACAACTTCCAAACGCACAGCCGTAACATTCTCTTTACCTCCCTTCGATTCAAAACCTTTCGATAACGAACCGATTCGATTCGATAAAATTCAACTAATTGATATTAAAAATGTATTGAATCGAACGATATCAAACCGAATACCGAAAGGTTCTACCAAAACGTTTTCGGCCTCGTCACAGGCCTCGTTCTCACGACCCGTCTTTAAAAGTTCAAGACTGCCTATCTGTCCCATCACTAGACGTCAAGTGGCCAGCCCGTCGAGTGCTTCTCAAATATAGCTCGAGTATTTTTAACTCCTGGTTTTGGCCGGTAAGTGCAGCGGCACCTTTATGGCGACCAGCTGTTGCCGGATCTATGAGGTTTTTATATGATAAGTTTGCTTGTGACTCTTGCATGGAACCGACCGGTTCCTGTTGTGTGACAGTCGTGGCGAAGTGGTTGGGTAGTCGATTCTATGTCCAATTCCTTTACAGGAAAAACATTATTTGGCCTGATGTATGCGTCATCAATGACGGAGTTTTGCTCGTTTTCAGGTACTTCAGAATTTCTCGGATCAATTCCGACAGTTTTAAGACTTTTAAACCCAACGAAAATACAATCAATTTTCAATATTTTGCCTTGTTTTCAAGGAGGCTTTAAAAATAATTATAAACTTACGGGCAAAAAAGCACAAAGTTACAAAAAAGCGTTTGTCAGTCTTTTCGGGCTCATCTCGGTAGCTACCAAACCGATTTTGTTCGTGTTTTCTCCAATGTCTAGTTTGATTTCTAGGATGGTTTTGATATAGACCAAGTATTGTTACCAAGTTCTTTTGAAGCCCGGTACCTTTGGGTATGCAAATGACAGTGCTGTGGTTGAGAGATACAGTTCCAATGCTCAAGCCAGCTGCGACGCTGTCCAGCTTCAGAGAGAGGCTATGGTGGACCGTTTGAATTTAGCCTTAGAAGCCATGTCCGATTGGGGCGATGCTAACCTGGTTAAGTTTAATGCTACTAAAATGCAGGCGTGTTTGTTCTCTGCTAAAAAGAGTCCTCTTAACCGATCTCCGTCTTTCCGTAGTGTAACAATACCATTAGGCGACCATCTGGAGCTTTTGGGCGTCGAACTCACATCGAACCTGAATTTTGGGTCCTACATTGAATCCAAGGTAGCTGCAAAGCAACTTGGTATTTTTTCTAAGGTTAGGCGGTACTTCACACCGGGACAGCTTTTGAATCTTTATCAAGCACAGGTCCGATCTTGTATGGAGTACTGCTGCCACCTCTGGGACGGTTCTGCCAAGTTTCAGCTCGAGGCTTTGGATTCAATTGAGAGACGTGCTATGAGCCTCATTGGAAATGAAACTCTGGTAAAGAGTAAGCTTCAAAGTCTGGCGCATCGATGTGAGGTCGCAAGCCTGTCGGTATTCTACAGAATGCACTATAGAGAGTGTGCACAAGAACTGCACAATCTGATTCCCCCTTCACCTTTCTATTACCGTACCACTAGACGATCGGCAAAGCGCCATCCTTTTAAGGTTGACATAACTCGCACAAGAACGAAACGTTACGCTTCTTCATTTATTATAAGAACTTCTAAGGAGTGGAATGCCCTGCCCTCGTCAGTGTTTCCGGTAAAATATAACCCTGGTGTGTTATATTTTACCGGAGTCAAGAGTGAATAGGTATCTACTAGGCAAGCGTCCTACACCTTCAACCACATCATCGCTTTCCATCAGGTGAGATCGTGGTCAAACGTTTGCCTAGACAGTGATATTTTTTTTTAAAATAAATGAAGTATTTTGTATAAAATAATAACCCTCGCGACCTGAGAAGACCTTGACTTGAGAGGACCTGTAAGAGAGAGGGCTAGTAACATAAAAGAGAACATAACTGATTAAATAGAACCTTTCAGATTTACCTACATTTTAAATTAATTACAATTAAACAAAAAAAAGTACCTGACAACTTAACTACGAGTCTAATCGGTTGTTCACCTGAACAAGGTATGTACCTATGTTCACCTGATTCTAAGAGCCACACCTGCCCTTAACAAGGTGTCTACCTATGTTCACCTGATTCTAAGAGCCACGCCTGCCCTTAACAAGGTGTCTACCTATGTTCACCTGATTCTAAGAGCCACACCTGCCCTTAACAAGGTGTCTACCTATGTTCACCTGATTCTAAGAGCCACGCCTGCCCTTAACAAGGTATCTACCTATGTTCGTTTCTTCAGCTAAAATAAATTTCCAAATTAAACTTACCTATCTTTACATCAGCGATTAAGAACAACAGTGCTTCAATAAAGTACTGAAGAGGATTTAAATGAGTAGGTGGGGAACAAAACGTAACATTTCCACTTTGGAAAACTTATCAGATTCAAATAAAAACTGAACAGAATTGTACGAATTATAGTCTTTTTTTAACATACACATATATTACATAAACTATTTCATAGTGTCAATTGATAAGTGTAAAATTCACATTAAAAATGTGTGATTATGAATTAGA
This sequence comes from Alsophila aescularia, assembly GCA_946251855.1. Classification (NCBI taxonomy): domain Eukaryota; kingdom Metazoa; phylum Arthropoda; class Insecta; order Lepidoptera; family Geometridae; genus Alsophila; species Alsophila aescularia. The sequence goes on from OX276384.1 coordinate 27,208,071, forward strand.
TCTCATTTTTCTAAAGCTTTGAATGTAGCAATGGTATTTACATGTAATTTTTGACGTAATTTAACCTCACCTACGAGAAACAATAAATGAAAGTGTGGTTTTCAACTCAATTATCTTTTCTTATTATTTTTTTGGTTTTATGGTTATAACCCGAAATCTGTTTTCTAATTGTCATTTCGGATAGGAATTAATAAGCTTTTGATTAATCTGAAACCGCTAGACAATGTAATTTAGCTACAATGTATTTAGTTTTATGAGAAATAAATAAATAACATTTTACGACGAAAGTGGAAATGTTAGGGTTTGTTCCTCGCCTCCTCAACTCCTAAAACCGAACCGAAACTTCGCCAGTCAATCGCCAAAAACTCGTTAAAATGCAAAGCGCACGAGCGGCGCATCCGCTCGCAGGATATGAGGCCCATTTGAATGATATTACACATCGAGTGTTTGACACTTCAACACTTCTATCACTTCTGTCACTTCAGGCACTTGGGATTAGGATATTGCGCTGGGAGGACTCAGTGTTGGTTTTGGAGGAATTGGAGGCTTATTGTGAAGTTTAATTGGATTTTGAGATGCGAAGTTGATGCTGAAGGTTAAGAAAACAGCGGCAGTTTCCACGTTCAGTTGAGGAATCGAGACGTCTCGCTCCTGAAGCCTCGCGACTGAAGGGAAGAGGTGTACAGGCGAAACAAAAACAAGGGGCAAGATGGCACTTGCTGGGAATAAGAACTCATAGATTCCTAATGTTATGGTTAAACTGTATTTCTTCCAGACCATTATATTCCCATTCGTGTCATTCCTGGCGGTGCTCACTGGACTTCTCTCCGACCGTAATCCAAAATTGAGAGCATACCTATAACTATATAACTGACTGTATACAGGCTGGATTTTAAAGACGGGACAGTAAGGGCAGGTACCTTAACCTTTATAGTTACAGGAAAATGTTCCTAGGAGACCTTCCATAACTTTTTGAGATATTTTGAACTGCATTTACACATTTTGGAAAAAAAAACAGTCATCAAGAAAACGGGCATTTTACAAAAATAAAGCCAGTCGATCCTGTTTCTTATAAGGATCAAAAGTCTCTATCACACCAACTGAGATTAGAGACGCCAGTATTTTTGAAAAGTTTGTATTCGGACGATGTTAGAATTTTATTTTATTCATTTCGTACAAAATGTATGGAAAAAGTATTTTATGTAATTTCTGACTTTTCTAGTACTCTAACCTCAGTTGATCCGGTAGAGACTTTTGATCCTTATAAGGAACAGGATAAATTGACATCAAAAAAAAAGTTTAAGTAAATTCTCGATGACTGAACATTTTTAACAATGTCTGTGATTGCAAGTCAAAATATCTCCAAAAGTTAAGAGAGAGTCTCCTAAGAATGTTTTCTTGTAGCTACAACGGATAAGGTAATTTCTTACAAAATGTATGGGAAAAGTTTTTCGCAATTTCTGACATTTCTAGTACTCTAACCTCAGTCGGTGCAATAGAAACTTTTGATCCTTATAAGAAAAAGGATCGATTGGCATCAAAAAAGTTTTTGTGTATAATTACCATTTTCTTGCTGACTGTACATTTTTTCCATAATCTGTGAATGCAATTCAGCATATCTCAAAAAGTTATGGAAGGTCTCATAGGAACGTTTTCGTTTAACTATAACGGTTAAGGTACCTGCCCTTACTGTCCCGTCTCAAAAATCCACCTTAGACATATATGTAGAATGAGGTATAGTGCCACTACAAGCGGCGCGGGCGCTAGTCCGGCTTGGTCATAGACAATTGCATATTACTCCGTACTCTTGGTGCATGTCACATAAAATAATGTTGAGGTTCTTAGATATAAGGCACGGCACGCTTAAATATCACAGGCAAACAGCTATATTCCACCTTCGTGTGTTTACACCTTCATGTGCATCGACAACAAATATAGAGAGACATACGCAGACTGTAGCGTGAATGAGAGTCACAGCCATAGACAACTGCACATTCCGCACTTTAGACAGGCTGTTGATGTACGTCGCAATGAGCGCATTTGATTATCACCATTTTGGCGCTGATAGCAGTAGTTTGGCAGGAGTGAGCGTCCACGGAACTAACGTATTTGTACACTTTAGTAGCAGGGACGCCCGGTGGGGCGCTTTGAGTCGGCACAAACGAAAGTACGGCAGAGCGTACCATTTTGAGGACCTACCACAAGTATTCAACTTTATTCCACTTTGAAACCTACAGCCATAGAATAAATCATAGTACGTCCAGCAAAGAATCACAGATTACTAAATAGACAAATAAATAATAGTGCTACGTACCTACAGTGCGGTAGGATTTAGTGATGGAGTGTACAAAATCAGCAGTTTTAATGTTCCTTGTTTTTCGTGACTAAACGATAATTTAATTGTATGTCCTCTGTCCTCTCCATAGATGTACTGTTCCTGGCTCAGTCCCGTTCCGTTAAGAGCATTAAAAGCCCATCGCCGCGTCGCCGTACACCTCGGTCCTCGCCTTACATAAATACCTTCACGAGTAGCCTGAGTAAAGGTAGGTAGAGAAGAAGCACCACTATTTTCCTATGTTTTGTTTGCAGTTTGTCAGACTGATATAAGTCAACATTATTTACTTTGGTATATTTTGGTATAAATGCACTACCTCTTTTGGTATAAAGAGGTAGTGCACATTTCCCGGCGATCCAATAACCGTTTGGGTAGACGAGTTCTCGAGTGGAGACCACGATTAGGCAAACATAGTGTAGGACGTCCGCCGGCAAGGAAGTAACGACCTGCGAAAAGCGGCTGCAAGAAATTGGATGCAGAGAGCTGAAGACCGAGCTCAGTGGCGTGCATTAGGAGTTTTATTCCCCCAGTTTTACTTCTACACATTTATCTGTCTATATCTACCTATCTTCTAAACTTATAATAAAGCAGTTAGTAACATTAAGTATGTACTTACAGTAAAAATAATTTTAAGTATTGGTCTAGTGGACTTAAAATAAACCACTGAACTTTAAAAATCTTGCCTGTCTGGATGTTCGTTCGGGCATCACGTAAAAACTGCTTGACTGAATGAAATACAGTTTTTACTGTTGGATAGCTTAGGCTTAGAATTAAAAACCGGTGTACTTTACATCTCAATCCGATGAGTAGAAGCCGAACAAACCTTAATAATCTTTTTGACGTCTGTATTATTGTATTTTAGGTCCTGGAATAGCCCATAGAGTACTTTCAACCTAGAATAATGACCACGTGAGCAAAGCCAATATTTATTTTTAAAAAATACTGTTTTTCTAAAATAAATATTGGCTTTGCTCACAAAAAGTCTGTAACAAAAAGTCTGTACAATAAAGTTTTTTTTTTAAATTGGTCTCGTTGACTTAAGATTTGTTACTGAACAAGATTTAACGTTATTTTGAATGGTGTCTGTCTGTCCACGCATCACGACCTACTGCGACGCGGCGATGAGCAATTTGCTTCCCACAGCTGGACTCACAGCACCCGTTGGGTGGGAAGCGGTAGACGTGTTGTTATGCCAGCACCACACGGCGATCATCAGGTCATGACATGAATGTCAAAATAATGCATTGTCATCGGTTCTCTATAATAATATGTAGCATGAACATCATCATCATCAACAGCCTGCATTAGTCCACTGCTGGACATAGGCCCCCTAATGCGCGCCGCTGAGCAACTTCAAGGATTATGCGGACACCAGAAACACTCACACTCACAATTTTATTAAATTTAATGTTTCGGTGATACGATGAGGTCACGCATTGTTTACACACTCTTCTACTGTTGTGAGTTTTGTTATTTTAACCCAACTGCGGAGGATTATGTTTTTGGGCTATTGGTATGTACCTATTTTTGTATGTTCGTGTATGTTTGTTTTTTTTTCGTATGTTCTTTGGCGCGTCCTACAGCCTATGAATATTATAATCGATTTGATGAAATTAAGTATCATTGGATTCGCCTTAATCACGAGAGTGACATAGGACATATACAACTAATATAAGAATAAGAATATATTATTGCCAACAAACATAAACAACTTAAAGAATACAAAAATCACATGAACCGCGACAACAAATCTATTAGTGCTCAAAAGGACCGTGTGTGTGTGTGTGTGATGCATGTTATGTCACGTGTCATGTTATCTTAGTATATTGTGGTATATACTTTGCATGTTTGGCAGTTGGGGTAAGCTCAGCACTGTCACAGAATAAATAATAGTACAAGTACAGAAGGATAACTGAGTAAAGTCATTTAAATACATAGCAACTATCGCTACAACGCAATCAAATGCAATTTAACTCGCACAGCGCTGCGAGCTTTCAATTATATTTACCTAGAAGGCGCTCACCCATTGCGTGCAGGCTAGAATGTACCGTATCACAACGCGCGAGAGCTTCCATTGCACTAATCGTTTCAGAATCGCTCTGTCACTTTTACGCTCGGTAGGGTTGTATCAAGATATGACTAGGTACTTGTACTAGTAATTATTCTGTGATATAATGTGACTTAGATATTGTAACCGAATAAACAATTATGTAAAAATGGATTATTTTATTACTTATTGTTATAAATGTTAATAGGTCTAATGACATTCTTATCAGAATAGACATAGTACCTCATTATTTGATTATATCATAATAGGTTACACTTTGATGAATAAAAGGTGCGTGTCTGACTTCGATGCTTAATAATGAATGAAAAAGAAATGGCTACCTACGTAATAAAATGTCGGTATGTAGGTATTTTACGAGATTTGTCAGACCGAATGATATGCAGTACTTTCTAGGTTTCTCCTTGGTATTCATAATTAAGAAAAGAATAAAATTTGACAAAAACTTTACGTAAGTTTACGTAAGTAGGTACTTTATCGTTAAGCACACGGCGCGCGACTCATGGAGCGCACGCTTGACACTGTACTGAATGAACCCGAATATTACGGCCCCGAAGTTTAGGTATGATATTTGTACTTGTTGCGGAGTGCGACCGCCCTGGCACTGTACTGCGCAGACTAAGTTTAGTCTACACAGGGCTGGGTTTCAGCATAACCCCCCCCCCCCCTCCCCATTGCTTGAACTGAGATGTAACTCAAGTACGAAAAAAATAAATGCGAAACGGAAAAAATGCACTTAAAAAGAACAAAACAGCATTAGATGTAAATTATTACAAAAATATTTTAAGTGACAGCTTATAGCTGCCATATTTTATTTCAGACGGTTTTTTTTTGCCAAAACCTATCGAGTGAGCTTGTAATGCCTCACTTCATCTTACGTTTGTTTTCATTCCGTTTAGTTGGGTTTTCACGTAGTATCTACACATTAGGTCCTCTTTCACAATAAAATAAACAATAGAATAAACATTCAATAATAAACAAAGAACATGTTTTTATATATTTCTTTTCTTTGAATTAGTATGTTCATTCTACACGTTATGTAATTTAGAATCATAAACAGAAATTTTACTAAGCCAATATGACTTGTTGCAAAAACAATTTTCACGCAATATCGACTCCAACGCACCGTATCGAATGACTGTAATAACAAGTTCTGATTGAAACAATGGGTGGTTGCGTTCGGAATACCAACGTAACGATCAAAATGAAGGTCTTTAAAATGCGAACGAAACTAAAAAGAGACAAACAAGCTTTAAATTAATGATATTGAAATATAGGGTGCAGTCGGAGGCAAGAGGCTCGCCAGGTTCTAGCTGATCCCGTCAAAGGAGAAATGAAGAAAAAGGTTATATGTTTTTGTGTTATTTTTACATTAAAGCGTTTATTGACCGAGCGAGCACGAAGCGCGAGCGAAGCGTCTCAGTTTCAGCTTCGGCAAAAATTGTTTCGTATGTCCGGATATCTGATCTGTCTGAATTTCCGGCTGTACTCTACAGGTCACATTTCCCAACCGATCTAGACGAAACTTGGTATACAGGATAAGCGAATTATCAGTATTTTTAGTCATCGGGGATTTTTTATTGGGGGGGTATTGCCCCCAAAAAAGGATAAAAGGGGGGCTACTGAATATCTCCTCCATATTAAATCCGATTTCGATGGTTCTTTTTTCATTTGAAAGGTAAGTAAATTTAAGTTAGTCTCATAAAAATTTGGTGAAGATCTGATGAGGATCTTCGGCGTGATGAGCAGAATAGCTCCTCAAAATGTAGTAAATTTCTCACTTTTAGGTTTCTACCAGTGGATTCAGCCCTTTACCTAGAAGGTAGGGATTGATGGAGCACCGTGGTTATTAATGTTAGTGTTACAATAAGGAAACTAGATGGCGCTACAGTACAGTGGACCGCTAGATTGTTTGCAAAAAAGTTTGTACGCGCGAGGTCTACAGCTGACAGAGCCACTAGTATATAAATTACGTAAATGACCAAGAAAGCGCACTTTCCGGCTCAACATTAACATCGACACAATATTTAACTCCAGCAACAAAAGCTTTTAGGTTTGTGGGTAAACGGTCCGGTAATTACCGGGCGTGAGTGACGGACGTTACACGGACGCATTACGTTTTTCCATTTAGCCGCGGTATTGTTACGGTGCCCTGGGCGGGGTAAACAATGGCTTTAATTTTGGAAAGTCAAGTTACATGTCTTGTAGTCTTGTAGTAGTTGCTCAATACCTACCTACTAGTTTCCTATATCGTGAATATAATACACTTTACTCGCTCCCGCTTCGCACGGGTAGCGCTCGCACACCGCAACATTTTTCTTATTTTTAGCATTGTTATAAAAGTCAAACTTTGATTGATTATTTGTTAAAAAAAAACAGTAAGTTTGGAAGCAACGATCATGGTGCTTTTTGACCATAGACAACTGCAAAATTACTCACGTACTTGATAGACTTTTATTATTTCGTTTCCACGGCAACATGTAATGTAATTCCGTTCCTTACAGCGAGTAATCGTCATTTTAACCACCGAACAAAGAGAGGTGTTATAAGTATAGGATGTGTATCACTGTGTGTTAGTGTGTGTGTGCGTGTCTCCCAAAAGAATGGACCAATTTATATGCGTTTTTTTCTGTTTGAATGCTGATATGATCGAGATGGTTCTTAGATATATGGGGAAGGGGAGGGGGAAGGGGGAAGGGGAGGGGGGCGGAGGTGAGAAAAGGGGGGTGAAAATCGTAGCTTCCAAACGAATGGACCAATTTACCTGCGGATTTTTATGTTTCAAAGCTGAGATAAACAAGATTGTTCTTATCTAAAATGGGTGAAGATTTATAGCTCCCAAACGAATGGACCATTTTGATGCGGTTTTTTATGTTTGAAAACTGATATGATTGAGATGGTTTTAGCTACATTTAGGAGTTGAAAAAATGGGAGGTTAGAATCGTATTTTCCAAACGAATGGACCAAACAATCTAACTGCGGTTTTTCATGTTTCAAGGCTGAGGTAAACGAAGTGGTTCTTAGATATAATGCGGGGGGGAATTGGGGTGACGGTCTTAGCTCCCAAACGAATGGAACGATTTTTATGTTTGAAAACTGATGTGATCGAGATGCTTCTTAGCTAATTAATGGGGGGTTTTTTTTTAATTTGTACTTGTTGCATATTTTTGATACCTTGGGTAACTTGGAAAATTGCAATAATATGTTACTCGCTGATTATGGAGCTTTCTATAGGTGAAAGATTTTTTTAAATAGGTTCAGTATGTTTGAGTTTATCCATTACAAACAAACATACAAATAATCAACTCTTTCTTCTTTATAATATTAGTGTAGATTCTTGTAGATGTAAATAGTGTAGATTTAAACTTCATGAATCTAATTAGAGATTCAGGGAATACACCGTGACACTGAATTCGATATTTTTCTTATATGTCTGTGTACTCAGTCCATGCAACAGAATGTATCTGTAGCACTAATAATGAAAATAATGACTAATAAAACATAAAACTAGGCATTATTGAATTAGTCAAAATTCAATCTTTTTTCCCTGCGACATCGCGGAAGCGGGGCCACAGAATAAATAATAGCACTACTACGCGGGGGCGGAAGATACGGGTAGACGAACTTGACATATCGCGCGCTTGGCGGGACAACCGCGATGTGGCCGTGTAGCGTGTTTAGTGAAATAGACATTTCAGCTTAAGGCTAATTATTTTTTGGTCAGTTTTTTTAATGAATGCTATTGCTCGAACGAAAACATACTTTTAAGAAAAATATCGAATTTAATGTCACGGTGTATAGTAACAATGTTTACTGTATGTCAATACGCATTTCAAAATAATTGTAAAACCCAACTGTTACAATGAGATGAATTATAAATGTCTAAATGACAACCTTTTAAATTTTTGAAACAAGAGTGCAAATTAGGGAATTCATAAATGAATAACTATAATACCGATATTTTTATGTTGTGTGACATTTTAGCCACTTTTATTTGTGAGTTTAGTAATTAAATTTTCTTCATTATTTTATTTCATTTTCAATTGTATTTCTAACATTTTAACTGTAAGATTTGCTTGTTTACACTTAATTCCTTAGGCTATGAAATAATTGTGAATATTCGTACGCCGAGAACGGTTGAGTATAGAACTAATTTAAGAATTATAAAAACGTTCTTACAATATTCTTCTAAAGAAATGTATGAGGTATTATTTGATGTATACTATTTTGATTTATATCTGAAGAGGTTATGGCGCTAATTGAAAATAAATTAAGAAAAAATAGATCAAATTTAGTTTATAGGTACCTAATAGTAGGTAACGTGAATTTTTATGATTTAATTCTTTCATGCTTTTGCATTTGGGTAACATCTTATGGCCTTGTCTCCTGGTACTTTAAAACATTTCAAATGGCCCGTGCCTTGGTACTGTGCTGTACCTTGGTACCTACGATTACTTTGAACTGGAGTTACCTACATTTTTGATTCAATACTAGTAGCACAGAATTAATAATACCTTATAATACTTTACCGTGGTCCTAATAGAACAAGTAGGGCCACGGTAAAAGGCTCTAAAAGTACCAGGAAAACATAAATCCATAGGATGCAACCTAATTTCAGAAATATGAAAGAAAAAAACTCAAAAATTCGCGATACCTAATATAAACTAAATGTTTTTTATTTTATTATAATTTATTTTCATTTTGCGCCATAACTTCTTCAGATATGAACCAAAATAGATACTTACTATAATGTTTTTTAAAAGTATTAGACAATCATCGCCCATAAGAAGCTACCCCAATTTTTCCTTTAAAAAAATCTTAACGAAAAAGTTATTGCTTTTTTTGTTTTTGTTCTTTCACACAGTAATTAAGCGACGGACTGGCGTGATTTTTGCATAGGTAACAAAAACAATTAAATTAAAAAAACATAGCTGTGGTGTAATCAACGTAATATCAAAACGTATACTTCAAAGACCGGAGTGTAACATAGGATACTTTCGTCATTGTCATTGTCCCCGCGGATCGAACCGCTGGTCGAAGCTAGTATAATACAAGAAAGTTTAAAAAATACCGAGTCCACACCGCCAAACAAACGAGTGAGCATAGCAAATGGCGGCTGTGTGTATTTCTAATTTATGTGTGCGTGAGTGAATAATTTGTGGTGTTTTGTGGATAATATACAATTTAATCACAAATTTTTTTTTTACATTTTTCGTGAGAATTTGACAGAAGTAACACGACACAAGGTCGACAAAATCTTGCTGTGATGTGGCGGCAGATCGGCATAGCACGGTGTGAGGCTTGTGCGTACGAGCGGATCGACATATCTTGGGTGCTTCAGTTTCATTTTGGCGGTGTGGAATCCTTTCTTTTTAACATTCTTGGAGTAATATAACATTATTCATAATCGACACTGTCCGAACCTCTCGTTACCCATCGCGCACCCCCCTGCGTGTCCATCCCCTAATTAGCACGTATCACGACATCAGTAAACAGCGCCAGTTGCCGCCAATGGCGCGTGCTCGCCATCTGGTCTGCGCACGCGACTCATTAGCTTTATGACTTGCTGTTCATGTTTTGCATTGATCGTAAAAATTAGAAATACGTGGTAATATTGTGTAGGTACGTGAGATTACATTGACTAAATGCACTGTTATGGCTTTGTATTTTTATTTTTATTTAATAGTTTTGTTTTGTAGACAACTTAAGAAGGTATTACTGATGAAGTAATATGAGAATACCAACCTAAATGGGTAGGTATTGCACTCAAAAGGCTGCGTACTAAAATTTATATGAAACCCCAGTGTCGCCTGTTGCATAATATTCGAACCATGGAAACGATGGATTGCATATGTGAAAACAAAATTGCACAAAAAATAATATCATTCATCACGATTATTACTATTTTTAAAAGCTATAAAGACCATTTGTGTCACAAAAATATACACACATACATAAACTAGCTTAAAGATAAAAAAACACGCCTACGCTGCCAAAAAATAACTTATTTCAGTAAGTTATATACTGTTGGAATGTGCTTATCAAGGCCTTCAATTTGATACCCGTATTGACAAATAAGAAAAGAAATAAAAATAAATCGCATTTGAAAATGGAGCCATAGGTACTTGCCGCCATATTGAACTTTTTCAACAAAAATAGTCTATATGTTACTCGGGTGGATGTAAGGATTCAAATGATACCCCATACATCTAAATCAGGCTGTTCAGGCATTTAAAAGTTATGGTGCAATAAATAAACTCACATACATGAAACTTAAAAACATAACACTCCTTTTTTGGGCTATAAAAATACTATCCGCTTTACTAATAAAAAGTTATGCAATGATTAGTAATACTGCGCACTACAATATTGTACTGCGCAGTACTAATTGACATTTATTAACGTTTTATAAGTAAGCGGTACTGGTTTAACAGTATTTTATTAAATATCTTCTCATATTGTATTGTCTAATTTGTATGTCATGGTCACCTTGCTATTGAAACGAACCTAAAACACATCAACTTTGAAAAAGTGGGCCACATTGTAAAGTGTCATCTCATCCCACATACGAATGACGGGGACACGCTGGATATAAAAAGCCAGCGACCGCTCGTTGTGGCGTTCCATCAACATCCCAAATATTCAATTTTCAAATGTTGTAATTACTTTTTGAATATTGTTTATGTAAGTGGCCAGTTCCGGAAATTTTCAGTGTGACCTATAGATAGATATATAGATAGATAACTCTTTTTGCGCTAAAAATCTTAAATTATGTCACGTCAATATTGACCTTGAAATAGTACAATCGGTGGTCTTATCATCCGGATATATTGCTGATCGCTGATCGTTATTACCAGTGTATACGTAAGCCCGCGTGGGCGTCATCAGAAGACCTTACCAAAATTTCATCACAATCAGGTCAATGGTTTCAGATGAACGCATAGAGGACATACAAACATTCATTTTTACATAGATAATACGTACTAGTATGTGTAATGAATACGACAACACTGTAACTGCAAAAAAAGCGAACCCTTTCTTTTTCCCACAACCAATATCCTTTCCAATCAAGGTAAGCGTCCCTGATTCCACTCCAGTGCCAGCTCATCATAACTGTCTCATACTGTCACATCTCATCGCCACAGCTCGGTTGTCACACACAATGGTACTGTCGAACACCATCCGCTGCTGTTTCATATTGTAGAACGCAATCCAAAATTATGCTTCGCATTGTAGAAGGCCGTCCGATGACAACGTGCCTATTGTTGAAAACCATTTAATTCTGCAGTAATCGACGTGATTGGTCGCTTTTTGAGATAATAAAGGTCCCCATATGTTTTCAATAAAGTCAAAGTATTTTAAAGTAAATACACAAAATTAATAGCATTTTTACAAGTCTAACTTAACATCTCATGAACAAGGAGACATACACATACATACATACATACATACATAGACTGTTAAACTCATTATACTTCCCTTGCTTCGCCGTAGTTGGGTAATAAAAGAGAAAATATATGTCATGTCGTATAAGAAAGTCAAAGCTTTGGCCGAAGATAGGGAAAGCTGGAAATTACTCCACCGACAATACTGGGCTCTTAAATTAGAAGAAGAATACAATACACACCAACTACTTAGCCCCAAAATAGAATACCTTACGCCCTTGGCCAACCGGTCGTCTAAAATAGTAATAAAAAATATTTTTATTTACTAGTTTCTAAATAGGTCCACGCAACCTTTCTTTTTGAGAGACCTAGGTCACAGCATTATTGATTTTATCCCTAAAACAAAAACTACCCTAACCTGCCATCATAAAAAAACCCTGATTATCGTTCCGTCAGCAGTAGTAATGAATTCCTGGCAGTATTTATATTGACACTCGCTTGCCGGCCGGCTGGGCGGGCGGGGTGGGCAGCGACGCGTGCAAGCATTAGCGGCGATGAGCACTTGCTCATTGATTTTCTGGGTTTTCTCTTGAGAATAGGGCAACCGAAAAGTACCACAGTTTTATTTTTATTTTTTTGTTTCTTTAAAGTAAATTAAGATTAAGAGGATAGGGCACCCACGCGGCTTTTACAGGGTTTGCCTTACATTTTCCGTGAAAATTGTGTTTTGGGAGAAAACGTTTCTACCATACTAAACCATAACCAAATCTAATAATTCTGATCTATTTTAATGTATTAATCACAGAATAAACTACCTTATAGCTTTTTATGTTTATCATAATTTGTAAAGAAATTGAATTCAGGAGTGTTTAAATACCGATATTTTCTCGTAACATACATATCTCTCAAGTTCGTGTACTGTTTAAATGAAAAATTATAATAATTATATTAAGAAACAAGTCATAAGTTCAAAAACGAAAACACGACTATGGTCGGGTAAAAAATAGCCTATGATATTCTTGCGATGAAGACGAATCGCATGTCAAAATTGGATCAAGTTTTTAGTATGAACACATAACCCTTCCTTTGCTTCGCTGTAGTCAGATGGAAAAAAAAACTGTAATACTCTATACCTGAAGACGAATCGATTGATACTTGTGAAAATCGGAGCAATAGGGGCGACGCTATTGTGAAACATCCACATACATACATAAACTGTTAAGTTCATTTCCCTTCCCTTGCTTCGCCGTACTCGGGTAAAAATAAAAGCTAAAAATGTAGTTCACTTTGTACCTTCCATTGATAGGTCACCTTAATTTACTCCCAGAGTAGCGTGTAGGTATTTTAATACCTAATCAAAGTGATTCATTTGCAAACGTATCGCTGTGTTGATGTGACAGTTACCAAATAAACCGCTAGTATTGTAGTGATGTCACAAAACAAACCCCCCAGTGTTGATTTGATAGTCACAAAACAAACCTCCAGTGTTGATGTAACAGTCACAAAACAAACCTCCAGTGTTGATGTGATAGTCCCAAAACAAACCCGCAGTGTTGATGTAACAGTCACAAAACAAACCTCCAGTGTTGATGTGATAGTCCCAAAACAAACCCGCAGTGTTGATGTAACAGTCACAAAACAAACCTCCAGTGTTGATGTGACAGTCACAAAACAAACCCCCCAGTGTTGATTTGATAGTCACAAAACAAACCTCCAGTGTTGATGTAACAGTCACAAAACAAACCTCCAGTGTTGATGTGATAGTCCCAAAACAAACCCGCAGTGTTGATGTGACAGTCACAAAACAAACCCCTAGTGTTGATGTGACAGTATTGATAATAAAATACTCTTCAGATTCGTAGAACTGTTTCATTCCTAATTATATTCAATCCCTTTTTATAAACTACTAGCGACCCGCCCCGGCTTCGCACGGGTAGATATTTGGAAAGATAAAATTAGTAGGTACTTTATTTGGACAAATAGAACAACAACAATTTCTTACTCAAAATGTTTACCTATAGGTATTATACTCACGTACCATTTCGTCTATAGTATTATTCTGTTTAACGGAAGGAGGTTGAATTACGGTTACTATTTCATGTATTATTAGCATAGAGCATTTCCTACGTCAATGATTATTATATGTTTTGTGATTTCGTTTCCATGGCAACGTTCCATATACAAAGACCCGTATGTCCTTCTTAGTTTGTGATCTTACGTAGTATTTATATACTCTTTGGTTTGTGATACAAAGTAGTTTTTTTGCAAAATTTAATACCTCGGGTTTCATTATTGCAATTTACGAAGGGAACTCTAATTTTTTGAAAAATAAAATCCTGCTAATGTTACTCGCTGATAACTTAGCTTTCCTTACGTGAAATAATTTTTAAAATCGGGTCTGTATTTTCTGAGTTTATCCATTACAAACAAACAATCAAATCTTTCGTCTTTATAATATTAGTGTAGATGTATATGTAGAAGTGTAGACTAGCTGCGCCCGCAGCTTTGCCAGCGTGCTAACTGAGCTTAACGGTTCTTCTCCTTACTACAGACAAAACTTCAAGAGACTCTATACAGACTCTCCAGGCCACCGATGATGCTGATTGCTGACGTCCTTATCGTGGACTACTAAGAACCATCTCGTATTACAGACAGACACACGGGTACAGTGATATATATACATACAATGATACACACCCAACACTTATAACACCCCTATCTGTTCGAGTTCGAGGGTTAAAAAATAGATTGTTGACCGAGCGAGCGCGAACCGCGAGCGAAGCCTATCCGTTTCAGCTTGGGGAAAAGTGCTTTCGTATGTCCGGTTGTATGTCTGGCTGTTCTCCTCAACAGGTCGCATTTCTCAACAGATTCTCGTGAAATTTTGTGAGCAGGTTCAATAATTATATTTTAAATCGATTCAGTTTTTCGAAAATTTTCAATATGGCGGAGCCTTGGTGTTGAAAAAAAAAACATATTTTAGCCATTTCGAAAAATGTTTTGAACATATATTATGTTTTAAGCTATGCATAGACAGACTCGCGAGGTCTACAGCTCACAGAGCCACTAAGTAATTTCAGTTGATGGACTCAGACGTTACTTTCAGAAATCCATACCTATTTAAAATTAATTTATATATAACTATCCGTAGAAGAACCAAGGTTACTGACATTGCTCTCAAAGTTTGCAAGTTGAAGTGACAATGGGCAGGCCATATAGTTCGCAGATTCGACAACCACTGGGGAATAAAGGTTCTCGAATGGCGACCACGAACAAGCAAGCGAAGTGTGGGGAGACCCCTCACACGATGGACCGACGACATTGTAGCCATCGCAGGAATTCGATGGATGGAGGTGGCACAAAATCGATCGTCATGGCGGTCTTTGGGGGAGGCCTATGTACAGCAGTGGACTTCTAAGGGCTGACATGATGACGATGATGATGATGATATAACTAGCTGTGCCCGCGGCTTCGCACGCGTGGGCATAATGTGCTATTCCAAGACCTGCAATACCAATATACCAACATGTGATCAAAATTCCTTCTGCCGTCAAAAAGTTGGATTGATATACCAAGTACACCAGTTTTTAAGTCAAACCCTAAGTTATCTAAACTGTTTGTCAACAAACAAACACAATAAAAAAAAGTTATATTCATGCTCTGTAGCTTATATTCAGTGCCCTAGACCTTTTTTTTTTAATTACGAGTATCTCCTTTGTACAGACTTTTTAGTTATTATTGCTTTACTAGCTGTACCCGCGGCTTAGATGCGTGGCCATTTTTCTAGGTTAAAAGTACTCTATGTACTATTCCAAGACCTAAAATAACAATATACCAACATTTGATCAAAATTCCTTCAGCCGTCAAAAAGTTTTTATCGATTGCTCTGCTTCTACTAAGCTATCCAACAGTGAAAACTGCTTCGCAATCGGTCTAGTAGTTTTTACATGACGCGTGAACAAACATACAGACAAACAGACTAACAGACAAACAGACAGACACGAATTTGATAAATGTTAGATTATTTTTCTGTAGCTTATTTTTAGTACCCTAGATCTTTTTTTATATGTATCTTTCTTGTTTAGATGTTTTGTTACTTACTGCTTTATTATAAGTAAAGATGCCCTTCATTGTTGACAAGAATAATAAAAATACGTGTTTTAATAAATTATTTTAATCATGCCTATAAAACAGTACCGTGACATACCTGCTGACTGACTGACAGACAACGCCCAGCTACTACACTATAGGAAACTACTACTACTACTACACTATACTAACTATACTATAGGAATATTCCTTGAGTATCCTAGAGGTGAACTACGGAAGTAACTATAAACCGTTAAACATGAATACCAACTCCAAATAAAATACTCCTATCCTGCGGGAACCCGATATACCGGGATGAAAGTATCCAATGTCCTACCTCGTAGTATGAATTCAAATTATGCCAAGCTACATTTGAATTCATTCAATAGTTTCAGCGTGATGTGCATCCAAGATGTAGACAGACAGAGAGACAAAAAGAAATAAAAAGTTACGGCTTCAGTATGCATATGGAACAGTCTTCAAAAAATGTTTACTAAATATCTTCAATGTACAGAATTTGGACCCATATTCCGCAAGAACCTTTTATTTATACGGTATAAAAAGTATCCTCAATTTTCACCCATCATATAAACTATGATTATGCCAATTTGCATCTAAATCCGTGCAGTAATTTTAACGTGATATGTGTTCTTTTAAATAACTTTCAATCCCTACTACTACACTAACACAGAACCTTTTAAATTATCGGGATAAAAAGTATCCAATGTCCTACCTTGTATTATGAACTCTAATCATGCCAGCCAAATTTCATTTGAATTCATTCAATAGTTTCGGCGTGATGCGTGTCCATGATACATACAGACAGAATTCAATAATGAATAAAGAAAAGCCTCCAAAAATAAATACAATATTTTTTCAATGTACAGTATTTGGACCCTTATCCCACAAAAATCTTTTAATTTTTCGGGATGAAAAGTATCCAATGTCCTACCTCGTAGTATGAACTCAAATCAAGCAAAGTTTCATTTGAATTCATTCAGTAGTTTTGGAGTGATGCGAGGCCAAGATACAGACAGACAGGCAGACAGACAGACAGACAGACAAAAATGAAAAATAATACAGTTTTGGCTTCAGAATGGAACAGAGAGCAACCTCCAAAAATTTTTTACAAAATATCTTCAATGTACAGAATTGGACCTGTTACAGTTTTATTATAAGTATAGATTGTTTAAATTGATTCCTATAATCCATTTGAAGAGTGTTTTGGAAAAAGCACCAATGTTACAAGTATCAAATTTTACAGGAAGTAAATAAAAGTTTATAAAATGGAAATGTTAGAATAAAAACTACATATTATTTTTAAGTTTTTCAGTAGATAATTTTTCCAGCAAAAATAACCAAGGTCCTGGACATTGCCTGTTCTTTAAAAGAAAATTTGTAAAAGTTAAGAATATTACCACTAGAATAGGATATTTTACGGAATAAAACTACGAATAAGTAATTATTTATTCGTAGGAATAAAACACAGATTTTTGACGTGATTTACATGAGCTTCTCCATGAACTTTTAGCTCTTTGATTGATGTTCTTTTGGATATCTTGGATGGTTTGCGTTCTGGCCACAACTACCTCGTCACTTCTTTCAGTGGCGTTCATTGGGTCAGAGTGTACCATTGGGGGATCTATGGGATATAGACTTAGATTATGTTTTATGTAAATATACTTAGAAATTTTTATGAAATTTTTATTATTGACTTAGTTTTTATTTGTTTTTTGAGGTCTTTTTTCCATAGCGCCCCAAGGGTACAGCGCAACCGTTCATTGTGTTCAATAAAGAACAATTTGAAACAATGTAGTGGTTTACGAAACAAGTAACGGATATCAAACAGTTTTCCCCTCGAAAATCTCAAAATTAACTTGACTCAAAAAAAATATGAAAATGAAAAATTAATTTATTGCCACTATGATAAATACATAATAATCCATTATATGAAAGTACAATAGAAAAAATATATCCAGCTACAAACATCGACGACAATAGGGGCAATTGGGTATCTTCAACTTGTGCTGCGTTCACATTTTCATGTGTCCGCAGCGCTGTTTTTAAATATACCCCTTTTTCGGACTGAGGTATTTGCCAAAATATGAGCAATGCGGGTTACATAACAACTAGATAACATAATTAAAAGAAAAAAAACAGTGAAAATAAAACACAAAAAAATACAAAATACCAAAATTACAAAGTCAAGCTAATTTTGAGATTTTCTTCAGCTTCAGCTGGCTGACACCCGAAATTTAGATCTACAATTGTTTTTTTTAAACCGCCAATGTCCGTTGACCTTGGTTCTTTTTGTCGGATACATTTTGGACGCTGGTCGTTTTTTAAGAAACACTAAATTTTTGGAGCTATATTTCAACCGGACGTTGCTGGTTGTTTTTGCTCATAATGTTATACCCAGGATATGGTATGAAATACAGAGAATTCATAGAGCAAATAAAAACCACTTTGAAATAATGTGACATTGGTTCTTTTTCCAAAACACCCTGCATTTGTTTTTTAGCCCAACAAAATATAAATAAAGGTACGACCGTCTAAATCGCAGGATAACTGTACCCCCTGGCCTACTGACAGCTCATTACATTAAGAGCGTCAAAGGGTTAAACCGGCCCCGGGGTTACAAATGGCATAACGTCCTGCCATTGTTTCGTGTCGTGGATTATGTTGCAATTAGGTGATTGCATGGTTACCTGCCCCTTTAGACCTATTTTTACCCCTTTCTGTGGGACACCCCCCTTTATGGACCGCCTCATAAAATAACAACAGAAAGATAAGATAAATCTAAGTGCAACGAAACGAAGAATAAAGATGACTTGACGTTTAAAAAATATGTTATCGTCAAGGAGGTTGAATTACGCTTACTTAACCCAGTCACTTCCGATCATTTTCGTTAGATCCAGTGCTAAGATCCATAATGGATCTATCGAGATTTTATTTTCTCATAAGATCCATATAGATGTAAAATGGATCTATGGAGTTTTTTTTTCTTATAAGATCTGTTTTTACAAAGTATTAATTTAATATGAATCTACTGAAAGTTTTTCTTCGTGATAGATCCATATTGTCCAATCATCAAGTCTAAGTGGATTTCAGCCAAAAAAGTGTCAACCTTGGAATGTGAGAATAACAAGCTGGAAACTTGTATAAACTTTTATTTTGGCATTATAAAAGTTGTCTCAAAAGTCTCATAAAATCTCGTGTCTGTGTCTTAAGCTAATCAAGGTCGCAAAAATTGTTTTTGCAAATATACATATAGATATAAAATGCAAATATATCGGTTTTTATACCTCCAATGATGTAGACATTCTTTCATTCTTTACAAAAAAATGTAGAGCATAATATTTGCAGCTTCAATCCCGAGATTATAGCTAAGAACCATCTACATCACATCAGGGGGCCAATTCCGCTAATTTTAAATAAAATGCCATCAAAATGTCATTCCAGCGACTGTTCATGATCATGTATGACAAATTTGGTATTCTGCTAAAACTTTAGTGGCTACCATGGCTGTTCACTTGCCTGTCGATTCAATGGATTGAACAAACTTCACACTACATATTTCTATCTCTCTACCCCACAAGCAAAAAAATGAGACAAATATATTCCACCGTGTTTGACGTGTTCTTTCGTATGTCGTTTTTATCTGTGGTCTTATTTGGAATGTGTGGTCTTGTGTGTATGCTATGGCATCGTAGCTCCCAAACGAATGGACCGATTTTGATGCGGTTTTTTCTGTTTGAAAGTTCATGTGATCGAGATGGTTCTTATATATATGGGGCATGCGGGGGGAGAGGGGGTAGGTGAGAAAAGGGGGTGAGAATCGTAGCTTCCAAACGAATGGACCGATTTAGCTGCGGTTTTTAATGTTTGAAAACTGGTGTAAACGAGATGAGTCTTAGCTATGATGGGGGAAGGAGGGAAAGGGAGGGTGAGAATCGTAGCTGCCAAACGAATGGTCTGATTTTAATGCGGTTTTTTCTGTTTGAAAGCTGATGTCATTGAGATGGTTTTATATAGGGGTTGTTTTTTTATGTTTGAAAACTGACGTGATCCTGATGGTTCTTAGCTATATGGGGGGGGGGGGGAGGGGGGAGTTGAGACAATAAAACGTCCAAGAAATCGTCATATTTAAAATAAGAATCGATTACATATTTTAATAATCGATTATTTTTTCACATCACCAGAACAATGAAAATTCCGAAACGGTCCGTTCGTTTAGAAATAAAATATATATAAAAAAACATACATAATATATTCGAACATATAACCGTCTCCTTTTGTGAAGTTGATCAAAAAGTAACTTTTGTTCCATGACTACTCAATTGTAGTTCGATGAAAAAATGCCATTGAAAGAAATGTCAAAGTAACGAGCAGACTACCGATTAAAAAACTATCGAGAGGTCACTGATTATCCATGGAATAGCCGAATACCAAATAAGCACCATTGCAATTCGATGGAAAATCACTGAACGATCATGTATATTATTTAGCTAGCAGACTACCAAATGTGTAAAACTAGGCCATCGACATGCCAGCGAGATTCCATGGAAGCGTTCTTATATTAACAGGCTTGTGCCCCTTTCAAACAGAAACAAGCCGCATCAAAATCAGTCCATTGGTTTGGTAGCTACAATCCCGACCACATCCATTATAGATAAGAACCATCTCGATCACATCAGCTATCAAACATAAAAAATAAACCGCATTAAAATGGGTGCATTCGTTTCGTAGCTACGCTGCCACAGAAAACAGACATAGACACACATACACACTCTGAACTTATAACACTCCTCCCTTTTCGCGTTCGCGGGTTTAAAGTAATTCTGCATGATGATAATTAATTCTGAGAAAAAATGTGACTTCTTAGCAAGTAAAAAGCAAAGTTCAACGTCCAGTTTTTTTATTATTTAATAATCTTTTAAGTACATATATTTGTTTTGATTCCATATCGATTTATATATGTATAAGAAAGTGAATAAATGACCGACACAAAATCTAATTATGTCCAATTGACCGAGGCAAGCGAGGTTTCCATAACAATTTTGATGAATCGGCATTTGTATGTATCTCCAAGAAATTGGAAATTAGGTAGGTATCTAGTCTTTTTGGCGGAAGCTGCATAGATAGATAGATAGATAGATAGAAAATTCTTTATTGCAAAAAAAACGTAGGCGAACTTAATGGTAGCAAGCATTATCTTTCAGTTAACCTCGGTGTATTGTGATGTTATTAATGCGGAATAGTTCCAATTTTTATACGCTTTATATTAGCTTCACTTGTATGTTTGTATGTTTGTAACCGACTCCTTTGGA
This sequence comes from Alsophila aescularia, assembly GCA_946251855.1. NCBI lineage: Eukaryota > Metazoa > Arthropoda > Insecta > Lepidoptera > Geometridae > Alsophila > Alsophila aescularia. Next base: position 27,229,275 of record OX276384.1, read on the forward strand.
CGCTATTTTGACCCACTTTAAACGGTCAGATTTCATTCAAATTTTGCACACCTATCAAAGACCGATGACAATGCAATAAATCGAAAAAAAAAAGAAACGCTCTTATAAATAAACCAAACTAAAAAGTAGAAAATGAATAATAGTAAAAAATAATAAAAAACACGCTTTATATAGAGAACCAAACTAAAAATTGAAAATAAATTTTAATAGTGCTTTTTAAGATATTATCGAAATGATAATCCTTCTTCTCATATCTGTCAATGAAATATTTATAACTATTGACCCATGCACCCCACGATTTTTTTGAAATAAATCATTTTTTTCTTATTTACACTATTAAAATTTATTTTCAATTTTTTAGTTTGGTTTTCTATATAAAGCGTGTTTTTTAGTTTTTTTAAACTATTATTTATTATTTGGAAAGTCTAATAGATTCTAATATCAATACCATTACTATACTTACATATACCTACGTATATAATATAATTACTACATAATAATATAATTTCATGTATACATTAGGATACCATTACCGCAAAGTTTGAGGACAAAAGTCTTTGTCGTTATGACATACGGAGCCGAGTCGTGGACACTCACGGTATGACTAGTCCACCAATTTAACGTCGCTCAGCGGGCTATGGAACGGGCTATGCTTGGAGTTTCTCTGAAAGATAGTATCCGGAATGAGGTGATCCGGCAGAGAACCAAAATTGTCGACATAGCCCTTAGAATTAGTAAGCTGAAGTGGCAGTGGGCTGGTCATATCTGTCGAAGGACTGATAACAGTTGGGGTAGACGTGTTCTTGAGTGGAGACTGCGACTCGGCAAACGCAGTGTAGGGCGCTCTCCACAGCTAGGTGGAGCGACGATATACGCAAAGTGGCTGGCAGCGGTTGGAACAGAGGAGCTGAAGATCAGGCTCAGTGGCGTGCTTTGAGAGAGGCCTATGTCCAGCAGTGGACTGACAGGGGCTGATGATGATGATGATTAGTATACATATCTTTAAATATATACATACAGCAATAAAACAGGTAATAAATAAGAGTAACTAATTTGCTCAGTTCGTTGCTACATATTATTTTCCCAACCATCTTTTATAACATAGTTCATTTTCAATGTGGATTTCCACAAAGCCCGCGTCTATCAACCAATTCCCAGCCAAGAATATTGTTCCCTGTAGCAAGACTCAGAAATTTTTATGATTCAGGGCCTGTCGACAACACGTAGACGCGGAACTGCCTAGCTAGTTCAATCGACCTTGTCTTTTATAGCCATTATTAACTAATAACAATAATGCTCTCATTACTGACTAGTTACGCATGCCTCGATACATCACGAGCTGTCCGCCTGTCAGTCTGTCACTCGATATTAATGATGTGCCTATAATTATATGAATATTCAATATCGCGGGTCGATCGTTTGACGTTCTGGTAATTTCGAAACGATTGTTGTGACCATCTGACATAGATGGATACAATGACTACTTAGTGTTGATTTTGACGATGCATTTAACCGCAATTCAATAAAGAAATTACTTCAAAATGTCTGGGTCACCATTTTTAGCATTAACGGCATAACCTCTATGCATCATGGGATAATATACAAAAATAAGTTAATTTAAAAAACATATAAAAGGCTCTTATGCAGTAGCCGTGTCATGGTGGAACTTAGATCGGGCTATTACAATTAAATGCGTATACAACATTTCGTGTCATATGGTGCGTTTAGCTGTTCATATCATCCAACACTAATTATTCATTCACCTGGCCAAATCATTTCATGATGTGACCGATAATTTCATGAAATGTAACTTTTTCATAGTGTGGCCAACCATTTCATGAAATGATCAATTCTATGATATCGCCACGACATCTATAAGGCAACTTTGGGTTTTATGCGACTTTTAGAAGAACATAAACTTTTTTTGTCATAAATTAGATCATAAGAAGAACTTATATTAAAGCAGAATTTACTTATTGCAACTAGACGTTTTATAATCCATACCAATATATAAAAGTGAAACATTGTGTGTTTGTTTGTTTGTTTGTTTGGAGAGCTTTCACGCGATAACGGCAGAACGGATTTTGATGAAATTTGGAATGGAGATAGTTTATACTCTGGAATAAAACATAGGATACTTTTATCCCGGAAAATTGTAAGTTTCCACGGGAAAACTGGAAAATGTTGATTACTCGCTGTAAGGAACGGTTGCCATGGACACAAAATAATAAAAAGTCTGTCAAAGAACTTCAAGAGCGTTGGTGCTATACTTTTGCATTGGTTTTTAATATCCTAGAAGAACTTATGATGTTTTTACACGATAAACTGTAATACGCACGGGCGAAGTCGCGTTCGGTAAAGCTAGTATGTAGTAAAGCTATTGTTAATAAAAAGGTTTTGTATATGAGTTGTGTAGAAAGCCTCCTTTGATATCTACACTATGAGTGTTTTTGAATTTGGTAATTCGAATTGACGTCTTGTGTCATTAAGGAAAAGTCACCGTACATAAATTATTGAATAAATTCAAGATTAGTTATTAAAATGGTTTTGCTTCACGTCTGATAGATATATATTCGATCCGGAAAACGGTAACCTCAACAGTAATAACAGCAGATTTTCAGTTAATTTTAGAGCTTAAAGACAAAATGTACATATTATTTGAAAAATATAAAGTACCTACCTAACAATCTCGTTTCCTCTTTTTCACTCTGAGAAAAGGTCTGTGTCCCAGCTGTGGGAACGGAACAGGTTGATGCTGATGATGAAGGCCTCGCTTTCAACCTTCTACTGACTGAGGTGGACCGTCCAATACAACAAAATGAAACAGCTTCCATGTTCTTGAAGAAATTTAGTATTATTCCGGGACCAAAAATAAAAAGTACTACTAGATAACGCATGAATAATATTCCATCCAATATTCCCACTTTCCCCCCAGTCTGGCAATACTTATGTACTATACGTACATACCTACATAGATAGGTAGACAAACGAGACACTTCTATTTTTTTATGCATTGCTTCGTTAACCCTCTCTACATGCAGAATGTGCACGAGGCAAACCCTTTGATCATGTATATTCAACTAAAAACCCAAAATGACCGAAAAAAGCATTAAACAAGAGATTAACATAAACAAGTCATAACTTCAAAAATTAAAACCTATACCTAGACTACGGTCGGGTAAATAATAACCTATGATACTCTTGCGATGAAGATGAATCGATGGATACCTCGCTTGTCAAAATCGCACCGATATGGGCGACACTATGGTGGAATATCCACATACCCACATACTGTTAAACTCATCACCCTTCCCTTGCTTCGTCATATCAGGTAAAAACACATTTTAGCTATCAGGGATCTCGATCACATCAACTTTCGTTCATAAAAAACCGCAACTAAATCGGTCCATTCATTTGGGAGCTATCCCGACCTCTCCTCCTTATAAATAAGAGCCATCTCGATTAGATAAGCTATCAAAAAAAAACGCATCAATATCGGTCCATTCGTTCGGGAACTCTACGATGCCACAGACAGGAACATGGATATACAAACATACACAACCTAAACTAATAACACTCTTTTCTCTCTCTTTTCAAAATCGGAATAAAAAAAAAAAACAAACTTAAAAAAAAAACACTTCAAATAATGTCTGCTATAGAGCCGTGGCAGTGCGCCATGTTTCTGCTATAGAGCCGTGGCAGTGCGCCATGTTTCTGCTATAGAGCCGTGGCAGTGCGCCATGTTTCTGCTATAGAGCCGTGGCAGTGCGCCATGTTTCTGCTATAGAGCCGTGGCAGTGCGCCATGTTTCTACTATAGAGCCGTGGCAGTGCGCCATGTTTCTGCTATAGAGCCGTGGCAGTGCGCCAGGTTTCTGCTATAGAGCCGTGGCAGTGCGCCATGTTTCTACTATAGAGCCGTGGCAGTGCGCCATGTTTTTAATACTGTTAAAGTTATATCTAAGTAAATTTATAGGTTTTAGTTTTTGCACTTATATCTTATTTATTACTTTTTAGTTTGAACTCATAACCCTTCCTTTGATTTGCTGTAGTCGGGTAAAAAACAGCCTATGACACTCTTGTGATGAAGACGAATCGATTGATACTCGTACATCGCTTGTCAAAATCGGACCAATATGAGCTATGGTGGAATATCCACATATCCACATACTGTTAAACTCATCACCCTTCCCTTGCTTCGCCGTACTCGGGTAAAAACACATTTTAATCTCTTTCCATCCACACCTCCCAAATTCAACATTAACAAGTATTAGTACTCGTACTCCCTACATTATATTACAAAAACACGAATGTAAATCCTCTGGGTACCGAAATCCCCAAATCTCCAGAACCGAGACCAAAAATTCATGCGGCCCCACGTCCCTTACATTTAGGTACATTTGCACCCTACAGGGAGGGAGCAGGGGGGAGGTAAAAGCATATTTATGTTAGTTTCTGATTGACGATGATGGCGTCCCCTTGGTTAGAGCCGGGGCGGGCTTGCTACGGCGAATCTATACTTATAATAAAGCAACAGGAACGAAATAGTGAAGAAGATAATTATAAAAAAATGGTCTAGGGTACTTAAAATAAGCTACTAAACAAGAATATAATTTTTTAAATTCGTGTCTGTGTGTTTGTCTGTATGTTTGTTCGCGCTTCACATAAAAACTACTGAACCGATTGCAATGCGCTCAACTTTACTTATTATTAGCTGTTTTGTTAAATCTATTTTTGATTAAATGCTTTATGTTAACTTGCAATGTATATTATTTTGTACATGTGGAATCTTGCAAGGTAAATTAGAACCACTTCCTCTTATCCTATACGGCTATTAAGCGGGGAACTGCTCTTTAGAGTGAAACTATCGGTAAAGGCAAAAATACACTTTTTTTCTCTGCAACTTTTACTCAATCCAATCTTCAATGACATACTAAAAACAAAACACACACCACTCAAAAAGTATAAAAAACATAAATCAATAAAAAAGGACAAATATATACAAAAAAGGCCGCAACAACGGCGTTGAATTTTTACATGTTGGTTCAGTTCCAATGACCATGCATTTTTATTGTAAGCACGTGCTGAATCGACATCCAGGATTAGCTCCAGTCCAGGTAAAAGAATTCTTCAACGGCCAACAGATAGACCGTCCTAAGTTTCACCATGATATGGCTACTGCATAAAAGCTTTGCTTTCATGTTTTTTAATGAATTTTCTTGTTGTTTATTCCATTCTGGGTAATCTGTTGAATTGGAACTGATAAAAAAACTACTGTTATTATCTCTAATGTAAGGTAAGAATCCTAAAAGATAAAATTTATAGTATATTTTTCTACAAAAAATTACTGTAAATGAATTCGTACTAACAAGGCCGCGTGCGCACTTACGCACTCCAGATTTGCCGCCGACGACATTACTGCGCTGCTTCATATCTGCATTAGACTCGGCCCCCGAGTACAGGTCTGCGACTTTAGTGCTACAGGAAGGGAAAATACTTTCAATTGTACATCCACTACTATTAAAATGGGGTCAAAATAAATTATAAGTTCAAACAAACAGCATTATGTAGATTAAAAAACTAATATTCCACCACCAATATAATATTTGGTAATATTTTACCAGTTTATTTTTCGTTTTTTTTCATAATGCTTTGTTTTCTTGTTGTGAACTACCCTGAAAGTTTCAGCCGGATAGCTAATCTGGACGTTATCGAAATTTGATTTATTAAAAACGCGGTAAACTTAAAGCCAACTCGGTCTTAGTGGACTAAAAAGAACAAATAAAAAAAAATTAACCCTCGACCTCCCCGACTCCCATTATAGCTATCAGCGATCCTGATCACATCAGCTTACAAACATATAAAAACCGCATCAAAATCGGTCCATTCTTTTGGGAGCTACGATCCCAACCTCTCTCTCATTATATCTAAGAACTATCTCGATTGCATCAGCTTACAAACATTTAAAAACCGCATCAAAATCGGTCCATTCTTTTGGGAGCTACGATCCCAACCTCTCTCTCATTATATCGAAGAACTATCTCGATTACATCAGCTTACAAACATTTAAAAACAGCATCAAAATCGGTCCATTCTTTTGGGAGCTACGATCCCAACCTCTCTCTCATTATATCAAAGAACTATCTCGATTGCATCAGCTTACAAACATTTAAAAACCGCATCAAAATCGGTCCATTCTTTTGGGAGCTACGATCCCATCCTCTCTCTCATTATAGCTAAGTACTATCTCGATCGCATCAGCTTACATACATTAAAAAACCGCATCAAAATCGGTCCATTCTTTTGGGAGCTACGATCCCAACCTCTCTCTCATTATAGCTAAGTACTATCTCGATCGCATCAGCTTACATACATTAAAAACCCGCTGAAAATCGGTCCATTCTTTTGGGCGCTACGATCCCAACCACTCCCTCATTATAGCTAAGAACTATCTCGATCGCATCAGCTTACAAACATTAAAAATCCGCATCAAAATCGGTCCATTCTTTTGGGAGCTACGATGCCACAGACAGACAAGATTACGATGACACGAATATACACCCTAAGGCCTAAACTTATAATACCCCCTCTCTTTTCGAGTCAGAGTTTTTGCAGGCTGTTGCGGCGCGCAACTTGTCCTACGAATCCGACGCTTTCCTCGAAGATCAAGAAGGTTTCAAAAAGACGGAGACTACACAACCATACATACGAGTGAAGTATAGAAATTGGCAGATTCGTATGTGTGCGTGACTGGATATTTTTTATGATTTTTTATAAAATTATTATATATGGATAATTTTTGTTGTTTTGTGGTTGATACACAATTACACAAAATTTCATCACAAAATACTATTGTATTTGATTTTCAGTGAGAACTTGACAAGCCTGAGATCTTGCTTGCGATGTGGCTGCCGATAAGCATAAATTGGCGTAAGTTTGTGCGTGAGGCTTGTGCGTTCGAGTGGATCGGCAGATCTTGGGTGCTTCACTTTCAATTTGCTTCTTCTTTTTTTTTCCAACACTTTTTTTGTGGTGTGCTCTCGGTCTTTTTATAAACCTTCTTGTTGAAGATGACTAAAATAATGTGGAAGCAAAACTCTACCATTTGAACTATTTATATCAATTAATTTCAGTCCACATTAAAGATACATTAAATCAAAAGTTAACCCCCAATCAGTACCCCAGTCATTGCTCCCCGACCACACCTAGTTACAGTCTTACAATTAAGGGTAGCTTCGCGTTTAAAGTTAATCTCCATATAATTGTACTGTCCGTCCGTGCGCGATGACGTCACGCGCCAGGTGACGGGTGACGCACGGGGAGGTAGAGTGGCGAGCAAAATGTTCGGGAACTAGTTGGGATAGCTTCTGGAGCGAAGGGACGAAGAAGCAAGAGTTCTGGCGAGAGCCTTTTAATATTTCCAGATTAGATTTCGATTAGACGCTTTGAGAAAGGGTGCTTTTTACCCGACTACGGTGATGCACAGGACGGGTAATGAGTTTAACATTATTTGTATGTATGTGGATGTTTCACCATATAGCGTCGTCCTTTTTATTCCGATTTTGATAAGCGCGGTATCAATTAAAATCTTGGTCTGATTTTAACAAGCGAGGTATCAATTGATTCGTTTTAATCGCAAGAGTGGCTAAAGCAATTTTTTACCCGACCGCAGTCGGGTTTTAGTTTTTGAACTTATGTCTTGTTTATATATCTCTTTTGTCTGAACCGATTTGGGACCATACATTAAATGGGATGAAGGATGAAAGCCGAAAGTAGATAGCTACTACTAAAATACCCATTTTTTTTCTTTTTTTTTTTTCACTGTCTAGGCAATCGTTTGACCATGATCTCACCTAATGGGAAACGATGATGTGGTTGAAGGTGTAGTACGCTTGCCTAGTAAAATCGCCGCATCGGTCGGGGCAGGGTATATTTTTTTTATTTGATTACTTGGTTAACCCCATCGTGCCTGAACTTAGGTTTGTGAAAACAACAAAGTTTTTTTTATTTTATTTTTCTCTTTCTGTATGTTCGCGTATCACGTAAAAACTACTGAACTGATTGACATGCAGTTTGCACTGTTGGATAACTTAGGTTTTGAGTCCTTTGTATCTCAATCCGATGAATAGAACTATTTGACGGCTGAATGTTTGGTAGGTATAGAGACATTTTGGTCCTGGAATAACACTTTTTCCACAGAAATATTTCTACACGGGCAAAGCCACTAGTTGATATGGTCCTCCATTCCACCTTCCCGTGTGTCCCCTCCATTACCACCTCCCACAATACAGGGTGTGTTTATACTCTGCGCATGACACCAGATCCTCCGTGAAATATACAGTTACTGTTTGCGCGCGGCCTCGCCCGCCTGTTTGCGCAGATGATGGAGTGTTTGGTTAATAAATGGCAGCTGTGGAAGACTTGCTGAGAGAAAGGGAGTTTTCCTTTGTTGCAAATGGAGGTTGAGGCGAAAGCGTGTCTTTAGCTAAAGTAGTTCTGGAAATTCTTTTTTCGGGTTAGATGGTCGCGGAGAGTAGGTATTGTTCCTAATTGTAAGTAGGTAGGTGCTTAATTAATTAATTAATTAATTCTAGATTCCGTCTAACGGGAATAAATAAAATCCACCCAAAATTCGGTTATTTGTGAGATCATCTAAAACAACCAGATAATATTATGTTTTTGTTGGAATCTACACATCTACACAAAATGCCCTGTTTTTTGACCGAACGAGCGCGAAGCGCGAGCGAAGCGTCTCCGTTTCAGTTTGGCCAAAAATGCTTTCTTATGTCCGGATCTCTGTTCTCCTCTATCTCAACCAATCTAGACGATGATGAGCGAATTTGCGTAGACACGTCGCTTTTGGTGTTTTGTATTATCAAATTTTTTCATTAAGTGTTTTCTTTGTGGACTTTCACTATTTTTGTTTTTTGTTCATGTTTATATTTAATTTAATGTGTTAAGTCTATCGGAAAGCTTAATATATTTAAAAAAACTTGGTATACAGTATAACTAATTTTAAGAATTTTTTACTCATTGGGGATTTTTGATTTTGGGAACTTCCCCCAAAAAAGGGGGGGAGGAATCTCTCATAAAAAATTGGTGAATATCTGATCAGGATCTTCGGCGTGATGAGCAGAATAGCTCTTCAAAATGCAATAAATTTCTCACTTTTAGGTTTCTAACAGTGGAATCAGCCCTTTACCCACTAGATAGGGATTGATGGAGCACCTTGGTTATTAATATTAGTTGTACAATGAGGTAGATGGCACTACTTTGCACCGCTAGATTGTTTGCAAAAAGTTCGTACGCGCGAAGTCTACAGCTCACAGAGCCACTAGTTTTTTAATGTGTCAGTCAGGGTAAACCCTATTGCGATCGCCAGGTACATACTCGCGTCTACGCGATCGTCCTATTGACGTCAATTTCACCACGACTTTAATTTGTGGACTTTCGTTCCTATCTTCGATCAAAGATCTACACGACGTTGTCAATAAGCTCCTAATTAACTATACCTGCCTATTTTCTTGAGATCCCGCTGCGATTTATATTTTAAATGCAGTATTTTCTTTCTTCTTATCCCATTGTGTTAGATTAGCAGATCGCTCGCCTTGGTAAGCGCCTGTCTATATAGTTTTCATGCCACCCAGTACTTAATAATATTATATTACCATATCTTTTTAATGCAATGTTTTCTGTTTGTTTTTTTATTTATACTCGCACTCGCATATGGTCGCACCATATATTTCGTGTTAGAATTATTTCTACTTCAATGTTTTACTCAAAATAAGTAACATTCCGAATTGCGAAACTAGTTATCGCGTATATGTTACAAAAAAACGAACCCTTTCTCAAAAAAGCAAAAATGTATCTCAAGCAAAAATACACAACAAACCGTGGTTATTTATGCTCATCCTGTGTCCATACCCAACTGGGCAGTAACAGTAACAGGGTAGTGCGTCCATCAGCTAATTGTGTGGGGAGGTACTACGCGTGACTACTGCGTGGACGCGTCAATCAGGGACGCATGCCGATTGACTTATAATCGTCACGAATATAGTGGTAATTGTGCTGAGTACTATTACTTATTCTGTGGTAATTGTGCAAGCTGCAACGGTAATGTTCTTGTGAGTTTTAATCAAGCGTTTGTTTGTCGTGTGAGGTAGTGCTGGCCTCTGGTGTCAGAGTTTGTCAGGCCGCCCGAGGGCCTCTGACATGGCCTAAAGACTATTAATCAATAACAGTTAACGTGCCCTCGAATCACGGAGCTATGAAAAACCGCACATAACTTAGAAAAGTCATTGGTGTGGAGTCAAGGACCGAACCTGGTATCGTTGGAATCTAAGTTGCACTATTGAACCGTTAAGCTACCAATCGCTCTGATTATTAGCACAGTACATATATTAGTCTTATATGTACTGTGTTATTAGTTAGAGAATACTCTTCGCACAGTCGGGTAGAAAAATGGCTGTACAAATTTTTATGAAATTTGTATGGAATAAAAATATTGGTATCATCCAATTATTATAATATTGACATAGGTACCAAAGGATAGGTATGATAAGAGTGAGTAACACAAAAAAAAACAACTTAAATACAATTGATTTTAGAACCTGCTCCTTTTTTAAGACGAAAGTCGCAAAAATCTTTCTTACAAGGTAATTAGCAAGAGCCATTATTATTATTACTTGCCTCTTAAAAGCAGACGCTTGCAAAACAATACGAAAAATAACTATTAAATTTACAAAACAAAACGTAATTGGCTTCAAAAACCAATTCAAGAAGACCCTTCTCTCCACCGAACAGACATCAAATCGGAGCTATACTAAAACGGGGTTGAACTGCCACATTGTGACGACCTGTCCAGTCACACAGTTGATTCAAACATAGAGCTCTAGCCCGCTGGTTGTTTATCTACCCTCAAAATCTTGACATGCCATATGTGTCGCCGATAAGCATCTACGGTAATTAGATGATACAGTAATAAAATCATTGTAGGCGCGGCGTAATCTTTCATCTTTTAATGTAGGGCTAATAATTGGGGCTGGGCGTTGTGGCAGACTTCAGTCAGGGGTGCTTTCTGCCAAAAAAAATACTTATTTTGTAAAACTCTATGACTATGCATGTCTCATGATCAGCCGGTACTCGTCCACTGCTAGACATAGGCCTCTACGAATAAACGCCACAGACCCAGATCTTTGATTCTTCTCATCCAGTTTCTGCCACCCGCCTTCCGCAGATTGTCACTCCACCTGGCCGGTAGGCGACGTTGCTGAGACGCGGTCTCCACTCGAGGACACGTCTACCCCAGCGGTTGGTCCGTCCGTTAAATGTGACCAGCCCATTGCCACTTCAGCTTGCTAATCGTTCGAGCTATATCGGTGACTTTGGTTCTCTGTCGGATAACCTCGTTTCAGATTTTATCCTTCATAGAAACAGCGAGCATAGCTCTCGCCATCTCTCCACTAGTCTGAATTCAAATTTTTTTTTTTTTCTATCTTTTGTTTGCCAGACACATCGTCGTACTGGATATCAATCAGGGATAATACCTATACTAGCTGCGCCCCGCGGGTTTGATATTTTATAATTTCCGGTTTAAAAAAAGTATCCCATGTGTTATTCCAGAACGAAAAGCACCTATACAGGCTGAGTTTCTTATTTTGGGTCTCTATGGCAGCTACGTTATGAGATGTGTATAAATCCACCTAGACTAGAGGTTGAATACCTCTAGTCTAGGTCTCGTCTACATGAATAAAAAATAAGAAAAAAATAGAAAAAAGTAAGAAGAAATAAAACTTTTTTTTATGTTGATATCTAAGCTAAGTAGATCAGTTCGGCTGAAATGCAATGAACTTTCAGATTTTAAGACAAATTCCAAGATACTTCTTACTGTTTCATTAAACTACTAGCTGTGCTCGCGGCTTTGCCCGCGTGGTCATTTTTCTGATATATAAGTATCATGTGTTATATACGATGTCACAGGAAGTAGCGACAAGCGAAGGTGCCGTGGTAGAGCACCCCCAGGGGCTACCAGATAACCCCCATGTACATTCCGAGTCTTTTGATATTTTTGGAATTATTCCATTTTTGTTTTTTTTCTCATCAGCTGATTTCGACGCAAACTAAGTAATTTTGCCCAAAATATCTTTAGTAGGTATTCAGTAGTTTTTTTTCAATGTTGGTAGTCCAGTAGTGGCCCTTTCATAAGACACCAAAATCACAGAAGAAACGATAGTACTAACGTACAGAAGCCTCACTCCGCTAAGACAATGAAATAAAAAGCGACTCTTGATAATAAGTCCAAAAATCCCCTTCGCAGGGAATTGTCGAAGGGGATTTATGGAATAAGCCTTTTATACGAGTGATTTAATTAATTGACATATTTTTATATTATTTGATTTATAAATTGCATTTTGTTTTTCATTAATTGTATTTTAATATTTGTATGCCCTAAAGGCAAAAACATGTGAACAACTTATTATAATAAGATCTTGCATGCTGATTCGTATGTATACCATGTTTTAATGAATAAATTATCTTTATCTTGCCGCCACTCAATAAAGTGCAATTCAGCTCGCACGACCCTGATGCCTAGCATTTTATATGCGTCTCTCTTTCTAACGCGTAAGTCCATCTCAGTCTATCTCGCGGCAAGCCACGGATAGAGTAACGCGGGCGTTACAGAAATTAGCGCGCGCAAGTACATCGAGTGAGAATGGCCTGCAAAATCATATTATTTTCACTACTTCCTGGGACAACCTGTTTGAAACCTAATTTCACAAAACTTCGTATAGACTTCAAATATTTTGTATCGATTGGTCGGCTTCTACTTATCTTATTGAGATATAAACTACACCAGTTTTTAAGTCACCACCTAAGGTATCCAATAGTGAAAACCGCATCACAATCGGTCCTGTAGTTTTTACATGATGCGCGAACAGTCAAACACATACACCATTTAAAAAATATGTTATATTCTTATTCAATAGCTTTATTAATTACTGCTTTACTATAAGTATAGAAGAAGAAAAAATCTATAATTAGGTACGTATGTTTACTCGACTGCGGAGGATTATGTTTTTGGGTTGTATGTGTATGTATGTACGTTTGTTTGTAATTTTCTTAGGCGCATCCTACAGTTTAAAGGGCTTGATGGATTTTCATAAATGAGGTATCATTGGATTCATCTTAATCACCATATTATCTAGTTATATGAAGTGTCAAGAAAACTTATAAGGCAGCCCTAAGCCGCCTTATAAGTTTTCTTGACACTTCATATAACTAGATAATCCTAGCCTAATAAGTTAAGCCACCTTATAAGTTTTCTTGACACTTCATATAACGGCTGTCATATTGTATTTTCAACGGACAAAAAATGACCAAAACATATCGAGAGAGGTATCAAAATGAAGGTATTTAAAAGAATATTCCAAAAATATATACGCGAAACTAAAAAGCATCATGCATTTCATTTCTCCTTTGACGGGATCAGCTAGATAGCTACCTGGGAAGCTACTCCTCATTCTTCCGACTGTACCTTATATTTCAAAATCAAGAATCTAAAGCTTTTTTGCCTCTTTTTAGTTTTGTTAGCACTCGGTTTATTTTTTATTTTTCTCAATAATTTATTTTTATTTACCACTCTAGACCGGCGCGTGCTTCCAAACCTATCTCCCAGATAATGCTTATCGATACGTTTAGTCCGTGCGCGCTATCTAAGCAAATAGATATAAAATTAACGACGCGTGCGTTGTCTGTTTGTAATGATGCCGGGAATAGAGATGTAGGGAGTGAATTTCTAGATTTTATCTTTGGATTATTAAACAACTGCCCAAAAAGAGAGTAAAGTTTTAGGATTCATGTGTTTGTTTCTTTGTACGTATGTATGTGAGTTTCTTTATTCTACCATAGCTTTTAAATGTCAGAACAGATTTAGACGTGTGGGATATGGTAAGAATCCTTACATCCCTCCGATAAATATAGGGCAATTTGTTTTTTGAAAAAAATCATTCTGGCGGCAGCACGGCTCCATTTTCAAAGGCGAAAAAAACTTAGAAATTTACAGTCATCATCATTATCATTTCAGCCTTCAGAAGAACACTGCTGAACATAGGTTTAAAAGTTTAGGGGTTCTCCCTACACTTTTCTTGCTTGTTGATGGTCACCATTCGAGAACATTTTTTTGCCATTTAAGAAGTTTATAATTAGTGCGTGTTGCCAGTGATGACATACAGCACTAAGACGTGGTCGCTTACTACTGGTCTCATACCAAGCTCAAAGTCGCGCAGCGTGCAATGAAGAGAGCTATGCTCGGAGTTTCACTTCATGATAAGATCCATAACGAGGAAATCCGTAGAAAAACCAAGGTTATCGACCTAGCTCTCAGAATTTGCAAGTTGAAGTGGCAATGGGCAGGTCATATAGCTCGCAGAGCCTCGAATTTACAATATGGGTATCAAATTGAAGGCCAACAGTACAACAGTATATAGTGCGTACAAATAGCTTAGTATGGTAGAAAAATCTACTACAAATGGAGAAAATAATAAAAAAAAACAATTTTGATACAATTTATAGGGGGTCAACCTAGAGGTCTACTCTTTCAAATAAAAAAGGATTTTCATAATCGGTCCGCAGTTTACGGAGAAATCGGTGAATATACATAAAAAATAAGTTAATTAACGTTTAAAGAAAAAGCTTTTACAGAGCAGCCATGTCATGCTGAAACTTAGGATTGGCAATCACAGTTAAATGTGTATACAACATTTCATGTCTGTGCTGTTAACCATTGAAGAGTTCCTTTATGTGGAGACCATGTTATGGTAAAATTTAAAAGCGGCTATCATAATTCAATGCGTACACAACATTTCATGTCTGTACTGTTGACCGTTGAAGAGTTCCTTTATCTGGAGCTAATGCTGGATGTCGATTCAAATCATGCTTACCATTAAAATACATTGTCATCGGAACTGAAACTACATGTAAAAATTCAGATCCGTAGGATAAGAGGAAGTGATTAAATTCACCTTGCAAGATTTGACCTAAACAAACATATATACCTACATTCATTGCAAGTTAAATAAAAGCTTTTATAAACATTCCGACGAACATAGAACCTCCTCCTTTTGTGAAGTCGATTACAAATGTATTTCAAGCTACTAAACACTAAGAAAAATACCTTTTAAATAACCTTATTCCAAGAAAGCTCTAAGCTACGTACTCAAGTTACGATACCTTCGGAACAAGATCGTGCGTATCATAAAGCCGTTTCCTGGCACTAGAAATAAAAATAAAACAATAATATAAATACGATGCGTACGTCACTCCACTGAAAGCTTTTAGCGCGCACCTACGGGCCGCAGTGTATAATATTGAAGCAAGAACATTAATGTTAATATATGTCCGCGGCCGCGTGTCCGGGGCGGGCGCTTTCTTTATGAATTATAGACCAGCATTTTTCCGCGACATCATTTGATAGTTAGCTACGATGCGGCCGAAGATGGCGCTAGCGTGCTTGCCTAGAAGATACCTGTTCACTATACTATAAATACTCGTAGAGTTGAATGCACCCAGGCTGAATTTGGGACTAAAAGACGGTGGTAAGGTGTTCATAATATAATGAATGTAGAAGCGAAAGCTTATTAAGAATCGGTTGAATCTAAACCATAGTTTCACACACTCAAAATTACCTATTATCTAAAAAAAGTTTAGTCAACTAAAAAACGTGCGAGCCTTACAGTAGTCGCATATGATAGATAGATAGATAGATAGATAGATAGATAACTCTTTATTGTACACCACATAGAACAAAAATAGCTAAAACATTTATACAAAATATATGGGACAATGGGCGGTCATATGATGTGTTCATATGATGTGTTCTGATTCAAGCTCTGTTTTATCATACATGCTTGCACCGCGCGTGCTCAAGAGTAAAACAGTTGACCAATGAGCACGCGCGGCACATTGTTTCACTTTTCACGAAATTACTCCCATAAATTTCAGGAAAGCGAGCGAGCAATGTTACACATCAAAAACACGATCGTCAGCAGGCGAAATGGATTCTAATGAACCCAACTCGAATGGTTCACTATTAGCAATTCTAGGGTTCCGGGGGTAAGGATCTAGGGTAAGGTGGGTACCAATTCCATCATCAGACCAGCTCGATCGTACCTTAATATTATATTCCTTAGTGGCATAGCTACAAGTGAAAATAACCGAAATGGCGCGGCTACAGATTAAACATTATTTAATCGATAGATACAACACGAGGGACTAGTGGGTACAAAATATTGATGTCACTTGTCCCATTGGACTACTGGGTCAGTTGGCAGTTGTCCCATCACAGGACAACACAGTGGGACTAGTGGGATAGACTCAGGACTTCACTGCAAACAAAAAATGTTAAATACAAGTTTCTAAATTGTCGCGATTCTGAGATATTGGCAGCAATTTGGTCATTTTACTCTTTAAACTAAACTAGACAAAATTTCTTCAAATGTAATTTAAACCTTGTCAACCTGGTAACCAGGTATTTTTTCCCCTGGCATCTATTCTAAACTTACGTCAATATAAGCTGCACCGCTTAAAATAACGTAATTAAAACAGGTTTTTAACACGCTGTCTAACAACGTTTGGATAAATTCGGACACGTTCTGAGACAGCGTTTGGACAGATCGGGACTCTCGCTGCGTGGAAACAAAGTTGATTTTACGCTGACAGGCTTTAGTGATAGTTTAGTGAGTGAGAATTAGATGTCAGGGGGAAAAAAATACCTTGTTACGAAGCCAACAAGGTTTAAATTACATTTGAAGAAATAAGTTTAGTACAGGGGATGTCCGAATCGCTACCAATGAACCACAAAGATAGCGTATTGGTCATTATACTAACTTTAAGGTCAAATATTACAGAACCGCGACACTTTAGGATACTAATGTAACAACAATTTCTGTTTACCTTGAACTCCTCGATCGATTGAGTAAAGTTTGATCAGTGGCCGCGACTTTTCGTTTTTTTTTCTCTTGTAGCTATGGCAGGCATTATAATAAAATGTAAGATCCTTTGCAAAGCTTCAAATGGATACGACCACTAGAAGTGGGTGAAATTCAGTTCCTGAGATTCCATTACATAGTTAAAGGTCTTCCTAATAAAACCCGATAAGATGGCAACTTCTCGACTTTTTTACATAGTCTTGACGTCTTTTGACCAATGCAACATCTATGTATAGATGTCCCAGAGATGGCTGCAGAATTCCACCTACCTACCACAGGCCGCCCGAGGGCCTCCGCTCGCGCCGGGACCGACAGCTTTACGTGCCCTCCGAAGCAAGGAGATATTATATACAACCGAAGATAACTTAAAATAGGTAGCAAGTCATTAAAATGTGAATTACTCACTACTGCATGCGCCTGTCGTCAGTATACAAGGCCGCATCACGCCGACAACACCATTGCCCGCAATCGGACAAAAAGCTGCGGAGACTTCACTAACACCACAAATATATTTTTTGTTTATAGAAACATTTGGTTGTTTCAGTAAAACTATTAGCAGATTTAACACCAATATGGACTTCGCATACTATATATGTAGTTAGAGTAAACGTAATAGTTTATATTTTTTCATGTTTGAATCCCAACGAGCACGAAATCGAGCATGGTTTCTTTTTGAATCTATTTGTTTTTTTTTTGAAAAAGGGCGTTGATATATAATTGAACAAATAAAGATATAACAATATCTTTTGGTTTAAACAGAATTAAATAATTGCCCTAAGCATAGTATTACATTTCTGAAAGGAAACTAAAGAAGATTTGTGCACTAGCTATCAAAATATTTAATTTAAAAAAACAAAGTCTTAAATTATTGCCTATGTTTAAGAAAAATATTTTTAGTAGTTACTAGTTAAAACATATTATTCAGCGAAAGATTTTCTGGACATGGACAAGAAATGGTTAATTCATATTATGACATTATTGTATTGATATCTGATAAATGTAATCTATTTTTATTAATCAAAGAATATATGATTACTATAAATAAATTTGTAAAAGTGATTATGTGACATATGCATGTTATGTTTTTTTTATTGTATTCATGATTGCACATCTTCATAGACAAAATACGGAGAGCTACCTAATTGTTATAATTTTGAAACCTTTTTTTACACCTGTAGTTTGAGCAAATAAATGAATCTGATTCTGATAACTACTACTATGTTTATTTATTCTGTGCTGAAAAGTAACGTTAACACACTCATACCCCCAAACTAAGGACTCCCTGTGTGCAGACCGGTGTGTTAGTGTGCATGAACACACCAAAACAACCAAGACCCGTGAACAAACATGCTCATCACATAAATGTTTGCCGGGGCCAGGATCTGAACCTGGGACTCTGGAACACCAAGCTTGGCAGGTAGAGGCACTAAAACTGCCCTACAGTGTCGTCCAAACTGTAGCGAATTGCCGAACCACATTACTATGCAGCTTTATACTTACCATGTTTTGTTTCTTTAAGATGAGCAGGTTTAGCCGTCCTGACTTCTAACTTGGTCAGCGGGACGATGAGAACTAAAAATACCATCGTCCTCACTAACATTATTAGCGGGGACGTCTCCATGCATCCGCTTGGCTCCATTAGCGGTGGATTGACGTATCACGCAGTTGCAGACGCACGGTAGTCGACCGGCCGCAGAGCAATATGAATATTATTTGGAATGCTCCACTTTCTACAGGGGAACAGTATACAAAGCGTTTTCAAAAGTATTTCGGTGATCTCTAAAAAAAAAAACGATTAATTTGAAATTGGTATTATGATAACTTCCGTCCCTGCCTTATTTATTATTGGCAACGAAACTGTCCTGTTACTATTTTATGGTCAATATGTACGAAAGAACCAAGGTACTCCTTATTCTCGTCAAAACGGCGGAATAGTTTTAAAACAATGGAAAACAAAATTACAAATCAATCATTTCACTTGTCCAAATGGCATCCACAACATAGCTTTACAACTGGACTGAAGTAAAAGAGTCTACATCAAATTCTATTGTTAAAAATCTATAGAAATTCATCTCTAAAACACCATTCAGCTTTCTGGCTCAATCATCCTAGAAAACCTCTTCATTTTTCCAAATTTCCACCGAATTACGCACACACGACTGAACAATGAGTGAACAACTTTTGAGCGATGACTGAACATTGTAAATTCGCAGGAAAACGGTGCATAATCGCCGGGCGGTGGAACGGAAAATCACTTCCGATCGGCGCTCTATCGGCTTTTAATATGGGGTGCCATTGTGACTCTAAAATATGGTTAAGATTTTCGATTTTATACCTAGTTTTATTTTAGTCAATTACACAAAAAAAAACAGTATTATTTTTGCATTATTATTTAACTTCTTACTGTCACCGGGAAGGTGAAGGTTAAGATAGGTAGAGGGAAATATCACTCCTAGAAGGGTCGCTACGGGACTAACTACCAACATACCAAAATTCAACTGAATACTAATGTTGTTCGGTGAAAATTACTGTTTGTGTCGAAATTTGTGTTATAGTTGAGTATCCACTCCGGAAGCCTGCTTGCTCTACAGGTTGATAATCATCGAGGGTGCGGGATAATCTATTGCACAACACTTTTGCGAACACCTTATAAATCTGAGAGAGGAGACTCATGGGCCTATAATTATTTAATTTTGTCTTGTCGCCTTTTTTTTTTTTAATAAGATTGTAACTGTGGCATTGTGCCACGATTTTGCTAATTTGCAGTCAAATAGCACTTTGTTAAAGAGTTTTGTAAGGGGTTTAAGTATAGGGAGACCCGCCCGCCTGCAGCATCTCTACGTATACCCCATCTTCACCAGAAGCTTTACCCCTTTTCATTTTGTCTAATGCAAAGCCAATTTCATCTTCCGTTATGGGAGGCAAGGCGTCTTCCTCCAACCGTTCAACTGGCTCTGCTCTGGGGTCTCCAGCTTCTGATCTTTCAGGTTCTGCCCTTTTCCACGCATAAATGTCCGTGTAGAACTCTTCAACAATGCTGATGATCGGTCAGTCACAATATTACCGGAGCTATTAGAAAGCTTGTTGATTTCCGATTTATTTGTGTACAATTTCCTTTGAAATACCTATGGTTTTTAATTGTATTTATTATAGTTTTAGTCTTGTGAGCTCTAGTATCTTTCCTTAATGCTTTCTGGATAATTCTGTTCATGTTTAGCGTGTCGGGTGTTAACTTTTTATGTTTGGCTTTGCCCCCATCTAGATGTTTTTTAGCAGTTTCTACTACTATTTTGCACATTTTAACGTTTAAAGAGTCAGCGTCGAGATTTTCTTCACCTAGCCCTACAAACTGGTTCTTAAGTTCGAGTCGAAATTCCTTCTGTAGAAATCCGTATTCCACTTGGTCGTATTTGTGTTTTTTGTGACTGTACTACCTTCGATCTTTGGCTAGATTGCATCTAAACGTTGCCCGCACTAAACGATGATCTGTGCTTGTGTTGAAATGATTGAGGACAGTGACATCAGTAATATTGCACTTTTGAGCTGTTAATATGTAGTCAATTTCATTTTTCGTCCAGCCATCAGGACTGGCCCAGGCCCATTATAATTATTTTGAAGTAAATAATACAACAGTAATTAATTGTTACACAAATGTTTATTCGCCACTTACACAAAAATACACAATGAAAGTTACACGCCAAGTTACAAACGCTAAATAAAAGAAATCACAGATTCAATACATTAGACACTAAATACTGCGCGCATATTGTCTATTAAAAAAATAAATATATATTACGTTTCAAGCAGAACATTACATTAAAAAAATATATAAAATCACAGTTTTAGTAAATATCGAAATTATCACATAACTAAATTAAAATGGAAAAGATACAAGCAGCCAATCTAGGATTGGCGCACGCTTTCGACCTTATTCGCGTTAGTTACTTGGTATTTATGTTGCAAAAGTTTACTATTTATATTTCCCTACCTTCTCGCGTTATCTATCACAGTGTTCTAACGTTTTTAATCTTAAAATACGTTAAAATATTAACCTCCAAAATTTTACAAGAAAGTGTCCCACAAGGCACACTTCTAGCACTTCTTTTATTCCTAATTTTTACTCGTTAACTTTTTGTTAGAAATGATTTTTAATTAAAATTAATGGCAGTAATAGGTAAATAAATGAACACAAAATAACAGGCAAAAATATAAGCAAGACATGTAGTCACATAGCTTTACATTTGTGTTCATAAATCGATACCGATTAATATCGTTTCAATAAAGTTTACAATAACAATTAAAATTATACTTTTAAATTAATTTTAAATGCAAGATCAACTATGTCTGGAATTAACCGTATTCCAGACATTGTTCATCTTGATAACAGATATTACTGTAGTTAAGTATTATAATCTGTAAGATGAATTATATCAAATTTAAGTAATAGTTTTTAAGTTGTATTGATCATCTTACTTATAAGTGTCTGATGTTTAATTAAATTGAAAATGTGGACGACACGTAATATCAAAGCCATAATTAAGATAATTCACAAAGTATGTAACTATAAAGATATAAAGCTATTATATTTGAAAATCTCGATTTAGGATTTCTATATTTGTAAATTTTAAATAAAGTCCTCCTGTTTTTTTTGTCATATCAGCAATTGACATCAGTGCAAGTAATTTGATGAAAAGTTTATTTTTCAAGTGTTAAGATATATTATTCGTAGCTCACATATTTGAAACAAATAATAGAGTAGCAAATTATAGCATACTTGGCAAAAAGGATATGTGACTTAACAAGAATTATTTGCGAATAAACACTACATTATTTTTTCCACATAGAATGTTTTAATCAGTTATTTTCAGCTTAAACAACTGCATCTGGTTTCATTTCCCAAATTGGTTGAAACAAATCAATATCGACACAAGGCAGAAGACCGAATAGAAGAACAGGATAAGAGTTTAATACAACCGATATTCTTCATACAATTCGAAGCGAGCATTTTTTTGTTCATCGAAGACGGCATTGTCATGAGTCTGTTTCACAATGGCCTAGTAAAGTTCTGGATTAGTTATTTGTGCTGATCTTTCAAATAAACAATATACAAACAGTTATACAGCGTGATAGGTCATTCTGCGAATGGGAAGTTTTGAGAATGGGACTTTTTGCGGCAGCGTGACAGTTTGCGAATGAAACATTCTGCGACCAAACCGTGGCGCAGTGTAGCTGGCACGGCAGCGCCGGAAGTGTTTATTTTTAATTAGGATAGACTTATAATAACGTCACTGCATTTTAATCCGCACCGTAGTTTTTGAATTGAAGGCAACTACGTCTATTTGAGACTTCTTCGGTAGTGAACTCTGTTAACATTAAATACTGTAATTTATGTGGCATGTGCGAGAACTTTAAATATAATAAACAATTATGAAATACTTTAAAAGCAAGATTCCCAAATATCAACATCAAGTCCAAGAAGCATTACAATACAATACTGGTTTAATATTTCTACCATAGAAAAATATACAATAGATTTCACAATGGAAAAGTGTATAGTTTCACCACTAGGTACTATAACTAACATCGTAAATAATAATAACAATCAGAGCTATTTTTTACATTATTATTATTTAAAAACAGAACGTAAATTCTTGATAAATACTATCTGATAGATAAAATGTAACTAAAAAGGGGTACATTCTAATTGCAATTAGTGCCTAAAGTAAGTTTTTTTTTAAATTAGACAATGAAACTAGCTATGACTATTAGCTGTCACCAGTTGTAGTGTTTAGTTCATAGCTGTTTGTTTTTACCTAACATCTATTCTTTACATAATGTTACTAAATTAGATGATTAATCGTCAATACTATGAATAATAATATGACTTTAATGCTCAATTCTCTAAAAAAACTTGTTCTGCTCCGTACTTTGAACTATTGCTGCTAAATCATATCCCTATACCAGTTTAGCTTAGTGATACTTTGGTTCGAGTATAGTTTTTCATGTCTTCAAATTTTGCACATTTTTGTAATTATAAATTTACGTTTATATCCAGAATTAGGCTTTAAACTTTTTCACGTCTTTGCAAATCACTGTGTATCAAGTTTGTATCAACAATTTTTAATGAGTCAGACGCACATTTATCAAACAGATTTTACTTATCAAGAATGTGAAATGATCTTCAGTTATGAAGACTATACGTACTATATTTAGTATATTGAGGACGTTATTAATTTGTTTACATCAAACAAACTTGTATCTCTTCAAGGGTTTCTTACTAATGTACGTGTACTTTAAACATTTGAGGTAGAAACAAAAAGTGGATTTACTTCGGAAATAAGAGATTTAATTTTGGACACTAGCTACTTGGGGTTTGTTAATACATTTGACGAATGTATATTATTATTACAATAATATATTAATTATACATCGATAAATAATCATAATGTCTCGATTAAAGTAACTCAACGCCCTCGATTTAACAAAATAACGAAAACGAATGAAGGCCAAACACGTAACTGGACTTGTCAGTGCATATGAAATGACATATATACTTTCTTTATATTGACAAGATTAGATTGCAGGTGTATTTCTACAAGTTTACAAAATTTTGATAATACGTAAACTTCAGCAAATATACAGTTTCGTGTGCGGCCAGCAGAACCAGTTTTGACTCAAACTCGGATTTCAAGTCGTAAAATTTTCAAAAATAAAGAATTTTAAATTCTCTAAAAATAAATAGTGCATATCTGTGACAGTTCTTTTTATTCTATTGAATGACGAGTCGAGCAGGTCGCGCTCCTGATGGTAAGCGTCACGCTTGTCCATAACATTTACAGTGCCACCCTTATTCTATTGAATGACGAGTCGAGCAGGTCGCGCTCCTGATGGTAAGCGTCACGCTTGTCTATAACATTTACAGTGCCACCCAGATTGTATTGCAAAATCTTGCGCGGCACTAAACTTCGCTCGCCACAATCGTTTTTAAGTCCCATCATGCCCAGTAATTTCGCTGGAAACATTGCCCAACAAAAATGTTTGCACACTAGAGCTTGGCGGAATAGCTGACAAAGGTGTGGACCTTTGCCAGATATCCCGCCAAGCATTCTGCTACTTCTCCAGGAGGACTCTTGCTGAAGAGGCTCCTACCAAAAAGACTCTTTAAGAAATTCTTAATATTTATGTAGAATGTACTAAAACAGGCAAGCGAGCCGTTTAAAACATATCACCGTAAGAGGTCAAGTCTTTATTAAAATAGAGGGCAACTTTAAAATTTAAATAAAACAATTTTCCTTGAAAGAAATAACCAAAATGTATTTCATTAAGAATGAAATCAAGGGTCATTAGTAGGAAGTACTTTTTCCAGATTCTTTACTAATGCTAAAGCAAAATTAAGTATTTCGAGTGACTGCATTTTAACATGCTCTGTGTCGTACTTAGATACTTGGCCTTTATGCAGACCATTGGATTGAACTGTACCGACATGTCCCAAAAGCATCTCCACTGATGGTCATTTCTACCGTAGAATATTACGTGAAGCAATTGAAATCAAAAAGAACCAACACAGGAGCTACAAACTCGACTACATCTTTAATACCTCTAGTAACCAAACAGAAATCATTCCTAATCACAATCACATCATCTATCCCAATTGGCTAACCATTTAATCATATCGACTCACCGATTTCACCTTAAACTTCATCATCTATACTTTCCGTATCCGAATCATTTACAATTTCATTTTCTCCGTGTTTTAAATCACCATTGGTTAAAGCATTCTTTGATTTTTCATTTGTGTTGCCTTCCTTAGAATCATCTTCTGTATCGTTTTTGATGTCTCCGTTAGGTATGGCTATAATCTCGTTTTGATTATCATCAGTCACGTCGCGTTGTTTGTCTTTACGGCCTTGTTTTTCTTTTTTGGCGGCCTTGTCTCTTGCTGCTTTTATTACTTGGATTAATTTCACCTTTTGTCCTTCAGGGCTGTTCATGTAGTTTTCTAGCATCTAGTAAACGAAGAAAATTTATTTAATGAAATGTGCATAGTTTTAACTACTTACTTTCATGAGGTCATTAAGAATTTTTAACATAAGATAAATGCAAAAATTTGGTATAAAAAAGCATAAACATTTGGACTGCTTTAATTAATAAAAATTGCGCTTAATCTCAGACCGAGATAAATATTCGTTACCAAGCAGATGCTAAGTCCGTGCTTAGTTACATAATGCCTCACGCTTCAGGTCTACAAGTCTTGTTCGCATTAATGAATGAAAATGTTCGTGCGACGCGTTAGGCATGACTGTTATTTAATCTTGAGTATTACTTTCGACACAACTAAAACTTTTCTAAAACATACCAAAGACTTGTCTGTGAAAAGGTAAGTCTTGGACGATACGCTAAGCATGTGCTTTGCGCCTATTTACCTTGGCTTTAAAGTATTTATTCCACCTGGTTACTCCTAACATCCACTAACAAAGACATACAGCCTTTCAACTCTACATTAATGTCCTAAAGTACTCGCATTAGTCAAGTTCAGCCGCGTTCGTTAATAAAACTGCGAGAGACACCTGCGACCGCCGTCGTGCAGTCGTCAAATATTCAGGAGGCTAAATTGGTTTTATGTCGGTACACAGTTGGTGTGGACAGTGTTTTAGGAGTTGTTTACTCATTTAGGTGTATTTTTGTAAGTATTGACCTATAACCTAAAATATTTTCGTCCACGTGTTTGTAAAATAATTTTAGAACAGGGATACTACTGATGCTAGCTATTGGACTTTTAGAGCTGTAATTAATTCTGCTACAACATGTACGTGTGCGTGTGTGTGTGTGTGTGTGTGTGTGTGTGTGTGTGTGTGTGTGTGTGTGTGTGTGTGTGTGTTGTGTGATGGTGTGTGTGGGTGTGTGTGAATGTGAATGTCGTGGGTGTGTGTGAATGTGAATGTCGAGGGTGTGTGGCTGTGAATGTCGAGGGTGTGTGGCTGTGAATGTCGAGGGTGTGTGGCTGTGTATGTCGAGGGTGTTGGGCTGTGTGTGTGTGTGTATGTCGAGGGTGTGTGGCTGTGTGTGTGTGGCTGTGTGTGTGGCTGTGTGTGCGAGTGTCGAGGGTGTGTGGATGTGTGTGCCGATTGTACAACATTGACATGAGACAGTCGGCAACAGTGAGAGGTAGTGAAACCCTCAGATCAGCCAGTTTTCTTAATGCAATCGTTTGACCACGATCTCACCTGATGGAAAGCGATGATGTGGTCGAAGGTGTAGCACGCTTGCCTAGTAGATACCTATTCACTCTTGACTAGAACACACCTGGGTTATATTTTACCGGAAACACTGACGCGGGCAGAGCATTCCAATCCTTTGTAGTTCTTATAATAAATAAGCTGCGCCCCGCGGCTTTGTCCGCTTATTTAATGATAAAAGGCATCCTATATGTTACTCCGATATGTTTTGATGTGTTAGTGACAACAACCAATCTACCAAAATTTACCCAATTTCCCGTGTAAACTTTAAATTTTCCGGGATAAATGTATCTTCTGTATCATACAGTACTTAGAGTACTTCCTATCTATATTTAATACTTAATCATAGCTGTTTTGGTGTAAAAGTGAGTAATGAACATTTTTCCGTTTTCCGAGGCAATTTTCTCTTTTTAGGGATTTTGTGTTTTGGCCTCTGTTGTGTGTACAAATTTTCATCTAAATCAGTCCAGCCGTTTTGGCGTGAAAACTCCCCAAACAAAGAAACATACGTTTCGCTTTTATATGTTAGTAGGGATTCGTGAAACTCACCTTACCTAATAACGGATCTTATTTCTAACTCCTGGAGAAATACTGTAGAAAATCTAACCTACTAGACGAATTTATGTTACTTACTTGAGGGACTTATATTCCCTACAAGAGGAACCTACCTTCATGCTGAGCTCCGAGAAGATGACCTTGGCTGTGTCAGCTCTCTCCGCTAAGACAACGAGAGTCGGCAGCAAGGAGTGGCAGTGGAACTCGGAGACCAGCCAGTTGGCTGGCAGGGTGCACAGGGTCTTGATCACACCCCAGTTCTCGCAGATTGTGTCCTAGGGATACAAATGAACAAGACATAAGTTCAAAAACTAAAACCCGACTACGGTCGGGTAACACTCTATACATGAAGACGAATCGATTGATACCTCGCTTGTCAAAATCGGACCCACAGTGGCGACGGTATGGTGGAACATCCACATTATATACATACATACATACATACATAGACTGTTAACTTTATTACCCTTTTTACACGACAGCCCAAAAAAGGAGTGTTATGTTTTTAGCATTCATGTATGTTTGTATGTATGTGAGTTTCTTTATTCCACCATAACTTTAAATGCCTGAACAGATTTAGACTTATGGGGTATCGTTAGAATCCTTACATCCCCCGAGTAAAATAGGCTATTTTTTTAAATATTCAGTATGCTGCCATACTATGACACCATTTTCAAACTGGAGAAAAAACTTCGTAATTTAAAATATGTGTATCAAATAGAAGGTGTTGATAAGCACATTCCAACAGTATATAATTTATTGGCAAAAGCTCTTTTTTGGCAGGAGTGTTTTTTTTAGCTTTTAAGCTAGTTATTCTATATTTTTAATTTTTCAGGGGTAAATCCTCATGGATACCGAGGAGTTTCAGTTATTTCGGACTCCGCCTTCAGCGACCTACCGAAACCTCTACCCTGTTTTTTATTTTTCCTTTGACGTGATCCGAGTTTTTATGTTCTTTATTTTATTTCTTAATATATAATACATTATTACTTTCATATACTCTAACTGCATTACTCTTCTTACTCTTCTTCTTGCTTCGCCGTAGTCGGGTAATAAATAACGTTTTCACTTCTGATGCTCGTAGTTTTAGTTTATGCATTTATCTGCATTTTATGCTCTAGTGCATAAAAGTGTACTTCTCTAATTATCTATGGTCTCTGACCCGAGCCTAATGTTTCATGTAGAAAGTTGAAAAAAAAGTGGCGGGAAAGAATTAGTATTTTCTTCTTCTTCCCAGCCTTTGTCATCCCACTATTGGGCATAAGCCTCCTCTCCTTGACGCCGCCCCTTTCGATCTTGTGCTGTCTCAGAAACTGTTTGCCAGCAACTCTGGCTATGTCATCACTCCACCGGGCCGGTGGTCTGCCCCTTGATCTTTTACCTTCCCGTGGCCACCACTCGGTGACTGCTTTGGTCCACCTTCCGTCGCGTCGTCACCTTCAAGGCGGAAGCCTTGCAACATGTCCCGCCTATCTCCACTTAAGCTTGGCAACTAGCATGCCAACATCTTCGACCTTCGTCCTTCGACGAATTTCGATATTGGGCACACGATCCACCAGCTTGATTCCTAGCATGGCGCGCTCCATTGCTCTTTGGGCTAGTTTAATCTTGTGGATGCCCTCCAGCGTGAGCGGCCATGTTTCGGAACTATAAGTGAGTATGGGAACACATTAGTTAAAAGCCTTGGTCCTCAGGTTTTGCGGAATTTTTGCCTTGAATATATCGTCAAGTTTCCCAAAAGCAGCCCATCCTAGCCGAATACGCCGACTGATTTCTGCAATCTGAGAGTCCTGTCTAAAGGATAAACGATGTCCAAGGTACATGTACTCGTCTACATTTTCTTAGCAGTTTTTATATAACATATCTCTGTTTAATTTCACTGCAATCGAAATGAAAAGCAAAGTATAACTCGTTTATAAAACAAGGCATTTTATCCTCGATCTCAATATTTACCCTATCGAACGGCTCGGGCGGATGAATGCCTCGGATAAATTGACTTGTTTAATGCAATTGTTGTACAATGTATTTATTACACACTCATTTTACCCCGCACTAAAAAAAACATGTGTCGTGGACACACATCACACACGACGTACAACCAAGACCTGAGAAAAACATGTGTCGTGAAAACACATCACACACCACGTACAACCAAGACCTGAGAAAAAAAACATGTGTCGTGGACACACATCACACACCACGTACAACCAAGACCTGAGAAAAACATGTGTCGTGGAAACACATCACACACCACGTACAACCAAGACCTGAGAAAAAAAACATGTGTCGTGGACACACATCACACACCACGTACAATTAAGACCTGAGAAAAAAAACATGCGTCGTGGACACACATCACACACCACGTACAACCAAGACCTGAGAAAAAACATGTGTCGTGGACACACATCACACACCACGTACAATTAAGACCTGAGAAAAAAAACAGGCGTCGTGGACACACATCACACACCACGTACAACCAAGACCTGAGAAAAAAAACATGTGTCGTGGACACACATCACACACCACGTACAACCAAGACCTGAGAAAAACATGTGTCGTGGAAACACATCACACACCACGTACAACCAAGACCTGAGAAAAAAACATGTGTCGTGGACACACATCACACACCACGTACAACCAAGACCTGAGAAAAAAAACATGTGTCGTGGACACACATCACACACCACGTACAACCAAGACCTGAGAAAAAAAACATGCGTCGTGGACACACATCACACACCACGTACAACCAAGACCTGAGAAAATAAACATGTGTCGTGGACACACATCACACACCACGTACAACCAAGACCTGAGAAAAAAAGCTTATGCTCATCACACAAAATGTTTGTATGGAGCAGGATTTGAACCTAGAAAACTTAGTTTAGCTGTCATACCAGGCCCTCTGTTACATAGGCGTAGTGTCTCAGGTTAAACAACTGCGCGGCAGTGTCGCCATTAAGTTCCTTATGTTCTTTTTAAATTTATCTTCATTTTACAGACTTTTTGTTACTTCCTACTTTATTATCAGTAACTTTATATTAACACCAATCTAGATTTTTATGGAAAAAATGAATATGAAAATAATTTATTTGCATGATACGGTACAAATAGTTATAGTATCAAAGTAAAATAGTCCAGCATGTCCCACCATAACTTGGTATACAAAAATTGAAAAGAGGTTTATCTCATATTTCTATTACACTCATTAATAAAATAATACAAATTGAAATTATACGATCGTTAAGAATAAAAATAGGTACAAAAAATCTGTCACAAAAAATGTTTTTTTTTGTAATGATTATGTAATGATTATGACATAGTTTTGACATGGCCATGTCAAAACTATGAAATAAATTATTACAATAATTCAATACAATGTCAAAAAAATATGTACATATTTTTTTCACATTTTAACATCTACAAATTACTTCTTCATCATCATCATCATCATCATCATTCACAGCCTTTCTCGTCCCACTGCTGGGTACAGGCCTCTACATCACTCGCCTCGGTCCTGTTCCAATCGGATCCAGGTTCGACCCGTGATCTTAACAATATCGTCGGCCCATCTAGTTGCTGGACGACCAACGCTTCGCTTTCCGTGTCTCGGCTGCCACTCGGTTACCGTCCTACTCCACCTGTCGTCACGTCGCCTGGCTATGTGTCCTGCCCAACTCCATTTTAGTCTCGTAACTGTGGTTCCGACGTCCCGAACTTTAGTTCTTCGTCGAATCTCAACATTAGGGACTCGATCTTGAATTCTAATGCCAAGCATAGACCTCTCCATGTCTCTCTGTGCTACTTTGTCAAAAGATAGAACATGACCAAGATACACGTAATTTTCGGCTTTCGTTACCAACAAGAATTCCTTAATGTCCACTAATAAAACCAGTTTTCAGTAAACAACTTATGTAGTTTAACTTTAAAATGTTTAATTAGCTCTCTGATAGTTTTTGGAATTTTGTTAAAAACTTGATGGTTCCGATGACATAAAGCGGTTCTGCAGTTGGCCATCTTTAAGTGAGTCAAAATTATGAGTCAGAAGTTATTTCTATATTATGTCCCTTTCATTTAGAAAATTTGTAATGTAAAGATGTTATTTCACCACTACTCGTATACAAAGGGTTACCATACTCAACATCGAACTCTCCCATGAAATTTGACAAGATGCAGCAAGGAGAAGGGCAATCATATTGGAACTACGAGACGTGTTCTCTATTTTCAATAAAAAAAACAAAGTGTCCACTATGGTCCAACAATGCCAATCGCCTTTGAAAAAGTTACAAAACTCTTTCCCCTAAATTAGAGGTACATTCTTACATCGAATCTTTCCCCCCAGAACATCTGCCTAACAACACGCCCCCACAGCACAATCTACTTAAACCACCCTGTCCAAATGTGCCCCCACCTTAAAAACTAATCATATCAATTATTTAACAGGCACCGTCGTTAAACATCACCGTTAACAATTCATGTTAACGGACACCAACCCCCTGGGCATCTTACTAGTCTTCCTACATATTATAAGAGAAAGTTTGGATGTTTGTACTTCAATCAAGCTAAAAATGCTGATCGGATTTGGAAACGCGGCGGTCATGTTTTATCCTAGGCTAGTTTTCCCACCCGCGACTTTGTGCGCGCAGACTACTGTTTATCGCGAAAAAAAACATCATATTTTCGTCTAGAATATTAAAAACCAATGCATAATTATGTATAATACCAATGCTCTTAATGTTTTTTGACAGACTTGTTATTTCGTTTCCATGGCAACCACAGACCGTTCTGTGATGGCAAACGTTACTTACAGTAAGTAATCAACATTTTCCAGTTTTCCCGCGGAAACTTTCAATGTTCCGGGATAAAAAGTATCCTATGTTTTATTCTAGGGTATAAGCTGTCTCCATTCTAAATTTCATCAAAATCCGTCCAGCCGTTATCGCGTGAAAGCTCCACAAACAAACAAACAAACAAACATACAACGTTTCACTTTTTATATATTGGTAGCTTAGAACATGTTTATGAAACTTTTCCATCTAAGAAACATTATTTCATTTTGAATTTGAATTTCTACGTAACGGCTGAACCGATTTTGATGAAACTTGATATGAATAACATTTAATGTTTACGACCACAAACGCATATATACCCCTGCACTAGGAATCCCTAGGTGACATGGACACACACATCAACACACCAAACTTATGAGAACCGAGAACAATTCATCACACACTGTTTGCCCCGCCAGGAATTGAATCTGGGTCACTATGCTTAAAAGCAGCTGCAATACTAACTGCTCCAGAATGTCATCCATATCATATAGAGGTACTTCAGATCCTTGAATAACGCATAGGATACTTTACATCATCACCCACGCGAGTGAATCCGCGGGATGCAACGAGTATGTAACAAAGGGGACCTAGGACGGAACCTTGCGGAAGTGGACAAAGTGCCCGGACGCGCACACCTGTGTCCGTGGGAAGCTTGCTGTCAGAAGCTTCTTGAATATGTAAATAGGTGAGAAAGTAAGTGGAAGTTGGCTTTTAAAGATTACAACCGACTTCGAAAAAATATGGAAGATTTCAGTTCGACACTCATTTATTTTATTAAAGTGTAAATAAATGTACACCAGTTTCTCCGAGATTACTGGGCTGATTTGGATTACGAGTATGTGTTATTTGAAAGGGTATATATATACCATATATACCTTCCTCCGGGGGGTCCTAACTTTATACATTTCAAGGAAATGGGTTCGCTAGGTCTTGTATTATGTTATTATGATGTAATTTTTAGTCTTAAGTTTTTTTTTGGAAATTGTCTCTTTTTACCCGACTGCGCGACGCAAAGGAGGGTAATATGTTTATCAGCCTATGTATGTATGTAAGTGTATTGTCATCATCGTCTTGCGACAGTAATCAAAATTAAATATGGCGACAATTAGACACCATATTGTGAAAAGAAAAAAAAAGTCGACGAACTATGTTAATACACAAAGATAAAGATGATTTTCAAATACTTATTCAATGATAACCCATATCATTGAATAAGTATTTGAAAATCATCTTTATCTTTATGTATAACGATTTAAAGTTGGTTAGCAACCATTCTCACTAAAAAATTTGCCTCTTTTTTGTTTTGTTCACAGTTGAGTTTTTTAGCACATTCGATTATGTTCTGTACTGTATTAGGTACGCAGAGCGTTTTCTGCGGGAGTGATTTTTCACTCCCGCAGAAAACGCTCTCTGTCATGGCGCAGGTCATGACGACACTGTGCCAGTTAACAATGCGGGAGTGGTTTTTCACTCCCGCAGAAATCGCTCTCTGTCATAGCGCAGGTCATGACGTCACTGTGCCAGTTAACAATGCGGGAGTGGTTTTTCACTCCCGCAGAAATCGCTCTCTGTCATAGCGCAGGTCATGACGTCACTTTACCACTTGCATACTTGCATGTGTATCACGGGACAGCCAGCAGAGATGAGACTTATCTGAGATACAAGTATCTGAAATACAGATACATGATACAAAATACGTATTTCTATCTTATATCTAAAATTATTTTTTATGAATGTATCTTGTATTTAGATGGTTTTCGTTTGTTATCTTGTATTTCATAAATACTATGTTTGCTAAATAACTTTTAATAATAATTACCTATGAATTGCCTATGCAAATGCAAAGAGCCATCTATAGACATTTGATAAAACTATAGACTGCGTCCTATTTGATAGAAGGCGAGAGTCGCGGTCTATCAAATTGGCCCCAGAGTACAGTTCCATAATTTATATTATAAACTTAAACTCCATAAAATTGTGTTTGCTTTCAAAAAGTATTTTATCTTTAAAAAGTATTTAGAAGATTCGTATCTTGTATCTAGGATTTCAGATAACATTCAATAAGGTATCTACTATTTGGTATCTGAAATACTTATTTTAATAGTATTTTGTATTCCAGATACTTTGTATAGGGTATCTTGTACAACTCAGCAGCTTTCACACTAGTAAAACAGTTTTTTTCTGGAAGTGATGCAAAAGTGAATTTAGAACCTCCTTCTTTTTGAAGCCGGTAGATAAAACAAAAATAGATGTAAATTTTCCCAAAGTTGTCAACAGCGGCGCACCCGCTTGTAACACTTGCACTAAGAAAACAAATTAAAAGATACGTTAGCCCCATAATTGCTGAACTCATGTTAGACTATTTACACGTGCTCCGCAGGTGCGACCCGCATGGGAACAAACGGTCAGCGATACCGATCGATCAATTGGCTATTTTTTATTCTAAAGGTCTGTTCAGACGCGCAACAACCACGCCACACTACAGCGGCATAAATGACGCTCGTGTGAATGGCGTCACTGCAGTTTCTCTAATTTGCGTTGTGGTGTGGCAGACACAGAAAAACGTGTAATTGAGTTTTTACAACAGCAAAAGTTTCATAACTGTATCGTATTTATATTCATGGACTATGGTATTGCTTACTTTATCTACACTCATATCGTAAAATCCGGATTATGAACTCAAAAATTGTGGCATAATGACATACTTTACGCACGACACGTATCTAATAAGTTTTATTTTTACATTATAACACTGTTTTTTGAACTATACTTTGTTACAATATATATATTTTCCATAAAATTACCAGTTGGGCTCCGTAGTCAAGGGTTTTTGCCATTTATTTTCTACGGCGGCGCGTTTAAACGTATGCGCGCGAATTCGCTGTAGACTGGATTTTGGCGCCATAATTTACTTTACATTTAATTAGTACCTAACCAATTTAATGTGTTATGTGTCAAAAGTTGTATCCTGATTACAAATCTCCGACAGCAGTGTTAGTGAGGAGAATTTGACTCCACCTGACATCACGGAAACAGTAACGAACATGACGAACCAGCAAAATCAAGAAAATATTACATGCTTTTTTTTCATTCAAGTTCCTATTGCATGAGTGTAGATAAAGTAGTGTAGGAAACGGCACATAACTAGGTGTTAAAACACTCGAGTAACACTATTAAAACTCACTCTCGTGTTTTAATAAACCTCGTTATGCAACTGTATATTAATCATAAACTACTATTAATTATTATGTTTTGTCTAATTTAACACTAGCTGATGGCCGCGGATTCTCAAGCGTAGTCATTTCCCTAGGTTATAAGTACTCTATGTACTAATCCAGGACCTATAATACCAATATACCAACATTTGATCAAAATTCCTTCAGCCGTCAAAATTATTTTTATCGATTGCTCGGCGTCTACTTATTGGATTGAGATATCAAGAATCTCAGTTTTTAAGTCAAACCCTAAGCTATCCAACCGTGAAAAACGCATCGCAGTAGTTTTTACGAGATGCGCGAACAAACATACAGACAAACAAACAGAAAGACACGATTTAAAAAATATGATATTCTTGTTCAATAGCTTATTTTAAGTAACCTAGACTATTTTTTTTAATTATCTTCTTTGTACAGACTATTTAATTCATATTGCTTTATAATAAATATAGATTTATTTTATATATTTGCACATGTATTTATATTATTATTATTATATAATGTATGTTGCATGTTTTTATAAAGGAATGTGCACCTCAGACCAAATATTAGTAATGTATCCTCCTAGATGTGCACCTTCGTAACACACCCGCGGGGTTTATCTGAAACTCAGCGTCCGGAGGCCTCTTTGGTACAGCCGCAGCTATGTTTTTTAATGTTGTAATTTGATTTGTGCCAATAAATGATTTTTCTTTCTTTCTTCATTCTTATTTCAGAGAAGAGCACGCTTGTGGCTAAACGAACGCAAGCATGGACGGAAAACGAAATTTAGAATGACGTATTGCGAAGGTCTATTCCTCGAAGTCTATTCATCAAATGCTTACATCTTCGAAGGGTCTTCTGCGAGTAGCGCATACCATCAGAGACACAACCCGCTCTTTATTTACTCACCTGCAGCTGAGGGTTGTTGACGACGACGTACCCCACCAGCACGATCAGGTCCAGCACCATCTGTTCCGACAGCGTCAGGTCCAGCCGCTGGTTGCATAGATCTGTGCCAAGTACATACATTCATACATGTTCTCATCCGTCTGTTACAGATGTAAACACTTTCATTGGTCGTTGTACAGACTAATGTACAATCTATTAACCAAATTACACATCATCTTTACGTAGGTATATAAACTATTTCTGCATACGGTTTAGTCTGGCAAACATGAATGAATACGTTTTTGGAGAAGAAAAAAAAGTCAATTTTAAATAGGGTAAAACTAGGTAATACGCCCCACTTAACAAAAGGCCTCACTGGTCTAGCACTCAAACAAACAAAGCTACGCAGCTCACTTAGACCCGTGCGTGTACTCCTCCCCGGAGTACCCCGGCAACATGGTTGATGCTCACGAGCGATTTGTGCTATTAAATAAAAAAAGTAAGAAATTTGATTTATTGGCGTCCGTACAATTTGTGGTGAGTTTTAGATTAATTTGTATTTCCATACTGCTATGTTTTTCATACCAAAATAATCCGCACTGTAGTAAATCGTTTGAGATCACCTTTGTCTTTTGATTATTTCGTGCGTTATAACCTTGAACCTGTCGGCAGGAATGCGGTGGGGCATTTTATAAATCAAAATTAACAATATGCCCACTTGCTATTTTATAAAATGCCCCGGGTATCCAATCGACAAAAAAGCTTTCACTGGGTATCAAGTTAGCTTTAAGGTGACGCTTTTGATTTTAGTAATAATTGTGATAGTTAGGAATACATAAGTTCGACCTATAGCTAACGCTTCGAGTGTCGCTTTTTGGATCCAATTCAAGTGTCCATTTCAAGAGATGATGAGCAGGAATATGGCGATCGAATATAAGTAATGGTAGTAACTAGGAATATGGGGGTTTCACTCAAATAATATTAAGGCTTAGGTAGGTTTGTACTTCTCGGATTCATTTATAGAGGGTCTGATGCTGAGCAGGGTTTCCTCGCGGATCCTTTTCATAAGAGCCTAATGATGAGCACATGAGACATGAACACTGAAAGTCAGTAAAAGTAATGAGTGAATTCAGGCATTCATTTCTATACACTGCCAACGCTCTAATTCAGCTGTTTTATTTTGATAATGATAAGTTATTGCAGGTGATGTCCCGTAAATACGAACGGAAAACACTACGAGCATCATGGACCGCGGAAGACTTAGAAGCGGCTATGTGGTCTGTACGAGATAAAACACTGGGAGTAAATCAAGCAGCGAATCACTACAAGATAATACCATCTAGAACATTAAGAAGACATCTGATAACAGGCAGATCCAAAGTCCCTCTTGGTCGCAACCCAATTTTTTGTGTAATCGTTGTGGACGATAAGCCAAGAGAGAATCTATTAGGTAAATGCTAGGTGATAGTCTAACAACATGTCTCAGAAGTTGTTTCAGTATTTAAAGTGTATTAAGTATGTTGATCTCAATGAAAACATTAAAACTTTCTTATAATCCAAAGTGTCTTTTTCAAATATTGCAATTACTAAGGTGAAAACTTTACTAAAAGACTGAGCGTTTACTTCATTTTGTTATAGACAAAATTTTGTGTTATTTGTTTATAATTTGTCGTTCTAATTGGTTTGGAAATTTTATTATTACAGTGGGGCATTTTATAATACAGGTTGGGGCATATTACCCAATGGTCTTTAAATAAAACGCCCCACCTAAGGTTTTTTTTTATAGTAAGTTCTATATTTTATGAGATTGATCAAATTACTAAGTGCCATAACGTTAAGAAATAACTTAATTATGTTCCTCAATAAAAACTTTGATTATATCTTAAATAGTTTTTTTTTTAAATAATATTTTATTGAATGGTGGGGCGTATTACCGAGTCTTACCCTAGTTTTAAATTTGACGAAGGATCACACCTAGCAAACTCAAATGCATTTAATTCAAGTCAAATGCATGCATAAATGTATAAATAATAGTTATTAAGAGAATCAAGATTTATGCTATGACACAGAATAAAAAATAATACAAGCATGTACTTTTAATATCTAATCACTCTTCCTCCCAACCTTTTAAACCTTCCTCCGTATCTATGTCCTGTCCTCGTATGTTATCAATTAATTAGTTACCATCATCATCATCATCATCATCATCATTATCATCATCAGCCTATTACTTGTCCACTGCTGGACTTAGGCCTTTCCTAATGCACGCTACTGACCTCTGTCATCAGCCGTCCTTATCCAGCTTCAGTCAGACACTTTTTTTATAAGCTTTGATTTGACTTCACATGTATGTATGTATGTATGTAGAAATCGCTCTTTAGCGATAAGACCGCCAATTGTATTATAAGTAAAACCGATGACAAAGAAATAAAAAAGATAGATTAAAAAAAGAGACGTTCATTAAAAAAAAGGTCGAATTAGCTTTTCTTTTTAATTTAATTATCTTGCTTCCAAATAATTATGTATTTGATGAACAATTTTGACATTATTACAGTGCCAAGATCCCCGCCATGTTTCGTTCACCGCTAGACTTACGTGCCGCTAGCTATACGTCATGTTTGTTAATTTTCTGGTAAGTAAAGACTGCAGATATAGACACAGTACACATTGGACAATAGAGTAAGTGTCACAGAATAAATAATAGTTATAAAGTTTACGCAAAGAGATTAGTCCCTGTGGTAAGAAACCGTATAAACGAAGCGCTAGGCTTCTTCATACTACGGTTGTGTACTTACGTAAAACGTCCGAGGTGGGAGCTTCCTTGTCGTTGGGGGCGTGTTGGGACAGTAGTCTTGCGACAGCGGCGCGGAACTCCAGCGGCCAGCCGCCCTCGCCGAACGCGTCCTAACAGACAACATTAACTATTAAATTATAATACGGAGACACTTCAAGTTCCACTAATTTTTTAAACAATAGTTTATTTTTTAAGTGACTTTTGTCACTCGAGGAACTGGACAGGTAGTAGTGATTTAAGCCTATTCAATATTCTAGTATTTAATATAATATTTATTTGGGAAACTTCGTCGAGTCTTCTCGTCGCCAATAATGCAAAGTTTGAAGACAAAAGTCTTCAACCAGTGCTTCCTACCTGTTATGACATACGGAGCCGAGTCGTGGACACTAACGGTACAACTAGTCAATTAAAAGTAGCTCAGCGGGCTATGGAAAGGGCTACGCTCGGAGTTTCTCTGAAAGATCGTATCCGGAATGAGGTGATCCGGCAGAGAACCAAAGTTGTCGACATAGGCCTTAGGATTAGTAAGCTGAAGTGGCAGTGGGCTGGTCATATCTGTCGAAGGACTTATAACCGTTGGGGTAGACCTGAGACCGCGTCTCGGCAAACGTATAGTGTAGGGCGCCTTCCTAGCCGGAAAGGAAACAGGAAAACGGGAAACGTTGTTTAGGTCGCCCTCCAGCTAGGTGGAGCGAGGATATACGCAAAGTGGCTGGCAGCGGTTGGAAGAGAGGAGCCGAAGATCGGGCTCAGTGACGTGCTTTGGGAAAGGCCTATGTCCAGCAGTGGACTAACACGGGCTTATTACAATAATGATGATTCAATAGACTTCAAATGTTACGCGACATGTAGGGCGACGTCGCGGATCGAGCATCTTGTCGCGCGCTCTTTTGGACGTAAAGGGTACGAAAAAGCTCGCAAGAAATCATCTTTAAGGGTAAGTCCCTTCATCATCAATCAACAGCCTACGTTTGTCCGCTGCTGGACATAGGCCTCTCCTAATTCAATTCAATTATCGCAATAGTTTGATAATAACACCTGCTGCGTATTTCCTAAATTCCCTTCGCTGGTCCTCACAGCTCCCGCGGGATGAGCAGGGGTGGTTATATTGTTACCAGGCACTACATGGCAATAAACCGAACGAAAAAAGTTCAAACCCTGCTATTTTTCCTCCGTTATTGCTCGCGTGTCTTTCTTCTCCCAGAAACCTCGACTACCATCAATAAGAATCCCGTAAAAGCTGCAAAACCACCCCAAAGCCAACCGACCGCAATTCCATAAGGGTAGTTAATAGGGGATGACCGGAAACAAATCTCGAGTGAATCCGTGCGGTGCGTTAGTATGTGGGATCACGAAACGTGGATGTGATTGTGTTACTGACCAAAGGTGGTACAGTGAAAGGTGAGAGGACGGTGCGACCATATCGTGCTTGTCAGGAAAATAGGATAATAGTGGTAACAATGTTCTAGTGTCATCGCTAAGGCTCCGGACTGCCAATGTTTGGGTACGACTGGTGTACTAGTTCTTAGAAAATAAACCTATACTTATAATACAAGACTAAGTAAAATGTCTGTACAATGAAGATAATTAAAAAAAAAGTCTAGGTGAATTAAAATAAGCTACTGAACAAAATAGTTTATTTTTTAAAGCGTTGTTGTTCGCGCATCACGTAAAAAATACGGTTGCGATGTGGTTTTGACTGTTGAAAAGCTTAGCTTTTTACTTAAAAACTGGTTTACTTGGTATCTCAACCCGATTAGAAAAAGTCGAGCAATCGATAAAAAAAACATTTGATGTCTGAACGAAGTTTGATGGCCAGAAAAGATCCATAAAACCAAGAAAAACTCACTCATACTAGGATAACCTTCCCTTCCCTTAGAGTTCCCTGTGTTTCGGGTGACGGACACACACATCATTATGTACATCACACAAAAATTTTGAGTTTCAGAGTAGCGCCCGTCTCGGCAGAATCTCGGGTCAAGTGAGTTAGATGTTCTCCGGACACGCGATGTCGGGCCAAATGTGATTTATTAACCTGAAAGTTAGCTGCCGGCTTTCAGCAGAGCTTTCTGTACGTCACGACATGCGGTATTATGAAATATTCCAGTAGCAAGTGAACAAACACGCGCCTTGTCGCATTTGTCGCGGCATAAAGAATAGCATTGTCGACCATTCCACTGATTCCATACGTTTGAATTTTGTACAAAAGTCAATGGCATTTGTAGCACCCACCGAAAAATACTGGGCCAGCATATCTTATGGGTCATTTCTCATCTGTCTGTAGAGCAATACTCACTGACACACAGATAACACACAGCATATACTGGACCTAGAGACAGGCCTGTCTCACTCGATGTACTTACGCGCGCTAATTTCTGTAACACCCGTGTTACTCTATCCGGGGCTTGCCGCGAGATAGACTGAGATAGACTTACGCGTCTCTCTTTCTAAGAGAGACGCATATAAAATGATACGTATCAAGGTCGTGCGAGCTGAATTGCACTTTATTGAGTGGCGGCAAGAGTCGCTTTTTATTTAATTGTCTTATCGGAGTGAGCCTTCTGTACGTTAGTACTATTATTTCTTCTGTGCTAGAGATTTGAAATCCGGAGGAAATATTCCTTGATTACTCTAGACGTGCACTAAGTAAGGTTTTTTTGAAACATTCTTAAAGTATGAACGGGAGCGGCAAAGTTTGTAAGCGGATAAGGCCGCGGGCGCAAATAGTTTCCTAATTGAACTTTACCTACCTGGAGAGAAGGCCCGATTTCTACCAGTGAAAACGTTCAAAGGCATGTTAAGAATTAAATCTTTGAGAATTTTCACGCTTTAATATCTTGTAAACAAAAACTGAACTACAGGCAAACACCCACACAGCTACATTCCCACTGTCGTGCTTCATTTGCATCAATAACAACGATACAGACACATACGCAGACTGTAGCGCGAATAAGAGTCACTGCTAACACGTGCTACACAAACGACATTCCAATTGTGACTACGGCCAAAGAATGTCAATTATCTTTGTACCTAATTTATGCGGTCCACGCCTGAGGAGCTGGTACTTAATATTCCCAGTTTGAATTATATCCATGCACATAACCCGAAAAAAAAAACTGCGAACTGCAATGTGTTCTAACGGTTAACGGTCATAATGCGGGCACGTGCCAATCCCCACAACATCATCGAAACTAAAACAAACACTTCAAAAGAATCACAAGACCACATTCGGCCACCGTATCATGTTGTACCCCAGCGTATCTGATGGGTATTCCCCGATGGGTAGAAACTTTGACGTCTGCATACTCCAGTTTTCGTATACACGAGGGATGTTGGTGCGCTGTGTAGATTGAAACAGTTACCAAGCTTTGTATTGTGCGAGTTAATTATTTTACGCCTTCAAAACTACTTCATAGTGAAGCCGAGCAAACTATTGAACAGCGATAACACAAGTAGATTACATGAAAATCGCAGATTTTGACAGTTCAGAGTACAGACAGTGACAGTAGTATTTAATCTCGATCGCAGGCCGATGTCTGCCATCGATAGATTTTGACGCTGATGCTTTATTGATAGCTATTATTAATTTTATTTCAGTGGCAACACTCAAGGGAGTTTTGGAAGCCGTAGAACATTTTGACTACTAAATTTGACACTATAGACAGTCAAATTGCAGGCGTATTGTATTAAAACTACATCAAGGTTTTTGGCAATAGCTAACAGAATTGGGACCCTGGGAGGGACTGCAATTGATGGGCAGGCATTTACCACGAGGCGAATTACCTGACTTGTATAAATTGTAGTTAAGCACAGTAAGTACTTACAATTTTTACTGAATTTGCAATACTATTTTCAAACATTAAATTATTACAATGAATTTCCATCAATATGTCAAGATTTCTTCAAAGCAAACAATTTCTTCCCATCCAAAAAAGAAGGCTGTCTGACAGAGATTGTTTTTCATCAAAGTACCTAATTTTTAGTATTTCTTTCTTGGAATCTTTAGAGAGTTAAAGTCAGCGTCAAAAGTAGCTAACTACGAGCATTTTTTTCTTATCGTAAATACCTAGTACCTCCATTAATCTAAGCACTTTACAACGGTTTTTCAGGACTATACAATAAACGCTATAAAAATAGTAATAAAGTTTCGCGACAGCCTAACAAACTACCCCAAAACAAAAAAAAAACAATTGGTTCATCTGTGCTTAAACATCCGATATCACTAATTATACTTTAGCTGCCGATCGATTCCACACCGCAAAATCAAAAGTGATGCACCCAAGATATGCCGATACGCTCGTACGCACAAGCCTCACGCACACACTTACACCATGTTATGCCAATCGACTCACGGAAAATAAAAAACAATGAAGTCTCTTGTGATGAAATTGAGAATCAACCAATGCACAAATTATCCACTCGCGTACACATACGCAGCCACCATTTGCTATGCTTCACTCCTTTGTTTGGAGGTGTGGACTCCGTATTTTTTTAAACCTTCTTGTGTCACGGATATACTTTAGCTGCCTAAACCGTATTATGTTTATTCTCTGTCTCTCAGTTCCACAGCGCTACCTAGCCCACGTTTGATGGTGTTCCGTAATAGATAATAAACACAATTACTGGTTTATTAGCCACGCGCGCAGATGCGCTCGCAGAAGGGGTCGGTCGGGACAGACAACGACTGATTGTTTTGTGCGGTAAGTGGGATGATCACATGTTTGAACAGTGGTTAATGGTTATTGAAACAGCGGAGCAGTGGCGACCATGCCATCAGCGAATAGCTTGGACACTCGACACTTGATCTATACTTTTTTTGATGTGTAAACATCTTATGACGCGGTACAGGGGTAAGGCCGACTCTTGGCACTACGACGCGCGCGGCGACTGTCTCATCGGCTCTTCCCGTCTCAGCTCGGCCATATTCGATGTTTGCACATCTGCCAGGCGTCCCGGGACGTCACATTTTTTTGTTACGCTGAGTGACGAGTCGAGCAGGTCAAAACAGTTGCAGTGCCAACCAGAACTTTGGTTGCAAAATCTTGCGCGTCACTGCACTGCGCTCGCCACCCTGAGACATTTGGTTTCTAAGACTCATTGCCCAGTAATTTCGCTGGAAACATAACCCTTCAAACCGAAACACAGAAATGTTTACACATTAAATTGGTATTAAATCTCTTGTATTAAAACTAGAAGAAAACAGAATACCATGAAAAAAACAAATCCGAGATGGCCGCCACCACAAAATGTCGGAATACTTTTTTCAATCCCCTCAATATGGGTTTCAAATGAAAAGACTTGTCAAGTAGAACAGAATACACTTTAATAAAGAGCAACTAAAATAAAATAGGATAAAAAATCAAAAAAACATATAAACGTTTTTAAGTTTAGTTATTATAAAGAAATTTAAGAATGATGCAGTTTAATGTACTAAAAGAAAATAATTTCGTGGGGCGTAGCGTGACCTGAATCAAAGAAATTAGAATCGCTTCATGT
This sequence comes from Alsophila aescularia, assembly GCA_946251855.1. Classification (NCBI taxonomy): domain Eukaryota; kingdom Metazoa; phylum Arthropoda; class Insecta; order Lepidoptera; family Geometridae; genus Alsophila; species Alsophila aescularia. The sequence continues at coordinate 27,273,266 of OX276384.1, forward strand.
TTATTTTTTTTATTTATTTTTTTATTACGGACTAGGCAATCGTTTGACCACGATCTCACCTGATGGAAAACGATGATGTGGTCGAAGGTGTAGCACGCTTGCCTAGAGCCAATCAAAGAAAACTCTTTTTTTTTAAATAAGTGACGAAAAAATAAAATTATAAAAAAAAACTGCGAACAAAAATAAGAAAAAACAAACAACCTTCAGATTCGGCTTTGAAATATGAGATGCTTTTTATTTTTGATCGCAGTCGGGTTTTTTTTTATTTCTAACTTTTTAGTTCAATTTATATCTTTTCAATTTGATACCTCTCTCGATAGGTATTGGTCATTTAGGTTCCGTCGGAAATAAAATATGGCAACTGTAAGCCGCCATTAAAATTATTAAATTTAATGACGCTGACGCTGTAGGACGTGCCAAAAGGACATACATACTCGTACAGCCCAAAAAATAACCCTCCGCAGTCGGGTAAAAATACATATTTCCAAGACGCAACGCAGTAAATACAGTTACTGGCCACAAGTCGACAGAAACGAGTCGCGCAAACAGAAGCGCTTTGAAGGTCGGTAATATGTTTGCCATCCACTGTACAAACAGTGACGTTAGTGATGGGATGAGAGTCGATGGTTTTGACGTTTTCAAGTATACATCTCCCCCTCCCTTTCTATTTTTTGCGCATTCCCTGCATATAGTATTTAAAATACATATCTGTTATTGAGAGGACCAAACGTATGTCTGTGTGAGTAGACTGCAAGATGTTTGTGTAAAGCAAAATTTTGCAACAAAAGTTCTGGGTATTAGATGCGACGCTTATTACCGTCAGGAGAGGGACGTGCTGCTCCCGTTCTCAATAAAAGTGGGGGGGGGGGGAATCATAGCTCCCAAAAGAATGGACCTATTTTGATTCTGAAGTGATCGGGATAGTAGCGCTCAAACGAATGGATCGATTTTGACGAAGTTTTTTATGTTTGAAAGCCGATGTGATCGAGATGCTTCTTAGCTATAATAGGGGGTAGGTAAGGGGTTTTTACTTGTGCTTGTTTATATCCAGAATGTTATTGCAGAGGCTATAGAAATAAAAGTTTAACAATTTCAGTCTCCTGTTTGGAAACAATCATCAAGGTAATAGCAGCTTCAGCAAAGTTGCAAGACCTGTGGACACTTATTTTTAACCCCCAGGCAAGAAGTTTAGGGTATGTATGTGTCACTGTGTGTTTGTGTGTGTGTATGTGTGTGTGTGTGTGTGTGTGTGTGTGTGTGTGTGTGTGTGTGTGTGTGTGTGTGTGTGTGTGTGTGTGTGTGTGTGTGTGGCATCGTAGCTCCGAAACGAATGGACCGATTTTGATGCGGTTTTTTCTGTTTGTAAGCTGATGTGATCGAGATGGTTCTTAGCTATAAGGGGAGGGGGAAGAGGAGTGAGGAGGTTTTAATTGACAACTGCCATTTTAGTATTTTTCGACTACCAATTCAGAGACCACGAAAACTGCAAATTGTAAAAAACGTAAGGAATCAAAATAATATAACAACCGCAATAAAAACCATTCAAAAGTGTTTAAATTCATGTTCAAGTATTTTTTATCGATACTTCGCCACCCATCTCTATAGTATATAACCTCAGATATATTGGCTCCGATCCAGTAGCGTTTCTAAATTGATTGACCTCTCGCTCTCTGCGCTGTCTCCGATTCAATCTATTCACAAATCAGCGAGTTCCAGTTTGTCTATTGGCATTCTCGGAGAGGAAATCCAAAGGTAGGTATTTATACCGGAGGGATAATGGATGTGTTTATCAGCTTATATATGTATGTATGTTTCTTCCTTTGTGGCGCTCAAGAGACCAAACTCGTGGGCCGATTTTGAAGATTCTTACAACAATCGATTTGTCTTAATCTTGCGACTGCTAATAAAAACATGACAGTAATCAAAATTCAATATGGCGACAACCAGACGCCATATTGTGAAAAAGAAAATAATCAAAGTCGACAAACTATGTTAAGTTGGATATCATTGAATAAGTATTTGAAAATCATCTTTAGGGTTCTCTTATAATTTTTCATTTCCAATTACCATTTAGGATCTATAGCGATTTAAAGTTGGTTAGGAACCATTCTCACTCAATTTTTTGTCTCTTTTTAGTTTTGTTTGCAGTCGGGTTTTCGATTATGTCTTGTTGATTGTTTTAAGGGCAAAAACATGAATTACGCTTGATTTACACTTGACAAGAAACCTCTCCCCACCGGTAGAGGGTTATTGCACATTCGGCACGACGCATTTTTTATATATAAATAAGTAGATACTCAATCCAATAGCGGAGGTATATCTCGATCAAGAGTATCGAGGAACGCGGAAGAGCTTTTGTATCGATAGACTGCACTTTGACGCCAGTTGTCCACATTTCTTCAATACTGTTTGTTTATGAGAATTAACTTCGGTTGAACTGTTCAGTTTTGACGTAAAACTTGAAAATCTCACCGAAGCATACGGGTACCGGCAGAAAAGTGGTCAATATGGCCTCCCTTTTATAACTCTGTAACTATAAGCTCCAGAGATCTTATTTTGGTGTCAATTTATAGCTAAAATAGACAATTCGATGACGTTTTTTTTCGTTCTTTGGGGGAGTGATCAAGACGCATAGAGCAAAATCCGATAAATTGATGTTTTTGTGATCTTTAATTCGGTACAACTCGCGATTTAGGCTGGGTTGCGTATTTGATTATCGTTGAAATCAAAATTCGATTTCATATGAAAAAGTCTACACCTAAGTACTTAAATAAAAAATAAACAGGGCGTAAAAAAGGTAAAAATCACAAAAGTGGCTACAGCGCGCACAAAGTCCGTACTAAAGATCAAGCAAGAAGAAGTTCTGGAGCTCACAACGGTACCTTACGGCACAGAGCGAACAAAATAGTTCCAGGACCGGATCAAATTGTAAGTGGCGTAGACGTTTCACGTTAAACAAAAGACCGTGCGGCCCGACACAGCCCCACCCGGTTTTTTACATCGTTTTAGGGATATAATACAATGAATCCAGTTTGATTTACACTTGACTGGTATGCCCTCCCTACCGGTAGGTACCCAATCCATTAGCAGTGGTATGTGCAGCGGTAGGTGCAATGGATCGATTGCGAGTATCGAGGGACTGGCCGTTGTGTAGACTGCACTTTGATGCCAGTTGTCCACATTTCTTCTTTACTGTTAATTTTATTTTTATAAACAAGAACAGTTCTATCAGAAACTTAATTTCGTAATGTAATGCGATCAGAATTTTACAAATAAAATGGGTCCTTTCGATAAAACATAATGAGGTTACAGTTCGGTTTCAGTGTGACTTTTTTAACACATTCACTGCTGAAAACACTTACGAGTACGTTGTGTTTTTGAAACAACGCCAGTGCGGCAAACAACACAGAGTGTTTAGACGTGAAACGTCTTTAAAATTGCTTGCAAACGGGGTACCATGAATATGTACCCGTGCAAATGTAACGGAAATGGTTGTGACAGTGCGACGGATATGACTATCATCATCATCATCATCATCATCATCATGTCAGCCCTTAGAAGTCCACTGCTGAACATAGGCCTCTCCCAAAGAGCGCCAAGACGAGCGATCTTGTGCCACCTCCATCCACCGACTTCCTGCGATGGCTACAATGTCGTCGGTCCATCGTGTGGGGGGTCTCCCCACACTTCGCTTGCTTGTTCGTGGTCGCCATTCGAGAACCTTTATTCCCCAGCGCTTGTCGGTTGTCGGTTCTGCGAACTATATGGCCGGCCCATTGCCACTTTAACTTGCGAACTCTGAGAGCTATATACCTTCGTTCTTCTACGGATTTCCTCATTTCGGATTCTATCACGTAGTGAAACACCGATCATAGCTCTCTCCATTGCACGCTGCGCAACTCTGAGCGTGCCTACTATATTATGACGCAATATCATAATAAAATTCAATACGTAATTGAAAAACATTTAAAGATGGCTGCCAAACAAAAGTTCTGGGCCCCGATTCTGTAAGCTATTGAACCGCGGTAACGCAAGATCGCTTGAATTTTTTTGAGAAATTTTCTTATTTACTACTTAAAAGTGCCAAATATGTTTTTTTTTTCGGAAATATTCAAAAAATGGAAAATAAAAAACAAAAAGCGCACTTTTAAGTGGTAAATAAGAAAATTTCTCAAAAAAAAAACAAGCGATCGACTTGCGTTATCGCGGTTCAATAGCTTACAGAATCGGGGCCCAGGTTGGCAAAGAAATCGTACTTCTGATACAAGTAGTAAAACAAATGAATATCAGAAAAACAATTTAATGTCGGGGGAAGTGACAGGTGTCAAAGTGACAGTTGGTGGGGAAAGAGCGGAAACGGAATTGCTTCTACGTCACACTCCTTTTTTTATAGTATGAAGTGTTAAACTGACAGGTGTCAAACTTAATACAGCTATTACTCGGAAACTGTTATCGTTGACTAGTAGTTTATTTACAGATGTGAGAGATCTCATCGATATCTTCGTTTTGGATGACAACTGAAGAAAAGGGCTATAAATCTGAAACTATTGATCCTAGACTAGTAGTTCCTTCACATAAAGCCTATCCTTTATGTAAAGGAACTACTCGGAACTAGAAAAACTAGAGGAACTAGTCTCGGATCAATAGTAATAGTAAGGTATAAGGTATATACCTTATCGAGATCTTCATTTCATATGACCTCATAACATCCAGTATTGACAGCAGATGTCAAAAATTACAGGTAATGTCAAAAATTACATAGTTCTCGGTTTTATCCGAAACTAGTATTATTTATTCGTAGTTACTATAGGCAATAAATTACCATATAGGTAAGTTAGACTGTTTAATTTCTCATTGTTTATATTTCTATATAACCTGTAATTTTTGGCATCGCCTGTTATTTTTGTCATTTTCAGTCATGTTTGTCATTTTCTGGTATTTTTGACATTGCTTGCCATTTCTGACATCAGCTGTAAAAACTGGATGTTTTGTCGTTTGATCAATTTGACAGCTGTCAACAATTTTTCTCTGCATTAATACCAGAAAACCAGAAATACGGAACACAACATTTGTGGAGTTGATAGGGGTAGGTAGGGTTGGGATTGGTGGAGATGTGTAAGGTAGGTGGGGCAATTCAGTATGATTTGCGATTAGTACCTGGCGTAGAAGTTTCACGACAAACAAATGGCCGTGCGCCCGGACACAGACCCACCCGTTTTTTTTTAGACTTAATTTTAACCCAGCAGCGCCGTAATTTTAGCGTATATTTTAGAGAAGTTATTTTTAAGATCAGCAATAAATATGTTAACGGACTTCAACAAGGGGAGGTTCTCAATTCGTCTGTTTTTGTTTTGTGTGTGTAAGTAACCTATTCATATCACCGGGATTTATGAACCGATTTGAATGATTATATTTTTATTTGAAATGGTAGAACTACAGGGTCCCACATGAATTTCATGAGAATTGGTTCATTACATTTTTAGTAAATTAATGAACCAATTAATGAACCAACCTAAAGTGTGTTGTTTTGGTTGCAATCATTATTACTGAGGGTATATTTTGCTTATATACTTATAAGCAAAATATATCCTGGCCAGTTCCTATATCCTAAAACGAACCGTTTTCGCTTACTGTCCGTCAGCTTACAAAAAACGTCATAAAGTAACGAGACGTTGGAAAAACGACTCGTTTCATTTTTATATGAATGGGGGGTTAGAAGCTTGTTTTTTCACTGCTCTAAGGGATTGCAGACCTGAGTATTTGATATTAATTTGAACTTGATACCTCCACGCGTTCCTGAGAAAACGGGTATTAACACATAGACAGACAGACATACAGACAATGTGATGAAAGTGATCCTATTAGGGTATTTTATTTTGAGATACGGAATCCTAAAAACACCACAGAACGTTCGATTTACTTTAAAACAAAATTATTTTCACTTGCAATCTTGCAATACTGTAGCTCGGACGCTTCAGTCGCTCCAAATCGATATATTTAGTGTAAAGTGTGAACCGACGCCGGTGAGTGGTCTCAAATAGCGGAGCACAGACGGTACAATAGGCCGGTCCCTCGGCACTCGTTGTAATCGATCCTTTGCTACAACGACTGCTAATGTATTAGATGTCTGCCGGTGGGGAGGGCCTTCTGTTTCTCTTTGTCAACCGTGTAGAGGGCGTTATGTTGCAGTTGTTGAGGTCTTAGTGTACATGGGCATTCACATCCTAGTAATATAATAAATGCGTTTGTTTGTTTGTTTGTTTGTTACGCTTTCATGCCTTAACTACTCAACCGATCATTATGAAGTTTTGGACACACGTTGTCAGGGGTACAGAATAGTACATTACTGCCGCGGTCTGTACTGACTGCGTTGCTGGCAGCGATGATGATGGCCGAGAGCGTAGCTAAGTTAAGTTCGAGGCCATCACAGCGCGGTCAGCATTGCAGCCCTTGATGGCCAAGCTGGAATGAAGGCCGAGACCGAAGGTCGAGGCCTTTATAGCGCGGACAGCAAGGGCTGCAATGATGGCCAAGCTTGAAGGCCGAGAACTTAACTAAGCAAAGCTCGAGGCCATCATAGCGTGGCCAGCAGGGCAGTCATTGCGGACCAAGGCTTGTATAGTGCTTTACTCAAACAATGCGAGGTATATAAAAAAAACTAAAACTAAAAAACAAAACTAAAAATTAACATTGTTTGTTAAATAAAACTAGCAAACTGATAACCCACTATAACAACTTCAACAACAAAAACCAAAACAACACCAACAACAAAAACCAAAACAACACCAACAACAACGTCAAACACAACAAGAACTACAAAACAACAAGAACAATTAAAAATAACAACAACAACAAGAACAACAAGATCAACAAAAAAGAACAACAACAACAAAAACAACAAGAACAACCAGAACAACAAAAAAAAACAGCTATAACATTAAAAACAACAAGGAAACAACAAAAACCACAAGAACAGCAAAAACAACAAGAACAACAACAAAAACAATAAGAACAACAATAAAAACTACAAGAACAAAAAAAAACAAGAACAACAAAAACAACAATAAAAACTACAAGATCAACAACAATAGCAACAAAAAACAACAAGAACACAAGAACAACCAAAACAACAAGAACACAAGAACAACCAAAACATCAACAAAAACAACAAGAACAAGAACATCAACCACAACAACAATAACAAAAAAAACAATAATAAACAACAACAACAAAATAACAAAAACAACAAAAAACAATGAAAACTAAAACAACAAAAACTACAACAACAACAATAATAGCTAAGAACCATATCGATCACATCAGCTTTCAAACAAAAAAAAACATCAATATCGGTCCATACGTTTGGGAACTAGGACGCCTCTCTTTTCGCGTTCGGTGGTTAACAAAACCACAGAATAAATAAAAGTACTAAAAAACACGACAATAATGGATTTTTAAAGGAAATTGCTGGCCGCAAAACACGACAGTAATGAAATTCCATACTACTTTGCTGGCGCCTATTCAAGAAGCGCGGCAAGGTCGACTTTGCCCAAAGCAGGTTGTTGAAATAATGACCACATTACAAGCTTGTTTGAGTAAAAGGACATAGCGTACCTTTAATCCTGAAAAAAGTACTGTTCCCGAAGGATAGAATAATAAGATGTCAAAGTGACAGGCTTCAAAGTGACATTTATTATCTCCAAATATTGGGATCCTGCCAAGCGCGTTGATTATGAAAAACGACCTCTTTTGATAGTCACTGACGATTATGATGAGCCATAATAGTAATGACTATGGAATGAATTCTAATTGTCGAGGTTCGAGAGACATATCTCGATGGAGTTGTCTTCTCCCGATATAGAAACTGCTAAGCTGATAAGGCCCTTGCAGGAGACATAGTGATTAAACGATAGCTTATATCTATATTCTATATAAACTTTTCCCGCGTCTTCGTCCGCGCGGACTACATTTTATCGCGACAAAAACCATCCTTTTATTTGACACCTGTCATTTAAACACCTGTCACTTTGACTCTTGTCAGTTTGACTTTTGTCAGTTTGACACCTCTCTTTGACACCTGTCACTTTGACATTTGTCACTTTGACAAATTACTTTTCTATCCCTCGGAAACAGTACTTTTTTCGGGATTAAAGGTACCTACTCTATGTTCTTTTTTGTACCCCTGACAACGTGTGTGCAAAATTTAATGATGACCGGTTGAGTAGTTAAGGCGTGCAAGCGAGACAAACAAACATTCACATTGTCAGAGTTTGTCAAGCCACCCGAGGACCTCTAACATGGCTTAACGACTGCTATTATTCAATAACAGCCGGGACCGACAACTTAACGTGCCCTACGAAGCACGGAGCGATGGAAAACCCATATAACTAAGAAAAGTCATTGGTGCACAGCCTAGGAACGAACCCGGTATCGTTGGATTCTACGTTGCACTACTGACCCGTTAGGCTATTATATACTATAGTATAATATATACTTAGCAAAAAAAAACAGTATTGACTGACGACAGCCGCACAGCCTTACCCGATGGGCCTAGAAATTTGAAGTTTTGGGTGTATATTCCTTGTAGGTACCCTAGGGGTAAGTAATACGGAGACATTTTTTGAAATTACGACCCCAAACGAACGACGCGAGCAAAGCTACGGGAGGCAGCTAGTCACTAATGAAAAAATAAGGGAAGTTAATTGCTATCAAGATAGAATTGCCAAGTGCCACCCCTACAATACAACAGAGAGATAATCGCAACCGATCTGCGTATACCATCAGTTTCGAGTGATTTAATTAAGCTCTGAACACGCGCCGTCATACTTCTACTGTTTACACAACGCAATGCATTCGCGGGAGGGTCTGTTTGTGTTGGCGTTGGGGGGAGTGAAAGGGGGGAGAAGTGCCAACTATAGTCAAGAAGATTTAAAATAAGATAATTCAATAAACATTGAAAATAAATTTCGCGTGTGTGCTGTTGACTATTGAAGAGTTCCTTTATCTGGAGCTAATCCGGGAGACATCTACATTTTCAGAATCGGCATATTCAGGTCATGCTTGCCATAAAAAAGCATTGTCATAGAAACTGAACCAACATGTAAAAATTCATCTCCGTAGGATAAGAGGAAGTGGTTCTAATTCAGCTAGCAAGATTTGACTTAAACAAACATACATACATACATTGCAAGTTAAATAAAAGCTTTTAAAAATATGAAAGAGCTTCTCATCTCCAGAGACTGCACAAACCATAACGGCTCCCAACTTAGTTACGTCACAGACATCCCAACCGACTCCCTTCTTATTCATATTGACAGAAGGATGCCGAACTCATAAGGATGCAACGAACAAACACACAGCCCTAGAGAAGGATGCTGTATAGACATACATTGTTAGATATTGTAAACTGTAGGGAATTGAGATGTTTGTATGAATAATAATGAATATGTCAATAGTTATGCGGATTTTGATGTTTGAATCATAGATTTAGTTAAAGGAAGGAAGATACGGCATGCTTTATTAATCTTCTAAATATATAAAAACAAAGTCAGGTTAGTTACATCATTAAATTATAAATCAAGAATGGCTGGACCAATTTTTATGATCTTTGATTTGTTGGATTTGGCTCCACCCCGAATAGCTGAATAACTATTAAAACATCGGAAATATTCACGAAAACGGGAAGGTCAAGGGGGGGGGGGGGATTGGTATGCGTGCAAAGCCACGGGGCGCATTTAGTATCACATAAACAAACACAAGACTAGATACAACTACAGCAAACACACACAAAGCTACATTCTCACCGTCGTGCTTCATGTGCATCAACAACAACGATGAAACAAAAGTCAATATATCTATTGTAAATCAGCAAAATAATTGCACTTTTACAAGTCAAAAACATAAAAAATACATAAATTATTATAAATAGATCAAATCAATAAAATTTGGTAAACAAGTTTTGAGTTTGAAAAGGAAATTTCCCTTTCATGTGCCGACTCAGAAATCAATCTCGTACAGGAAAAGGAAATACCCTTATGACTCTACCCATAAATAGATATAAAAAATCGCAGACTGTAGCGCGTATGAGAGCCACTGCTAACACGTGCTACACAAACGCCACTCCGATTGTGATAATACCAATGAAGGCCAATTGTGTGCTTTGCACCTAATTTATGTGATCTACACCCGAGAAGCTGGCACCTAATCTTGCCACTTCTTTTTAGATCTATGGTTTGCTTATTAGCTGTTTTGGGCTTGCTTGGTCACGCAATTTCTTTTTATTACTCGGCAAGGGCTTTATTACATTTAAACGGATTACGAATAAAAACGTTAGCACTGCTTTTAAACTGACATGGTCAGAGAAATTAGCATGTATATTATTTGTTTTGTATTAAATTACTAGTTTTCCCGCCCGCGACTTTGTCCGCGCTTTATCGCGAAAAAAAGCATCCTATGTTCTTCGAGAATATTAAAAACCAATGCAAAATTAGGTTAGCACAAAGCTCTTGATGTTTTTTGGCAGACTTGTTATTTCGTTTCCATGGCAACCGTTTCTTACAGCGCGTAATCATCATTTTTCACGTTTTTCCAGTTTCAGTTTCGTTTTTTTAGTTCGTGGAAACTTACAATTTCCCGGGATAAAAAGTATCCTATGTTTTATTCCAGGGTATAAGCTATCTCTATTCCAAATTTCATCTAAATCTGTCCAGCTGGTATCGCGTGAAATCTCCCCAAACAAACAAACAGAAAACGTTTCACTTTTATATATTGGTATAGATTAATTACTAGCAAAGCCAGCGGCTTTTCCCGCGTGGTTATTTCTCTGGGTTAAAAGTTACATAATTGTATTATTCTGAAAATTAAGAGCATGTCAGTAACTTTAGTTCTGCGGATTTCCTCAAAAAAACTCCTAAGCTCGTTGGAGACTTACTTTGAGCTTACAAATGAGACCAATAGTAAGCAGCCAAGTTTCAGTGCCTTATATCAACTGGCAAGCCACACTGATTGAAAGCTTTCGTCTTCAGGCTTTGTGGTATTTTGGACGAAATAATATTACCAAGCTTCCCGATCAGCCTATGTATGTATGTATGTTCCTTTGTGTCTCTATATAGACCAAACGCGTGGACCGATTTTGATGATTCTTACGTCAGTAGATTTGTTATAATCTTGTGAGTGTCAATAAAGACATGACAGTAATCAAAATCTAATATGGCGACATGCAGACGCCATATTGCGAAAAAGAAAAAAATGAAAGTCGACGAACTATGTTATATGGGGTATCCTTGAATAGGTATTTAAAAATAATCTTTAGGTTTCTCGTATCATTTTTCATTTCGAATGACCATTTACGATCTTTAACGATTTAAAGTTGGTTAGCAACCATTCTCACTTAAAATAGTTTTTTTAGCATTTTCGATTGTCTTGTTTTAATTGGTTAAAAATAATTGCATAGCAAAATAAATGTAGTCTTGCGGAATACCTGCGCCTTTTCCCGTCGTCTACAGGGTTCTCCGCGCTCGTTCACCGTGCATTCGTGTTTGGTCGGCAAACATGCGGCACGATACTCCGGCTAATTAGGGGAGTCGGCAAATAATGTGTGGAGAGCGTACGAGGTCTGAATACATTACTGGTAACTATTTACTTTAAGGGCTAAGCAAATGATGCATCCTTCAGGAGAGAGTCTATAGCACCCCAGTCCATACAAAAAGAAATAACTCTTACTTCTAAATAATATCCGATTTCAAATTTTCTGTTTGCTTAAGTTTGTTTCTTTAATTAACTACAACGTTTTTTTTTTCAAAAAAAAAACAGTAACTTAAAAATTATATGCATGTAAACTGGCGGTTTTCTGTGCTGAAACTATGACTAATTGAAAATACTCTTTTTTATAAACAAAAATCTGTCTTTAAATAATTTAATTCAAATAGTTTTAAAAAATAAGCCATGCCATGGTGAATATTAGAAAAAAAGGCGTTAATACAACATTTCGTGTCTGTGCTGTTAACCGTTGAAGAATTCCTTTATCTGGCTAATCCTGATGACGATTCAGGTCATGCTTACCTTTAAATCGGAACTGAACCAACTTGTAAAAATTCAACTCCGTAGGATAAGAAGAAGCGGTTCTAATTCAGCTTGCAAGATTAGACCAAAAAAACTTTAAAACATTGCAAGGTAAATAAAAACTTTGCATAATTGTATATCCTTAACAACTTTGCAGGTATAAGCTACGCGTATATTCTAAATATACTTATTATAAGCCATACGAGAGGTATGGCTTCTAAAAAGTATCACGGTGTCAATTTTCCATCAGGTGACCTATCTTCCTGCTGGCCGCTCTTTTTTTGAACTACATGAAAAGATTCTGGAAGGTACCTGCACGATCTGATAGTCCAGCTCTCCAAGTTGTCGCAGCAGGTGGGCAGTTCGCGCGGCGCGCACGAAGTTCTGACTCCGGGACAGTTCGGCGCCCTCCGCGAACAGCATGCAGAACTCGGCGCGGGAGCCCATGAGGCCAGTGCCCAGCGCGCAGCGGAGGGACTGGAGCGCTGAGGCGCGGTCTGGGCCCTGGGGATTACATCGGAAGGTCCTGAATTATCACTGGAACGGCTGGAGCGATGATGGCAGGGAACAGCTATTATCCAGTCACTGGACTGGAGTGGAGCACCTAGTCAGTATTTTTCTTTCCCAAAAAATACAACCTCATCATGATAGTCATCATGATGAGGTTGTATTTTTTGGATTATTTGTTTGTATTTGTTTTGTATTTTTTTGTATTTATTGGAGTATTTTTTCTCATCATGATGACTATCATGATGAGGTAGATCCACTTAAACGACGCTTATTATCATCATGATCGTAATCAACATCAGCCTTTACGTGTCCACAACTGGTCGTAGGCCTCTCCTAATACTCGACTTTGGGCTCAAATTTCAGCTTTGTGCATCCATTTTTTGACAGCCCCTTTTTGCAGTTCGTCACTCCCATCTGGCCATAGGGCGTCCTACACTAAGTTCGCTGTAAGCGTGGACTCCACGCGAGAACTCGTCTACTTCTTCGGGAAATGTGGCCAGCCCACTGCCACTTTAGCTTGCGTATCCTTAGAGCTGTGTCCGTTACCTTGGTTCTCTGTCGGATCACTTCATTACGAATCTTATCCTTCAGAAAATCTCCAAGCATAGCTCTCTCCATAGCTCGCTGAGCGACCTTACATTTGTAGACTAGTCTGAGAGAGTCCATGTTTCGGCTCCGTAGCTCTTGACTGATAGGACGCACTGATTGAAGACTTGTCTTCAGGCACTGCGGTATGGCATGGCAGCATTCGGCAAGTTCGAGAAGACTCGACGATGCTTGACGAATGCTGCCCAACCCTGCTGAATTGTTCTGTTGTATGAATTATTCGCGAAAGTTTTAAAAGGTCAAAGATACTCATATCCAGCAGAGGAAACAATATTGCTGGTATTATGTTGTTAGGAGTACTTACAGCGTCAGTCTTATGGACCTGGCACAGGTCAGCACAGAGGGTCACCAGGGTCTGGACTCTCTCTCGAGCCTCTCCAGCGTGCTCGGCGCGGCCGATGGTGCCCGACAGGCAGAGGTAACTGCAACAACACAAATAAGCTTACGATCGGTTATATATAACCATATCAGATGACCTTCAAACCCAACCTTAGTTAAAGTTAGGGCAAAGTTAGGTTATAAGTTTAGGGCGTGTATCACTGTGTGAGTGTGTGTGTGTGTGTGTGTGTGTGAGTGTGTGTGTGTGTGATGTCTGTGGCATCGTAGCTCCCAAACAAATGGACCGATTTTGATGCAGTTTTTTTGTTTGAAAGCTAATGTAATCGAGGTGGTTCTTAGCTATATGGGGAGGGGGAGGCGGGAAGGAGGGGTGGACAGAAAAGGGGGTGAGAATTGTAGCTTCCACACGAATGGACCAATTTAACTGCGGTTTTTTATGCTTCATAGCGGAGGTAAACAAGATGGTTCTTAGCTATAATGGGAAGGGGGGGGGGGGTGAGGATCGTAGCTCCCAAACGAATGGACCGATTTTGATGAGGTTTTTATGTTTGAAAACTGATGTGATCGAGATGGTTCTTAGGTATATGGGAGGTGGGGGGTCGGGGGTTATACGAGTATATTTTTTTAATTTGTGCTTGTTGGTGGCATGAACGGAACTGGCACTGATTATCTAAGGGCACTTGGGCATAATTTAAAACTGAATAAAAACAGTTATTTGACACAAATACTTACACGACATACATCTACATATACATCTATCTGTACTAATAATAAAGCAGTATGTAAGAAAAAGTCAGAAAAAAATAATAATTTATAAAAAACTGTAGGTGAAGACTTAAAACATCGGTACATCATCAAAGTAAGATAAAAACGCGACTTCCCTGCCAAAAAGAGTTTATTTTTATTTTTTATAGCTCGGGATGATGTTGATGATTCTAACGATACCTCAAAAATCCAAATCTGTTCAGGCATTACAAGTTATGGTGGAACTAAGAAACACACACATACATACATGAATCCTGAAAACATTACACTTATTTTTTGGGCAGTTGTGCAATAAATTACTGATCAAGAATATACTATTTTTTAAATGGTATCTGTTTGTTTGTTATATTCTTCACGTAAAAACTTCTGGACAGATTGCAATGCCATTTTAGCTGTTGGATAGACTTCAAATCTGGTGTTGATGTCCGGGACTTTGTACCTTAATCTGATAAATAGAACCGGAGCAATCGATAAAACACTATTTGACGGCTGAACGAAATTTGGTATACTGTACTTCACAGATACTTTTCGTCCTGGAATATCACCTAGGATACTTTATTGCAGAAAAATGAAAACGCGGGCATAGTGCTAAGGCAGCAGTTCACCAACATTTCATATGATGCTTTGAGTAGTAGCATTCAAATGATGGTGAACAGTACCATACATAAGACCTCTCATTTTGTAGACGACTTTTACTTAATGAAAAACGATATGCTTGACGATGAAAACGGCTTTCCTAGAAATATGTCTGGACTCTTCAACGTCGTACAATATAAAATAGATACACCCACAATATTAGCTTTATTCATTAGACCAGGGCCCCAACCCGTTAAGTGGCTACACGCAAATCCGCATGGAACGCAAACAGACTACTGTTGACTTTGTCCGAACAGTACAGGGCTTCAGGGCTCCAGGGTGTTTGGACCTTGCTGTTATAGCGTAATCGTGTGGGCACAGAATAAATAATAGTATGAGCGAAATGATTAGCTTTTTCAAGCAAATAAATAATGGATGTTTGTTGAGGAGTGATGTGAACACCATCACGGCTTTTGGAACCAAGGATATAATTATTATTAACTATGAATTATTGCATACCCGCGACACTCCATACAAACGCGTTCATTAAATTACCTACTAATCTCACATGTAAACAGATGAGATCTAGGCTAGGGCTGCAAGAATATTGTACTGACGTAACAAACACAAACATCCTACGCGACCAAAACAAAAGACATACACCTAAATAAATAATTCAAATAATTAATTTAATAAAATTAATTTGGATGTAATTGCTTGCTACGCTTTTTTACATCACCCGCGGGGTTTATATGAAAACCAGCGTTCAGTGTGATGCACTGGGATTTGTGGGATTTGTGCTGATTATAAGCCCCTTTCAACACACTCCTAAGCACATTTTATGTATGTTTTTATCCATGTTTTTTTTTGTAATGTGTGTGTTGAATAAATGTTTATTCTTCTTCTTCTTCTAGTTTAACGGTTCAAACAAACTGGTTGTCTATTAGATTTGAGCGTGTAGTATTGAATACGAAATTTTTGCACTTGTTTCATTGGACTGAAAGCTCGCGTCCGTCCGAATACGCGCGTCCGAATACGAGGAATGAACCCATACATTGACCCCCGAGCTGCGGACGGGGGGCGCGGGGACGCAGATTGCGCGGGGCGGAAAGTTGCCATTCTGTACGCTAGTACTATAAATATTCTGTGGTTATGGTTCGCACTACACTTGTTGAGCCTAAGTGAATAGTAATTATGCGCAGATTTACAATCGCTCTAAAACAGTCAAGAAAAACAAACTGCAACGTTTGCTGTTTCTTATTTTATACGAAATCCCTATCCCAGCATTTTCCGACCATCACCCCAGCATTTACTGACATTCAATTATCACAAACCAGGAAATGATTGTAAAAATATCAGCAAATTAAAAAAAAACTCGCCGACGCGGCATCTTCCCCGCACCGTACTGGGTAGCCAATTATATCCCGAGCTAATATTTGCTTCGACTGTACTGTAGGAGTTCATGGGTCCTCAAACTTTTATCTTGTTGCCCTCTTGGCTGGGGATGATAGATTGAGACTGGCACCGAAGTTTTCCTTTCGCTCCTTGTTAAATGTTTGATTCGTCGCACTAGCTAGTTGTTAACTTGCTATGTTTTAAATAATTCTGTTATTATTAATTAATTATTTATACTTAATGTGAATTTTATGTTTGTACAAATTTATAGGTAGTTATTATGAAAGTACAAATATTTGGTAAGTAACAATAATCCAAATCGGTTTAGAAATTTTAGAGATATGAGGCAAAATCAAATAGATATCAAAAACAATATCAAACAGATTTAAAAAAAACTACTTCTTTTCGAAATTTGATTTAAAAACAAAGGGACCTAATCGGGGTCCTACCCTTTCAATCCAAAAAAGAATTATCAAAATCGGTTCAGAAGTTTTAGAGATATGATGTAACAAACATACAAAAAATAACCTCCTCCTTTTACAAGTCGATTAAAAAGTAAAATATGGCGAAAAGCTGCTTTTCACTTTCCATATTTCAAAGGGCACCAACCAAAATCTACTGCGTAGAATCAATCGAAGTTTTTCACAAGCAAGCCTTGCTATATCAGCTGTCAAACTATATAATGATTATGCGGCTTAAGTGTGAAGTTGGCTGAGAATATTAAGTCCTCTGTTGGAAAAAATAAATAACTTTCCGAACAACCTTATAATATAGTGAAGTGTCTCATCTGAGTGATGAGACTTTACTGTGTATGTTGTGATACTAATTAATAAGTTGGTTTTGTTTCACTTTAAATTTTACTTTGTTCTACTGTGCTTTAATACAGAGTTTATATATCTATTTATCTAATGCGTTAATTTCGAAGCGTAATGAAACAGAATTAAATCCATTAATTCATTAAGGTAAAAGATATTAGATGAAGTATTTATTTGTGCTCATTGATTGAGATAAATGTTTAACCATTCTAGATATTGTTCATCAATGCATATAATAATATATTGTACAGATACTAAATAGAATACATTTGGCACATGTCCTGATGGCCTAATTAGCACCTCCTAATTACATACAAATGGATGTTTTATCGTTTGTTTGCATTTAAGAGGCAGAGTGCCACCACATAATGAGCGGCTTAACGGGAATGTCGACTCTGATCGCCATTTGTCTAATTGTTGTGATCAGTAGCACGAAAAAAATATTTCAAGGCTAATAAAGAGTGATTGCAAATAATTCAGGCAGCCGCTTTCTAAAACCTTTTACTTGTGGTAGCAGTGAGGTGCTTCAGAAGATGGATTATCACCATTATCAGTTTCTTACACGTAATGCCACCTTTTGTTGTTAAAGTACTTAATATAAAACCAGACGAATAATAACAATTATGTTAATTTACTAGCTGTGCCCGCTGCTCTGCCCGCGTGGTCAATTAATTTAAAAGTAGCCCATACGTGTTATTCCAGGACCAAAAGTACAGTTTATGTACAATTATACTACATTTCTTTAAATTTCATTCAGGCGTCAAATAGTATTTTTATAGATTGCTCGGCATCTAATCATCTAATTAAGATACCAAGTACACCAGTTTTTAAGTCAAACCCTAAGCTATCCAACATTGCAAACCAAACATCACAATCGGTCCAGTAGTTTTTACGTGATGCGTGAACAAACATACAGACAAACAGACAAGATTAAAAAAAAACTATAGGTACTATTATGTTTTTTTTTTTTTCATTGTACAGGCATTTTGGCACAGGCTTATTGCTTTATTATGAGTATAGATGAAATTTCAGGTTTTAATAATAAGTAGCTTTCCCGCCCGCGACTTCATCCGCGTGGACTACTGTTTATCGCGAAAAAAAACATACTATGTTCTTCTAGGATATTAAAAGCCAATGCAAAAGTAGGTATAGCACCAATGCTCTTGAAGTTTTTTAACAGACTTGTTATTTCCTTTCCATGGCAACCGTTCCTTTCAGCAAGTAATCAACATTTTCCAGTTTTCCCGTGGAAACTTAAACATTTCCAGGATAAAAAGTATCCTATGTTTTATTCTAGGGTATAAGCTATCTCCATTCCAAATTTCATCAAAATCCGTACAGCCGTTATCACGTGAAAAGTCCCCAAACAAACAAACAAACAACTTTTATATATTGGTATGGATGTATAAATATAATAAAGCAATAAGATCGAAAAAGTCTGTACAATGAAGATAATTATAAAAAATGATCTTGGGTAACTTAAAATAAGCTACAGAAAAAGAATAGAATATTTTTAAAAATCGTGTCTGTCTATTTGTCTGTTTGTTTGTTTGTTTGTAAGTTTGTTGTCAGTATTCACTATTGGTATTTTAGGTCTTGGAATAGCACATAGAGTACTTTTAACCTGGAGAAATAACCACGCGTGCGAAGCCGCGGGCATCAGCTAGTTAAGTAATAGGAGGTACGCTTTTGATCCGAAGTATTCTTGTAACAAGCCAAGTTGCTATTCTTGGGTTCCGGACATAGATACCTATTTCTAAAGCCAAAACACGAACTATAAACACTAGCAGCGGGATATTTACCATGGATATTACATACTAGTTTTCCCGCCCGCGACTTCGTCCGCGCGGACCTCTGTTTATCGCGAAAAAAAACACCTATGTTCTTCTAGGATATTAAAAACTAATGCAAAAGTAGGTATAGCACCACTACGGAGTATTATTAGGTATTCTGTGGCACCACTCTTGTTGTTTTTTTGACATACTTGTTATTTCGTTTCCATGCAACCGTTTCTTACAGCAAGTAATCAACATTTCACCAGTTTTTCCTGTTTTCCCGTGAATACTTACAATTTTCCGGGAGAAAATGTTTTATTCTAGAGTATAAGCTATCTCCATCTAAAGTTTCATAGAAATCCGACCAGCCGTTATCGCGTGAAAGCTCCCCAAACAAACAGACAACGTTGTACTTTTATATATTGGTATGGATATATACTAGTTAATAAGTTAAAAAAAAACGAGTCGAGAAGATTATTCGCCTGATATTAAGCGGCATCCTCCTCTCTCCTCAGTCGTTCCCTCACTGTTGAGGATCGTGACTCCTTCCAATGGCTTCCAGAATCTTCCTCCACCTGCTCCGATCTTCAGTTTTGTGGAGTGCAATATTGATTGGCATGTCTAAATGTTGTGACATCTGGTTGCAATGTTTTGGGCTTCGGCCTCTTGGTCTTTTGCTTTCGCTCCTGCCCGTCACTTTAGCCTTTCCAGGTTGTCGGCATCTCTATGTGCTATGTGACCGAAATATTGCAGCACCCTATGCAGGCAGATTGACGCCAGTCGTTGTTGTCGCTTTAGTTTGAGTTCCTTTAGGATCGAAACATTGGTTCTAAGAGCTGTCTAAGGAATTCTCAGCAGACGTCACCAGTACCGCATTTCAGACGCGTCAATCCTTTGCCTGTCAGCAGCTTTCAAGGTCCAAGCTTCAAGCCAAGGCATGCTTATTATAAAAAGCCGGAGCAGAGAAAGTATTTGGCTTAAAAGAGGCACTGGAGCCTAAAGTTGAGAGCCACAGTTACTATCAAATCTCGAGAGGGTTGCTTCAGTTTGAACAAGCGGATTGAAGCCATCGTGGATTTAATATTTTATGTAAGCATTGTTACGCAAGAAAACTAGGTAAGTACATAATAAAATTATTGTACGGGAAGGCGATTACATTTTATTATATAGTCCCATTTACTTGTGTGGCGGACGCCGCGCCTCAGATCGCGGGTTCAAAATCAACATACATTAAACAAGCCCATATTATTTAAAATATATAACCATTACCCGACTACGTTCGTTGAGTTCTTGTTCCTAAATTTTATTGATTTGTCAAAGTATTTTATTGTAAATAGGCAAAATATTAGCACTTTCACAAGTGAAAATTAGCATCTCTAAAACAAGGAGAAAAACATTAAATATTATAAATAGAACAAATCAATAAAATGTAGGTAAACTAAGTATGCTTGGAGTTTGAAAAGGAAATTTCCCTTTCATGTGCCAGCAGAGTTAAATCTTACACGGGCAAAGGAAATACCCTTCTGACTCCACCGGTGCTTCGGAAATACGCCCGTTAGAGATTGATCTTTTTATAATATTATGTTTCTCCTTGTTTATGAGATATTAATTTTACTTGTAAAAGTGCTATTATTTTTTCCTATTTACAATAAAATACTTTGACTTTGTTCGTTCATAAGTTATTCTACTATAAAAATAGTTTCGTAGAAGCTGTCATACCCAGCCTACTCTCAGATTGGTTGGGGACCTCACTCCTAACTGAGCCGCATGCGTTGTCAGGTACGAAGTTGACAGATAATCTCATTCTGCGTCCCTTGTCACAATGTCATCTGCGTAGGCATCAATGTTTAAAACAAGGCAGACTCCACACCGCCTAACAAACAAGTGAAGGTTGGCAAATAGCGACTGCGTATGTGTGTGAATTGATAATTTGTGGTGCTTTGTGGTTGATACACTATTTATGAGAACTTGACAGAATTAACACGACTAACAAGAACGAGATCTTCCTTGAGAAAGTTGTTCTGTAACTACAAAGGTTTTAAGGTACTTTTAAATAGTTTATCTACACTCATATCGTAAAATCCGGATTATGAACTCTAAAAGTGATGGCATAATGGCATTAGGGTTTGGGTCCCGGGACGTCTCGTGTCTCGAAGTCCCGGGACTTTTAGTAATTTTAGTAGTCTCGAGTCCCGGGACTTTCGGGTCGAGACTCGAGACGAGACAAGATTGTCGAAATTATTATGTAATCATTTTTATTTTAAAAATTGAAGTAATTTAGCGTCATCTGTTAGTTTTTATGAATAATTACATGGTCTACTACGTAACTACTGAGTACAGGAGTCCAGCGCCATCTGTTAAAAGGTTAAAACACTTCATTACTTACAGCCGAAAAAACAAACAAAAACGACTAATAATGATTCGGCGAAGCGGTTCTTCGAAACTTTAAAAGCTCGCCTAGAAGAGAAAAGACCACAACGAGTTGTATGCTTGTTAAAATATTTGCACACTGGCCACCACACCTCACAGTTTCAAAACAAGACTTTTTTTATCTCGAATATTAGTAAAACTGCACTAATTGGCTTTGCGGAAGAACTGTTTTCTAGGCTTTTCGAAAATATCCCTAGTATCCGGACACCAGATGTGGAAATAATGGGCGCTGAACCTAGTACCAGTAGCTCTCAAGTACACAACGAGCCTGACGAGTCTTTTGTAAATCAAATGGAACAAGCAATAAAAAATATCCAAGAAAATATAACCGAAATTCTGAAAAAAAAATACAAGAGCAACATTAAAAAAGGAGTTTCAGTTGTTTGAAGCAACCGGAAAACGTACAGAAAGTTTGGAACTACTGTATAAAGCCTTGAACACAATTAAACCGACCGACGGTGGCATTATTACACAAATCAGAAACAGATAGTCGGACAAAGCTGTAGACGCTCTGATTTTTTAAAAACCTATTTATTTTATTTAAATCAGCAAAGAAGTCTAATTAATGTGTTAGTTGATTATTTAAAAGACTGATTTATAAGTCTGTTTTATTATTTATATTTAGATTATTTAATTATGAAACAAATCTGTGATTATGAGAATTCTTCAAAATTGTCTCTAAAAGTATATAATATTTTTCTTAAAAGTATCGAAGTCCCGGGAATTCTCGGGACTTTGATTGTATGCTGTCTCGTGTCCCGGGACTTTGAAATTGTCGGGAATTCCCAAACCGTAAATGGCATACTTTAGCACGGCACGTCGGTAATTAAAAAAAACATTATAACACTATTTTTTGAACTAAACAATGTTATAATATATATTATTTTTTCCATAAAAGCACCGGTTTGGCCCCGATCAACGAGAGTTTTCGCCATTTATTATCTAGGGCGGCGCGTGCTAGACCGTACGCGAAAACGCTGTGGACTGGATTTTGGCACCATTATTTACTTTACATTAGTACCTAACCAATTTAATCAAAATTGTTGATCAATTATTAAAAAATACCGACAGCAGTGTTAGTGAGGGGAATTTGACTCCACCTGATATTACGGAAACAGCAACGAACATAACGAACGAGGTTTATTAAAGTGCAACGTTTAGGTCAGTGCGCCAAATGCAAATTTTTAATTGAATGAATTTTGTATCAAGAAATTACACCAACTAAAACATCAAGGTGAAAATTAGTATAAGTACATTTGTCAATAAACCAAAAACCAATATGAAAATCAGTTGACATTTGTAGCAAAACCTATATTATGTAGATGATCATTTTAACAGAAATTTCTTGACAACCTATTTATTGCCGTAAAAATGGTTTCAATAAATCCACGACGATTAATTAAGCTGCAATTAACAAAAAAAACAACATAATTTAAATTTGGCGCGCTGAGCAAAACGTTGCACCTTAACATGAAAATCAAAATCAATAAAATATAATGAGAATTATTTTTTTCACTAGAAGTAAGTTCCTGTTGCACGAGTATAGATAAGGTAGTGTATGAAACGGCACATACAAAAAAAAGGTATTAAAACACACGAGTGATACTATTAAAAAAACTCGCCTACGGCTTGTTTTTTAAACTCACTCTCGTGTTTTAATATCCCTCGTTATGCAACCATTTCATAAACTACTACAAAGTGCATTTTAATTTAGGAGCCGTACCAAAACAAAACTTTTAGGAGACATAAAACATGCCCTAATGTTTCCGGAAGGCGGCCAATTTGGAACAGAAACCACACAATAGACAAATTAAAATACTTCCACAACATAAAAAATCGATTGAAACAATTAATTACAACTATAAAAAATACTCTACGGTTAGCAAGCGTCAGAAAAAATAAAAAGATGGCGTCGGCGGAACGCGAAGAATTCAAAATTGGAATTCGTATTATAATACCCGATTGGTCCAGTCAAGCGTAACGTATTTCTTTTATCAATTTCCATTTTATCCATGCGTTACATTTTGGATTTTATTGCACAGGCTATAAGGTTGATCGTATATGTATTTTCATGTTGGTTTATGTTAATTTTTGGATAATGTCAGAGCTCCGCCTGAAGCAAAGGGTTAAGATAGCGTAATCTTAAATATTTGTGGCGGCAGTCAAGCCCCCAAAGGTCAGTGTAGTTGTTACGATTCATTGATCAAGATGCACTAGATGCGACACAACCAATAAACGACATGCGCTGCACGCGGGGGGAATAATACTAGAAATTATGCGTCATTTTACTACTATTAAGAGGATAGCACCCACGCGGCTTCTATAGGTTTTGAGAGAAAACGATTCTACCATACTAAACCAGTACCACATAACTACCATAGTAACAGTGTGTTCAGTTTTTTCTATTAATCACAGAATAACGTACATTTATAGCTTTATTCCTCAATTTGCTGGATTTCGAGGAGGATATGGCACCATAGACCACATTCACACAGTGCGGCAAATTATACAGAAAACCGAGAGTATAATCGGCCCCTGTGCTTAGCGTTTGTGGACTATGAGAAGGCCTTGGACTCCATTGAGACCTGATGTGTCCTGGAGTGCCTGCAGTGATGCCAAGTCGAATGGCGATATATTCAAGTGTTGAGATGCCTGTATGACGCCGCAACAATGACCGTCCAAGTACAAAATCAGTAGACTAAGCAAATCCTCCTTCATCGAGGAGTAAACACATGAAGACGTTAGTTCCCCGAAATTGTTCACATATGCATTGGAGGATATGTTAAAGACTGACTGGACTGGAATCGTTGCAGGACTTGTATCAGATGCGGAACGGCCTAGCTGATTCATCTCAATGCATCGGTCTCCGAATGAATTTGGATAAAACCAAGATATATATATATATGTTCAATGAACATGTTTTCCGGAACCGATTGCTATTCACGGATCTCCTCTTGAAGTTGTTCAAGAGTATGTTTACCTTGGGCAAACGCTGAAGTTGGCAACTTGTTGAAGTTGGAAACGCTGAACTTTGAGAGAGAGGCCCGTAGAAGAATACGGCTGGGCTGGGCAGCATTTAGTAAACTTCGTCGAGTCTTTTTGTCGCCAATTCCCCAATGCCTAGTCTTCAACAAGTGCGTCCTACCTTATGACTTACGGAGCTGAGACGTGGACTCTCACGGTACGACTAAGGTACGACTAGTTCATCAATTCAAAGTCACTCAGCGTGCTATGGAAAGGGCTATGCTCGGAGTTTCTTTGAAAGTGCGAATCCGGAACGAGGTGATCCGTCAGAGCACCAAAGTTATCGGCATAGCCCAATGGATTAGCAGGCTGAAGTGGCAGTGGGCTGGTCATATTTGCCGAAGGACCGATAACCGTTGGGGTAGACGTGTTTTTGAGACCGCGACTCGGCAAACGTAATGTAGGACGCCCGGCCGGCCCTCCGGCTAGGTACAGCGACGACATACGCTAGATGGCTGGTGGCGGTTGGAAAAGAAGAGCCGAAGATCGGGCTCAGTGGCGTGCTTTGGGAGAGGCCTATGTCCAGCAGAGGACTGATGCGAGCTGATAATGATGATGATGATGCCAATTGACCAGCATTTTAAATTATTAGTAACACTTCGAGTGACGGGCCCTGTATTTACCTACAGTACAAGAAAACGATTCACCTTCGATTTGCCGATGATATAGTCATCATGGCAGAAACTCTGGAAGACCTAAGCACAATGCTCAGTGACCTCAATATTGTTTCCCATCAGGTGGGTCTTAAAATGAACATGGGTAAGGCGAACATCATGTCAAATGCCCATGTCGTACCCATGCCGGTTTATGGAACGATATTATCGAAGCTGTTGATCACTATGCATGTATGTTGGTCAGAAGATCCAACTGGGTAGATCCAACTTCGACAAAGAGGTCAACCGACGAATCCAACTCGGATGGGCAGCGTTCGGGAAATTACGCCATATCTTCTTGTCACAGATACCGGAGAGCCTCAAGACGAAAATTTATAATCAGTGCGTGTTGCCAGTGATGACATACGGCACTGAGACGTGGTCGCTAACTATTGGTCTCATACACAAGCTCAAAGTCACGCAGCATGCAATGGAGAGAGCTATGCTTGGTGTTTCACTACGTGATAGAATCCGAAACGAGAAAATCCGCAGAAGAACCAAGGTTACCGACATAGCTCTCAGAGTTTGCAAGTTGAAGTGGCAATGGGCAGGCCATATAGTTCGCAGAACCGACAACCGCTGGAGAATAAAGGTTCTCCAATGGCGGCCACGAACAAGCAAACGAAGTGTGGGGAGACCCCCACACGATGAACCGACGATATTGTAGCCATCGCAGGAAGTCGGTGGATGGAGGTGGCACAAGAACGCTCGTCATGGCGTTCTTTGGGGGAGGCCTAAGTTCAGCAGTGGACTTCTAAGGGCTGACATGATGATGATGAAAAGAAAACCGCTCATAGAATGGAACAGCGTAATAGTAAGTGCAGCGTCACCTCTAGTAGTTCAAAGCTCCATGTTTTAGTTACGTACTTATAATGACGGTGACGGCGACATTCTGTGTTAGTTTTTATATCTCATCACAACGATGGCGCTTACAAGTTTGAGAATCGAAAACTAATTATCATCATTTTCAGTATACGCCCGCTGATTATAGACCTCTTTTCTTTGTGGATGCCACTTTTCTCGGTCCAGAGCCAGATATTTTAGAACACGATATTTTTCAAATCATCGACGTTTCGTATTTTAAGTCAAAATTGGGACCTAATTTCAACCTCGAAGCAGGAGTTGAACTTGCGACCTTGATATTACCAATCCATCTAAGCTATCTGTGGATCTAAATGTCTTATGATGAAGCTATACCGAAGGCTGTACTTTCTTTGTATGAGATGAAATCTCAAATGAATAAAATCCGAGTTAAATTATATTACTAATAGATCGCTTTTAGCTATTAGACCGCCCATTGTATCTAACACGTTATCGCGTTTTTATTAAGTCACTTTCTTTTTTGTCTGTCTGTCGTTCCGGGTGGAATCATGCAACTCAAATTTCGAGAACTTCCAATTAGCTATCCGGCTGAAATTTTCAGGGTTGCTCACAAATCGATGACAAAATATTAAAAAAATTTTTTTTTTTTAGATTACTTTTAAATCTACGTTTGTTACTTGTTACTGTATAGTTCTTTCTCCGTATCGTATCCGTATTTGTTTCGTATCGTATAGTGGAAAGTATTCCATGCGGGTGAAGCCGCGGGTCAATTAACTATAATTGCAAATTATAAAAAGCTAGTCTAGGTTATACGTAATACCTTTTAAAAAAATAAAAAGACGATGACAAACGGATTTATGAATTAAAGATTGCACCAGCTTTTCATCCGTTTCTTTCGCATTTCATACATACCACCAATTTAAAAAAAATATGTAGGTATTGTCCCAAATCGGTTCAGACAGAAGAGATATATAAACAATACATAAGTCCAAAAACTAAAAACTATTTTTTACCCGGTCGGGTAAAAAATAGCCTATGATAATCTTGCGATGAAGACGAATCGATTGATACCTTGCTTGTCGAAATCGGACCAATAGTGGCGACGCTATGGTGGAACATCCACATACCTACATACATAAATACAAACATAGACTGTTAAACTCATTACCCTTCCCTTGCTTCGCCGTAGTCGGAGCACATTGAAAATCAGTTCCTTTTCAACCGACTTCAAGAGGAGGTTCTTTATTCGACCCGTATGTTTTTTTTTGTATGTATGTTACGCGATATCTCCGGCAATTAAAGATCAATTTTAAAAATAATAATAATAGGGTATGCCTCAAGGGTAGATCCATTTAAATTTCATGAAAATATTCCACCTCTAAGTGTGGAAAATTAGGAGATGACTTAATTTTATGAACCCACTTTATGACGCGATGTCTCCGTCAAATGTGGGTCGATTTTATATTCGTGGTTCTTATTTATATTATAGGATATGCTTTTGGTATGGTCCCGTGTATATAATTTGGTTGAAAACTGATGAAAACCTTCGGAGATACAAAAGAACTCCTCAATGGATAACAGCAAGTCACTTGCGATTGCTGTAATCGCATGTTCATGTATTGTTCACGCCACTAAAAGTAGGGAAATAAAATAAACTTTAAAAAAAGTAAAAACCGACTTCTAAATGAATAAAATAATCATATATGGAAAACAGTTAAGGAAGTAGGTGCCCAATTTTCTTAAATCTAACCAAATCTACGGTACAGACTTCCTTAACTGTTTACCACATATGATTATTTTATTCATTTTGAAGTCGGTTTTTACTTTTTTTTTAAGGTTTTTCTTTAATGATAACAGGTAGAAGGAAGATAAAAAGAGGCAAACCTAGAAAGATGTTTACAGATCAGATGACAAATATCATGTCGATTAGGAAAGTCACAGCATTGACTGAAGGAACGCCGGAAATCACTCCACCGAAAGCTGGGGTAGACTAGAACAAGTACTTGCTACAAATCGACCCGTGCCGGGCCCGTAAACACGAATGATGTTATGTGTATGAAACGTCGTGCATCTCAAGCGCGTGTCAATTAGACAACTAGTTATTTTCAGTTTGCTAATACAGCAGGTTGCGTTTCTGATTATTTATGACATCATCACATTATAATATCAGTATAACGGGACTTTCAGTGGGAAACGAAATCGAGACTGGTGTTATGCTTAGTTTGTTTACTCAAACTTGTGTTTCTTCAAGTGATTAACCATTTGGTGTTCGTTAACGTGCAGTGTAGGCAAATTACACAAACGTGGGAAAACGTGCCATTTCGTGTTCTCTGCGGAAGACCCTAGGATGCTTCAGTAAAGCTCCACCACTTTCCCTAATCGTGACTTGACTAATTGACTACCTCACTGGCTTGTACTCAATATTTTGACTATTTGTTGAAAAAAACATACAACTTGTAATGTCGTATTACTTGATGTTTTGACACTGGCTAAATAAACTAGTAGAGCGGAGCCAAAAAAATAATATACTTTATACCCTAGGTCTACATTTCGGCACTAAATCCGTGAGCCGTAGCCGGTATATCATACATGATTACTTACCATCAATAGCTTGGGGACGTCCATTGCTAACATTGGCCTCTTCGAGAACCCCACAACGAGCGTTTGCTGGCCAAAGCATCCAGCGGCTCCCGCGACTCTCACCAGGTCGCCGGCCACCGGTGACTGACAGACAACGCACAGCCTAAACCGGTGGACCTAGAGATTTGAAATTTGGCTACGCTAGGGGTGCACTAATGAGGGTTATTTTGTAATTTCAACCATAAGGGGTGAAGGGGGTAGAAAAGTTTGAACGCGGACAAAACTACGGGGCGCAGCTACAGTCTATATAAATTAATAGTCTACATTTTAAATTAATGGTTTAAGGCCAGGCTCCAAGGTTACATTTTCCCACTCACAACACCCCTGCCACCTCCCCTACACTCTGCCACCCGCTACCCGCAATAAGCACTGAAGTGCATGCGTAACAAGGTCGAATATCGCGAGCGGTGTTTGAACACACAATTTAGCTCGGAACTAAATGACGTATATCTCAAAAGTTATTTATTTCATTGGCAGGCTAATAATTTAGTTAGGTAAATTTTGTCTAAGCATTAGATAATAAACTATATTTTCTTGCTGTGAGATTTATTTTAGAATAGAAAAATGTAAATATTATCAAAAATAATATTTTTGATAAGAAAATGTATCGAATGAAATTCTGTTAATCATGGTTTTGTCTTAGAGAGATAAAGATCTCTAAAACATATATGTTATGTTTCACATTTATCAGGTTTGCGGTTGACCCAGCATATTTATGTAAAAAAAACCCTGAAAAAGCAGACCTTGGTCTTAAACAAGACATAAGTTCAAAAACTAAAACATTGAGTAAAAAATAGCCTATGACACTCTTGCGATGAAGACGAATCGATTGACACCTCGCTTGTCAAAATAGGATCAAGTTTTTAGTTTGAAAACATAACCCTTCCTTTGTTTAGTCGTAGTCGGGTAAAAAATATAGCCCTTGACACTCCATACGTGTGGCCCAATTACAGAACTTGGCTACAATCGGATTATCACTTTTTTCATAGCAAATTCGACTCTATCGCAAGGCATTAGTGGTTGCGATATTGAGAATTCGATTGAAGCCAAGTTATGTAATACGGCCACTGAAGACAAATCTATTGATACCTCGCTTGTCAAAATAGGGGCGACGCTATGGGGTAACATCCACATACCCACATACATAGATAGATACATACTTACATACATACATAGACTGTAAAACTCATTACCCTTCTCTTGCTTCGCCGTAGTCGAGTAAAAATGCTTTCAATCGTTAGACATAGACATATCTTTATAACCAACCGTGACTGACGGGTAACGACGTGCCCTCCGAACCACGGACCGATCGCAAAACTGCACATAATTATATTGTAGTAGTAGAAGATATTACCACTCCACCAATCTCGAATGAAAATGACCAAAACATAACTAAATAATTTAAAGTAAAGAACTATTCGTAAAAATAGTTACTATCGTAAAAAAACTTCTAAAACACAGCTGTCCCCTCCTAGCCAATAAACAACTAAATAACACGTCTTCCTTTTAAAATTTCCTTAAAAATCAATCTCCGACATTCCACACCCTGTATGTTGTGGTTGGCGCCAATGATTCATGGGCCGCGTCGGCCAATCACGGCGGGTTCTATATCCAAACGCGCTAATGGAAGGCGACCTTACAGAGGCGCCTGCGCATCTATTCTGTTTTGGGTTGCCATGTAGGTGTAAAATGCCGTTTCAGTGGTAAATACTGATTAGAATTTGTGGAAAAATATTACGTAGAAGATTATATAATCAAATAAGATTCAAATATTGAAACAAAGATGTTGTCATCAATATCAATATATAATACTAGCTTTCCCGCCCGCGACTTCGTACGCGCGGACTACTGTTTATCGCGAAAAAAGCATCCTATGTTCTTCTAGGTTATTAAAAACCAATGCAAAAGTAGCAACAATGCTCTTGATGTTTTTTGAAAGACTTGTTTTTAATTTCCATGGCAACCGTTCCTTACAGTGAGTAATCAACATCTCAACCACGGAACGGATTTTAATGCGGTTTTCAACATCAGTTACATAATTTTTCACGGAAGGTATATAATACGAGTATGCAAGACCTGAACGTAACGAGGGGCGAGCCACAGACACCCCCCAAAAGCGGGGTGAATTAAAGCCAATTATGCGAGAACTTCACAAAATCAAAAAGTATTACGTACCGATATACCCTCAAAGATAAAAAGCCAAATATATTTATTTTAATTAAAATAAACTATGGCATATTCTATAATAACTGCTGGCAACACCGAAAGAAAGCACTCCGCCGCCCAAAGAAAAATTTATGGCTCGTTTAAAATGTTTTCGTTCTTAATTTCAGTTAGATTAACTGCGCGGACGCATTTCGGCGCCTTTTACATCCTAACATACACATGCCCATTAACGACTCTGTGACTAAAACGTCCAGCCGACCGAGACCTACCATTTGACTGGAAATTCTGAATGTATGCAGCGATGGAAATAAATAGGAAGGTCTTCGATAAACGGTTGTGACTTAAAAAGTCCAGTGGAGAAAGATCTGTCGTGTTTCTGGAGTCCTCTATTGAAAGTTGAAAGTTTCTGTGAAATGAGAAGGACGGGGAAGGTCCTGGGTAGAATGGATATGAGATTACAACTGGTGTACATTTTAAGTGCGTAAGGTATGTTAATAAATGCGGGATTTATTTTAATTGGGTGGAAGCGGGAAATGAAAGGGAATGTTTTTGAACTGTGAACTTCAATTTGGATGTTTTGATGTGGGCGTTCCTTTTTTTAGTTGCTATTTGAGTGGTTGCTAAATTGAGATGTGGTTGTGGAATGTTTGGTTGTGTGATAGTTTCTTAACAAGACATAAGTCCAAAAACTAAAAAATAGGCTATGACACTCTTGGGATGAAAACGAATCGATTTATACCTAGTTTGACATAATCGGATCAAGTTTTTAGTTTGAACACATAACCCTTCCTTTGCCTTGCCGTAGTCGGGTAAAAAATATAGCCTATGACACTTTATAAGCTGAAGAAGAATCGATTGACACCTCGCATGTCAAAATTGGACCAACAGAGGCGATGCTATGGTGGAACATCCACATATGTACTCATGTAAAAATACACATACATATATAATATACATACATATATACATTCATACATAGACTGTTAAACTCATTACCCTTCCCTTTCTTCGCCGTAGACGGGTAAACACACATGTCTCAGGGTGACGAGCGCGTGCAGCGCAGTGACGCGCAAGATTTTACAACTGAAGTTCTAGGTGGCACTGCAATTGTTATGGGCAGGCGTGACGCTTCCCATCAGGCGAGCGACCTGCTCGACTCGTCGCTCAAAGGAATAAAATAAAATTGGCATCCTTTAAAATATTTTACATGCTGTGAAAACCGCAAATCAGGCTTAAAGAGCACGTGAGAAACTTTCTTGCACGACCAGTCTCTTGATTCAGCTACTAAACCGCAACGTGATCGCTGCGCGATCGTTACCTTTCGGTGTGGCCATACATTAAAAACATTGGGGAAGTGAGGGAAGGTGGGAGAAAGTAAGGGGAGGGTAGTGGGAAGTGAACGAATGGTGGGGTAGCTGATGTGATCGAGATGGTTCTTAGCTAAAATGGGGAGGAGAGGGGGAGAGGATCGTAGCTCCTAAACGAATGGACCAATTTTGATGCTGTTTTTTCTGTTGGAAAGCTGATGTGATCGGGATTGTTCTTAGCTATGATAGGGGTGAGGGGGAGGACGGGGTGAGGATTCTAGCTCCCAAACGAATGGACCAATTCTGATGCAGTTTTTATGTTTAAAAGCTGATATGATCGAGATGATTCTTATCTATAAATGGAGGAGTTATGTATTTTTTAATTTGGTCTTATTATAATAATTAAGCTAATAATTTATTTAACAGAAATATTAAATAGAAAAAATAACGACGCGGAACACCTGGCAGATGTGTAAACATCGAATATGGCCCAGCTGAGGCGGAAAGAGCCGACGGGCCACGAGTCGGCGTTACCGCCGCACCGCTCCATTAGATATTTACACTTCAAAAACCCATTACATTTACTGATAGTGAAACAAAATACATTAATAAATTAAATTAATACAATAAAATAAATTGATGCGTTAAAATACAAACATTGAACACACTTTGTACAAGATAGACAAGGTAGGTAGGTTAATTTCGTTGACAACGGGCCCCAAACTATTTTAATAAATGTTGACCGTATTGCCATGAATAAATCAATTTACCACTACTCTCTAGTCAATAAATCACAGCGCATTATGCTACAAATGTTACTGTTAACTAACAGGTGTCGAAAACATAACATTTAAGCCACATAAGTCCGTCTGTCTGTCCGAGGCGTGACGACCAAAATATTACGTACTATGGTAAAGTGAGCAGTATGGATGCTTTAGACAAGAAAAACAGTATGGAAACATGGTTGTTTTTTAAATATACTGCACGTAGTAACTTACAAAACATTTTAGTACAAAAGGAGCAGATCTTTTAATTTTATTTATTGTAGTAATATTTAGAAGAACTCTTGCATGTGAACTCCTCTGGGTAAATTAGCTTTGTATTGTCAGGAAGTCGTTCTGCCATTTCTGTTTATTATTTATTCTGAATTTCTGTGCAAGCGTTGGGTTCAGCGTTGGGAAAAAACTGTTGTTTACAGATCAAAACATCGTTGTTATTAACATATTTTTTTAATAAACATTTTTTAAACTCTTTGTTAGATCTGTCGAGAACGGCGCGGCGCTATATGAATTGTACTAAGAAATAAAACTTGTAAACAACGCCACAGATGGACGGAACCAATTATTGTTTTTTCATGAACGGTTTTATTTAGCTTGCCCAGTTTGTTTTTTTGGCTCAAATTTTAATTAAGTCAAGTTATTATGTTTATTTTTCATAAGAGCAGCATATCTATTGTTCTGAGATTATTTTATTTCCTTTTGTTGTAGTTACATAAATAACTGAAAAAATACGTTGTTTTTAAATGTTTTTATATAACCCTAAAATTACCGATTGACACAATAACTCGGAAATGTACTCGCTGATGGCCAAAGTTACTAAATGAAATTAACAGCACCGGTTACATTGTTTTTTTAGTCTGGTCTGGGGTAATACCTGCATGAGTGGCTACGACAAGTGTTTAGTTTACATTCTAGTCTTTTGGCGTGATGCTTGTCCTTTTACCAAGCCCTAGTAAAATTAACTTTATTATGTAATGTCAAGTAATTATTATGAAAGAAGGCAACAATGTTTTTATGTATGTTTAAATGGTGTTTTAATCAATCAGGTGTGTTTTATTTTCCAGTGTTTTAAACATAGGATACATGTCGATATATTTGTAAATGACGATAAAAAAACAACTAAAAAAATACAACAAATAAACAACTAAAAAACTAAACTATTTTTTGTTTTTTTTTTGTTTTTGTTTTGATAACTGTTTTTTTTTAAACTGTTTTGATAACTTTATACGGGACTAATAAATACAGACTACTCGAGAACCTCGTTTTTTTTGGAAGTCGATTAAAATGTAAATTATATCACATTTTAATCTTTTCAATCTCAAGAAACTATTAAACCCGGTTGAAACATATTTTCAACTCACCGATAGTAAGCTCCATAAAGTTGCATCATGTGTATGAACTTAGGCTACTGCACCTATAATTCTATATCCAGCTTATGTTTCGACAATACAACAGTGAGACATCAAATTTATTTCGTTTTAATGCACGCAAATAAAATTTTAAATGCAGTTACAGATTCAAGCGCGGCCCTTTTTATGTCGCTCAATGGGTTCAGTCAGGCGCGGGTCGCCATTGTAGTGCAGAGGGTTCGGTAGATTATCGAGTTAAATAATTTGGAAGTACATTTTACAGGTAGCTTTCAACCGTTTAGTAGTAGATAGACAGAGTTAAGTCGCATTTATAGTATTAGTATGGATATGGATTTTAATCTACACTAATATTACTTTAAAGCTCAAAAAACACGCCTGCCCTGCCAAAAAATAACATATGCTAATAAATTATATATTCCAATAAATTATATAATGTGCTTATCAAGGCCTTCAATTTGATACCCATATTGTAAAATTCTAAAATAAAATATATTTGTCGTGTTTGAAAATGAAGTCGTACCGAAGCCATAAATAATTTACAAAATAATGATATAGCCTATGTTACCCGGGCGGATGTAAGGATTCTAACGATACCCCATACGTCTAAATCTGTTTAGGCATTTTAAAGTTATGGTCGAACAAAGAAACTCATATATATATACAAACATACATGAATCCTAAAAACATTACAATCCTTTTTTTGGGCAGTCGTGTAATAAAGTGGAAAGATAAACTCAAAAAATAAAGAACCGATTTTAAAAATTGTTACATATATATAAAGTTACATTATCAGCGAGTAACATGGGCAGAATATCATTTTTCAAAAAATTTGAGATCCCTTCGAAAATTGCAAAAATGTACCCAAGTATCAAAAATACAGAACAGAATAATTGCCATGGAAACGAAATAATAAAAGTCTGTCAAGTATGTGAGTAATAATGCAGTTGTCTATGGTCAAAAAACACCACGATCGTTGCTGCCAAAGATTTTGAATTACACTTAATGTCTTTTTTGTTATAGAAGTTAAGACGGATATAAAAATGCTAAAAGTAAGAAAAACGCCGCGGTGTGAGCGCTACCCGTGCGAAGCCGGAGCGAGTCACTAATATAGTACTATATCCTAGTTTGGGGCTAGGTAAATTGGTGTGGAACTGTCCCGAATATATTATTATTATATTATACCTACACAATTTTTACCACCTAATAAATTATAATAAAGTTTGGATTTCAGTGACTTATAGCTTATGTAGTCGGTTTACTAAGACTTAGAAACCAAGGATACCGGGTTGGTTCGGTCCTAGGCTCCGCACCAATGACTTTTCTAAGTTATGTGCGGTTTTTCATCGCTCCGTGCTTCGAAAGGGCAAGTTCAGCCGGGACCGACAGCTTGGTCCCGGCTGTTATTGATTAATAGCAGTCGTTAAGCCATGTCAGAGGCCCTCGGGCGGCCTGACAAACTCTGACACTAAACGCCAGCACAATCTCATACGAAAAACAAGCAAAGCAAGTGACTCTTTAGTCACTTGCTTTGCTTGTTTTTCGTATGAGATTACTTGATTTACTTGTATATCGTACTTGGGATGGGACTATTCATTTGTTCACTCAATCTCTTATTTTAAATGATTATCCTGAAAGTTTTTCAAACCGTCAAACAAAATAAATTAATATTTATTTATTTTAAATAAATCAAATCAAAAGTTTATTTATTTTCCTCACAAATGATTATACACAGTAATTGCGATCAGACAGGAGTAACAAAATAAACCAAGCTTTGTGAGGAGCTGGTGCCTGAAATAGGTTTAAAAAACCTGTAGTACACCACCAATTAACTATACGTACCTGAAAACAATTCAAACACACTCCACAAAAACGTATAAAAAACAACGATTGTCACAGCAAACAACTCACCGCTGTCACAGCACTCGCAGCACAAGTCCGCTCGGCGTTCGAGCAATTTCGACAAAATTATTAGTACATTTGGCGAGTGTACTCAAAAATTAGATTAGCGAGGAACGCTTGGCACGGGATCAAAGCACATACGTATGTTTTATTAGAGCTTGTCGCTGGGTTTGCTTGTGTTCGTTAAGTGCAGTATCTAATGTTTTTTTTTGTTAAATTCGTAAATTGTTATTGCATGTGTACTTTACAAATAAAGGAACGGAGAACGCTACGCTCCTAGAAATTATAGTTGTAGTGTTTCCACTGGTGGGATTTCTCTTAGGGAGGGAGGTAGAGAGGGAGAGAGAGAAAGCGAGAGTATCATCCATCCAATCGGTTACGGTTTGTAGATGTTCTTTGCCATGACAGTTTCTGCAATGTTTTTCCACTTTCGCAATTTAAGTCACCGAGGTTCGAACTACATTGACCTTAAAAACTTAGTACCACACTTTAAGTGTCGGTCTGTTCGCACATCACGTTAAAATTTCTGGACCGATTGCTATGCATTTTTTTTTGGATAGCTTACGTTTTGACTTAATAACTGATGTACTTGGTATCTCAATCCCACGAGTAGGAGCAATTAAATTAATACCAATATATAAAAATGAATCGTTGTCTGTTTGTATGTTTGGGGAGCTTTCACGCCATAACGGCTGGACGGATTTTGATGAAATATGGAATGAAGATAGCTTATACCCTGGAGTAAAACATAGGAAACTTTTATCCCGGAAAATTGACGGGGAGTTTCAACGGGAAAACTAGAAAATGTTAAGAAGAACTAGAAATGAAACAAGTCAGTCAAAAAACATCAAAAGCATACATATATATATACTTTTGCATTGGTCTTTAACATAGAAGAAGATAGGATGCTCTTTTTCGCGATAAACAGTAGTCTGCGCGGACGAAGTCGCGGGCGGGAAAGCTAGTATTATATATTGATGAAGTGTGGTACTTAACGTACCACACAAATAATGTGGGTCTAGTAGTTTTATATAAAACTACTGGAACGACTGCGATGCGATGTTCACTGTTGCATAACTTGGGTTTTGACTTAAAAACTGGTGTACTGGGTATCTCAATCCGATAAGGAGCCAAGCAATTTAATAAAAAGTCTATTAATTTTAAAAGTGTGGTACTAAGTGTGTAGATGTCACCAGCTCATGAAACACAAGTTATCGTTCACTCAGCCACTTAAAATACGCTTAATAATTTGCATTAGACTTCAAGTTTCAGACAAAGATGCCAAAATAAAACTCCACCAAAGTTGGTTCGCCGCGGAACTCCAAACTGTACATTTACATAGCGGAGGCGGGTGAGTCGGGGTAATCCCGATAAGTAATTCCCTCTGAGTAAGTAATGCGTTGATAAATGAAATTAAATCGCACAAACAAGTGCTGCTTTGCCCCGGGCTCCCCTTTCGTGTGTGGCTCCTGCCAAAATAGAGTAGGGATGGAATGTTTTATTCAGTTCATCGTATTTTATAGCAGCGTTATTTTTGGCGTGATTTTATCGAAGACTACGCAGTAGGTAAATAATGAGGGCCTTAATTTCGTCATTGATAGTAGGTAGCAAGTAATCTTCTTGTTTTTTTTTATTATTGTCTACGCTTTCTTTGTAACGTTTTAGTAAATTATCATCGGCAGTTAAAAAAAATAATTTAAGCAATAAGGACCTCAAACGAATTCTAAGATGTGTAAAGATGTGTGTGTGTGTGTGTGTGTGTGTGTGATGTGTCTTTGTCTCTCCTCATCCTTTAGTAGGCTAAAGGCTTCTCCTGACAGCACTGAACGCTACTGACAGCATTCACTAGGAGAAGTCTACGTCCAGCAGTTGACGAATATAGGCTGGTGTTGATGAAGGGCCTCAAACGATTTAATGACAAAAAAAAAGAAAAATTGTCGGGAATTCCCAAACCCTAGTGATAGTCTAATACTTTATCTTTTAAGTATAATATCAGAAACTAGCTTCGCACTGGTACCGCTCAGACCGCGGCATTTTTCTTAAAGCAAACATACAAAAAATCAAATCTTTCCTCTCTATAATATTAGTGTAGATATAGTTTCAAAGTTGACAAAATATCGACACAACACTTTCTCCTCTCTATCCAAAACTTAGCAAAAAGAACATCGCAACGCGACATGTGCGCGCCAATCTGTCGCTGAAACGCCACTACATCCGAGCACATCTGTCGTCCCTTTCACACCACCCCACTGGTACATACATCCACCTCTATCACACACCCTTTAACCTACCCTATAGTGAAAGAACAACGTAAGTCCCATTCCAAAGACACACTATAAGTTGAAGAACGACGTAAGTCCTTTGATGGTATATGTAACAGACGTCTTTTTTCCACTGAGTTGCAATAGTGAAGGCTGTCGAGACTACTTAGCGATGTAGAGTGATAATAGCATGATTGTGTATTGGATTGCACCGTGGAGTCCGATTCGATTATTCGGTCAAAAAACAATGTATCGAGAGATGGAATTACTTTTGTAAGTAACATTGTAAATATTATTATCGGTGACAGGAACGGGAGATACGAGAACTTGTTTTACATTATAATTGTTTATTGGTATCAATAAACTAGAAGGCTAAGCCGCAGCTCTAGCTCTGTGACGAATCACAGGGCTAGAGATGCGGCTTAGCCCGCGTGGACATTTTCCGGGATGACAAGTAACAATTATCGAAAGTGCTAAAAAAAGACTGCGAACAAACCTACACAGGCAAAAATTTAAGTGAGGAAACCTAAAGATGATTTTCAAATACCTATTCAATGATACCCCACTTAATTTCGTTAGTCAACTTTCGTTTTTTTCTTTTTGACTATATGGCGTCTGGTTGTCGCCATATTGAATTTTGATTATTGTCATGTCTTTAGTAGCACTTGCAAGATTAAAACAAATCCATTGACGTCAAATTAATAATCATCAAAATCGGTCAACGCGTTTGGTCTATACCTAAAGGAACAGACATACAAACATAGGCTGATAAACACATTACCAGGACTTTGCTTTGCGCAGTCTGATAAAAAGAAACCTTGCCTATATCTTTCCTGATGATGCACATTTCCTTCCGCATTTCCTATTTCCATGTAAAATTTCACTAAGATCATTTCAGCCGTTTAGTCGTGAAAAGGTAATAAGCAGACTGAGAGACGGGTATTTTCGCATTTATAATATTAGCGTGAGGGTAAAAACCGGCTAAATATCGAACGAGACGCGACACGAGAGCGTAGGATACGCTCTGCCTCAGGAGTATACCCCCTTTTCCCTTCCGCTGGCACCTGGCGTTTGAGCTAGACCGAATTGTTCGACAACTAAACGTGAGTCCTAATAATATCATTGCATTAAACTTACGAAAACATGTTCACTAAAATAAACATTTATGACTTTGGTAAATTCATCTGCCGGCTAGGCTCTTATTGATAAAATCTCAATCTGAATTTGAACAACGACAACATAATAATCCAAACAGCTTGACCACAATGGCCGTTTTCAAAACGAGTGTAATTCAGTGGGCACATCAGCGCAGCGGGGGGTACAGTCAATAAGGGGGAGCTTTTGACTGTAAGTAGGTACACTACTGTACAAAATGATGTATTATTGTACTCAATTACAAGTTACGATAGGCGTTGATGTTCTTTTTTGCCCAATTACGGCGAAGCAAGGGAAGGGTAATGAGTTTAACAGTCTATGTATATGTATGTTTGTTTTTGGATGTTCCACATACAAGCATCGCCGCGTTTGGTCCGATTTTGACAAGCGAAGTATCAATCGATTCGTCTTCATGTATAGTATCATATGCTATTGTTGAGGATCTTTTGCTTTCAGACCAGTGACACAATAAACCGTATCGGCATGTAGTAGTGCGCAATGAGTATATAAAATGCAGCCAACATAACGACAGCCATTATGTGGGTACAACAGCACTGCGGGGCGTCGATAAAATTGACCCTATTTCTTTCTTTCAATTCAATCTGCTGATGTGCGGAGAGACGTGCAGATTGTTTTATTGCCATTATTGTGTTTTAATTAAATAAAGTATACATACATCATATAATTTAAGTTAGTACTACTTGAAAATAGTTGCTTAAGTTCTATAACTACCTGCTGTCTATCTACCAAAACCTACCTTTCAAATTCCATGAAATCTGCATGATACACAAAATCTGGATCATCATCAGCCCGAATTCTTCCACTGCTGGGCGTAGGCCTCTCCCTATGAACGCCACTGAAATCGATCTTCGGCTCTCCTCATTCAGACGCTGCCAGCCGCCTTTTGCAAGTCGTCACTCCACCTGGCCGGCAGGCCATACACTACGTTTGCCTAAACGCGGTCTCCACTCTAGAACTTGTTTACCCCAACGGTTGTCGGTTCATCGAGCTATGTGACGGGCCCATTGCCACTTCAGCTTGCTAATTCTTTAAGTTCTCTTGCGGATCTCATCTTTTCGACTTCTGTCGTTTAGAGAAACTCCGAGCATAGCTCTCTCCATAGCTCGCTGAGCGACAATCCGTGTAACAGAACTGTTTTTTGGGGTTAAAGCAGTTTCTAATTTTACACCAGCCCACGTCCAGAACAGCTTTCGGCACCGCCCGCCCCTGCAATCGCATCCAAGATCTCAAAGGGGCCTCCAACATCCTTTAAGTGCCGTGCGAACCGCCAGGTGTTCTTCACGCGGTGTACA
The DNA here is from genome assembly GCA_946251855.1 of Alsophila aescularia. NCBI lineage: Eukaryota > Metazoa > Arthropoda > Insecta > Lepidoptera > Geometridae > Alsophila > Alsophila aescularia. The sequence goes on from OX276384.1 coordinate 27,313,926, forward strand.
GTGCAACTGGCTAGCTTGGGTGCGAGTAATAAATAGCTGTGTTCCGTAATAACATCAATAGTGATCCGTACATTGCGTTTTTTATTTTATTTACGGATCCGCAAGTTGAGTGGTAGTGGGCACGCGAAACCAATTAACGTTGGGGAAGAAAGGTTCTCGAATGGCAACCGGAATACGAAGCGCAGAAGAAGGCTACTCACGAGGTAGCACCGAAGACCTAGGCCCCAATTCTGTTAGCTATTGACAAAAAGCTTTGCTACTGCGATACATCTGCAATTGGACTGTCTGTAGCGTTAAATTTGCTTTCTGCTAAATCAAGTACACTATCGCAATTTTATAGCAACAGTAACGCAGTAGCACGGATATTATTCAGCTTTCGAAAATCCCTTGAGTGTCGCCACTGAAATAAAATTGATAATCTCTATCAATCAAGCATCAGCATCAAAACATCATTAACGTAGTTTTCTAAGTTTTTCTAGTTAAAATCTATGAGCTATCGGCCCGCGATCGAGCCTAAATAGCTAGTCAATAGCGAGCAGACTACGAAAACTGACAAATCGGCGATGCAATGAACTTGCGTTATCACGGTTCAATAGCAGACTTGGGGCCTTGGTGAGAGTCGCGGGGAGCCACTGGATGCAACCGCTCGTTGTGGCGTTCTATGGGGAACGCCTATGTTCAGCAGTGGACGTCTTCTGGCTGATGATGACGGTGATGAAGTTGATTCTACTCACTTATCTAGGATACAAAATATCAATGAACGTCTTTGGGGTGTTTCATCATGACCTCTGTTTGATATTGAAAACAACGGTATACCTTGAGCTATGAGTGCTGAGTAAGGCACACATTATATGAGTAGTATTTTTAAAAGCAATAGTTTATCAGTAAGATACAATACATTAATAAAACCGCTAAAAAAGTCACGAATAAGAAGATCGGATATACTCCGTTTTATTTACATATTTTTAAAATGAATTTCACTCGCGTTAGTTTTCAAAATCAAAAAGATACAATACAACATAATAGTAATTGTCGACTATGGCTAATTTATGTTTTTTTTATTTCCCTTCCGAAAATAGATGGGGGTGTAACCTCTCATAATGTGTGTATCTATCTTGGCACCGTAGCTCCCAATCGAATACATCGATTTTGATGCGTTTTTTTGTTTGAAAGCTGATGTGATCGAGATGGTTCTTAGCTATAATTTCTGTGACGGGGGTATTTACATTTTTAAGTGAAATTTTGCCACGTCTCAAACTATCGCAACCGAGAAATCAAGCAATCAGCCTGAAAACCATTCCTAACTAACACAGAAACAAAATTTTTGGGAAACATAAAAGGTTTACCTGTGCATTTGGCTCTGCCCGGGTCATCATTTCTCTGAGTTAAAAGTATCCTATTTGTGTATTGCAGGACCTAAAGTACCAATATACCAAATTAGATCAAAATTAGTTCAGCAGTCAAATACGTAGATATTTATCAATTGCTCGGCTTCTCCTTGTCTCATGCTTTGAGAAATTAAGATGCAAAGTACGAAAGATTGTCAAAGTCAAATCTTAGCTAAGCTAGCCATCAGTGAAAACCGCATTTCAATAGTTTTTACGGCTCGACAACGCAACTAACACCGTTTTTTTTTTGCAGATTTTTTATTAGTTGCATACTGCTTTATTATAGGTATTATAGATGTCCTTCAGATCATCGCAGCCAGGATAAGCGGTAGGCCTGCAAACCTGCCAGCCGTGAGAGGAGTCACACTTGCCCCGCAACCAATTGGGGGCGAAACTGCTGTTGTGATTCAAGAATTGTGAATTAAGACTGTGAGGTTTAATCAGCTGGGCTGTTGTTAGTTTTCATTTGGGGTGAAAGTGTTTATTATTCATGTTCGAGTGCAGGCAAGTGGCGAATTTGGCAAGTGAACATTATGATTAAAAATATTGATTGCTAAAACATCGACCTTCACACGTCTTAGGAGTAACGTTTCTTAGGAGTGGATTTCTGTAATTCGTATGTAGTTTCGGGTACCTTGGGACCATAGACCCTGTAGTTTTTTTTTCGTTTTCCTCCGTATTGATTTGCAAGTTGAACGGAAGTACGGTAACAGTAAGACTCACGAGTAATTTTATAGGATTGCAGAAAACTAAAGATCTTTCTGGTTCAAAATGATGATAAGTTCTTTCTAATGGTATAATATATATATTTGACGTACCATTGATGATATCTCTTAATAATCTATCTAGGGTTTACGTATAGGGTTAATCAAAGCTTTTATCGTTATTTTCCTAACGTGAATGGTTACAAACCATGTATGCCTTCATGGTGCTATCATAATTCTAGTAGTTCAAGTAGATAGCTTTTAGATAGTTGATCAAAGTTTGCTTAGAGATGGAATACATCGCCTGATACTGTTTATGGGGGTTTATGTTATTATTTACTCGCTACAGATTTACTTTCTCTAACCTCTGGAAATTAGCGCATGTGCTAATCCAGAATATTGTAACCTTTTTTGTATATTCCATTTCATTAATTAAACCGTAAGGTAAAGTAAGATGGTTGAGTCAGCAACAAGCAACCATAGGATTCCATCGATTACCTACCACATCTCCACCCAACTTCCATAAATTTGAAGTGTTCGATTTATTTTTGCTTATTTTAACGCAAATTGACCATGATCCCTGTTCATTTTAACAAAGAGCCAGTTCACTATACAGTGAGTAGCCCAGTGGCACAACATCTCAGCACGCCCGGCGCGGCCTCCCTCCGCTCGCAGCGGGCGGTGCAGCGGGATAGAGATGTCGTGGCGAGACGGAGCGTGCTAATGGTATGTTGTGGAGATTTGTTTAATTTATTTAGTTAGGATCAGTGGGCTAAATTAATCAATAATTTTGAATTGAAACAAAATTTTTATTGAGTTGTTTCATTGTTAATATTATATTGATGTCGTCGCCAAAAATTAAAATTGATTCGGATGGATGCTTGGATCCGGAAAGTGATCTTTTTACCAGACTGCGCAACGCAAAGGATAGTAATTTGTTTATCGGACTATGTATGTATGTTCCTTTGTGGAGCTTTAGAGACCAAACGCGTAGGCCGATTTTGATGATTCTTAGGTACGTCAATCGATTTGTCTTAATCTTGCGAGTGTCACTAAAGACAGTAATCAAAATGCAATATGGCGACAACCAGACACCATATTGTGAAAAATAAGAAAATGAAAGTCGACGAAATATGTTATGTGAATCATTGAACATGTAATCATCTTTAGGTTTCTCTTATCATTTTTCATTTGGAATGACCATTTAAGATCTTACGATTAGGTAAAAGTTGGTTAGCAATCATTCTCATTTAATTTTTGCCTCTTTTTAGTTTTGTGAACAGTCGGATTTTTTAGCAATTCCGATTATGTCTTGTTACTATAATTTAATGGCTTCACTTTTTTTTATTCAGATAGACAAGCGATTGTCAGCGAGCTCACCTGATGAATTCCGCCGAAGATGGATAATATATTAGGGGAGTATTTAGCTGCACATGCGACGAGCAGATCGCTTATCTGATGGTAAGCGCCACCCCTGCTCTTAACGAAGGCAATGCCACAGTGAACTTTAGATAGCAAAACATTGCGTGGAACTGCACAGCGCACGCCACCCTGAGACATTACATATTGTTTTTTAAGACTCATGCCCACGGAAACACTCTTCAAACTGGAACACAGTAATCATCATCATCATCATCATCATCAGTCTATACTTGTCCACTGCTGGACGTTGGCCTCTCCTAATGCACGCCACTGAGCTCAGTCTACAGCTCTCTGCATCCATTTGCTGCCAGCCGCCGCCCACAGGTCGTCACTCCACCTGGCCACAGGGCGTCCTACACTACGTTTGTCTAAACAAGGTCTCCACTTGAGAAGTCGTCTACCCCCACGGTTCTTCGGGAAATGTGACCAGCCCACTGCCACTTCATCTTGCTTATCCTTAGAATTATGTCGGTAACTTTGGTTCTCTGTCGGATCACTTAATTTCGAATTTTGACCTTCAGAGAAATTCCAAGCATAGCTCTCTCTCCATAGCTCCCTGAGCGACCTCACCGTGAGTCCACGTTCCGGCTCCGTAGGTCATGACTGGTAGGACGATTGAAGACTCTTGTCGTCAGACACTGGTATGGACGACGAGAAGACTTGGCGAAGCTTGTCGAATGCTGCCCAACCCAGCTGAATTCTTTTATTGCTTTCCTTCTCAAAGTTTTTCTTACCCAATTGCAATATTTGCCAAAAGTATTGGACAACGTCTAGAGGTAAATCATTGACTGCAATCGGTTCCTTGTCAATAAAATCGTTAAACATGATCTTGGTCTTATCTATATTCATTCCGAGACTGGTGCGTTGAGAAACATCACCATACTTTGCAACTCTTACAGCGACGAACACAGTAAAGGCGAACGTTTACACACTACTGCTTGCCGGTTGAATATCTGGCAAAGGTGTGGCTCACAAAGCTTAACTGAGTCCTCTGCTAGAGTGTCGTGTGCCACAAATGTGATTTCTATGTATCCACCAGGGATGTATGTTTGTCCCCAATGACGTCTGTCTGTCATACCGCTATGATATAGTTAATGTTAGGGTCGGGGATCGATGTCAGATGTTATGAGTTCGTTTCGGTTAATATTAATTTGGAATTTTTGTTATATTATTCGAGACAGAAAGCTTTGTATCAGAAAGCTCTCCATGATTTTCGCCGATTTTTACACGACAGCCCAAAAAAAGGAGTGTAATGTTTTTAGGATTCATGTATGTTTTTATGTATGTAAGTTTATTTATTCCACCATAACTTCTAAATGCCTGAACAGATATATTATGGGGTATCGTTAGAATCCTTATATCCCTCCGAGTAACATAGGCTATTTTTTTGTTGTTGAATATCCATACTTATATATAAATGTGAAACGTTGTCTGTTTGTTTGTTTGGGGCACTTTCACGCGATAACGGCTGAACGGATACTGATGAAATTTAGAATGGAGATAGCTTATACCCTGGAATAAAACATAGGATACTTTTTATCCCGGTAAATTTTAAGTTGCCACGGGAAAACTGAAAAATGTTATTACTCACTGTAAGGAACGGTTGCCTTCACAGAATGGTCTGTGGTTGCCATGGAAACGACATAACAAGTCTGTCAAAAAACATCAAGAGCATTGGTGCTATACCTACTTTTGCATTGGTTTTTAATATCCTAGAAGAAAACAGGGTGCTTTTTTCGCTATAAACATTAGTCCGCGCGTACGAAGTCGCGGGCGGTAAAACTAGTATTCAATATTTCGGCAGTATGGCTCCATTTTCAAAGGCGAAAAAAAGAAAATTATTTTACAATATGGATATAAAATTGAAAGCAGTGATAAGCACATTCCAGCAGTATATAATTTATTGGCATATGTTCTTTTTTGGCAGGGCAGGCGTGTTTTTTTAGCTTTGAAGCTAGTTAGTGTAAAGCTGAATTGTTTGTTTTAAAGCTTATTCAAGATATCCTAAGACTTTATCTTATTTACTATTTCTGTCATCACACATCTCAAATAAAGTTTACATCATACCCTCTAGGTGGATTCCACCAGAAAATGAGTTCTAACGAACCTATATATTTTATTTTATTTTTTTATTGTAAATTGATGTACAAGTAAAACTAGTAATGATGGGGCGATACTGACAGAGTAAACAGTCAAAACTCCTTATTTTGAAGGTCTATTGAAAAAATCGCATTTGTCGATTACAAGGACGAAGAACAAGAACGAAGCGTTACGCTTCTTCATTTATTATAAGAACTTCTATGGAGTGGAATGCCCTGCCCTCGTCAGTGTTTCCGGTAAAGCATAACCCAGGTGTGTTCAAGTCAAGAGTGAATAGTTAAGCGTGCTACACCTTCGACCGCATCATCGCTTTCCATCAGGTGAGATCGTGGTCAAACGATTGCCTAGACCGTAATAAAAAAAAACTTTGAAACTGCGCGCACTCCTTCAGTATTTCAATATTTTCTACCCTATCTATATAAACGACACGCGGTCGTCCGTCTGCACGTCACAAGGGACACATAGCTGCACGGTAATCGAACCCGCTCCCCGGTGAGTACACAGAAACCGCATTTGTGGCACGCGACCTGTGGGTTTATATTCGGTTATTATTTAATTATAGGTAATCGGACGGGTCGCCGTGAAAATATCAGTGAAGACATTTTTAGTCCAATTCTTAATTTACTTGTAAAAGGACAAAGCGTAGCAATACACAAACTAAGCGGCTGCGTTTATCACAATTAACAAGTAAATCATCGAGGTAAGAGAATTATAATATATAGTACATTACTGCCGCGATCTGTAATGACTGCGTTGCTGGCAGCGATATGATGGTCGAGAGCGTAGCTAAGTTCGAGGCCATCACAGCGCGGTCAGCATTGCAGCCCTTGATGGCCAAGCTGGAAGGCCGAGAACTTAACTAAGCAAAGCTCGAGGCCATCATAGCGTAGCCAGCAGGGCATTCATTGCGGACCAAGACTTGTATAGTGCTTTACTCAAACAATGCGAGGAATTTAAATAAAACCAGCTTAGTATAATAAGAATTTACTCAAACAATGCGACAACAACGAAAACAACAACGACAACGACAAAGACAACAACAATGACTACAACAGAAACAGTAACAGAAATAGAAACAACAAAAACAACAATCACGATCACATCAGCTTTCAAACAAAAAAAAAACATCAAAATCGGTCCATTCGTCTGGGAGCTACAACGCCTCTCTTTTCGCATTTGGGGTTAACGAACCCACGGAATAAATAATAGTGCTACGACAAAAGACGACAATAATCGATTTTCAAAGGAAATGCTGGCCGCAAAACACGACAATAATGAAATTCCATACAACTTTGCTGGCGCCTATTCAAGCAGCGCGGCAAGGTCGACTTTGCCCAAAGAAGGTTGTCGAAATAATGACCACATTACTAGTATTGTTTGAGTAAAGAAAATAACTAAAAAACACGCAGCAAAAAAATATTTCAATATAAGAATAAAGTGATTAACGAGAAAATTAATGTCATTGTAAAAGAAGCGTGGGATCGATATTAATGTTGTATTTTTATTTATTTATTTATCTTACTATTTCTATTTCGAATTATAGAGTTAGTGTAAGAATGTCGTACAAAGCACCCCACGCTTTTTTTATATTAATTTTCTCGTTAATCACTTTATTATTATATTGAAAAATATTTTTTATTTGTTAGTTCGGTTTAATGGTATTAAAGAGTGTTTTTTTTTAATTCATTTTTTGTATTTCGATTTTAATTTAAAATAGTAAGTTTTTTTTAAATAATTTTTTTCATCGTGCTCTGATAAGTGTACAAAATTTTGAATTAATCTAACCATTTAAAGTGGGTAAAAATCGAGTTCAAATATTCCGTTAGATACATACAGGTGAAGCTAATAAAAGCGTGTATCATTTCAAAAATGTATTTCTGGATAATGTACGGATTCTACCGATACATACGAGTATACCAAAATCAAAAGGATTTTAAAAGTTATGGTGGAATAATGAAATGAATAGTGGAATAATGAATACATGAACCCTGAAAACATTACATTTTATTTTTTTGCCTGTTTTGTGCAGTTACGTAATAAGTTATCATGTCTTACATGCTCAGCAAGTTTGCTGGCACCCTTGAGCTTTTTAAACTATCACGAATTGAATTTATGTTTAAAACTAAAACGTTTGTAATCGCGTACAAATTAATATCAAAATACCATTTTGATTACCCTCGACGCGACGTTTCGGCCAAGCTGCACTGAATGCGGGGTCAGCGTCGTGAACGGCGGACGTTTCCAACTACCCCCATTTGGTTTTGTAAATCTTAACAGTTCCAATCGCGACACAATAAACTAACAGTATCGGCAGACACGCCTAAAGATATCTTTCGAACACTTCCCAATAACCGGATTCCACTCAGCAGACAACCTACATCCATCTTCCCGATTAAAATTCCGGCACTTTCTGTTTTTAAGCGTACAACATACAGTTCCCTTGTTCCAAACTTGCAATGTGTCCAAAAACTCATAAAAATCACTCAACCAAACCATCACTTAGGGGAGGTGCGGCTCAAATGGACCCGCGCTAATTAATTACATTACATTTTTTATTCGAGTATGTTTTCATTCGATTTCACAGGACATCGATTCTCGCATATGTCCACTGAGCGCGTTTATTAAATGAGTTGTCGTTGTTAAGTGGCATACGTACCCCTGGCATTTTGGCAGAAATATACAAAACAATCGGTAATCTGATTACCATTCTTATATGATTGAATTTTGCAAGAAGTTAAAGGCTTTTGATCATCGCTAGTCTCAGACCTACAAACCACTGAAGCGGGGATGACTTGTGAACAACTATTATTACGATTTCCATCGTTTCGTGCTTCGGAGGGCACGTTAAGCTGTCGGTCCCGGCTGTTATTGATTAATAGCAGTTAAGTCATGTCAGAGGCTCTCTGGCCGCCTGACTAACTCTGACACCAGAGGCCAGCACTACCTCATACGACAAACAAATATTACTATGATGCCAACGTTAAGCAATCATGTCATCTTCGAGATCCTTCTTACTATAGTTAAAAAAAAGTTTTATACTAATATAAATTTCAAATAACAGTAATAATAATAATGATTCCAATAATTTTGAAGATACTGTTGGGTTGATGATGAATATTATAAATGTACAGGAATAAACCGGTGACAACCGGTAGTCCCAGTGACCCTGAACGCGAAGACAACCGTCCTGGGTTCGAATCCCGCAAGGGGCAAACAATTGTGTGATGAGCACAAATGTTTCCGAGTCATGGATGTATATGTATGTATTTACTTATTTTATCAATTTTCTAGTACCCACAGTACAGGCTGTTCTAGTTTGGGGTAATTGGTGTGAATTGTCCTGAATAAATTATTATTATAAATGAAATTATCCACATTTAGACACAACCGTCACGGCACGTGCCATAACCGCCAGAGAACTGTCAACTCTCCAGAGAGCAAAATTTTACAATATCTATCCAAATCCCAAGAGTATAATGCAACCGTTCCGTTGCCAAACTTTGAACAAACATTTTATTTCTATGCTGTGATTAAACCCTATTGCTAAGGAAGGAAAATTCAAATTGGATTGACAATTTAATTCCTCAAACATCATCTGACAGTGACAATCCATTGGGTCGACGTATTCGAACGTACTTCAGAGTCCGACACGTGGCACATAATATTAGCAGACAATAAGTTTAAAGCGATGGTTCCTAACATCTGAGACTTATGGGTGATTTTTGAATGTTCATAATTTTATGCCAGTCTGTGTCATAGTTTCGCCACGTGTCAAGAAATTGCGGGTAATTGTTACCGTTTCGGTTATTCGATTAGGAGTTAATTTTTGCGGTTGTCATTTTGTTTGTGGGAAGCAGCAACGGACTGAGATGGAAGGAAAAACTTTGGGACAGTTTGGTTATAACTATTTATGTATCGCTCTAATCTGTGTCCGTCTCAGAATAAACAAAGATATCTTGTTTAACGATCTTATTGACCCGGAACCGATTGCAGTCAATGGTGTACCTCTTGAAGTTGTCCAATAATATGTTACCTTGGACAAATATTGCAATTACAATATTTGCAAGAACGACTTTATGAAGGAAGCCAAGTCAAGAAGAATTCAGCTGGGTTGGGGAGCATTCAGCAAGCTTCGTCAAGTCTTCTTGTCGTCTATACCACAGTGCCTGAAGACAAAATCTGAAGTCTTCAATCAGTGCGTCCTATCAGGCATGACCTAAGAAGCCGAAAAGTAGACTCACGGTCAGATTAGTTCACAAATTTAAGGCCGCGCTATGGAGAGAGCTATGCTTGGAGTTTCTCTAAAGGACAAGATTCGTAACGAAGTGAACCGACAGAGACCCACCGTAACCGACACAGCACAGCAGAAAAAAAATATCCTATGTTTTATTCCAGATTCCATCAAAATCCAGCCGTTATCGCGTTAAAACTTCTCAAACAAACAAACAAACAAACACACAACGTTTCACTTTTATATATTCGGAAAAGTCGACGAGCACTTATTTACACACGACTGCCCAAAAAAAGGAGTGTAATATTTTTTTTCGATGTTTCCACCAATTGTGCCCTGCCTGATTGGTTTTTATGGTTGAAACAGTGGTGACAGGTTTATCCAGCTAACTGCGATGATGCAGAGCTGCCCAAAGTGTGCAGGACGACAGAAGAACACTACACATTTTTTATGACGTCAAATGGTCTTTTCTGATATCCCAAGAGATTTAATTCTAAATCCTACAGATATAATGTAGTAGGTTTACTTCTTTTCGTTATTTTTATCGATAATTTGATAGCATTTTCATAAAAGCCAACACCTATTTGAAAATAATATTGAATACTCATTTAAAAACATGGGACATTTTGATCGAAGAATCGGGCGATAAACAATCACGCTGCAATAAAGGAGAGCCGTGCAATTGTTTCAATGGACAAAGCATAAACGTCACCTGTCATTAAATCGAGCGCGCATCATTGCCGGCACTCTCGACCCCACGTCAGGGGTGTCACCCCACATGGGGACACGAGGTACTCGATAAATATTGTAAGGGTTTGTTTTTGTAAAAAACGTGACAGATGATGAGACAATTCGGATGTGTACTCAGAGTATTTTGATTGTCATTATGTCAGATCCAAATGATTACTGACTATCATTTTCTGCCAGTGTTCATAAGCGTTTAGCGTTATATCTCAGCATAAAACATCACCAATCGGATGAAAATTGTCTCAAATTTGAAATTAAACCAAAGGTACCAAATCTGCCTAGTATTTTTACCACGTTTTTATTAAGTCACTTTCTTGTTTATCTGTCTGTCGTTCCGGGTGGAATCTAACAACATAAATTTAGAGCACTTCCCGATTAGCAATCCGGCTGAAACTTTCAGGGTAGCTCACAAATCGAAGACAATGAAATCTAAAATAAAAATAACCTGTTTTTTAAATCAGTATTTTAATCAACATCTGCAAACTAGGATTCAAAACTCACAAGGGGCCATTGAGTTTAAATCCATCTTGTGTCCTTTGGAATCTCAATTGCAATAAATCATAAGTACGTTATGTCTTGAGTTAGTTTTATGGCGTCGTGTGGTGCCCGGCATAACCATTACATAAATATATCTATATAAACTAGTGACTCGCCCCAGTTTCGCACGGGTAACACGCTCACACCGCGACATTTTTCTTACTTTTTAGCATTATAATACCCGTCATAACTTCTAAAAAAAAATACGCCTGTAAGCGTAATTCAAAATCTTTGGCAGCAATTACCGTGATGCTTTTGACCATAGACAACTGCATTTCACGTACTTGACAGACTTGTTATTATTTCGTTTCCACGGCGACATGTCATTCCTTTCCTTAAAACGAGTAATAGATATTTTTGCAAATGTTTGACACCTTGTGTTACATTATTGCAATTTTACTAAGGATCTCTAACTTTATGAAAAATAAGTTACTGCGCATGTTACTCGATGATAATGTAGCTTTCTATAAGTGAAATATTTTTTTAAAACGGTTCAGTGTTTTTTTAGTTTATTCATTACAAACAATCATACAAAAATAAATAAATACAACAAATCAAATCTTTCCTCTTTCTAATATTAGTGTAGATTTAGATAAAATTGTGAACCATACATAAAATAACGGCCAATAACGACCATATAGCATAGGTGCATAGTTGCATAGGTGGATTTCCCAAAACACCATGTGCACAAAGAAAACCCGTCAAATGCATGATCTGTCAATACCAAGTCCGGCCAGATGTACGAAAACATCGTCGGTAATAAAAAATAAATATTGACATTGAATATTATAGCAAATAATCGGCCCTCGCTTTTTAATGAATTAAAAATGTCCTCGACAAATTATGGGGATGGGGTGTGGCTGTGATGCCAGCGGGTAGCGGTTCATCGCGGTCTTTATTAATTGCTTTTTTAAGCCCTGTGAATACGCTTCTTTTTTTTTTTTTGCAGACACCATACAGAAGTTTTATTTTTTAATAGCTGTACCAGCGGCTTCGCACGCGTTATCATTTCTCTAGGTTTAAAGTACTCTATATACTATTCCAAGACTTATTACCAACATTTGATCAAAATTACTTCAAAAAGATTTTTATCGATTGCTCGGCTTCTACTCATCGGATTAAGATACCAATTACACCAGTTTTTAAGTCAAACCCTACGCTTTCCAACAGAGAAAATCACATCGCATTCGGTCCAGTAGTTTTACGTGATGCGCGAATAAACATACAGACAAACAAACATTAGCTTATTTTAAGTGAACCAGAGCTTTTTTATCAATTTTCTTTTTTGTACAGACTTTTTCGTTCTTATTGCTTTATTATAAGTATTGATAGATATAAACTAACGAGTTGTGGCATTTATAGGTCTTAAAATCAGTAAATTAGGAGTATTATATTTAACAAGCTTTCGCCCGCGACTTCGTCCGCGCGGACTACAGTTTATCGCGAAAAAAAGCATCTTATGTTCTTCTAGGAAATTAAAAACCAATGCTAAAGTAGGTATAGCACCAATGCTCTTGATGTTTATTGACAGACTTGTTATTTAGATTCCATGACAACTGTTCCTTACAGCGAGTAAGCAACATTTCCTAGTTTTCCCGTGGAAACTTACAATTTTCCGGGATAAAAAGTATCCTATGTTTTATTCCAGGGTATAAGCTATCTCCATTCCAAATTTCATCAAAATCTGTCTAGCGGTTATCGCGTGAAATCTCCCCAAACAAACAGACAAACAGGGCCCCAATTCTACTAAAATTGTAACCAATATGTAAAAGTGAAACGTTGCCTGGGCCCTAATTCTACTAAAATAATTGTAATGACAATTATCAACAATATTCGCAAAATTTTCTCTTTTACCTCGTAAAAGTTGTAGAAGCGAAAAATTTGAGTTTTTTTTTTAATTTTGAGTTTTTCAATTTTGGAAATATTTTTTTTTGAAAATATCTCAAATTTTTTCGTTGCTACCACTTTTAAGAGGTAAAAGCCCTAAATTTTGCAAAAATTGTTGATAATTGTCATTACAATTGTTTTAGTAGAATTAGGGCCCAGGCCACGTTTCACTTTTACATATTGGTAAGGATGAACAATTACTGATTCAAATATGATAAATCGTTCGAATATGCAACAGGCGACAATGGGTTTAATACAAATTTTGATTCGCAGCTTCCAACATCGATCATGTCATGAATGGCGATCAGTGCCATGCTTTGTGTCAAATATTTATTGATATGTTCTATTGCAAGGTAAAGGACACTACCATCGTTTTTGTAAGAGGATTGGTAATTTTGAACTACACAAGGAACTAAGTAATGTAGACAGTTTTCACGGAATATTGGAATAACGTCGCGATTTGCAATGATATTCATTGTTTTCGTACCAAAGTTTATTTTTGATGTATAAACATCTAATGGCGTGGTACGGGGGTAATGCCGACTCTTGGCTTTGCGATCTAGCGGCGCGACGACGCGTCGCCACGCCACACGTGTCTTCTCTTTCCACCTTAGCTCGGCCATATTGAAATTATAGCCGTCACATATTTTTTTTAATGTACAGAATGTAAGCACTCCAGTTGGGAATTGAACTCCGGAAAGACCGGCAGACGATCGTTTTCCCGTTGTGCCAGCCAGACTTAATGTATAAGGCCGAAAAGTTAGTATAGATCAGATGAAGATTCACAGTTGACCAATGAGAGCGCGCGGTGCGAAACGTTACACGTTGTTTTAGTTTTTACCCGACTGCGCGGTGGGTATTGTGTTAATCAGCCTATATTTGTATGTTTGTTCCTCTTTGGCGCTCTAGAGACCAAACGAGATTTTGATGATTCTTACTTCAATCGATTTATCTTAATCTTGCAAGTGTCACTAAAGAAATGATTGTAATCAAAATTCAATATGGCGACCACCAGACGCTATACTGTGAAAAAGAAAAAAAGGAAAATTGACGAACTATGGTGGAGATAATCATCTTTAGACTTCTCTAGTCATTTTTCATTTCAAATTATCATTTAGGATTTATAACAGTTTTTTTGTTTTGTTCTCAATCGGGGTTTTTTAGATCTTTCGATTATATCTTGTTTCAATCCGCTATAATCTTATAGATCTAAACGCCAGTCGCTACTTGTGCCAACACACCCCACCACTTCGCCACGGGGCACCGTCCATTTTCATTTTCGAATTACGGACGCGACTTTTTAATTTTGGTACCAGTGGGCGGGGCCGCCATGCTGTCTAATTGTAAGGCTGGCATTACACGAGCGACATCGGGGACAATGTAAGAATCAATTTGGAAAATTGATTGAAGTCAATTGGAAGGCAAAAAGTCACGTTTAAAACCAAAAATGGTGATAGGGCAGGACTTGGATGAGATCGGCGCAGGAGCGAAAAAAGTAACCCATGTTCAGCGGTGGGTTCAATACCAAAGAAAAAATACACTATACAGTCATGTGCGCTTTCTAATCCGTCACCGGGTTCGAACCTCACCAATGACTTTTATAAAGATACATGCGGATTTGTCATCGCTCCGTTTTCAGAGGGCACGTTAAGCCGTCGGTCTCGATTGATAACAATTGATAGCAGTTGTTAAACCACGTCACAGATTACACTCGAGGTCGTCACCATAAAAATGGTAAAAAATACGTATTCCACACAGTGGAATCGAAAGTGAAGCACCCAAGTTATGCCGACCCGCTCGTACGCACAAGCCTCACGCACACACGCACCGCGTTATGCCGATGGGCTACTACTTCGTAGCAAGGTGGTCGACCTTGTTAGTCGCGTTAATTCTGTCAAGTTAACACGAAAAATCTAATACAATACTGTATTTTCTGATGAAATTGTATATCGTTCACAAAACACCACAAATTAATCACTCGCGCACACATACGCAGCCGCCGTTTACTATGCTTCATTGATTTGTTAGGCGGTGTTGAATTCATCTTCTTTTAAACATTAATGGTCGTCACTATCTCATAGCATCCATACACAAGTACGATACTTTTAAATAAACAATTACTCGTGCGTTAACAAGACATAAGTTCAAAAATTAAAACCCGACTACAGTCGGGTAAAAAATAGCCTATGACATTCTATAAATGAAGACGAATCGATTGATATCTCGCTTGTTAAAATCGGACCAAGTTTTTAGATTTACACATAACTCTTCGTTTGCTTCGCCGTAGTTGGGTAAAAAAATAGCCTATGACTTTATATATGAAGATGAATCGATTGATACTTCGCTTGTCAAAATCGGACCAATAAGAGCGGTGCTCTGTTGGAACATCCATATGGGTATATGGATGTTCCAACATACATATATACATATATACATATATATATATATATATATATATATATATATAAAAATATATAATAAATATATATATAAATATATAATATATAATATATATATATATATATATATATAAATAGATAGATACATTGTTAAACTCATTAACCTTCCCTTGCTTCGCCGTACTCGGGTTAAAAAAGAATCAATCCAAGTTCTACACCATTCAGCATCAAAGAAGGAAAACTCAACTCTCTTCGAAATTTTCAAAAGCACAATCCAATCAAATACTCCATCGAGTATCGAGTACATAATTACTTTATCGAGTGTCGGCACTCGTTGAAGTGTTATAGAACAGAGTGTTTAATTTGGTGTCGAGTGACGATTACATTCCTGAGGGTACTGAGGTATTTGGAGTACGATTTTTAAGAGAACTGAGATTTAATACTTTGAAGAGTACGAAAGTAGAACACTGACTGGTTTCTAAAGAGGTTTTCAAATAGTCTTACAACTGTGTTGTGTAGGATCTTTGTCAGATATTCAACCGCCAAGCAGTAGTGTGTAAATATTTCTCTTTCGGTTTGAAGGGCAATGTTTCCAGCGAAATTACTGGGCAATGAGACTTAACAACCATTGCCTCAAGGTGACGAGCGCAGTGCAGTGACGCGCAAGACTTTGCAACCAAAGTTCTGCGTGGCACTGCAACTGTTATGGACAAGCGTGACGCTTACCATCATGCGAGCGACCTGCCCGTCTCGTCACTCAATGTAATAAAAAAAACTAAATGATGATATAAAGCCAAATATGCATGACTGTGAAACATTATATTACTGTGTCATCATCATCATCATCAGCCTGTTTAAGGACAATTTTTAATTTAAGATGGTCAGATTCTTGTAGACCTATTATATTTAAGGATGAAAAGCTGCTTACACTTCCATCTTTATATATCTTTGAAATGTGTAAGTTTGTTAGAAAAAACTACTCACTTTTTGAAATCGACGATAAATCTCATTTAAAAAGGAAAATTGTACAGAATTGTAATTTTGTATATTTTTGTCATTTGTTATTTTTGTGAATATTTTTTTGTTTTTGAAATATTTATTTTTGATTTGCATTAATAATTATAATTTAAATATTTGCACGACTAAATAGTCGAATATAGTGAATCCCTTACCTTATACCAACCCAATGTACCTATATTCTGGCAAATAAAGATTTCATTTGTGTTCGTCCATTGCTGGACATAGGCCTCTCTCAATGAACGCCTAAGAGCCATGTCTTCGGCTCTTCTCATCCAGTTTCTGCCGCCTTCCACAGGTCGTCACTCCACCTGGCCGGTGGGAGATCTACCCTACGATTGCCAAGTCACGGTCTCCACTCGAAGACACGTCTACCTCAGCAGCAGTTTTTTTTTTGCCGTGCTATTTTGTAAAGCAATTGCTACGTCGGATAAACACAAATGTTGCCAATTCAGTAACCTCACCCTTTCGGCAACTAATCGTATTGGCGCAGGATTAAATCGATAATCAGCTGTAATCGAGACATGTGCCACCCTCGTGCAGCGTCACGCTCGTGAGGGTGCCACGGAGACATCGTGCTTAACTTGTAATTGGAGTTTAGGTGCATATGTACGAATTTTGGGTTCAGAGTATGTTAACGTTTGCCTGTGACGTCTAAGATTAGCGTGTATTTTTGTGGTGGCGCGTTATTTGGCAAAGCCCAATGCATTTATTTCAAAAACAGATCTAGTTAAAGGGGATGCTTTAAAATCAAGTAAACCAAAACTACGTCGCCAACCGTCATTCTGACTCAACCTGTATACATCCACCATTCGCTGTAACTGTAGCTGACAAATCTATGCAAAAGTGGGTGTTAGGCAAATAAGTATCACTATAGGTAGGATTCTAGGTAGGTACAATTTATACTTCATCATCAGCCTATATCTGTTCACTGCTGCACGTAGGCCTCTCCTAATGCACGCCACTGAGCTTGGTCTTCAGCCCTCCTCATCCATTTTCTGCCAGTCGCTTTTCGCAGGTCGTCACTCCACCTGGCCACAGGGCGTCTTACACTACGTTTGCGTAAACGTGATCTCCACTCAAAAACTTCTACCCCAGGTTATCGGTTCTTCGAGAAATAAGACCAGCCCACTGCCACTTTAGCTTGCTTAACTTTTGAGCTATGTCGGTTACCTTGGTTCTCTGTCGGATATCTTCATTACAAATCTTATCCTTCAGAGAAACTCCAAGCATAGCTCTCTCCATAGCACGCTGAGCGACTTTAAATTTGTGGACTAGTTTGACCGTGAGTGTCCACGTTTCGGCTCCGTAGGTCATGATGACTGGTAGGAATCACTGATTGAAGACTTTTGTCTTCAGGCACTGTGCTATGGACGACGAGAAGACTTGACGAAGCTTGCCCAGCTGAATTCTTCTGTTGGCTCCCTTCTCTAACCACTAGAACATACCTAATGTTCTTACTTAATTGCAATATTTGCCTAAGATAAACATATTGTTAGACAACTTCAAGAGGTGCACCATTGACTACAACCGATTCCGGGTCAATAAGATCGTTAAACATAATCTTGATCTTATCTATGTTCATTCCGAGACCGATGAAGCCGTCGAGAAGCATCATCTAGGTTGGTCATCATACTTTGCAAGTCTTGCAGCGACTCGGCCACTAGGACTATATCATCGGCAAATCGTGTGAGATGTTCTCGCCATTGATATTAATGCCCATTCCTTTCCAATCTAGCGTCTTATATGCTTTTGCTCTAACTAAAAATATCTTGATTTTTCAATAATTTTGGCACCACAAAAAGTTCCAACGCCCAAGTTGCAGGGGTAACTGGGACAAGTGGCGTCCCATATGGGCACAAAGCTGCCTGTCGTGCTTGCACATGCCTTTTGTGCCCACTTGAATGAACATGACGTTTGCATTGTATGTCCACTGTACTACCTTGTCACGGTGAGAAATGCTGGCAGGGACTCAATTTAGTGTTGTGATAAATGGCATTATTTTGTGAGACATAGTGCTAAAGTGATCGTGGTGTGGTTGAATGTAGACGACAAGAATGAAGAGTGTTTTGACAATGATTGAAGGAGAATTGCGCCTTTTTTAAACTGATTGGATTTAAATGTATAATTTCATCTTTTACTATTATACGAGATAGATTAACAAAGTTCTCAAGTTGATGAGTGTGTGTCGCAGGCAGATAGCTTAATCAGCCGTTTAATTAATTGCCTAGGCTTTGGATTAAATGGTGCCATTCCACTAACGGCATGAATGATATTCAGACGTATGACATTTATGGACTGGCTGGATTATCGCTTAGGCCATTCATACAACAAGTTACACAACAAGTTACTTAACAGTACATTGCGATAAAGGTTTCCGATTGTGTGTATTGGAACAATTAGAAATTTTAAGACATAACTATAATAGGTATAGATTATTGAACGACCAAACCAACTTAGTTTTATCACCTTTGTTGCGTATTTTCACTGGAAATGCGTCAAAAGTAACAGGCGGTGATGACGTAATTGTAAATGTGGTGCAATAGTGGCGCATTGTGATTCATGCCGGCTCGGACTGGTGCGCGGCAGTGCAGTGGTGCAGTTGCACTGGATCAGGCGCGTAGCCTATATAAGGGAATTTGTCACCATTGCTAAGTCACTTTCAGTCCAGCACTCGACGAGTCAACATCACCCGAAGATGCCTCGTGCAGAGGCGAAACAGGTGTCGTACGTATAGCTCGATCCAATTATTGTGTATATATATATATATATATATATATTATATGTATATAAATATATAAGTGTTACGATAGTTGAATTTGGGTAGGGTTTGTTTAGCGTGGGGGTTTTTATATTGTATATATATATATATATATATATATATATATTATATGTATATAAATATATGTGTTTTTTCTGGTCTCCAGGCTTTAGTTTTCATTTAATTTATATTTTACAATAGTTCAATTTGGGTAGGGTTTGTTTAGCGTGGGGTTCTACTTTTGTTATAATTTAATTTTATCATTTATCATTTGTCTGACTTATAGTTTTGGCGGAAATAAGCTACATATTTTTATTTTGTTCATTTTAAATATGGATTTCAGCAAAGTAACGCCTGAATCTATCAACTATGACATTATGTTTCTAATATACTATATATATAGTTGAAAACACATTTGGGTGACTAATCATATGCCCCAAATTTCATGTACGGTTGTATGTAAATGTAATGTAATATGGTCAAAAATATTTATCATCATCATCATTTCAGCGTTTAGAAGTCCACTGCTGAACATAGGCCTCCCCCAAAGAGCGCCATGACGAGTGTGCCACCTCCATCCACCGACATCCTGCGATGGCTACAATGTCGTCGGTTCATCGTGTGGAGGGTCTCTCAATACTTCGCTTGCTTGTTCGTGGTCGCCATTCGAGAACCATTATTCCCCAGCGGTTATCGGTTCTGAAAACTATATGGCTTGCCCATTGCCACTTCAACCTGCAAACTCTGAGAGCTATGTCGGTAGCCTTGGTTCTTCTACGGATTTTCTCATTTCGGATTCTATCACGTAGTGAAACACCGATCATAGGTCTCTCCATTGCACACTGCGTGAGTTTGAGCTTCTGTATGACCAATAGTTATCGACCACGTCTCAGTGCCGTATGTCATCACTGGCAACACGCACTGATTATAAACTTTCGTCTTGAGGCTCTGCGGTATCTGCGACGAGAAGATATGGCGTAATTTCCCAAACGCTGCCCATCCGAGTTGGATTCGTCGTCATTAATATTTATACATACGAGTAAATATTACAATATAATAATTGTTCGGTCTTCGTCTTTCGAGATTTATTTGATTACTTGTAGTACTTCCGGCTACGCCATCTCACTCGCACATAGTTTAGCGCCGTAAGAAAGAAAAAGACAGCCATGTCCCTTCACGTTTCTGCTCATCACACTAATGATTGCACCTTGCGGGATTCGAACCAGCAACTGTTTGATTTCGTACCAAGGGTCATTATCCACTAGACCAACCTGTCGTTTTTTTTTTTTATTAATTTCTTTCTTTGAATTTTTATAAGATTCGAAGTATTTTTTTAATTAGTTTTTATTTACTTACTAACTTCCGCCCGCGACTACGTCCGCGCGGACTACTTCATTTTATCGCGAAAAAAGCATCCTATATTCTTCTAGGATATTAAAAACCAATGCAAAAGTAGATATAGCACCAACGCGCTTGATGAATTTTGACAGACTTGTTATTATTTCGTCTCCACGGCAACCGTTCCTTACAGCGAGTAATCGACGTTTTTCAGTTTTCCCGTGGAAACTTAATTTTTTCCGGGATAAAATTTCCATGTTTTATTCCAGGGTATAAGCTATCTCCATTCTAAATTTCATCGAAATCCGTCCAGCCGTTATCGCGTGAAAGAAAACAAACAAACAGACAACGTTTCACATTTATATATTGGTATGGATATAGACTCGCAGTGTGCTGGCCCCGTACAAATTTCATGAAACTGTTTCTTCCTCTTTTTACCCGACTACAGCAAAGTAAGAGAAGGGTAATGAGTTTACAAGTTTATGAATGTATGTGATGTTCCACCATAGCTTTGCCCCTATTAGTCCGATTTTGATAAGCGAGGTATCAATCGATTCGTCTTCATCGCGGTGTCATATCCTATATTTTACCCAACCTAGTTATACCCAAAACAATTATTGAATGATATTAATAGTAGTTTATGTAACGGTTGCATAATAAGGAGTATTAAAATACGAGAGTGAGTTTAAAAAACGATCCGTAGTAATAGTATCACTCGAGTGTTTTAATACCTAGTTATCTGCCGTTTCATACACTACTTTATCTACACTCATGCAATAGGTACTCATGCATTAAAAAAAAAAGTAATATTTTCTTGATTTTACTGGTAAAAGCTCGTTCGTCATATTCGTTGCTGTTTCCGTGATGTCAGGTGGAGTCAAATTCTCCTCATTAACACTGCTGTCGGACATTTGTAATCAAGATACAACTCTTGATCAACAAAAACACATTAAATTGGTTAGGTACTAATGTAGAGTAAATTATGGCGCCAAAATTCAGTCCACAGCGAATTCGCGCGCCTACGGTCTACAAGCGCCGCCATAGATAATAAATGTCGAAAACCCTCGTAGGTGCGGAGCCAACCGGTGCTTTTATGGAAAATATATATATATATTATATCGTTTAGTTCAAAGAACAGAGTTAATATGTAAAAAAAAACTTATTAGAGTCGTGCCGTGCGTCATTAATCCACAATTTTTTAGTTCATAATCCGGATTTTACGATATGAGTGTAGAGAAAATAAAAACACTGTAGGTACAAACTTACGTGCCCTCTTCAATGTTGTCATAGTCAATCCATAGCACTGAACCCTAAAGAAAACTCACTTTAAAAATAGCTCAGGAGCCCGTTTCCCCCCTTTTCCCCTCTGGGTAGGCTCCCCTGCGAACAGCGGACGCATTACACAAATGAGATTACGCCGCGACTAACTAAATAAGCGCGGCGACGCGTGCCTTCATGTTGCTTTAGGATGCTTTTACGGCATTCAACATATTCGGGAACTTTAAATACAATACTGGCAATGTCCACGTGCCGTCCTGTAAGTTCTTAAATATATGGTAACATTTTGAGTTCATCCACATATTTAAGATAATATATGAAAATTGGGGGTCCTTCCCATTTGTTCCATGGAACTTGACGTCATCGGACAAAATGAGTTTATGGTTAATGGTTCCATAGAACAATTGTTTTTTTTCCGAAACTGTTCTATAACATACATTAAATCCTTTCTGGTTTGTGGCGTCATCACAGAGTCACTCCTTTTTCCACTTCCTGAACTCTTCCAAACTCAGCATTTTTGCCGTTTTTTTTTTATTGAAATATTCTTTCTCAAAATACAATAGTAAAATAGAAGAAATCAGTAAAAATAGACTCATTTTGTCCGATGACGTCATGTTCCATGGGACATTTGGGAACCACCCAAAATTGACTCCTATAGGAGCCTAAAACTTAGAAAAATAATACTTATTTACTGACAGATAACCTATAAAAAATATATGGCCTGATAACATGATAAATCTCTCCGTATTGTGAGAGAATATATTCATCGTACGGAACCCTCTCCACGCGAAAGCAACTCGCACTTGTCCGTTTTTTTAATTGTTGACGGAATTATAACGGTTTATATAAGTGCGGCGGTAGCCTAACGGTTCAATAGTGCAACTTAGAATCCAAAGATACCGGGTTCGGTCCTAGGCTCCGCACCAATTACTTTTCTAAGTTATGTGCGATTTTCCATCGCTCTGTGCTTCGGAGGGCATGTTAAGCTGTCGGTTCCGGCTGTTATTGATTAATAGCAGTCGTTAAGCCATGTCAGACGCCCTCGGGCGGCCTGACAAACTCTGACACCAGAGGTCAGCCATACCTCGTACGACAAACAACAACAACATATTACGATTGCCTCTAAGGGCGACAGAGTCGGTTGTTCATAAAATAATGTTTGAGTTTAGCAAAAGCACGCGATGGAATGCATTTTTTTAGGCTCGTAGGACCACAAGTTGTTTCATGCTAGATTCTCTAACAAACCAGTGATGATGTTTCACAGTGGAGCAGAGAACGCTAAACGTGAAAAGGTAAACCCTAACGCAAGGCACTAAGATTGATTGTAGCATCTAAATATTTCACTTTTTTTCTAAATTAGACTCGAAGACAGACAAATAATCAGACTTACGCTGGTTACGCCCACAATCTAGTACTAACCTGATGAGGTTTTGAGCCCTGGCGTGGACGGCTCATGTGGCTTGCGACTCGTCGCCCTCACACTCCCTCACTCGAGACTCGCTGAGAGATGCGAATATCTATTTATTTTATCGCTGGGAAGAAGTTGTTCTTTGAATTCGACTCGAAGGACCAAAGGCCATCTGTTACTCTTAGAACCTAGTACTAACCTGATGAGGTTGTGAGCCCTGGCGCGGACGGCTCCCATGGCTTGCGTCTCGTCTCCCTCGCACTCCCTCACTCGAGACTCGCAGAGGGCCGCATCTAGAGACACTGAGACAAGGTCGGAGAGTTGCTTGGCGATTTCCATTTCTTTGTAGTCGGAGAGATCTTTGCTCTGTGGACAAATAGGGTTCACAGCTGAGTGACAAGATAAGCAGATCTTTTGCCTAATAATAAGTGCCAAGTCTGCTTAAAATAATAATTTTACTGCCGCCCCTCGGGGCCACGAATAACTTTATTGGATAATCTGGCGCGGCAGTGCATATTTTGCTCGTCACTCTGAGGCTTGGTTATTAAGTACCTATATACATTACGCCTACGAATAAAGCATTTACGTATCTAAATGCTTTATTCGTAGGGGAAAAATTACCTACGGGAAAAATTTGGATCACGTTAATGCTCAAATCATAAATCATTACATTTGGGAGGCGTTATCTTTACAATAAGATGCTAACCGTGCACGGTTGTCTGGAAGAAATCGCACTGAGCGTTAGGACTGCCTCTTGTGACACTCATTGTTAAACTATATTTTTAGATATAATTTCTAATTGCAATATTAGCCGTGTTCGGTTGGTCATTTCAGCAAACTACCAATAGATGGCGTTACCGTCCCCGGAAGACGGATTTAGACTGAGGGGGGAAATTTGGATAGCGGTGAAGTGGTCAAAGTCATGTGCCGCGCAGATACACGGAATGATGCGGGTTCGATTCCCATCCGTTATCTAAATTTTTCGTTTAGAAAATTATTATATATGTTCTATTTAATGCTAAAATCATAAAAAACATCAAACATTACGGTCTATAATTTCGCAGGATACTTGCCCTTCAAAACTGCTAGATAGGGTCAAATACAATTCGCTTACATTTCGTTTTAAGTAAGATTAAAAAAATACATTTAGGAACCTACATAAATACTATCCAAATCCGAACAAAAGCATAACATGGTGGAAAAACGCGTGAAATACCAAAATCATGTGTGATTGAATTACAAATGATTTTGATATTACGTTTGTATGGATACTTGTACTATTATTTATTCTGTGGACTAATTCATTGTCCGCCAACCATTTAACAGTCTGTAACTATACGTGAAGATATTAGAGGAAGTAATTCTAATTGTTAAGACCTATTTCAAAGAAGACATAAGTTCAAAACTAACACCGGGTAAAATATTGCCTATGACACTTGCGATGAAGATGAATTGATTTATAACTCGCTTGTCAAAATCGGACCAAGTTTTAGTTTGAACACATAACCCATCCAATGCAACGCCGCATTCAAATGAAAAAAATATTGCCTATGACACTTGCGATGAAGATGAATTGATTTATACCTCGCTTGTCAAAATCGGACCAAGTTTTAGTTTGAACACATAACCCATCCAATGCAACGCCGCAGTCAAGTGAAAAAAATATTACCTATGACACTTGCGATGAAGATGAATTGATTTATACCTCGCTTGTCAAAATCGGACCAAGTTTTAGTTTGAACACATAACCCATCCAATGCAACGCCGCAGTCCAAGTGAAAAAAATATTGCCTATGACCTACCTATGACACTATACCTGAAGACAAATCGATTAATACCTCGCATGTAAAAATCGGACCAATATAGGGGCGATGCTATGGTGGGACATCCACATACATAAATAAACTGTTAAACTCATTACCCTTCCATTGCTTCGCCGTACTCGGGTAAAAAATAAAAATTAAGGAATTCTAGTCTCTATAAAGTTTAATGCCAGGCACCAAACTAGTCATAAAACTTAATATAACCCTCACATATTCAACATAAACATTATTTTACAGTAGAATACTAGTTACTACACCACTGCGCCATTAGAGGCTCGTGCAATGGGGCGAGTTACTGGCTTAAAATACTTTAACTCTCGCGAGTGAAAATATAATAAAGAAGCATACAACATTAGTGCTAAGTAGTGTACTACATCAAGGGACTATGCCATTAGAGGCTCGTTTGTTGAAGCAAGTTACTAGGTTTACTTACTTGTACTATCTAATATAAAAATATAATAAAGAAGCATGCAACATTGTTGTTAAGTGGTGTACTTACATCAAGGGACTTAGCCATTAGAGGCTCGTTTAGTTAGGCGAGTAAATAAGACTTTATTTGAACTATTCAATCTATACTTATAATAAAGCAGTAAGTACCAAATTGTCTATACAATGCAGATAATAAAAAATATGGTCTAGGGTATTTAAAATAAGCAAAAGTAAAAGTTTTTTTTAAAATCTTGTATTGTTTTTCTTTCTGTTTATTTGTTTGCGCATCACGTCAAAACTACTGGACCGATTGCGATGCGGATTTCACTTGTTGGATAGTTTAAAGTTTGACTTAAAAACTGGTGTACTTAGTGTCCATATCCGATAAGTAGAAGCCTAAAAATCGGTAAAAAACAATTTGACGTCTGAACGAAGTTTTATGAAATTTGGTGTATTGGATCTTTTTGTTCAGGATCATACGAGGGCTGTTTTATAAGTCCTTTTAAAAACTATTTATAAAACCCCGTGCACCCACCAGTGGGAGAAGCCAGTGGGTACACGGGGCATGTCCCCTTTTTTCTGGTAAATGGCATTAACACTGCCAGGCACAATCTTTCAAATGAAAACTGTCTAAAATTCAGCAAAAAAAACAAGTTTTTGTCAGTTTAACCATTGTTTAACTGTGATCACTCGTAAATTTTCAACAACTATGGAAAAATTTGAATTTCGTGTCATTATAAAACTTTTTTTTATTTAGGGTTGCAGTGCTGCCACAATAGAAACTGAACTTGATTCTGTTCATGGTACTAACGCACCAACGTTGCAGACTGTTTATAACTGGATAAATGATTTTAAACGTGGTCGGTCAAGCACATCTGATGCTCCACGCTCTGGTCGCCCAATCGAAGTCACTACTGAGGATGTTGTTGAAGAAGTCCATAATATTGTACTCGACGACCGCCGAGTGAAGGTGCGTGAAATAGCTGGGAACACAGGCATCTCCACTGAGCGAGTACATAAAATCCTGCATGAAGATTTGGGTATGACAAAGCTGTCTGCACGATGGGTGCCACGTTTGTTGACAATCGAACAAAAACGCGAACGAAAGCGAATTTCAAAACTGTGTTTGGATATGATGAAGCGTAATCCTCGGATTTTTTTGAGTCGATTTGTCACTGTGGACGAAACTTGGGTCCATCATAATACACCTGAATCAAAACAGCAATCAAAACAATGGACAGCGACTGGTGAACGTGCCCCAAAGAAGGCCAAGACTGTTTTGTCGGCTGGGAAGGTGATGGCGACAGTCTTCTGGGATGGCAAAGGAATCATTACGATTGATTACTTGGAAAAGGGAAAGACGCCGGACCGATTATTACCTATTCCCAATCTGAAAAGATGGCTTGGAGGGCAAACATTTTTGACAAATGAGGACTGCATCGCAGGTGTAAACGGCTATTTTGAAGTCCTCGACAAAACGTATTTTTTGGAGGGGATAAAAAATTGGAAACTCCCTGGAACAAGTGTTTGGCTATGGATTTGTCTATGGCTCAAAGGAGACTATGTTGAGAAATCAATCTAAATTGTTAGAAAAAATTTTTACTTTTTAAAACGACTTATCAGACAGGGACCTTATTCTCTATTGCCACTCGGCCACGTAACGCGCCGCGTTAAGATATCTGCGTGGAATTGTTTGTGCATGTTCGAGAATTGCCGTACTTTTCCGAACGATTCCACAGCGAGACGCGTTACGCGTGTGTCTGTTCATAGAGAATAATGGCCCAGCCCTTGTAGAATCCTTAACTGCCAGAAAAAATATCACGAGGGTAACGCCGCGGGCACAGCTAGTCGATCTATAAAGCAGTAAGTATCAAAAAGTCTGTACAAAAAAGAAATGAAAAAAAAAATGGCCTCGAGGACTTAAAATGAGCTACAGAATAAGAATATAACGTTTTTAAAAATCAATTCTGTCTGTCTGGATGTTTGTTCGCGCATCACGTAAAATCTGCTAGACCGATTGAAATGCCGTTTTCAATTTTGGATAGCTTAGGTTTTAACTTAATATCTAGTGTACTTTATATCTCAATCTAATGAGTAGGTAGAAGCCGATCAATTGTCAACAATATTTTTTGACTGCTGATGTTTTTTTTTACCTTATTTGTTATATTTGTATTTTAATAACACATAGGGAACTTTTAACCTAGAGAAATGACCACGCGGGCAAGGCCGTGGGCGCAGCTAGTATAAAATTAGTAAAGAAGCATATTACATTAGTGAGTGTAGTAACATTGGGGGACTGTGCATTATAGGTTAATTTAATGAGGCGAGTATACTGGCTTTACTAACTTCAACTATCCAGTGTAAAAATATCATAAAGGAGGGTACAACATTAGCATATTAGTGTACTAAAGGGACTGTTATTAGAGACTCGTTTGTTGCGGCGAGTTGGGCTTTACCAAGTTTGAAGTATCTGGTTTAAAGTTATCAACAACAGAAACACTATGCTACAATTATTTTGGACCGTGCTACGTTTGCATTGACTTATACAACACCGAGCCATGTGTTACTATCTGGATACACTATTCGGTGTTGCCTTGACACAAACAAAAACGAGCCACGTGTTACTATCTGGATACACTATTCGGTGTTGCCTTGACACAAACAACAACGAGCCACGTGTTACTATCTGGATACACTATTCGGTATTGTCTTGACACAAACAACAATGAGCCATGTGTTACTATCTGGATACACTATTCGGTGTTGCCTTGACACAAACAACAACGAGCCACGTATTATTATCTGGATACACTATTCGGTATTGTCTTGACGCAAACAACAACTAGCCACGTGTTAACATCTGGATACACTATTCGGTGTTGCCTTGACACAAACAACAACGAGCCACGTGTTACTATCTGGATACACTATTCGGTATTGTCTTGACACAAACAACAATGAGCCACGTGTTACTATCTGGATACACTATTCAGTGTTGCCTTGACACAAACAACAACGAGCCACGTATTATTATCTGGATACACTATTCGGTGTTGCCTTGACACAAACAACAACGAGCCACGTGTTACTATCTGGATACACTATTCGGTATTGTCTTGACACAAACAACAATGAGCCACGTGTTACTATCTGGACACACTATTCGGTGTTGCCTTGACACAAACAACAACGAGCCACGTATTATTATCAGGATAGACTATTCGGTGTTGGCTTGACACAAACAACAACGAGCCACGTGTTACTATCTGGATACACTATTCGGTATTGTCTTGACACAAACAACAACAAGCCACGTGTTACTATCTGGATACACTATTCGGTGTAAGAACATAATAAAAAAATAGAAATTAAAATATGAAGAAAAAAAACGGCCAAGTGCGTGTTGGACTCGCACACCGAGCGTTCCGTACAAACGTAACTTTGGAAAATAGTTAAAAGCGACGTGTTACTATCTGGATACACTATTCGGTATTGTCTTGACACAAACAACAATGAGCCACGTGTTACTATCTGGATACACTAACTATTCGGTGTTGCCTTGACAGTTGACACAAACATAAACGAGCCACGTGTTATTATCTGGATACACTATTCGGTGTTGCCTTGACACAAACAACAATGAGCCACGTGTTACTATCTGGATACACTATTCGGTGTTGCCTGTACACAAACAACAACGAGCCACGTGTTACTATCTGGATACACTATTCGGTGTTGCCTGGACACAAACAACAACGAGCCACGTGTTACTATCTGGATACACTATTCGGTGTAAGAACATAATAAAAAAATAGAAATTAAAATATGAAGAAGAAAAAAACGGCCAAGTGCGTGTCGGACTCGCACACCGAGTGTTCCGTACAAACTAGGGCATGCAAACCGGATAACCTATTAACCGACTGATTTGAAACTAGGATATTTAAGATTGAAAACCCGAGTTTTTCGAGTTTTTTTATTCATGATGGTTTATGTAAAATACTACCACCAAAACATTAATAAAGAATCCAACTCCTCAAAAACTTACTGTTTCCATATTTCTACTCTATTGAGCAAATAAATTGGACAGGCTGACCACAATCTATAATAATTATTAGGTATATTAAGGAGTAATATATTGTTACTTTGGCTTTGGTCTGACGTTGAATGAGTGCGGCGCTGCGAGCACTACGAGACTACGGGAGTCATCTGGTAACGGCGGATTTTATTGAACATTTTGTGTAGTATTTACTGTCAAAGTAAAAAATTGACTAGGGTCACAAAATGTTAAATAAAATAGTAGAAATGGTGCATATTTATGATCACGGTCCCTTTACAACTTGACAGAGAACCTTAGTAATAAATTTGCACCATTTCTACTTTGATTTGTTTAGGAATCGTCTGAGTCTATTATTTTTTTAAGTTACTATATAAACAATAAATAAGACTTATTTTATGTGACATACGATACGTTACGAAACACTTTATTGTAATTACCAGTTAGAAAACACACACATAATTATTTGAAAACCTTTTATTTTGTTGATTTTGTTTTTAAATTATACATAATAGTTAATTAAAGATAAGGTGTTGCTTAGATTATCTCGTGTGTGTGTATGTGTTTGTGTGTGTATGAAATGAACCTTCTCTTTATCTAAATGTGTTATCTATAAAATCATCATCATGTCGGGCTTTAGAAGTCCACTGCTGAACATAGGCTTCCCCCAAAGAGCGCCATGACGAGCAATCTTGTACCACTTTCATCAATCAACTTCCTGCTAAGAGTATAACGTCGTCGGTCCATCGTGTGGGGGTCTCCCTACACTTCGCTTGCTTGTTTTTGGTCGCCATTCGAGAACCTTTATTCCCCACCGGTTGTCAGTTTTGCGAACTATATGACCTGCCCATTGCCACTTCAACTTGCAAACTCTGAGAGCTATGTCGGTAACCTTGGTTCTTCTACGGATTTCCTCATTTCGGATTCTGTCACGTAGTGAAACACCAAGCATAGCTCTTTTCATTGCACGCTACGTGACTTTGAGCTTGTGTATGAGACCAATAGTTAGCGACTACGTCTCAATGCTCTGCGGTATTTGTGACGAGAAGATATGGCGTAATTTCTGCCCATCCGAGTTGGATTCGTCGGTTGACCTCTTTGTCAAAGTTGAATCTACACAGTTGGATCGTCTGACCTAAGTAGACATAGTGATCAACAGACATAATATCGCTACCGACATAAACCGGCATGGGTGCGACATGGGCATTTGACATGATGTTCGCCTTACCCATGTTCATTTTAAGACCCATCTGTTGGGAAACAATATTGAGGTCACTGATCATTGTGCTTAGGTCTTCCAGGGTTTCTGCATGATGACTATATCATCAGCAAAAGGGAGGTGAGTGATGGATTTGCCATTGAAGTTAACACCATATGTTCCAGTTCAGAAGCTAGAATATATCTTCCAGTGCAGAGGTGAACAGTTCGGAGAAATAACGTCTTCGTCTCACCCCTTTTTGCAATTCGATATAATTCGTGCTCCGAGTTTGGAGACGGACGGTCAGTTTTTTATTATTACTAGTACCAAATGTTAATTTGATTATTAATACTCATAGTACATAAACCAAATGTTACTTGACTGATCTCTTGGTAAAGCTAAAAAATAAGAATACTAAAGTCATCAAGTACATATTTTAATTATATTTCAGCCTTTTCTTTACTTACACACACTAATAATAGTTCTTTCAAGGCCCAAATAAAGAAAAACTCGGAAAACCCGTAAAACTGGAAAAACCCGGGTTTTATAAACTACCCGAGTTTTGCATGCCCTAGCTACAAACGTAACTATGGAAAATAGTTAAAAGTTTACCAACAGCTTTTGATTGCGTTGACTTCGTAGTTTATTTTGTTCACAGCTCCAAGCGACCTGAGTATTTAACGCTTAATAGGGCACAGGACAATTACTTACCACCTCAGTTTTTTGAATACAGATAATATCGCATTCAAAGTATTCGTTCTTTTTTCTATTATTGAAAATGTGCGGAAGGTTCACAACTTTTTTTAGTAATGGCAATTTGGCTAGCTGTAACAGTTTTTGAACTACTATCATTTGTAAACAAGAAATTCAATATCTTGAAAATCAACCGAGCTCCGCGCAATAAAATTGAGTTTTTCTTCTACGTACATTCTAGTAAAAGGCTTTCTGATATTTGGTTGGATATTTGATTAAATATCCGTGCATTTAATGTAGTAAAAATTGTTTATTATTTTTTTAAAACTTTTGTAGACTTGGTGGTAAGATTCTTGCCAATCTTGCAAAAAGGGCAATGGTCACATATTTACCACCATGATTTTGCGCTGTTCTTACTATTATTATTTTATTTTTCTTCAATAATGTTATAAAGCGTCCTAATAATTGTATTAATAATACAAAAAAAAACTTTTTAATAATTTTTACCCATGCCCTATTAAGGGTTAATATTAATTTCAACTTGATACCTCCACGCGTTAATGAGAAATACGGTTTTGACAGACAGACGGATGGACAACGAAGTGGTCTTAGATATATATATGTTTTATTTCGGACTAGGCAATCGTTTGACCACGATCTCACCTGATGGAAAGCGATGGTGCGGTCGAAGGTGTAGCACGCTTGCCTAGTAGATACTTATTCACTCTTGACTTGAACACACCTGGGTTATATTTTACCGGAAACACTGACGAGGGCAGGCCATTCCACTCCTTTGCAGTACTTATAATAAATGAAGAAGCGTATCGCTAGTCGTATGGTGATGGAAAGGTGATAGGGGAATCAGATCTATATGGGTTCCCTTTTTCCTTTTGAGGTGCAGAACCCTAAAAATTATATTAAAGAGCTTCGTTTACATATAGTTAATAACTAGCTTGAAAAGAAAGCTTAAACCTTTTTCGTATGAAAATGTGAGTAAACTGGCATATTTTTTTATGCGCAAGATTCAAAGACTTTTTAGTTTCATTCTTTATCTAGTGACTCGCCTCGGCTTCGCACGGGCAGCGCTCACACCGCGGCATTTTACTACGTTTTTACACTACTGAAGAGGGTTATGTGTTTGGATGTATGTATGTTTGTTTGTACGTTTCTTAGGCGCGTCCTACAGTCTAAAAAGCTTGATAATTTTTTATAAATGATGTATCATTGGATTTGTCTTGAAATCACGAGAGTGCTATGCGATATATGAAGTGTCAAGAAAACTAATATGGCGGCGGCTTACATCGGCGGTTTAATAATTACGACTGAACAAAAAATGACTAAAACCAAAGACCGTTCCAAAAATATTTAATTCTTTAACTTAAACAGTAGCAACTAAATTTTAAATTTTAGATTATTCAAGTTATGCAAGTACATACATATAGTACAATGTTGCAATTGCAACTATTAAAGTAAAGTAAAATATGTAAGTTTATAGGAAACATTAAATGTATTTACTATTACTTTTGCGGGCGGTCAGCTTCTGCTGAAAAGCAAAAACCCGACATAGCACGTGAGTTGTTTAAAATTTTATTCAATAGACACACAGGACAGTCACACAGGACAGTCACACAGTCGGGTTTTATTATTTTTATAATAATTTTTACTTGTTATTAAGTCACTTTTTTGTTTATCTGCCTGTCATTCCGGGTGGAATCTTGCAACTCAAATTTCGAGCACTTCCCGATTGGCTATCCGGCTGAAATTTCAGGGTAGCGCACAACTCGATGACAATGCAGTCTAAAAAAACTTTTAAAAAAACCTGGTTTTTAGATTAGTATTTTAATCTACATTTGCTGCATGTTTCTTACTATTATCATTTTTATACCCGTCGTAACTTCTAAAAAAAATACGCCACTAAGCGTAATTCAAAATCTTTGGTAGCAACAATCGTGGTGTTTTTTACCAATAGACAACTGCATTATTATTCACGTACTTGACAGACTTGTAATTATTTCTTTTCCACGGCAACATGACATTATTATTTCGTTTCATTATTTTGTCATTCTGTATTTTTGATAAGTACCTTGGATTACAGTATTGCAATTTTAAAAGGTAAATATATATTTTTTGAAAAATAAAATACTGCCCATGTTACTCGCTGATAGCTTTCTAAGGTGAAATAATTTTTGAAATTAGTTCTGTATTTTGACTTTATCCATTACAAACAAACAAACAATCAAATATTTCCTCTTTATAATATTAGTGTAGATGTAGATAAAATACCACTAAGGAACAAGTGAACATCAAAACCCACCATTACGAAATCGAATATATTGAAAACTACGCGAAGTTTCTCAGCCTCATTCTCCTCACAATTTTATTATTTCCCTTTCTCTAAATTATTCGCAATTACAATTCCATTTATTGAATCGGACACGATCGGCGGCGAGGTAAACGTTCCTTATCTGTGACGCCATCTCCAATTTATAAAAAAAATATGTTACGGTTTTGTTCTTATCTCGTGAATCTAGTTGTTTATGAGGGTACGGAGGCTGTATGCTGTGCCTTCGGTTTCGCATACGGGTTTGATACAGTTTAAGAGGAATAAAATGCTAAACAGCCTTACAAAATACTAGCTCATGGTTTTGTCTTCGTGCTTGTAAATTATGGCATTCTCTGTTTGCCGTCTGGCAAGTTTCTATGTACTTGCGTATTTACAGCCGAGAATGACGCGTTATTGTCTACTACGTTCAAGAACATTTTAAAAAACATAACACCGCCACTCAAACGAGTGAAGCATTAGCAAATGGCGGCTGCGTAGTGCGAGGGTGAATTTTGTGTTGTGGCTAATACACAATTTAATCACAAATACTGCATTGTTTTTAATTTTTCATGAAAACTTGTCATAATTAACAAGACTAATAAAGAGATCTTGCTGCGATGTGGCGGCCGATCGGCTTAACATGGTGTAACTGTATGCGTGAGGCTTATGCGTAGGAGGGGATTGGCATATCCTGGGTGCTTCATTTTAGATTTGGCGGCGTGAAATCCATCTTTTTGAATGATTAATAAATAATGGTCGGATAATATCCATACTCCCTGTATAATACATGCAAGCTTTACTTTTTACCCGACTTCGCGGAGAGTAATATGTTTTCAGCAGCTTTGTGGCGCTCTAGAGACCAAACGCGTGGGTCGATTTTGATGATTTTTGCGATGTGGCCAGCCGATTGGCATATATCCTTCTTTTTTTTTACATTCTTGACTACGTAGGCCTAGGCACTTTTATTTACAGCTGCTCTAGATGCGGTTAAACCTGTCACAACACAGCCAATTAATATGAATTCAATATTGAATCAAATAGTCTAACTTTATAAAAAATGAAATCAACAAAATTAAACGCATATAACTTTGCAAAATTCTAAAAATAATTTTGAGTATATTGTAAAAAACAAATGATTAAATTCAATACACTTTTAAAATATCACATGATATAAATCAAAAAAGTGCAATTTAGAATCCAACGATACCGGGTTCAAATCCTAGGCCCCGCACCAATGACTTTTCTGAGTTATGTGCGGTTTTCCATCGCTCCGTGCTTCGGAGGGCACGTTAAGCTGTCGGTCCCGTCTGTTATTGATTAACAGCAGTCATTAAGCCATGTCAGAGGCCCTCGGGCGGCTTGACAAATTCTGACACCAGAGGCCAGCACTACCTCATACGACAAACAAACAAAAATAAAATAAAAAGATTCCGTTCACTGGTTTAGTAGGATGCGAATTCAAACCATTTCCGCATGAGCCAGTTATTCTTTAATTAACCATTTCTGCGCGCACCATAAAAGCAACGAGGATTCCGCTACCGCGCAATAAAACCTCCGAAAAATTCTCGTCGTAAGCCTTTATTGTAAGTTGTAAAATGGAGGAAATAAAGTGAAATAAAGTTACCTCTAATTAACTCAACCGAATCTTTGGGACAAATTCTTAGGTCATTGTAGAAATAAAAAAAGTGTTCCTTTATCCGCCGTCCGCTTTATCAGGGTTGCGGATGTGGTCTGAGACGCCGACAGCATTCGAGGGAACTAAATTAGGTATTTTAGGCGCTGGTTTTTGTATAGATATTTTACTTTCATTCTTGATGCTGTTTAAATAAGCTTACAGCTTAGGGTATTTGGTTTTAATAATTTGGTATATTTTATTTGCGAGCGCATTGAGAAATTTGTTGTTTCGGACCTGGCGATATTCAAAGAAATGCATGATGTAAACAAGTAGATATTTGATCAATTTAAAATGTAATACCTATAGAGGCAGTATGGAAATTATACGACCATTGTTTGTTGCACATTTATTGAAGACTAGCTGTACCAGCGGCTTCACTCGCGTGGTCATTTCTCTAAGTTAAAAGTATTCTATGTGCTATTCCAAGACCTAATATACCGATATACCAACATTTGATCAACATTCCTTCAGACGTCTAAAAGATTTTTATCGATTGCAATTTTTTTATTGATTCTTACTCATCGGATTGGGATACCACGTACTCCAGTTTTTAAGTTTAACCCTAAGCTATCCAACAGTGAAAACCAGCATCGTAATCGGTCCAGTAGTTTTCAAGTGATGCGCGAACAAACATACAGACAAATATAAAGACACGATTTAAAAAAATCGTATATTCTTGTTCAGTTCAGTTGTTTATTTAATTACCCAAGACCATTTTTTTTAATTATCTTTTTTGTACAGACTTTTTCGTTCTTATTGCTCCTATATCTGTATTACAAAAAGTCTAATAACACTGTGGATGTAACCCGGGCGGGAGTGTGAACAAGACATAAGATTAAAAACCAAAACCAGATTACGGTCGGGTAAAACAATCGGAACAATAGGGGCGTCGCTATGGTGGAACATCCACATACATACATAAACATTTAAACTCATTACCCTTCCCTTGCTTCGCCGTAATTGGGTAAAAAGGGTAGCACGGAATA
This sequence comes from Alsophila aescularia, assembly GCA_946251855.1. NCBI lineage: Eukaryota > Metazoa > Arthropoda > Insecta > Lepidoptera > Geometridae > Alsophila > Alsophila aescularia. The sequence goes on from OX276384.1 coordinate 27,350,324, forward strand.
CAAACTCCGTGTCTTCTTCATAGTAGGGTATAATAAGGGAATAGTGTTTGTATTCTTTATTTACTCTCATAACCCCCTGACTTCAAAGGGATAAGTTCGAAAGGACCGATTTTGCTGCAGTTTTTTAATGTTTGAAAGCTGTTGTGACCGAGATGGATCTTAGCTATAATGAGGGGAGGGGATCGGGAGTTTTTCTTGTTTTATTTGTGCTTGTTAAGAGAGATCTCTTTGGCAGCTACGCTAAACATTAAACAAATCCATCTGGACTTTTTCAAATGTATTTATTTATTTAATAAGGCAAGTTTAACAGTTGGTATATTATATTACACATACATTACAATTAAAGTATTAAAACTGAATTAACCTACTTTATTAATTCCTTTCCTGTTTTTGTCTAAAATCGATAAAATACAATGTAAAAAAAACTTTATTCGCGATAACAGTAACGACTAAGATCAAAAAGTAATAGAAACACTTTTGTTCCAATTGCTACGACTTGATGAAAATCAATATCATGATTTTGATACACCATGTGTAAAGATAACAATGCATTTATTTTCCAACGATCGGAATGAATAGCTTTCCGTTACGTAACTGCGTAAATGTAAATCTGTGTATTATCTTAGTACCAACGGGGTATGATGATCAGAGATTGTCTTTAATGTTGAGGAAACTCTTTTCTAGGGAGTTAAGGTGCAACGTTTCGCTCAGCGCACCAAATACAAATTTTGTTGCGTTTTTGTCAATTACAGCTCTATTACTTATCGTGGGTTCATGTAAACTTATTTTGCGGCAATAAATAGGTTGTATCAAGAAATTACGGTTAAAATGATCACTTAGATAGTATTGGTTTAGCTACAAAAGTCAATAAGCTGGAATTTCATCTTGATTTTTTGTTTATTGACAAATGTACTTATACTAGCGTTCACCTTGATTTTTTAGTTGGTGTAATTTCTTGATGAAACCTATTTATTGCCACACAATAAGTTTTCATAAACCCACGATAAGTAATTGAGCTGTAATTGACAAAAAACGCAAGAAAATTTGAAAATAGCGCGCTGAGCGAAACGTTGCACCTTAAAAATCATGAATGACTTTAATATTCAGAATTTCTTGTATGTGTTCAGGTCAGAAACCACAAACCCTTTCGCTTCGCTCACGACGATCTCACTGCCTGCAAACTTTAGGATTAATTTGGCGAGTTAACTGCCATTCCGAGAATAATCCACGCTATAAAATAATATAATAAAAGTCATCGGTACGTAAAAGCAGTACAGATAAAATTTGGAATTTTAATCTTGTGCGAGTTCCGCAAACTGCAATGCCTCGAATGCGTTAAATTTATGTTATTACTGTAACAAGAGGTTAAAGCATATTTAGCAATATTATTGCTTTAAATAATAATACGAAGACTCGAAGAAGAACCAAGGTGGAAGTTGTGTTTGGAGGGTCCACTATTCCATATAGTCAGAGTATCAAAAATTTAGGTCTAATTATAGACCAGTGCCTTACTTGGATTCCTCAGATGGAAACCGTCAGTCGAAAGCTATTTGCTTCTGCAGGTTCCCTCAGAAGACTCCGAAATTTTTTGCCCACTGCCACTAAAATTGCTCTTGCGCAGTCACTTCTGCTCCCAATCTTAGACTATGCCGATGCCTGCTATCTAGATCTTACTGAGGACCAGCTAAACAAACTTGAGCGTCTTCAAAACTTCTGCATTCGATTTATATTTGGTTTGCGCAAATATGATCATGTCTCTGAATTTCGCACTAAGCTCAAGTGGCTTCCAATACGCCTCCGCCGGAATGCTCATATACTCTCTATTCTTTATACAGTTTTGTTTAATCCCTCCTCCCCGCGATATCTTATGGAACGATTTAATTTCCTGTCTGATTCTAACAAGTTGTCACTCAGGTCATCAGAAAATTTAGCTTTGTTGATCCCTCTACATAGAAGCTCTTTTTATGGCAGTTCATTTACCATCCAAGCAGTTCGCCTATGGAACGCTCTGCCAGTTACTATAAGGCGAGCCCAGTCACTCCCTGTTTTTAAACTTCAAGTAAAGAAGTTTTATCTCTCTAATTAATATCACTTCTTGCTATTTTGTTGTTATTCTGTTGTGGTTTCACTGTATATTATTTTTATTATGTTTGTATATATTTTGTAAATGTATATGTAGTAAATGTAATTTATTATAATGTATATACTATGTATATGGATATATATTTATATATGTATATATATATATATATATATATATATACTGTACTATATATTTACATATTTATGTGTAGGTATATTGGAATATATGTGTATATATGTTTATTCATTGTATTCAGTTTTTATTATTTATTTGTTAGATTATAATGCACCACCGTCTTTGCCGTATATTAATTCCTTTCCATCCAAAGGTTGTCTGGAAGAGATCGCTTTTTAGCGATAAGACCGCCCATTGTCCCATTTATTTTGTATAAATGTTTTAGTTATTATTGTATTTTTTGTTCTATGTGGTGTACAATAAAGAGTTATCTATCTATATCGGATCCCGTATAATTAAACTCAAGTGGCGATGGGCAGGACACTTGGCAAGATGTGGTGATGGAATGATGGCCATGTGACGATAAGCGTAGCCAAAGAAGATCTATCCAACGATGGGTGGACGACATAGAGAAGCGCGCTGGTAAGACCTGGACCAGATCGGCTCAAACCAGAGATGATTGGCGTATGAGGGAAGAGGCTTATGCCCTGCAGTGGGCGGAATAAGCTGCAAATGATGATTATGATTGCATTTTTCATTATGAAATTTCAGGATGATACCAACCCGGAAATCGGTGGATGGAGGTGGCACAAGATCGCTCGTCATGGCGCTCTTTGGGGGAGGCCTATGTTCAGCAGTGGACTTCTAAAGGCTGACATGATGATGATGATGATGACAAACCCGAATCCCAATTCTCGGACACTATTGGTTTAGCCGAATTAGGATCCAGTTCAGTCCACCCAAAGGTCATCATCCAGATCCTTCATTATAACAAGTTATTTATTCAATGTATTGGTTCGTTCTTCCGTCGTGTTAAAGTGCGCAAGAAGAGATAAGTTCAAAAACTAAAACCCGACTACGGCCGGGTAAAAAATAGCCTATGACACTATATAAATGAAGAAGAATCGTTACCTCGCTTGTCAAAATCAGACCAATAGGGGCGACGGTATGGTAGAACATCCACATATATACATACATACATACATACATACATACATACATACATACATACATACATACATACTGTTAACTTCATTACCCTTCCCTTGCTTCGCCGTAGTCGGGTAAAAATAGGAGATGACAACGACATCATTATTCATTATTATCGTTAACTCCCACAATTCCAGTAAGCTTGCAAGTGCACTGGACGGTGTCAACAGTGTCGGTCGCTTTTAGGGCGGCCACCTACTTTCAGCTACCGGCCATAACTTATAGGGTTGCCACAACTACTCACTACATGATAGAATAATGTGTTAAGTCGCCGTGTCGTCGTGATAATATTTGTAGGAATCGTGAGTTTTTTTTACTAAAAGTATTAAAAATACTATTCTGTGTTTCTTTCGATCTTTTTCTCTGTTTGTCTAATGTACTGTGAGGTTGCTACAGGCAGGAGGCGCAAGGAATCGAAGTCTATTCTGGAATACAGATGAATCAAAAACTTACTAACAACTATCTTACTTTAATATCTTAATAATAAGAAGATGATTGGAAGAGATCGCTTTAAGCGTTAAGACTTAATTAGTTAATTATTATTAGCTTTTTTTGTGAAGAGTAATACAATAAAGTATTTCGTATAATTTACTACTACACATTACACAGGTACTATTCCCATTTCTCACATTCACCGACTACTCCAGTAATCTTGTCAAGTGCACTGGAGAGTGTCAACGCGCGGAGATGCATTAATGCCGCTTTTAGGGCGGCCACCCACTTACAGCGCTACCGGCCGTAGCTCACAGGGTTGTCACCTACTCGGATCGTAACGGATTCGTTACTAGTAATATATTGTAACTTCTGTGATGCAATTCTTCTTTCAGTTTAATAAGTCCTTTGACTACCATGTGTCGAGTGTAGTCAGAGATAATATTATTAACTAGCTGTGTAAGGGTTTTGCCCGCGTGGACATTTCTGTGGGTGAAAAGTAACCTATGTGTTTTTCCAGGACCAAAGTACCAATATCAACATCCCATATCCCATTGTAACACTTCTTCTACTATTGTTTCTTTTTGTTATTTTTTTGTGTCTGTCTATCTATCTATCTATGTATCATCAAACTTCGATCAGACGACTAATGTTTTTTTTCAGATTGCTCTGCTTCTAATCATTGGATTTAAGTACACCGATTTTTAATTTAAGCCAACTATCCAAAAGTGAAAACCGCATCGCAATCGGTACAGAACTTTATACGTGATACGCGAACAAACAGACAGAAACAATTAAAAAAAACGTATTTTTATAAGTCTTACAGATTGCCAGTACATCATATATGATTACCTATATATTTTTTATTTAGTTATGTGACAACCCTACTGAGTACATTTGTAAGGAGCGCGCGGGGTCGACACTGTAACTCTATATGTCACCGCTCCACTCTGTTTATTTACAAGGCATATTTCATATTTAATGTGTAATGGGAGCCTTAGAAGAAAGACATTCTGAGACGTAGAAAATCGATGTTATTATTATTACGATTTTATTTATTTATTTGATTGTTTTGCACAAAAATAGTGTAAAAGGAGCGACTTAATGCTAAACAGCATTATCTACCAGTCATCCAGGTCGAGAGAGAAATAATAGTAGGGCGTGCGGCTCAAAGTACTGAACAATAAATACAAAAGAAACAAAGTAAATAAATACAAAATAAAAATAAGTAATATTAAATAAAAATATAAATAACTATACATAAACCAGTACATACATAAATAACTACATACTTTACTAAATATAATAAACATACCTACCATAATATGAATTAAATCAGTTAATGAAAATAGCACTTACTACCCTAGATGGATGATTTAAGAGGAAGATCAGGATAAAGATTTTTGACAAAATATTTCTGAGTTGCTTAAAGTTATCTTTGGTGTTGATGCTTTTTATATTTCAAGGTAGTTTATTCCAGAGGCGAACTGCCATCCAAGAAAATGATTTGGATTGGAAGGATGTTTTGTTTGGGAGTGGCCAAAGCCAGGGTATTAGATGATCTAAGTTTCCGGTTATGTGAGACGCAAGAAATTGAAAATTTTGCTTTAGGTCGAGAATTCGGGACATTTAACACTGAAAAAAGGAGACAGAGAATACGCACTGCCTACGCTCACGGATAGGTAGACATTTTAACTTGGTTCAGTATTCGGAGACGTGGTCGTATTTTCGAAGGTTACTTTTTTCAGTTTTATTAACGCAATTCAAGCAATTATTGAATTGCTGGCAGTATCTATTAGTTTTTCAAGTTTATAGCTATTTCTTTATATTAAAATTCCAAAACAACCGTAATACCCCAGTAAATGTCATAAAAATCCAGCAGACTTCAAAGTTTTCCCCTTTCGCCTACTATCGTAAACCTAATTCGGCATACATTATAAGATTGGACAAGTTCAGTTAACAAACCCGAAGGCTGACGGCGTCTGATTGAATAGGACACATCAAAACAAACAGCCGGAAAAAATGTCGGCTACCCCTTTTTCGCAAATGGAAAAACTTCGGGTAAAATGTTGTTTTTACCTATGGGGTGGGGTAATTTTGTTTATGGATGAAAATCAATTTAGCGCTTTTACTGTTCTGCAAAAGATAGTTATTAACCCCCGAACAAACAGAAGTGTGTTATAAGTTTAGGGTGTGTATCACTGTGTGTGGGTGTGTGTGTGTGTGTGTGTGTGTGTGTCTGTCTGTGACATCGAAGCTCCCAAACGAATGGACCTATTTTGATGCGGTTTTTCTGTTTGAAATCTGATGTGATCGAGATGGTTCTTAGCTATACGGGAGGGGGAAGGGGGGGAGGTTGAGAAAGGGGGGGGGAGGTTGAGAAAAGGGGGGAGAGAATCGTATTTTTCAAACGAATGGACCAATTTAGCTACGGTTTTTTATGTTTCAAGGCTGAGGTAAACGAGAAGTTCTTATAGCTAAGAAACATTGGAGGAGGGAGGGGTGGTCTGCGGTTGCCATGGAAACGAAATAACAAATCTGTCAAAGAACATCAAGAGCATTGGTGCTATACCTACTTTTGCATTGGTTTTTAATATCCTAGAAGAATAAGATGCTTTTTTCCGCGATAAACAGTAGTCCGCGAGTACGAAGTCGCGGGCGGGAAAACTAGTAAGGTTATTATATGATTCACTATATTCGACTTTTCAGTCACTTTAGTTATTTTATTGCATATTTAAGCTTCATTACTAAGTCACCTACAAATACAAAATACTTTAAAGACATTCAATCTGCCGTTTCTTTTTTATTTAGTCACAAATGCCCGAAATTGGGTTTTTCCTATAAATTTCTAAATTTCAAATATCTCAAAAACTATTAAGTTTCGGCCATACATTGGGGTTCTTTTTTTGGATTTTAGCACACCTACCACGTCCTGCCGGGCATACGTCGAGTTACCAATAGCCCCGTACAAACTAACCTAGTAACGCCATCTAGCCAATGTAATAATAACTCTTCACCTAAATTCCCAAATATAAGTGAAGTGCGATATGCCGTACTAGATGGAGCTGCACCTAAATTAATATTCCTTGAGATTCGGACTTTTCTGTAACGTCTGGGGAAAACCGTTTGCCAGGTATTGCCAAGCAAGTACGATAGTTCAAATAACCTGCTCGGTTAATACTTTGAGGATCAGTAAGCACTATAGAGATCAGTATATACTTTCAACATCTCAGGTCTCTTTGGCTATATAGATCTACATGCTTTAGAAATCAGTATGTATACTTGAGAGATGAGTGAATACTTTGAAGATCAATGTGTACTTTGTAATTCAGTGTATACTTTATAGATCAGAAAATACTTTGTAGCACAGTGTATACTTTAAAGATAAAAAAAAACTGTTATTTATCTAGATCAGTGTATACTTTGAAGATCTTACTTTGGCGATCGTGTTAGGAATACCGAGCGAAGCTACTCCGAGTCCGAACGGTTTGGCGGGAAAACTTTGGCAAACGATGGAGCCGAAGCAACCCGCGCTTAGTTGAGCTTCAGCCGCCGTGAGCGCAGGGTTTGATTTTAGGCATATTTCTGTGGTTTTGTAATTCATTGACTTGTTAATCATTTTAATTAATAAACTAAGTTTTTCTTTCTCCTAAAACGAAAAGTAAGTTAAAACTTGTATATTAGGGATCAGTTATGCTTTATAGATCAGTGTATGTATACTTGATTGATCAGCGTATACTTTGTAGATCAGTAAATACTTTGTAGAACAATGTGTGCCTACCTTGTAGTTCAGTGTATAACTTTAAATATCAGTGTGTGACCGGAGGGCGCCCGAGAGTTGGCCCACTGTCTCAGAGGGACACTCCGATCAGCACAATGTATTTACAGGAACTGGAGCTACGTCGATGAACGCTGGAAATTTGTAGTAATTGCTACTTCTTGCAACTAACCACGCAAATAAAACTGGAGAAGATTCTGGTGAAATATGTTATTATAGACCCTTTGTGTAAAATGAAAATGATACAATTTAACTGTTTGTTTTAGTTATAAAATAGCTATTTTTGGAAAATTATAATAGGACTAAGTATTTTAAGACTTTACTGAGAGGTCTGAACTGTGCCAGGTGGGTCGAGCAAATGAATCCAAAATATGAATGCAAGCAAAAAATTAAGGCTGCGATATAATTATTTGAATTTGAGAATGGAAGTGAGAAAAATGTGTGTGTGCACAGTGTACAGTGAAAAAGTTTGATATGAGTTTATAATGTTGATGAAACAGGATGACGTCATCGCAAGTGTATACTTTATATTAATTTAGACGACCAGTTGGTCTCGTGGCTAGTGATCCTAGGTACGTAATCAAATGGTCGCGGGTTCGAATCCTGCAAGGTGCAATCATTTGTGTGATGAGCAGAAATGTTTGTTTGCGATTCATGGATGTTATAATATTCGTATCTCTGTTTATCCGTTGTACCCATAGTACAGGGTTAGCTAGTCCCACTAGGTAATTGGTGTGGAATTGTCCCGAATATATTTATTTATTTATAGATCAGAAAATACTTTGGAGCTCAGTGTGTACTTTATAGCCCAGTGTATACTTTATAGATCAGTACAATCAAACGCTCAAAACTGTACTCGCTATCGAGTATCGTAACATTTCTGTATGTAATCCAGCGCAGCGCAACTAGCGGAATTATTTATCACTATAAATCTTTAGCTCTATTAGGATTTTGGCTAACTCTACATCAATAGAAATCGACAATACATGAGGAACTGTAGATATTACGCACTCATGCTGGCGCCTTCTTAGCATTTGTCTGTTTCTAAATATATGAAAAAGACAGCGGCTAGCAACACATTTTGTCATTTTGGTTCACCCGAATCCAGCTAGATGGCGTTGTAAGAGCCTTCATCGAGCAAGCTATTGTGTTTTCGATTATAGAGTAAACAGATTTGTTTTTTTTTTATGGAATGTTTGTCAAGAACAAAAAATAAAATCTGTTTAAATAAAGTAAAATACAATTATAGTGGCAAAAAATGATAATAAATGACGATGATAAATGGCAGTGAGTGACATAACTTCTGCAGCAGAGTTCACTGACGATAGCCATTTTCGACATAGAGACCCATAATACCAAAAACATGCAAACTGAGAATCCGTCTCATAAAAGAAGTAGCGGCGATAAGAGGAAATAACGTTGAACGCTTATTACAAGGAAACTAGCGCCGCGTCTGTGAGACTTCTTTCGTAATAAGTCGGACTCTACCCACTGTATTGTCTTACCGGTCCAGTCGCGTAGATACTTTTACTTGAGTTGTAACGTCAAGTTCGTTTACTACTGCAACTAGTAATAGTGTTACAGTGTATACTTTATAGATTAGTGTATACTTTATAGATTAGTGTATACTTTACAGATTAGTGTATACTTTATAGATTAGTGTATACTTTATAGATCACAGTGTAAACTTTACAGCATCGCTTACCAGCTGATAGTTGAGCAGACTGATGGTGTGCACAGCCGCTGCGGTGCTAAAGAAGTAAAGCGCGGTGGGCTTGCAGGACGCCATGATGCGGCAGGTGGTCACCACGGTCATAGCCAGGCATCTGTGGACAAAGGAACGCGGTCACATGGCGGACTACAGGTAAGTACAGACTTTTAGAGGTAAGTAAAGTAGGTATATACTTTATAGGTAAGTAAAGGACAGACTTCAGAGATAAGCAAAGTATATACTTTCGAAGTAGGTAAAGTATATACTTTAGAGGTATGTAAGGTACAGACTTTAGAGGTAAGCAAAGTATATACTTTAGTGGATTGTAAAATATATATGCAAAGAAAAATATACAGGGTTATTGGTAACTCGAACTATTCCCGACAGGACATGTTAGGGGTGCTAATATACAACAAAGCCAAAGATTTACGAAAAGTAACTGGCAGCAATTACATGAAAAAAGCCGAAGATCGGGCTCAGTGGCGCGCATTGGGAGAGGCCTATGTCCAGCAGTGTAGAATGCAAGCTGTTGATGACGATGATGAGACTTTAAAGTAAGGTACCTAAAGATTTGAGGTAAGTATAGACTCTTGAGGTAAGAATAGGCTATAAAGGTAAGGATAGAATGAGGTATCATTGGATTCATCTTAATCACGGGAGTGACATAGGATATATGAATAACTAATATGGCGGCTTATAGCTGCAAAACAAAAAATTACCATAACTTATCGAGTGAGATATTAAGAGACCATTCCAAAAATATAAATAATTCTTTTACCTAAACAATTGCAATTGTCTTTCAAGGTAATTACAAAAATAATAATAAAAGTTATTGCATGTTATCTAAAGTATTACTTCAAAGTTTCAATTGCAACTTTATATTAAAGTAAGCAAGAAGTAAGTAAGTCAGAAGTTAGTAAGTAAGAAGAGCGCTGGTGGCCTAACGGCTCTACAGTGCAATTTGGAATCCAACGATACCGGGTTCAAAACCTAGGCTACGCACCAATGACTCTTCGGAGTTATGTGCGGTATTCCATCGCTCCGTGCTTCGGAGGGCACGTTAAGCTGTCGGTTCCGGCTGTTATTGATTAATAGCAGTCGTTAAGCCATGTCAGAGGCCCTTTGGGCGGCCTGATAAACTCTGACGTCAGAGGCCAGCACTACCTCATGCGATAAACAAACCAAACCAAAACCAAACAAAACCGGCTAGAAACCCTAGGTACGAAATCGGACGGTCGCAGGTTCGAATCCTGCAAGGTGCAATCATTTGTGTGATGAGCAGAAATGTTTGTTTCCGAGTCATGGATGTAATATTCTTATCTATGTATGTTTATCCGTTATCTAGTGCCCATAGCACAGGGTATCCTAGTTTGGGGCTAGGTAATTGGTGTGGAATTGTCCCAAATATATTATTATTATTATTATTAAACAATTAAAGTAAAATATATAAGTAATTAAGAAACATTATATTAATATTACTATTATTTTTGCGGGCGGACAGCTAGCATTGCGTCCGTCCGCTATTGCGGCTGAAAAGCAATAACCCGACATAGCACGTGAGTTGTTTAAAATTTTAGTCTAATCGTTTTGTTCGCAGTCGGGTTTTTTTTTTATAGATATCGTAACTTGTTCGTAAATCTTTATAATTTCTTTATCAAAATTGTTCCTTAAATACTCTTACTTTTCTGTACTCAAGCGAAACTTGAAATTTTGTTGTTTTCACATCCCAATGCGTTATCATTGTAAAGGTCTGGTGATATTTTTGTCTACATATTAACCTACATGATTGTAAGTTATTATCAGTTCCCTACTGCCACTTTCTGGTCACATTTCCCGAAGAACCGGTAACCGTTGGGGAAGACGAGTTCTCAAGTGGAGACTTCATTTAGGCAAACGTAGTGTAGGACGCCCTGTGGCCAGGTGGAGTGATGACCTGCGAAAACCAGCCGGAGGTAAGTGGATGAGGAGAGCTGAAGGCCGAGCTCAGTGGCGAGCATTAGGAGACTACAAGTATAGGCTGATTATAATGACCTATAGCAAACTACGAAGATCTAAAAATACGACGAACGTCTTCAATTGTTCTCTAAAACTAGAAGAGGTTGTTTTCGATACAAATTGCTTTGTGCGAAGTACTACATACAACAATAAATATACACAGACACACACAAGCAAATATATAATTATGGAGTTACTCCACGGACGTACATACACGGAGGGTAAATCAGCAAGTTGATATAAGCAGAGCCGGGCTTGAATGGGAAACTTTTCAGTTCCTAATGAACACTGTTAAATATAGCTTGAAACTTTCTCGCTCGCTTTGATCGTACCTTTGTATTGTCATATATTTTTTTTACACAAACTATCTGGAGGGTCGCATGATAGTAAGCGCTCGCCATCGCCTATGTTTATTTTAATTTGTTTTATTTATTTTATTTTTATCTATTGACACCTATACAAAACTTGAAGTGTTGATGATGATTACATTTTAAAATTTATTATTAAATTTTATCAACCAGAATGAGATTAGTATGTGCTCGCTTAATTTTATATCAAGTATTCTATAAAAACATAGGTTTTTTCAATTTGTACTCTAAACTGCCCAATATCTTATTTTTTATTCGCTCGCTTCGCTCGTGCCAATAACTGTCATTCTTATATCAAATCTTTCATCTATATCCATAATAAAGAACTTAGTACCAAGAAATCTGTACATTGAAGACAAAATGAAAAAAAAAATAACTACAATATACTTAAAATAGGCTACTGAACATGAATATATATTTCTTTTAAATCATTTCTGACTGTTTGTATGTTAGTTCGCGTATCATGTAAAAACTACTGGACTGATTGCGATGCTGTTTTCTGTATTGGGTAGTTTAGGGTTTGACTTAAAAACTGGGGTACTTGGTATCTTGGTATGCCGTAAAACGATCAATTATTTAAATCTTTATAGGTACTTTTGGTCCTAGTGGCCTAAAGCCGCGGGCACAGCCAGTGTAAGATAAAACATTTTCATTTGATAGTGTACCTAGATTCTCAGAAGTATCGCGCTCGCTTCGCTCGAAAATTTATAACAGAGTGTGCATTGTTTAAAAAATCGTTTAGTTTTATCTTGAAAACCGACACGAGCCTGTACATACATAGATATTACGAACACACAATCACACACGAACACGAACTACATAGAAGTTGAGTTGTAACAATAATAATTATGATTATAGTCTGTGTTTCAGCGCAACATGCAACACTTATACGTAGACATACACAACAATGATAACACATTAGTTTCATTCAAAATAAGTGATATCTTAAGATCTGATTGGACTCATGTAAATATAAAAAATACACGTTTTAAACGTAAAATGCTGACGATGTGATAATAATAGATTTCCTTTTTACCCGAGTACCGCGAAGCAAGGGAAGATTAATGAGTTTAAAAGTGTATGTATGTATCTATGTGGGCATGTGGATGTTCCACCATAGCGTCGCCCCTATTGGTCTGATTTTGACAAGCGAGGTATCAATCGAATCGTCATCATCGCATGAGTGTCATAGACAATTTTTTACCCGAGCGTAGTCGGGTTCTAGTTTTTGAACTTATGTCTTGTTTACAGTCTGTTGGATTTTTGCACAGCAATATATTAATTTTCTTCTCCAGATAACGGTCATGTTTATATACCCAGGGTCAAAAGAGTCACAAAAGCTTTTCATTTAGGGTACCGCACGTCCGAACGAAAAAAAAACGGAACTCCTATACTCGTGTGTCTATCTGTCTGTCCGTCTGTCACAGACAATTTGCTCTGAATCTACTGGACCGATTAAGTTGAGAGGTATACATATGAATGTCTGTGACTGAAACACGGACGTGCAACGTCAATAAATGAAGTTTGGAGGTAGGTCACTTTTGGGGGCCAAATAGGGGTGATAAAAAAAAAGTTTTGCTTTCTGTACCGAGTGACATATCAAGTGAAAGGGCTTGTTGTGAGGGTCTCATTTTTGTTATAATTTTAGTATAAATAGATTTAAGGTATTTAAGCAAATTATGAAAATTGCCCATTCTGCTACAGAAAATAGTTCTTTACTTATAGATTACAGGAAAACCTATAAGAAGTCTATGGCCTTAAAATAACATGATAAATCTCTCATTATTGTTGAGAAAATATATTCATCGTACGGAACCCTCTCCACGCGAGTGCAACTCGCTCTTGTCCGGTTTTTTTATTGGTTTTTGTTCGTGATGAACCAGAAGCGTGCAACAATATTCACGATCATTTATCAGCCGTCTTCAGGCCCTTAGATAAAGGCTTTTTAACCCCTCAAAGCAAAAAGACAGGGGCGTTATAAGTTAAGTGTATCTGTGTGTGTGTTTGTCTGTGGCATCGTAGCTCGCAAACGAATAGATCGATTTTGATGCGGTTTTTATGGTTATTAGCAATAATGGTCGGGATCATAGCTCCCAAGCGAATGGACCGATATTAATGCAGTTTTTTCTGTTTGAAAGCTGATGTGATCGTAATGGTTTTTAGCTGTAATGGAAGGGGTTGGGGGTTGTACATTTTTAATTTGTGCTTGTTGACATTCGATATAGAATCTAAGTGCTAATCGTCAGCCGTACTGTCCGCCTAGGAGGGATGTACCACAGAGTATCATTGTTTAATACAGTTTATTGCGCGCCATGAGTCGAGTCAGTCGCGGGTTCTACTTACTCCGCACTTATTCCAAACTCCGGTTCCTTGGGCCCGCTAAAACAACAACTACCTTGTTTATCTTCGTCTTAGTTATTAAAAGCTTTCATTTAACTTCATCGTTAAGCTGTCGGTACCGTCTGTTATTGATTAATAGCAGTCATGAAGCTATGTCAGAGGCCCTCGGGCGGCCTGATAAACTCTGACACCAGAGGCCAACACTACCTTATACGACAAACAAACATTGAACTTCACTTGTATGTATGTATATATTCCTGGACTTTTGCAATCAATATTTCACCCACTTTCACTGAAGCTATCGGGCTTATCATTCCCTATGATATGGGCATCAAATGAAAGGGTAGCCCGTTCTAAGTTTCATCAAGACATGGCTGCTGCATAAAACCTTTTTTTTAATATATGTTTTTAAATTATCTTTTTTAATTGATTCACTATTTTAACCGACTCCAGAAAAATCACATATTCCGTAATCTGCAATAATTTTGAATTCATTTAGTATTGTTGCAAACCAAAAATAAACTGATTATATGCCCACGGGCGTTTCCTTGTCTACGTAACCGATTGTAAAACAAAAGGTTAGCGTCATAAAGCTCAACTTTGCTTGGCGCAAAATCAAGTGAAACGAAATACGCATGCGCCGAATTACGACTTCTAAATGTGATTACGCTACGACTTCTAACTTGAATAACAATAACTGACTGTGGGTAGCTGAAAAACAGCGCGAATGATGAGTTTACCCCCATTGCCCTTTAAATTATATTATTTTTGTATTAATACTGAGTGCATCTTTATTTTTTTTGTGGCAATAAATACTTATTTACTTACTTTACTAATTTTCGCGAATGTGGCGTTCGGTTTAGAATAATATATTAACTATTACGAACGCACCGATTCGCAGTGTGCATTTGTCAACGTCAATGTCAAAAAAAACATTATGTAATGAAGAAATTACACGCAAAACAATATATATTTTGCACTTTTGAGAGTTGTTAAATTGAATTGCGCCTAAACGACCATAGCTGTCATGGCGACCGAATGACGAATGCTCATAGGTGTACAAAAAAGCAGCCACACAGGAACAACAACCGCGAATTAGGAAGAATGACGTCACGCGTACTGCACAGTTCTTAGACAAATGTTTTTTTATTTTATTTTTAAACAATGTTTGTTTGATTATTAATGAATTAAGTTAAACATATATTCGGATCTATTAAGATAATTAATGGTATTATTATTTTCGTTTACTGTTTACCCTGTTAGTACTTACTTGAGAGGGAGTTGAGACAGTAAGTCTACCCTTTCAGCGAGGATGGTGAAGAGATGTCCAAAGGTCTTCACCGCGTGCAGTTTGGTGAAGATGGTGATGTCTGGCAGCTTGGATTTCGGCTTCGACTGAAACCGAACGAGGATGTATAGAAATATGTCTCTATACTTATAAAGCAGTAAGCAACAAAAAGCCTGTGCAATGAAGATAATAAAAAAATAGTTTCGCAGACTCAAAATTAGTTACTGAACAAGCAATATACAGAATGTTAGGGCTGCTAATAAACAACAAATTTAAGCTCCTAACTGTACTACCGAAAGTTAATAGTTTTTTATATTAGAAAATAAGCAATATTTAGAAAAAATACCCAATTTTGCAAATAAAAATACTTTTTTTTTTTTGTATAATGGAATATTTCCGAAAATATCAAAAATCGCGGAACATACATAGGGGTTATACAGGTGCGCCTGGGAGTGCTCTACCTTGGGACCTCCGCTTATCACTACTTCCTGGGACAACCTGTCTGTGGTATGGATCTATACTAATATTAGAAAAGCGAAAATAGCTGTCTGTTTGTTGGACCTTTCACAACAAAACGGCTAAACCGATCTTGATGAAATTTGGTACGAAGATAGTTTGAGCCCAGGGGAAAGTCATAGGGAACTTTTTATCACGATAAACTGTAGTCCGCGCAAACGAAGACGCGCAAAAGAGCTAGGCTCTATAATTTCAACTTACATTATCAGTCCTGTCTTTAGAAGACATGCGATACAACTCCCCAACCAGCTTCTCCAGTTGTGGAACGTCCATCATCAGAGCTGACCTCTCAACCCTCGCACTGGCTTTACTCATGTCACTCAGTGAGCTGCAGATCGAGTTCGACTTGCTGAGCTTCGGCGCTTCATTCGTTTGGCTCTTGGTCTTTTGTGTGTCATTTTTAGTCTTCTGTGTTTCGTTTTTGTTCTTCTGTGTATCAGTCTTGCTCTTTTGTGTATCAGTCTTGCTCTTCTGTGTATCATTCTTGGTTTTCTGTGCATCAGTCTTGCTATATTGTGTATTTTCTTGATTATTGATTTGTGTGTTGTTTTTCTGTGTATTGCGCTGTATACCGTTCTGTATATAATTCTTGCTTTTCTGTGTTTCATTTGTGTTTTTCTTTGCATCGCTCTTGTTTTGTGTAATGTCATCTTGATTATTATTGTTATTTTGTGTATTATTTACTTCAGCGTCGTTCTTGTGAGAGTTCACTTTATCTTTTGCCTTTTGTTTGTTTTCATTCGTTTTGTTCTTTTGTGTATCATTTTCTAGGCTATTGTTATTCTTCTGAGCATCAAGATTATTGTTGCTCTTCTGATCATTAACTGGAATCTTCTTTGACTCATTCCCTTTGCCCTTTTGTGTATCGTTTGACTGATTCTTCTGTTTACCTTGATTATTATTCTTCTGTGCTTCGTTAGCCTTCTCCTGCGCCTTTTTCTTCTTCTTCCTTTTGCCCATTTTGTCCTCGAAGTCGTATTTGAAATCGATATTGTTCTCGGGTGGGTCCGCCATTTTGTTTTTTCTTGCTCTGTGGCCATCTATGTCGAAGTAGGTCGGTCTGTGGTCTGGGTTGAGAAGGGGTGCAATTAGACTGGACAGCTGGTTCACGACGCGGTGCATTTTCCCCATGTGAGGGTTGAGGAAAGTCTGGATGGACGGGTGATCGACTAGTTGGCCTTCCTTGCTTCTGAAAAGTTTTAAAACACTAATATTAGGTATGAGGTAAAGTTGTAATATAAGTTTGTAGAATATAATCTCCGGATATCTGATTCTGTTAATGCTGATTAAAAGATTTCTGGAAGGGATCGCTTTTAGCGATAAGACCGCCAATTGTACTCTATAATTTATATCATTGCGTGTTTTTTTTTAGTGTGCATTGAGGTGTATTTGTATTTTATTGTTTTCAAAGCTACTGACATTCCAGACGGATTCATCGAATGACCAGTGTTCGTGGGATAATGAGAAAACTAAGGGCGGAGCGTTAGGGCAGGGCAGCTAGGGGTCCATCCATAAATTATGTCACATGTTAAGGGGGAGGGGGTCAACAAAACGTGACACCCGTGTGTCGATTATAAGCTTCGTGACGTCACATGTATAAATCTAAACTATTAAATTCTAGATACATTCGACACCTGAGTGTGGACGAATATGGAGTATTTCTTATTTTTCTTCAATTTTTGATTGTCGGATTGAGGTATCAAGTACACCAGTTTTGAAGTCAAACCCTAAGCTATATATCATGAAACTTCGTTCAGATGTCTAATGTTTTTTTATGGATTGCTCGATTTCTTCTCGTCGGATTGAGGTATCAAGTACACCAGTTTTGAAGTCAAACCCTAAGCTATATATCATGAAACTTCGTTCAGATGTCTAATGTTTTTTTATGGATTGCTCGATTTCTTCTCGTCGGATTGAGGTATCAAGTACACCAGTTTTGAAGTCAAACTCTAAGCTATATATCATGAAACTTCGTTCAGATGTCCAATGTTTTTTTTATGGATTGCTCGATTTCTTCTCGTCGGATTGAGGTATCAAGTACACCAGTTTTGAAGTCAAACCCTAAGCTATATTATCATGAAACTGCGTTCAGATGTCTGTTTTTTTATGGATTGCTCGATTTCTTCTCGTCGGATTGAGGTATCAAGTAC
The DNA here is from genome assembly GCA_946251855.1 of Alsophila aescularia. Classification (NCBI taxonomy): domain Eukaryota; kingdom Metazoa; phylum Arthropoda; class Insecta; order Lepidoptera; family Geometridae; genus Alsophila; species Alsophila aescularia. The sequence goes on from OX276384.1 coordinate 27,368,149, forward strand.
ACCAGTTTTGAAGTCAAACTCTAAGCTATATATCATGAAACTTCGTTCAGATGTCTAATGTTTTTTATGGATTGCTCGATTTCTTCTCGGCGGATTGAGGTATCAAGTACACCAGTTTTGAAGTCAAACCCTAAGCTATATATCATGAAACTTCGTTCAGATGTGTAATGTTTTTTATGGATTGCTCGATTTCTTCTCGTCGGATTGAGGTATCAAGTACACCAGTTTTGAAGTCAAACCCTAAGCTATATATCATGAAACTTCGTTCAGATGTCTAATGTTTTTTTATGGATTGCTCGATTTCTTCTCGTCGGATTGAGGTATCAAGTACACCAGTTTTGAAGTCAAACCCTAAGCTATATATCATGAAACTTCGTTCAGATGTCTAATGTTTTTTTATGGATTGCTCGATTTCTTCTCGTCGGATTGAGGTATCAAGTACACCAGTTTTGAAGTCAAACCCTAAGCTATATATCATGAAACTTCGTTCAGATGTCTAATGTTTTTTTTATAGATTGCTCGATTTCTTATCGTCGGATTGAAGTTTTAGTACACCAGTTTCAAAGTCAAACCCTATACTATAAATTATCAACCCTTCCTCGCCTTCTTGCGCAGCACCTTCTGCTTGTCCCTCCTCCCTCTTCTCGAGGTCGAGTCGCGCCGCCATCTCGCCTTGTTCTTAAGACAAAAGAAGAAGAGAGAAGAGTGACTTACGAGGCGAGTATCTTCTGCTTGAGCTTCCTCGCTTTCTTCCGCAGCACCTTCTGCTTGTCCCTCTCCTTTTTCTCGACGTCGAGTCGCGCCGCCGTCTCGTCTTGTTCTCTGGAACTCTCTTTAGCGTTCTGCTCTTGGCTTTCTGATATCGTCTAGAAATTAAGTAGTATATGATGAGGCTAAATGAGGCGTAATAAAAATTATTATTTCATTTTAGTTACGTTAAAGTAGGCCTAAGAAAATTAAGTACTTAATTACGTTCGATAAAAAAAGCCCTACTGGAAACAGTTATTATTAAGGCAATATCTTTAAAACTACTTAACCGATTTCGATGAAACTTGAACTATTTCCTAAGTGAAAAGATACTGAAACTATTACAAAGAGAATCATTGCAATCAGACTTGTAGCTTAGAAACTCAATTTAGACTAGCATGTATGAAGATTATGCATTTAATACAATATTACATTCACACACATTCAATTTAAAGTATTTTATTGTAAATAGGCAAAATAATAGCTCTTTTACAAGTCAATATTCATCAGTTTTTCATGAGATGAACAAGGAGATATACATAAAATATTATAAAAAGATCAAATCAATAAAATTGAGGTAATACTTAGTTTACCTCAATTTTATTGATTTGATCTTTTTATAATATTTTATGTATATCTCCTTGCTTTGAGTTTGAAAAGGAAATTTCCCTTTCATGTGCCAACAGAGTTGAATCTCGCACAGGAAAAGGAAATCCCACTCTGACTCTACCGGGGCTTTGAAAATACGCCCGTTAGAGTAGAGAGCACCGAGAAAAAAGGGGATGTCATTTTTCCATATATGTTAACGCTTTATTTTTTTTTCAAATATCAGAAATTATAATAAAACATATTTAAATTACAAATATAACAGCGGTGGCGGTCTTGGCTTTAGAATTACTCCTCCTAACTCCTCCCGTGGATGTCCTAAGAGGCGACTAAGGGAATACACACCGGAAGATGGCACCGCAAAGACACACGGCTGGGCATGAGGAATGGCGATGAACTGAGAGTGGGGTAGTTTGGATTTGGACAGCGGAACCAAAGGGGTCAGCGATTGGCTGACTTGATGGAGAAGGAGGGACTCTTTATGATGAATCTTTTTCAAGAAGCGCCCGTCCAGTAAATGGACGTGGCTACACACCGGCGGTCATAAGCGCGAGATAGATTTCATTTTCACGACCAATAAGCATATATTCAATGATGATGATTCTCTTTATGATATCTCTGTGATCAACCGAGTTAAGACCGGCAGTGATCACCGCATAGTAAGAGGCTCATTGAATATCAACGTAAACCAGTAGAGGTCTCGTTTGATGAGATCTACTCTTTGCCCAAGTCCTGCTCAAATCCAAAACCCCGAGAGCTGTCAGTTGGAACTCCAAAATTGCTTCCAAATCATTACCGAATGCGATACAGTGGATGAACTAAACAACGGGCTGGTGCAAATTGTTCACGCGGTCGGGTCTGAGTTCTTTAAGACCCACCGCAAAAATAGAACACAGAAACTCTCTGAGCATACACTCAAACTTATAGCAGAACGAGGCGAGATGAGGCTGCAGTCTTCAGTGGATATGTCGAGTTACAGCTTGCTTAATAAACAGATCTCCAAATCGATGCGACACGATTTGCGCTCTTACAATACTAATCCAAAGTCTATTGGGCAAAGCCTGTTGACGAAGCTGAAGACCGATAGTGGCAGCATCGTTTCGGTTCGCGTCTTGTTTGTCACGGATGCGCGAGCGCAGAGCGTCGGCTTCTAAGTTTAGGAATAAATGTTAGTAGTTACCGGCTGCCTCGGTCTAGTGGCCTTCTCTCTGATAGCTTGCAAATGCGACTCGAGGCGTTGTTGGCTCGCGTCTTGTTTGTCTCGGATGCGCGAGCGCAGAGCGTCGGCTTCTAACTATAGGAATAAACGTTAGTAGTTACCGGCTTCCTCAGTCCAGTGGCCTTCTCTCTGATAGCTTGCAAGTGCGACTCGAGGCGTTGTTGGCTCGCGTCTTGTTTGTCTCGGATGCGCGAGCGCAGTGCGTCGGCTTCTAACTATAGGAATAAACGTTAGTAGTTACCGGCTGCCTCGGTCCAGTGGCCTTCTCTCTTATAGCTTGCAAGTGCGACTCGAGGCGTTGTTGGCTCGCGTCTTGTTTATCTAGGATGCGCGAGCGCAGAGCGTCGGCTTCTAAGTTTAGGAATAAATGTTAGTAATTACCGGCTGCCTCGGTCCAGTGGCCTTCTCTCTGATAGCTTGCAAATGCGACTCGAGGCGTTGTTGGCTCGCGTCTTGTTTGTCTCGGATGCGCGAGCGCAGTGCGTCGGCTTCTAACTCGGCGGCCGCCGCGAGCGCTGACAAGCGGGACTTTACGCCTTCCGCCTGTGAAAATAAGGATCTCAAGTCGTGTCCACTTGACTAACATTTAAAATTGGATCAAGAGAATTCATCCGATGAATATTGTTATGAGCTGGGGTTCGGATAAAATTTATTTATGCCAATAAAACCAAAAATTAACACTTTTATTTACAAATACTACAATTTGTAATTAAACCAACACATAACACTAAAGACTCAGTTCATGCGCGCGCGCATAAACCAGTTTTTGTACTGAGTTTTGTTTACCACAGGTACCGCGCGTATTGAGCCTCTAAATCGCTTTTTAACTCGACTGTACACACTAATCACTTATCACTGGACTCAAATATAACACTGTATATTGGACCCCGAGCCAGTACCAGAACATTCCAGATCGACCGGCGTAACCTTATTATTGTAGCTCCATCTAGTATGGAGTAGCTACTAGCTCCTATGTTAAATTTATTCCACTCGCTGGTAGACGGCGTTGCATGTTCGGCAGGCGTCTATGCAAAAAAGTTCTACTAGTCGATAGATGGCGTTGTAGGTATCGAACAATATTTGGATTTTTTTACCGAGCTTATTGAGGTCTTCTTGTCATTTTGCCCTCCAAGCCACCCCCCCTTATGGGAAAGGCTTTTATTCAACAGTAGATATTTTCTACCTGATATACATCGGCATGATTCGGAAATGTGAATTTTATGCTAATAGTTTGTAAATCGAAGCAAATTGGACATCCACTGGCCTAAATATACCTTCCCATAATCACGCCAAAGGATACAATTGTGTGTTTCCCTAGGTAATATTTAGAACCCAAGAGGAATATAAATGACAAATGTAAAGTTAAACCTCTAAAAGTTTTGGGAGATTTCATGATGAGACAATGAGAATGTTAAAACTTTAAACAGATGAAAAATAAATTTGTACCTTTTCTCTAGCGGCGTCATCTCTCTCTTGCTTCTTCAGTTCCTTCAACTCCTCCCGTCTTGCATCTCTTTCCTTCCTCTTTTCTAGAAGACTCTCGACATGTTGCTTTCTAGCAGCCTCTAGAGCTTGCCGCCGCGCGCCCACCGCCGCCTCGCGGGCCGACTTTTGCTCCTATGAGAAACACGAACTGTATACAGGGAGGGGTAACATAATAGGACATTATAGGTAGATAGGTTCTTTTGTTTTCTAGTTAGAAGCTTTTGTTACAAAGAAAAGATAAGGTCAAATTTGAAGAAAACGTTTTTTTTTTTTTTAAATGTACAGTCAGCCTAAAAAGGCATTACTCTCAATAAATTAACAAGTTGGTCTATTTCCCGAAGTAACTTACAAAATCAATTGCTAAGACTTTGAAAGCTCCATAAAATATAGCAGTTCATACACTATCAGTAGAGAGATACACAGAAATAATGTATTTCAATGCCAACAACTTCATATAATCAGGGTTTTAGGTAGATGACTCCAAACCAAATGGTTCAACCAACCAACCAACCAATGGTTCTTAAACCGTAATAATTATGTTAAGACAATCACTTCACACTAATATAAATGCGTAAGTGTTTGTTAACTTTTCACGACTAAACAGTTGAACCGGTCTTGATGAAATTTAATAATATTAATAATATATGGGCACTAGATAACGGATAAACATACATAAATACGAATATCAACATCCATGACTCGGAAACGAACATTTCTGCTCATCACACAAATGATTGCACCTTGCAGGATTCGAACCCGCGACCGTTTGATTTCGTTCCTAGGGTTACTAGCCACTAGACCAATCGGCCGTCAAATCGGTAATAAGGAAATAGTGTGCATTATGAGCCTTTTTTAATTCCATAAATATATCCACGCTGCCAACCTGCTTGACTCACCCGTTTGTGGTTGGACAAACGGGTCGCATCTCCCGCAGCCGAGTGGTGAGAAAGCGGCACTGTTCCAAGAACTCGTGCCTTCGATTCTCGGATTTCAGTTGTTTGAATACCCCGGAAAGCAGGCTCCCAACTTGCACGACTCACCAGTTTATCGAAACTCTCGCGTCGCATCTCCCGCAGCCGAGTGGTGAGAGAGCGGCACTGTTCCAAGAACTCGTGCCTCCGATTCTCGGCTTCCAGTTGTTTGATTACCACGGAAAGCAGGCTGCCAACCTGCCCGACTCACCAGTTTGTCCAACCTCTCGCGTCGCATCTCCCGCAGCCGAGTGGTGAGAGAGCGGCACTTTTCCAAGAACTAGTGCCTTATATTATCGGCATCCAGTTGTTTGAATATCCTGGAAAGCACGCTGCCAACCTGCTCGACTCACCAGTTTGTCCAACCTCTCGCGTCGCATCTCCCGCAGCCGAGTGGTGAGAGAGCGGCACTGTTCCAAGAACTCGTGCCTTCGATTCTCAGCTTCCAGTTGTTTGATTAATCCGGAAAGCATGCTGCCAACCTGCTCAACTCACCAGTTTGTCAAACTCTCGCGTCGCATCTCCCGCAGCTGAGTGGTGAGAGAGAGGCACTGTTCCAAGAACTCGTGCCTCCGATTCTCGGCTTCCAGTTGTTTGATTACCACGGAAAGCAGGCTGCCAACCTGACCGACTCACCAGTTTGTCCAACCTCTCGCGTCGCATCTCCCGCAGCCGAGTGGTGAGAGAGCGGCACTTTTCCAAGAACTAGTGCCTTATATTATCGGCATCCAGTTGTTTGAATATCCTGGAAAGCACGCTGCCAACCTGCTCGACTCACCAGTTTGTCCAACCTCTCGCGTCGCATCTCCCGCAGCCGAGTGGTGAGAGAGCGGCACTGTTCCAAGAACTCGTGCCTTCGATTCTCGGCTTCCAGTTGTTTGATGAACGCGATCTCTCGGAGCTTCTCTTCTTCGTCGTGCGCTTTGCGGACTATGTCCTGGAACAAGTTTGGTTTTGTATGTTAAACTGGCCACACCTTGTAAAGTTAAAGTTCCGTACATTAAATTCCTTATTCCAAAAGTCATAAGACTCATTTTATGAACCGCAAAATTTTGTTGATATAACCCGCTTACCATAGTTGACAGTAAACGAAAAACAATAAAACTATTTGTTGTATTAAAAGCTTACATCCTAAGGATTCCGAATATATGTTATGTATAATTCATTAATAACAATTTCTTTTTTAACTTTTTTATATTTGACTAAAAACTCTGCGCGGTACGCGTGATGTCATTCTTCCTTATCCGCGGTTGTTTAGTACCGGTGTGGCTGCGTTTTTGTACACCTATGAGCAACAGTGACGTCATAAGGTCGCCATGACACCTATGGCCGTTTTGCCGCGATTCAATAAAACAAATCTCTACTCTAGGGTGCAAAAATTAAATTAATATTTTTTCTAAAATATAGGCTTCGGCACCCTAACGATTAGTGGGAAATTAGACACCTACCCTATACGCGTTAATATTATGGGTATTCAAGTCCCATCTTAGGCCTTAGAAGCCAGTGACAGCCGTTCGACGCTGACAGACAGTGTTGCCACAGCTATATAGCTGCACTGTTCCACAACAACAATAAAAGATTTCTCTGCGAACCCGTTTTTAGGGTTCCGTAGTCAAAGAAGGAACCCTTATAGTTTCATCATGTCCGTCTGTATGTCACAGCCATTTTATTCAGATACTATTAACAATACAAGGTTGTTTGGAAAATATATTAATATACTTATGATATATGTATACATAAGTATACAATATTTTGTATTTTTTTTATTTTCTCCCGTATATTAAAGGTGAAATTAAAAATATACTTTTTTGCACCCCATTCACAGGGATCTCTTTGAATAGAATTATAAAATGATAAAGAGGTTTCCATGAAAGTATTTTTTGTATTTAATAGGAACTCTCTTTCACGGATATAGCTGAATAGGTACATCAACTTAGTTGGCATATCACATAGAACTACTGGACCGCATACTATGCTGTTTTCATAGTTGGGTAGCTTAGTATCCCGGCTACGGAACGTGTACGACCTGCAGTTTTTTATTTTAGATGTGTAACGTCTTTCCGCTCGCTTTTCTGCAGTATATGGGAGTGATTTCATGAAAAGAATAATCAGTGTGTAACCGGAAATGTGTAACAGGAAGCCGGGGAAGCGCGCGCTATTTGATTTGACCAATGAGCGCACGCGGTGCTTCAAGCTAGAAGCCATCACATAAAATATTTAAAGTGCAAAATGTAAACACTTCAGTCGGGAATAGAACTTCGGTACTTCAGATTATCAGCCAAGCGTTTGCAAGCTGAGCTATCCAGACATGCGGTTTTCTAACGAAAAGTAAGATCAAATCAGATGAAGTAGTTGCTGATTCACAGTTGGCAAATGAGCGCGCGCGGTGCTATAAGGTGAGATGTCAGATGTTACACATCATAAGCGACTACTGTAAGGTAAGCTCGTTTTTTTTAGCTTTCTACTGACAAAACGAACGGGCAACGCACACAATTTCATACAACAATGAAATAACTCATAATAATATTTTTGTACTATATCCTTACTTACTTTCAAATGCTGATCGCGATTCTCGGCAGCTTTCTGCAGACGTCTCTCCATTCTGTTTCTCTTCTCTTCGATCAGTTGGTTCTTGGCCATCTGGAAACAAATGTTTACAATCTTATCATCATGGAGACCATGGATGTATGAGGGTTCCCGAATCCAGTCCGTGATCAAAAATTTCCTTTAGTTTTTTATGTAGATATATTATACACTAAGCAGGCGTTAACTGCTAAAATCATAAATGAAATAGATTTGGGAGTTGTTATCTTTCCGGCACGAAGTTAATCAATATTACCCGTGTTCGGTTGGTCAGTTCAGAATACTACCAATGGATGGCGTTACCGTCCCCTAAGTCGGGTTGAGAAACTAAGGGTCAAATTCGGATGATCACGGTAGCCGAATTGGTTATAGGTATGTACGGCGCAGAGGCATGGATGTATGCGGGTTCGAATCCCGTCCGTGATCCAAATTTTTCCTTTAGAAAATTATTAGATCATGCAGTTCCCTAGAAATATAACAATAAAGCGATTTCAACACATAGTTACTCGTTCAACGGGAAATTGTAGCGCGAGTTAGTCTGATTTAAATAAGTAACAATACAGTCATGTTATCGCAATTTATGCGCCACTAAACATCTGCCACAATTTTTTATGTGAATTCGATCATTCCATAAAAATAGCGCTTCCATAAACGTGTACTTTTGAGATCTTAGATCTCCTAAAGATTAAAAGTTACAAAAGTAATAGTTATATTGTTGTGGGGACACAAGTTATTAATAGTAATGCGAGCTAAGCAAATCGCGCCCTCCACGGCGCCAGTTGCCTTACCACCTTAGTGTCGAATAAGTGTCCGCATGTCACGCCTTGTCTTATATGTTTGTATCGTGTGACTGTGTAATTAATCAGAATATATAGTGCTAATTAAACTGAAGATAAACTCTTTAATTTCCTTTCCGGTAGTTTGGACATGGAATATCAGTTAGGTAAATTGGTGACCACCGCGTGTCTACCGGAAGGAACATTATGTGCAGTGAAAGTGAACTTTATTTTCATTTTATTTGGGAGGCAACTCAGGGGCTGACATAGCGGCACGACACACATTGTGATCAACTTTACACTTAACTCGTAGTTCTGCACAGTGACATAATGACGTCACCTCAACAGGCACCTATACCTGCAGCGATGAAGGTGGAAGAAGTAGGACTAGCAGCAATTTCTTTGACCAGTCGTATTCCTGATTTCTGGACTGACCAGGCCCGTGTTTGGTTTATTCAGTTGGAAGCAGTGGACGCTCCACAGAGGATTAACGATGTTACAAAATTCAACCTTGTCATTTCCAAATTGGGCAAGGAGGTTATCCAGCAAGTCACGGATATTTTAATTAACCCTCCAGAAGAGAAAAAGTACGAAGTGCTCAAAAGCAGACTGCTGACGATTTACGAGGAATCCGAAAATCGCCAAATTCAGAAACTCATCGGGGAAATGGAATTAGGTGATAAGAAGCCAACACATCTACTTCGTAAAATGCAAGATCTGGCCCGCGGTAAAATAAGCGTCGAGACACTCAGCGTCCTGTGGCAAAATCATCTACCAGCAACTGTGCGAGGAGTTCTTGCGGCAACCGAGACGACGGACTTAGAGCGTCTCGCCGCAATAGCAGATAAGGTGATGGAGACCATGAGACCCGTCCAGGTTTCGGAGGTCTCAGAGAAGGTACCGCTTGATAATTCTTTTATTGTAGCTGAGATTGCAAAACTCAGTGTGCGCCTGTCAGAAATGGAGCGTTCAAGGCCACAAGAAAGGCAACGTCATCAGAATTACCATTCACGTTCGCGGGGGAGGAGTAACAGCAGGACCAGACGCACCCCGTTCAGTTCCGACTGGTTATGTACTTATCATTATAGATACAAGGATACGGCTACCAGGTGTGTACCACGGTGTAATTGGAAAAAGTCGGAAAACTAGAGGCGATGCAGGGACATCCGGTGGGTACTTGCATCAAGATTGGAAACCACCGGCTGTGTGTGACAGATAGAACAAACGGTATGCGTTTTTTAGTTGATTCAGGTGCAAACATTTCGGTTTTACCTCGTGAGTATAGAGCCGTGCGCAGTAGTGTACAAGACAGTGATTATAAACTTTATGCGGCTAACGGGAGTGAAATTAAAACTTACGGCACAAAGACTTTAGTGTTAAATCTAAATTTACGTCGAGCTTATAAGTGGACATTTGTTATCGCTGACGTTAACCAGCCTATACTAGGGGCAGACTTTTTGTGTAATTATAACTTGCTTGTAGATTTACAGGGCAAACGATTGATCGATAAAGAGACGAACTTACATCTTTTATCGTCGATCGTGAGCGTTGAACAACCGACGGTTTTGACCATAGTAGAATCACACCCATGTTACCATTTGTTGAGTAAATATCCAGGTATAACTAAACCGGTGTCTTTTAAGGAACCACCTCGTCATAATGCACAGCATCACATCGAGACGACAGGACCGCCGGTACACGCACGGGTAAGGCCGTTACCGCCGGATCGCTACAAACAGGTACGTGAGGAATTTAGACTAATGCAGGAAATGGGCGTTTGCAGGCCTTCTAAAAGTTGGAATTTGGAGAGTTTAGACCAGAATTTGTGTTTTCATACTTAGACGACATAATCGTAGCAAGTGAAAATGCCATACTACATGAAAAACACTTGGATGCGGTATTCCAACGCTTAGACAAAGTAGGGTTGACCATTAACATTTCAAAATGTGATTTTTCAAAGGAGAAAATTGAGTTTTTAGGCCATTAAGTTTCCATCTGTGGGCTTAAGCCGTTGGAGAATAAAGTAAAAGCTATATAGTGGACTTTCCTAGGCCGAAGACGGTTGCTGAACTTCGTTGATTTTTAGGTATGGTGAACTTTTACAGAAGCCATTTACCTAACGCAGCTCAATATCAGGCTGAGTTGAATAATTACTTGCACGGAGCGAAGAGGAGAGATAAGACTATAATTGTTTGGACAGATAGTGCTGTTCAAGCGTTCGAGAAATGTAAGTCGAGCTTACGAAACGCTGCAGTTTTAGCATATCCGTTACCAGGTAAGCCACTTGCGATAATGGCTGACGCGTCGAATAGTCACGTAGGCGCAAGTTTGCAACAACAAGTACCGAGTGGGTTCCATTAGGTTATTATTCAAAACGTTTGACTGACACACAACAAAAGTACACTACCTACGACAGGGAATTGCTTGCAGTATATTTGTCAGTGCAGTATTTCAGGAGTATGTTTGAAGGAAGAGAGTTAATTATTTATACGGACCATAAGCCTTTGACATTTGCGTTTAAAAAATTGGGAAGCAGTAAGGAAACACCGCGTCGTACTAGGCAGTTACTTTATGTAAGTGAGTTCACTACGGACATCCGATATTTGGACGGACCATCGAATGCCGTCGCGGATGCCCTGAGTTGTGTGGACGTTAATACAATTTCGTGCCCGACTGTACTAGATTTTGCAGATGTCGCATACGGTTAGGCAGGCGACAGTGAACTGAAACAGTTATGGTCAGCGGAAAAAAGTAGTTTCAGGCTAATTAAAATAACAATGCCATTGTGCAATGAACCTATAGTTTGCGAAAATTCAGGTGACCGAGCGAGACCTTATTTACCGCATAAATTTAGGCGATTGGTTTTCGACTCTATTCACAACTTAAGCCACCCAGACATAAGAACAACTAGGAAGTTGGTAACGAGTACATATTTTTGGCCGGGAATGAACAAGGACGTTGGACTTTGGGCGAAAACGTGTATAGAGTGTCAACGTTCAAAAGTAGGTACACAGACATACTATGTCCGCGTTGGAACAGTTCGCAAAAGTAGATAGAATAAGCCATCTGCATATTGATATCATAGGACCTCTTATTACATCTGAAGATGGTTATAAATATTGCCTTACAATGATAGATAGACCAACTGGTTGGCCGGAAATTTTTCCACTTAAAGAAATATGTTCTAAAACTGTAGCTAAATTACTATATGAAGGGTGGATTACAAGGTAAGGGAGTCCAGTCACCCTTTCCAGTGATCAGGGAAGTAATTTTGAAAGTAATTTATTTAGACACTTAATGCAATTTTTAGGCATAAATAAAATCAGAACGACGGCATATCATCCACAGAGTAACGGCATCATAGAACGATGGCACCGTGGTTTCAAAGCAGCATTAATGGCTAGGCTAGGGAACAGTAAGTCATGGATAGATGAGATGCACACAGTCATTCTAGGATTACGTACCGCTCCTAGAAGTGACACAGGAGGAAGTGCTGCCGAACTGACTTTTGGTAGAACCTTAAGGTTACCAGGAGAGTTTTTTGAGGTAAGTAATACTAGGATAACAGACGGAGATCAATACGTGAAGCAGTTACAGCAGGTAATAAGTAGCTTAAAACCGAGAACTTTCGCTCACAGAGACTCGAGGACCATTTTCGTACATCCTGATTGGAAGGTATGTAGTAAAGTATTTGTTCGAAATGACTTTGTAAAGAAATCTTTACAACCACCGTATGATGGACCCTTCAATGTGGTAAAACGGTTGGATAAAGGTTTTATTGTACAATTTCCGAACCGACAGTCTCTTGTATCGATTGACCGTTTGAAACCTGCATATGTGCTCAACTTGGAGTCAACCGGTACAGACCCGGGCCAATGTTGTAGCAAAAATATAATCGATAGTGATAAGTCTGTAAAGGTAAACCCGTTAGGGAAAAATTGGTGTAGATAAAGCGCCGATTCCGCAGCGGACTACGCGGTCAGGCCGCGTCGTCAAGGCGCCAGTTAGATTCGTGCTAGATTAAGTTAAAGCGAACACATCACTTTAGGTTGCACTATGTACTTATACCCAATACTTTAGGTAATAAAACAAATTGAAAATCAAGTAAAGTTCATAGGAACTGTTACAATTGGTATTTTGGCAGTTTTAATTCTCTTTATCGCATTTTGGTTACGTAGAAGATGCCATAACAGCGCATAAGATTGGGCAGTGAAACATGTGAACGCCAGTAACGGGGAGTTAGCGACTGTGTTTCAAAACCCGCAACCGGTCGTGTTTTCAAGCTGTAACTAAAGTGATGGGATTTCGCACCAATAAAGTCAGTAATCAGTGCTAGATTTGAGTGATCTGATTGTATTATTTAGAATTTCAAATGTGTGAATGTATAAAACAAACAAACCAGTAGAGTATTAATTATATATTTTATTTTGTATACCAGTGTTAATATACCAACCATATAAAAATGTTATATTATTTTTAATTGACATTAGATAGTTTTATTGAACTGAAAGTTATGTTACTGTTTTAAAGTATATTGTGTTAGAAGTTAAGATAGACCATTGTCGTGACCAAGTTCATTGAAATGTAATACGATCACTTTGTTTTGTTATCAGACGAACAGAGGCAGCATTATACTCGTATGTATGTAGATAGATGTCTATGATTGAATATTGTTTGATGCGACTGATGTTCTGACGGCAATTTTTTTTACCTAAATTATTTTAAAAAGAAGGGGGTTGATGTGGGGACACAAGTTATTAATAGTAATGAGAGCTAAGCAAATCGCGCCCTCCGCGGCGCCAATTGCCTTACCACCTTAGTGTCGAATAAGTGTCCGCATGTCACGCCTTGTCTTATATTTTTGTATCGTGTGACTGTGTAATTAATCAGAATATATAGTGCTAATTGGACTGAAGATAAACTCTTTCATTTCCTTTCCGGTAGTTTGGACATTGAATAATAGTTAGGTAAATTGTCGTGAAGATCTATGTGGCGATAACACAAAAATATATGTTTGATCCCACATCTACCAACCGCGATGGTGTCATAGACCGTATGTATTTCTGTCTGTCCTGGAATCATACAATTCAAATTTCAAGCACTTCCCGATTAGCTATTCGGCTGAAACTTTCAGGATAGCTCACAAATAGATAAAAAATAATTAAAAAAAAAAAACACTTATGTACGTTAAAAGCGAAAAGAAAAAAAAACATTACAAAGTTTAAAAGAGTTTTTTGTTACAAAGCAACAAAAAAAAGTTAAAAAAAACATTCATTAAAACATAACACGTAAAAACCTTCCTTTTTTTTAAATTTATACTTATTTTTGATTTAGTGACGACCATTCCCATCAGGGAAGCATCCATCGTCAACGTCACGTCAGCGTCACTTGAGCTTGGTTCGCTTGAAATCTTCTTGAAACATCTAACAAACTCTCAAGTTATTTTTGATCCCCTGGGATATCCTACATCCTAACAGCAGGTCATTCAACAGCAGCACCTTCACTTTTTCGACTCTGACCAGCAACGGATGTATCTTTCTGATACACTCGGTATGCTGTTCCATCCTTTGTTTCCCCGCTTTGGCTTGCATACTCCTCAGCACGTCTTACAAACTCTCACTCTGTTTGATCCTCTGGGATATCCTACACCCTACCAGCAGATTCTTACCTTAACTTCTTCGACTCTGCCCAGCAACCGATGTATCTTTCTCGCTCGCTCGGTATGCTGTTCCATCCGTTGTTTCTCCGCCCTGGCCTGCTTCGCCTGTAGCCGCCTCAGTACATCCTGCAGACTCCCCCTCCTCTTGATTCCCTGGGAGAGCTTCGCGTGAAGCTGCTGCGCTCGACCTTGGATCAAAATTGTTATCGCCTCTGAAGATGATTTTATAAACCGTCCAAAGTAACAGCACGGCACGAGAACTTGAATTAAAAACTAAAAGCAAATATGCACAAGTACGCTTTATTATTGAAAGTATTTTATAATTCAACATTTTGCTATTTATCTGATTCAATCAGGGAGGCTCATGCCTAGTTAAGGAACACTCCAGTAATCATTACAATTTATTATTGCAGTACAAAATTATGAGACAATTAAAGGGTTATTTTTAATTGCACTTCAGTAATCTTATCACCCGTCAAGTTATAATTCTTCAATTAAATAACTTTTACAACAAAAATATGACATTAATATCAAAAATACCGATTGCACGTCAAATAAACTTTCATTTCCATTTACTATGTTTGATTAGCGCCTAAAAAACACATTGGGCCTAAAAAAACTAGATAGGTTAGTTAGTTTGAATTTGATTTTAGGTTATGGCTGCAAAAAGCTGCGCTTATAACTAAATAACGATACGTCACGAACTTAAATAGTTGCATATTTAATAATATTTTGAGGTAGGTATTTTGCTGTACAATCAGTATTTTTAGTGCGAAACGGGCATTTTGTATTATACAAAAAGTATATTTTTTTATTTGCATTTAAATACTAGCCTTAAATAAATTCATATTTGATAAGTATTTGCGTATGATAAGTGGTCGTGAATAAGTACTTACATTTCTTCACCCATGGGAGACAAATGATACATTTATACCACTAAAGTTTTGAGTGCCATTTCACATTTGCGCATTTATTTGAGCGCATGTGTTCTGCTTGCTCTTCCATAAACATGAACGCAAAGTATGCGACGCACTAATGAAGTAAACATAGCGACCTGAGAAGTGAACACTCACACTCCTACACTATTTACACGACTGCCCAAAATAAGGAGTGCAATATTTTTTAGATTCATGTATGTTTGTATGTTTGTTTGTATGTATGTTTGTATGTATTTGAGTTTCTTTATTCCACCATAACTTTTATATGCCTGAACAGATTTAGACTTATGGGGTTTCGTTAGAGTAACATAGAGGCTACATTTAAGAAAAAAAGAAGCAATATGGCGCCAGTATGGCTCCATTTTCAAATGCGAAATAGTTATTTGTTATGCAAGGCTGCAAAGTGATTTTTTGGCGATAGTACTTGTATTGAATCCTGAGCGTAGCGAGGGTTTCAAAAGTACGAGACGCCAAATAACTTTGCTGCCGTGCGCAACACAAAACTTTTCACCTCACTACAGCGAGGAAAATGCTAGGTGCAAGAAAAACAGCTAAAATAATGTATTAAATTAGTGTTTATAATAATAAAAATGGGCCCTCGCGGGATGCCTGGCAGATGTGTAAACATAATAGAATAAAGTCGAACAGAATCGAATAGAATAGAATCGAAAAGAGTCGAATAGAATCGAATAGGGTTGATAAGAGAAAATAGAGTCAAATTGAAACTAAAAGAGTCGGTAAGAGTCGTGAAGAGTCGATAGAGTCCAGTAAAGATTCGAGCAGCAAAGAGTAGAACAAAGTAGAACAGAGTAGAACAGAGTAGGACAGATTAGGACAGAGTAGGACAGAGTAGGACAGAGTAGGACAGAGTAGGACAGAGTAGGACAGAGTAGGACAGAGTAGGACAGAGTAGGACAGAGTAGAACAGAGTAGAACAGAGTGGAGTAGATTCGAGAAGACTCGAGTAGAGTCGCGTAGAGTCAAGTAGAGTCGAATAGAACGAGTAGAGTCGAGTAGAGCCGATTAGAGTCCACTAGAGATGAATAGAGTCAAGTAGAGTAGAATCGAATCAGATAATAATATAATATAAATTAGTAATAAAGTATTTTCAGTGAATTGGCGGTATAGAAATTTATAGAAAAGAAAGGTACAAGGTCGAACTTTAAAAACTCTTTCCACGCTAGCGGGTAAAATGCAATTTTGCACTCAGATGTCGAATGACAAACAGAATCTTTCCGAGCTTGTGAGGTGAAAAAAATATTTTTTCTTCTAATTTTACAATATGGGTATCAAAGCCTTGATAACCACATACCGACAGTTTAGAATTTATTGGCATAAGTTATTTTTTAGCAGGGCAGGCATGATGTTTTAGCTTTTAAGGTAGTTATTTACGTGAATAACTTGATCTCCAAATCAACTTGGCGAAACGGCAAAAACGGCGAAAAGAAACGGCGTTTGTTTTATATATATATATATATATATATGTGTGTGTTTCGAATAATTGATCATCCGATCTTAATGTTTGAAATACATGATGTTCATGATGTTTTTTTTGTTGTTGTTGATGTTTGATGTATGATAATAGATAGTATTAATTATAATAGATTTATATTAAAAAATATTAATAATTAATATACCAATATATAAAAGTGAAACGTTGTCTGTTTGTTTGTTTGGGGAGCTTTCACGCGATAACAGCTAGACGGATTTTGATGAAATTTGGAATGGAGATAGCAAATGGAGATCCTATGTTTTTTTCCCTGGAATAAAACATAGGATACTTTTTATCCCGGAAAATTATAAGTTGTGTTTCCACGGGAAAACTGGAAAATATTGATTACTCGCTGTAAAAATATATAATTAAGGGAAGGTTAGGAAGAAAGGGGGAAGAGTGGTGGAACTGCGAGAAAGGTTGGGAAGTGGGGGAAGGACGTAATTATTTAAACCAAGACGGCGGACATGTGGCCACATCAAAAGGTAACGATCACATTGCAGTGCAGGTTAGGTTTTCTAGGTGAATCGCACTGTTGGGATCGTGATTGAACCAAAATGGTTTTAGAAAGTAAGGGGGCTGGTCAGGGGTTTTTTGTGATATGATCTAAAAGGGGTAAAAAAACAGAGTGAGGTCAAATAGGGGTGTCACACGAAAGCGCTTTATTGTTATTGGCTTGTATATTTCGGTAAGAAGCGTAATTAATTACCATATTTTTACTAATCGTATCAATTCACTTCTTGAAGTCTGACACCCCTGTCATCATGGGAGGCATGCTGTTCACGCATTACTGTCACATTCACACAAGTGTGAAAAGGCACTTAAAAGCTAAAGAGGCAATTCCCATATGCTTTAAAAATTAATATGACATGTGTACTTACCCATTACTTTAAGCAACAATTCCAAAGAGATGTCTAGGAAACATCATATTTATTGTTAGTAAGAGTTACGAAAGTTATTGAAACACGAGCCAATGAAGAAACGATTTAAGGATGATGACCTCGAGTATGCTGTCTGCTTCAGATTGATACAAAAAGAAGAAGACAGCAAATAGACGTCACGCGTCATGTTAGCGACATCAACAAGACATAAGTCCAAAATCTAAATCTCGACTGGTTTTGAATTCGACTGAAGTTTTTATACTAGGAGTAGGTACCGACCTTATTGTCCTATACAAATGGCATTAAAATTTGATCAGTAGTTTTTTACTAAAAACAGTTTAAAAGTTGTTTTTGTTGTTGTAAGAATTATGTAATACGACCCGCAGCTTTTCCCGCGTGCAAATTTTGCCACCCCCGTTGGTATATTCCCAACTGCTCCTTTAATGTCTCCATCAATGGGAAAGATGAGAATTTAAATGCCCATCTGCCCCATTAACGTGAGAAATAAAAGGCCAACTAATTTGAACAAATCAAATACTGATTTATTGTGTTCAAGCAGATAGGTTTTCAAGGCTAATTTAAATTCTTATCTGCCCCATTGATGGGCAGTTCGTTCAGCCCCTAAGCCATGGAATTAAAAAAAAACTTCTTTTGTGCACCTCTATAGTTTGTACAACATAGCTTGATTGCCAAGACAGCTGTCAGAGTGATATTTCTAGAGTGGGAGTAGTGTAGGAAAAAATCGATTATCGAACGATGTTGTAAAAAAGACGATCATATAATTATGTTGCTCACTTAGGTTATATATTCTAATTGTGCCTTTTCTAGTACATACATTGTCTATACCTACCTATCTATCTATATATACACACACACATATAAGAGATTTTTAAAAAAAAACATTTTTATTTGAGTATATGAAAGTAAGAGAAACCAAAACTATAGTTTAGGAATTTATGAGTCTGTCTGTCTGTCTGTGCCTTCATCACGCAAAAACCACTGGATGGATTTTGATGATGTTTGCTGAACTGTATTCCTTGGAGTCATGCGGAGATTTTATTTTTGTTTTATCAAAATCGATTCATCCAAAAAGGAGTTACATAAATTTTTATATGTACTTGCGCCACAGAATAAAAGAATATGGAGGTTCTTCTTGAAGTTGTTCGATTTTAAGATCTCTTAATTCCTCTTGTAGGTCTTTCTCAATATGCCGTATAATATTTTCGCTTGAGGAAATGTCCTCAACATCAGACACGGCAAAATCTCTTGATTTGTTTTTTCAGAGTATTTTTACCCAAACTCGATAGCCTTCATCATCGTTGTAACCAATAAGCATATATTTTTTGTCCAATTTCATGCGTGACACCAACCATTACTAGTGGCTCTGCGAGCAGTACACCTCGCGAGCACAAACTTTTTTGCAAACAATCTAGCAGTGCACAGTAGCGCCATCTAGTTACCTTATTGTAAAACTAACATTAATAACCAAGGTGCTCCATCAATAAAGTAGGTAAAGGGCTAATTCCACTGGTAGAAACCTAGAAGTGAGAAATTTACTGCATTTTGAAGAGATATTCTGATCATCACGGCGAAGATCCTCATTAGATCTTCATCAATTTTTTATGAGAGCAACTTAAAGTTACTACCTTTCAATTAAAAAAAACATCTAAATCGGATCTACGAAGGCTATTCAGTAGACCTCTTTTTGGAGGAAATTATTGGACAGTATGTCCCCGTACTGTTTTATAGGTATTACATAAATTAAATCGTTTCTTTATTCGCACGGTAATGAGAATTTTACCAAAAATATTTATTAAAAGTAAGTATAAATATTTTTAATCTCATTTTAATTTTCTATCGTACTAGACAGATTTAGATAAAGTTTCAAGGTGATAATTTAATCCAAAACTACACCCAGACTAGATAAAACTACAGCCACCTACCCACACAGCTACATTTGCAATGTCGTACTTCACATATGCATTTACAAACAAAGACAGAGAGACATACGCAGACAGTAGCGCGAAACAGATAACAATAATTGTTGCCCACCAAATCACACCAAATCACCACTCGTTCTCGAATAAAATATACGGCGGTACTTGTACGCTGCTTGTCTTGTCGCACTCTTGTGAATAGTATATTTCTGTCTGTCTTTCTGCAAATGTCGATTTACAAACAATATCAATCAGTAGAATTTTAAAGAAAATTAAGATTCAAAGTACTTACGAGTGAAAAGTAATACCGTGGAACTTGTTATTGGTTCTTGAGCTATTTGTGCACCTTGTAAAAGCACAGGAAGGTATTTTTGCTGCGTATTTGGAATAATGTGTGTACACGCACGTGTTACACCAACGCCACTCCGATTACGACAAAGGTCAATTGTGTGCGTTGCACCTAATATACGCGGTCCCCGCTTAGTAGTTGGCCTCTAATCTACCACCTTCGAATACATCAATGGCACGCACCGATCGCTTCCTGAAGCATCTACATACGTGATTTTCTTGGTTCCGCGTAGCTGGCACAGTGAACGTGAACCATCACCGCCTTTACCTGGGTCTCTAGCCACGAGCTCCTCCAGCACCCCCAGCATGTCGATCCTCTCGGCCCAGCTCATGCCTTCCAGCGCCTGCTCGTAGTGGTGCTCGAGGCAGGAGGTGAGGTTCCGGCAGACGAGGTTGTCGGCCGACTTGCAGGCCGCTGTGGCCGAGTGGTCGCAGAGGATCTCAGCGTCCGTCTAAACGTGATGTACATATTGAACTCAAATTGTAAATAAGCAAAATAATAGCACTTATACAAGTCAAAACTTAACATCTCACGAACAAAGAGAAAAACATTAATTATTATAAATAGATCAAAACAATAAAATTAAGTAAACTAAGTATGCTTTGAGTTTGAAAACGTAATTTCTCTTTCATGTGCCGACTCGGAATTTAATCTCGTACGGGAAAGGAAATTCCCTTCTGACTCTACCGGTGCTTCGGAAATACGCCCGTAAGAGAAGAGAGCTACAAGAAACTATTCTAGGATGACATTTTCTCCATAATATTGTCAATTATTTGTATATTTTTAAATGTCAGAAATTATCAGCATCACACTCATACTATAAATCAGTATAAAATGAATACTTTCTTATCGAGCGGAAAACTTCGTATGTGTGATGCAGAACTACATAAATTAGAACTGAGTCCATACAAAACGGTATGTATTGCATAAAAACCGATTAGCGCCATCTATCTTTGAAAGTGTGTGTGTATGTTTGTTACTCGTTCACACTCAAACATCTGAAAAGTAATTGGTACCAGGATAGCTTATAATATAACCTGGCTTAACATATAGGCCACTTATCATCATCATCATCCATCATCATAATCCGCGCGGGTGAAACCGCGGGGCGCTGCTAGTAATACTAGGCAAGCGTGCTACACCTTCGACCACATCATCGCTTTCCATCAGGTGAGATCGTTATCAAACGATTGCCTAGTCCGTAATAAAAAAAAAACATGTAAATGTCAAATACAAAATATAAAAGTGCCAATGACCTGTCCCACATTGATCAAACTGATAAAAATAATAATAACATAAGTTTTTTTTTATAAATTAAAATTTTATGTGTACTAAAACTAAAAAAGAAAAAAAACGTGGGGCGAGTCGAATCGTAGCCTAACCTGAGTAATAGAAATTCGATTAAACGTCGGAGGTTTAGATTTACATAATGATGGAGGCAGTGGCAGCAATTCGGTCATTTTACTCCTTTAACTAAACTAGACTAAATTTCTTCAAATGTAATTTAAACCTTGTCGACTTCGTAACAATGTATTTTTGCCCCTGGCATCTATTCTAAACTTACATCAATTTAAGCTGCACCGCATAAAATAACGTAATTAAAACAGGTTTTTAACAGCATTTGGATAAATTTGGACACGTTGTGAGACAGCTTTTGGAAAAATCGGAACTCTCGCCGCGTGGAAACAAAGTTGATTTTACGCTGACAGGCTTTAGTGATAGTTTAGTGAGTGAGGATTAGATGCCAGGGGCAAAAATACCTTGTTACGAAGCCAACAAGATTTAAATTACATTTTAAGAAATTAAGTGTAGTTTAGGGTATGTCTAAATCTCTACTAGTGTCGTTTGGAAGTAAGTTGTGACCTTACCTCTGTGTCATCAGTCTCTGTGTCGATATCGATATCCGAAACCTGCTGCAGCTCCATGATCTGCCGGTTCAGAAGGTCTTCCTCTTCACAAAGCTTCTTCTGATCAGCCTCCGACTGAAAATCCAACGCGAGACTAATCTTCCGCTCGTTCTCCTCGATCTGCGACGTCATCTCCGCTATCTCGGACATCTCCGACGGATCCGCCGACTTCAGAATCTCGTTGTGGTCCGTCATTTGATCGTCCTCTTCTAGATATTTGAAGTTGGTCATGAACTCCGCCTTCCACTTGTCGAAGTCAAACGCATCTCCTTCGGTGCTCTCCTGAGAACGGGCCAGTCCAGTGGTCAGACTCTCCAATGATGAGTGAAGTCTGTTTTTCGTCAGTTCCGAATCTTTTTTATCTTTATTCTTATCTTTCTTCAAAGCTTTGTTGCGTGAGGAGCGAGTTTTCAGCCCGGTGACGTCAGATTTCTGGCGGATCATAGACGTATCTTTGGCTTTAGGTTCTTTTTTCGGCGTCACTTTGACCGCCTTCTCTGGTTTGTTTTGAGGCTGCTCCGATTTGGCTCGATCCAGTTTCGACTCTTCGATCGGGTTTGATTCCGATTTAGGGGATTCAAGCATGTTGAGCGTTGGAAGACTGGTCGTGGCAGACGGCTGGTGGAACCTGTTCGCCCAGTGACTTTTTGATTTCTTCGATTCTCGACTCAGGCGCCGAGATTTGACAGTGAGCCAGCCTTCGTTGTCATTTTTGTCATCTACATTCAAGACCTCAATAGAATTGGCTACGTCGTAACCGTCTGGTACTAAAGTCTTGAGACTCTCGCTGGATTCAATCCGCGACATGTCGACCTGAGTCACCACTGTATCTGAGCTGCTGTACTCGTCGCAATCTTTTATCTTTTCAAACGCAGGGTTCATCTTTTCCTCCTTGTTTCCTTGTCCGTTTATCTTAAGGGAATCAGGTCGAGGCGGTCGCGTTTTGAGATCTGTTTTAATCTGGTTTCTAGTGTCCCCTGCTGCTAGTTGAGGCCGAATGATCGGTTTCTTCGAAGCAATAGCCTTTGGAGCTCCAGGAGTATCGAAAAGGCTGGTCCTTCCAGTGGTAAGATTGAAAGGATAGCTACATTTGCTCTTCGGGTTTCTGTTGGGGCGCAATTGGCGGCTGGGACCGGAGGGCGGCCGAATTTCTACGACAGTTTTACTTCTGTACAGAGTTGTTTTAGTAGGAATCTTGACTTCGGCTTTGGCTGTGACCAGTTTAGGCTTAGCGGCGGCTTGAGAGTAGGCAGGTTTAGCGGGAAGCTTGGCATCGGTCGGTTTAGTTTCAGCTTTCTTAGAATCCTTATCTTCCTTCTTGATGTCTTTACTTTCGACATTCGGTTCCGGTGATTTAGATTCTGGTTTCTTTCCATCGCCCTTTTTCTCATCTTGATCCTCCTTTTTATCTGCAATGTCTTTGATTTCATTTACATCTGCTTCGCAATATTCCATCCAGATATTTTTTTGCATCTCATTTTTATCTTTGTGAGAATCTTCTTTCTTCACTGGTTCTGCCTTGGTTTCTTTGGTTACATGTTTGCTAGGCTCCTTTTTGGAATCTTTAGTTTCAATGAGTTTAGTTTCTCTTGTAGGTATTTCTTTGACGACCTTTGCAGCTGAATCTTTTTTAGCAGAAGAATTAGCAGTAATTATTTTCGCTGTAACATTTTTGAGTTTATTATCAGTGTTGGATGTTGTACTCGCGTCAGTAACAGGTTGCGTCTCATCAGTTTTAGTTACGTCAGCAGCTTTTTCATCGCTTGATTTGGAGCTTTTATTACATACATCAGCAATATTCTCTTCAGACTTGGCTAAAAACTGAGAAGTTGCACATTCCTTATCACTGTATTCTTCCACAGTAGCAGACTCATTCAATGTCTCTAGAGTGTTAAAGATTGTCATTTTATCTTTCTCGAAGTCTTGGTTTAACAGATTTTCGTTTTTAGCTGCATACTCAGCCAGTTGCTTGGCGAGGAACTCATTTTCCATTGCATGTAGTTTAGCAATAGTAGCTTTAGCTTGGCTAGAGAGCTCAGTATCTGAAGAGGCTTTCTTGTCTTCAGTTACCTGTTTGCCACGGTTCGGCGTCTTTACCACCACGGGTTTGGGAGTTACATTTGGACACTCCTTAGCTTTCCCAATTTCAACTATTTGCTTCGACGGTTCTTTGTCCCCTCTTTCTTTCGGCACATCTCCCTTCTCTATCTTCTTGTCGTTTTCGATCGAGACAGTGTCTTTCTCTTTAATATCAGAGAGCCGCGTCTCCTTAGAAATTTTGGGTTCGGGTTTAGCCGCAATTTTTGACACGATTTTGTTGCTGAAGAATTCAACGCTACCTTTAGGACTAGTGCTCGAATGTGAAATCCTTGGACTGATCTTTCCGCTGCCGGGACTAGCTTTGCCCGTTAGGTTGGGGCTGTTTTTGCCGCTTGGGGTGTTATGTCCAGAGAGGCAAGGGCTGTTTTTGCCTGACACGGACGGAGAGCTTTTGACTGAGTGAGTGCGTCGCGATTCAGGGCGGACGAAGTCAGTCTTTCTGATCTCCCAGGCGAGGCTCTGCGGTCTCTGTGGAGGCGGCGTATTGTCGTACTCCCATTTCAGCCTGAACCATTCGCCTAACGCCTTGAAATCTCGTGTGTAGTTCTCCAGCACTAGGATCACCTCTTGGCACTCGTTTAGATTCTCGTGAGCTTCGACAGTGTTGTAGATCTCACCAACCTGTGGATACAACAATAATATAATTATACTTTTTTAAGTTTTGGTAGAATTATCAACAATAGCAGAAAGGGATATAACATTTTTAAAGGCAAAATTCATGCGCATGTTGTATTCGAATTCGTGGATGACCAAGTTTTTCAACTCCAAAAATATATTTTCAGTCTATATTTTTATCCTTACAGAAGCTACTAAGAGATATCAAGGCCAAGTTCCAATACAATAAGTTTCAGAATAGAAAGCACAGAACCGTACGTCGTGAAAATCGAGATAGAGTAACTGTAGGCTGCAGCTTGCAATAGCGAATCGATATCGAAGGTATCGCGAGCCTTGGGATAAAAATAAACATGGGTGGGGCTGGAACGTTGTATAGGTACTTCAAGATTGTTTACGACTCAAAGTTGCTTGAACGGAAATTGCAAGGAGTAGTAGAAAGTACAGTAAGAAATTTTACTTTTATAACTGTGCTAGATAAACTTTGTTTTTATTTCAGCTTTCAGAGCAGACGGTTGAATATTGTATGGATAAAACATAATCTTGATGGACGATAGTTCTTGCGTGAACTTACAAAAAATCCCTTCCTCATGAAATTTCGAAATAATATTTCTACTTTTACACAGTCTGGATATAATTGAAAAAAAAACTCATCATCTTAAGCCCACGCTTGTCCAGAGCTGGACGGACCTCTTCTCAACGACGCTACTGAGCTTGGTCTCCAGCTCTCTGCATCAGTTTCTGCCAGCCGCTTTTCTTATGTCACTCCACGTGGCCGCAGGGCCAGAGGGAAAAGACAATTTATTTCCATCAGAAGACGTATAATCTGTGAGTCTTCAAGTCAAGAGTGAACAGGTAAACACGCTCCACCATCGACCGCGTCTTCATTTACCTTCAAATGCAGTTCGGCAAATAAAACCAAAAATTACAAATAACTTAATTTTTGTTGGAATTAAGTTCAGTTATTTCACTCACATGCCCAGTCTCAACTATCTACTGTTTATGATTTTAGAAGTAACGAACCATATCTTATGTTACTAAAGGGACAAAATGGATTACAGACGAGACTAGAAACAGTAAAAGATATGGTACTAACTGTCTTAACTATATTATCTGTGTTGCTATTTTTAACTATTTTGTACAACTATGATGGAATAAGAGATTTTGTAAAGGTTTTCTGAAGTAACAGTTCTTATCCCTCTCGACGACAAGTTGTCTTAGTCCAAAGTTGATTCTAGTCTAGCTGTCGTGTCTCAATCTCTCCTAATGAGTAGTAATTCTCATTCTCAAATATCTCACTTCACTTTTTGTTCTATGGCATTTGTGGAGTTGCCATACCACAATTCCGCTAATGTCACGTAAGTAGTAATCCATTGTCACGTAAGTAGCAATCCAATGACACTTCAGTAGTAATCCATTGTCACGTAAGTAGTAATCCATTGACACGTAGGTAGCAATTCAATGAAACGTCAGTAGTAATCCATTGTCACGTAAGTAGCAATCCAATGACACGTCAGTAGAAATCCAATTTCACGGTAACTAGTAATCCAATTCACGTAAGTAGTAAGACCAGAATAAAATTAAATACCTATAATCGGTAACACTCACAGATCTCTGTAGATCACCGAACAGCAGCGCCCAGTACCGCGCCCGGAGCTCGGAGCGCTTGTCCCGGCCGGCGGAGGCCGAGCGGAGGCGCGCGGCCGAGCGCGGCGCCACACGGCGCGGCGGCGGAGCGCCTCGCGGCGGCTTGCGAGCCACGCGAGCTGCGGGGGCTGCGGAGAACGGGGCATGTTACATCATCATCATCATCATTGTGGTAATAACGGGCAAGTGAACTTTGTGACGGATTAGCTTCCTTCGTGACGTGGTCGCCTTAAAATAAAAGGTTTTAATGATACAGCATCACTCTATGATGGGTGACCAATTGACAATGCAATTGATACAGACATGACACTTTACCACATCAGCTTGTTTGCTTGTCACATGAGGTAGTTCTTGCCTCAGGTGTCAGAGTTTGTCAAGCCGCCTGAGGGCCTCTGACATTGCTTAACGACTGCTATTAATCAATAACTGCCGGGACCGACAGCTTAACGTGCCCTCCGAAGCACCGAGCGATGGAAAACCGCACATAACTTAGAAAATAATTGTAATCCGGTATCGCTAGATTCTAAGTTGTTCAATAGTACAGCTTAGAATCCAACGATTGGGTTCGGTCCTAGGTTCCGCAACAAAGACCAGGAGCCAGTAAAGATCAACTGCTGAAACATCGGCCTCCCCCAGAGAACGTCACAACGTATGGTTGATCGAAGATTGCCTATCAAAAGGAGGGCTTTTGCCATATCCCCGCGCTTGGTAGTTGATCGCAGCAGTTGGTGATAATACACAGCAGCATACACAGGTGCATGCTGCAGCCCATGTCCTGAATCCCTGGTTCTCACAACACCCGCGGGGTGAGCAGAGGTGGAGCGATTATGATGCGAGGCATCTCCAATCCCTTGGAAAATGCGGTCTCCAGTTTGGGACGCTACTTGCGTCGACAGCGACACACTGGTATCTGCACATCTTTCCGAGACCTAGAGTAGGGATGGCGCCGCGGCTACTTCGACAGAGCAGCTCAAGCGGCGAAAATATGTTGTGGTTACATACTTGAGCCGTTTGGTGTTAAACATTGGGACCGTTAGGAGCTCGTCGTATTTTCTAAAACCTATCTGAGCGCCTATTCGACGCGTGATGAAATTGCTGGTACCTATTTGGCTCATACAATTAGCATTGCAATTTCACGGGGCAATGCCGTGATGATGTTGGATACACTGCCAACTGGTAGTGAGCTAGAACATATGGTCCACCTGTGAGCCAGTAATGGCTTGAAGGCTGTCAGAGCTTTCGATATAGTAGTTGTTTGTATTTTGTAGTATTTAGTTAATAAAGGCACTAGCCCGTTTAAAAAGAAAGTAAATACCAAGAAAGTAATTTCCATATACAACAACGCAAATCCAAATATAAATTTTAGGGATTTTTCGCATAGTGGAAATCGAACACGTACCTAACAATTTTGATAAAAAAATTGATCAACCACTACACCACTCATATTACCTAGTTCTTTTCCACGACCTAAGTATATACAATTTTTATGAATTCTATTTTTACACATACAAAGAAAAAACAATATTGACGCCATAGATAGATAGATAGATAGATAAACGCTTTATTGCACACCAAATAAATCACACACAAGACTAGACATTTAACTTAAATAGAGTACAATGGGCGGTCTTATCGCTTAAAGCGATGTATTCCAGACAACCGTTGAATGGAGAGGAATACATTTAATTGTCATGGACAACCATACTCAATCATCTCATTTTGCTCAACCATAAACAAAAATAAATAAATTTAAAAACTTAAATAGTACTTAGTTGTTGTTTTAAATAAAACAACAACTACACATATACAAATTGCTCATATTTCATTCAAGTCATTTATAATGAAGCTGTTCATAGTAAACCAATTTAACACAACTTAACACACAGTTAGCTTAACAGTAAAATGAGAAACAATTGGGTCTACAAAATAAACTTAGTTAAGCTTAGTTCATACACAAGTAGTGTGTAGTCAAGTGACAAGTAACAATAAATTACTAAACGTACTTTTTGTAGCGACGAAAGTCGACCTCATTCTATCAATGTTGTGTTGAGTTGAACCTTGTCACAGTAACACTCCACACCTCACTATATTGTGCCCCATTAATCTTAACAGGGCCACAGAATAAACAACAGTAGGAGCTATGATTCCTCATACAGATACATGGATACATACATACATACAATGATACACACCCTAAACTTATAATACCCCTTTTAGTTTGGGAATAGGTATATAAGTAAATATAAAAACAGCTTTTATGCAGTATCCTTGTCATTGCTATCATAATTAAATGCGTATACTACATTTCATGTCTGTACTGTCAACCGTTGAGGAGTTCCCTAGTCAGGACCCAACCCTGAGTGCAGCAAACATGTCATGGTAAAACTTAAAACCGGCTATCATTATAAAATGTTGACACCAAAATTCGTGGCTGTGCTGTTGACCGTTGAAGAACTAATCCTGGATGTCGATTCAGGTCATGTTTACCATAAAATTCATTGTCATCGGAACTGAACCAACATGTAAAAATTCAACTCTGTAGGATAAGAGGAAGTGGTTCTAATTCAACTTGCAAGATTTGCCCTAAACAAACATACTTACATATAAACATTGCAATGAAATTTAACTTGCAATTAAAAAAGCTTGCATTTTAAAAGCTTTTCACATAGATCTAAAGTGTTTTTTTTTTTAAATCTGATGACCTAAACTAGAAAGGTGAACTTAAACTTGTACAAATTACAGTTGTCAAATAAAGACATTAAAGTGGATTGGTGGGAACTCAACAGATGGTTGAGTTGAGGGTCATCATTTTCCCCCATTAAGGAAGGAACTCCTTACAGAATATTGTATGAGCAGAAGTAATTAATTAAATAATTGCTGACATGGCCTTGTGTTCATTATAAGGCAAGTATTTATTCACTGAATATTTCTGTTTTGGAGTTTTTGTCTGGTTTTTTTTCAGAACTTTGTGGGAATATCAGAAATATTGTTATGCCTCTCAGAATCGGTTTAGGTAATTGCTGTATAATTGTTCAACCTAGCCAAAAAGCTACTGCTGCTATAGAGCAACAATAGAGCATAGAGCACTCTGTATAACGCATTGCACTGGCTATACAATTGCACTAATAATTGCCGAGAAACTAGCAGAGTCGAACAGGCAGTCCCTATTTGTTAAGCTTTTATTTAACTTCATACACTATCTATGTATTTCTGTCTGTCCTAGAATCCTGCAATTCAAATTTCCCCGATTAGCTATCCAGCTGAAACTTTCAGGGTAGCTCACAAACCGATGACAAAGAAAAAAAAAAGAAGCAAGGTAAACCTTAATATTGAAAAGAAAAAAAAACCGTAAATTTTAAAAAGCAACAAAAAAAGGTATTTCATTTAAAAGTAGCCCAGGTACGTGTTATTCCAGGACCAAAAGTACCTTTATGGTACAATACTACATTTCTTTAAACTTCGTTCAGCCATCAAATAGTTTTTAATCTATTGCTCGGCATCTAATCATCGGATTAACATACCAAGTACCCCAGTTTTTAAAAGACCTAAGCTATCCAACAGCTATACAACCGCATCGCAATCGGTCCAGTAATTTATACATGATGCACGATCAAACAGACAGAAAAGATTTAAAAAAAAGAAGATTATCATTAGCTTATTTTAAGTAGGTGCCCTAGATCATAGACCAAGCGAGCGCGAAGCGCGAGCGAAGCGTCTCCGTTTCAGCTTGGGAAAAATGCTTTTTTTTTATTTGAAAGGTATTAACTTTAAATTGATCTCATAAAAATTTGGTGAAGATCTGATGAGGATCTTCAGCGTGATGAGCAGAATAGCTCCTCAAAATGCAGTAAATTGCTCACTTTTAGGTTTCTACCAGTGGAATCAGCCCTTTACCCACTAGGTAAGGATTGACGGAGAACCTATTAATGTCAGTTGTACAATAACGTAACTAGATGGCGCTACTGTGCACCGCTACATTATTTGCAAAAAAGTTTGTGCGCGCGAGGTCTACAGCTCACAGAGCCACTAGTTTATTTTTTATTATCTTCTTTATAAAGAATTTTCCGTTCTTATTGCTTTATTATAAGTAAAAATAGATTAAAATAGACTAAACAAATATAGAAAAGAGTGCACTGATACAATATTTGTACACGCATCAGCTTATAGCTGCTAGTGTATCACAAATAATAATAATAAAAATAATCTAGCCTAGAAGTAGGCTCTTTGTAATTATACTTACTTTAATTTTAAATCACCTAACAATTTGTCCATTAGCACTTTTCTTATTGTCTCAGAGGCTAAACACAAGCGGTAATCTCTACAAAAACCCCGTTCTGCTTGAGCGCTCGCTTTGTGCCTTTAGCAACTGTAAAACACAAAGCGCTGCAGTTGCTCAACATATTGACATCTAAAGTAGCTGATTGGTTGAGAGGCAATGAAACCACTCACGCACAACATTCTCTGAAACAGTTTTTAGGTCTATTTATTTATTTACTAGCTGCCCCGCAGTTTCACCTGCCTCCTGCATTATAATGTTGATGGAAGATGATGAAAAGTAGCCTATGTGATAATCTAGGTTATAAGTTATCTTGGTACCAAATTTCATCCAAATCCGTTCAGCCGTTTGAGCGTGAAGGCGTAACAAACATACACACACATCTAAAGATATATTTGGTAAGGTTTTGTTTCAGTTCTAATGTATGGTCTCTGCATTGTGAGTATGAAGTTTTCCGCTCGATAAGAGTGTTCATTTTTAACACGCTTTTAATAGCTTCACCTGTATGTATGTAATGGAATCTTTAAACTCGATTTTTACCCACTTTAAATGGTCAGATTAATTCAAAATTTTGCACACTTATCAGGGTCCGATGACGATAACCCTAAAAAGGAAAAAAAAAAAAAAACACAGTTTAATTACATCAAAATGAAATAAAGAGTAAAAAAAAAAACTCAATATAAGAATATAGTGATTAACGAGAAAATTAATGTCATTGTAAAAAAAAGCGTGGGGTGCTTTGTACGACATTCTAACACTAACTCTGTAATTCGAAATAGAAATAGGAACATTATCTTGGTAAAAAATAAATAACAATTACTTAATATCGAGCGCTTATTTTTACAATGACATTAATTTTCTCGTTAATCACTTTATTCTTCTATTGAATTTATTTTTTACTTTTTAGTTTGGTTAAATGGTATGGTTTTTTTTTTTATCTATAATTTATTAAAACTCTAAGCTCTGATTGGCCTTTTCACGACTGTGGCTACACTTCGCCGATTTATAATATTAGTGTGATTAAAGATTATACTTTGGGAGGGCATTACAGTGACCCAATTTGTCCACCCAAGGCTGTGCCCAAGGTCCAAAATACTAGAACTAAGTAAATTTAAAAACACTACACATCACAAGCAACATATCTATACTATCTATATAATTTTATAAAGAGGTAAAGTTTGTAAATTTGTGAGGTTGTAGGGGGTAATCTCTGAATATACAGAACCGATTTTGAAGAAGAAGAAAGAAAAAGAAAATCAATTTATTTGCAAAAAATAACATTTAGAACAATGACATAAATAAAAATAAAAAATACCTTAACACTAAAGTATGTCTATTTTTTTTTTTTTTTTGTTTTTTGGTTATCTGCGATCAGTCTCTAGACTATGAGCAGGTATGGTGTAAGCAGTATATGGCATGTAGGAGGAGTACTCCATTGAGTGTCTCTCCTTTCTTGTGTAACTATCATAGCTCTATGATGTGTTGCCTTTTTAATCTCTTAGGGTAATTGATAGTGGTCAACTGTGTTGCCAGGTGGTTGGGATGTGTACTAAGGCGGTCCTTGTATTTTGCTGAGTATGACTTTATCTCCTCCTTAACCGTGTCTATCTCTAGTTCACTATGCAACTCATCAGTCTTTAAAAACCATGGCGCATTTGACAGACTTCTTAGGATGCAATTTTGTACTCTCTGTATGATTTCGATATTGGAGTTACAGGCTGATCCCCATAGTTGTATGCCATAAGTCCAGATAGGTTTCAGGACAACCTTGTATATTAGAAGTTTGTTGCCTGTGCTTAGCACTGAGTTTCTTCCGAGTAACCAGTGCAAATTTCGGTATCTGATGTTAAGTTCGTCTCTTTTTTTTTGTAGATGCTTTCTCCAAGTTAGTCTACGATCCAGGTGCATTCCCAAGTATTTCACCGAGTCGTTGTGTGGTAGCGTGTTTCCTTCCAGTTTAACAGGTGGACAGTCTCCTCTGCGTAGGGTAAATGTGGCTTGGGTAGATTTTGAGGCACTGGCTTTAATTCTCCACTTCCTTAGCCACTCTCCTATTTTGTCTAGCTCCTGTTGAAGGAGCCGCGAAGCTTCTACTGGATTCTTACTGCTGGCAAGGATGGCAGTGTCATCTGCAAACGTAGCAGTTACTACCCTAGATGTTTCTGGTAGGTCTGATGTAAATATGGTATAGAGGACAGGACCCAACACTGACCCCTGGGGCACTCCTGCTTGTATGTCGTGAAAATTTGATGTATACTCGGCGTCTTTAACTTGAAATATTCTTTCTGTTAAATAAGAGCTTAGAATTCCGAAGAAAGGGTATGGCAGTAGACTCTTGATTTTACAAAGTAATCCTTTGTGCCATACTCTGTCAAATGCTTGTTGTACATCAAGGAAAGCTGACGAGCAGTATTCCTTTAGTTTTAGAGATTTTCTTATTTGGTCAATGACTCTGTGGACCTGTTCGACAGTTCCGTGCTCTTTTCTGAATCCGAATTGGTGATCGGGAATTATGGAAAGTTCAGATAGAGTGCGTGATAGCAGTATTTTTTCAAATAGCTTTGAGATCACCGGTAATAAGCTGGTAGGTCTGTAGGAGCTGACTTCGTTAATAGGTATTCCATCTTTATGGATCATTATGATTTTGGATATCTTCCAGATGCTTGGATAATGGCCAACCCTTAGGATTCCGTTAAATAAAGTTGTGAGAAATATTACTCCTTTTCTAGGCAGTTGGACTAGAACTTCCTTGGTGATTTCGTCAAATCCAGGTGCTTCTTTGTTGTTTAGTTTTAACAGGTGTCTTACCACTTCTCTAGGGTTTGTTGGCTTTAAGGGAACATCCAATTGGAAATCTTGACTTAGAATGGCGTCAATTTCCGAGTCATCATTATTAATGCCCTTGTTGGGTTTGAAGACATTGGATAGGTGATTTGCAAAGGCGTCTACTCTTTGTTGTGCTGTTCTGGCCCATTCACTACTATCCAGTCTGAGTAGCGGTCGAGTTCTTTTAGGTTGAATAAATTTGGACGTAGTCTTCCAAAGGGAGTAGTTTGTTGACTTTCTCGCTGTTAGAGATTCTAAATATGAGGTAAGTGTTACATTTTCAGTCTTGTGAATAAGAACTCGCAATTCCATCATAGCTCTGTTGAAGGCTTTTTTTTCTTCAACATGCCGGCTGCAGTGCGATACTCTCCGAAGTCTTCTTTTTTCTTGTATTTTAGACCGTATGTCTCATGGTATATATTTGTGTTTTGGTGAGTTGGCTTGTATATCCGGAGTGCTTGACCAGCTAGCTACTTGTACTAGATTTGTGAATTGTGTAGCAGGAGCTTCTATGTCATCTGGGGTTTTAAGAGCGATCTGTAGCTCCAGTTTACTATCGATTATTTCTCAAAATGAATCCCAGTCTGTGTTTTTGTTATACAGTTTAGCAGTAGTCTCATATTGTAATAAAGTTGTGCTTATAGTCAGTAGTACCGGAGTATGATTTGAGGATCCATCCAAGCATGGATTTCACAATTACAGCTGCTCCTCCATGAGCTGTTCCATCAGGATGATTGGTGTTGTAGATTGTAAATTTTTTAATGTTAACTAAGCTCCTGCTTGTGAAGTGGGTTTCCGAAATAAGGAGAATATCTAGTCTGTAAAGATCTAATAACATTTTGACTTCATGTACATTTGGAGCCAAACCGTTTATATTCCATGTAGCTATATTAAGGCCGTAAAAACCATTAAGAGATCTTTTCGACGAGTTTAATAATGAGACCCATTAGTTTGCTCATTTGGTTGAAAAGCATTTCCATTTTTTCGAGATGTTGTGTCATTAAGTCTTGTATGACTTGGGTTGGCGTGAAGTAGTCTTCTTATGTCGATTGTTGTTGCTGGGGCTCAAAGGGTACCCTTGTGTTGTGAGTGTGCTCTTTTCTTAGTTCTATTCTTTGTGATTTTAATACATCTACGTCCAGTCTGTTGGATCACTGCTGCCTTTGTGTTTTTTGTTATTTCAGAATAACTTTGCTGTCTATTGGGTGATTGCCCAGTGGTAGCGAGGTATTCGTCTAGATTGTTTGGTTCTTTATTTTGTCTCAGTGTGCTGCGAGATTGATTATTTCCAGTTTCTGTCTTTGTTTTAGATCCTATTTTTTCTGATTGTTTCCCTAGCATGGGTTTCTCTGATGTTGGCTTATTTTGTTTCAACTCCAGGCTAGGAACTTCCGGCCTTCTGTAATTGTTATAATAATATGTATTAAGTTTGTTTTCCTATTTAGTATCTCTAGGTAAACTTTGCACCCTTTATAGTTAGCTGGGTGTTCTACTAAGCACAAAGCACATTTTGCTGGAGTACTGCGATCTTTCTTTTTGCATTCGCTAGTTTTGTGTTGTTGTGCGCACTTCACACATCGGTCTGGTCTCATGCAGTTATTTTTGGAGTGGCCATATTGCTGGCATTTATTGCACTGCACTATGGTATTCCTTTTTTTGGGGTCTTCTATGATGACTGCTGTATTATAGATGTACTTGATGCTTTTAACTGCTTTGTTATCTAGGCTTCGCTCAAGGTTTACAAAGAATGTGGATGTTGGTATCTTATCCGGTCCTGCTCTGGCATTTACTATTTCTCCTCGCACCTTGTTGCTTGATTTATCAATTTCCTCAATGATGGCCTCATGTGGTGTGGAATGGTGGAGGTTTCTAATGACTATCCTGTAGCATCTGTCTTCTTTACTTGTAAAGGTGTGACCTATGAGTCCCATTTCTCTCACAGTGGACATCAGTTTTTTGTATGGAGTCTAAATGTAACCATTTGCAAAATGGCCCCAGCTCAGCATACTGCTGGTTGTAAAACAACCAGCGCTGGTCTTCTGCTGTGACCATTCGGTAACGTAACGGTATGGATGAACGGACAGTATAACGTAAACAAAAAATAAATAAATACATTATATGAAAAAATAAAAATAACAAGTAACAAATACATAATATATCATTCCATAAAGAAATAATGACAAAAAATAATAATACAAATTATAGCTAATGTCTTTGCCCGCCACAACAAAACAAAGGACCAAAATTCTTTTATCAATAGTTAGCCAAGTTATTTGTAAGTGTCATAGGCTATATTTTAAAACGACAGCCGTGCGAAGTTGCGGAAATCAGCTAGTTAAAAATAAACTAATATACAAAATCCTGTCTTTTGATCCTGTCTTTTCTGTCCTGTATTTTTCTTTCTAAAGCAATAACCATAGCCCTGTGAAGCACGTTGTTCATACACTCAAACAAAACCAGATTGTTTTGAATTAATTTAGAGAATACATACTTTGTTCCTTTCTTATTTACTTACACATTATGAGAAAAGGAATGTCATGTAACGAAGAGTGTTAGAAATTAATGTTAATGGTAACAAGCGTAGAGGAAGAGCAATAAAAGTGTGGATGGATTGTGAGAGATGACATGTGTAAGAAGGGAGTGAATACTGAGATGACGGCTGATAGAGAGAAACGGACGAAAAGTACATGTTGTACCGACCCCACATAATAGTTAATAATAAGGGTAGGGAGATAATGACTTACAATAATTATTTGAACCCACAAAACTGATTTCAATTTTAATGGGTTTTTATTTTATAACTAGCTGTTCCCGCATCGCGTGTTCATTTCTCTAGATTAAAAGTACCATTTGTGCTATTCCAAGACCTAAAATATAACCAATATATATTCCAACATTTAGTCAAAATTTCTTCAGCCGTAAAAATATTTTTATCAATTGCTCGGCTTCTACTCATCGGATTGAGATTCCAATTACACCAGTTTTTATGTTAGACCCTAAGCTACCCAACAATGAAAATCGTAATACAATCGGTTCAGTATTTTTTACGTGATGTGCGAACTAACAAACATACAGACGGACAGACATGATTTAAATAATGTTATATTATTGTTCAGTAGCCTTAATTCTAAGTAGTTGGTGGGTTTTTTTTTTAATTATCTTCTTTATACAGACTTTTTCATACTTATTACTTTATTATAAGTATAGATATTTGTTACTTCAAAACTAACATAGACCCCTATCCTGCAGGAACCCTTTATTTTTTCGGAATAAAAAGTATCCTCAATTTTAACCCATCATATAAAAGATGACTGTCAAGTTGCAAGAAATTCCATCCATTAGTATAAGTGTGGTATGTGTTCTTTTAAATAACTTTCAACCCCTATCCTGCAGGAACCCTTTTATTTTTTGGGATGAAAAGTATCCTATGTCCTACCTCGTACTATGAAGTCAAATAATACCAAGTTTCATTTGAATTCATTCATTAGTTTCGGCGTGATGCGCGGCCAAGGTACAGAAAGACAAAACTGAAAAAAAAAACTTTCGCTTCATTATCGAATAGAGAGAACCCTCCAAAAAATATATCTAAAAATCTTTTGTGTACAGAATTGGACCTCTTACAGTTTTATCTACACTT
Organism: Alsophila aescularia; assembly: GCA_946251855.1. Classification (NCBI taxonomy): domain Eukaryota; kingdom Metazoa; phylum Arthropoda; class Insecta; order Lepidoptera; family Geometridae; genus Alsophila; species Alsophila aescularia. The sequence goes on from OX276384.1 coordinate 27,404,797, forward strand.
ATTATTATCACATGTCAGTATATTGTTATTTTAGGTCCTGGAGTAGCACATGTAGTATTAAAATATTAAACTGGAGAAATGACCATGCGCGCAAAGCCGCAGGTACAGCTACTTATAACTATAGATAGAAATAAATGGACTCAGAAATCCCAGAGAAATTGGTGTTTAATGAAAAAATATATGCGTCAAATTAAGAACTGTTTTTAAACTGGTTCAAATCAGAAATAGCTTGGGTATTGTTTAGAATCGTGCCATACGAATTAAGGGGGGGAGTGAGAGGGAAGGGGAAGAGGGTAGGGGGGTAGGGGACGCCCCCAGAGAACCAACCGTCCTGGCATGTACCTGAGCAGAACCCTCACTCTTGCTCAATGTCAGTGACTGTATTGTTGGCTACTAAAATACTAAATCTTCCTCGATGAAAGCAACTGATTGGCAGAAAAGTACAAGCCATTGACTTAACACCACGAGTCACCCCACATACAAGCCGCGATTGGTAAATATGTCTATTGTACACAAAAAACAAATGCACAAATTATATAGGGCACTATTCCTTGGGCACTTCTCTGTAGTTTAGGTTACGTTAATGGTGACCACAATGCACAGGCAGAGCAAGAGGGCCACGGTGTAGCGGGGGGGGGGGGATGTAGGAGATGTAGCCCCCCCCAATCTCAGGGGGAGTTCTAATCCCTCCCCTCTACCCGTTCCTCCTTTCCCGCCCCTAAAATCGTGGACCAAGCTTGTACAGTTGAGCCAAGATTAGAATTTGGAACATTAAATAGCAATAACTTTAATTGTTAGGAATAAATATGTTAAAATCAGTGGGCAGACGAAATGTATTAAAATTCTAGTTAGAATTACAAGTTATCTCATACTACCGCCCACGAGCATATTATTTAAAAACATATCGCGAACTTCTCTAAAAACATTGAAATACCTGGAGGGTCGACTGCCACATGGAAAGCGACGAGGTTCCGAGCCTCTCGGCCTTCTTCCTGCACCTGCTGCCTTACTTCTTCCATCTCAAATCACTCGAAAACAATTAGTTTTTGCCCATGACAATGGTCCGGGGCTGATCTCATCCCTGTTTAGATCTCACCAAATAAAGTTGAACTAAATACTCATTTTGTAGCTTCGATACGATTAATTAAGCAAAATATGTTACTCAAACTGAAATTACGCGGATAATTAATTTTATTTCACAAAACCGTAACAAAATAGGATCGACAACTATTTTTCATAACAATTCGTCGTTTTGACTACTTTTGACAACTTTTATGAATTTGACTTTTAATTTGACAGAAAGGTTTGACATGACAGCATCGAGCAATGGCGAAGGAAATGTAACATCGAGTCGTTGGGCCTGCTGTGCGATTACGTAATGTTGATCATGACGGTTTCAAGCCGTCAAATTCAATAATGCTTTGCGATAGAGTCGATTTTGCTATGAAAAAAGTGACAATCTGATTGAAGCCAAGTTCTGTAGTTGGGCCACTGTTCACATAAACGTTCGAGGACGCACGGATCACCCGCGTGTACACTCGAAATCGTTCACGGCGTCGTCCGGGCGTTCGCCTGGGTCATCCGAAAAATAGTAGTGGAGGGGAGGAATAGTATGAAACTGACACTTGACAGTTGTCAGTGGCCCAATTCCATAACTTGGCTACAATCGGATTATCACTTTTTTCATAGCAAATTCGACTCTATCGCAAGGCATTAGTGGTTGCGATACTGAGAATTCGATTGAAGCCAAGTTATGGAATCGGGCTGCAGTGGCCCAATTCCATAACTTGGCTACAATCGGATTATCACTTTTTTCATAGCAAATTCGACTCTATCGCAAGGCATTAGTGGTTGCGATACTGAGAATTCGATTGAGTTATGGAATCGGGCTGCTGTGGCCCAATTACAGAACTTGGCTTCAATCAGATTGTCAACTTTTTTCATAGCAAAATCGACTCTATCGCAAAGCATTATTGAATTTCACGGCTTGAAACCGGCATGATCAACATTACGTTATCGCAGTGCTGGTATTAGAAAGAAGGAAGGGAGGGGGGAAGGGTGAGAATCGTAGCTTCCAAACGAATGGACCGATTTAGCAGCGGTTTTTTATGTTTGAAAGCTGGGGTAAACGAGATGGTTCTTAGCTATAATGGGGGAAGGAGGGAAGGGAGGGAGAGGGGGAATGGGGGTGTGGATCGTAGCTCCCAAACAAATGGACCAATTTTAATGCGGTTTTTATGTTAAAAACTGATGTGATGAATGTTTATATTATTTTTAAAAGCTTTTGTATAACTTCACATGTCTCTATATATTTCTGTCTGTCCTGGAATCTTGCAACTGAGACTTTTCGGCTTATGGAAAATCGACGGGAGCAACAACAAGCTACACCGTCGGAAAAAAAAGGATCTCAATAAAAAAAAACATTAAGCTGGTGTGTCGTGACCTCCGGTGCTCTAATACACGCCAGATAGAAAAAACGTAGAGCAAAATTGGGGTTCAAAAGTGAGCCCAGCAAATGAGTCGATCTGACGAAGTTCAAGACCAATAATGTCACAACCGTCATCTCTAAGCCGGAGATCCTTTCTGAGATCGGAGACTTCTATGGCCGTTTGTATGACTCGAATGCTTCTAGACCCGAACCCAGTATAGAGGATTCCCACGCAATACTGACTCGTCACTACTCTGACGAACTGCCTGACGTCAGCCTAGACAAAATTGAGATAGCGCTCAAACAACTTAAGAATGGAAAAGCCCCTAGAGAGGATGGAATAACTTCGGAGATCTTGAAAGCAGGGGGAAAGCCTATACTTCGAGAGATTTAGGGGTCATTTTGAACAGTTCTTAACAGTGGGAGTACTCCAGAGGCGTGGATGAGGAGTTTGGTAGTACTTCTCATTAAAAAAATGGATAATGCCCTTTTGAAGAACTACCGACCTATTTCACTCTTGCCTATAAGTTATTTCGTGGGTCCTCTCAAATTGCATCGCAAGAAGACTTGACCAATTCCATCCTCCTGAACAGGCCGGGTTTCGTGGAGGATTTAGTGAGGCAGGTTGTACAGAAGTCTCAAAAGTATAACCAGCGCCTGTGTCTTGCTTTTGTAGACTATGAGAAGGCTTTGACTCCGTTAAAACCTGGGTGGTTCTGGAGTCTTTACAGCAATGTCAAGACGACTTGCGATACATCGTAGTGTTGCGGTTTCTGTTTGACGCTAAGACTATGAGTGTCCAAGTACAAAACAGCAGTCTAAATAAATCCAACTGCGCAGGAGAGTGAGACAGGGGACGTTATATTTCCGAAACTGTTCACTAGTGCCTTGGAAGATATGTTTAAGACGCTGGATTGGAAAGGAATGGGCATTAATATCAATAGCGAGAACTAAAGGTGTATAATCTAATGTATTATACCTACGTATTTTCAGAGTGCGTTATAGTGAGCTACGAGTAGATATAAATAGAGAAAACAAAAGAAAATTAAACTCGTATATTTTGCTATGATGATTTTTCTCGACAGACGTCACACACTTCTTTTTTACACAAATCGAACTTGGAACTTCAATGCAAGTACAAAGAGGTTCGATCCTAAACACCCTCCCTCATTAAATGGCTACTGTTGTGACAATGTGAAAACCTCTTTCATAATAATACTCATTTGATCTCTTAATTCTTTCATAATCCATTTCATTCCATTTGATAGTTTGTCATGATTAATTCTAAATTAAAATAACCTGTCATTCCCATATTGTCTTTTGGATTAGCAAAAACTGCAATTTTACAAAATAATATTATATAAAATACCTAAATAAGTTTATTACAAATATATATGAGTCTTTTAAATATATATGAGAATACCTTCGTAAGTGGTTATTTTAATCCGTATCGTTGAAGTTAAATTGGGAGAAGATTGAAAAGAATAGTCGAGTGCAAGATCTCTGTTTATGAACATCTCCTCCTGTTCCTGTGTTCCTAATTGTTCCTTAACTTTTTTGTCACTGAGGTTTGGTCCCTGGGCTGGAACTAACCCAAAGCCTAGGACCACCTCGTGACACTGTGTGTGAGGCTTAAGTTTTCTCTTATCCAAATAAACTTAGGCCTTGGCAACGCCTTCGTCAATGTATCGGCTAGTTGCATAGATGAGCTCACTTTCTTTACTTCTATAGCTCCTTCAGCTACTAGCTCGCGTACGAAGAAGTGCCTTATTCGTATGTGCTTTGTCCTCCTGTGGAATTCGGGATTATGAGCCAGACGAATAGCTGCTTCATTGTCTACAAACAGTATAGCCTTGCTGGTTAATTTTGTGATCGTCTCATAAATTCGTTTTAGCCATATAAGCTCTCTGGCTCCTTCACTGGCTGCAACCAGTTCTGCTTAACGATACGGAAAATATTCTTCAGAATCTTTAGAAGACTCAACTCTCCCTGATTCTAGTCCTGTTTTTATCCAGTGGAGTCGAGATCGGATTAACCATTACTCATCCCGAATCGCTCTAGCACTTTATTGGTGTAAGCTTCCTACTTAATAACAATATTGCCTTCTTTATATATTTCTGTTGCAAAGCATCCTTGTATGACGAGGGCTCATGTGTAATTAGCACGGACATAGCATAGTCGTCGAATTTTGCTGGTCTTTTCAGTGTTGATCTATCTCAAAGTACATATCTTGGTATGATTGCGTCTTAAAATTCATCCATCTCATTATCACCATCTTCGTCATCATCATCTGAAGATCTGAGTGCGACTTCCTCTTCAGCACGATCCATTTCACCCATAATGTGAGGTTCTTCTTCATGGACTGAATAGTCTGTATGACCCAATTCTCTTTCTGCAGGATCAACCACTTCTACACTTTCTCCCTCCAATTCGACCAATTCTATGTTATCTGACTGTCCTGGTTGCATACCTTGAATATCTTCCGTCTTATCTTGAGTGTCTTTCTGGTTTTTCGGGGAGTAAAAGTAAACAACCGTTCAGCTTCGTGGCTAGTTTATTACTGACTGAGGTACCCCCAGTCATCTCATTGTATGTGTCGTTTATACATCGTAGGTACATATAGTTCATCCCTCCAACATTAATTGGAGAATCTGTAACAATTTCAAAAGTATAAACTGTTAATATTACATACCTACTTAATAATATTTCTTATAATTAACAGGGTTTCTGAATCTCTTGGAACGTTCAACTAGAGGATTGTTTACAGCACTCGGATTATTATCCTCAATTGGATCGGTACACTGTTCCACCGGTTGGTTATCATCATCCATCACCGCGCAAGCCTCCGCCCACTCCTCATTTTCCGCTTCCCTCTGTACCATTACGTTATCGGTTAAGTTTGCTACCGAACCTTGTTCACCCTCAGTCGCGACCTGCACCTCCCTCTCCTCCACAGCAGTTGGAATCGATTGAGATGCCGGTGGCGTTATCGCGGTGGACTGCTCACTGGGTTGCGCTTGCGTGGAGAGCGGAGCCTGCGGTGGTGCAGGAGCGGCCGGCGCCGACAGCGCCGAGTTGCATATCGGTGAACTGTCGATGCTGGAAGCTCCTCCGGATGTATTATCTATAACATCATTATTGCACGCACTAGTATACTTCCTTATCTGATCTAGGTGTCTGTTACCGCTAGTTCCATAATTCTTAAAATAAATTTGAAACATTCTTGTGCCTATTATCCTTTTAACAATACCTATACTCCAAATACTTTTCCTTGCAATAAACCACTTAGCCCATACAGTTTCACCTACTTGAAAACATCTGCTACGTTTCAATGCTGTTTGTTCGGTGCGCTTAGCTATATGTTTATTTTGAGGTAGAATTAAATCCAGTCTGCATCTTAAATTACGGCCTAACATTAGCATAGCCGGCGTGACACCTGTCGCACAATGATCAGTATTCCTAAATTCAAACAGAAAACCCCGTAATTTTTCATGAATATCTTTCTGACATAATATACCTTCTGCCAACATACACTTTATCATTTTTTTACAAGTTTTAACAGAATTTTCCGCTTGCCCGTTACTGGCCGGGTGATAAATAGGTGAATTTATGTATTCAATGGCGTTTACCCGACAAAAGGTATGAAATTCAGCCGAGCTTATTTTGACGTCATTATCAGATACAACAACATGAGGCACCCCGAACCTAGCAAACATATCTTTAAGTTTTAGAATAAGCTCATTGGTAGAAGTGCCACGGTCCATATGAACACATTCCAGCCATTTGGAAAAAGCATCTACTACAATAAGGTACACAGCCTGTCCTATCGACATGTAATCGATGTGAACGCGGTGCCAGGGGGCCGGCGGCTGCGGCCAGGGCGCGGGAGTCGCGCGCGGGGGCGCGCTTCGCACAGCGGCGCAAGCGGCGCACGCCCCTACCCACCGCTCGATATCGCCGTCGATCCCCGGCCACCACATTCTACTACGAGCTTTACTTTTAGTTTTTACTATTCCAAAATGTGCCGAATGCAAATCTTTTAACATTCTGTCTCTGTAGACAGTTGGAATAACGATCCTATGGCCGCGAAACAAACAACCATCGATTACTTCTAAATCTGTTTTGCATTGGAAATATGGCATTATAGCTTTACACTCAATTTTCCTAGGCCAACCATTATTCATGTATTTTATCACCATTTTCAACACTCTATCGGCGGCAATCGCCCGCTTAATATCACCGAACAAAACCGGTTCTACGCTAGCTTCTAAGAACAAAAAGTACTTGTAACTCCCGTCTTCTTGCTTATCATCGTCACTAACCGCTACTGATAAAGGCGAGCGAGAAAAATAGTCAGCGATTTGATTGCTTTTACCGTCTAAATACTGTACCGTATAGTTGTATACTGATAACATTATTGCATATCTTTGTAGACGCAAGGCGGCCGTCACAGATATACCATTGCTTTTGCCAAAAATAGATAACAATGGTCTGTGGTCAGTTTTCAAGATAAAAGGTTCCTCACGACCGTATAAATATTGGTGAAAATGTTTTACCCCTAAAATAATAGCCGTCGCCTCTTTTTGAATTTGGCTATAGTTTTTTTCACTGGCCGTCAAAGATCGTGAGGCAAACGCAATCGGACGCTCGCAACCGTTCACGTTTCGGTGCGCGAGCACGGCGCCGAGCCCGCACGGGCCCGCGTCCACAGTTAGTACAAGCGGTGCTTCTGGGTCAAAATGCGCCAGCACACGCTCGCTGGCCAGCTCGCGTTTCACACTCATAAATGCCGCCTGCTGTCGCTGGCCCCACTGCCATTCTGTCCCCGCGCGTAGCAGATCGTGCAGTGGACTCAGTATTGCTGATGCACTCGGAATAAAGTTTCTATAGTAATTTACGACACCTAGGAATCGTTTCACTCCTAACACGTTGGTGGGCGCAGGTGCATCGAGGATTGCTTCAACCTTACTGGGACACGTCTTTAGGCCGTTCTTATCTATGTCGTAACCTAAATAGGTAACACTACTTTGAAAAAACGCACATTTATCTTTTTGTAGGCGCAATCCTGCATTTTGCAACCTACATAAAACCTCTCTTAATCTTGCCAAATGAATAGATTTTGTGGGCCCTGTTATACAGACATCGTCAAGCCATATACTAACCCCCTCTATGCCTGATAACAAAGTTTCCATTGCCTTTTGGAATATAGCTGGTGCGTTTGCTAATCCATAAACTAAACGGGTGTAGGAAAACAAACCTTTGTGTGTATTTATAGTAGTCAACTTTTGAGATGATTTTGACAATCTAAATTGATTGTATGCATTACTAAGATCTAATTTTGTGTATGCTTCCCCACCCCCTATTTTGGAAAACACCTCTTCTATTCGAGGTAAAGGATATTTGTCCACCTTTAATTCTTTATTAAGGGTACATGAAAAATCGCCTGCAATTTTTAAATTACCGTTTTCTTTTAAGACCGGCACTATAGGTGTAGCATATTCTGAATAATTGACTGGCATAAGAATACCTAAACTAACTAATCTATCTAATTCTTTGCTGACTTTGTCTTGCAGAGCGAAAGGCACTGATCTTGGCTTAAAAAATTTTGGTGTGGCGTTGTCTTTAAGTTGCAGTTCGACCTCAAACTTATTAAAGCATCCTAATTCGTCCTTCCAAACATCCGGATACTGTTTCAATAGCCGTTGCACTTCTTCAATGTTTTTATTCGTACTGATTATGTTGTTATTTGATGTTCCAAAATATATACTAAATTTTGTCATGAAATCACGACCGAGTAGAGGTGGTCCGCCGTTTTTAATAATATAAATTTTTATCTCATCACTTTGGTTAGAGTATGCCACTTTGGCTACAAAATACCCTAGTGCCGTGATTTTATGACCATTGTACAAACACATTTTTAAATCACTTTTATGCAACATCAAATTTGAAAAATGGAGTATATACAACTTTTCTGACATAACCGTGGTCCCCGATCCAGTATCTAACTCCATACATAAATCTATTTCATTCACATTGACAGTAATTTTAATAGGATTATAATCGACATACCTCATGTTATAAAGTTCACACTCCTTGCAATCGTTTTCCTTAGTCGTATCCGCCTCCACCGTGTCGATACTATGAAGATTTACATTCTTAGCCATACATAACTTTTTCAAATGGCCTTTTTGCCCGCAAATAAGACACTTGTAGTTCTTAAACCTACACTGAGCCGCATGGTGGTTTTTTAAACCGCACACTGTGCAACGCGATTGCTCGCTGCCGTCGGATCTGCGGTAGCCGCTGGCGGCGATGCTTGCGCCTGCGCCCGCACGGCTCCCGCCCGTGCGGCTCCCGCCCGCGCCGTTGGTGGCGTAGCTCGCATCGCGGCGCCCGCTGTCATGCACATGGAATACCTGTTCTTCCTTTACAAAAACCTCGGCGCGCGCTTGCCGCGCACACGCTGCCTTCTGGGCAACCTCCAGTGCCTGCGCGAAGGTGAGGCTCTTTGAGTCGCACTCAAATAGTCGATCACGCTCCGGTCCTATTCTGAAGCCAAGCACGAAGCGGTCACGCAAAAGCGTGTCCAGCGCCGAGCCAAAATCGCAGTACACAGCTAGCCCTCGCAGCCGTGCAGCCCACTCCTCGATGCTTTCACCGACGGATTTTATCGCTTCATAGAACTTCGCCCTATCGGCGAATGTTGACCTTTTTGGTGTGAAATGATTGTTGAGTAAATTCACTAGTTCACTATATTTGATTTCCTCGAGCTTATTCGGATGCACTAAATTCCGAACTAGGCGGTAGGATTCGTCCGATAAATGCGTTAACAACACTGCACTTTGGTTAACTTCCAAAATGTTATTTAACTTGATAAACTGTGTCAACCTGCCATGAAAAACGTCCCATTCGTTAATTTTATGATCAAACACAGTTAAATTTCTAATAAAATTAGCCATTTTTTTTTAAATATACGCGGGTAGATCCCAGCCTCGTCGTCAGATGGTTTGTCGGGGAGTAAAAGTAAACAACCGTTCAGCTTCGTGGCTAGTTTATTACTGACTGAGGTACCCCCAGTCATCTCATTGTATGTGTCGTTTATACATCGTAGGTACATATAGTTCACTTTCTCTATTTGTGTACGTTTCGAGTCTAAGGGTACTTGAAACACGTTTAACCTCGGTTCTGCATCCTTATTAGTTGTCTCAACGTCTACCTCTGCAGAAGCTAATGGTTTCTCGTCAAATATGACATCTAGGGATCTAATGAGATTATTCTTCTTGCCTTCAGTTACCCAGATTCGATAGCCGTCTTGATCGTATCCAATCAAAATGCCTTTTACAGCCTTCTTATGTAACTTTTTCTTTTTCTGTTTCGGAATATGTGCGTAGAAAGTACGTAAAACCGATTCCGATTATGCGTAAATGCCTGACACTTTCTTTCTTTCCGTACCAGATTTCGTATGGTGTTCTACCATCTTCTTGTATTGGGCCGGTACGATTTAGTATGTAAACTGCAGTATTCACTAGTTCAGCCCATAGTTCAAGCGGTAATTGCTTGTGTACATACATTAGAGCACGTGCAGTTTCGACTACAGTTCGATTTCGATTCTCTCTTTCGGCACAACCGTTTTGTTCTGGAGTATAGGGACATACGAACCTCTGACGTATCCCTTCTTTTTGTAGAATATCTCTCATACTCTTGTTGCTAAATTCACTACCGCTGTCACTCAAAATTTCTTGGACAATATTGCCTGACGTTTTAATTTCAGCTAATAACTGTTTTAGCTTACTAGGGACCTCTGACTTTTCTTTCAGGAAATAGACGAAACGAAATTTCGTAAAATCATCTTTCATGATCAGGAAATAGCGATTTTTCGAAAAAGAACAAGGTTCTATAGGTCCACATACATCTGCGTGCAATAATTCTCCTGGCTGAGACGCTCTTGTTCGTGTGCTAAACTTTAATCTGTGAGCTTTTCCATTAATACAGCCTTCACAAAATTCGTTTGGCTCAGAGGGCAGTTCTATACCCAATTCTCGTTTAACAAACGCTCTAACGTGTCTCTTATTTTGGTGACCAAGTCTTTCGTGGTACACTTGAGTTTCAGTTGTCATAAACACTTCTAATTCTTTGGCTGGGTATATGTTCTTGACCTCAAGTTTGCACAATCCACCCTTTTGACATCGTTTGCCAGTTAATTTTGTTTCATCCTCGACTATGATAGTGTATTTAGTCGGTTTTGTCATAAAACTGCTGTGCGGAATTTTATCGTGAGCAGCTAAGACTGAGAACAGGTTTTTTGTGATGGTCGGTACGTACCAAACATCTTGAAGCGTTATCGGTACTATCAGCGTTATCGGTACTATCTTTCCATTAACATTTGTTTTAATAATTATGGATCCTTTACCTTTAGCTGGAATTGTATCGCCATTGGCTGTGGTTACTGTGGACTTCTCATCAAAATACTTAAATTTCTGGAAAAGATAATTTCTATTTGTGATGTGGCTCGTGGCACCGTTATCTACCCGCCAGCTATCTCTGTCGTGTTCTGCAGAAAATACCGCCGCGTTTGTCTGTGCTATCTCTACAGACATGAGCATCATGTTTGCATTTTGTCTATTGCTCTCCTTGGGCGGTTTGCCATCTTTTATCCACTTTGGACAGTTTCCGACTCGATGACCCAACTCTGAGCAATAATTGCAATTTAACTTTGCGTCTTTATTCTTATTATTCTTCTTTTGCTTTTGCGTGCTCGTAGTTGCACCAAAGATCTCTTCGTCAGGTACTCGTTTACTAGACATGGCCCTTTCAAAAGCCCAAAGATGACTTGTAAGATTCTCAACATTCCTTTCTGTCTTAGGAATTAAAAGCCAGCTGCTCCTGAATGAAAAATACTCCTCACCAAGTGTATCTACTATCTTGCAGATCAACAGTAGTTCGGGTAACTTCTTGTTGACGTGAGACATCTCTAAATTTAGCTCAGTCCATATATTTTTCTATTTCGACATATGAGTAGCGATATCATTGTGAGAATTAGGCTCTAATCGCTCCTCTATGTGTATCAAGGTATCGATATGAGTTAACTCACTTGTAAGTAAGGATAGTATCCTAAATAAAGATAAACACGTAGTTGGGCTATGTTATATAATTACAAGTATCACAAGTTCAATTAATAAAGAGCACTATAAAAATACACACAATTATTTTTATATTTTCCAGTGACAGTCTGACTTTGCTACGACAGCCCTCTTGTTCTAAGTGATGTTCCTTTTTCACAATTCAAACATCCCTCATCTGACATACCATACAGTCTGAATAGTAACGCTTGCAAACCTCTTTTCAACAATCATCGTTTGACTCTCGCTTGTATCCAAATAAACTCATACATAGGTTGTAGGAGCGGTCTTCACTAACAACATCATAGAGTCTATGTAGTTCCATCCAAACCTCTCGAGCGGTCGTGTAACGCATGACTTTTTTCAGTGCGTCATCACTCATTTTTGTCGTCAATACAAGAAGAGCACTGCTGTTAGCTTAAACAAAGGCTGCTAGATCAGTCTTGTACTTGTAGACATCAGCATCACCTGTTCTATCTTGTAAAAGAACCGGCCGTACAAGTTTTCCTTCGATAACTTCAATTGCACTTGGTATGCTTCTCAAGAGATACATACTTTGTATTTCTAGATTGACCAGTTGGTTTTACCTTCAAGCAACCCTATTTGCAATTTCGACGTAATATTCTGCATGCTTTTTATCTGCTGATGACCATAACGTAAAGGTGTATAATCTACTGTATTATACGTATTTGCAGAGCGCGTTACAGTGAGCTAGATATAAATAGAGAAAACCGAAGAAAATTAAACTCGTATATTTTGCTATGATGATATTTCTCCACAGACGTCACACACTTCTTTTAAATACAAATCAAACTTGGAACTTCAATGCAGGTACAAAGAGGTCGATCCTCAAGAAGAACATCTCACACTTACGATTTGCCGATGATATCGCCCTAATGGCGAAGTCGCAGCAAGACTTGCAAAGTTTTTTTTTTATTACTGATTAGGCAATCATTTGACCACGATCTCACCTGATGGAAAGCGATGATGTAGTCGAAGGTGTAGCACGCTTGCCTAGTAGATACCTATTCACTCCTGACTTGAACACACCTGGGTTATAATTTACCGGAAACACTGACGAGGGCAGGGCATTCCACTCCTTTGCAGTTCTTATAATAAATGAAGAAGCGAAACGCTTCGTTCTTGTGCGAGGTATTTCAACCATAAAATGGTGGCGCTTTGCTGATCGTCTTGTCTTACGGTGATGGAAAGGTGATGGGGGAATCAGGTTGTGCAGTTCTTGTGCACACTCTCCATAGTGCAATCTGTAGAATACCGCCAGGTTTGCAACCTCACGTCGATGCGCCAGACTTTGAAGCTTACTCTTTACCAGAGTATCATCCCCAATGAGCCTGATAGCACGTCTCTCAATTGAATCCAAAGACTCGAGCTGATACTTGGCAGAACCGTCCCAGAGGCTTGTACTATTATTTATTCTGTGCCAGAGGTGGCAGCAGTACTCCATACAAGATCGGACCTGTGCTTGATAAAGATTCAAAAGCTGTCCCGGTGTGAAGTACCGCCTAACCTTAGACAAAACACCAAGGTTTTTTGCAGCTACCTTGGCTTTGGATTCAATATAAGACCCAAAATTCAGGTTTGATGTGAGTTCGACACCCAAAAGCTCCAGATGGTCGCCTATTGGTATTATTACACTTTGGAAAGACGGAGATCGGTTTAGAGGACTCTTTTTAGCAGAAATCAAACACACCTGCGTTTTAGTAGCATTAAACTTAACCAGGTTAGCATCGCCCCAATCGGACACGGCTTCTAAGGCTAACTTTAAACGGTCTACCATAGCCTCTCTCTGAAACTGGACAGCGTCACAGCTGGCTTGAGCATTGGAAGTGTATCTCTCAACTACTACTGTTATCAGTTTGTGTACTGTTATCAGCATTCCCAAAGGTACCGGGCTTCAGAAAGTCATAAATGTGCAGTAAAAACAGTGTAGCCGAGAGAACAGATCCCAGAGGTACACTGGCATTGATAGCCATTTGATCAGACGAGCAGCCCTCTAAGACTACTCGAATAGATCGTTCCCTCAAGAAATCAACTATCCAATTGGATAAGCCAACAGGTAAACCATATGAGGGAAGCTTGTTTAAAAGCCATCGTGCCAGACCCGATCAAATGCCTTCGATATGTCAAGGGAGACAGTAAGCGCTTCACCATGCATTTCCATGGCTTCGCTCAGCACGTGACTGGCATACGCGGGAGATCTCCAGTAGACCGGTTTCGGCGAAATCCGTATTGCCGGTCACTGAGAAGATCATTGTCTTCAAGGTATGCCAAGAGCCTAATGTTTATGACACGCTCCATACACTTACAGAGTAAGGAGGTTATCGAGATGGGACGATAATTGGCCGGATCAGCACGACTACCCTTTTTTGGCACTGGTTGTACATTGGCAAATGCGAATTTCGGGCATAAAAACCTCGCAATGAGGAAGGCAGGAAGGTATCTTGCCAGAAGCATCTAGATGCGAGGCTTCTGCAAAAAGAGAAGCAAATAAATTCGCTTTGTCTCCAACAGTGTGAGCTAGTGATCCATCCGGTTTCAGCAATGGTGACAGTGAGGGGCGGCAGAAGTTTTCTTCGACCGACTTGGCCAGAGACCAAAAAGCTTTGCTACCCGCGGGGTATGAAGCCAGTTTGGCCCCAATTCGACTTACGTGATCAAAATGAGCCTTCCTAAGTGTCTTCTTGCAGGTCTTAGCGGCAACGTAAAATTTTCTTTTCTTAGCCCGAATATCGGAAGACTTGCGCTTTCGAGCATCAGCCCAGTCTAGATATGCCGCACGCTTTAGAGACAGCACAACCACAGCTGGATCCAAACAAAGGCTGAGCTTTGCTGGAAAGAGTCTTGTCTCTGAATGGAATGAAATATTCCATTGCCTGACATATTACCTCTGTAACAGCAGACACGCAAGTCGATGGGTCCTGGGAGGTGAAACGTGTTTGCGGCCAAGGATACGATGCAAGGATTTGCCGCATCTCGTCCCAATCTGCTGAGTTGTATCTCCACACACGCCTATTACCCTTAAGGCTAAGATCAGGTGGGGTCAGGTGGGGTGGGTGGGTTCACTGAGAAGGACTTAACCAGGCAGTGATCAAACAGATGATCTACCAAGAGGTGGGGACACTGATACGGAGTATCGGTCTGGTTCAGTCGTTATCAACAGTTCGAGATAGTTGGCAGTATCACCGTCACGGTCAGGTACCCGTGTCGGCTCCTGCACCAGCTGAGAGAGATCTAACGCCAGAGCAAGCTTCCGCGTCTCCCTAAAACGCGTGGTCGGTTATGGGACAAGCCACTCTTTGTGGTGGGCGTTAAAATCCCCCAAAAACACCAATTGAGCAGACGGGTAACGCTGTTGGGCCACACTTGCCGTCTCACCTAGATAGTCCACCAATAAAGTCGTCCCCCGATCTCCGCTGTGTGAGCGGTACACACAAGCATACATATTTTTTTCTATGCCAGTGTCCACTAGCACCCAAATCACCGAAAAGTTAGGGTGCTCAAGATTTCGGAGACACAGACAGCAAATGTCATCACACTTAAAGTAAGTAAGACACACTTACTTACGGGCGTATACACAAACGCTGGCATTTGGGGTAAATAGATGCTCCAAGACATAGCCTGGGTAATCCAAGTATGCCGTATCAGCTGGACATCTTATCTGCGTCTCTGACAAGAAGAACAAGTGGGGCTTATATCTTAGGTCTCCAGATGATAATGGACCGGTTGGAGATCGAAGTGAATCCCGCGAATATTTGCAAGATCCACTTTAAGTGTGAGGACTTGCATCTGCCGTTTTAACTTATTTCTTCTTTGGACTTTTTTCATGATGAGTAGTTGTGAACAGGTTGGATGAGTAATAGCAAACGAGATGTCGGAATGGCTAACCCACGGAAGTCGAGGCATAACTACGCCATTGAAGAACTTACGCGGAGACTGCGGGTACGCCCGAACCCCCCTGAAATAATTCATCAGTTCCTCACATCCGGTCGCCAGCCGGCCCAATGGATCATTTCAGGATTTTTCACAAGCGGCGGGCAGCCTTTCGTAGCTGGCTAAACTACTACTTGGGCCCCCTACAACTTGCAGTCGGTCAGCAGAGAACACCGTGCTTCGGATCCAGCTACCCTCCAAAGCAAGGCCTCCGACGCAGAAACACCATAATTCCGATCACGGTCCACCCTTCCAACACAACTGCATCCTACACTCATCCGGAAGGCTTCCCTGAACATCATGATGGAACACGACAAGTCGTTTGGCATCAAGACTTTGTCCAGAGGGTGGTAATATAAAAAGCCGGCGGCCGAAGCCTACCACCAGGTGATTCGGTTGCTCTTTTGGCACCACCCGAGGGTCACGTGTAGTACATCGAGGGCTGAATCCTACGGACGCGAGCAAACAATAAACCCTCAAAATGCTGACCAATCTAGATTATTATTCTCAACACATCGGTCTCGGAATGAACATAGATAAGATCAAGATCATGTTTAGTGATCTTGTTAACCCGGAACCGATTGCAGTCGTTGGTGTACTTCTTGAATATATAATAATTTGGGTAAATATTGCAAATACGTAAGAACAACTTTGAGAAGGCTTACTTCTCAAAATTATCCCAGGTAGGATAGCGAGGTGGAGAAAGTGGAATACCTGATTCCACTTATCCACCCAGGGATGGAATAGTGGGAAAAAAAAACACTTTCCCCTCCTTGATTGGATGGCTGGGTGGGATAAGTGGAATATTAATTTTAACTGGTTCTTACCTGGTGGGTTCGAATACCGTCCGTGATCCAAATTTTTCCTTTAGAAAATGATAAGGTTGTTTTACGAAGAAGGTTAACTGCCAAAATAAATAACAGATTGAGGGAGGCGTTATCTCTCCGACAACTCCGAAGTTATTCAAAACTAGCCGTGTTCGGTTGGTCATTTCAGAATACTACCAATGGATGGCGTTACCGTCCCTAAAAGACGGGTTGAGTGACCGTGGTGACGGTAGCCGAGTTGGTTAAAGGCATGTGCCGTGCAGAGGCATGGCTGTATGCGGGTTCGAATCCCATCCAAAATATAAATTTTTCCTTTTTTAAAATTATATAAGATTACTTTTGCCAGAAATGAAAAATAACCACATTTTAAGGTAATATTTCGTTGAAAAATAAAAAATAAGTCATGATATCAGAACGGAATTCCGGTTCATCGTTTTCCTGGGGCAACAAATGAATGGTATTTTGTACATGCGCGCGCATGTTCAAATTAATGGTAGTAGTCGTAACCATCCAAAACTCAGTACGAAAACCGTTTTAATGTACTGAAGTTGCGGTTACCACAGGTACCGCGCGTATTGAGCCTTTAAACCAGTTTAAGCCCAATTGTATCTATATAGGGAGAAGGAAGCCAACAGAAGGATTTAATTGGGCTGAGCAGCGTTCGGGAAACTTCGTCTGGTCTTCTCGTCGTCCATTCCACAGTGCCTGAAGACGAAAGTCTTCAATGCGTGCGTCCTACCAGTGCTGACATACGGAGCCGAGACGTGGACACTCATGGTGGGGACTAGTCCACAAGTTTAAGGTAGCTCAGTGAGCTATGGAGAGAGCGATGTTTGGAGTTTCTCTGAAGGATAAGATCCGGAACGAGGAAATCCGATGGAGAACCAAAGTCACCGACATAGCTCAGAGGATTAGAAGGCTGAAGTGGCAGTCTGCTGTTCACATTTTTCGAAGAACGGTTAACCACTGGGGTAAACGGGTTCTTGAGTGGAGATCACGCTTGCCAAACGTAGTGTAGGACGCCCACCGGCCAGGTGGAATGACGACCTGCGAAAGGCGGCCGGCATAAACTGGATGAGAAGAGCCGAAGACCGGGCTCTGTGGCGTTCAATAGGAGAGGCCTATATCCAGCAGTAGACGGATACAGGCTGATGATGATGATGATGATTTGTCTATATAGAGCAATGGCGAAGGAAATGTCTTAAAGGGAAAATTCCTTACTCTATGATATCTAAATCATATTATTCAGTTCACCATAGTCTATAGAGTCTAAAACAGTGACACTATCTTTTATATCAAGCCTAACATGAGACTTCAAAGTTTCAGAATGTACGTGAGACATGACAATTTTACAACATCTCCACAGTGTATAAAAATATCATCACGAACATTGGCAGAATTGTGACATCCAAGAAGTCAAGCCAAGTCACCTTTTTGATTTTTCTTTTTATTATATTTTAATAACTATGTAAATAAAGGTAATTTTCGTATGGGACATGCATAAAGATTATGTGAATAAATTCACAGTTTAATGATGTAAAGTACATACAAACGCAATTACAAGAATATTTACGCACATAGAAAAAACCCGACTGAGAATGGTTGCGAACGAACATCAAAACGTTATAGATCCTAAATGGACATTTGAAATTATAAATCATTTGAGAAACCTAAAGATGATTTTCAAATACCTAGTCAATGACACCCCACTTACCGTCTTAATTTTATTTTTATTACTGTCATGTCTTTAGTAGCACTCGCAAGATTCAAATCGATTAACGTATGAATCATTACAATGCGCTCGCGTTTACGTTACAATGGGTCTGCGGGTTTCGCATAGAGTAAGGAATTTTCCCATAAAGTGCCATAAAGGAACAGACATAAATACATAGGCTGATAAACACAATAGCCTCATTCAGTTGGGTAAAAATAGAAGTACGCCTGGGTCGTTTGCTCTCTGCGTGCCTAAAACGCAGTGTGCCTTAATCGCGTTGTGCCTAAATGTCATTTCAAATAAGCATTTGGACTAAGTAGCTATTCGTCTATGTCGCTATTGCATATGCTACTATTTATTTATTTATTTGATCACCAACATAATGTACACCGATGCATTAAAACAAATCAACATAAAGTAAAACAACTTAGTGCCATCATAATTATAGGCGAAGACTACATGCATTAAAAATAAAAAAGCGAGTTAAAACAATTGTAAAAACATAAAATAATAAATTCAATTATATACAATAAAAGATGTTATTTAAATATAAAACATAATAATTTAAAACTGGAGATAATACGGTTTAATCAGTTAATTCATTCAATAATAATAATAATTGTAAATTAGATAGAAAATTTAAAAAAAAAAACATAAACTAAAATATCACAGAGAAACGACTGACAATTTAAACTTGCAATAAATAGGTCCACGGTATCAGTTTTAGAGATGCTGTTAAATGTACGAGCAAGTCTGTTGAAAGGTGCGTTATGGCCAAGATTAGACTTGGATTGATTAGTCATAGGTTCCGGCAGAAAATCAGTGCCAAGGCTTTATGGCCTTAGCGTTTGCCGAGTTGGGACCTGTTTGTGACAACGCACAGCATTAATTTCGTACCTTTTATTTTTGTTTGTAATTATTGTTCTTTGTTTTTCTGTGTAATGTTGTGTGTTGTCATAAATAAATGTATTTTCTTTCTTTTTCTTTTTCATAAGAACGTTAAATCTAGATGCTCTCGGTAACCTTGTAGGTGCAGAAAAGTTTAACAACGAAGCCAATTCCGGAGCATCTAATAAACCATTGGCAAGCTTAAAAAGAAATGAAAGGTCGAGCATACATCTTCGATCCGTCAAGGAAGTCATATTAAAGTGCTTCAACCTCTCAGGATAGCTCTGAATGACTTTGGCTAAATTACACGAATACACGAGGTGCCACATGAAACGTTTCTGAACACTCTCAATTCTTTTAATATAAATGTCATAAAAAGGATTCCAGGTCACACTACAGTACTCCAAGCTAGCACGAACAAGTGAGTTGTAAATTAAAATTTTAGATCTAGGACATTTGAAGTCCTTGCAGTTGCGCAGAACAAAGCCGAGGCACTTGAACGCTTTGGAACAGACGCTATCAATATGCATGTTGAGTCTCAGCTTGTGGTCTAGTACTATGCCTAAATCTCTCACGTTGTCCACCTGAAGCAAAATATCATCTTCAATTGTATAGCTGTGCTGGATGATATTTTTTTCCTTGAAAATTGTATTGAGAAACATTTTGATACATTCAGTTCCATACCATTAGATTCGCACCAATAAACAAGGCGATTCACTATTATTTATAACGCCCATTTTTCAATCATATCATGTATTTTATTTTTAAAGACGTAGGATTTTTAAGTATACTAAACTGAGTAATTATTTGTCAAATTTTGATATAGAACCACACACCCTTGCAAGTCTAAGCCTACGCGCGCCAAAACGTGTGAGGTCCTCGGGTTACCTGCAGTTATCCGGGTTGAACCGGGTTCTCATGCTCTATTTACGTCTCCTGCTGAATGCTTGCGATTATAATGTTTTAAGTTTCTGTTCTAGAAAGCCATTGAACTTATAAATAAGAATAAATGAAAATAATATCACATAAATTATCATTTTATTAACTATAGCCGCTTGATTTGAAAAAACCCTTGAAAATCTGTGTTATTTTTGGAAATAAATTACCTTTGCTCTAAATAAACACATATTTTGCAATTTTGTTTTTGTATCCTCGGTTTTTCTATAACATTTACTCTCTAAAATAAGTAAAAAAATATATGCAATCATTATAATAATTTTAATATCAGCACCCAAAGATATTGGCGGGTAATCGAATCGCTGAACAAAACTTATATTTGTTGAAAAGTTTATTAAAATAATGACTTAATGTATTATACCATTATGGATAAAACAATAAAGATCCTCGAAAATTCTAAAGAGTAATAAAACTGAAAAAAAAAACAATAAAATTCGCGCTCGCTCCGCTCGGTCTTTTTATTACTCATTCAAAAAGAAACGCGATCGCTTCGCTCGCACTTTTTATTACTCATTCCTGTGTTATTTTTGGGAGACAGAAGAAATTTTAAAGAAATAACTCATTTTTCACGCTCGCTTCGCTCGTCCTCGCCTTTTGTACTTGTCGATACAATGTTTTTTATATGATTATGATTATTATCAATTAATTTCAGCATTGATAGAAATACCACAAAAATTTCGAGCTCGCTACGCTCGAATTTCTTTTGGGTGTTCAATATGGTTCAGTATTATATTTCATTTTCCACAATATGACAAATAGCTCAACATTTTCGCGATGTATAAATAGATATGAAATTAAAGTAAATAGGTGGTGGCAGTTCGGCTCCGGGCGGCATAAACTCACGCTACTCACCTCACCTGTAAAGTACGAGTATCATATGTACAGGACTGTGTACCTACAATTCATACTTTTTCCGTCCTCCATATAAAAGCCCCCCCCCCCCCCCCCTCCCCCTTCCCCCTACGCCATGGGCTGGCGACGCCCTTGACCTACATAAATATGAGCAATACCTTTTTTGCGATTAAGTAAAAACTAAATCTACCTAATCTAATGGTTCGGCCAAATCAACGCATCCAGCTTACGATCACGGTTTCGTGCACAGTAGCCCTCAGTTACTGCAAATCTGGGGTGAATAATCAATACTGGCGAGGTCCAACGAATGTAGATTCACAGAACGTAAAAAAAACTTCTCATTATTGTTCACAACAACTCTATACAAAGAACCTACTCTAGAAACATGAAAAAAAAACTCTTTCTAATGATGCTACATTCAACATACCCTTTAAGCAAAAAAATACGATGAATTGATAAAAACTGTTAGACGTTACCAGTTTTGATCACAAACGTTGGATATAGCTATGTTTAATCCCAATTTCTTAGGACTTAACCAAGTTTGAGACCAATAAATAACTTTTCCTAGTCACATGACCGCAACTTGCTCTAAGTTATCTAAGACCTAGTTACCTCAAATTTTTCGCGTTGTTTGTCTTTCATTTATCTGGCTGTGCAGGAAAAACATCCATCTTGCTAAAAAACTATGTTATTACATGGAACCCTAGGAATTCTTATTTAAATTGCAGTAAACAAACAAGTTAATTATAGAGAAATTGTATGGGTGGCTGTAACTGTTTTACTTCATATATTTCGCGTCTATTGCCTGGCTTGGACGTAGCCAGTTTTCATACTGTACTTTGAGGTACGTAACCGAGCTTGATTCTAAAACCATTTTTACATCAAGATATTTGTAAACTGAGCGAAGTTAGGTGCACATGCACTTATTGCGGCGCGTTAAAGTCGAAATTGCTATGAAAAACTGATTGCAACAAACCGCATTGGCTTAGGGAATCGCACTGCTGGTCATATGAGATAATAAATAAAAACACCATCTATTAAATCACCAATTGTCGATGCATCCTCATTGCGTTAAATTTTTTATGCATGAAGGGTTATAGGGTTACTGTTTTTGTGGTAGAAATCATTTGTATAAAATCGTAGACGCATGTGTAAAATAGATTTGATTTTGGAAGATTTCATGTGTTTGGTAATTGGCAACATTGTTTAATTCTTTTCGTTGTCAAGCAAGATGGCGGACCAGGTACGTGCTGATTTTATTGGAAAAATAATAGAAAAACTGAATGTGTTTAACCAATTTTTACTTAAAAGTGCAGTTAAATAATTCCTCGATCAAGATTTATATGTTTACTGTGTTTTTTTTATGTGTAAACAGTGAAAATGTGGTCGCAAAGTTCGCGCACGTGGAGGTTCCACAATACCGCAATAAAACACTCAAAATATTCAGAAAAGTGTTTGTTGAAGTTATTTTACTACGTTTCTCAACATCTGGCCGCAATCAACTACAGCATCTCTTTGATTTGCACTCTCAAATATGTGTT
The DNA here is from genome assembly GCA_946251855.1 of Alsophila aescularia. Lineage (NCBI taxonomy): Eukaryota > Metazoa > Arthropoda > Insecta > Lepidoptera > Geometridae > Alsophila > Alsophila aescularia. The sequence continues at coordinate 27,427,074 of OX276384.1, forward strand.
TTCATTTAATGAACTTGACACCGGAAAATAGGTTAAATTTCAAGTTTGAAAATCCAAGAAAGTTAAAAAAACTTTTGATGGGCCTCCTTTCTTGCTCCTTCGGTATTCAAATGTATTGGTTTCAACGTTATAGTGATCGCCCAATATCTAAAATAATCGACAATTCAAGTTCATGAGGTTATGTTTACCACCTTCAGATTTCTTGTTGAAGCCCTAAAGTATGACTGTAAAATGATGAAATCCACACGACGGTCTTCTGAATTACTAAATGATGAAGACAGTGTTTTCTAACCCAAACTCTGATTACGGTTCAATGAAAAAGCTTCAAGAAAATAATATGTATCAATTACCTTTGTAATTTCAGTTCCCCAGACATTAGACTTCAATGGATCATATACCATACTGTATTGTATATTTAGGCTGTATAATGATCATATCATGATGGTGTAACAATCTACTATAGTATGTATAAAAATGCTTCAGTAGAAATCGTAGTTGCCTTATCGTAGCTAGAACAAAAACTAATACATATTGCATTTGCAGACGGAACGTTCATTCCAAAAGCAACCAACCGTATTCCTCAACCGTAAGAAGGGTATCGGCGTGAAGCGTAGTCGTAAACCTCTGAGGTACCACAAAGACGTGGGCCTCGGTTTCAAGACCCCTCGAGAGGTAATGCATGGTGTGATCTTCTAACGTTTTCCTTTTTTGTTTCCATAGACAGAGAAAGCGTTTCAGAAACAGGCGACTGTCTTCCTTAACAAGAAGGGGGGCATGAAGCGGAAGGACATGCGGCATCATAAGAATGTCGGTCTAGGTTTCAAGACTCCGAGAGAGGTCTGTTTTACAACTGTTGATATTGGTGACGGGACGCTGTTGGCGGTGGAAGCGATGTTGTCATAATATGTGGACTTTATGAACTTGGCTACTCTGTTATGTTTTGTAAATAACTATTCAGACACATAGATAGATAATGCTTTATTGAAGAAGAAGAAGAAAAAAGTTTTTATTGCATTTTAGCAGATTGTGACTTAATCCCTTATCATTAGCCGTTGTTCACATAGTCCACTCCATAAAAGTTCTCTCATTCTATTCAAGGGCTTCAAGCTTCAGTATGCATGGCAGAAGATATTCAACAAAAGAGACTGTTAACATTAGATCAGAATTTGTATGTATACCTATAGAATTATATTTTGGATATCTGATTGTTATTTGACATCAAAAAGTGCAGAAAGTTTGTTATACAAAAATTCTGATCAAATGTTCTTCATAGGTGATGGTTCATTTTTTTTGTCAAAAGAACTTATTGAAATTAGTATACAGCAATAAAACAAAGTTTTTGAAAGTAAAACAGGTCAAGTGCACATCACCTAGATACTTGGGCTTTTAGTATAGATTAACCTAAGGTCATAAGTAAATCTATACTATACTGACAATAATTTGATAAGATCTTTTGCAAATCAGGTTTTCACACGGAAATCATGAAAAGTTCATCAGCTTGAGCTACAAGGTATGTATGGTATTTGCATGTTCAATTGTCACTAAACCTGAAGCAACTGGTAAGTGTTGCAAAAACATGTGTACTTACCTACCTATTGGTAAATAACATGAAAATCTGCTTGTATTTGCCTGCAACATTTCTGAGAAACAATTCTAAATAAGGAATTTCATTGTTTAAGGAATTGTTTGTTCTCATTAGTTTGACATCAACCCTGTCTTAGTTTTATCATAGCAAACAGTGGATTTTTGAGATAGTATTTTCTATTTCTCATTATTTCTGATTTGGCCATACGCCAAGTCTAAAAATAGAGTATACTCATATACAGGGTGGAATTTTTTAACCACACCCGGGTGGAAAGTACTCTAAATACTAGAGATAGCAAATTTTACTCAAAGGAAACAATCCCTTATTTTTAAAAAGAAACCAATCTGCATTCAAAGATTTTCGAAAACTCGCTTGCCACACTCGGGAATCGAACCGATTAAAACCGAAAAAATAAAATCAAAAAATTAATAATCATTATATTTTGTTTGTAAAAAAAGAAGAATATGTCGCGATGATGTTGCGATTTTTCACAATGGTTGATTTGTTGTATGCCACAAAGGATAGAAGCCCTTTTAGACTCTTAAAAGTAATCATGGCTTCACAATACATATAACGTAGTATATAACTTTGAATTAGTGTTATATGAAACTATTGGGAATTAACCAATCCAAGTTGTAATAGTAGAAGATTGGGCACCCACGCGGCTTCTACGGGTTTTGCCTTAAATTTTCCGTGAAATTTTTGTTTGGGACAAAATGTTTCTACCTTGCTAAACCATAACCAAATCCAATAATTTTGTTTTTTTTTATTAATTACAGTACAAACTACGTTTACAGCTTCTATTTTTTCTTCATTTATTATTAATTTTCATTTAAACAGTACAAGAACTTGAGAGATATGTTACGAGAAAATATCGGTATTTAAACTCATTAATTCAAATTCTTTACAAATAATGATAAAAATAAAATGCTATAAACCTAGTTTATTCTGTGACAAATAAAAAATACCACTATTATTGGATTTGGTTATGGTTTAGTACCATACATCAACAACCTATACTAGTCCACTGCTGGCCACAGGCCTCTCCCAAGGCGCGCCACTGACCCCGATCTTCGGCTATTCTCTTCCAATGACTGCCATCTACATTGCGCAGATCTTCGCTCCATCTAGCCGGAGGGCGTCCTACACTACGTTTGCCGATTCGCGGTCTCCACTCTAGAACCCGTCTACCCCAACGGTTATCGGTTCTAGGACAAATGTGACCAGGTCATTGCCACTTCAGCTTGCTTGTTCTCTGAGCTATGTCAGTTACCTTAGTTCTCTGCCGAATCACCTCATTTCGGATTCGATCTCTCAAAGAAACTCCGAGCATAGCTCGTTTCATAGCTCGCTGAGCGACCTTGAGCCTGTGGATCAGTCTCCCCGTCAGTGTCCACGTTTCGGCTCCGTATGTCATTACGGGTAGGACGCACTGGTTGAAGACTGTCTTCAGGCATTGTGGAATAGGCGACGAGAAGACTTGACGAAGTTTTCCAAAAGCCCAGCTGAATCCTCCTACTTGCTTTCTTCTCAAAATTGTTCCTACCCAGTTTAACAATTTGTCTGAGGTAAATATACTCCTGTACAATTTGGAGAGGCATGCCACTGACTACTATTGGTTCCGGTATAATATTGTCATTGATCATGATTTTTGTTTTGTCTATGTTCATGCGGAGACCAATTCGTCGTGAGGCTTCAGCCAGGCTAGCCAGAATCTGACGCAGCTCTTGCAACGACTCCGCCATAAGTACGATATCATCTGCGAATCGCAAGTGTGAGATGTACTCGCCGTTAATGTTGATGCCTACCCCTTTCCAGTCCAACGTCCTAAACATGTCCTCCATTGCGGTCGTAAACAGTTTCGGGGATATAACATCCCCCTGTCTTACTCCTCTGAGCTCTGAATAGGCTCAGTACTCCGGTCCTGTACTTGGACTGATATCGTAGCAGCGTCATACAGACATCTCAGCACTTCGATATATCGCCAATCCACTTGGCATCGCTGCAAGGAATCCAGAACAGACCAGGTCTCGATTGAGTCAAAGGCTTTTTCGTAGTCCACAAACGCTAAGCACAGTGGCCGATTATACTCTTCGGTTTTTTGTTTAATCTGGCGCACTGTGTGATGTGGTCCACGGTTGCCATATCCTCCTCGAAACCCAGCCTGCTCGGGCTGAAACTCGTGAAAGCTTCGCGCGAGACGGTTTGTGATGACCCTCGAGAACAATTTATAGACATGGCTCAGAAGTGAGATGGGTCTATAATTTTTAAGCAAGGTTTTATCACCCTTCTTGAAAAACAATACCACCACACTCCTGTGCCATGCCTCGGGAGTTCTCCCGCAGTTGACAACGGAGTTAAATAGGACCTGAAACTCCTTGAGAACAGGTTTACCACCCGCCTTTAAGAGCTCCGATGTAACTCTGTCTTCACCGGAGGCTTTTCCATTTTTCAACTGTCGCAGGGCCATCTCCATCTCTTCCAAGCTGACGTCTGGCATCTCATCAGTATAGTGGCGAGTCAACTTGGCTCTTGAATCCTCAAAAAACAGTCTCTGGCCAAAGAGCATGCAAAGCGTATAAGTTTCCGTTAAAATCCTCGATCTCGGCAAAAATCTCCGATTTTGACACGGCGGTTCTGTCATCAGCTGTTTTGAGCTTTGTCAGGTGACTCTTACCAAGTTGCTGAACGAAAACTTTAGACCATCGGTTCTGTTCTATTGCCTCTGGTTTAGTATGGTAGAAACGTTTTCTCCCAACACAAATTTTACGGAAAATGTAAGGCAAAACCTGTAGAAGCCGCGTGGGCGCCCTATCCTCTTAAGGCTAATATAGCTACAATACAATGATGATTGTATTTCTACATAATAATGGTGGTGGAAACAACTATCATCTAAAATTTGCTAACATTTATCAATGTGTCTCAAAACGAATAATTTTTGTAAAAAATACATATGAGAAGTGTATTATTAATTACTATTATTAGATTGTGACTGTAACATGATGATATCCACACGACGGTCTTCTGATTTACTAAATGATGAAGCCAGTGTTCAAACCCAAATTCTGATTGCCGTCCACAATCTAATGCCCAAAAAAACTTATAGCAATGATCCAAAATGTCTTCTCTTGGCCTGTAAAATGATAAATTACAATCTATTAAATAGAATAATAATTAATGAATAGAAATTGAGATGCATAGTTTCCAATTATTCTAATAGTGTGCCTTTTAAAATTCCCATTATCTCCAGTCATGACTTGATTGTGGGGGAGATTGGGAATGACTAGCCTTAGTCTGACCTCCCCAATTACATCAAAGTACCTAGGCCAACGATGTACAACACTACTAATTGCTGCATGACAAAATTTCACTATTTAGCCAAAGGATAATGTCAAAATGTAGAGACATTTTCTTCCCAGTACTTTACATACCCTCATGGCAGAATGAAAATTGTTATCCAACCTTAGTTAAACCTAAGTTAAACAGTCGAAGTCCGAACTGGTTTCGGTTTTTTTTTTAATTTCTTCTTGTGGAAACTGTCCAGGTTTTGGGCATTTTTGTAGTCCTTAATCTGGGAGTTATCTCAAGACTGCTTTACTCTGCAGTCATATACTTATTCATGCAATAACTTTCAAGCTCAAACCCCCGTCCCGCAATAATTACAGGCCATCGACGGCACGTACATCGACAAGAAGTGTCCGTTCACGGGCAACGTGTCCATCCGCGGGCGGATCCTCACCGGAGTGGTGCAGAAGATGAAGATGCAGCGCACCATCGTCATCCGGCGCGACTACCTGCACTACCTGCCCAAGTACAACAGATTCGAGAAGAGGCACAGGAATATGCCTGTACATCTATCGCCTTGCTTCCGGTGAGAATGTTGTGTTACTTCCTGTCCTGCGGTTAGGTTCTTAAGTTGTTCTGAACTAGCTGATGATGAAAACAAGTAAATCATTAAAGTAGAGAAAAAACGGCTGTTATAACGCGTGGTCATTTCTCTAGGTTAAAAGTAAAAGACCTAAAATACCAATTAGGTCGTCTTAAAAAAAAAAATTATCGATTACACGGCTTCTACAATTGATTGAGATACAAAGTACACCAGTTCTTATTATATAAACTTTGACTCCCGAAAACTGACTGTGCCAAGATCCCTGCCACGTTTCGTTCACCGCTAGACTTACGTGCCGCTAGGTATACCTACAACTCATCTACTATACTATCTTTTGCCCGCGCGGACTACAGTTTATCGGAAAAAAGTTCTATGTCCCAGGGATAGGGATCAAATTTTCTCCATACCAAATCTCATTAAAATTGGTTCAGCCGATTAGTTGTGAAGCCGTTATTAGTTTTTACGTGATGTCAGAACAAACTTAGACACCATTTTTAATAATAATACCACCGTTGTTATATTCTTGATCAGTTCCTAGCTTATTTGAGGCCGCTAGCAAAGGACCTTTATTTTTTAATTATCTTTATCAGACTATTTATTACCTACTTACTGCTTCATTATAAGTATAGAAGTACTGTCATACACTGTCTACAAGAATAGAAGTAGTATCATACACTTTCTTTAGATCCTAAATGAATATAATATTATATACTGTTTATAAGTATAGAAGTACTGTCATACACTTTCTGAATATAATATTATATACTGTCTATAACTATAGTAGTACACACTAACTACAAGTATAGAAGTACTCATCATAATATGTCTTAAGATCCTACATGATGATACTCACACGACGGTCTTCCGAATACCAATTGACGAAAGACGTGTTCTAACCCAACTTCTGATAATTTCCCGCTAAACCCCTAGTCTACCGCCGAAAATAACTTATTCCTAATTGAAAATGCATTTCTGTTACAGGGACGTTGAACTAGGAGACATTGTGACCATCGGAGAGTGCCGACCCCTATCCAAAACAGTCAGATTCAACGTATTGAAGGTTTCCAAAGGCAAGGGGTCTAAGAAATCCTTCAGGAAATTTTAAATAAACTTATGTTCTAAGTACTTTGGTGTTTTTATTTGTTTGATATTTTTTACTATTATCTCTTACTAGAGCGATGGTGGCCTAACGGTTCTATAGTGCAATTTAGAATCCAACGATACCGGGTTCAAAACCTACGCTCCGCACCAATGACTTTTCTGAGTTATGTGCGGTTTTCCATCGCTCCGTGCTTCGGAGGGCACGTTAAGGGCGTCACAGACGACTAAGATACGATAATATTTGATGTTATGATATCTGCATATAAAATATTATAGCATCTTATGGTATCACACATAGTTAAGATACGATAATATATTGAAATCCGACCACAAAAACAATCAAAGGGTACCTAGCCATTGTTCAGGGCTCCCTCGATCACTACTTAACGGTAGCGATCCAGGGGTGTTTAGTTCGTTACCCCCGTAATCAGACGGCCGTCCAAGCCGAGGGCCGTACCCCCTGGGTACCCTCGTGGGGGTCGTCTAAATTTTAACTTTGGCGTGCGCCTTCTGCGTCACGCATTGCGGCGGAGTGCTTGTAAGCGCCCGCCCCCAAGTCCGGTTCAAGCTGTAGAGGCCGATAAGGCCAACAGCATTAGTCATTCCTAAAAAAAATTACATTATTCATTCGCTCGCTGGCTGCCCTAGGTGACACGTATTTCTTCACCGCTTTCTATATACAGGATGATAAAATATGAGTAATACAGTTTCACTATTAGATTTATTAGATAGCCTCCCTGTCCCCATATGTCTAAGAAACATCTCGATAATATCAGCTTTCGAACAGAAAAAAACCGCATCAAAATCGGTCCATTCGTTTGGGAGCTACGATGCCACACAAACACACACAGTGAGACACACCCTAAACTTATAACACCAGTCTCTTTGTTTAGGGGTTAAAAAAACGTCACGAAAATAAAACAGAGCAACCTGTAGAGCATTTAAACGCGTCACAGACGGCTAAGAAATATTTTATCTTAAGATAAAATATCGCTCCCTATACAATTTATATGAACCATCACAAACGGCGAAGATAATATATATTTGTATCTTAAAGTATGTTAAGATATCGAGCGATATGGAATTTATTAAAAGATGTCATCGTAAGATACGAAATATATCGTAAAAGATAGAAAATATATATTAATATACTATCTTAAGATACAAAATATATCATAAATGCTCTACAGGTTGCTCTGTTTTGTATTCGCGACGGTTTTTTTTAACCCCTGAACAATGAGACAGTTGTTATAAGTTAAGGGTGTGTATGTGTGGCATCGTAGCTCCCAAACGAATGGACAGATTTTGATGCGGTTTTTTTCTGTTTGAAAGCTGATATGATCGATATGATTCTTAGGTATATGGGGAAAGGGACGGGGGAGGGGCGAGGTGAGAAAGAAAAGGGGGGTGAAATTCGTAACTTCCAAACAAATGGACCTATTTAGCTGTGTTTTTTTTTGTTTGAAAGCTGGAGTAAACAAGATGATTCATAGCTATAATTTAAGGATGGAGGGCGGAGCGGTGCGAATCGTATATTTCGAACGAATGGACCGATTTAGCTGTAGTTTTTTATGTTTGAAAGCTGAGGTAATCGAGATGGTTCTTAGCATACTGCAAGTCGTTGTTCTGTATAAATGCTCTCCCAAGGGTTCGTATTTTGTTTCACTATATCTTCCTTAATCAAATTATGAATTTGGAGAAAAGTTTACTTCGACTTATTAAAATAAGTCGTTTTTTTTTTGTAGAGACATCTGCTTAAAGATTAAATTAACCGCGGCTTTTTCTAAATTTTATGTGATTTTCTATCCAAAGTGATCACCTTTTACAGTGCGCTAATGCAATTTGCATATCAAATTCAAAATAAGAATCGTCGTCTGATGAGCTATCTAATAAATGTAATAGTGAAACCGTACTACTCATATTTTATCATTCTGTATATATAAAGCGGTGAAGAAATACGTGTGGCACCTAGGACGGCCCGCGAGCGAATGAATAATTTCAATATATTATCGTATCTTAACCGTGTGTAATAAATACCCTAAGATGCTATAATATTTTATATGCAGATATCGTAACATCAAATATTATCGTATCTTAGTCGTCTGTGACGTCCTTTACGATATATTTTGTATCTTAAGATAGTATATTAATATATATTTTGTATCTGTTACGATATATTTCGTATCTTAAGATGACATCTTTTAATAAATTCCATATCGCTCGATGTCTTAAGATACTGTAAGATGTAAATATATATTATCTTCGCCGTTTGTGATGGTTCATATAAAGGGCGTCACAGACGTCTAAGATACGATAATATTTGATGTTACGATATCTGCATATAAAATATTATAGCATCTTAGGGTATCACACACGGTTAAGATACGATAATATATTGAAATTATTCATTCGCTCGCTGGCCGCCCTAGGTGCCACACGTATTTCTTCACCGCTTTCTATATACAGGGTGATAAAATATGAGTAATACAGTTTCACTTATATATTTATTAGATAGCTCAGCAGAAGACGATTCTGATTTCGAATTTGATATGCAAATTGATGGAAAAAAAAACAATGAAGATAATTAATAAAAAACAGGGTACATTAAATAAACTACTGTAAGTACAATAATATACTTTTTTTTAAGTCGTGTTTTTCTTTCTGTTAATCTGTCTGTACTTATGTTCCTGGAATAACACATAGGTAACTTTTAACCTAGAGAAAAGCCATAGGCACAGCCAATTAAACCAATAACAAGCACTAATTAAAGATGTATATAACCCCCGACTTCCCACCCCCCATTATAGCTATGAATCATCTTGTTTACCCCCAGCTTTCAAACATAAAAAAACTACAGCTAAATCGGTCTATTTGTTGGGAAGCTACAATTTTCACCCCCCTTTTCTTTCTCACATCCCCCCTCCCTCTCCCCATATGTCTAAGAAACATCTCGATAATATCAGCTTTCGAACAGAAAAAACCGCATTTAAATCGGTCCATTCGTTTGGGAGCTACGATGCCACACAAACACAAACACGCACACACACACACACACAGTAATACACACCCTAAACTTATAACACCAGTCTCTTTGTTTAGGGGTTAAAAAAACGTCACGAAAACAAAACAGCAACCTGTAGAGCATTTACGATATATTTTGTATCTTAAGATAGTATATTAATATATATTTTGTACCTGTAAAGGGCGTCACAGACGACTAAGATACGATAATATTTGATGTTACGATATCTGCATATAAAATATTATAGCATCTTAGGGTATCACACACGGTTAAGATACGATAATATATTGAAATTATTCATTCGCTCGCGGGCCGTCCTAGGTGCCACACGTATTTCTTCACCGCTATATATATACAGAATGATAAAATATGAGTAGTACGGTTTCACTATTACAATTATTAGATAGCTCATCAGACGACGATTCTTATTTTGAATTTGATATGCAAATTGCATTAGCGCACTGTAAAAGGTGATCACTTTGGATAGAAAATCACATAAAATTTAGAAAAAGCTGCGGTTAATTTAATCTTTAAGCAGATGTCTCTACAAAAAAAAAACAACTTATTTTAATAAGTCGAAGTAAACTTTTCTCGAAATTCATAATTTGATTAAGGAAGATATAGTGAAACAAAATACGAACCCTTGGGAGAGCATTTGTACAGAACAACGACTTGCAGTATGCTAAGAACCATCTCGATTACCTCAGCTTTCAAACATAAAAAACTACAGCTAAATCGGTCCATTTGTTCGAAAGATACGATTCGCACCGCTCCCCCCTCGCCCCCCTCCACCTTCGCCTCTCCCGCCCCCCCTCCGCCCTCCATCCTTAAATTATAGCTATGATTCATCTTGTTTACTCCAGCTTTCAAACAAAAAAAAACCAGCTAAATAGGTCAATTTTTTTGGAAGCTACGAATTTCCCCCCCTTTTCTTTCTCACCTCCCCCGTCCCTGTCCCCATACACCTAAGAACCATCTCGATCATATCAGCTTTCAAACAAAAAAAAACCGCATCAAAATCGGTCCATTCGTTTGGGAGCTACGATACCACACATACACACACACCCACACACGCACGCAGTGATACAAACCTTTAACTTATAACACCAGTCTCTTTGTTCAGGGGTTAAAAAAAAAGTCACAAATACAAAACAGAGCAACCTGTAGAGCATTTACGATATATTTTGTATCTTAAGTTAGTATATTAATATATATTTTCTATCTTTTACGATATATTTCGTATCTTACGATGACATCTTTTAATAAATTCCATATTGCTCAATATCTTAAGATACTGTAAGATACAAATATATATTATCTTCGCCGTTTGTGATGGTTCATATAAATTGTATAGCGAGCGATATTTTATCTTAAGTTAAAATATTATCGTATCTTGGCCGTCTGTGAAGCGTTTTACGATATATTTCGTATCTCAAGATGACATCTTTTAATAAATTCCATATCGCTCGATATCTTAAGATACTGTAAGATGCAAATATATATTATCTTCGCCGTTTGTGATGGTTCATATAAATTGTATAGCGAGCGATATTTTATCTTAAGATAAAATATTATCGTATCTTAGCCGTCTGTGACGCGGTTTAAGCTGTCGGTCCCGGCTGTTATTGATTAATAGCAGTCGTTAAGTCATGTCAGAGGCCCTCGGGCGGCTTGATAAAGTCTGACACCAGAGGCCAGCACTACCTCATAAGTTAAACAAACAAACTACTATCTCAGAGGAAATTCATACAATGTTGATTAACTTCCAACAAGTTTCTTCATAATCCCCACTGGTAGGGTTAAGACCAGGCTCCAATATTTTTATAAATATGCTGGGTCAACCACAAACCTGATAAATATTTAACTTAACATAATATGTTTTTGAGATCTTTAGCTGTCCGTGATTAACAGAATTTCATTCCATACATTTTCTTATCAAAAATTAACGTTACAAATGAATCCCCCAGGGGATCCATGTTAGGGGAGCCAATTGGACTACGCCTTATTTTCAGTAACATTTTAATTTTTCTACTCAACAGCTTAAGTTAAAATAAATCTCATAGCAAGAAATATAGTTTGTTATCCACTGACAAGACAAAATTTACCGAAATAAATTATTAGCCTGACAAAAAAAAAACTTTTGAGACTCTTAATTTAGTTCCGAGCTAAATTGTGTGTTCAAACAGCGCTCGCGATATTCAACCTTGTTACGCAGGCACTTCAGTGCTTATTGCGGTTAGAGGGTGGCAAGCGTGTAGAAGCGGAGCTAGCGTGGGAAAAAGTACTAATGGCTAATGGAAATAAAATTATGAATTTGAACTTATCGCCAACTAATGATTTCTTATTTCTTGGCATATCTTTGTCTATGACTTTAAGGGCACGTCCATGATAAAATGAAAGGTTACGATGACCATTCGTCACAATAGCTATATGAGCGATGGTGGCCTAACGGTTCTATACCTAGTGCAATTTGGAATCCAACGATACCGGGTTCAAAACCTAGGCTACGCACCAATGACTCTTCGGAGTTATGTGCGGTTTTCCATCGCTCCGTGCTTCGGAGGGCACGTTAAGCTGTCGGTCCCGGCTGTTATTGATTAATAGCAGTCGTTAAGCCATGTCAGAGGCCCTTTGGGCGGCCTGACAAACTCTGACATCAGAGGCCAGCACTACCTCATACGACAAACAAACAAACATTTATATTCTTGAACGAAATATGTGCAAACCGAAACCGAACCGAAAGACCTAAGAGAAAGACTATATACTCGCGTCTACGGTGCAAACTCACTGCCAGAACCAAAGAGTAGGGGGTACATACTAAGAGAAATTATAACTGAGCTGAGGGTACCTACATAAGTAGTGTTCTGTGAAAATAGTATTTTCACCTCACAAGCTCGGAAAGATTCGGTTTGTCATTCGAAATCTGAGAGCAAAATTGCATTTTACCCGCTAGCGTGGAAAGAGTTTTTAAAATTCGAACCTTTCTATTCAATAATTTTCTATATCGACAATTCACTGAAAATACTTTATTACTAATTTATATTATGTTATCATCCGGTTCGATTCTACTCTACTTGACTCTATTCGCCTCTTTTTGACTCTACTCGACTCCAATCAACTCTACTCAACTCTAAACGACTCTACTCGGCTCTACATAATTTTCTATACCGACAATTCACTGAAAATACTTTATTACTAATTTATATTATATTATTATCCGATTCGATTCTACTCTACATGACTCTATTCGTCTCTATTCACCTCTTTTTGACTCTACTCGACACTACTCGACTCTAATCAACTCTACTCGGCTCTACTCGACTCTCTTCGACTCTACGCAACTCTACTCCACTCTACTCGACTCTATTCATCTCTTTTCATTTTCAATTCTATTCTACTCTGTTCTACTCTATTCTACTGTGTTCTACGCTATTCTACTCTGTTCTACTATATTATACTCTATTCTACTCTATTATACTCTGTTCTACGCTATTCTACTATAGTCTAATCTATTCTACTGTGTTATACTCTATTATACTCTGTTCTACTGTGTTCGACTCTGTTCTACTCTATTCTACTGTGTTCTACTCTATTGTACTCTATTATACTCTATTCTACTCTGTTCTACTGTATTCTACTGTGTTCTACTCTGTTCTACGCTATTCTACTATATTCTACTCTGTTCTACTCTATTCTACTGTGTTCTACTCTATTCTACTCTGTTCTACTATATTCTACTCTGTTCTACTCTGTTCTACTGTATTCTACTCTACTCGACTCTTCTTTACTCTTTTCAACTTTACTCGACTCTACTGTTCTCTACTCGACTCTAATCGACTCTTTTCTTTTTCTATTCTGTTCGACTCTATTCTATTATGTTTACACATCTGCCAGGCATTCCGCGACGGCTCATTTTTTATTATTATTATAAACACTAATATTTTATATTATTTTAGCTGTTTTTCTTGCACCTAGCATTTTCCTCGCTGTAGTGAGGTGAAAAGTTTTGTGTTGCGCACGGCAGCAAAGTTATTTGGCGTCTCGTACTTTTGAAACCCTCGCTACGCTCAGGATTCTATATTTGAACCACGAGCGTAGCGAGTGGAATCCTAGAATCCTTCGCTTGCTCAGGTTTCAATACAAGTACTCTCGCCAAAAAATCACTTTGCAGCCTTGCATAACAAATAACTATAGATTCAAAAACTAATCTAAAAACCAAGATTTTATTTTTAAATGCATTTTCATCGAGTTGTGAGCTACCTACCCTGAATGTTTAATCCGGATAGCTAATCGGGAAGTGCTCGAAAAACGACACTACCCGGAACGACAGACAGACAAACAAGAAAGTGACTTAAAAAGACGTGGTAGGTAAAAATATGTTTACTCACGATAAATTATGTAGGTACTTACCGCTTAGTCAACCAATTTCAAAAAGAGAAGTTGCCTAATATTCCAAGTCGTATAATTTATTAGGTACCTACCTTCATATATTACCACAGATATTATCCCTGCGAGCTATGAAATTACACAAGGTGTCCCTGGAAATAGTGAGCAGAGGTCCTGAAATAGATCACAAAGTTATGGTGGCACAAAGAAATAGTATATAAATGTACCCTGAAAACATTACACTCCTTTTTTAGGCAGTCGTGTAAAATGAAATTCTGATCTTGGAATTTGGTGTTGGGGACGGTTGGGATTCGCAGAGATTTGACGGGCAAAATTTGCATGCGAACAAAGCCGCGGGGCGCAGCAGCTATTATCTATATAATTATCAGTCGGTACGTACACAGCCTAGTCTAGACCTGTCCAATATTTATCATCTATACTTATAATAAAACTGTAACGGGTCCAATTCTGTACCCGTTACAGTTCGAATATAGTGTAGGTACTCTATATTCGATACTGAAGTCAATTCATTTTTGTCTGTATCTTGGCTAGGCATTACGCCGAAACTACTGAATGAATTTAAATGAAACTTGGTATGATTTGAGTTCATACTACGAGGTAGGACATAAGATAATTTTTATCCCGAAATATTAAAGGATTCTCGCAGGATAGGGGTTGAAATTTATTTAAAAGAACACTTACCACGCTGAAACTATTGGACTGATTTCGATGCAACTTGGCACTGTCATAGTTTGTAAGATGGGCCAAAATTGAGGATATTTTTTATCCCGCATAAATAAAGAGTTCCAGCGGGATAGGGGTCCAAAGTTATGTTAAGTATGAAGTAATATTTTTTTCGGAGTGTAGGTACTCTATATTCGATTCTCAAGCCAAAACTGTATTTTGTTCATTTTTGTCTGTCTGTCTGTATCTTGACCGCGCATCACGCCAAAACTACTGAATGAATTCAAATGAAACTTGGTATGATTTGAGTTCATACTAAGTACGAGGTATGAAATTGATACTTTTCATCCCGAAAAAATAAAGGGTTCTCGCAGGACAAGGGTTGAAACTTATTTAAAATATCACTTATCACGCTGAAACTATTGGATGGATTTTGATGCAACTTGCCACAGTCAAAGTTTTTATGGTGGACTAAAATTGAGTACCTTTATTTTTTATCTCGATAACATAAAGGGTTCCTGCGGGACACGGGTCCAAAGTTATGTTAAGTTTGAAGTAATAAATAATATTTTTTTGGAAAGTTCCTCGACTCTATATTCGATACCGAAGCCAAAACTGTAACGTATTTTTTTCTGTCTGTCTGTATCTTGACCGTCCATCACGCCGAAACTTCTAAATGAATTCAAATAAAACTTGGTATGATCTGAGTTCATACTACGAGGTAGGACATTGGATACTTTTAATCCCGATATTTAACATGGTTTCCTTGGCAGAGGGGATGAAAATCAAAATGTGTACTTAGTTGTAATTCATTAACGCGTAGTCCGAATTCATTTTTTTTTTTTTTGTTGGAAACGAGGTATCTACCTACTTTAAATATTATCATGTCGGGTTTGTAGTTCAGAAATTCCAGACGCACAACCCTCAGTATTATGTCCAAATAACTTCAAACTCTAAATGTACAAGAACGTTTGAACGTACGGCTCATCTTAAGCTGGCCTTTTAGGTTCAAACACAACGATGTAATAAAACTGTAACAGGTCCCAGCAGTTCTGTACATTGTTTTTTTTTTTTTTGGGTGTTTCTCTGTATTCGATACTGAAGCCAAAACTGTTTTTTTGTTTGTCTGTATCTTTGCCGCGCATCACGCCGAAACTAATCAATGAATTCAAATGAAACTTGGCATGATTTGAGTTCATACTAATAGGTAGGATACTTTTCATCCCGAAAAATTAAAGGGTTCCCGCAGGATAGGAGTTAAAGTTATTTAAAAGAACACGTATCACGCTGAAACTACTTAACTACGGATGTTGATGCAACTTGGCACAGTCATAGTTTATAAGATGGGTGAAAATTGAGGATACTTTTTATCCCGAAAAAATAAAGAGTTCCTGCGGGATAATGTCCCAAATTCTGTACATTGGAGACATTTAGAAAAAAAAAATGGACTTTTTTCTATATTCAATACTGAAGCAAAAACTATTTATTTTTCCTTTTTGCCTGTCTGTTCGTATCTTGGCCGCGCATCACGCCGCCGGAACTACTGGATGAATTCAAATGAAACTTGGTTTGATTTGAGTTCATACTATTCGGTAGGACATAGGATACTTTACATCCCGAAAAATTAATGGGTTCTCACAGGATAGGGGTTGAAACTTATTTAAAAGAACATGTACCACGCTGAAACTAATGGACGGGTTTTGATGCAACTTGGCACCGTCATAGTATGATGGGTTAAAATTGAGGACACGTTTTATCCCGAAAAAGTAAAGGGTTTCTTCGGGTCCAAAGTTATGTTAATTTTGAAGTAATTAATAATATTTTTTGGGGGTTCTCTATATTCGATACTAAAGCCAAAACTGTATTTTTGTCTGTCTGTCTGTTTGTCTGTATCTTGACCGCGCATCGCACCGAAACTACTGAATGGATTGAAATGAAACCTGGTATGATTTGAGTTTATACTACGAGGTAACTTACTCGGATACTTTCATCCCGAAACTTAAGAGCGCACCATAACAGCGCTTCGAGTTGGACTTCATGTATTCCTTCCCCCCTCACGTCTCTACATTATTACGCACGGCACCAGCACTACAATGCGACCGAGTGCGCGTGTTCGAGTTACGCGACAACGCGTTTTAACCTAGCCGGTTTATACCCAGTTCAGCACACCACACTAAAATCACAGAAGAAATATTAGTACTAAATAATATGTGCATGTATTGACATATACCTATACCAACCTACATGAAATAGTTGTACTTACCTAGGTTATGTTGCAAATAAAATGCTATGGAGACCATAAGAAGTTTTCGACTAATTATCTACCAATCAAGATTAGGTGCAGGTAAATCTGTGTTACAAATAAAATACTGTAAGTAGTGATATATTCAATATTTATCTTTTATACATCTATGCAAGTAAATTAAAATTGTACTAATAACAAACACGGAACTAATAAAAAAAAACTTTGTTTGTTCCGACTAATCTCCAAAACGGCTGGACCGATAATGGTGGGACTTTCATTGGCAGCTTGCTGATGTTATAAGGAGGCTACTTAAATTTTCGAACAAGAATTAGGGTTCCTAGCAAAATAAATAAAAAACATGAATTTTGACCACACGGGAAAAGCCGCGGGCACACCTAGTATAACTGTGTTTTTTAATTTGATATTATCAAGAAACTACGTTGCCTGTTTGTCTGTCTGAATAAATCGTCAAGAGCGTGTCGCGCACGAATTATTTTGGGTTCCGATCTCATAATATGTCCACTTGCCTGTCTTTCTGTTTGTCCGAATAAATCAACAAGTGCGTGTCACGCACGAACGTGACATTTTACGACGAGACGGAATAATTCAGGGTTCCAATCTTATATCATGTCCACTCGCATGATATTCTCTTTGGTGAACGAAAAATCTAAAATAATCTGATGTGAAATTATAACGAATAAAATAAATTAATATTAATATAAATTTTAAAGCAACACTTTACATTTTGTTTCATAAAATAAAATAAACTATTTTTTTAAACAAATAGTATGCCTGTAATGACATCTATCGTACAATTTGCGAGTAGTAGAGTAGTGCTTTCATGTTAAATCATGAAGATATCGCTGCTATCTTTGCAGAAACACTCAATGTTCCAATTGTCACCCCCCTCACTAAACTAAACTGAGAAATTAAAGTCAATTTAGGTGTGTCAAACTAAAATTTAGTTTAGTGCATTGTTATCGGCTTGGAACAGGACTAAACTTAATTTTAGTGTAGTTCGTGCTAACCGAATCGGTACCAATATATTCCAAAATAAACTAGATGAAACTAAGGATTTCTAGTTTGACCACGGAACACAATAAACATTGAGTCAAAGGCACTATTTAGTAATTAGGTAAGTAATTCATACAGACATAAATTTGATGAAATTGTTAGGGTTCCTAGATTGACTACGGAACCCTAAAATATATTGAGTCATAGGCTAGAATAAATATTATATAATAGGTACTAAATAAGTATGTTGGTAGGTAATTCATTCCCACATAAACTTGATGAAACTGTAAGGCTTCCTAAATTGGTTACGGAACCCTAAAATATATTGAATCCAAGCTACTAATTAGTATGTAGGTAGGTAATTCATTCCAACATAAAATTGATGAAACTGTAAGGCTTCCTAAATTTGTTACGGAACCCTAAAATATATTGAATCAAAACTACTAATTAGTATGTAGGTAGGTAATTCATTCCAACATAAACTTGATGAAACTGTAAGGCTTCCTAAATTGGTTACGGAACCCTAAAATATATTGAATCAAAGCTACTAATTAGAATGTAGGTAGGTAATTCATTCCAACATAAACTTGATGAAACTGTAAGGCTTCCTAAATTGGTTACGGAACCCTAAAATATATTGAATCAAAGCTACTAATTAGAATGTAGGTAGGTAATTCATTCCAACATAAACTTGATGAAACTGTAAGGCTTCCTAAATTGGTTACGGAACCCTAAAATATATTGAATCAAAGCTACTAATTAGAATGTAGGTAGGTAATTAATTCCAACATAAACTTGATGAAACTGTAAGGCTTCCTAAATTGGTTACAGAACCCTAAAATATGTTGAATCAAAGCTACTAATTAGTATGTAGGTAGGCAATTCATTCCAACATAAACTTGATGAAACTGTAAGAATTCCTAGGTTGATTACGGAACTCTAAATTTTAGATAGGTATTTCGGCGTGTTGACAAAAGATTCCAGTAGCGGCAAGTCCTCAGCCATCATCCCGCACTCTGTTCTGAAGAGAAGGTAAGCGACCCTGCCACTGCCGTCGCTTAGTTCCTGCTATCCGCGCCACTTTCAGCTCCTCGAGTGATTGAGCAGGCTCGTTCGTCGTCACATTCACAAACTCAATGAGTTCTGGTTTTCTGCAATTATTTAGGTAGTCGTATTTAGTAGGTACACATTACACTACACATATGACTTTTTTTTGGGTTACATTATGTAAGAAACTAAGAAAATTGAAGTTGTTACATACTGTATTGTAGCTAATTAGATAATTTAGTAGGTAGGTACTTACTTCTTCTTTCTTTGTCTCATTTACGGGCTTTCTCCTTCAAATTATTCTTTTGCAGGCATATTTCTTGTTTTCGCCATTTTATCTGCACTACTACAAACAAGAAAAACATATCTAATATTTATTCTATGCTACTACAATAAGTGTAAGAAGTTTTAGAGCGCTGGCCGGTAACGAAACACAGGTCATCTTCGCATAAATGCTACAGGCAGACTGATTGAACAAATAGAAAGTAACAGCGTCCAATGATTCCGCATGCGAAGAAGAGACAGTGTGAGAGAGCGAACATCTCGCCAAATCAAATAATTAATTCTTACAAGAAAACTACACAATCAATAAAAAACCGGTTTACAGAACTGAAGAAGTAGTTATTATCTACGTATATCAAAGTAAAAATCATCTTGAAATATTATAGCGTTCCTGAGATCCACATCAAAACGTGTGCGAAAGAGAGATTTTTCATATTATTTTTTTATCGAGAATTTTATTTACAATCGTGTTTTTACGTTTATGGAACCAAAGAAAAAATGACAGAATTTCATATTTTTGTCATTTTCAACTCTTAACTCCCGTAGGTATCGAGTTCTTGGTCGATTTTGGTAAGCAAAATCACCTACTACGGCTTCTTAAACGGTTTCCGCAAGAAAGGGTTGAAAGTAATTAAAAAGAACACCTATCACGATGAAACTTCTGGACGGATATTTTGATGCAAATTGACAGTCATTTAACTATACTTTTAATAAAGCAATAGGTACAAAAAAGGCTGTACAAAGATAAATAAACAAAATAGCTTTTTTAAGTACCCAACGAATACTTCGTTCTGAAAGCAGCCTGATATTTGCAGCGAATGTTGTTTATAAGTAACGTTTCACAAGGTGTTAGTTTTATATGCGTTAAGGTGATTTAGTGTGAATGCTGGTAATACTATATACGTAACATTTACATGTCCCAAGTATTATTTTTATACATTTCTATATTTACAATAAGTAGTAATCTAACACGGGCACAGCTATTCAGTCATTGAAACCAAACAATAAAATAGGGAAAACCTTTATTCTATTCCAACTATTAACTACAGAAAGATATGAGCAAAATATAATCATCTAAACTAAAACATTATCCAGTTAATACAGTCTAAATAAAATTATTCCAACTAACTAAAAGAAAAAGGAATAGATTTGTACAATTAAATACGAGTAAAAGTGAAACAATTCATAATATTCAATTTACAAAATACATTATGATTAACTAACCGTAAATTTACAACAATTAAAAATTAGGTCTTTTTTATTTTATTGGAAAGTAGGTAGATACTTATCCATTGCTATTTTATTTTATTGGAAAGTAGGTAAATACTTACCCATTGCTATTTTATTAAAAGTTGCTACTGTATTCAGAAGTATCAATATGATTTGATGGTAACTCGTTTTTAATTGCAGTTTTCATCAAAAGATAGCAACCTATCCAAAAAAAATATGCTTTATTGTTAGATGAATTCATATTTTATTTCTTCTATGGGTTGGAGTTTATTCCGAGGTGGCCAGAAATGGCCGAGTGGATATCGGTTGTTTTGTATTTTGTATGAGCAGTTTATAATATTGATATTCTACACTAACATTACATGTTTAAAATGTATTAAGAATTACAAGTCATGTGAATATGTTACAATACAATCGAGAGCATAAACAATTTGCAACTCACAAAGAAACACTGGCTAACAAACCACTTTAACAACAAGATATATTTTCTGTAAACTAAAAATAAACAATTTGTGTTCATCAAAACGTCATCCAAATAGCAAATCAGTCTTTACCCAAGTTACAACTACTGGCTTGTTCCCTCTCAGTTGCCGCTCCATTCTGCGGACCTGCACATGTCCTCCAAGAGTTGGTCAAATTCTAGGACAGAGTTCTCGTACAGCGCGAGATCTTTCGACAAGTCTTCGCTAGCCATTTCCAACTCTTCCTTCATAGACTCGGCGCTCCTGTTCGACCTTGACGTGTCAGACAGTTTCAAGTGTGGCGCGTTGAAGAAATCTTTGTAAAACTCCGCCAGTTCTCGTATAGGATGGTTGTCGGCGAAGGGAAAGTGCAGCAACCTCAATGGCGGTTCGTCTTCGTGTCGGAATCCCGCGAATTTTTTCGGAGGCATTTCGTTCAACGAGGTCGGACTTTTTGAAACACTTATGAAGTCCAAATCCTGCGTGCTTTTCGTGTCCATGTACTCCTCTTTCACGGGGCTCAAGGGGCGAATTCTGCATTTAGGAATCGCCAGTTTAGCAAAGAAATCATCGAATGCTTGCTTGACTACGAGCTCGTCGACAAACGCAGCTAAACGGAGCGGCTTGTTCAGGTCCACTGGTTTTATTAGTTTAGCTTCTTTTTCCTTTGGCTCTTTCTTCTTTTTGGACTCGAATATCACGTGTTTTGGGCTCAGTTCGAAGTGATCGCTTTTTAGTAACAGGATTTTGGTCTTGTCTGTCCTGTTGGGGGATATTGAGAAGTTGGTTCTGTACGCCACAGAGAAACATATCCCTCCCAACGGTGTTTTCAGCATGCCAGCTTGGATTTTCTTCACGGATTCTCCCAACGATTTAAGTTTCGGTTCTCCATTATACACCCTGTAGAATATCGTGAAAGATTCCGTCCTCTGTTTTCTAGACAAGTGATATGCCGGTGTTATTCTCGTGATAGTGATGAGCGACTTCAAGAGTATCCCCATGCGGAAGTAGACCGTGTTCATGGCTTTCAGCGATGTGTCAAATTGCGTTTCATCGAGTTCCAGAGTCCACAGTTCGAGTACCATCTCGTCGCCATCTTCCGTTTGTACGGATATTTCTACGTGCAGCTGCGATCGTATAGTTTCCAACACTCTGTCAGACGGCAGAGCGTTCTTGGTGGCTTGATTGACTTCGGAAGAGTCCGGTATTTGTAAATTGAACCAGTCAGTGTCCGATGTTATGGGTTTGCTATAAGGTTCAATTTTGACGCCTTTCCGCGATTCGACGATGACTTGAACACCTTTGTACGCTAAGAACTTAGTGAATTTTGTGAACTCGTTTTTGTCGCTGATGTTTGAGAAGGCGGCGTCGGGTGCCATAGTCACTAGGTTTAATTGTTTTGTTAAGGTTTATTCCTCGTCGGCGATGCAGTTCTCGACGAGATTCCTCAGGTTGGGATTCTCCATGGCTGCCGCAATGCGTTCTTTGTCGTTGATTTGTTTGTTAACTGAAACAAATAGAATGCTCACTTAATGACTGTTCATGATGTGTAGTGGTAAGACTGGTAAAGTGCTTATTGAAATTTTAAGGAAATCTATTTAGGATTTCGGTAATCGCAGTTGCATGTCCCGATCGCTCTAGTTTCGTGTCCTAGTTAAATGAGTGTGATCGTGCAACGACTCACGACTGCGCCGTTCGGTCCAATTTAGAATCCGTGTATTGTGATCTCTAGTTAGCTTCCAATCTTTCACTAAATGATCCTAATTAGATTACCTTGAAATTTAATAGTTTAATAAGCGATTTAAGCCTCACAGACTGACTAGGCAAATACTACATGTCTGCCCGATATTCCGCCAAGCAGTACCGAACGTTATACTAGACACTTTAAACAGCAATGCCTCAAATTGCAAAGACTTTGCAATATAAGATTCTAAGTGGCACTTAATTGGGCAGTCGTGGCGTTTACCATCATGCAACGACCTGCTCGTTTCTTCACTCATAGTTGTTTAAGGAAATATGTTTCGTAAGTACTACACAAATGTTTTTATCAATACAATATCACAGTCTATTAAGGTTGGCCTTGTGTACTATAACAACTGGCGGAATCTTGATTGTTTGATGTGTGCGTTAGTGAATCAGCATTTAAGTCAAGTACATACGCAATCATGCTGATAATATAGCTCTTTCAGCCCCTTTTTACCCGACTACGGCGAAGCAAAGGAAAGTGTTATGATTTAACAGTATGTATGTATGTATGTGGATGTTCAGCCAAAGCGTCGCCCGGTTGATATTTCGTGATTTACCATTGTTTTTAGTAGTTTTTTGGAAGGGCATTCGTTTTTTTTCTCAAGTACTTGTATATTTATTGAAAAATGTACGGTTTTCGGATTTGCCCCTTTAGTTGTGCTATAAGACATTGCTTCTTGCCAAATGGTGTTGTAATGTGTCTAAATAAATAAATAAATAAATTTCAGGTCAAAGGGAAGTACCCGATAGGTTTTGATTCCCTTGCGATTGTCAAAATATACGCCATAAACGGCCATATCTTTTGATTGCATTGACTTAGAAGTGTGTTTTTTCACAGCTCCAAGAGATTGCAGACAGAGTATTTGATATTAATTTCAACTTGATACCTCCACGCGTTCCTGAGACAAAGGGTACAGACAGGGACAATGAAGAGATCCTATAAAGGTTCCCTTTTTCCTTTTGAACACTTAAAACATACATAAACATATAAATAAATCCATGAGTCGGAGACAAACATTTGTGCTCATTACTCGAATGTTTGCACGTTGCATATTTCGAACCCACAACCGTTGACTTTGCAGTTAGGGTCGCTAACCATGTTGTCAAACTGGTTGTCAATCGTTATTAATTAATCATACATAGATTGGTCTCATTAGTTGTACAAAATTAACTAGACATTTAGATAATGAGTACCCACCTACCAGTTCATGTGGGCACTGGGTTATACAGATAACAAAGTGGAAAGCTTTTCTAGGTTGTTTTACACACTTTAAACATTTAATGGGTATTTAATTTGTCACTTTACATAGATAATTCATATTCTATCCATATATACAGGTCTCATTGTGCACTGCAATCTTGAAAATAAAAAACGAGCGAGCCTTAGCCATAGTCGCATATGAATCTGTTAACAAGTGTAACATTACACTTTTCACAATCACTCCCATAGATTGCAGGAAAGCGAGAGAAAAGATATCACACATAAAAAAATAATGGCAGAATGAAAAAACAGAAAGTAATGGAACTACTTGGACAAAAAAGTTCTATCAATAGAACAACCAATAGAACTAGTGGGAACTGATTCACCACTATGTCAAAATCTTCAAAGCCCGTAACAGAGCAACATAATTAGTTTCGGTTTTATAATTTTAGTATCAAAATCGCAAATAATGACTAACAGCACGAAACGTAGGGTCGAGGTGATGGGCAGGAACTACACGATGTCGATGAGTACATAACTTGGGCCAGCTGGTCTCCTTCGAAAACCATAAAGACAAAGGAATTGGTCTGGAATTGGTACTTGTCCATCAAGGGCAACCTTCCTATAACACTGAAGCACCGACTCATTGACATGTGCATCCTCCCGTCCTACCTACTGTGCTCAGACCTGGTCGCTGACTGAGTCTCAAAAGTTCAAGCTTGGGGTTTGCCAAAGAGAGATGGAGCGCAGCGTCTTAGGGATCAGGAGGACTGACCAAACTTGTAACACCATGTTGCGTTCTATCACTGGTATTGTGGATGTGGGGCATAAGGCTGCCAGATGAAAGTGGAATTGGGCGGGTCACGTGACGCAAATGCATCCCGACCGATGGGCTACGAGTACGATCGTAACGCAGTGGGTGCCATAAGACGGGCGGCGACGCCGAGAGAGGCGTCTCCCTCGGCGCATACAAGGACTGGTCGGATCTGGCGGGAGATCGAGATGCATGGAAGGAAATGGGGGAGATCTTTACCCAGCAATGGGACAGTACAGATTAATTTTAAAAAAAATGGATGGAGTAGTCACTTTTTATGACTGCCTAACAAGGCAATGACCCAACAACAATGACATACAAAAAATTAATAATGATGTATGTATGTATGAGTGCATTTCATCCAGTGACCAGTCTCAAGCCCCGCCTGCCAACCTTTTGAACACGTATTTTGGGGCAGAAGAGCAAAAGTATTTTACGAAGAAGTGACCTTTTTTTTGTATGCTGGAGACAAAACGTCAACATATGACCAAAAAAGCCATCAATTATATTATATTACCTGCTCTTATTTTTTGTACAAAATGTGTTATATTGAAATCAATCAATTAGAAAAAACTATCAATGACAACTCAATATAAATTTAAATTAACTGTTCAACTCGAAGGGGAACCAAAAAAAATTATTTCTTCACTTTTCATGACAGGAAGAAAACGAAAAAAGTAGTAGATTGTATTACTACGGAGCGAAATAATATTTTGCCTGCGAGGGCGCTATTTTGAATCCTGAGTGTAGCGAGGGAAAATAATTTTGCGCCCGAGTGATACTCTACTTTTCAACCCCCTCTAGGAGAAAAAGAAATAAATGCCGGTTCTAGATACTTTACCGCTCATATATTTATTTAAAAGCATAAATTAATAATGTTATTAACCCCCCCCCCCCTCCCCACCGACCCCCACTTCCCATTATAGCTAAGAACCATCTCGTTTACCCCAGCTTTCAAACATAAAAAACCGCAGCTAAATCGGTCCATTCCTTTGGAAGCTACGATTATCACCGTGCTACATAGGTAACCCAATTTGCACTACGCACTCTCATTGGTCAACTGTGAATTAGCAACCCTTCATTTATTTCGTGATATATACTAACTTTTCGGCATATTACAATATGTCAGGATAGCCTCGGCTAGACATAGGTTGACTTCGGATCTTAAGTACCGGAGTTCAAATAAGAGTATTTACATTTTGCACATTAAAATAAAAATGTGATGGCTTATAACTTGAATATAGCCGAGCTAAGGCGGAAAGAGCCGACGAGCCACGGAAATTCATTACTGCCCTCTCTTAAAGTCTTGAACAGAAAAGACTTACTTTGCTCCCACTTTTCCAGGAACCAATCAGTATTTTTCGAATAGGGGATGAAAAAACTTTTTTTCAATACATCTATGAAGTGGTTATAAATTTTAATATCCATACATGTGCCAAATTTTAACTTTGTAGTCTTAATAGTTTCTTAGTAAAATATCTGTGACATACAGACAGACGGACGGACGGACGGGCAGACGGAGATGGCGAAAATAAAGGTTTGACTACTAAAAAGCCTGTCAATCAAAAATAATATTATTGAGCATTATACATATACTTACTCATAATCGTAAATTAATTAATTGAAATCAATCAATTAATGCTAATTGAGCATTCATCATCATCATCATGTCAGCCTTTAGAAGTCCACTGCTGAACATAGGCCTCCTCCTAGAGCAAGCAGTTACTCCGAATAAAATTTACAAGGGTCTCGCAAAGATTCGAGCCTCGCAGCCACAAATCGCACAGCTGGTCAACATGTGCAGCCAGTGCTGTCTTTGTTCACTCAACCCTTGAAATCAAAATGCAAACGAAATGTTTTGAAAGTGTCCAGTGTCCATGAATGCTGCCATACATGTGATTCTGGTTTCTATAGAGTAAACAAGAATTATGAATATTTATTTCATTTATGCTGGAAAGATCTCAAGATAGATAAGTTTGCGAGAGCACAAAAACAGTTTTTAAAAACTAAATTATTTAACATAAAATTTTAAATGTTAATATAATTTTTTAATTAGAGCGACCGCAAAGAATTCGATTCACGAATCGACTGTCTTAATACTAACTAGAACTAAGGAACTTAAAATGCTAAGTTGCAATTAGAGCGGATGGATGATGGTACGGCCACCCACGCCATATTCTCGGTAATCTACCGCTAGGTGCTGACTGTTGTTATGAGGCGACTGGGTAGCTGCATCATAACTAGATAGTTATATGTACCACAAACCCACCGTTGTTTACCGAAGTCCAATTGCGACATATTTAATCATACAAGTAGGTACTTCCTTAGATTGTGAAAGTACCAATTAAGCACTTTTTGTACTTATGTTGTTTTTCTATGAGTAATGCGCAGTAGAGGTACTCTACATGTTGTTTTGATTTAATTGCGCATAGCTGAATAAGCATTTATGTACTTAGATGTTTTTCTCGTTAAAGTATGAGAAATGTAACTACTTAGTTGTTTATTACAATGAAGAATGTACTAGAAATCGCCTACGCATTTATAAAAGTTATATAAGGAAGTTACTAAGTACAAATTGTCATTATTTTATCTTCGCTTGAATTGTACGGTCAAAAGTAAGACCAATAAAATTAACTTCAAATTTAATTTGTGGTTTATTTTATTAAAATCTCGGCTCCGTCCAATTTGTCTGGCGCAGCCGGTTGTATTTTTTTTAAAGTCGTGGAAATTTAATTTGTCCGGCGCTTACTTCAAAAATTGTGAAATATAATTTGTCTGGCGCAACCTACATATCTGGTGCAGCTGTCCTGAATAACTTCGTGTGTTCCTGACAAATCCACGTAAAAAAATACTCGAACCAAACAAATACGACTGTATTGGAAAAAGGAGTTTCAGCACAATTCAGCGAGTGGAATAATCACCGAGGCATGGGATCGAGCGGTTTTAAGTGAGTCGAAAATCATTCACTTTCCGTATTCTTGCCCTGCTATTCGACCCTTAGTGTTTTTGGACAAAAATTGCCAATACACTTGTTATTTTTGATTTATTGTATGCGAATTTATGATTTTTATGTGAACTTATTGATTTTATGTGTTTTTATTGATTTTTATGTGAATTTTTTGACGTTTTATGCGTTTTTATTGATTTTTATGTGAATTTTTTTGACGTTTTATGCGTTTTTATTGATTTTTATGTGAATTTATGTGTCTTTATTGATTTTTATGTGAATGTATTGTCATTTTATGCGTTTTTATTTGAATTTTATGTGAATTTATTGATTCTTATGCGTCATAATTGATTTTTATGTGAATTTATTGATTTTTATGCGTCACAATTGATTTTTATGTGAATTTATTGATTTTAATGTGTCTTTATTGATTTTTTGTGTTTTTATTGAACTTTTATGTTCTTTTCTTTAATTATATTTTGAATTTTTGTGTTATACGTGTTATATTGTACAAACGCATACTCAATTTTAATATTTTGAATTGATTTTAAATAATAATTTAAAATGGAACCTATGAGGATTATAACGAATGAAATTGTGAAATTAATTCCTAAATTTGATGGGAATGAAAAATTATTAAATTTATTTATTTCAAAATGTGAATATGTGCGTAGCTTAAGTGGAACCGAAATTACTGCAGCACAAGAGTTATATTTATTTCATGTTATTTCAAGTAGACTTATAGGCAGAGCAGCCTCATTATTAAGTGAACGTAGCGATATTACAACATGGATACAATTGAAAAATCTTTTTACTCAACATTTTGGCGACCCAAGGTCAGAACAATGTATTGCTATTGAACTTGAAAGTCTTAAAATTAAAAATGACGAATCCTACATCGATTTCTGCCACCGTATTCAAAATGTGAGAAGTTCTTTGATTGCAAAAGTGAATTTAATTGAAGACTCGGGAGTTAGAGCAGCCAAGGCTATAATTTATAATAGCACTGCATTAAATGTATTTATGTACAATTTATCTGAAGATTTACTTCGATTTGTGCGTCTGAAAAGTTGTGTTACTTTAGAACAAGCTCTAAGTGTTGTGATGGAAGAGGTGAATTTCCAAACACAATATCAAATGAAAAATAAAAAAATAATTACTCAAAAACCATTTGAGAATAAACCAGCTTTTATTCCTCAACAAAATCAATTTAAATTTGGCATCCCACAAAGGCCAACATTTAATAATAATCCTCCAAATAAATTTATACAACCTCAAGGTTACAAGCCTTTTCTAAATAGGCCAAATAATCATTTTATGCCACAAAATAATTTTAAATTTGGTAATGCGAATAAACCGCAAGTAAATAATTACAAAGCTTCAGGGTTTTTCAAACGACAACCCTATCATAAATTTAATTTTGGTATTCCTCAAAATAAAACAACTGATTTGAATGATAAAGATGTAACAATGAGAACGGCACCACAAAAGCCAAACCATCTTCACGTAATAAACGAAGATAATCAAAATAAAAATAAAATGACTATTCCAAATAAGGAAAATTTTTATATGAGGGCCTCAAAAGAGCATCCTCCGATATAGAAACTATAAATTTAAATTGTAACTCTTATTTAAAATTACCAAGTATAAATTTTAAAAATCTGAACTCCAAATTTTTAATTGACACAGGGAGTAATCGTTCTTTTATTAATCCAGAATTAGCAGAAAAATATTTTAAAGATTTCAAATATCAAGAAACATTTCAAGTCGTAAGTACACATGGCACAAGTACTCATCATGAAGTAATTTTTATACCATTACCTGATGAATTTAAAAATGATAATTGGTACAAATTTTATATTTATAAAGTCGATGGAAGATACGACGGTTTAATAGGAACAGAATTATTATCTTTGTTAGGAGCTAGTATTGATATGAAAAATCAACTTCTTCTAACACCTGAAACTGCAATTCCTATTAATTATAATCCACCATATGAGATAAAACTTATTCCTAGATGTGAAATGAAAGTTAAAGTTCCAGTAAATCTTATATCAGACTCAGGAATTTTAAACTTTCATGAATTTTATCCTGGCGTTAGAATGCCATCAGCTATAGTAAATTGTAAAAATTCATTTGCTGAAACTATAATACAAAATACTACAAATACTCTACATACAATTATTTTTAATGAACCTCTTAATGTTGAAAAATTTAATTTTGATGAAATACAAGTAAATAATATAGTTGAAAAAATGGAAACAGATTGTGAATTAGACGAAATATTGTCAGAAAATCTAACAAAACTGAGATTAAATCATATGAATGAAGAAGAAAGAAATGCAATTTTTAATTTATGCAATCAATATAAAGATATATTCTATTGTGAAAAATTACCCCTTTCATTTACAAATGATGTTAAACATAAAATAAGAACTACTAATGAGGATCCAATATATATTCGACCTTATAGGCAACCTCAAACAATTAATGATGAAATAAACAACCAAGTTGAAAAGTTATTAAAAGATAACATAATTCAAGAATCATATTCACCGTGGAATTTTCCAGTTCATATAGTTCCAAAAAAAGATGACGCATCTGGTAAAAAGAAATATAGAATGGTAATTGATTATAGACGATTAAATGATATAACTACGGATGATAAATATCCTCTACCAAATATAACAGATTTATTTGATAAATTGGGAAAATCCACTTATTTTTCAACTTTAGATTTAGCAAGTGGATATCATCAAATCGAAATGGATAAAAATGATAGACAGAAAACAGCTTTTAGTACTCAGTCTGGACATTATGAATTTTTAAGAATGCCTTTTGGTTTAAAAACAGCCCCAGCTACATTCCAAAGAACAATGGATAATGTACTGCGTGGACTACAAGGTATTCATTGTCTTGTTTATTTAGACGACATAATTATATACTCATCCAGTTTACAAGAACATATAAATAAACTTAAAAAAATTTTTGAACAGTTGAGAAAAACAAATTTAAAAGTTCAACTTGATAAATCAGAATTTTTGCGAAAAGAAGTCTTATATCTTGGACATTCAATTACAAAAAATGGTTTGAAACCTAATAATGATAAAATAAAAGCAGTATTAAATTTTCCTTTGCCTAAAACGCAAACAGAAATTAAAAGCTTTTTAGGATTGGTTGGATATTACAGAAAATTTATAAAAGACTTTGCGAAGTTAACAAAGCCTCTTACTAAATGTTTAAAGAAAAATCAAAAAGTAATAATAAATGAAGAATATGTATCGTCATTTGAAAAATGTAAAGAATTATTAACCAATGCACCACTTTTACAATTTCCTGATTTTGAAAAACCTTTTATTTTAACTACGGATGCATCAAATTATGCAATCGGTGCAGTACTTTCTCAAGGAACTGTTGGTAGTGATAAACCTATTGCATATGCAAGTAGAACACTCAATAGTGCAGAAATACGTTATAGTACTATAGAAAAAGAACTCCTTGCCATTGTATGGGCAACAAAACATTTTAGACCTTATTTATATGGTAAAAAGTTTTATATTTATACAGACCATAGACCACTAGCATGGTTGAATTCAATAAATGAACCAAATAGTAAATTGACACGATGGAAATTACGATTAGCTGAATTTGATTTTGAAATAACATATAAAAGTGGGAAACAAAATAAAAATGCGGACGCTTTATCGAGATTAAAAGTAAATGCACTAGGAGATGATGATAATCTCTCAATGAAAGTTAATATTGATAAAAAAGAAAACAAATTAACAAATAAAATTTCCAAAAAAGGAAAACAAATAAGATCAACTTCTCCAATTACAATATCTTCTGATTCAGAAAAAACTTTAAGTATTTCTAGAAGGTCACCTTATTCAATACCTTCATTTGATAGTAGTACAATTACGGCATCTGATATTCCTGAAAATTCTAGTACTGAAACAGCACATTCTCATGAAAATATGGATATGGAAAGCATACCTATTTTACATGAAGCAATTGATACAAAACCAAATCAAATATTAATTTACTCGTGGAATTTAAATAAAATGTCTGTAAAAAATATTTCAAGAAATAAACAAAAAATTTTAGAAGTACATATGCCAATAAATAATACAAATTTAGTAAAAGAATTTTTAAAAGGTTATATAAGACCTAAAATTAAATATTTTATATATTTTGAAGAAGAAGCACACAGAAAAGATTTTGCTTCAGTTGTCACTACTTTATTTAAAAAGGATTCAGTAAAATTATTTGAATGCACATTAAGAGTAGTATATGTTGAAGATGAAAACGAACAACGTGAAATAATTTTAAAATATCATGAAGGAAAAACAAGTCATAGAGGTATAAAAGAAACACTGGCACATTTAAAAAGAACATATTATTGGAATAATATGGATCAAACAGTTGCAAGCGTTATAAATTCTTGTCAATTATGTAAACGTATGAAATATGATCGTAAACCAATTAAACCTGAATTGCAATTAACGCAAACCCAAATAAAACCCTTTCAAGAAATATTTATAGATACTTTTACTATTGAAAACAAATCATTTTTGACCATAATTGATGCATTCAGCAAGTTAGGTCAAGCAATTGAAATAAATACAAAGTCTACCCCTGAAATAATAAGAGCATTAATAAAATATTTTTCATATTATGGAATACCAAGTAAAATTAGTTCAGACCCAGGTTCTGAATTTAATAATACTTTACTGAAAGAAATGTTATCTTTTTATAAAATAGATTTACATATAGGAACGCCACATAATCCAAATTCAATGGGATTAATTGAAAGGTTTCATTCAACAATTATAGAAATTTATAGACTTGCTAAATATGAGCAAAAATCTACTGATGCCGCATCTATAATGACATATGCAGTATTGTCATATAATCAAACGATACATTCGACAACAAATCTAACACCATTTGAAGTAGTATTTGGACATACGGATTCAAGTAGTATGTTTGCTGTAAACTTTGATAAATATTTTACTCAGCAATTAGTTAAAGAGCACGCACAAAGAACAAAATATCTTTATAAATATCTAACGGAAAAGTTAGTTGAAAAGAAAGAAAGAATTAAAGAAAAACGAGGCGGAGAAAATAAATTTAATATAAAAGTAGGCGATAAAGTTTTTATAAAAGGAGTTAATACTAGGCGAAGTAAAGGTAGTCCTAGATATCAAAAAGCACAAGTGACAGGAGAAATAGTACGTAATACTGTCCCTGTAAAAATAAATGGTCGTAAAACTAAGGTTCCAATAAAAGATATTAAACGTCCACAGATTCGTCATCCTGACACTGATGACCCAAGGACTAGCTATTCAGCTACAAAGGATTGAAAATAATCCTGGAGTAATGCCTGTTAAAAAAGGAAATGCAATTTTGGAATATGATAAATGGAAGTTAATTAAGGTATTAGACTTAAGCTTAATTAAAGATGATTTATATTTAAACATAAATAAGTTGAAAGATTTAAACATATATTTAAAAGATAAAGTTAATTATACGATTAATTTTAATGATGATAAAATACAAACTGAATTTATTAAAAACTTAACTTTAGAGAGGTATGAGCAATTAGTCCCAACTTTACGTGTTAAAAGAGGACTTATAAATCCTTTAGGATCAATAATTAAATTGATAACTGGAAATATGGATAATGATGACGCTATCAAATATGATGAATTAATTAATCAAATTAAAACTAAACAAGATGCTATTTCAAAGAAAGTTACTTTGGTTGCAGAAATGGTTGATGGTTTTGTAAATTTTACTAATATTTCTTATTATAATTTTATACAATTTGAGAATAATTTAATTGATATAGAGAAAGCATTGAATAGAAGTAAAATAAATGATTTTGAAAATAAAGTATCTCATACTTATAGTTTGTTAACTCATAATTTTCAAATAATTCTTTCTAAGTTAGATGAGATTGATACAGCAATCGCATTAAGTAAAAATAAGATATTACATAGATCAATAATTGATACTAATGAATTATTTGAATTGTTAAAAAATATTGAGAGAACAGATAAGTTAATTTTCCCTGTTAATTATGAAAATTTAGTAAACATAGAGCAAAATATAGAGATAAAAGCTTATATTAAGGGTAGGCAAATTACATATGTACTGGCAATTCCAATTGTACGCAAAAACACTTACAAATATTACCAGTTATTCTCCTTACCTATCCTTGATACTTCTAATAATATTACATCTTTGATACTTCCTAAATATCCTTTTATCCTCGTGAAGGATTTGAACTCTATCACATTGCTCTCCAAGCCATGCAACGAGATTGATGAGAAATTATTTCTTTGTAAAGAAAGTTGTGCAGTCGTATTGGAACAAGATAAATGTATAACTGATTTAATGAAATTTATGTTGAATATTACGTCGTGTTCTCCAATTTTAATCGAAACTTCAGAGATAAAAGTTCAACAAATTGAAATGAACATATGGATAATTTTTGCAAGTTACCAAACGTACTTGACAAAAACCTGTGAAAATGAGATTACTAGAGAGAAAATCCTTGGTACTTATATTTTAACCTTGGACAATAATTGTAAAATACAAGTTGAAGATATTACTCTACGGAAGAAATTGTTCAGAGGAATGACCTTACATATTCCTAAACTACCATTGATAAATTTACCAAGTGTTCCAGTTACAAACAATTTCAAAAGGAAACCTGTTAACTTAGATGGAGTAAACATGGAAAATCTACAAATGCTGAATTATATTTTGAAGAAAAGTGAAAACAGTGAATATAGTGAAATAAGTGAAATGGTCAATAAAGTGCATATAAAAAGTGTTAGTTTATGGACATTAATACTTTATATTATAATGATTTTTACTATTGTATACTTTATTGTAAAATATAAAAATGAGATTTTGAAATTATGTAAAATTGAAAATAATCTGACTCAAGAAATGAACTTTCAGATAATTTTCAATCTCAGGGTGGAGAAGTTATATGTACCACAAACCCACCGTTGTTTACCGAAGTCCAATTGCGACATATTTAATCATACAAGTAGGTACTTCCTTAGATTGTGAAAGTACCAATTAAGCACTTTTTGTACTTATGTTGTTTTTCTATGAGTAATGCGCAGTAGAGGTACTCTACATGTTGTTTTGATTTAATTGCGCATAGCTGAATAAGCATTTATGTACTTAGATGTTTTTCTCGTTAAAGTATGAGAAATGTAACTACTTAGTTGTTTATTACAATGAAGAATGTACTAGAAATCGCCTACGCATTTATAAAAGTTATATAAGGAAGTTACTAAGTACAAATTGTCATTATTTTATCTTCGCTTGAATTGTACGGTCAAAAGTAAGACCAATAAAATTAACTTCAAATTTAATTTGTTGTTTATTTTATTAAAATCTCGGCTCCGTCCAATTTGTCTAGATAAATAATATTGACGTATACATTTTTAATTATCAAACAATTAAGTTTTTTTTTTTAATTTGTTTTGCTATTGGTAGGCATTTGTAGGTTTTTGTAAAATTCAGGAAAAATACATTTTCCCTCTTTGTTGAGGGTAGGGCAGCCTCATCTGCAATACTCCACTTAGGGAAAAGGATGGGGGAAGTACGTCAATTTCACTTTCCCCACACCAAGCAAGGGGGAAGCCCCTTGCTCCCTACTCTGCCCCACCCTTCCATTCAGTCTTCCCCAACTTTGCAACACCTGCCCCACTTCCCACACCTTTCCCAAATATCCCGCACCATTTGTCCACTTCCCACTACCCTCCCCTCACTTCCCGAAACCTTCATTCACCACATTTTCCCAGTTTTTTTTTTTTTTCTTAGTTTGGCCACACCGAAAGGTAACAATCACGTTGCGGTTTGTTAGCTCAATCGGGGGGCTAAGCTGTGCAAATCTTTCCGCGTTATTGTTTACGAGTTTCATTGTTTGCAAAAATTAAAGGTCTTTGTGGCACTGTAACTAATATGGGCAGTCTTTGCGCTTACCATCAGGCAGGGTTGATAAAAATCATGTTTTTTGTATATAACAGTTTTTTTTTTATTTTTTAAAAAAACAAATAAATCATGTTCTTTTTATTTTTAATAAGTTTTCTGTTTTTTTTACCATAAACAGTAGTTTTGACTTATCTGCTCTATTCCCTATGGAATGAAGTCGCTTTTCCTATGTGAAATTTATCATCACAAAATAAATAATACCTAGTATGTATTTATAGATGCAAACAAACGGTGGTTGAAAACATTTGAGAACGCAAATTTCGCCCACAAATGTCTAAACCGATTGGCAATGTGCTCATGTTTGTTTGCCAGCAGGGTGCCCAGATTAGTGTTTCCCCATCTTAGGGCAAAAAAGTTTTTGCAGAATCTTTGGGAAACCAAATGTAAAAATACAAAAACACATACTTTCATATTTTAATAAGCATTTTTAAGAATTGAGAGACTGAGAGTTCAGTAGTAGATTATTTTAAGGGGGTAGAGGGGGGTTGGGTCGAACCTTAAAACCCTCTCCCCTAAAATCAATGGGCAATGTACATTTCTACCACATATTTGAATGATAAGATGATGAAAAATTAGTGGATGTTGTATCACCCGCTAACCTGGAGACTATCTTACAAATTTAAACTTTCATATAGGAATTTAGCCCTCATATAAGATGTTATGCAGATTTTATCTGTAGTTCTGACTATCCTTCAAGCTGCTAAATTGTATTGAAATAGCTTCGAGGTGAAGGAAGTAAAACAAAACACACTTTCAATTTTATGATGTTAGTGTGGATATTTATATTGTAATGAAAGTTCAAAGATCATTCATATCAATAACAAATTGCAAATATTTTAGATCATTTATACAAGCACCTACAATTATTATTTTTCTTTTTCTTTATGTCCTTTGTTACTTTTTGCTAACTTTGCTTTTTTCATAAAATTTTGGTAAGGTTTATTAAGTGTTGCAGTATTTTTTGAGTGCATATTAAGGGGCTTAGCTATTGTAGATTATGTTCTATGAATGTTATCTACTTTTTTGTGTAAAACTTACTTTCATCTTCTGTAGTATGTGCTCCTTTCTTGATGTAAATATCCAGTTTGACTGGGTGATGTATTGACCGCTGGATTTTAATACGTATACATAGTCCAATAAGCGTCGCTAAGGAGCAGTGAGGCACTGTAGGATTATATTCCACCCTGATCACAGGTACTTTATCAGCAGTAGGCTCTTTCACAAAGATACCTTCTTCGTAAATCACCTTTAGATCTTCAAGCGTACTCGGCTTCTCAGGATCCCTTATGG
This sequence comes from Alsophila aescularia, assembly GCA_946251855.1. Lineage (NCBI taxonomy): Eukaryota > Metazoa > Arthropoda > Insecta > Lepidoptera > Geometridae > Alsophila > Alsophila aescularia. Next base: position 27,464,040 of record OX276384.1, read on the forward strand.
TCCGCAAAAAGTCTAAAACACACCATAGCACAAGTTAAAGCACAAAAAAAACACAAATTGGCCAATAAAGCCCAAAATTTTAACAAAACAAACCGTAGATGGTCTCTCTCAGGTCATTCTCATCGTTGTATCCGAGCTCTTGTAACGTAGCACTTTTGTCCATAAAAGCTGGTTGGGCGACTTCCACGGGAGTCTTCTGAGCGTTATTCAATGAAAGTTTTGAGAAAAATGATATCATATCGCTAAGAAATTGTTTTGTAATTTTCACGGAGTCACAATCACAAGTCGGACATGTTTGTTTTGATCAGTTTTTGTGATTGGTTGGTGGCAGTGTTGCCAACTGAACCATCATCTTTGTAGCTAAGTCTTTTGCAAAAAAATGCCAGATCACCACATTATTTTACCCTAAAAAGTAGCTAGAAGTAGCCAAAGTTTAATAATATACTAGTTATATGAAACTAATCATTACCACCCTTTAAATTCATACAAACTCTCCCACTCAGTTCTGTATTTTTGAGTATAGGTAAGTCTTACGTTTCCTGGGTAGATCTATTTTTCATAATAATAAAAATAGTGTTATCAAAATGACGTAAACACAGTGAAATAGCTAAGAGAGTGAACACAATTAGGGGAATCCCTTGCCAAGGGACCTTTTCTTTGTCGTGTTCCGAATCACGCGCCCCTTGCCTCTATATTTATGGTCTTGCTTCAAAATACTTTGACTCTTTGCAAAATGCCGGCTCCACCCACACTATCTCTCACGTCTCACACACGTCAAACTAGATCCCACAGATTAAAAAGTAAACTCAAAATCATACAAGCACCCATAAACACATAAATTAAGTTTTTTTACTATATGACGTGTGTGTATTAGAAAAAAGTCAAAATGTCGAAAACTTGCTAGAAAAAGTAGCTAATTTTTTTAGCTACTATTTTTTAGCAGTTGTAGCTGACGTGGGTCCAATAACAGCTAGATCTAGCTATGAAATAGCTAAGTTGACAACACTGGTTTGTGGAGTCAACTGTGGCACTATTACAGAACTTGGCTTCAATCAGATTGTCACTTTTTTCATAGAAATTTCGACTCTATAGCAAGGCACTAATGAATTTGACGGCTTGAAACCGATATGATCAACATTGCGTAATAGCACTGCAGGGCCCCGACTACAGAACTTGATGCCTTACGGCATTGGTGATCGCAATATTGACAATCCGATAGAGTCGAAATACAGAACCAGTGGCCCAATTCCATAACTTGGCTACAATCGGATTATCACTTTTTTCATAGCAAATTCGACTGTATCGCAAGGCATTAGTGGTTACGATACTGAGAATTCGATTGAAGCCAAGTTATGGAATCGGGTTGCAGGTGACCGATGACCCATGGCCCAATTCCATAACTTGGCTACAATCGGATTATCACTTTTTTCATAGCAAATTCGACTCTATCGCAAGGCATTAGTGGTTGCGATACTGAGAATTTGATTGAAGCCAAGTTATGGAATAGGGCTGCCAGTCACCCAGGCGAAGTGCGAACACCCGACGACACCGTGAACGATTTTGAGTGATCGCGCGGACGGCGTGGATGATCCGTGCCGTGCATGCGTCCTCGAACGTAGTAAGTGAACGCGCCCAAGTTGCGAAGACACTATTATGACGTCATTTTTTTTACGACTTCATCGGTTTGACAGTTACAATACTGTAATTTGTTTGTTTTTTGTCTATGCTTTGCACTTATAATTGCCAACAGAATAGAGATATTTTGTTACCATGTAGGATCGTGTATATTCAGCCTTTCTCCTAGCGTCATTCTCAAACATATTTATTTTACGGCAAAATAATCACACTTTAGAAGAACAGGGTTTGAAATATTAACATTCTATTGTATTACTAAGGTGAAAACATAGAAATTATATAAGTAATAGTATCTATCTATAAATTTGAGGTAAATTTGTTATCTACGTTAGTGATAACTCACTTGTTGAATCTGTGGTTGCAAGCGATTAATGCTTATGTGTGTTTTTAATTTGCATGGTTGTATATTTTATCTATGTGTGTAACATTTTTGACGTTTACAATGGTTTGTTGACATTATTTTTACAGCACTAGCTTACACATTTTTTGTATGTAGTTAGTGAACCTTCTACCATGTAGATAGAGTTTAATATTGTACTCCATAGCAGCAAAAGATAAAGTTTTTGCGTGAAATTTGTTTCTTTGTGTGCTGTGTAGGTACATTATAAGAGGCTGTGTAGATAACTTTACAGCACAAACTTACACCATTTTTGTATGTAGCTATAGAACCTTTTGCCATGGAGACAGAGTTTAATATTGTACTTTAAAGTAGCAAAAGTTAACGTTTTTGCGTATGATTTATTTCGTTTACGAGTTTGTACTATTATTTATTCTGTGGCTGTGTAGAGTAGAGATCTTTGGGACGAAGTTTGAGCGGGAAACCCATATGAAGTTGTTTAAAAATTGTTTTTATTATAAAGATATAAAAAGCCCTATTGACTTTTTTCTAAATACTTACACTACACATTACATGTACTATTCCAAGACCTAAAATACCAATATACCAACATTTGATCAAAATTCCTTCAGCCGTCAAAAAGTTTTTATCGATTGCTCGGCGTCTGCTCATCGGATTGAAAAACGCACATATTCCCGCCGACACCGCCTCTTAATATTCAGTATTACGGCGAAGCAAGGCAAGTAAAACAAGGGTTACTACTGGACTACAAACATACAAATAATCTACTGAATTGTTATGTTGGTTTGGTCAAAAAAATAATAATTGGAGTAACTCCGAACAATAAAAAATCGCGGAAATTACATTGGGGCTTATTCGGGTGCCCATGGGAGTGCTCTACCCCGGGACCTCCACCTATCACTACTTCCTTGGCCATCCTGTATATGTATGAGGGTATGTGGAAGTTACACCATAGCGTCGCCCCTTTTAGTCCAATTATAACAAGCGAGGTGTCAATCGATTCGTCTCTAGATCTAACTAGTGTCATAGGCATTTTTTTTACCCGACTATGGCGAAGCAAAGGAAGGGTTATGTATTCAAACTAAAAAGTTGGTCAGATTTTGACAAGCAAAGTATCAATCGATCGTCTTCATCGCAAGAGTGTCATAGGTTCATAGGCTATTTTTACCCAATTGTAGTCAGGTTTTAGTTTTTGAACTTATGACTTGTTTTTATTATAAGTATTATTATGATTTTACTCCTACCCATATGGTCCAAACTAAACCTGGTCCTGTAGCTGTTGCTGTTTTTGTAGGGTAATGGTATTAAAAGGTTCAGTTTAGTAGAACAAAAACGAAAATGTAATAATACAAATTATATACAAATAACAATCACAACAACCTAGCACAGGATTTGTACTATTATTTATTCTGTGGCACAGGTGACATTTCTCCTTTATTTTTGGGTTCCCTACCAGAAGGGTCCAAACGGAACTCTTTTGCTAATGGAGTAAGTAGTAAGAGATTGAATTTAATGTCTACTTCAGTTAATGAAGACACATCAATGAAGTGGTTAATGAACGAGTTGTTAATAAAAATTAACAACTCGTAGTTCTTTGAGAATTATTATTATTAAATAATACACTAGCAGCTTCAAGCTCATGCGTGTATTTCATTTCAGATTGTATGTATGTATTGAAGAATGTTTCATTTTCGGTTGTATGCTAGAAGGAAGAATCCAATGATAGTAAAACATTGTGCAGAATATCTTCATTGGTGGTGATATTGCTGTTCACGTATGACTTTCTCGGTATTTGCGGAAGTCTTTGTTCCTTGCCTCACATGCTTCTTCGAATAAGAAGCCTATAGGTACTACTGATAGGTGCTCAACTATCTGGGGTCTATAAGTTAATTAAAAATTATTAGCTGTCACACTTACTATAGTATACTTATAATTTAGATATGTTTATCTGTTTGCCTGATGAAATGCATTGCAATATTACAGCAATTCTTTACATTAAGTTCTCTCCTAATTCAGTAATATGGGCAGTTGTTTCTGGATCTGCAAAATACAGTCTTGCAACATTCCCGGTATTGGTGTTACCACTGCCCTGTTTGACTATGTCTAATAGTATGTAGGTTTCTCTTCGAAAAGCTTCTTGAATGACTTCTGTGAAAGATAAGATTTCACTTCATTTTTTCGCCTTTTGCTTGCTATGATTATATAAATCTTCTGTGTTTATATAAGTCTTCTTGCACTGCCTTAGCTCTCACTGCTTCAAAATTATTCATTCCAGTCAGACGAGATTTGCACAGATCACTTACAGCAGCTGAAGTCCCTGAACGAGTGCATTTTTCCATACATGGTTGGCATTAGGCTGTGTGTGGCCATGGCATTTCCGCAATCAGTTGTAGTTTGTTCAGTGATCTCTGACTCAAATGCAGCCAATTCCGTTTTTATGTTTGCATTTGTCTCATTCATAAACTTAAAAGAAATCGGACGACAGCAAGCAGTAGGCAAGTCATTTTGCATACTGTTTCCACTCAAACTTTCAGTGAGTTGATGAGAGGCACAAGGCTTGCCATAAATACTTCTCAACTTAAAGTGGTTTGTTGCTAATAAACAGTGATAAGATGCACCACCGAATACCCACTTACTATGCAATACAACACAAGTCACGCACCTGATAAGATCTAAGAGTGCTTGCAGTTGTAATTTTATTGTATGTCGTGACAGCCATGTCTTCTTTCTTCGGATAGTAGGTACTTATTCTTCTCCTTCAGCAACATATTATGATTCCAGACCTAGAGATAGAGTGCAAGTGCGTTCTGTGGAGAAATTTCGAGGGGTGTTGTGTAGTGTGTGATGCAGTTCACTTTCTAGGAAATCTATGATCTTGGAAGCATCAATGAACATCTCAGAAAATCTGAAAATCAATCAATCACACAGAATATTAGTGAAAACTGAAGTTGAGAAAAGGAGCGATAATATCCCAACAAACAACGAAAGATAATTTTATTTACGTTGGCTTGGCTGATCGCTGGTAGGTACCTACCTACGTATAGACATTGTATGATTCAAGAAAACATGCGAGGCGTAGTTAATTAAACCATGAGACAATGGTAAATAACATTTCGTGTTTGGTTTGGGGTTTGGTACTTTGTGCAGGGGCGGTTCAAGCAAAATTTTTAGGTAGTGCGAGATCTCAAAGTGGCGCCCCTTTATATACAAAACCTTAGTTTGTTCCTATACTATGCAGTTGCTTATCCGTGATTATAAAAAGTATTAGATAGACCTCCAAAATTTCTAATGTGTAGTCTGTCACACGCGTCGTGACAAATGTTGCCTATACCTTCGAATATATATTGTATACCTTTGATCTTTTTTTTTTGCTATCGTAAAGGTCTATACCGCTCGCACTAGTCTGTTGCGCTCGACAACGCTACTGTGCTTGCCCTCTTGCCCTGCTGAGGTGAAGTTGTACTGATGAGAAATAATAACAGTCAATAATTTTGTTTGATAACTTTATTTACACTGTTATGCTACAGACAGTCAAAAAAAGATAAAAGAACTACTAACAATGTTAAGTTTTTTTTAACCCATTATAAAGACGCGGGGAGAGTGACAATGACATACAGAAAAGCGACAGCAAGTGAGTTCAGACAAAAATGTATTGGGTCTTAAACTATGCAAGCGAAAAATTTGGGTTATGCATCGGTAGATATACCTACGCCAAATTAAATTAACCGGGCTAATCCCAGCCCCCATCCTTTACTTACATATCTAATTACTGAACGCTTACGATTAGAATGTTGTTAGTTACCGTTCTAGAAAGCTACTGAAATTAACGATGAGGATAAATGAAAATAATATCATATAAATAGTTATTTTATGAACTACAGCTGTATAATTCGAAAAAAACCTTGAAAACTGTTATTTTTGCAAGTTAACTATTAAACAAACACATTTTTTTTACATCATCGGTTACTCTACAATATTTCCTTTCTAAAATAAGTTAAAAACATGTATGCACTCATAGGTAATAATTGTAAAATCAGCACCCAAAGCAATTAGCGGGAACTCGCAGAGCGCGCGAGGTTTCCCGCGCGTTGAAACTTTTTTTTGTGAAGTGCAGAATAACATAACGTGTTACACCATTTTATAGATAAAACAATAAAGAACCAAGAAACAATACTAAACAGTAATAAACAATAAAAACTTTTGTTTTCACAAAACCATTTTTATGCTATCATAAAATTATTATAAATTGTTCCTTATAGTATTTTTAGACGTAGTAACATGAAATACAAGCACTGACAGCCTAAACACAACGCAAAACATAACCATAAAACTCACTTCGCAGTCGATGACCTCGCGAGTGTGAACTTCGACTTCGAAAGTTCGAGTTGTAATTAGTCTCATAAAATGTAGTGAGACCGAATCAGTTGATCGACCAATCAAATCCCTCGGTTTAAGCGGAGTTCATGCATTACACTACACTAATAGGAAAGTCTACTCTATCTATCTCTAATGTCATGTAAATAAGGTTGGAACTACGCTGTTGCAAAAGTCAGTCGTGTTTCTTGAGGGACCGCGCGCGCTGTGACTTTTTCACTCGTGGTCTTGAGGTGATCACATGTCGGTTGATTTCGGCGCCCCCTCATGACGGCGCCCGCGGCCCGACCACATAACTTGGCTTCAATCGAATTCTCAATATCGCAACCACTAATGCTTTGCGATAGAGTCGAAATTGCTATGAAAAAAGTGATAATCCGATTGTAACCAAGTTCTGTAATCGGGCTGCTTGTGCGGTCGCACCGCTCGCACCGCCCTAGGGCCGCCCCTGACTTTGTGACACAGATTATAGATATGGTTTGTTATGTGATCCACAGATTATTCATATAAAAGTAGTATTTATTTGAATGCTCGAGACTCCGCTGTCTATTCACGAGCTAACACACAGACTTTATCTAAAGAAATAATAATAATAATAAAAAGGGTATAAAATTATGTTGTATCAGCGTTGCCAAACGTACGGTAATTACCGTATTCATACGGTATTTTCATGTTTCTTACGGTAGTCTATAGTGGCACGACAAACATACAGTAATTTTAAGAAAATAACGAAAATTTGACAAAATGTACGGTAATATTAAATTGGCACATAATCATCACGGCTAACCCAACTTTCTGTGTATTTGCTTTCTATCACTTTTCTAATTATACGCTATTTGCTATCTCTTTCTTTCTTGTTTTGCCGAGGAAAACTGGTTTATACCAAGAAAGCCAAGTTAAAGTGTATCAATATTAACAACAGTAAGAAAATAAGTTGGAAATACTTAAGGTGATATACAATGCCAATTACCTCGACCCTAGCGCCACGCCAGGTTTTATTTTAAATATAAATAAAACGCCTAAAAACTCACGAAATAGAAGGTCGGAAATACTCTGACCAGTTTCGGACTATTTTGAAGTCCTTCATCTGGGAGTGTTATGCCGACAAGCCGCGACGAGCGCTACGAACGTCAGCAGTGTCAGCACGCAACTGACGAAGCGTGCGTGGCGCTGGTGGCCCAGTAGGAGGCGACTGCGGCGCTCGACTATGTTCGGCCTGCACAGTCACTTCGTTGTCTGTCGAGGAGTCATCACTTCCGATCTTCTATTTCGTGAGTTTTTAGCTGTTTTATTTATATATAATATGAATTTCACTCGCGTTAGTTTTCAAAATCAAATAGGTTTTATTTTATTAGGACCTATTTTAGAAATTTTAGTTTTTTGCGCAATAGATAATGGTTCTAACAAACTATTTTTAGAACGTGTTTTAATATGTTTAAAAGAAGCCATGATACTAAAAAAAATGTAAAAAATTGTGGCCACTTTTCTTTTTTTTGTTTGTAACTCCCTGGCTTGTTTTAATTACAGTAAATACCTTCTATAAAGAGTTTGTAAGTGCCATTATCTATTGCGACAAAAACGAAAATTTCTAAAATAGGGCTTAAGTAAAATCAGGGGGCAATTACCTACCTTGTTGCAATCAGATTTTCATTATCACGTGCACTAATAATGCGGCACGTTTGAGTTGATATTGCTCTGAAAATCTAATTGCAACAAATCGCAATGCTGGCTTTGCGCTAGGGTTGAGGTCAAAACAAACGCAATATAGCGACTTTTCATACAGCCATACTGTACGGTAATTGTACGGTAATTTAGAGGTAAATTGTAAGGTAATTCTGGCATCACATATTGGCAACATTGTGTTGTATGAATAACGGCGGCCCCCAAGTTGAGTCGTTTGTTTGTGTTGTGTTAGTTTTTAATGAATTTTAATTCTAAAACACAATAAATACACTGTTGCACTGACATGAAGTAGAACTGGAAGTTCTCAATATAATTTAAGTTAATACTGCAAATGCATAGGAAGTGCAGGAACCGAGTATTTCCAGCTTTATGAATCTAACCTTAAAAGTGTAAAAACAAAAGTGTCGGGTGGATAAAATGTTTTCAATTTGTCGTCAAACGCACCCAGCGACGGGTATCGAGCACGCCGTGAGCTCCTGCTTCTTCAACAATGAGGATGTGTGTCTGGTCACCGCCGGCGCCAACATTATTAAAGTTTTTAGAATGTTGCCGGAAGGGACAACTAAAGAAGTCAATGCCGGTAAGTTTTTTCCTGTATTTGGGACCACTGTACAAACTGTACCTTCGATTTTCGGGGGTAAGGGAATCCCCCCTAGAAACTAAAAAAAAAGTAGAACCCCACATGAAAATGAGGGGCCTAGATTTCTCCCACCCCCCATTTCTTTATTCTTTGCTTGTTTTTTGGACATATTCCCTATATAAATATATATGCCCTTGGGCCACCCCAAGCCTAACCCGCACCCTTACTTACTGGGGGTGCTCTACAAGTCACAAAACAGATAGATATTGAAAGATAACAAATGAAAAAGTTATTTTTTCTGGTATAAGGATTCTATGAGTTATTCCAGAACCATAAACCAATATACCAAATTTCATTCAGATGTCAAATCATTATTCATCTATTGCTCGGCTTCTACTCGTCAGATTCAGATACCATGTTCACTAGTTTTTAATTCAAACCCTAAGCAATCCATCAATGACAACCAAATCTTAATCGGTCCAGTAGTTTTTATGTGATGTGCGAACATATAAACAGACAGACAGGCACAATTTTTAAATATGTTATATTCTTGTTCAGCAGCTTATTATGAAGTCCAATAGAGCAATTTTCCCCTGCTACTATTAAATGCCTATAGAAAACTCCAATTTGTTTTGAGTGACTCTTCAACACACGAGAAAAACTGACACCTTTTCCTGGTTGAGGGGGTTCATGGCTGGTATACAAGTCATACTCGTGAATGGGTGCTGCTTGTGGGAGCTGGTCTAGCCTGGTTACCTTTTCAAACTCAAAGCATACTGAGTTTACCTAATTTTATTGATATAATCGAATTAAGTTTCGACTTGTAAAAGTGCTACTATTTTGCCTATTTAAAATAAATAATTTGACTTTGTCTGGAGTCAATACAGAGCAATTCCAACAGAAAGCTGCCAAACTCGGATTATAGAGCTGGAAAGCTGAGTCTGCTGCAATAGGCCAGACCAGACTACTAGACTTGCCACATTAAGGGGAACCGTATTATCAACCAGGTTACTGTAGTTATTACAACTATTTCAGCTGGCCAGCCAATCCCGCCAAAGATGAAGCTAGAGTGCCTGGCAACATACACACTATGGGGCAATGTGATGTCCATAGCATCAGTCAAATGTCCCAGCGCTGGCCGAGACCTGCTGCTTGTGTCGTTCAAAGAGGCCAAGCTGTCGGTGCTGCAGTATGATCCTCATACTAATAACATAATCACCCTCAGCATGCATTACTTTGAAGAGGATGATATGAAGGTAAGATAAATATGTTACACCTATAACCAAGTATGTAGAAAAAAAAGAAGAAGAATTCCACACCGCCAAATCGAAAGTGAAACACCCAATATATGCTGATCTGCCCGTACGCACAAGCCGCATGCATTTTACTTTAACCTAAGCTGCTAAGTAGAGTAGAAACTACGAATGTTTTCAATAACACTTTTCTTAATGTCACTATTTAAGGGGAAGTCACTTTGTTCTTGTGTTCATTTAATTTGCAATAATTCATACTACATTGGTGTTTATTCTGGGTGCACAAATTAAACCTAATACTAAATTTGACAGCTCTAAAATTATTGCTGTCACTTTCAAACCTTTAGGAAACGAAATGAACAGCAAAAATTTTAGAGCTGTCAAATTTAGTTTTAGGTTTAATTAGTGCACCCAGAATCGACACCATTGTCACTATCATATCACTAAACTAACTCAAATGGTTTTGGTTATGTATATGATGATGAAATCTTCATTTGTGAGCTTTGTTAATAACCTTAGTAACGAGATCCACCTACAGGTCTCTATGGAGGTTGTTACTTCTGATGTACCACAGTGCATTAGCGATGTCTCTGAGTACTTTATTTTGGAAACGTTGAATGATCTGTATATTAGTGGATTTGGTACAGCCCCATAGCTGGATACCGTAAGTCCATATTGGCATGAGGACTTGCTTGTAGAAAAGTAATTTATTGCAAACTGACAATGAAGATTTTGTTCCCAGAAGCCAATACATTTTTGTGTAGCGAAGCTCCATTTCATCGCGTTTCTTTTTGACATGGGCCTTCCAGCGAAGCTTTGCGTCTAATGTCATACCAAGATACTTGGCCGTATTTTTGTGTGGTATTACTTGATCGTTTATAAATACAGGATTGATTATTAGTTTTCTTGTTTTTAAAATCTACATATGTGAATTTTGATTGGTTAAGTATTATTCGCCATTTTTTAGTCCAATCTAGGATGGTATTGACGGCTGTTTGCACTTTCTCAATGGTTTCTTTTTGAGTAGCCCCAATAGCCATGATTACTGTATCATCAGCAAAGGTGCCAATGGTATTATATTACAATAAGTACAGGAACGGACCTAGGACACTCCCTTGCGGTACTCCAGCTTTTATTTGCTTAAGTTCTGAATATGCATCTTCTTGCCTTACTCTGAACATTCTATGTGTTAGATAAGACTCGAGAATATCTGCAAACTGCTTTTCTCTAAATCCAAATTAATAATCCGGGATGAATTTATTTTCTTCTATGATGGGCTTCAATCGTCTGAGTAGTAGTTTTTCAAACAATTTCGACATCATTAGCAGCAATGAAATTGGCCTATATGATGTTATGATTCATGAGGTGGTTTACCAGGTTTGGGTATCATAATGACTTCGGCTACTTTCTATTCACTTGACACATGCTGAAGTTTAAATTATGCATTGATGAGCGTAGTTATTTTAACTAAAGCTTTACGAGGGAGGTTTTGTAGAACTTCACCTGTAGTTAAATCATAACCAGGAGATTCCTTGCAACTTAGATGTTTGATCTCGTTAAAAACGTCTTTTGGTGTAACAAATCTTATTTTTAGCTCATATTTAGAAGTTTCTTCCTGTATAAAGTCTTCATCATCTGTAAGATCTCCATTTGATTGAAAAACTTGCTCTAGGTACTGTGCAAACCTATTAGCTTTCTGTTTGTTATTGATTGCCCACCTTCCATTATGTTATTTTATAGGTGGAATATGCATGATTGGCTTTCTAAGATTCTTCACTGTTTTCCTAAGAGAATAACCAATCACTTGTTAGCTGACTTAGATTAGAATTTATAGTCTCAAAAAGTTCAAAGTTCTGTATTTCTTTTTTAAGTTTTTTTTGTAAGATTGTTATATGTCTATTGGGTACGACTTAACTCTGGTTCTTTTTTATTTTTCTTTTTTTGTATGTCTCTTATAAGTTTCTTACTTCTAGGTCTAGCTGTAGCGCGTTCTTTAGTGGCACTTTCAGATTGATTTTTGCTTCTAAATCTAGTTTAAAACTTTCCCAGTCCGTTCTGTAATTAACAAGAGTCGGAATATTCTCTTTTTGAACAATAGTATCACTTAAGGTTAATATTATTGGTGAGTGATCTGAGCTCATATCATAATCTTCCTCAATTAGAAGAAAGCTGGGTAATATATTTTTAAAGATGAAGAAATATATGAGATCTCGTATTTTATTAGGGTCAGTAGGCCAATAGGTGGGCTTTCCTTTTGATATTACATTACGATGTATTTCTTTGATTGCACTTAATAATTCTTTTCCTTTAGTAGTGGTATGGCGAGACCGCAAGAAGGTGTTCTTAGCATTAAAATCACCACCCAGTAAGAATCGATTACCAAGTAGTTTTAAAAAACTTCTATACTGTTCTGCTTTCAGCGCATGCTTTGGTGGGCAATATATTGCTGCACGGGTTATAGGATAGCGCTTAGTTCTGACACAAATAGAGACAGCTTGTATGTGATGTTCTTCAAACTTAAATTGTTCATGAGGGTAGATGTTCTCCTTTATTATTATGGTGCTACCCCCTCTTGCAGTAGCCCAATAGGTGGGCTTTCCTGTTGATATTACATTACGATGTATTTCTTTGATTGCACTTAATAATTCTTTTCCTTTAGTAGTGGTAAGGCGAGACCGCAAGAAGGTGTTCTTAGCATTAAAATCACCGCCCAGTAAGAATCGATTACCAAGTAGTTTTAAAAAACTTCTATACTGTTCTGCTTTCAGCGCATGCTTTGGTGGGCAATATATTGCTGCACGGGTTATAGGATAGCACTTAGTTCTGACACAAATAGCGACAGCTTGTATGTGATGTTCTTCAAACTTAAATTGTTCATGATGGTAGATGTTCTCCTTTATTATTATGGTGCTACCCCCTCTTGCAGCAGGCCAATAGGTGGGCTTACCTGTTGATATTACATTACGATGTATTTCTTTGATTGCACTTAATAATTCTTTTCCTTTAGTAGTGGTAAGGCGAGACCGCAAGAAGATGTTCTTAGCATTAAAATCACCGCCCAGTAAGAATCGATTACCAAGTAGGTTTAAAATACTTCTATACTGTTCTGCTTTCAGCGCATACTTTGGTGGCCAATATATTGCTGCACGGGTTATAGGATAGCACTTAGTTCTGACACAAATAGCGACAGCTTGTATGTGATGTTCTTCAAACTTAAATTGTTCATGATGGTAGATGTTCTCCTTTATTATTATGGTGCTACCCCCTCTTGCAGCAGGCCAATAGGTGGGCTTACCTGTTGATATTACATTACGATGTATTTCTTTGATTGCACTTAATAATTCTTTTCCTTTAGTAGTGGTAAGGCAAGACCGCAAGAAGATGTTCTTAGCATTAAAATCACCGCCCAGTAAGAATCGATTACCAAGTAGTTTTAAAAAACTTCTATACTGTTCTGCTTTCAGCGCATGCTTTGGTGGGCAATATATTGCTGCACGGGTTATAGGATAGCACTTAGTTCTGACACAAATAGCGACAGCTTGTATGTGATGTTCTTCAAACTTAAATTGTTCATGATGGTAGATGTTCTCCTTTATTATTATGGTGCTACCCCCTCTTGCAGTGTTACCGGGGTGCAATGCGTGATAAGTTTTGTAGCCTTGAATTTGAATAAAGTGAAGTGTGACTCAGAGATTAGACACACATCAATATTTTCTATGTTAAGGACTACTTGGAGCTCATTACAATGTTGTAGTAGTCCATTAGCATTCCATTCCAAGATCTTAAGTTTGCTTATCATTTTTTCTGTTTTGATGAAGCTGTCTTAGTGCTACTTTCAAGTGTTTTTAAACGTTAGTCGAACAAAGTAACGAGGTTTAAAATTTTGTTTAATTTTTCAATTATGTCATGTGTCATGCTTACTTGTTTAGATTGTAGCTGCTGTAAGGTGGGCTGGGCTCCTTTTGTTATTTGTGCATATGTAACATGTTATGTGACATATTGACTAGAAGTGTGAATAACGGCTAGTTTTTTTTAACGAGCTATATGCACTTAGCTACACTTATATAGCCAGCTATTTAAAAAGCTATCGTTATAACGTGAACTTGAACGCCAAGACGCGAATCAACGAACGGCGAGACTGGCACGGAATAACAAACGACGCGCGCGATCTACATTACTTCAATATAAACTGGCAGTTTCTATCCATTTTTAAAAACAGGAGCAGATTGCATGTTTACTGTTATCACTGGACTTTTCAATAAAGTTCCATACCATCGTATTACTATACTTTGTAGTCATTTTTTATTCACTCAACCTTAAAACAACCCTACTAACAAAGTCTATTTACACCAATGATTTTATATAACATCATTGATTCACACAATAAAGTCAAGTAAAAGGAAATAAAATAAAAGCTTTACAATATTATCATCCTTCAAAGCGAGAATTTTGCAAAAAGAAGTTTCACAAATGTGTAAGTTCCTTGATCCGTAAAAAAAGCTAATAGCTGTGGCTGTAACGTATAACATACTAACTTCATAGAGCAGAACAGCTGATGTAGCAGAAAATAACACTAAATAATTCAACGAACCAATAACATAACTTCGCGTTTTGTACAGTTCGTTTAATTCATGAATCACATCGCGTCGCAAAGCTACAGTTAAAACTCGTTGCGTTATAATTCAACCAATGAGCGCTCAATGTGTGTCTACGATTAGCTTTGAGAAAGTGAATGAATTGAGATTAGCGCCATCTACAATTTGTTTCGCATTTTCTCCCAATCAAATAAATCAATATCAGGAAGGCGGCATGCTGGCGGACTAGAGCCATCTATGGTTTTTTAATGTACTAGCTTGTCATTTATGATTGTGCAATATGATGCGACGTGACTTCCTAGATTTACATGTAAACGTTAGTTCCTCTTTACGCCGCGGTATTTCTTTTGAGTCGCAAGTCGCTGTCTAATTGTCGAATAATGATAAAGATTTGAGATGTCAGTAAAAAAATATGGTTATAACATTAGCGGATTAATTTATTCTATTTTATAATGACTATAGTTATTTATAAATTTAACGTTATAATAAGAGCGATGTATTGTATTAACCACCTCTAATATTGACTAGCACTATTTTTATTTATTTTACTGACTCCCGGTGTCAGTAAATTAAATAAAAATAGTGCTACCTGGATTACGGGTGTTGGTATATTTTTCTTCACCAGTTTGTTTTTCATGCTCTGTAGTTCCTTAGCGACGAAGCGCCGTCTGTAATTGGCCGGATGTTGCTCACCACAATGGACTTATTTCGGCTTTGCTTCTGCTGGTTTTTGGCAGTCTCTGGTTAGGTGCTTGCCTGTACATTTCACGCACCTTGGTTCTTTTGAACAGTTTTTGTGTGATGCTTCACATCTTTTACACTGAGGTATGAGCTTATTCGTTTTTAATGGTTGTATCTCGACCTTGCAGCCTAAAATGGATTTTATACCGTAGATTTTGTTGACGTCCTCATTGTTTTGGAATGAAAGCATAAACATGTGAGTGGTTCCTTACTCCTCCAGCTGAGCTTAATGGCAGCATCCTGCATCTTGTATCCACTAAGTGTCAGATCTGCCACTATTCTATCGGGAAGGAATTAAACTCTTGTTCTCATAGGAGTACCAGAGGCATTTGTTCGCTATTGGCATTTATTTCTAAATTTTCTCCATTTATCACTTTTGTGATAAACGAGTCTCTCGTTACGCTGGTCGATAACTTTTGGTAGTCCTTTGTTTTCCACTATTATAGGTGGCGGTAAAGGCACTTTTTTACCTTTGGATTTTCTTTTACAGTTTGTTCGGAGTCTGCTCTTTTTGGTGGGAACAGGGACGTATTCAACTTTCTATTTTTCTGCTTCTATGACAACCCACTCTGTTTCTTTAGCGAGACCTTCGTCCGTCTCATACTGGACTGACTCTAAAGGCAACTCTTTATTAGTGCTTTCCTCTGAAGCTGCACTATTTTGCTCCCGAACGAGCTTCAATTGGCGCTGAAGATCTTCTATTTGACTCTTAAGGTCAGTCGAAAAGGCTTTCCAGGCTTTTGCGATGTATTCTTTCTTCATCGTAGTGTTTAAACAGAAGATGTTCCGTTTCTGTGGTAATAGAAATGTAACTTTTCAGTTACATCATCAATTCGAGTTAATATTCACAATGTACAGCTTCGCCTTAACATTGACAGCAAATTATAAATACGTGTTAATTAACTAGGTCATCACGATCGCTTGCGGAAGACAGGTACGCGAGACGCACGACGCGCGGCTTTGCGGGCGTCAGCACTTTCCGGGCACTAGTTTAAGCAAATTCACGCGACGCGACCTTTCTCTACGGAAGTCAAAGAGAAGATGTATCAACCACAAATGATCCACTTACACACAGCCGCTATTTGCTATGCTTCACTCTTTTGTTTCACGGTGTAGAATCTGATTTTTTAAACTTTCTTGGTGCGTAATATGAGATTTAGTTAATTAACACAATAGAAATGTGTGAAGATCACCACGCCAGCATTGTGTCAGCCTTTTACCCCACTATGACAAAGGAGGCTTATGATTTTAGCAGTGTATGTTTGTGTCTCACAGCTCCTTAACTGCTCACCGATTTCAACTTATCTGATAAAAAATAAAAATAACGGATTCCATCATGATGGATTCAGGAATTTTATGTGAGCATTTCTTATTTTTGTATAACACACGTAGCGATGCAGTAGAATCATATTTTCATGATAAGAAATTGTATCGCCCAGATGCGCTCACAATATACTCACAAAACTTGCAATATTTGTTTCTATTATTCTGTTAAGTGACGAGTTGAGCAAGTCGCTCGCCTGATAATAAGCTTCACGCCTGCCATAACAGTCGCAGTGCCATCCCAAACGTCTGCAAAATCTTGCGCGTCACTGCACTGCGCTCGCCACCCTGAGACATTGGTTGTTAAGTTTCATTGCCCAGTAATTTCGCTGGAAACATGCCCTTCAAACCGAAACACAGAAATGCGCTTCTGCTTGGCGGTTGAATATCTGACAAAGGTGTACTTCCCCATACTCTTGCGTAAGAGGCCTGCCACCAAAAATAAAACTTAGAGATAATTTCGTATAATGACCCCTCACTACTTATCTCTGTCGCTCGCGTCTAAATGTATTGCCGTCTCGCTCGCACATCTCTCATGTGCGAGCGCGACAGCAATATATTTGTGCGAAAGTGATAGAGATAAATAATTAGGGGTCAATGTATGAAATTCTCTCTGTATCGTGACCGGGCTTTATCTTTACTGCATTACCACTTCTTTCAGGGAGGCTGGACAATCCACCCTCATATACCCTGGATCCGAGTGGACCCAGAAGGCCGCTGCGCTGTCATGTTACTCTACGGAAAAAAGCTTGCCGTGCTGCCATTCAGAAAAGACCTATCCGAGGACAGTGATCTTTTAGATGCAAAGCCATTTTCCGATAACAAGAAAAATGTAAGTTATTTATGCTCATAAATGTATCTAATAATTTTTAAAAGAAACATTTTGGTTATGGACAAGGCCCGAACCCGCATCATTCCGTTCCTATGCGCGGCACACGCCTTTAACCAATTCGGCTACCGTGACTTACTCTTCATCCAAATTTCTCCTTTAGTCTCTAAATCAGTCTTACGGGGACGGTAACGCCATCTATTGGTAGTATTAAGAACTAACCAACCGAACACGGCTAACATTGCAATTAACTTTTTCTGTTTTTTTTTTTAATATTCTTCCTTTAGAAAATTGTTAGCAGGCGTTAATGCTAAAATCATTAAAGTTCACAAAAGTACTTAGAAAAATATTTAAGGATTACTTATCCAATAATTTTGTACCATTTTGACATGTGTTGTGTGTGATCTCTATACAGGCTCTTTAACAGGGATCATATGATAACCGTCAAAGATAGGAAGATGTGTTGTTTGAAATCCATCTAGAGGTTTTCAAATGCTTCAAAAATATAAAAAGGAGCATTGAAAAAGAAAAAAACTTTACCTAAAATCGATTAAAGGTGTTTTTTTTTTCGCAAAATTTGTTTCTGCTGCTTATAACGAATAAAAAGTAACTTTTTTTTTTAAAGTTACTGCAACTTTGTGAAAATCAAAGTTTTTAATTATCATACATTATGTTAGGAAAGATAAAGTCGAGATGAAGTTCATTAAGTTGTAGCAACATTACAAAAATGTGTTTATGAATTTTTTTGTTTATGCTTATAAACAAAAAATCTTAAATATTATTTCGGTTATAGTCAGAAAATATTGATTTTTGAATTTAGCAATTTTCGTTTAATTCAGTTCTGCTATTTAATAATGCACAAGTAGATTTTTCTAAAGTTACTGCGATTTCATGAAAATCAACATCCTAACTTTCTCGTTTCTAACCATACATAAGTTATTTTTTGTTTAAAGTAGGGAAGCTATGTTAGCGTGACAGGCGCGCCGTTAATATGTCTCTGATTTACATATTCATGACAAATCGCAAGGAACGTTCGTTAAAACGCGTAGGGAAACCTAACCGTATTGTCTACTAGCCCTATAGGTATATTCTTATGAGACGAATGGCGTTTCTAACTTTTAAAATAACTAGCTTAAAAGCTAAAAAAACACGCCTGCCCTGGCAAAAAAGAACTTACACCAATAAATTATTTACAGTTGGAATGTGCTTATCAAGACATTAAATTTGATACCCGTATTGTAAAATTAGAAGTTTTTTTAGTTTTATTGTAGCCTTACTAATGAATATGATACAATGAATTTTTCAACAAAAAAATAATAGATTACTCGGGGAGATGTAAGGATTCTAACAATACCCATACAACTATTAAGGCATTTAAAAGTTATGGTAGAATAAATAAACTCACATGCATACAAACATACATATGAACAAACATACATACAAACAAACATACATACATACATACATACAAACATACATACATACAAACATACATGAATCCTAAAAATATTCCACTCCTTTTTTGGGCAGTCGTGTAAATAGTAATAAAGGAGTTTTTTTATGTGTAATATTTTTCCGTTCCTTAAATCTATGGGAGTGATTTCGTGAAAAGTTTTAACCAATGTGTAATCGGAAGTGTAACAGTTTTGATGTTGTAAGTTTTATACATTTGAAAACCTCTAGTTGGATTTCTAAGAACACATCTTTTATCTTTTATGGTTATCATAGCTGCCATAGAGGTCCCTGATAAAAAAATCAACTGTATAAGGCATTCAAACAGATATTCACAGAGCGATGGTAGCCTAACGGTTCAGTAGGGCAACTTAGAATCCAACGATACCAGGTTTGGTCCTGGGCTCCGCACCAATGACTTTTATAAGTTATGTGCGGTTTTTCATGTGCTTTGGAGGGCACGTTAAGCTGTCGGTCCCGGTCCCGGCTGTTATTGATTAATAGCAGTTGTTAAGCCATGTCAGAGGCCCTCGGGCAGCCTGACAAATTGTGACACCAGAGGCTGTACCTCACATGACAAACAAACAAACAAACAGCGTCTTGCTGCCTTCAAAAATCTATACTCATAATAAGAAACAATAAAGCAATAAGAACGAAAAAGTCTGTAAAAAAAGATTTAAAAAAAAAAAGGTCTAGGGTACTTAAAATAAGCTACTGAATAAGAATATTTCATTTTTTTAAATCGTGTCTGTTTATTTGTCTGTATGTTTGTTCGTGAATCACGTAAAATCTAATGGACCGATTGCGATGCGTTTTCATCACTGTTGGATAGCTTAGGGTTTGACTTAAAAACTGGGTTACTTGGTATCTTAATCCGATGACTAGATGCCGAGCAATTGATAAAAAACTATTTGACGGCAGAACGAATTTTTAAGAAATGAAGTATCTTGTACTCTTTAGGTACTTTTGGTTGCGGAATAACACGTATGGGCTACTTTTAAATGAAGTGACCACGCGGGCAAAACTGCGGTCACAGCTAGTGCCCTAATAAATATGTTTCCTTGTCTTCCAGCAACCAACCCAACAAATAATCCGCGCACCAACCCTCGCGTCTTACGTCATAGTACTGAAAGACCTGGACGAGAAGATTGACAACATCCTGGATATACAGTTTCTGCACGGATACTACGAGCCCACTCTGCTGCTGTTGTACGAACCTGTTAGAACTTTTCCTGGGTGAGTGTGTATGTCATTATTCTAATTGGGTGAATGTGTACATCATACTTTTCTTGTCAGGGTTCGTACATCATACTTTACTTGTCAGGGTGTGTACATCATACTTTACTTGTCAGGGTTTGTACATCATACTTTACTTGTCAGGGTGTGTACATCATACTTTACTTGTCAGGGTGTGTACATTATACTTTACTTGTCAGGGTTTGTACATCATACTTAATTGTCAGGGTGTGTATATCATATTGTACTTGTCAGGGTTTGTACATCATACTTTACTTGTCAAGGTGTGTACATCATTCTTTACTTGTCAGGGTTTGTACATCATACTTAATTGTCAGGGTGTGTATATCATACTTTACTTGTCAGGGTTTGTACATCATACTTTACTTGTCAGGGTGTGTATATCATACATTACTTGTCAGGGTGTGTATATCATACTTTACTTGTCAGGGTTTGTACATCATACTTTACTTGTCAGGGTGTGTATATTATACTTTAATTGTCAGGGTGTGTACATCATATTTCTAATGGGTGAGTGTGTATGTCACCGGTGACGCTTGCTACATTCGAGGCACTGCAATGTCTATATACAGTATGTTTGCAGTATGTTTGTAGTATGTTTACAGTATGTTTGGATGATGGTAGATCTCAGCAATTGTTAAGTAATGATATTAAATAAAAATAAAATATAATAAAAATCAACTTTATATAATTTTTCTCTAGCTATAATCATTAAAATACAAATTCAAATTCAACACAAAACGTGAAAATCAAAATGTTGCTTTTAATCACGCTGTAGCAGCTTTTGAAAAATATGTACATTAAAACGACTTTTTACCTGACTGCGGAGGGTTATGTGTTTTGGTTGTATGCATGTTTGTTTGTACGTTTCTTAGGCGCGTCCTACAGCTTAAACGGCATAATGGATTTTGAAAAATGAGCTGTCATTGGGTTCGTCTTAATCACGAAAGTGCTATAGGATATATGAAGTGTCAAGAAAACCAATATGGAGGCTTACAGCTGCCATATTGTATTTCCGACGGAACAAAAAATTACCAAAACCTATCGAGTGAGGTGTCAAAATACTGGTCTTTAAAAGACCATATCAAAAATATATAATTCTTATAACATAACAGTAGCAATTATCTATTAAGCTTAAAACTTACAATTTTAGATTTGTCAATTTAATGTACTATATTATATAGTCTAATATTGTAATCGCAACTATTAAAGTAAAGTAAAAAATATACCATACATTTATATAAATACTAGCAGCGCCCGCGGTTTCACTCGCATCCCTCAGGAACCATAATTTTTTTTGGGGATAAAAAGTATCCTAGTTATGTGTTAATCCAGGTTATAAGCTACCCCCATACCAAATTTCATCCAAATCCGTTCAGCCGTTTAAACGTAAAGAAGTAACAAACATACACACACACACACACACACACACACACACACACACACACACACACACACACACACACACACACATAAACACACACGCGCGTGCGCGCGCCCTCGCATCCATACAAATTTTCGCCTTTATAATTTTAGTATGATTATTTTTGCGTTCGGTCAGCTCGTATTCAATAATTTTATTCGTAGGCGGATTTTTTGTATTTTATAATAATTTTATTTGTTATTCGTTATAAACAGCAGGGTTTTATAATATTTTTTATGTTGTATATTATATTGTATGAAAAAGACTGTTCAAAAAAAATTGGGCTGTCGTGGGACACCTGGCAGATATGTAAAAATCGACTATGGCCGAGCTGATGCGGAAGGAGCAAGAATCGGCGTTACCCCCGTAGCGCGCCATTACATGTTTACACATCAAAAATTGTAGTTAATTATATTTGAGAACCTCTATATGATTCGAACTGAGAACCAGTCCTCCTATAATTTAACAGTAAGCGCAGCTGCTACAGAAATCCGTGATAAAAATTCACCGTGTATGGGTGTTTTTTAGTTTTTGTCTCACGCCGAGGGTGTGAGTGTTGTTGTGTGTTGTTATAATACACTAACTGCGCCCCGCAGCTTCGCCCGCCTGCAGACTTTGCCAACCCCTTTAGGGATGAAATTTAAAAAACCCTCCTCACTGCATCAGGGACGACATCTATAATTTTGACACCTCTCACTTTGACAGCTGTCATTTGGGTGACTGTCACTTCGATATCGAAGTCCCATACAAAATTAGCAAATTCGTTTATTTCGATCATAAGAAATATGATCGATTCCTAAATCGGGATAAAAGGTACGGAAAATAACATACGAGTACAGTACCCCTGACAACGTGTATGCAAAATTTCATGCAGATTAGTTGAGTAGTTAAGGCGTGAAAGCGTAACAAACAGACCAACTCACTTTCGCATTTATAATTTATTTTTTGCCACGTTTTTATTAAGTTACTTTCTTGTTTGTCTGTCTGCCTGTCTGTCGTT
This sequence comes from Alsophila aescularia, assembly GCA_946251855.1. NCBI lineage: Eukaryota > Metazoa > Arthropoda > Insecta > Lepidoptera > Geometridae > Alsophila > Alsophila aescularia. Next base: position 27,486,543 of record OX276384.1, read on the forward strand.
CTGGGTGGAGTCTCGCAACACAAATTCAGAGCACTTCATTTTAATTTCAGAAGACAATGCATTTTAAAAAATAACTTGGTTTTAGATTAGTTTTTTTATCTACATTTGGTGCTTGTTTTTGTATTAAATTTGTCCCACAGCCGCACCGCAGTCCGGAGCGACACGTGCGCCATGGCCGGCGTGTCGCTCAACATGAGCGCCAGGGTGCACCCTGTCATCTGGCAAACCGCCGGCCTTCCCTTCGACTGCCTACAGGCTGTGCCCATACATAAACCGCTGGGTAAGTTGTGTAGGATTGTACCAACTATGTTTTGGGTTCCTGATTACAAGGAACCCTTACAGTTTCGTCATGTCCGTCTGTATGTCACAGATATTTTAATCAGACACTGGTGTCGATTCTGAGTGCACCAATTAAAACTAAGACTAAATTTGACAGCTCTAAAATTGTTGTTGTCCCTTTCGTTTCCAAAAGGTTTGAAAGTGACAGCAACCATTTTAGAGCTGTCAAATTAAGTTTTAGTTTTAATTGGTGCACTCAGAATCGACACCACTATTTGACTATATAAAATACAATGTTAAAATTTGGCACATGCATATTTATTTATAATGCTTCATAAGTGTATTGTTACGAGCTGGTGTTTGGATAAAAAATATTTCTGCCAATTAAACCAAAAATTAACACATATTTACAAAACCCACAAATAAAAATTGAATCAACAAATAACACTAAATCACGTTTGAACTCGACTGTATCTGTTGTAATCGCTTATTACTGAATTCAACTAATGCACGTATACTCGCTTCGAATCACTTTGATCGCACTCGTAGCTTAGCCGAAAATAAACTGACCCACGGAGCCGATGCGTGCCATATTTATATCCCGACGCGCACGTCCCTTGCTTTCTGGAAACTACTTGTAGATACATTGCGTCATCTAGAATCCAGTATCCAGTATCAGAACATTCTAGACCGGCCGGCGTTACCTCATACTAGTGGCGCCACCTAGTATGGAGTAGCTACAAGTTCCCGTATAGAAGTTATGCCAATCGACGTTAGATGGCATTGTAGGTATCGACCGGAGTAAAAGTATTAAAATTGGCATCAATAAGTAAATAAAAAAAAAATTTTTTTGGACTTTTCCCACTGCTGGATTAGGCCTCTTTTCGCTGTTGCCACTCCTTTTGATCGGATGTTAACCTCACGAGATCATGCCCCATTGCGCCGCTGGACGTCCGACCTTCCTCTCGCCAGTTCTTGTTTGACACTCGTCAAACAAAGACTTACTCCACCTGCCATCACCTCGCCTAGCAAGTGTTCTACCCAATTCCAGTTAAGTTCCATGGCACTGTTCCTAATGTCTCGAACTTTCGTTCGACGTTGAATTCCTGCAATAAGAATACGGTCTTGTAATTTGATGCTATTAATTGGATAGGTATATAGTAGATAGTTATTTTCAAATTTACCGGCTGTGTCCCGATTTGCCCGCGTGTTCTTCTGTGGGTTAAAGTAACCATGTGTTATTTCAGGACCAAAAGTACTTGTTAAATACATAATATTCGTAGACATAATACCCAATTTCGTTCAACTGTCACATAACTCTTTATCAATTGCTCATCGGATTGAGTTACCAAGTACACCAGTTTTTAAGTCAAATAGTTAAACCGCATCGCAATCAATCGAGTAGTTTTTACGTGATGGGCGAACAAACATAGAAACAGAAAGACACGATTTAAAAAAAACTTGTTCAGTAGCGTATTTTAAGTACCCTAGGCCAACTATTTTTTTAACTATCTTGATTGTACAGACTTTTTGGTACTTACTGCTTTATTATAAGTACAGATAGATAATGTGGTTTCTTTAGAAGTTTTTTTTTCTTTTTTGTATCGTTTACAACATATTGGTCTCTAAAGTGACCATTATACTTGAGTTCCATGTCCCTTGGTCAAGTGACCATTATGCTTGAGTTCCATGTCCCTTGGTAGCTAAAGTGACCATTATACTTGAGTTCCATGTCCCTTGGTATCTAAAGTCACCATTATGCTTGAGTTCCATGTCTCTTGGTCTTTAAAGTCGTGATTTTGCATGGGACGGACTCATACAGTTTCAACAAAGAAACCTACAAAATTTCACTTAGATCGGATTAACAGAACAAAACATACAAAAGAATAAGAGACCTTGCTCCTCTCTTTCAGTGTTTTTTCAACTATTTCAGGTGGCTGTTTGATAATGGCCGTCAATTCGTTGATATATCTGAACCAGTCGGTGCCCCCCTACGGCGTGTCGCTGAACAGTATTGCTACTCACACCACCAATTTTCCATTGAGTAAGTACATATAAACATTGTTAAAAATATGATTATAACCTGACTGTCTACCAAATTATAATTATTGATTAATAGCAGTCGTTAGGTAAGAGGCCATCCGGACGGCCTGACCTAAAAAGATCAAAACACTGCGAACAAAATTTTGTATTAAACCCAGTGTCGCCTGTTGCATACTCAAACGATTGATTTGCATAACTCCGAGCATACAATGAATTGACATTAGGTGTCAAAGCAACTATTGTTCTACATATAATTAGCAATTGATATTGGTACCTTAATTCCATAGTTTCAGTGCGAACCGAGCGGTTCGCGCTTTTCATAAAAAAAGCCCATCGAATATGGTTGTAATGAAACTATAGTACGAACGAACCAAAGTTTATGCTTGAGTTTTTCTCGACAGTTTTACTGATATCATTACAAGTAAATTATTCAAAAAGAGTACTAATAATTTTCAGTATTGAAATGACCTTTCAGGAATCCAAGAAGGCGTGTGCATCACCCTAGACGGGGCATGCGTCGCGCCGCTAGCCGAGGGTCGACTCGCGCTGTCTTTGCGCGGCGGACAGCTGTACGTGCTGACCTTACTCGCAGACTCCGTCCGGTCTGTGAGGAGCTTCCACCTGGACCGGGCGGCCGCGAGCGTGCTGACCACTTGTGTACGTATGCATCACCCTAGACAATGGTTCACAATGATGACATGGCTTGCTTGTTTGTCGCATAAGGTAGAGCTGGCCTCTGGTGTAAGAGTTTGTCAGGCCGCTTGAGGGCCTCTTCTTCTTCTTAAAGTGCTGCTCAATGGAGCAGCACTTTATAGCAATAATGATTGAAGGTTGGCAATCAGCTCCTTAAATTTTGTTTGTCCAGAGCCAGTCTGAATAGTTCCACCGTCTTAATGCCTGTCCACTCCTGGTTGTTACGGAGCCACGACACCTTACTCCTACCGACTTTTCGTTTCCCCAGTATTTTGCCCATCATTATAGTCTGTAGTAACTGGTGTTGGTCATTTCGCAGTACCTACATGCCCAAGGTAGCTCACCTTACGTTGCTTTATGGTCCGGATAAGTTCGAGTTTCTTGCTCATGCGCTCTAAAGCTTGTGTATTGGAAACCTTATCCGATCAACTAATGCGGAACATTTGACGGTATGACCACATCTCATATGATTCCACTTTTTTCCGAAGCTCTATCTTCATGGTCCTTACTTCGTGACCAGATAGAACAACGGGTCAGTTATAGCATTGGAAGAGCCTAGTTTTAAGTTGATTGGTAGTTGTCTGCTGCAAAGTACACCCTTTGCGTGTTTATAAATGAGGCTTTGGCTATCTCAATACGTGTCCGAATTTCGGTATCGCTTTCCCATGTTTCCGTTTGCCATGAACCTAAATATTTATACTTGTTGATATAGTCCAGGATGAGATTTCCAACTTTTACGTTTGCTCGCATCTCCTACGTGCCTGATATCACCAGTACTTTAGTTTTGGACTCATTCATATTTAGTCCCACCGCATTACTGTATAACGAAACTCTGTTAACTATGTCCTGTAGGCTTTCCCCCACGGTTGCTATTAGCATAGTGTCGTCTGCATATCGTAAGTTGTTAATAATTTGGCCGTTGATCATGACACCATGTTTCACACTTATTAGCGCATCTTTGATAACAGCTTCTGAACATAAGTTGAATAACAGTGGGGACAGCATAGAGCCTTGTCGAACATCCTTCTAAATTGACACTGGATTCGTCTGCTCACCATCCACGCGCACCGTCGCGCTCTGCATCCAATACAGATTTTGGACAATATGTATTTCAAATTAATATGTATGTCCTCGCTGTCTAGATCTATATCTTTCAATAATCTTATTAGTACCTCGTGGTTGACACGGTCAAAGGCTTTTTCATAGTCTAAAAAGCAAAGAAACACGTCCTTTTACATTTGGAGCATTTCTTGGCATTCGCATTCATTGCATTGTTCAGAAACTTGGTAAGAGTCACCTGACAAAGCTCAAAACAGCTGATGGCAGAACCGTCGTGTCAAAACCGGAGATTCTTGCCGAGATCGAGGATTTTTACGGAAACTTATACGCTTCGCATGCTCTTCGGCCAGAGACTGTTTGCGAGAATTCAAGAGCCACGTTGGCTCGCCACTATACTGATGAGCTGCCAGACGTCAGCTTGGAAGAGATGAAGATGGCCCTGCAACAATTGAAAAATGGAAAAGCCTCCAGTGACGACGTAGTTACATCGGAGCTCTTAAAGGCGGGTGGTAAACCTGTTCTCAAGGAGCTTCAGATCCTATTTAACTCCTTTGTCAACTGCGGGAGAACTCCCGAGGCATGGCACAGGCTGGGTTTCGAGGAGGATATGGCACCGTAGACCACATCCACACAGTGCGCCAGATTATACAGAAAACCGAAGAGTATAATCGGCTACTGTGCTTAGCGTTTGTGGACTACGAAAAAGCCTTTGAATCAATCGAGACCTGCTCTGTTCTGAATTCCTTGCAGCGATGCAAAGTGGATTGGCGATATATCGAAGTGCTGAGATGTCTGTATGACGCTGCTACGATATCAGTCCAAGTACAGGACCGGAGTACAGCTGAGCCCATCCCATTGCTCAGAGGAGTAAAGACAGGGAGATGTTATATCCCCGAAACTGTTTACGACGGCAATGGAGGACATGTTTAGGACGCTGGACTGGAAAGGGGTAGGCATCAACATTAACGGCGAGTACATCTCACACTTGCGATTCGCAGATGATATCGTACTTATGTCGCTGCAAGAGCTGCGTCAGATGCTGGCTAGCCTGGCTGAAGCCTCACGACGAATTAGTCTCCGCATGAACATATACAAAACAAAAATCATGATCAATGATAATATTATACCGGATCCAATAGTAGTCAGAGGCATGTCTCTAAAAATTTTACAGGAGTATATTTACCTCGTACAAATTGTTAAACTGGGTAGGGACAGTTTTGAGAAGGAAGCCAGTAGGAGGATTCAGCTGGGCTGAGCAGTTTTTGGAAAATTTCGTCAAGTCTTCTCGTCGCCCATTCCACAATGCCTGAAGACAAAAGTCTTCAACCAGTGCGTCCTACCCGTAATGACATACGGAGCCGAAACGTGGACACTGACGGTGCGACTGATCCACAGGCTCTAGGTTGCTCAGCGAGCTATGAAACGAGCTATGCTTGGAGTTTCTTTGAGAGATCGAATGCGAAATGAGGTGATTCGGCAGAAAACTAAAGTAACTGACATAGCTCAGAGAATAAGCAAGCTGAAGTGGCAATGGGCTGGTCACATTTAGAACCGATAACCGTTGGGGTAGACGGGTTCTAGAGTGGAGACCGCGAATTGGCAAACGTAGTGTAGGACGCCCTCTGGCTAGATGGAGCGACGATCTGCGCAATGTAGCTGGCAGTCATTGGAAGAGAAGAACCGAAGATCGGGCTCAGTGGCGCGCCTTGGGAGAGGCCTATGTCCAGCAGTGAACTAGTATAGGTTGTTGATGCTTTCATTGACGAAAACAGATTTAACCATTCCTGGGGTATAACACCGGAATCGTAAGTAAAGTTGAATATGTCAATGTTATCATATTCTAGTAATTTAAGAAAGTCTACATGCCATGCATGCCGAGGGCTTCTGGCATGGCTTAAAGAGAGTTCTTATTCAATAACAGCCTGAACAGATTTGTATTTAAGTGGTATCGTTAGAATCCTTACATAATCCCGAGTACATAGTCTTTTTTACCCCACTGAGGAGGGTTATAAATTTGGGTTGTTTGTATAATTGTTTGTTTCTTTGTATGTTTGTTTGTTTGAACGTTTCTTAGGCGCGTCCTACAGCCTAAACGGCTAGATGGATTTTAATAAATGAGGTATCATTGGATTTGTCTTGATCACGAGAGTGCTATCCACACCAATATATAAAAGTGAAAACGTTTGTTTGTTTGGGGAGTTTTAACGCGATAACGGCTCGTCGGTTTTTGATGATATTTTGAAAGGACATAGCTTATAGTCAGGATACTTTAAATCCCGGAAAATGGTAAGTTTCCACGGGAAAACTCTAAAATGTTGCCATGGAAACGAAATAACAAGTCTGTCAAAAAACATCAAGAGCGTTGGTGCTATACCTACTTTTGCATTGGTTTTTAATATCTTAGAACAACATAGGATGCATTTTTTGCGATAAACTGTAGTACGCGCGGACGAAGTCGCTGGTGAAACCTAGTGGGATATTATGAAGTGTCAAGAAAACCAATATGGCGGCTTACAGCTGCCATATTGTATTTCCGACGAAACAATTCTTATAACTATAAGTAGCAATTTCCTTTTAAGCTTCTTACAAAATTTTCTATTTAGATTATTCAAGTTAATGTAAATTCTATAGTATAATGTTGCAATTGCAACTATTAAAGTAAAGTAAAATATGTAAGTAAAAAATAAACATTTAATTTATATAAATACTAGCTGCGCCGCGCGTTATCACCCGCGTCTTCTCATGAACCATACATTTTTCGGGGATAAAAGTACAATATAAAGTTTATGTGTTAATCCAGGTTATAAGCTACTAACGTACTAATTATCACCAAATCCGTTCAGCCGTTTAAGCGTGAAGAAGTAACAAACATACACACATACACCCACACATACATACATACAAACTTTCGCCTTTATAATATTAGTTTGATTAGTTTCGGGGGCGGTCAGCTCGTGTTCAATAATTTTGTTCGCACTAAGGTTTTTTGTATGTTTATAGTAATTTTACTTGTTTTTAAAGTTTCTTTTGGCAGGTAGTCGTTTTTTTCTCTTTCCTTTATTATTCGCCTGTTCTATCTTTGTCTAAGAGACATTTAGGATTTGATTTGTAAAAGTGCTGTAATCTTGCCTATCTATACATAAAATAAGGCAATACGGACAAAAAAGTCTATACAAAGAAGATAACTTTAAAAAATGGTCTAGGGCACTTGAAATAAGCCACTGAACAAGAATATAACACATTTTTAAATCGTGACAATTTTTTACCCGATCGTAGTCGGGCTTAAGCCACTGAACAAGAATATAATATTTTTAAAATTTGTGTTCTAGTTTGTTTGACAGACAAACAGTCAAACAAACTGGCAGACATACAGACTTGTGTGTTTGTCGTTGTGTGTCGCGCATCACGTAAAAACTATTTAACCGATTGCAATGTGGTTTAAGCTTAGGGTTTAACTTAAAAACTGGGGTACTTGGTATCTTAATCCGATGATTAGATGCCGAGCAATCGATAAAAAACTATATCTCCTAAAATGAACGAATTTTGTAGAAATGTAGTATATTGTACTTTATAGGTACTTTTGGTCCTGGAATAACATGTGTGGGCTACTTTTAAATGAACTGACCACGCGGGCAAAGCCGCGGGTACAGATAGTTTGCAATAAAACAATTTGACTTTGTCTAATAATTTGAATCACACATAACCATGTTCTCTTCTAGATGTGTTTGATAGAAGAGGACTTTTTGTTCCTGGGATCGCGTCTCGGCAACTCCCTGCTCCTGCGAGTGACGGAACGGGAAAACAGGATGCTGTTTTCAGTGGACAAACCCCTGGAGGCCACCGTTGACTTAACAGTTTCTGATGCCGGTAAGTCAAGATCAACTAATGTTTTTATTATTAACGCCTCTTTAGCGAGAACATTTTTAACAATCCTCTAAAGGAAACATTTCGATCACGGACTGGACTCGAACCAGCATCGTCCTTTAACCAAATCGACTACCATGACCACTACACCGCCATCTAATTTTCTCCTTCAGTCTCTAAATCCATATTACGGAGACGGTAACGCCATGTATCGATAGTTTGGTGAACTAACCAACCGAAGATGGCTAATATAATATTTAGTGTCGTAAAAATACGACTCCCAAATGTAATGTTTTTATGATTTTGGCTTTAACGCCTGCTTACCGAGAACATGTAAAATAACTTTCTAAGGTTTTTTTGACATGTGCCGTGCAGAGGTACTGTTGCTGCGGCTTCGAGTTCCGTCCATGATCTAAATTTTTCCTTTAGAAAATTATCAAGATCAACTCATTAGAAAACCAATATTCCATTGTTTATCCCGATTATAGCGATGGCGAAAAGCTTTTTAAACTGAGTGAAGAGTCGAGCAGGTCGCTCGACTGATGGTAAGCGCCATGCCTGCTCATAACAGTCGCAGTGTCGAATTGATGCAAACTTATTTACATGAGAGAAAAGCGCCTTCTGACAGCAGTATTAGTTTTATCTACGAGTATGTATCCTCTCATTGTACAATATAGACCAGGGCCTGGATTCTGTATGACCACTCACTCCAATTCCACGCGAATTCCACGTCGATTAACCACGCTGCCTGCGTGGGGTCACGAACAAATTCCAAGCTGGCGGCGTGGAATTGGCGTCTTAAAATTAGAGAATTAAGCGCGTTACAGACGACTAAGATACGATAATATTTTATCTTAAGATAAAATATCGCTCGCTATACAATTTGTATGAACCATCACAAACGGCGAAGATAATATATATATATATATATATATATATATATATATATATATATATATATATATATTTGCATCTACAGTATCTTAAGATATCGAGCGATATGGAATTTATTAAAAGATGTCATCTTAAGATACGAAATATATCGTAAAAGATACAAAATATATATTAATATACTATCTTAAGATACAAAATATATCGTAATATGCTCTACAGGTTGCTCTGTTTTGTATTCGTGACGGTTTTTTTACCCCTGAACAAAGAGATGGGTGTTATAAGTTTAGGGTGTGTATCAGTTTGTGTGTGTGTGTGTGTTTGTGGCATCGTAGCTCCCAAACGAATGAACCGATTTTGATGCGGTTTTTTCTGTTCGAAAGCTGATATGATCGAGATGGTTCTTAGATATATGGGGAGGAGAGGGGAGAGGTGAGAAAGAAAAGGGGGGTGAAAATCGTAGCTTCCAAACAAATGGACCTATTTAGCTGTGGTTTTTTTTATGTTTGAAAGGTGGGGTAAACAAGATGATTCATAGCTATAATTTGAGGATGGAGGGAGGAGGGGGAGTGGTGCGAATCGTAGCTTTCGAACGAATGGAATAGCTGGAAAGCTGAGGTAAACGAGATGGTTCTTAGCATACTGCAAGTCGTTGTTCTGTACAAATGCTCTCGCGCATGTTCGTATTTTGTTTTATTAAATCTTCCTTAATCAAATTATGAATGTTTCCTTCGACTTATTAAAATAAGTTTGTTTTTTTTGTAGAAACATCTGCGTAAAGATTAAATTCACCGCGGCTTTTTCTAAATTTAATGTGTTTTTCTATCCAAATTGATAACCTTTTACAGTGCGCTAATGCAATTTGCATATATCATATATCATTGTACAGATTTTTTGTTACTTCTTTAAGTAACAAAAAATCTGTACAATGATAAAAAAAATGCCTAGGGTACATATTAAAAAATGGTGTCTGTTTGTTCTGTTCGCACATCACTTAAAAACGATTGGACCAATTGCGATGCGGTTTTCACTGATGGATAGCTTACGATTTGACTTGTGAACTTGGTATTTCAATCCGATGTGTAGAAGCCGAGCAATCGATAAAAAACTATTTGACTGCTGAACGAAATTTGGTATATTGTACCTTATACGTAATTTTGGTCCTGTAATAAGACTTAGGAAACATTTATCTCAGAAAAATTACCACGAGGGCAAAGCCTCGGCTAGTATTAAAATATAGATTCACTATAAACTCTCACGTTTTTCCTCCATAGATACACCTCAAAATAAAGAGCAACAAAAAGACTCAGACCCGGCGGCCAAAAAACGTCGTTTGGACACGCTCAACGACTGCGTCGCATCAAATGTCATTGAGATCAGCGACAGCGACGAATTAGAGGTCTATGGCAGCGATATCAGGACTTCCACACAACTCACCAGCTATGTGTTTGAGGTTAGTTCTAGTGTGCTAACAATTGCATAAGAATCAGCTGTTATATAGGTCACTGACCGCAACGAAATGGAGGTCTATGGCAGATATATCAGGACTTCCACACAACTTACTAGCTATGTGTTTGCTAGTGGGTTGTTTGGCGAATTGGTATCTCAATCCGATGAGTAGTAGCCGAGCAATCGGTAAAAACCTATTTGACGACTGAAGGAAATTTGGTATTTTGTACTCTATAGGTACTTTTAATACTGGAATACAAAGACAAAGGTAACTTTTAACCCACAGAAATGAACACGCAGGCAAAGCCGCTGGCACAGCTAGTTATATAAGTAAACTTTTCGTGAAAAGTTATCAAACTGATGGTGAAAACCGTATCAAAATCCGTTGCGTGGCTTAGGAGGAGTTAGCGGACGTACAGACAGACACGAAAAACGACTTATTTTATACCGTGTAGAGATAGAGATTATGTAACCCTCAAGAGTATACCCATAAGGATTTTTGGAAAATTGATTATTTTTCTGCCTTTGAATCGGTTTAGCAGCGTGACTTTAATCGGATTCGCGTGGCATGAACTTCCCATCACTAAATTGCTCTCGTGACGTCATAGTAGGCACGAAAAAATTGACACGCTTGGTTTTCATACAGTTCAGAGCTACTCGCGTCGTCTATCGTGGTCTGTGGTGATAAAAACTTTATAGGAATCAGCTATTATAAAGGTCACTGACCGCAACGAATTGGAGGTCAATGGCAGTGATATTCGAACTTCCACACAACTCACCAGCGATGTGTTTGAGGTTAGTTCTAGTGTGCCAACAACTGTTTAGGAATCAGCTGTTGTAAAGTTAATTGGCCGCAACGAATTGGAGGTATATGACAGTGATATCAGAACTTCCACACAACTCACTAGCTATGTGTATTTACGATACAGCAAAAACAAAGACACCTTGTTTGTAAAAAAAAAAAAGTTTCTTTTATGGAGATCCCCAAATACTTTAATTGTTTTCTTATATTATTTGATAGCATATCCGTCATAATAATAATGTATCATATTTTGTGAACATTTCATGCAGCTAAGTTTTAAAAGTAAGGACATACAGATAGATAGACGGATAGCATAGGTTTAGTAATAGGGCTCCGTTTGGATCCTTTGGGTACGGAAACCTAACAAAACGATGACGATGTCAAGGTGACAAGTGTCAAAGTGACAGGTGTCCAAGTAGCATGTGTCAAAGTGACAGTCATAACTGTGTAACAGGTGTGGTTGACACCTATCACATATGACAGGTGCTAACCCTAGGGTGACAATAAGGAGAGAGTTTTTGAAAATTATTTCCTTGAGTAGTATCGGAGGTGGCAAAGTTTGCACGTGTGAGATTTATAAACATATATAAGTAACCTAAGTTTTGTAATGTTAGCCTTCGGTTAGTCAGGTTTGTCGAGTAGGAGATAAAACTTATCTGCACCTAGTATTAAAAGCAAGTTCCTATATCCTATAGTTGGTATCTATAGTACCTAGTAGCTACAGCTACAGAATAAATAACCTAAGGAGTATTTAATAAAAACAAGGAAATAGGTTTGCAATTCTTTATATTGTTTACTCATTTGAACATCGGATTCGGAATACACCACTTTAGAAGAAAACCGGCAAGACACTACGTGGTGAATATGTTTTGTAATATTATTAAACCAATAAGTATTTAGATACATAGATATTAATAATTTAAATGTGATAATTGGTCACAGACAAACATTTATATTTGCCTTAGTTACACTAGGCATAATAACTTCGAAAACAGTATTTAAACATAATAAAATTGATGATAATCCCGTTAACTATAATCTTATAGATCATTTCATCACCCCATAATGAAGTGATACACGGTAACAAATACACAGTAATAATTACAAAGTTACAAATAAGCAGCATAACAGAGTAATAAGACAAGCACTTAACTTGTCAAGGTCCTCTCGGTGCGGCGGTCACTTTTATAGCCTTTATATAGCATATTCGAACATCCGACGCTGTCTTAAGTCATCCGAGTCGAAGACTACCGACATCGTCCGAGTTATTTGAGTCGTTTGAAAACAGATCAACGAATATCTACCATTTACTTTATTAATTACGTTAGACATCTCTGATAGTTAGATCATCTGGAATACATTTTAACATCATTCTAATAATTGTAACATGAAACATCTGTATTTATGGCATAATAATACAGATGTTTCATAGTGATGGATGACATACACCGTAAGTTTACACGCGGTACTTAACTTTTCTTAAAGTAGCCAATACTTCGTTTCAGAACGAATACTATGTAATCTGAGTTTCGTTCTAAAAGTGGTTGGAGTTTTAGTAGACAATACTTTGTTTCAGGACGAATTCTTCGTTCTGAAAGCAGCCTGATATTTGCAGCGAATGTTGTTTACAAGTAACGTTGCTACAAGTTGATAGCTTTATACGTGTTAAGGTGATGTAGTGTGAATGCTGGTAATACTATATACGTAACATTTACATGTCCCAAGTATTATTTTTATACATTTTTATATTTATAATAAGTAGTAATCTAACACACGCAGGTGTGCGGCGCAGCTGGTAAATGCATAAATCTCATGTATCATTTACAGGTGTGTGATTCCCTCCTCAACATCTGCCCCATCGGGTCTGTGTCCATGGGGGAGCCACAACTAGGGGGAGCCACCAGCGGCGGACCCCCCCGAGTGGAGCTCGTGGCGTGCAGCGGCCGGGGCAAGAACGGAGCCCTAACCGTGCTGCAGAGGAGCATCACTCCGCAGCTTGTCACCGCTTTTGATCTGCCCGGTGAGTCCAAGTATTCTTACCTCTAAAAGTTGTCTGTTAGAGATTGCTTAAAGCTATAAGATCATTGTAATGTTTATATTTTCTTTTATTTTGTAACATAAATACTTATAGCACTTTAACAAGTCAAATCTTAAAAGTCTCCTGAACAAGTAGAAAACAATATAATTCTAAAAAGACAAAATCAATAAATTAGATCAACCGTACTTTGAGTTTGAAAAGGAAATTTCCCTTTCAAGTGCCGACTCAGAATTGAAAACTGTTTTTAATAAATAATTAAAAACAGTTTAATTTAGTATTTTTTGGTATCAAAATGCTGGTACTTACTTGGCCCAATGCCGCCAGCATTACCCCGCTGGTAGTATTACTGCCTATTTATTAAAAGCTTTTATTTAACTTCACTTGTTTGTATGTATCTTTGTATTTCTGTCTGTCTTGGAATCTTGCAACTCAAATTTCGAGCACTTCCCGATTAGCTATCCGGCTGAAACTTTCAGGGTAGCTCACAAATCTATGACAGTGCAATAAAAAAAACACATAAATGCATTTTTTTGTTTTTTTTTGTTATTCCGTTCCAATTATACAAGTGAAACGTTGTCTGTTTGTTTGTCTGTTTATTTTTTTGTTTGGGGAGCTTTCACGCGATAACGGCTTGATGAATTTTGATGAAATTTGGAATAGAGATAGCTTATACACTGGAATAAAACATAGGATACTTTTTATCCCGGAACATTTTCACGAGGAAACTGGAAAATGTTGATTACTCGCTGTAAGGAACGGTTGCCATGGAAACGAAATAACAAGTCTGTCAAAAAAACATCAAGAGCATTGGTACTATACCTACTTTTGCATTGGTTTTTTAATATCCTAGAAGAACATAGGATGCTTTTTTCGCGATAAACAGTAGTCCGCGCGGACGAAGTCGCGGGCGGGAAAGCTACTATACAGCTATATATAGCTAGTATACTTACTATACTTCCATAGTATCTAATCTATCTAATCAGCCCGTATCCACCCACTGCAGACTATAGGTCTCCTCTCGTCCACTTCCATAATATTCTTAATAATATTATAGACTAACTGCGCCCCACGGTTTTACCCGCGTGGATGATAATGATGATCAAAAGTATCCTGTGTCACCTGTAACATTGGCATCGAAGTGACAATTCCCATACAAAATTTACATTTTCGTATTTTTTTTCTTAAATCGGGGACTTTCTTAAAGGTTTTCATATTGTTACGAGCTGGGGTTTGGATAAAATTCATGTACACCAAAAATTAACACCTTTATACGAAAAACCACAATTAGAAATTTAACTAACAAATAACACTCAAACACTTTTTAACTCTACTTTACACTCTTATCAAATATCACTGAATTCTCGTTTCGGATCACTTCGTTCGTTTCGTTCCAAATTTCAACTCAATACTGTCCCAGGCAGCCGATGCGCGCCCTATTTATACCGTGACGGAAGTTTCCAGAAGGTACTCGTATGTACTAGCAGTAGTCGATATGTATTTGAACTTTCAAGGTCGGTGGTGCCTTTGAAGTTGCCTCGCCGCGCCTCACCCGTAGGTACCTAAGGCTGCCGGCACCTTTGATGTTGCCGCACCCGTAGGTATATATATTTACCGCTCTGGAAACTTCTTTAGGTACCTACGCTCCACTGGTGTGTTCCAGAAGATTCTTGTAGATGTAGGTATTGCGTCATCCGACCGCGGTTTCTCGAATATTTTAGTACCTACTGTTTTTCTAAGAATCGACCAGCGTAACAATATGTCCTTTTCTGTGTGCAGACTTTAATGATGTTCGGTTGAGTGAGGCGTGAAAGCATTGCTATATTACTTTGCCTGTTTAAGTTTTTGACTTGTGAAAGTACTATATTACTTTGCCTGTTTTTAAATTTTTGTCCTGTGAGAGTGCTATGTTACTTTTCCTACTTAAGTTATTGACTTGTGAAAGTGCTATATTACTTAGCCTATTAACGATAAATACCGTACGTTTGACTGTTGCCAATTGCTATCCGCAGGCTGCCTGGACATGTGGACGGTGTACGGTGAGGGCGCGGAGGGCGCGCGGGACGCGGACGGCACGCACGCGTATCTGCTGCTCACGCAGGAGGACTCCACTATGGTACTTGAAAGATAATATTATGTTAGTTCAATAAATATTTGGGTAGATCATTTCAATACGAATACATCCATGACTCGGAAACAAACATTTGTGCACTCAAATGCTTGCACCGTGCGGGATTCGAACCAGCGATTATTGACGTCGCTGTCAGAGTCACTAGCCACTCGGCCAATCTTAATAAGAAATAGGGTGAAGAGACTGAGGAATATGTCATATTCGAAAGTACTAAGTTTAACAAAAAAATAAGAGATTATATTCCATATTCAACTAGTAGTAGTAGTAGTATCATATGTCGAAAATCTAAAGTCAAGCAAATCTTAATAATCTTCGTTACATAATCTGTGGTCTCGATGAAAATATCAGAGCTAAAGAAAACCTCGCTTGTCTATTGTAAAGAAAAACCGGCGTCCATGAAGTATTGTTTTTTTGTCTATGTTTGCCTGACGATAATTATGGAACTTGATAGGCATGCTTATGTCATAAGTGACTTCTTAGTTTAGTATTATTTGAATACATAAACTATTATTTTCTATCCAACGAATCACATCTATTTGGTCTTTGTTTACGGCGGACTGGGATTACTCATTTTTTCCACATTTAACAACTACTGTAGTCAGCAAAGCAAAGCGTATACACTTATGTGTGGTAGCCTCAAGAAGATCGTTAATGTAAACTAAAAATAGCAATGGGCCAAGAATACTTCCTTGAAGGACTCCGGCGTTATTTACAAGTGGCTCCGATCTAAACTTGTTTCTTGAGAGTAAATTCTGTGCATTGGCTACAATTTTTGTTATTTCAG
Organism: Alsophila aescularia; assembly: GCA_946251855.1. Taxonomy (NCBI): domain Eukaryota; kingdom Metazoa; phylum Arthropoda; class Insecta; order Lepidoptera; family Geometridae; genus Alsophila; species Alsophila aescularia. The sequence continues at coordinate 27,502,573 of OX276384.1, forward strand.
TACACTTCTACATTACATTTTTTATTTTTTATTTTCATGTTTTCATTTTTTGCTTTCTACATTTTAAATAACACTAAATAGCCATTCGAACGCCTTTCCTCTTATGTTATAAAAATCTAAGGATGATTTACAAAGTCGAAAGCCTTGGTCATATCTAAGAAATGAGACACTATGGGTAAACCATTGTTTATGCTCTCCGTGACTAATTTTACTAAATTAAAGCAGGCAAGTGTAGTTGAGGTTCCCTTCCGAAAATCAAACTGTACCATCTGCAATATCGTGTGCATCGTAAAAAAATATTATTATCGAATATATATAAAACAAACGTATTTTAGTTCGCCTCGTAATGACACCAAGTGAATGTACACAAAATATAAAATCTTCACTAACCCCCACTCGACCCTCCACCCTCCCCTTGTATGTCAATTATCCAACTGTTTTTTTGCTTTTTTCCGAGGAAAAAAGTAGCCTTAGAAGTATGTGTTAGAATATTATGTGTACGAGTATTAGTGTCGACTATCCCTATATCCTTAGAGATAGATACATCCCTTTCCTGTACTACGTAACCTTCCGTTGTGCGCTTGCCTGTTGTGACAACACAATTGTTTACATTGTTATAAATTATATTAGAGTACTAGCTGTGCCCGCGGCTTTGCCCGCGTGGTCAGTTCCTCTGGATTAAAAGTTACCTATGTTTTATTCCAGTACCAATAGTAACTACAATTCAGCAAAACAGCAATTTTATTCAGCCGTCAGTTAGTCGCATCGCAATCGGTTCTGTAGTTTTTACGCGCGAACAAACAGCCAATTTTTTTTCAATGATATATTCTGATCAGTAGCTCATTTTAAGTCCCCTAGACCTAGAGTTTTATATAAGTATAGATATAGGTAGATTTAGCAGTTTCATTGATAAATCCAATATTGTTTTCACAGTATGTCCATAGATTAGATTTAATTTTATCTAGTTTCAAATGCTGACTTCTTAACAAATATGTTTCTTTCATCTCGTTTATTTCCAGATCCTGCAAACTGGGCAGGAGATCAACGAGGTGGACAGCAGCGGGTTCCTGTCAGGCTCCCCCACGGTCTTCGCCGGCAACCTGGGGGGCCATCGGTTCATGGTGCAGGTCACCACTACTGGCATACGGCTAGTCAAGAGTAAGTACAAAAGAGATCAACGAGGTGGAGTTGCGTGTTGCCAATGATCACATACGGCACTGAGACGTGGTCGCTAACTAATTGGTGTCATACATAAACTCAAAGTCGCGCAGCATGCAGTGGAGAGAGCTATGCTCGGTGTTTCACTACGTGACAGAATCCGAAATGAGAACCAAGGTTGCCGACATAGCTCTCAGAGTTTGCAAGTTGAAGTGGCAATGGGCAGGCCATATAGTTCGCAGAACCGACAACCGCTGGGGAATAAAGGTTCTCGAATGGCGGCCACGAACAAGCAAGCGAAGTGTAGGGAGACCCCCCACACCATGGACCGACGACATTGTAGCCATCGCACGATATCGTTGTATGGAGGTGGCACAAGATCGCTCGTCGTGGCGCTCTGTGAAGGAGTCCTATGTTCAGCAGTAAACTTCTAAAGGCTGACATGATGATGATGATGATGATGATGATGACTCGTTTCGTTGTCAAATGAAGACTGTGTCCGCTCAGCCGAGGCCTGCCGCTTTTATACCTCGCGTCGCGCCGCGCACGTACCGCATGCGCTCTGAAAAATTCCCGTTGGAACGCGCCTCATTGCCTCATTCAGAACCGTCTTCTAGAACATTCTCGTACCAACTGGAGACGTCTAGTACCTTCCACTACGTCCCAATACCCTCTAGAAGCTTCTCGAACATTAAGGCGTGAAAATACGTGAACATGAATTCAAGTTGCCGAAAACTCATTTTTTTTTTGTATAAAGAGTGTCCTACGGCTAAGCTACATGGAACGCAAATTTTGTTTTGGCCAAACAAGAATGAAAGATTGGACCAAAGAGTATACAAATACTACGGATTGGACATGAAAAACGACGCGGGGAAACCTTCGAAAACCTTTAGAAAAGAACTAGCGCGAGCGTTCCGATACACACAGATGTTTAATACGACAATTTAAAGAGTTGGAAATTAAATATTTTCTATTATCCACACCAATATAATTATAAAAGTGAAACGTTGTCTGTTTGTTTGTTTGGGGAGTTTTAACGCGATAACGGCTGGACGGATTTTGATGAAATTTGGAATGGAGATAGCTTATATCCTGGAATAACACATAGGATACTTTCATCATCATCCCTTACGCGGGTGAAACCGCGTGGAGCAGCTAGTCTTTGATAATTATCAAGATATTTATCATGATGAATATAGGTTGATGATTATTATCTTGTCGAACCCTGAATATTTAATTGAAATACTTGCCTTCCTTGCATAGCCGTGGAACAGCCTGTATACACTTGATGGAAAACTTATCATTACTAAAACATAGATGTCATTTTTGTCATTCTAAGTTAGTTTCGTCGTGTTCCCCAACAGATGGCGTGCAGCTACAATCCATCCAGTTGGAGTGGACGGCGGTGTACGCGAACACGGCAGACCCCTACCTGTGCGTGGTATCAACTTGTGGGAAAGCGCTCGTTTTGGCGCTGAGAGAGTTCAGAGGCAAGGACGGCATGGTGAGTGGAGAGCTAGAGAGTGTAAATATACATATGTACACAAGGCGCACTGAATGAAACAGGTTAAAAGCAAAATATCATATTCATTGTTCTCAAAATATTCTCCTATACATTTTAAACATATTTTCATTCGATTGAACCACTTTTCAAAACACGAGGACCACTGATCGCATGGCATGTTTCCCACGTGTTGATTAAATGCCATCACGGCCTATTCCGAGTTCGTAAAAGTCGAACCTTTCATCAAATCTTTGATGGTAAAGGCATGCGCCGCGCTGAGGCACAGTATGCGAGTTCGAATCTCGTCCGTGATCCAATTATTTCTATTAGAAAAATGATTAAATCTTTGGATTGTCGGAAAAATAAAGAAATCCCAGGGTGCGAGGTCTGGACTATGTGTATTGTTTAAGCACACTGGGTAAACAAATGTAGTGTACCATTCAGCATTAACACTACTTTGATCTTCAAGTGGGATTGTGCAAACGGGACTCGTGCGGGAGAAAAAAAACGCAATCATTTATTTACCCACAATTGATGCCTGCTTTAATTTTGTTGGTCTGTTCTCGCTTTCGAACACCCATTCACAAGACTGCTGTTTTTTATTTGGTTCGAAACAATAAATTCACGTTTCGTCTCCTGTGACAATGTCGTAAACAGCATTAGAATGTCCGTGGTCGTACTTGAGTAACATCTTTGTGCACCAATCAACACGAGCCTGTTCCTATTTTGACGTTAGTTCGTGGGGTATCCAGCGACAAAGGAGTTGCCTAACTTTTATATGGTCATATTTTTTTATTACTTGGCTCGTACATACAAACAGCCTCGAATCGCCCCGTAAAGAAAAAGTCTGTATAATGAAGATAATATAAAAAAAAATGATCTAGGGTACCTCAAATTAGCTACTAAACAAGTTTTTTTTTTAAATTATTGTCTGTCTGTTTGTCTGTATGTTTGTTCGCGCATCACGTAAAAACTACTGGACTGATTGCGATGTGTTTTTTACTGTTAGATAGCTTAGGGTTCGACTTTAAAACTGATGTACTTGGTATCTCAATGCGATGAGTAGAAGCTGAGTAATGAATAAAAAAAAATTTGACGGCTGAGTACTGTGTGACTCAGATAAGGTGCTTCCCTCCCAAAAGCATTTTGAAGACACACAACGCATTGTTGCGGAGAAAGAGCACGTTTGAAATCAAAAAATCATTGCTCTGGAATCTTTTCTTGTCAATTCCATTTTCACTACGGACGACGAACTTTCTAATGTATGATAAAAAACAACTGACAAACGATTTACCGCCATTTTTTTAAATAATTTTTCATTTTTGTATTTTTACACGACTGCCCAAAAAAAGGTGTGGTATGTTTTTAGCATTCACGTATGTTTGTATGTATGTGAGTTTTTTATTCCATAACTTGTAAATGGCTGAACAGATTTAGACGTATGGGGTATCGTTAGAATCCTAACATCCCCCGAAATCTTTTTTTTTTAAATCCAATGTTGCGTCAGTGTGGCTCCATTTAAAAATTCGAAAAGAAAAACTTCCAATTTTACAATATGGGTATCAAATTGAAGGCCTTGATAAGCACATTCCAAAAGTATATAATTTATTGGCAAAAGTTCTTTTTGGCAGGGCAGGCGTGTTTTTTTTAGCTTTTAAGCTAGTTATTAAAAATATATAACATTCGAAATTCAAAAAGTTACGTGCAGTCAGGAGTGCAAAACTTTCAGTGTGAACCATGTACAAACCACGTTAGTTTTGTTGATGTCTTTATTCAAGCTATGAATTTACAATGGGATTCAAATGAGAATAGGCCAGGATTCGTGACTAACTTCATACTGACAACTCAGTAAAAGTAGCTTTAGCACAAATACCAAACTAATCATGATTATGTTTAAAAAAAAAAAGTTTAAAAAAAGAAGTGAATCTATACTTATAATGAAGCAATAAGTACGAAACAGGCTGTACAAAAAAGAAAAAAAAAGTTTAAGGTACTTAAAATAAGCTATTGATAAAGAAATTAACATATATTTTTTACGGTCTAGGCAATTGTTTGACCACGATCTCACCTGATGGAAAGCGATGATGTCGTCGAAGGTGTAGCACGCTTGCCTAGTAGATACCTATTTACTCTTGACTTGAACACAACTGGGTTATAATTTACCGGAAACACTGACGAGGGCAGGGCATTCCACTCCTTTGCTGTTTTTATAATAAATGGAAAAGCGTAACGCTTCGTTCTTATGCGAGGTATTTCAATCATAAAAGGATTGCGCTTTGCCGATCGTCTAGTCGTACGATGATGAAAAGGTGATGGGGGAATCAGATTGTGCAGTTCTTGTGCACTCTCCATAGTGCAATCTGTAGAATACCGAAAGGCTTGCGACCTCACGTCGACGCGCCAGACTTTGAAGCTTACTCTTTACCAGAGTGTCATCTCTAATGAGCCTCATAGCATCTCTCTCAATTGAATCCAAAGCCTCGAGCTGATACTTGGCAGAACCGTCCCAGAGGTGGCAGCAGTACTCCATACAAGATCGGACCTGTGCTTGATAAAGATTCAAAAGCTGTCCCGGTGTGAAGTACCGCCTAACCTTAGACAAAACACCAAGGTTTTTTGCAGCTACCTTGGCTTTGGATTCAATATAAGACCCAAAATTTAGGTTCGATGTGAGTGCGACACCCAAAAGCTCCAGATGGTCGCCTATTGGTATTGTTACACTACGGAAAGACGGAGATCGGTTTAGAGGACTATTTTTGGCAACAAACATGCCTGCGTTTTAGTAGCATTAAAATTAACCAGGTTAGCATCGCCCCAATCGGACACGCCTTCTAAGGCTAAATTCAAACTTTCCACCATAGCCTCTCTCTGAAGCTGGACAGCATCGCAGCTGGCTTGAGCATTGGAAATGTATCTCTCTACTACAGTACTGTCATCTGCATACCCTTCAGAAGGTCATTAATGTACAGGAACCGTTCCCTGAGGTACTCTGGCATTGATAGCCATTTGAACAGACAAGCAGCCCTCTAGAAATACTGGAATAGATCGTTCCCTCTAAAAAACAGCTGTCCAATTGCATAAGCCAACAGGTAATCCACATGAGGGAAGCTTGTTTAAAATGCCATCGTGGCAGACCCGATCAAAAGCCTTCGATATATCAGGGGAGACGAGCCAGCGCCTCACCCTGCATCTCGATGGCTTCGCTCAGTATTTGAGTGGCATACGCGAGAAGATCCACAGTAGACTGGTTTCGGCAAAATCCGTATTGCCGGTCACGGAGGAAATAATTGTCCTCAAGGTATGCCAGCCTAATGTTGATGACACGCTCCATAGGAAGGACACAGATACAGAGTAAGGAGGTTATCGAGATGGGGCGATAATTGACCGGATCAGCACGTCTACCTTTTAATAAGGTGGAAATATCCTTCAATTATGAAGTATTTTGGAGTTACGTTTGTATGGACAGTTCATTCTCAGCCGAACCCTTTAACCCTACGAATAAATAATAAGTCAGGAACTCTAATTCAGAACAAATGTCACAATAAAAGTGCCCCTACTTCAAACCAAAACGACGTAAGATTCAAAGTACGAATCACTTCCGAGGTTACAAATAGACATGCTTGGTGATTGGTTTAAATTCAGAACGAAAGCAGGGATTGGTTCACGCGCGTAATGCAATGTCTGCTATGATAGCTGAGTCATAGCGGCGTGGACGATGTTATGCAATAAGTGGACCGGACCAAGTCAGTAATAAAACAATATTACTGTACAATGTTTTTTTTTGGCTCACTTTTTACAATTCATTAAATTCTTTGTCCCACGAAATATAATTAATTTACTAAGTTTTTGTCCAGAAGACATTAAAAGAGAATCTTTCTTCGCAATGTAGTGAAGACGGATACTGAGAAATTTAAAACGGAATGTCCTCCTGTCAGCCTGTGAATTTAGAGCTGAGGTTCAAGTTCAGTAAATTATTTTTATATTTCCATAAACTGTCAGGCGTTTGGGTTATTGTTGCAACGGCCGTGGTTGCGGCTCACTCCAAAAACAACTCAATATGATCTTGGCTTAATATGGTTAAATAAATTTCTATATTTGTAACTCTACTAGCCGTGCAAAAAGTAATTTAAAACTTGAAATACATATGAGGAGTCCTAGAAGTCCAGTTTTGGACTGAGTTTTGGTCACTGGTTTCAAAGAGTTAGTATATACTGTTACTCTTTGTCCATTTACTGTTAGAGTTTTTTTTGACTGAACATTGATTTAGAGACCTTTAATATATTTTTCGCTTTGATCCAAAACGTCATGTAGTTTTTCTTTTTCTACCACTGAAAAAGGGTGTTTAAACCCGTATCGGTCGGTCTTGAATTTAGTATGTCGAAAAGGTTGTTAAACGTTTCTAAAAAGCTAACAGTTGCATCCGTTTCTTGAAAATCAGGCATGTTTAACTGTTGCGAACCAAACTTAATCGCATCAGCTACACTTTGACTTCAGGTTTGAATCGCTAGTTTCACGTTCATGATATTATTTCGGAAGTATAGATGCCGATTTGACAATTTATTCCCAAAATGCAATCCAACGATATCTTGAACATTTTTCAGTTTCTGCAAATGTGCCCACTCAATTTTTTTTCTTGTTTTTATCTACGAGTGTATTTTTCCTCTAATGTGTTACGCACAAGTTTCACCATATGAAATGGATCTAATATTACAACTACTGGGTCTCCGGTAGATGGGTGGTCAAAAAACGATTTTGAATTGTTTGTGTCTTCAAAATTGCAACCCAACATCTTAGCCGTAGCGATGTTAGATGCATAGCCATCAAAGATCAAAGTAACTTTTGACTTTTTCCTTTTAAGGGCTAAAACTATATCGTCCGAAAAATCATTCAATGCAGTATTTTCTGTAGTATCGCCAAATCCATTTTTCTTCAATTGGGATAAAATATTTTAAGTGAAATATTCTTCATAGTTAATCTTTTATTTGGGCGTTGTAGATTTCTGATCTGTGATAGTCGTTATACTGCCAAAATAGTTTTTTTCTTAGTTTTTGCTTTAAAATGTGTGTTTTAGGAGTATTCAGAGCAGATTCAATATCTGACGATGGTATATTTATCGGCGTAACGCATGATCCTCTTTCTTCAAAACTAAAGACTTCGGTTGAAATAAGATTATTTTTTAATTTTGTTTTTCTTGGTTCTTTTTCTTGGTTGGTAAGGTTATTTTCAGGAGAATAATATCAATACTGAATGTAATGACGGTGTTGATATTATTCTCCTGAAAATAACCTTATTGAAGATCAGTTTCAAATCTATGAAAGACTGTCTCTAATTGAAATAGATACACACATACAGCTAAAATAAAAATTCCTATCAAACCTAAATATTAAGTGCAAAAAAAATAGTGAAATCTTACAAGTTTTTGTGCCTTATTCCTTGAGGATTTGCATTATTTGTTTTTTTGAGCAAGTCAGGTAAATCAAACTCTTCAAAATTTCCAGAAGGTGAATTTTCATTAGCCTGAAAAATTTAACGTGCTTTAATTCGATCAAACTATGAACTGTTTTTTTAATGCTATTGTTATTCCCATGAGTCGAAAAAGCCGAACCTATATTACATACCAACTGTAATCGTTCATTATTGTTTATTTGCTCATTTTGTTTAGTATTCTCCTAAATATGTTGACGTTTCTTAGGTATGAATCATCTGCGTGAAAAAAATAACAGCTTAATTTCAAAATTTCATCGAGTAGAAATTAAACTTTAGTGCAAAAATTGACTGACTTCATTTTGTATAGTATTGACCATCGCGGTTTGATAATGTATTTGAACGTTTTTGAATATAATTATAATTTTGCAACTACTACTAATGAAAAGTGATCCCTGGACATTTTAATCTTGTATGGCTCCTGCACCACTTCACAACACATGCTGGCATGATGATTCACAGCTGTAGTTCACAATGATAAAATTAAAACGTACGCGAAGATATGAAGTGTGCTCGCTTGCATGAAAAATGTGCGACTGATGACGCGCTGGACACGACTTTTAAGCCCCACCTACTTGGGCACGACTTTTGTTGGGTCATTTTATTAACGCTGTTACGTTTCCTGACTTATTACTTATTCGTAGCTTTAACCCTCTAGTCCGACGCTCCTCAATATCGTGCGTAGCGTGTTCTTAAGAAACAATGTGATGCTCTAAGCTTCTATTAATCATGTAGTTTTTCAGTTATAACTACAAATATATTGAATATTATTTACATTTTATATCTTGCGTGAAATATTGTGATAATTACTTGTATGTATTTTTATTTCCTTTTATTATTATGAGCTCAGACCTAGCTCAGACCCTTTCTGACAGCACTGTACATGGCGGCGATCTTTGTATGCAGGTACTTAGTTATAAGTTTTTAGTTAAGATTAGAGTACCTTGACGTAATATTTGCAAAATAGGTATTAGAAAATGTATTACTATCTCACCTCCTCCCCCGATTCCCGATATACGAGCGATAGAGAGCACTCTCTCTTTAGTAGCTTTAGTAGTACAGTTTTTGATAGAATTGTTTTTTGGTTGAAAGCACTTTCCACCATCTAAACTGTAGTGAAATCTTTTGTTATTAGTATTAATGTCTTGATTATAGAATATAATCTACGCCTATATGTTCATTTGTTAAAGAAAGCTCTTTGTTTTTGACACAGCATATTCAATCTTTTGTAGATACAGTGCAAAAATCCGCCAGTTTAAAATGCTTATAATATTAAAGTTTTTGAAAAATTTGCATAACTGAAGATGTAAAAGCGTAGCTAATTCATGAAACAACATTATGCAAAAGTATAATTGAAATTGGATAATATTTAGGGGTGGATAACTGCTTTTTTCTTTTTTGTAAGGACAAGGGCGCTACATAGTCTCTTCTTAAGTTGCTCTCATGATTTCTGTGATGCTGTGTTAGACGTGAGTTGTAATGATAAAAATATAATATATATATGATATATATATATATATATGATATATATATATATATATATGTAATAATGTAATGTAATGATGTGTGTGTAATGTGTACAGTATGGTGGAATAAATAGGTTTTTTTTTTATCTTAAATTCGTAAACAACGGCGCGGTAGAGTTAATGAGTGTATGTACGGTTTCAGTCGGGTCGGCTAGCCCCGACGCGCGCCGGCGTCCCTGCGCGGCCCTCCTTGCTGCGCGCCACGCCGTACAAGGACACCAGCGGGCTGTTCGCACCGGACGTAGAGCAAGTGCAGGTAACGTATATCATCATCATCTTATTCAACATCATCATAATCATCAAGTGCAGGTAATATCATCATCATCATAATCATCATCATCAGCCTATACTTGTCCACTGCTGGACGTAGGCCTCTCCTAATGCACGCCACTGAGCTCGGTCTTCAGCTCTCCGCATCCAGTTTCTGCCAGCCGCTTACCGCAGGTCGTCACTCCACCTGGCCACAGGGCGTCTTAATGAATATGTGACACTAAAATCTATATCTTATACTTATAATAAACGAGTAAGTACCAGAAAGTCTGTAAAATGAAGATAATAAAAAAATTGGTCTAGCTAGTGGACTTAAAATAAGCTACTGAACAAGAATGGTGTATGTCTGTTTGTTTGTTCGCGCATCACGTCAAAACTGCTGGTCCGATTGCGATGCGGTTCACAGTTGGATAGCTTAGGGTTTGACTTAAAAACTAGTGTACTTGTTATCTTAATCCGATGAGTAGAAGTCGAGCAATCGTTAAAAAACTATTGACGTCTGAACGCAGTTTGAAGATATTGGTACATTTCGTTCTGGTATAATACTTAGAATCCTTATCTCCCAAAAAATGACCACACGGGCAACGCTGCGGGCGCAGCTAGTCTTTATGACATACTGACTGACAGACAACGCACATCTTAAACCGGTGGATCTAGAGATTTGAAATTAGGAAGAAATATTTCTTGAGTTCCTTTCAAGGTTTTTTTTAATTCCCTCTCTGAGGGGGTGAACGGGCGAGGCAAAGATTGGAAAAAAGCCGTATTAGATACAAGGGTCCGTAGCCAAAGTCCTAAGCTACCCAACTATGTAAACTGCATTGCAATCGGTCTAGTCATAGAATTACATATCAAGAAGCGGTTGACCTAACAAACTCTGTTGCTAATTCCCCTTAGAGAAAAGTCAGCGCCATCTCTTTGGATTTCACCTTAACTACTATAAACATCAGGAATGCGTGGTTGCACAGATTACCCCCTATAGATTCCGCATCATTGAATTATTGTACGGATTCGAGTTCACAAATTATGGAGGAAAGCACGGGTCGTGGGAAACGCAACGACTGCGCCGTGATTAGCCTATTCAAGGTCGCACTCACAAACTACAAAGAAGATACGGGTCGCACTAGAAATGTACTGACCATAGTGATGAGACTGCAGGGCCGATCAAAATAGTTTTGATTTTGTTTAATATCAACAAGCAATATTATGCTTTTTGAGATAAACTCGAGAAAACAATCAAACTTAATAAAAGTTGAATTTCTTTAAATAGAATAAGTGCATGATCATCGGGTGGCGCAATAGCTAACATTGCGCAGTACTGAGCGCATACGCATATCTATATCACCCTACATCAAGCTACTGTTGGACCTTCTCATGTGCACGCCTCTTTTTCCACTCCTGCGCCAAGCGGATGTGGAAGTGGCGGAATGGTGGCCAAGAGAAGGACTTAGTTTAAGAGTCAGACCACCTGCACGATGGTCAGACGACGTCATCAAAGTGGCAGAATGTCAGTGAGTAGGTACTAAGAAAACAAAATGTATAAATAAGGATATTATTTAATGTATTTATTTATGAGAAAAAAGGCACCTCGCCAAAATCTACATAACCGTATGTCTTCTCTACTTTTCTCAATTTTAATTTCGTCGAAAACAATACAGCAATAAATAGGCTTGTTTGCCTATGCTGTCTTGAATTTCAAAGCTTCAAAAGCTTCTTTCGTAAAACCTGTAAAGTAAAATTGTATTTTAATTCTATCTTCGTTTATATCTAAAAGCAATCAAGTACCTATTAACCACACTTCAAGCTTTAACCGTATTCCGTGATAGGTAGTTTGTTATTCGTACAAAAACAAAATAACTTTTGTGATACGGTTTTCTAAATAATTAGGTTGAAATATCGATATGTACCAACATGAGAATATTTTATGATATCCCAACACTAGCTTACACGTGCTCTTGTTAGACAGGGATAACTATTGTACTTAGCGTAATGAGTGAAAGAGACTTTTCAAAAAGACATCAACGCGTGTTTATTTTTCCATGACGCTCACGACCTGTGGAACCAGTATAAACTGAAATCCGCTTGGCTCGTAGTAAATCAGAAAAAAATACAAAATTACTTACCGGTGGAACGTTATGCCAACTTTTTGATAATTTGACGTTTTGGCTGACTTTTCACACCATTTTACTTCACAGCAAGCCATTAAAAATGTTGTTTTTTTTCGATTAAATTCGCAATAAACTAGCACTCTCGCACGGGTCGAGAGTTTGGTCAAGAATGAAGTCGTGTCTCAAAGCGAGCCTGTTTATACTAGATAAAGAAAGTATGTGTTGTGTGCATCTGATGCCTTGTAAGCGGTATCTATAGGGGGTAATCTGTGCGTGGTTGATAATGCGTATATAACCGGACGACGTAACCTTTGAGAAGCGGCTTGTTTGAAAGTTCAAGTTCAAGTTTGGTTCAAGTGGACCAAAGATAATGTAAACAATAAAAATATCCAATTTTGTAACTTATTAGTGTGTATTATTTTCGGAGATCAAACAGCTGATGATTATGAATACAACACTATAGTAATAAAAAAACTGATTTTAACCTTTTCATACAAATTAGCTCAGTGGCGTGCATTAGGAGAGGCCTACGTCCAGCAGTGGACAAATGTAGGCTGATGATGATGATACAAATTAGGTGCAAGATATTTAGGAAGTTCTTTTTCGTTGTAGAGTATACACAAACATCAAATAGTGTAAAGAATCAAAGTAATAAATAGTGTGAAGATGAAGTGTATTGCAGTGTTAAGAATAATCTTAGGACTATTTTCAAACACGTTTATGGTTTTATGGCATATGTTAGTTTTAAAACAAAAGACCATAACTAAAACTAGCACAAATTTTCGCAAACTTTTTTCGCACGGACGTCATGTAAACATGGAATTATCAATTCAAGACAGTGAAACATGAAAACATTTTCGAACAAGTATACATCTAAACTCAGTCCGAACCGAAATAAACAGGTTTGAAATTAAGATATTTCCATACATTTTTGTAGGTCAGGTGGTCAATTTTTTTTGCGTGGCCTTCGATGTTTTTTGGAATTATCAATTCAAGACAGTGTAACAAACAAAATATACTATCACAAGTATACCTCTCAAGTATAACTCAGTCCGAACCAAGATAATAAGGTTTACATATTTGTAGGGCAGGTGGCGCATTTCTGTTTTCGCACGACCATCAATTAAACATGGAATAATTAATTCTAGATAATGTAACAAACAAAATATATTACAACATGTATACCTGCTGTATACTCAGTCCGAACTGAGTTAAAGAATTTTACATATTTGAAGGGCTCGTGGCGCATTTTTAGGTGGCGTATCATGATAGACGCGAAAAAAAGGCACCAATTTCCATAAAAATTATCTTCATTTCAATCCTCTTTATCTTGGTTCGGACTGAGTTTGGAGGTATTATTGTTTATTGTTTTATGTTTTTGTTGTTACACTATATAGAATTCATAAATTTATGTAACGTTGACGGCTGCGCCTAAAAAGAATTGCGCCCTAGGAAAACTGTCATATCGATTACTTCTAAATTGTTATATTGAAGAAAATATAAAAAATAGGTATATACGATTTGATGACTGTAGGTAAGTACAATAATAATAACACCATCGAGCCTATGTGACGATGGAAAGCATTTATTTAAACCTTGCTAATTAGAGCTTGGTAAGTAAACCTACAGAGATTGGACATATTTTTTTACGACAGACTGGTGATGAAGCCTTCTGGAGCTTTTTTTTTCTCATAAATATTTATTTAGCAATGAATATTTATGAGTGACTGATCAAACTCATAAATATTCATTGCTTTTACAGTATGTTTCAAAACGCTGATGTCGGATGACACTACTCCACACTTTATTACACACGGGCTCAGAAGAAAATCGGCAAAATTAAAGGAAATCTAAGAAATTTAAATATTATATGAGTTTAGGAGATATGAGGGAACTGATCAATAAACTAATATAGACTGCAGAATCATTATTCTGCTTTTGAATCTGATGATAAACATCAAATTAAATGCGTAATTATATTTAAAAAAATAAACGTCTTTACAAAGTTATAGCGTTCAACGCCCATGATGTTCATACATTACGGTAAACGATTTAAAAAGAATATAAAATTGCAAAGGCAAAATAAATATTCAAAATGTTAAAGGTGATGAGAAATGCAATCTTTTTTATTATTGCATTTTATGAAGTGTTTGGTGCACCCTTTCACCACACAATTTAGTATTTTGTCACAATAGCAACCGCGGCTGCCCTCCGTCACAGTCACAGACTGACTAGCTCACGTTGGTGTCACGGCAGTGAATATGACACCGACAAATTGGCGACCTAGTAAATCTCTTAAATATGTATTAATGTTGTCTTTACGAAGTAAATATATATGTCTATGGGTCTAGTAGTTTTTACGTGTTGACAACAGTTGGTGTATATTGGTGAGCAACATCAAACTCAATACAAAAACTCATTTTGTCGTAAACTAGAAAATTCTAGATAGCTAGTGAATTTATATTAAGCGTTAGCAAACTAGTTTTTTAATGAAACTGTTCTTGTCCTGGGCAACACTACAGTGTTATTTTTGAGTACTGTAGCTCAAACATTTTTTGTTCCCCATCGAGAGAGGTCGCGTTGAATCTTTAACATTGTAATTAAATGCCTTGAATAGGTATTTTAATATTATAATGAGGTTTCTTCGACAATTTTTTTTTCTGTTTACGTAAGTAACCTTATTTTTCGAGTTACATGATGTTGCTTTGAAACATTACCAGACGGTTTTTTTTTATTATTTGATTGTGTGACAATACGAGTAGGTCGCTCGCCTGATGGATAGCGTAACGTCTGCCCATAACAGTTGCCCAGAACTTTGGTTGCAAAATATTGCGCATTACTGCACTGCGCTCGTCACCCTGAGACATTGATTTTAAAGAGGATAGTCGCTTGACGCGATCTTCGCAAAGTAGGTATTTAGTTTGTATTGCCATCTCCTTCCCTCCCCCGGTCCCCTATAAGAGCGATAGAGAGAGAGAGAGAGTTGTGTTGGTCGTGAGTTTTAGTAGCACAATTTTTGATAGTACTGGTGTTTTGGGGGAAAGCACATTTTAGTATTTTAGCTGAAATAGAATATGATCTATGCTTATACGTTTCACATTTTTATTTTATTTTTGTTATTGAGAAAGAGCATTTTCAATTTGGCATAGTTTCAGCGCAAAAAACCGCCGTTGCTTATAACTTATTGAAAATTTAGAAAAACGAAAACTTATAAGCGTAGTTAAAACTGAAACAACTTTATACAAAAATATATTTGAAATCGGATAATATTTAGGGGTTGATCAATGTTTTTTCTTTTTGTATGGACAAGCGAGCTGTAGACTCTTCTTATGTCTCATTGAAAATGTTTGGTCAGAGGTTTTCAATGGTTAATTAATTTGTACATCGTGTATCATGGTTTTAAAAGTGTAATTAACGTGTGAACATGATCCTCAGGTGAAAGGCGAGTTCACCGGCAAGATGAAAGGTGCGAACGTGAAGGCGGAAGGATTCAAACCGGATACGGTGTACGAACTCAACGACGAAGACGAGCTTCTGTACGGAGGAGACCAGACACCCGCCTCTATGGCCAGCGTGAGTATCATAATCATCACCAGGAGGGACGGAGGGGGGGTTTGCCATGATGTTTGTTCACCGCGCTCGGCAGGCAGCTTGGTGATTGCAGTAGTTCACCAACTTAAACACAAGAAAATTGTCCTGCCCTCTTTCTGTCAAAGTCAAAGTATTTATGTATGTTAATAGGCAAAATGATAGCACTTAAAACTTAACATCTCATGAACTATGAGAAAGATAGAAATTATTAAAAATAGATCAAATCAATAAAATTAGGTAAACTAAGTATACAAAACTTAACATCTCATGAACTATGAGAAAGATAGAAATTATTAAAAATAGATCAAATCTAAACTAAGTATACAAAACTTAACATCTCTTGAACTATGAGAAAGATAGAAATTATAAAAAATAGATCAAATCAATAAAATTAGGTAAACTAAGTATACAAAACTTAACATCTCATGAACTATGAGAAAGATAGAAATTATTAAAAATAGATCAAATCTAAACTAAGTATACAAAACTTAACATCTCATGAACTATGAGAAAGATAGAAATTATTAAAAATAGATCAAATCTAAACTAAGTATACAAAACTTAACATCTCATGAACTATGAGAAAGATAGAAATTATTAAAAATAGATCAAATCAATAAAATTTGGTAAACTAATTATACTTTGAGATAGAAAAGGAAATTTCCCTTTCATGTGTAGACTCAGAGTTGAATCTGGCACAGGAAAAGGAAATACCCTTCTGACTCCACCGGTGCTTCGGAAATACGTTAAAAAGAGGGCATCAAGAAATTCTACGAGGATGTCAAAATCTCAATTTTTGACAGTTCTTTATATATCCATACCAATATATAAAAGTGAAACGTTGTCTGTTTATTTGTTTGTTTGTTTGGGGAGCTTTCACGCGATAACCGCTGGACGGAATTCGATGAAATTTGGAATGGAGATAGCTTATACCCTAGAATAAAACATAGGATACTTTTTATCCCGGAAAATTCCACGAATTCCGTGGAAGTTTCCACGGGAAAACTAGAACATGTTGAATACTCGCTGTAAGGAACGGTTGCCATGGAAACGAAATAACAAGTCCGTCAAAAACCATTAAGAGCGTTGGATACACAGATTAATTCAACAAGCCACGGAGGCCATAACCAAGAAGTCCAAGTCTACTTTTGCATTGATTTTTAATATCCTAGCAGAACGTAAGTAGGATGCTTTTTTCGCGATAAACTGTAGTCCGCGCGGACGAAGTCGCGGGCGGGTAAGCTAGTTTATTATATGTCTGAAATTATAATAATTACTTGTAAATGTTAAGTACAAAAGTCCCAATAAGACGTCCCACAATAATTACACTGATAAAATTACAAATGACTAATAAGAAACTAGCCTGGACCACTCCCCACAAGCAGCATCCGTTCAAGAGTTTGACTTCTGTACCAGCCATCAACTGAATTATCTTAGGTGGTTCTGACAGCACCCGCGGGGTGAGCAGGAATGGTCCTAATATAATGCCGGCACCACCACACGGCTAAGAGGGAGTATTCATTCCGATAATACGTTAATTGTCTTTATATATAAAGTGACTCAAAAAAGGAGGTAAACAGAGGGCGCGGAGGAGGTGGGTTGTAGAGGAAGGGGAAACTGAAAAAACACCCCGCACTTTCCCCTTCCCTCACACTCCACCTTTCCTCACTCCCGCTGGCCCCGCCTTATGAACAACACAACAGACGTCTAGGAAAAAAACGTCTCAAAAGTTTAGAGCAATATTTTTTGAATACCTTTTGGTAGGATAGATAGAAATTTATGAGTTTTCACCCACTATTTACTAACCACGTTTTTTTTTAAAGTAAATAATTATTCATCATCATCCTGACTGCGAAGTCAACCAAAGGTCGCGGGTTCGAATCCTGCAAGGTGCAATCATTTGTGTTATGAGCATAAGTGTTTGTTTCCGATGTATATATTTGTATGTATTTATGTTTATCTATTACCAGTCAGGCGAAACAGCTTAATAAAAAACTGTTCATAACTGTTGTATCAAACGTGAGCTAATTTCTATAGCGGCTATCTTTTCTACATTACTATATGCATGACCTTCTTGCACGCCTTCGCTATGAATATGTGTTCTGTGGTTTAACTTTGTTTACATGCTTTTGTGATAATTACCGTCTGTTGATGTATTTAATGCTTTGAAGGTGTTTGTTTCTACATGAAATAAATAATATATTGAGTTTGAAAGTTTTCTATGCAATGAGCCATAAAACTTGCGAAATTTGTGGTTTTCGATCTGTTAGACCGATGGGTCAAAAACGAACATTTATGGCTAAATTTCCACTGAATAAAGATAGGTAAGTGGTAAATCTATTCGGTAATCTACTATGTACAAGAAATTAATGATTTTTCTTTCATAATATTCAACAAAATAACATAGCCTTGCTAGCACTAGTGCAGTGCCGGTGTTATCGATATTTTTTCTAACCCGTTATTCGACATTTGGTTCCTAATCTTATTCTAAAGTGCATTCCACGCTATATAATAGTAAACGTTGTAAAAGTATAAATTTAGAATACCTAATGTCGCGTAGCCTAAAACCGCTTAATCATCTAATTTTCATTAAAAAACTTATTTTCAGGTGCAAAAACTGGATACAAGTGACCGATAAAGAGGACTTGACATACATACCGATCGAAAAGCTGCATGAATTAAATATTTCTGTGGCAAAAAATTTCGAAACACCGACTACAAAAAGAAATAACCCAATTAAAAAAAAATGCTACTCCTTAACTGCTATTAATCACGGACTACTGCTAGTTTGTAATATTAAGTAAGGAGTAAGGAAGATTAGACATTATTTTAAGGGAAAAAGACACACATTGTGTTGTGTACTATATAATGTATTATTTTTGTATGTAATAAAAACCACATGCTTAGAAAAAACATATTATTATTATAAACCCCCATATAAATTAAAATAGTCCTATTACGTTTTTTTTTCTCAAAATATCGATATTGATAAAAATGTTAGTTTTGTCAGCGCTCGTTTTAAAAGTTCACAACATCCGTTCTAATATACGTCAGTCCCGTCTCTTCTTACGTAGTATTTATATACTCTTTGTCTATTACCTAGTTTCCATACTACAGGTTATCCTAGTTTGGGGCTAGGTAATTGGTGCGAATTGTCCCGAATATAATATTTTTTTAATTCTATGAACGCGTTAAAATTTTGCCCGCCCCTTAGCCCCTCCCCTTCCTCCCCTATTTTATTCTAAATCGGGGTGTTTTTTTTTTGGCATAAACCCTCGTGGGCTTCCTCAGAAGACCCTACCAAAGTTTCATCACAATCTGATCAATTATTTAGGAACGCATATAGGACAACATTCATTTTTTATAGATTTACTTTAAAAAGACCGTCCTTTTCGCAGATAATGTTAGCCGAGCAGTCCAAAAACCCCGGCGTCCCGCGGCGCATGTCGCGCTGGTGGAAGAAATACCTTACTGACGCCAAGCCCACCTACTGGCTGTTCGTATTGCGCTGTAACGGGAACCTGGAGATATACTCGCTGCCCGAGATGAGGCTGAGCATGCTGGTCAGGGACTCCTGCTGTGGTGCCAGGGTAAGGATACTGCTTTTAAAAATTAGTATTATGGTAATCCTGACGATGGCGCCAAATGAAACTTAACCACAACGTTTTGTTTTTTATTTTTGTTAATACCGCGGTTTTGTGGTGCCTCAGTTTAATTGCAATCTAGCCTTAAGACTAATTTTACTGTAACCTAGTTAGAGTACAGCCAAAATTTGATCCTAAGACTAGAGATCTACTGATTAGAGATCTATAGAAATTAGACGTCTGTTTTTAAAAGAGATTTTAGTCCTTTTTTCTAAAAAAAAATATATGTTAAAACAGACTATTTTTTTCTAGCTTTAGTTAAAAATCTGATGCAATAGTTGTAGTAAACAGGCAGACAAGAAAGCGAGTTAACAAAAACGTGGTTGAACTACTTTCAGGTGTTAGCAGACAGTTTAGAAACCGTCCCGGTCGTGCCCCCAGAAGAGGAAACGGATGCGGAAACCAACAAAATGGACCCCAACTCCGCCAACGTCCGCGAGATACTCGTCGCCGGCCTGGGACACAAGGGCGGTGGCGCCATTCTAATGTTGTCCACGGAACAGGAGCTAATGCTCTATCAGGTAAGATGCACAGACTAAAAACAACAAGTATAAATAATAAATAAAAAATGGACCCCAATTCTGCCAACGTCCGCGTTATATTAGTCGCTGGCCTTGGACATAAGGGCGGCGGTGCCATTCTAATGTTGTCCATGGAACAGGAAATAATGCTGTATCAGGTAAGAAGCACAGACAAAAACAATTCTGTTATATACAAAACTAAATCAAAAGAAGAAATAGAAAAATTGCGAATTATGTTAAGTTATTAATTTTTAGAAAGCATTTGAAGATCTTGGATCATATGTTTCGTATCGTTTTAAGATATCTTGACTTTTTTTTGTTTACATTATTTTTATCGTTAATAAATAGAAAAAAAAAACAATAAAATGTTAATTTTGTTCAGTTTGAACATAACTAAATTACAAAAATAGAAATGATTTTTAACTGTTAATATCTGCGCCTTGCCGCATTTCCCGCGTGTCATTTTTCCGTGGTAACAGCTGATATCACGAGCTATTTCCTTGTCAAATGAATGTCATCAAAATGTCCGCGGCTCTGTCCGAGTGTACATTTTTCCGTGATAAAAAAGTATCCTATGTTGATCTCTAAGTTATTCAGCACCTACGTATACAATTTCATCAAAATCGGTTCAGCCGTTTTGGCGTGACAACCAAACAAACAAACAGACACCGTTTAACTTTTATAATTATACTAGTTGTACCCGCGGCTTCGCACGCGTGGCCATTTCTCTAGGTTAAAAGAACTCTATTACTATTCCATTTTTTTAAATATCTTCCGTTTTTTAAGATTTTTTGGTACTTACTGCTCTAATATAAGTATACGTGCCCTTCACTTTTGGGCAGAATAATAAAAATATTTATTACATTATTTTAACCATGCTTATAAAAAAGTATCGTGACATACCTACTGGCTGACTGACTGACTGACTGACTGACTGACATACAAAGCCCAGCCTAAGCCGGTGGACTACAGAAGTAGCGATAAACCGTGAAAAATGAATACCAATTCCAAATAAAATATCCCTATCCAGCGGGGGACCCTTTAATTTACCAGTATGAAAAGTATCCAATGTCCTACCTCGTAGTATGAACTAAAATTATACCAAGTTTCATTTAAATTCATTCAGTAGTTTCGGCGTGAGGCCTAGCCAAGATATAGACAGACAGACAGACAAAAATGTAAAAAAAAAACAGTTTTGGCTTCAGTACGGAATACAGAAGAGACTCCAAGAAAATATTACAAAATATCTTCAATGTACAGAATTGGACCTGTTACAGTTTTAGATTCATTCAGGTCTAGATAAGTAGGGGATTTTGATATTGTGATAACAATAATTTTCTTTTGACAAACCCACCTGCCTAACAATCTGTATGTTTTTTTTAAAAGATTTTATTTAACTTCACTATGTACACAGAAATACATAGATAGCTCCTGATCTGTCCTGGAATCTTGCAATTCAAATTTCGAGCGCTTCCCGATTAGCTATCCGGCTGAAACTCTCAGGGTAGCTCACAAATGGTCGACAATAAGAAAAAGTGACAATGGAATAAAAAAAAGTTTTTTATGAAATTTAATTTAATTTCAGGCGTACCGCTACCCGCGCGGCAACCTGAAGGTGCGTTTCTCGCGCATGCAAGTAACCTTCCCGTTCGGCTACAGCGGCGTAGTGCGGAACATGTCCAAGAACTACGAGCTGGACGCTGTCAGGCAGCTCAGATATTTTGGTAAGTTGGACAAAACCTCTCTCCAGACACTCCAAGAAGAGAAAACATTTATTCAACACACAAAATTAGAAAAATATATGCTGATATAAACATAAATAAAATGTGCTTGTGAGAGTGTTGAAAGGGGCTTATAATCAGCACAAATGCCCAGCGCATCACACTAGACGCTGGTTTTCATATAAACCCCGCGGGTGATGTAAAACGGGGGAGAAAAATAAATACAATATAATATAAATATATATATATATATATATATATATAAATAAATAAATATTACATGTATATAGTTATATAAATACAAAACGATAAAAATGAATAAAAATAAATAAATACATATTTCATTAATGGAAAACATAAATAAAAAAATCCACACAAACTTTAAATACCTACTACTCTCAAATATAAACAGATAAAGTTTGTACACGCGCCAAATGAGAGTAACTGATCTCTATGGATTTGCTCTGCCGTACTTTTGTTTGTGCTGATTCAAAGCGCCCCACCGAGCGTCCATGGAACTAAAATTGACATTGTCTCATCTCCTAACATTAGTAACAGAATAAATAATAATATACAAGTACTTCAGTTCCGTGGACGCTCACTACTGCCAAACTACTGCTATCAGCGCCAAAATGGCGGTAATCAAATGCTCTCATTGCGACGTTCGTCAAAAGCCGAGTAATATGCAGTCGTCTATGGTGTGAGTACATCATCATGTCAGCCTTTAGAAGTCCACTGCTTAACATAAGCCTCCCCCAAAGAGCGCCATGACGAGCGATCTTGTGCCACCTCCATCCACCGACTTTCTGCGATGGCTACAATGTCGCCGGTCCATCGTGTGGGGGGTCTCCCCACACTTCGCTTGCTTGTTCGTGGTCGCCATTCGAGAACCTTTATTCCCCAACGGTTGTCGGTTCTGCGACTTATATGGCCTGCCGATTACCACTTCAACTTGCAAACTCTGAGAGCTATGTCGGTAACCTTCGTTCTTCTACGGATTTCCTCATTTCGGATTCTATCAC
Organism: Alsophila aescularia; assembly: GCA_946251855.1. Lineage (NCBI taxonomy): Eukaryota > Metazoa > Arthropoda > Insecta > Lepidoptera > Geometridae > Alsophila > Alsophila aescularia. The sequence continues at coordinate 27,525,119 of OX276384.1, forward strand.
GTAGTGAAACACCGAGCATAGCTCTCTCCATTGCGCGCTGCGCAACTCTGAGCTTGTGTATGAGACCAATATTTAGCGACCACGTCTCAGTGGCGTATGTCATCACTGGCAACACGCACTGATTATAAACTTTCGTCTTGAGGCTCTGCGGTATCTGCGATGGGAAGATATGGTGTAATTTCCCGAACGCTGCCCATCCGAGTTGGATTCGTCGGTTGACCTCTTTGTCGAAGTTGAATCTACCCAGTTGGATCGTCTGACCCAAGTAGACATAGTGATCAACAGCTTCGATAATATCGTTCCCAACATAAACCGGCATGGGTACGACATAGGCATTTGACATGATGTTCGTCTTGCCCATGATCTTTTTTGACCCACCTGTTGGGAAACAATATTAAGGTCACTGAGCATTGTGCTTAGGTCTTACAGGGTTTCAGCCATGATGACTATATCATCAGCAAATCGAAGGTGAGTGATGTTAACACCAAATCCGTTCCAGTTCAAAAGCTTGAATATATCTTCCAGTGCAGAGGTGAACAGTTTCGGAGAAATAACATCTCCCTGTCTCACCCCTTTTTGCAACTGGATAGAATTCGTGCTCTGATCCTGAAGACGAACTGTCATGGTGGCCTTGCTGTACAAACACTTTAACACTTCGATGTACTGGTAATCAATCTGGCACCGCTGTAATGACTGTAGTGTAGGAACCTTGCACATACGAAATGTTTAATTTTATGGTTGTCTAAAATATTCCAATTATGTTTTGTTAATTTAATGTATTTTTCTTTCGGTTAAATTCACCCAAACGCATTCAGTTATATAATTTCATTCTAATCTCAGCTTAGTATAAATATATTAATAATATTGTCACAAGCAAATCCAGTGAGCGAAGTTAGCTATCGAAATGGAAACTTGTGTGGCTTGGCGTACGCGCCGCTATTGTTCCATCTTATAAACCGCTGGCGCTCGGTCGCGCACGCCAGTCAGCTTCGAACTCCGACGGCGAATGCACGCCCGTTTTTCTATCTTTTAAATCGCTCTTAAATATCGTGATTTTAATTTCTGCTATATCTTTTATATTTCTATTCTTCGCTTTTCTATTTCTATTCTTCTTCTACCTTGTGTGTGTGAAATACTAACTTTCTAAACTTTTCAAACTTTCTGTATTGTGAACTGTGCTAATAAATAACTCAGTGATATTTTAGACTCTGGACTTTTTTACTCATACTCCTAGTAAGTGAAAACCACCAGGTAGCAGTAGTTCACTATAGTAGCACTGCCCAGGTGTCGACTGAATCAAAGGCTTTCTCGTAGTCCACAAACGCTAGACATAGTGGCCGATTATACTCTTCGGTCTTCTGTATAATCTACCGGAGCGTATGGATGTGGTCTACGGTGTTAAAGCCTTTCCGGAATCCAGCTTGTTCGGGAGGCTGAAAGTCGTCAAACCTACGAGCGAGACGGTTTGTAACTACTCTCGAAAACAGCTTATAGACGTGGCTCAGCAGCGAAGTGGGCCTATAATTCTTCAAGAGGGTTTTAATCACCTTTCTTAAAGAACAAAACCACTACGCTCCTGTGCCATGCCTCTGGTGTAGCCTCGAGGATGATGGAGTTAAAAAGCTTCTGAAGGACTTTAAGTACCGGTGTTCCACCCGCTTTCAGTAGCTCTGTCGTTATTCCGTCCTCTCCTGGTGCCTTGTTGCTCTTAAGCTGTTTGAGAGCCATTCTGGTCTCGAATAGGCTGACGTCCGGGATATCTTCGGTATAATGTCGGGTCAAACGGGCTCTTGCATCGCTAGTCGTGCTAGGAGGACTACGCGATGAGGTGTATAATTGTCCATAGAACTTCTCGAACTCACTCAAAATCTCTGGCTTCGACTAAACGATGCTGCCACTGTCGGTTTTCAGCTTCGTCAAACGGCTTTGCCCAATAGACAGATCTCTTGCGAACACTTTGGAGCCCTTGTTGCGCTCTGTTGCGTTCGTAATACAAGTAGTATTATACGAACGCAAATCGTGTCGCATTGACTTGGAGATCTGTTTATTAAGCAAGCTGTAACTCAACATATCCACTGAAGACTGCAGCCTCATCTCGCCTCGTTCTGCCATAAGTTTGAGTGTATGCTCAGAGAGTTTCTGTGTTCTATTTTTGCGGGGAGTCTTAAAGAACTCCGACCCGACCGCGTGAACAATTTCTACCAGCCCGTTGTTTAGTTCGTCCACTGTATCGCATTCGGTATGGATTTGGAAGCAATTTTGGAGCTCCACCTGAAAGCTCTCGGGGTTTTGGATTTAGGCAGTACTTGGGCGAAGAGCAGATCCCATCAAACGAGACCTCTCCAGCTTTACGTTGATATTCAATGAGCCTCTTACCATGCGGTGATCACTGCCGGTCTTAACCCTGTTGATCACAGAGACATCATTGAATATATGCCGATTGGTCGTCAAAATTAAATCTATCTCGTGCTTATGACCGCCGGGGTGCAACCACGTCCATTTTCTGGAGGGGCGCTTCTTGAAAAACGAGTTCATCATAAAGAGTCCCTCTTTCTTTATGAATTCGGCCAATCGCTGACCCCTTTGGTTCCGCTGTCCAAATCCAAACTGTCCCACTCTCAGTTAATCGCCATTCCTCATACCCAGCCGTGCGTTGAAGTCCCCCATCACCACGGTGAAGTGTGTTTTCGGGGCATCTATGGCATTAGAAATGTCGTCATACATAGCTTCCACTTCATCGTCCGGGCGTTTCGAGTGTGTGCGTACCTGTATGACCTTCAACGAATACCGTTCGGTAATTCTGAGTATAAGGTATGCCACCCTGCTCGAAACGCTTGCGATATTCACAATGTTATTGAAAACGGACTTGTGGACGAGAAACCCCATACTGTGTTGGGACTGCTGGTCGCCCTCCCGGTAATAGAGTAAGTTGCTGGAATTGAAAGGTCATCGTATCCTCTCCCTCTCTTCGGACTTCAGATAACCCTATAATACCCCAGTGCAACTTACTACTTATTCCAGCTCTATCAACTTCTCATCGGGCCTCAAGGTGCGTGCGTTATAAGTTGCCAGGTCCAGAGATCGTGGGGGTTGTTAGCTGGGTATATGCCGGGGATTCTTAGCACCCCCTGCTCCGCCGTTACCATAGCTGCTACCGGTGCCAGGAATAACGGAGCCGCCAGGAACTGGGGGCCGTCATTGTGTTGTGTCTATATACCGCAGTATTACATATGTGCTCGCTGCTGCCCACCTTCCGGTGTGTATTCCCTGAGTCGCCTCTTACGACATCCACGGGAGGATTGGGAGGTTGGGAGGACCGCCACGGCTCATAGGGCTGCTCATACATAGCTGTGAGTACATAGGGCTGCACAAATATAGTGATGACGTAACCATACACAAACATCCTACGCGACCAAAAGAAAAAGCAACACGTTAGTATGAGGGTTCATACAAACCGATTGTCTCTTAGATTTGGGCGTGTAGTATTGGATGCGACAATTTTGCTCTTGCATTTGTTTTTACCAGACTGCGAAGGGCTATGTTTTTGGGATGTATGTTTCTTTGACGTGTCCTACAGCCTGAACGGCTTGATGGATTGTGATAAATGAAGTATCAATGGATTCGTCTTAACTCTCGAAAGTGACGTAGGATATATGAAGTATCTAGTAAGTTAATATGGCGGCTTACAGCTGTCATATTGTATTTGCAACGGAACAAAAATGGGCCAAAATTCAGGGGGTCGACAGACTATCCTATTGTAATTATAATAAAACAAAAAGGTTAAATTATTCATTAATATTAAATTAAACAACGGCAATTAACGGTTGTCCTGAATTTACAAAAATAAGCAACCAGAGAGGTCGAGCTATTTTCCGGGCGTCGCGCAAACAAAGAGGGTCGAAAATTCGGTCATTAAAAGTACAAAAGTATATAAGGGAAACTAAAAAGTTAAAAATTAATTATTACCCAAAAAAAAAAAACAACTGCGAACAAAACTAAAGAGGCTAATAAACTATTGATTCTTGATTTTGAAATATAAGATGCAGTCTGAGGCATCATTTCTCCTTTGACGGGATCAGGTAGAACCTGGCGATGATGATGTCATGATGATGATGATGAACAATGATGATGTTGACATGATGGTGATGAAGATGAGGATGATGACATGACAATGCAATACAATACAATACAGCAACACTTTATTGCACACCAAGAAGAAGGTAATATATAGGATAAACTCATGAAATGAAAGGTACAATGGACGGCCATGACGATGATGATGACATGATAATGATGATGATAACGATGACGAATTCCAGGTAACGTGGGCGGGTACAACGGCGTGTTCGTGTGTGGCGAGACGCCGTACTTCCTGTTCGTGTCGGGGCGCGGCGAGCTGCGCGTGCACCCGCTGCGCTGCGAGCTGCCGCCCGCGTACGCGTTCGCGCCCTTCAATAACACCAACTGTGCGCATGGATTTTTATATTTTAACGCTAAGGTATGTCAAAATACTAACAAATAAGTTAAATAAAAAAGCTTTTATGCAGTAGCTATGTCGTGGTGAAACTTAGAACGGGCTATTACAATTAAATGCGTACATAACATTTTGTGTCTGTGCTGTTGACCGTTGAAGTGTTCATTTATCTGGAGCTGTTTCTGGATGTTGATTCAGGTCATGCTTACCATAAAAATGCATTGTCATCGGAACGGAACCAACATGCAAAAAAAACTACTCTGTAGGATAAGAGGAACTGCTGGTTCTACATAATAATTCAGCTTGCAAGATTTGACCTAAACAAACATACATACATACATTCAGACACACAAACATTGCAAGTTAAATGAAAGCTCTTCAAAAATATTCAAAATTATCAATTACAGTACTGAACCAATATCGGTGAAATGTATTGGTACTAGAGATGTGTACTTATCCGAGCCGAGACCACAGTGCCTAAAGTCTTCAACGCGTGCGTTCTACCAGTTATGACCTACGGTACCGAAACGTGGACAATCACGGTGGGGCTGGCCCACAAATATAAAGTCGCTCAGAGAGCTATGGAGAGAGCTATGCTTGGAGTTTCTCTAAAGGACAGAATCCGAAATGAGGTGATCCGCCAGAGAACTAAGGTAACCGACATACAAAGAATTAGCAAATTTAAATTAACGGTACTTCGAGTTGTGACCGGTCCACAACTCGAAGTACCGCTGGGGTAGACGAGTTCTCGAGTGGAGACCACGTTTAGGCAAACGTAGTGTAGGATGCCCTGAGGCCAGGTGGAGTGACGACCTGCGGGCGGCGGCTGGCAGTGACTGGATGAAGAGAGCTGGAGATTGGGCTCAGTGGCGTGCTTTGGGAGAGGCCTATGTCCAGCAGAGGACGAATACGGGCTGATGTTGATGGTAGTAAATACTTTTGTATAATACGTTTATATTTTTGATTGGTTTTTCGTTGAATAATATTGGCCCAAGTGCCACCCCGCCGCACCTTAACCTACTGTCACAGTATAGTATCTAGATTATATTTTATGCGACTCCATAGTAGTCCAAAATAATATAGCCCAAAAGATACGCCTATTACGCCTAGCCATTACGCCTACCTTAACAGTATGCCAAATACTGTTTATGTAAAATTAATATTATGTCATTAAAAGTTATGTCTAACTCATTATGCCAAAGCAAATTAGTATTAAAAAAGTATCCCTTCTATAAGAAAATGACAATGTCAGTGATACAATAATATTGGTAATAACAACGATCGCCTATGAAAGTTTTCCTGTAACTATCGGTTAAGGTACCTGCCCTTACTGACCCGTCTCAAAGATCCAGCCTGTATATGTAGGGCGTTTCTTTATTCCACTATAACATTTAAATGCCTGCACGTATTTGAATGTATGGGGTATCGTTAGAATCCTTACATCATCCCGAGTGACATAGGCTATTTGTTTTAAAGTTCCTTTTTTGTCTGGGCAGTCCTGTTTTTATCTCTTACCTCGTTGATTAACACTCATAATTTGTAATTCCAGTCGGAGCTCCGCATCTGTGCCCTGCCCACGCACTTGTCGTACGACGCGTCCTGGGCGGTGCGCAAGGTGCCCATCCGCATGACGCCGCACAACGTCACCTACCACGTGGAGTCCAAGACGTACTGCCTGGTGGCGTCCACCGCCGCGCCCTCCACCACGTACTACAAGTTCAACGGAGAGGACAAGGAAAAGGCCACGGAGAACAAGGGCGACCGGTAAGTTCTGCTCCATTCCCTTCGCTTCGCTTATCTCTTTGTCTTCGCTCCGCCTTCATTTACCACGTGGATTCCAAGACGTACTGACTCGTCGCGTCCACTGCCGCGCCCTCTACTACGTAGCACAAGCTCAACGGAAAGGACAAGGAGAAGGCCACGGATAACAAGGGCGACCGGTAAGTTCTGCTCCTTTCCCTTCGCTTCGCTTACGTCTATATCTTCGCTCCGTCTTCATCTACCCCTTAACTTTACCTTCGTTTACACCTTTGCTTCCCCTTCGTCTACCCCTTCGATTCGTCTTCGTCTAACTCATCACTTCGCCATCAATTCTTCATGATATGCCTCTTCGCTCCGCCTTCTCCTTCCCCTTTTTCGTTATCGTGATGTCATGCCACTAAGCGAGTAACACAGTCTATCGTCTAGGAGATTCCAAGACGTACTGTCTCATTGTATCTACTACAACTTACTACGAGTTCAACGGAGGCGATCAGAAGAAAGCCACGCAAAAGGAAACCTTTTGTTTCACTTACGTCCAATCCTTTGCTTCGCCTTAGTCCACCCTTCCTTTTGCCTTCGTCTACGCCGTTGATTTGCCTTCGTCTGTCCCTTTGCTCACGTTCGTCTATCCCTTTGCTTCGTCCTCCACTTTCTCTTCGTATTCGTTCCACCCCAATCTATTCCTGCGTTTCTCTTGTCGCCGATCTAATTGTTTCCCTTTCGTCCAACCCTTTTCTTCGCCTTCTCCACTTCTTTGCATCACTTTCGCCTATCCCTTTGCTACGCCTTCGCCTTCCCACCCCTTCTCTTCACCTGCGTTCTATCCGTTCGCATACCCCCTTACTTTTAGCGTTCATCCACACCTTCGCTTCGCCTTACCGCCTTCGCTTTCACCATTCATCAAGTATCATGAATGAAACAATACTGCGAGGTGCATCTTAATTTGAATGATACATCCATTATAACACAGTTTATTAAAAACTGTGGCCTAGGATTCAAAAATATATATATTGTGTCACATATTTAAGTCAATAAAATATTTGTATTGTATTATTATAACAAGTTATTGTATGGCGATCAAAATCTATAATAACGTACCATTGCAAGAGATATGCCCCCTACATACATTTAAAAACAGACTACATAGCTGGCTATTGCAATTCTCCTTCTACTCACTTGACGTTTTTTTTGAATGTAAAGCCAAACTGTGATTTATTGGGTTCGTTAAATATTTTTTTATATATTATTATTATTATTATATTATTTAAAGTAAGTGACATATGATCGTTCAATTTTATCAATTTTATTATTTCATTATTGTTATTTTTTGTCATTACAATTAATTTTAAAAGAATGAGTTATCTAATATTATATTTTGACTATTTTTGTTATACAGGTTGTAGTTTTCCATCCCCGCCATATTCGCAGAGTCGATTGTAATAGGTATACCTTAATCAACTAACAATACTATTTAATTCCTACATTTAACTGGAGGTGGAATTATTAATAAAATATTTTATTGATAAATCGTAGTAGGCCCAACTTTATTTTGGAGTAGAACCCCACGACACACACACATGTATGGTAGGTATGTGTGCTCGCTCCTATAGACGCGCCGCGCGCCGCCACCGCCCGCGCCACAGAATAAATAGCGAACCTTTAATTATTAGTTGGTATAAATAAACTTAATGCAAGTGAGAATGTATCATCAAAGTTGACATTAGTTAGGAATTTCCGGCGTGGTAAAAAAATTGGAATCAGCTTATTTACAGTTGGATTAGAATGAAAAAAAATATGAACAAGTTTACAATTTACGTTACCTTGATACGTAACGTAAATTGTAAACAACGTAACGTAAGTTGTTCCTCCTTCATTTTCAATGCACAATTGAGCACCATGTCTTAATGTATTGTGTATTTTTTTTAACACGTTCACATTGAATTAACACCTGGAATTGCTCTGTGGCACCCAGCAACACGTCGCGTGGGCGTGGGCAAAAAAAAAACAAATGAACCATAAAAACAAATGAACCATCTCCATAAGTTCGACATTAGAAAATTGCTTCATTTTAGCATCGAGCGTATTGCGGCGAGCGTGTGCCGCTGCCGACTGTGCGTGATCGAACAGCTGAGTGCTCGGGCAACGACCCGCGCCAGCCTTGGGGCGCCGCCACGCCGCACGCCGCGGCCGGCGCGTAGTGTGCGTGAAAGAGGCAATACATGCGACAAGGCTTAATTAGTGTGTGTGTGGACGCAAGCTCTTGCCACACTGGGTGATTTCAAATTAGGATCGCGTACACATATCGCTGTTTATAAACTTTTTTTACTTTTTTTTTTGTACTTTTATTAATGATTCGTGTTCTGTAAGTGGAGTATACCTACCTCTGCAAATATGGCGGGGATGCAAAACTACAACCTGTATAGATAGATAGATAGATAGATAGATAGATATCTCTTTATTGCACTATAGAAACTTAAATTATTGCACATTAACAATGACCTTAAAATAGTACAATCAGCGGCCTTATCACTAAGCAGCGATCTCTTCCAGGCAACCTTAGATTAGAAAGCGAGAACATGAACATTAATGAACGATATAATGACATACAATTAAATATCTAAAATCATATTAATTAATTAAGATAAATTTTCGATGTAATTTAATACCTATTTAGCTTTAATATAAATATTTGTACGACGTAAGGCAGAGCATGTTAGAACTAAGTTTAATCTTTTGGGGGCCGGCGTCCTCCTCCGGCTTAACAATACGGTAAGCTATGACGGTCACGTGACTAACTACCGGCAGCAGGTATTACGGCAGGTTTTAGGGGTTTAATTGCTGAATTATTACGATTAGAATATTTCAAATTACTGTTCGAGAAAGCTATTGAACGTAGCAATAAGGATATGTAAAAATAATATCATATTTTTTTTTATAAACCGCAGCTGTTAGATTCGAAAAAATATATTAAATTTATGTAATTTTTCGAGTTACATGACTTTTAGCATAAAAATCACTTTTGTTGCCAAGACCTTGCACTGGCAGTTTTGACTTTCAACTGCTTGTACTTACATAAAATGTTCTGACATTGAACGATTTTGTCAACCAATTACATTCATTGGTTCAAGCTCCATTCATTTATATATAACATTCATAGGAAACTCTATTCTAAGTTAATACAAATAAGGCTTATAGCCGACCGCCCACAGGTGAGCGTCACAGAGGAATAAACATACATACTCGTACATACGCTGATAAACACAATACCCTCCGCTTCCTGATAAATATTTTGTGCGCCGCTCAGTCGGGTAATAATTATTTATCAAGAACGTTAGAAACATTGTTTATTTGTTTGTTGTTCCCCAGGTTCCCGTACCCGATGCAGGACCGGTTCTCCGTGATGCTGTTACATTCATTGGTTCAAGCTCCATTCATTTATATATAACATTCATAGGAAACTCTATTCTAAGTTAATACAAATAAGGCTTATAGCCGACCGCCCACAGGTGAGCGTCACAGAGGAATAAACATACATACTCGTACATACGCTGATAAACACAATACCCTCCGCTTCCTGATAAATATTTTGTGCGCCGCTCAGTCGGGTAATAATTATTTATCAAGAACGTTAGAAACATTGTTTATTTGTTTGTTGTTCCCCAGGTTCCCGTACCCGATGCAGGACCGGTTCTCCGTGATGCTGTTCTCGCCGGTGTCCTGGGAGATCATCCCCAACACCAAGATAGACCTGGAGGAGTGGGAGCACGTCACCTGCCTCAAGAACGTGGCGCTCTCTTATGAAGGAACCACGTGAGTTCATGTTGTCACAACGACCGACTGCTTTCATCACTGGGGAAATCAGAATGTATTCGTAACTAATTTGTAGGGCTCCGTAGTGTAATAAGTAGCGGTGGTGGCGATACATCGATAATCGGGTTCGAGCAGCCCCTACATCCATATAGCCCTTATAGTTTAATGGGAGCACCTAACCGTGTCGCGTGTTATATTGAGAGATGTGTTATTCTGTAGACGGTTAAATAGGTAGTTACCATAGACAACTGCATATAACTCCTTACTCTAGACAGGCTATTGACGAACGTCGCAATGAGAGCATTTGATTATCGCCATTTTGGCGCTCATAGACGTAGTATGACGGTAGTGAGCGTCCACGGAACGGACTTGTACTTTTATTTATTCTGTGACTAACTTCAGCAGATGAGACAATGTCCATTTTAGTTCCATGTACGCTCGGTGGAGGCGCTTTGAATCAGCACATACGAAAGTACGGCACAGCAAATCCATACGGTTCAGTGGTAGTTGAGAGATGGTAGCATAACGGTCCAATAGTGCAGTTAGAATCCAACGATACTGGGTTCGGTCCTAGACTCCGTAACAATGACTTTTCTATGCTATTTGAAGTTTTCCGTCGCTCCTTGATTCGGAGGGCACGTTAAGCTGTCGGTCTCGGCTGTTTTTGATTAATAGCAGTCATTAAGCCATGTCAGAGGCCCTCGGGCGGCCTGACAAACTGGCATCAGAGGCCAGCACTACCTCATGCGACAAACAAACAAACTCCAATGCTGGACATAGGCCTCTCTCAAAGCTCGCCACTGAGCCCGATCTTCGGCTCTTCTTTTCCAAGCGCCGCCAGCCATCTTGAGCTTGTCGTCGCTGCACCTAGCCTGAGGGCGTCCTACATTAAGACGTTTGCCGAGTCGCGGTCTCCACTCAAGAACACGTCTACCCCGACAGTTATCGGTCCTTCGACAAACATGAACAAAGTGGGCTGGCCACTGCCACTTCAGCCGGCTAATCTTTTGGGCTATGTCGATAACTTTAGTTCTCTGTCGGATCTCCTCGTTCCGGATTCGATCTCTCAGAGAAACTCCGAGCATAGCCCTTTCCATAGCCCGTTGAGCGACTGAATTGGTGTACTAGTCGTACCGTGAGAGTTCACATCTCAGCTCCGTAAGTGATAACAGGTAGGATGCATTGGTTGAAGACTTTAGTTTTCAGGCATTGGGGAATTGGTGAGGAAATAAACATTACTTTGTTAATAATAATAATAATTGAATTAGGTATCTAATATTTGTTTTATTAATGTAAACATTTGCGTTTGGCCACTATCGCACCTGTTGTTAAACAACGATGCGGTCGACGACAGCACACGCTAACCTAGAACTAGAGGTGAGACGTATCTAGAATAGGTTTTAGATTCGACGGTCTAAATACTAGACTCATTCACGATCGAACAAGCTGCAAGTTTTTAGAAGTGTCGGAAGCCGCAAGACTCGCAAGCCACTACCACAAGTGTCGCTATTGGGCCAATTGGACTTTATAACGGGGAATTGAAAATCTCGGCTCCTAAGTACAAAGATATGGTTGGTCCTATGCAACCAGATCTTATCATTCAAGTATCAAGAAGAATATTTAGATATTCTTCTTGAAATCGGAAGCAGTTCTGGATATATGGCTGAAACAGAGAAGACCAGACAAGGAGAATTGAAAATTTCATATCAGTGTTTCTCTAATTATCAGATTAATACGAGTTCAGAAAAAAAGGTAAGGTTCAGCTTAGTCAGGAAATTGAAATTTTTAACCGGTTGTCCTATTTGACTAGGCCGTTTAACTATTATAAACAAACATAAATTTTGTTGCACTTGTGTATAATTATTTTTTATATTTAGCTTTTATGCACCTCTTTCTTGAGGTTCACCTACCAACTGATCTCATGTGCACCTATTAATGTAGAAATTAAAAAGATTTCTCATTTTTATAGCTTGTTTTTTATTATTTTTGTTCTCAGTAGATTATTAAATTTATTTTAAATTGTGCCAGCAAAACCACTATAGTAACCGCCATAAAAGGCATAAAAACTTTTTTTTTATCATTAATAGTCATTTCCATAGTTACATCTCAAAAAAAAAAAACTATGCTGAGTATATAACAAAACTATCTAAAAAAAAATATTTCATGTGTAAAATTATATTCTTGTTACTTAAAATAAGTCGCTGGTCAGGGCTCGATATTTTTTCTTAGATTGCTATATTTAATGACAACATATGAGTGAATCCTTATCAGGACTACTGGAAGTAGAGTTTATTTTATTCATGGTTATTTCAGATCTGGTTTGAGAGGGTACATAGCGATAGGAACAAGTTACAACTACAGTGAAGACATCACGTCTCGAGGGAGGGTGAGTTTCAATATTTATCATGTGACACGTTGTAAAACATTTAGTCATCAACAAAGTTCTTGTTTTTCTGTAAAAGATAATTCGTGAAGCTTTATGAACTATTCACATCTGTGTGTCTGAGTTTAAGTATGTAGTGTGATTATGAGTGTAGGGGTAAGTGCATATTGATCTTGTAGCTTAATGGTTCTATAGTGCAATTTAGAATCAGCTTTATGAACTATTCACATCTGTGTGTCTGAGTTTAAGTATGTAGTGTGATTATGAGTGTAGGGGTAAGTGCATATTGATCTTGTAGCTTAATGGTTCTATAGTGCAATTTAGAATCCAGCGATACCGGGTGGAAATCCTAGGCCCAGCACCAATGACTTTTCTGAGTTATGTGCGGTTTTCCATCGCTCCATGCTTCGGAGGGCACGTTAAGCTATCGGTCCCGGCTGTTATTGATTAATAGCAGACGTTAAGCCATGTCAGACGCCCTCGGGCGGCTTGACAAACTCTGACATCAGAGGCCAGCACTACCACATACGACAAACAAACAAAGTGTATGTTTGAATGTGTGTTGTGATGTATGTGAATATGAGTGTAGGATGTGTTATCGTGGGTGTGGTATGTGTGAAATGAATTTGCGTGTGTATATCAATCGATTCATTTAATTCTCTCCATACAAAGGTTTCCTGGGAGACATGCACTTCCAATGTACATTGTATTTTCTTGTCTTTGTTAACTACGATATTCTACATGTTGTGCCATAAAGAGTTGTTGTATTGTATTTGCACAGTTTTACAATTTATCTGATTTCTGCGATTCTATGGCCGTCGTCAAATTGTGAACCTGCCCTTGATTGGTCAGACTCGTATTTATCACCATGGAGTTACAATAGACAGTCAAGGCTTCAAGGACTCGTGAGGACCTCAAGTGGTCGTGAACAAGTAATTTGGCTCTCGCCAGAATTCTCGCATCGTCGTCCACTCCTTGCGAGCTTCTGGCTCAGGGAATTATTGCACCCGGGGGTAGGGCAAAGTAGGGCCACGTGACGATAGTATCATTTATAAGTATAATTTAAAAAATAAATAAAAAAAAGAAGCTGTACGACCGTTCTTTTAAAGAAGTATTTTTTTCTTCTTATTTATTTGCATTTCTTCGGTTTGTGAGCTACCCTGAAAGTTTCAGCCGGATAGCTAATCGGTAAGTACTCGAAATTTAATTGCAAGATTGCAGGACAAACTACATAGATACATCGATACATACAAACATACATACAAGTGAAGTTATATAAAAGCTTTTAAAAAATGTCGTAAAATTGTAAAACTGAGCACTGATTGGTCCATTAGCTAGCGAACAGCGTTTCCGTTCACGATTTTTCGTTTTTTTATAATCTTACGTATTAGGACCAATTAAATTTCAATCTATCGGTCTTTACAATCTAAAGGTGACTCATATAAGTGAGTGAGAGTTTGTGTGGATTTGTGTGTGCTATGAATATATTCCAATATTAATCATTTGGCATTGACAGATAATAATCTACGACATAATAGACGTGGTCCCCGAGCCGGGCCAGCCGCTTACCAAGAACCGGTTCAAGGAGCTGTACGCCAAGGAACAGAAGGGGCCCGTGACTGCGCTCACGCAAGTGCTCGGCTTCTTGATCTCAGCCGTTGGACAAAAGGTACGTGTTCTAATTCATACTCATTTCAAGGGTTCCGTACCTCAAAAGGCAGAAGGAACCCTTATAGGATCACTTCGTTGTCCGTCTGTCTGTCAGGACCCTATTTCTCATGAACGCGTGGAGTTATCAAGTTGAAATTAATATCAAATACTCTATACTGGCCTGCAACCAGTACTTATGTTTAACTCGGCTCGGCGCTATTCCTTTTGGAGGGCTAGGGCTCGCTCGACGTTGCGGTGGGATCCTAATAACAACAACGGAGGGTCAGATTGGACACACGTGGCTCTAGGGCAAAAGATGCCTATTTCAAGTCGCTACGGGAAGTCACCCGAAGATGCCCCGTTTCACACAAGGGGTGCTTACTGGATACGATACACAGTATGGAAAATGACCTTAAAAACGGACGTCCCCTTTTTATTTATTCAATAGATACTGTAAACTATTTGAAATGTATGAGTAAAACTCCCGAAGGTCAGATGTACATAGAATCAGATTTATGACGATTATAGCTATTTCTTAAAAAACTTTATTCTTCGATATAATATGTTTAAATTCATTACTATATTTGTTATTGTCATTGCATATAAATTTATTTTCATAATTTATTAATCAAAACAATATCAATATTGCTCTAATAAAAAGAAAGATATTTTGAATTAATGTAATTTTAGTTTTTATTTATTTAAAATTTTTTCTTGCTATATTTGGATTTTATATTTGCGTTGGCATATTTTGCAAAACTACACTAATTTGTAAAAAAATAATCAAATCTGAATCTGATAGGATCTCGGAGTAATATGCTTCTAAAGTTTTTTCCAGATTTCTCTGGTTTCAGGGGTGTCACATTTATATATTTTTTCAGTGATCAGAGTTGGTAGAATGATTTAGAGTCAATGATCTCAAACGTACATGCTAATATGGACATGCCTCTATGATTCCGGCATTTTAAAATAATTCATACATTTTTTCCGGGATTTCAAAATTATTACGTGGAAGAGTAAGGCAGCCGTACAAAGTATAAACGGATCAGATAAGTAATAGATACACTTAATAATAATAGGTACCTATAACTTGGCAAGAAGGGTCTTTTGTCACCTTATCTTATACCCTGTTCACACAACGGTTGGACCAATCAGAACAGAGAATTCTGGATGACTCATTTACTGTTTGTCAGAACAATGCGCGCGCGCTCACATCATAGGTAGATCTCCTTCGCTTACGTCGGTTCGTAGAGTACGTTTCTTTCTTTGCTGTATTAACAATAAACGATTTGGATTTTTACCTGTACTGTCAAGATAGACTATAAAAAAGTTCTTTAACTGATCATGAGTTTGTACTTTCGACTGACTTTTTCCGTTATAACAGTTTTTTTTTGTTAGTTTTACAATTCACAAGTAAACATTCAAGTATTTACTTGTGGGAAACGTGTTTTCCTGCTACAAAGTGCGTAGAAAATGTTATGAATTTACACACAGGAACTCACCAAAGCTTTAATTTAATAGGACGAAGTTCATGGAAACGTATAGCGAGCAAACAAAAAAACTAACATTCATTTTTCTATTCAACAGTTAAATAAAAATCAATTTAAAACGTTTAATAACCGCTTCCTTTAAATTTAAAATGTAGTAGTTACTAAATCACTACTTTAATACATAATATTAAATTTTAATAATATTAAACTCAATCCCTTAAACATCGGAACTTTCCGGGGAAAAAAGTTATGTCCATGTCTTGACATGATGTAAGTACGAAAAATCATTGTACCTACTCCGATCACTGATTATAATAAACACAACTGTCCAAAAAATAAGTTCAATGCTCATAAGATTCATGTATGTATGTATGTATGAATGGAAATTTCTTTTGTCCACCTATACTGCCAAAATAGATGGCAGATAAAAAAAGTTTCTAAGATCTCAGATCCAGTTGTTTGTACAATGTTCTCAAAAACTAGTTGACTGATTTAATGTATTTTTTCACTATGACAATCTATTTTTATCTGAAAAGGTTTTAGATAAGGTTAGAATATATAATAAATAACACATGAGTATTGGGGTATTCTTGTTATATAAATAATGGTAAAGTAAAGGCTACCATCAGTTTCGGCTTGAAAAATATTACTCAGTCTCAGGGAAGCCAACATTTTCTGATATTATAACTTCATCATCATTGTACTTTATGAGGCTAATATTTTCATAGTTAGCATTACTTAACTCTTCCTCTTCTTTTGGAGCATCATATGGTTTTAATAGCTCTAAAACCTGGACAGGGAGAGGCTTGAGTTTAAGCTTTTTTAGTACAGGGCCAAAATCTATATAAAATGTCCTCATTACAGATCCAAGAATTATTCTCCGAACCATTATAGAAAAATAAAAATACAATAATTTTAAATTTATGTTTGCAGTAAAATTAAATATGATGTTCTCGTACTACTAAGATTTATATTTTTTTAAGAGCTTGTTTTTAATTTATATATCCATAACTAGGCATTCGTAAATCGACCAAACATATAAATTAAATCGTCTATATTGATAAAATAATAAAACACAATTTATTAGAGTTGGTGTCAACCCTAAGTCAGTTTTTTAAATCCTTAACTCTCGATTCCTACGTGATTAGTATTGGATATTTTAATGGTATATTAGGAGGAATCTAATTAACATTTTCGTTAAGAAATAAAATCCAAATATGTTAAGAAATAAGAGTAAAAAAAGAATTACAAAAATAAGGAAAATGTTAGAGAAATCGTTTGTTATTAGAGCTAAAATTATAATAATTGGTCCATACTAAAGCTTATTTATAATATTATTATATTCCAAAAAGAAAGCAAGAATTATTAAGTATATTTCATAGTACAGCTATTTCTATGTTTTTTCTGACTTCCATAGAAAATAAAATGAAAAGGCCATATTTCTGGTTCTATGTACATTTGACATTCGGGAGTTTTACTCGAGCATTTTAAATTGTTTACAGTACCTTATAAAGAAATAAAAAGGGGACGTCGGTTTTTGAGGTCATTTTTCATACTGTGCGATATTCTCTCGGCGGAAACGACTGCAGATGTTGGAAACACAGGGAAGGCCTCGGCCTAGAGGATCCACTGACCGATGAGCACACTTTACGCCTTTTTAATACTAGAAAAGGCTGCTTTTGAGCCATCCTTTCATGGTTGAAATACCTCGCACAAGAACGAAGCGTTACGCTTCTTCATCTATACTTATAATAAAACTGTACCGGGTCCAATTCTGTACATTTAAAAAATATTTTTTGGACCTTACTCTAGATTCGATACTGAAGCCAAAACTGTATTTTTTTCGTTTTTGTCTGTCTGTCTGTCTGTATCTTGGCTAGGCATCACGCCGAAACTACTGAATGAATTTAAACGAAACTTGGTATGATTTGAGTTCATACTACGAGGTAGGACATAGGCTACTTTTCATCACGAAAAATGAAAGGGTTCCCGCAGGATTGGGGTTGAAAGTAATTTCAAAAAACACTTACCGCTCGGTAACTACCGGACGGATTTTGATGCAACTTGGCACAGTCATAGTTTATATGATCGGTTAAAATTGAGGATACTTTTTATCCCGAAAAAATAAAGAGTTCCTGCGGGATAATGTCCCAAATTCTGTAAGATAATGATATTTTGTAAAAAAAAATTGGGGTCGTTCTGTATTCCATACTAAAGCCAAAACTATATTTTTTAATTTTTGTTTTTCTGTCTGTCTATCCGTCTGTCTGTCTGTACCTTGGAAGTGCATCACGCCGAAAATACTCAATGAATTCAAATGAAATTTGGTATGATTTGAGTTCATACTTCGAGGTAGGACATTGGATACTTTTCATCTCGAAAAATTAAAGGGTTCCTGCAGAATAGGCGTTGAAAGTTATTTAAAAGAACACGTATCACGCTGAAACTACTTGACGGATTTTGTTGAAACTTGGCACAGTCATAGTTTATATAATGGGTAAAAATTGAGGATACTTTTTATCCCGAAAAATAAAGTGTTCCTTCGGGATAATGTCCAAAATTCTGTAAATTGAAAATATTATGTAATTTTTATGTAGGCCGTTCTATATTCAATACTAAAGCTAACACTGTGTTTTTTTTATTTTTGTCGTTCTGTATGTCTGTCCGTCTGTCTGTCTGTACCTTGGCAGCGCACCACGCTGAAAATACTTAATGTATTCAAATTAAATTTGGAATGATTTGAGTTCACACTTCGAAGTAGGACATTGGATACTTTTCATCCCGAAAAAAATAAGTGTTCCTGCAGGATAGAAGTGGAAAATTATTTAAAAGAACACTTAGCACGCTGAAACTATTGGACGGATGTTGATGCAACTTGGCACAGACATAGTTTATAAGATAGGTGAAAATTATGGATACATTTTGTCCCGATAAAATAAAGGGTTCCTGTGGGATATGGGTCCAAATTCTGTACATTAAAGATATAGTGTTTTTTTTTGGAAGTTACTCTTGGTTTTATTATGATGCCTAAACTGTATGTTTTTTCATTTTTGTCTATATGTCTGTCAGTCTGTATCTTAGCCGCGCATCACGCCGCCGGAACTACTGGATGAATTCAAAAGAAACTTGGTATGATTTGAGTTCGTACTACGAGGTACGAGTAGGGACATATGAGACTTTACATATCGAAAAATTTATGGGTTATTATTTAGGGGTTGAAACTTATTTAAAAGAACACGTACCACGCTGACAGTAATGGACGGGTTTTGATGCAACTTGGCAATGTCTTAAGTTATATGATGAGTTAAAATTGAGGACACGTTTTATCCCGAATAAGTAAAGGGTTTCTGCGGGATATGGGTCCAAAGTTATGTTAATATTTAAGTAATAAAAATATTTTTTGGATGGTTCTCTATATTCGATACTGAAGCTAAACTGTTTTGCTTTTTAATTTTATCTGTCTGTTTGTCTGTATCTTGAACCACCCACAACACGCACCCATCGAGTGGTTGCATCGCACCCAAACTACTACATGAATTCAAATAAAAAAATGCTCTTGGGTGCTTAAAAAAGGTATTGAACAATATTTTTTTGTTAGTCGTGTCTTTCTTTCTGTTTGTCTGTATGTTTGTTTGTTCACGCATCACATAAAAACTACTGGACCGATTGCAATGCGGTTTTCATTGTTAAATAGCTTAAGGGTTTGATTTAAATTTGGTGTAATTGGTATCTCAATCCGGTGAGGTAGAAGCCGAGCAATTGATAAAGTATTTTTGACGGCTGAAGAAATTTTGTTCAATTGTTGGTATATTGGTCCTGGAATAGCACATTATGGTACTTTGAACCTAAAGAAACGAACACGCGTGCGAAGCCGCGGGTACAGCTAGTTTATTATAAGAACTTCTAAGAAGTGGAATGCCCTGCCCTCGTCAGTGTTTCCGGTAAAATATAACCCTGGTGTGTTCAAGTCAAGAGTGAATAGGTATCTACTAGGCAAGCGTGCTACACCTTCGACCACATCATCGCTTTCCATCAGGTGAGATCGTGGTCAAACGATTGCCTAGACCGTAATAAAAAAAAACTCTTTTTGTAGCTTTCCCCTTCTACCAACCAACAGAAACGCTGACGTAGTCCTTTGTTCTCAATTTTTGAAAGCCAAGGTCTCAAGAGGACAAATCTCCCTAACTATTGATATCGAACATTCTCGATTTTTGCCCGTTTTATGGGTAGGAAGAAATCAAACTATATATCTGATAATTGATATATTACGAGGGTTTAGTTTATGCTATAATTACGCCTTAACCTTTTAATGAATTTACTTTTTACCTAATTTGAAGGCTCCAGCACTCCTTTTTACCCCAATAATCGGGAGTTTTCTGCCGGTGTCTCAAACACTAAGCTGCGGTGTCAATTTGGCATTTCGTTTCTCCACCCTTCCGTTCATTTTGTCTCCTCTCTTTTGAGCGGTGGGGAGCAAACCAGGGGTTACAGCGAGTCAGACTCGCACTTGGTCGTTTTTTTTAAGGTTACTAATAGCCATCTTTATTATAACACCGTAACGAGACAAAATCTTAATTGTCTCCTGAACAAGGAGTATTTTTTTAAATATTGAACAAGCTAATGATAAATGAAATAATAATAAAATAAAATATATAAACAACCCAGGAGATATTGACTCCATAACCTATAAATGAAACTCAATAAAAAAAAAACAATAAAAAAACATATACCTCTATCCAAATTTCCATATACCGCTATCTGACAGCAATACGACACGTGTTTCGCCTCTACACGACGAGGCATCCTCAGGAGATGTTGACTCGTCGACAACTTTAGTTTTACGACTTTGGGATTTCGAAGT
Source organism: Alsophila aescularia (assembly GCA_946251855.1). Classification (NCBI taxonomy): domain Eukaryota; kingdom Metazoa; phylum Arthropoda; class Insecta; order Lepidoptera; family Geometridae; genus Alsophila; species Alsophila aescularia. The sequence continues at coordinate 27,545,548 of OX276384.1, forward strand.
TTTTCATTCATGAATTTACTATTAAATATAACTCTAGAAATATTGTACTTCAAACCCTAGAATCACAGAATAAATAACAGTACTACCTAGTAGTCACTTGGGAAAAAAACAATAGCGACCTTCACTTTGGCCTTTGTACAAGTCTGGTTGATAGATCTCGCGCATCGGAGCCTACAGCGCAGTGTTCAGTAAAACTTCAAAGTTAAAATCCGCCAAATCTTATTTTCATTATTATTTTGTAAAAAGTGAATCTTATCTTGAAATTTGTGATTAATTTCAAAAGTAACATAATATTGACGATTCCTAAGCCTTCGGAGCTTTCGTCAGCTGTAACTATAACATTTCTTACTCGAATTATGCGCGTGCTTGTATATAGACATCCCATCAGTCTGCTTTCTCGGACTGATGAACCGTCTCCACTCAAAGGGGCGTCTTTCCACAAGCGCGCAAGTGAGGGCAGGCCAACTTAAACCCGTAGATGGAGCAGTTTGTATGTACACACTTACTTTTGGGTGCGACGTGATAGATAAACAAACATATAGGTTTATCGCAAGTTTCTAAGATAAAAATACCAGCGAAGCTTCTCTGTTTCAGCTTGGGCAAAAATTCTTTCGCATGTCCGGCTGTTCTCCTCTACAGGTCCCCGATTCAGAACCTTTCGATAACGAACCGAATCGATTCGATTCGATATTGTGAATGAAAAATGTATTGAATTGAACGATTTCATACCGAATCCACAGAATAAATAATACCAAATCGATCGGCAACTGAGTTATCGAAAGGTTCTGAATCGGGGGCTTATAGAGGAGAACAGCCGGAGTACTTACTTACGGGGGTACTTACCCCAAAAAAGTGCAAGCAGTAAATTGCTTTTCAGTAAATTACTTGTAGGTTTCTACCAGTGGAATCAGCCCTTTACCTACTAGCTAGGGATTGATGGACTACCATGGTTATTAATGTTAGTTTGACAATAAGGTAACTAGATGGCGCTACTGTGAAGCCACTAGTTTTACTTTTGTATGGGTCTTTTAAATATTATGTATTCAACCATTGCACACGTAAACGAATTTACATGCTTGATCGAAACAAACCTGCTGCGTACTTATTAGGCTATTCAGTTACACTCTGTTTAATATTCAGAAAATGTACTATACTGTAGACAACCGAGTGGCTAGTGACCCTGACTGCGAAGTTAAACGTTCACGGGTTCGAATCCTGCAAGGTGCAATCATTTGTGTGATGAGCAGAAATGTTTGTTTCCGAGTCATGGATGTAATATTCGTATTTAAGTATGTTTATCCGGGTATCCTAGCTTGGGGCTAGGTTGTCTAAAATATAATTGTCCCGACTATATTATATATTATAAACAAAAAAAATGATATTTATCCGTACCTATAGTACAGGGTATTCTAGTTTCTTGTCCTGTCATATCATAGGCTACCATCACTCTTGTGTTTAAGAGTGATGATAGCCTAGCGGTTTACTAGTGAGACTAAGAATCCAACGATACCAGGCTCGGTCCTAGGCTCCGCTCAAATGACTGTTTATGTGCGGTTTTCCATCGCTCCGTATTTCGGAGGGCACGTTAAGCTGTCGGTCCCGGCTGTTATTGATCAATAGCAATCGTTAAGACATGTCAGAAATCGTCGGGCGGCTTGACAAACTCTGACACTAGAGGCCAGCACTACCTCACACGACGAGCAAGCAAGCAAGTAGATAAATTAGATCATAACCTGTTTCACAGATCTACATCTGGCAACTAAAAGACAACGATCTTGTCGGCATCGCTTTCATCGACACCGGCATCTACGTGCACCGACTGCTCGCCGTCAAGAACCTGATCGTCGTCTGCGACGTGTACAAGTCGGTCTCGCTGCTGAGGTACCAGCCCACGCACCGGACGCTGTCCCTGGTCTCCAGGGATCTCAGGAATGCACAGGTACGGTAGCACATTGTCTGCGACGTGTACAAGTCGGTGTCGTTGCTGCGGTACCAGCCCACGCACCGGACGCTGTCCCTGGTCTCCAGGGACCTCAGGAATGCACAGGTATTTATTTAATCATTAATACTCCTAAACATTAATATTCGTTTTTCAACGGACAATTAAATCTGGAAGCCCACAAATAAGATCACTTGCAGACGCACAGGGCAAAAACATCACAACATTTTCAAGAATCGGGACGAAATCTTTAAAGTTATTGAGGAGTTCTACAAGATTCTACCTCTTGAGGTAGAATTTGCGCTCGACCACTTGAAGTCGGATAAAGCACCAGGTGACGATGGAATCTCAGTTGAACTCCTAAGGGCAGGTGGAGAACCGGTGCTGAGAGTGCTCGTGGACCTCTTCAATGAAGTGCTGGCCATACGTCAGAAGCATGGAAAAATGTTGTGGTTACCATCATCCACAAAAAAGGCGATTGTACTCATCTGGGTTACTATCGTCCCATAAGCGTTCTCACCCAAACATACAAACTTAGCCAAAGTGCTGTACCACACTGACCCGCCAAATGGATGAGCATCAGCCCATTGAACAGGTAGGTTTCCGGAGCGGTTTTTCAATTATCGACCAAATCCACACTGTGAAGCAGCTGATGGAGATATGCAATGAGTACAACCGGCCCTTGTGTTTCGCTTTTGTAGATTACACTCACATGCACTCACATGCACTCACATACACTATATCCTTCATGAGGGAGTACGATAAGGAGTCACTATGTCTCCAAAGCTTTTCAACACCTTTTTAGAGGACGTTATGAAAACACTAGACTGGGACAAAAAGGCTTTAACATCATGGTGTCTTCTTATCGCACCTTCGGTTCGCAAATCGCAGATGACTTGTTTATTTTTAGATCTCGAATTAATTATGCAAGACCTTTACGATGCATCTCTTCAGGTCGGCCTCAAGATGAACATGTCTAGGACAAAGGTTATGACCAATATCTCTAGAGGTACGCCAATTTACATCACTGTTGGTGGCAAATCGTTGGAGATATTGGAACATTATATCTATCTTGGACATGTTTTATCATTTGGCAGAGAGCATCGAAGTGAAGAAATATCGAGGCGCGTTCAGTTAAGTCGAGCCGCTTTCACATTTCGACGACATTTTAAGGGCTCGAAAGATACCGCAATGCCTGGAAACAAGCTTTTTAGCCAGTGTGTTTTGCCCACCATGACTTACGGAGCCAAAACACCGACGCTCACTAATGAGACAGTGCATCGAATGCGAGTTGCACAGAGAGCCATAGAGCGTGCCATGTTAGGCATAAGCTTCAAAGACCGAGTCCGAAATACGGAAATCCGAGGAAGGACCAAAGTCCCAGACGTTGGAGACCGTATTATTAGACTCAAGCGGCGTTGGGCAGGACACTTGGCGAGGCATGGTGATGACAATAAAAGAGGAATGGCAGGCCACCTGCCAGATGGGTCAGCGACATTGTGGCGGTCAATGGATAGACCTGGATGAGGTCGGCACAGTCCAGAAACAATGGCACAAGGAAGAGGAGGCTTATACCCAGCAGTGGGTGGAAACAAGCTAACGATGATGATGATGATGATTCCCAAACTATTCGTCAAAACACTTTAAATCTTTTCGTCAAAACGTTCTACGTTCGTTTGCGGGGTATATAAGATCGTGGAACATAACCTTGGTTATATCCATGTTCATCCCGAAACCTATACGACTAGAGGCGTGAGCTAGGTTGGTCAGCATTTGCTCGAGATCCTGCAGTGACTCCGCCATACGGACGATATCATCAGCGAAACGGAGGTGTGAGATGTAATCGCCATATATGTTAATGCCCCATTCCTGTCCAGAGTCTTAAACATATCATCCAGGGCATTAGTGAATAGTTTCGGGGATGTAACATCCCCCTGTCTTCCTCCATTGCGCAGCTAGATACGTTTAGTCTACCTGTTCTGGACTTGAACGGACATATTCGCGGCGTCATACAAGCTTCTCATCACCTCAATGTATCGCCAGTCCACTTGGCATCGCTGCAGGGACTCGAGCACAGCCCAGGTTTCGACAGAGTCAAAGGCTTTCTCATAGTCCACCAAAGCAAGACACAGGGGCTGGTAATACTCTTCAGTTTTTTGTATAACCTGTCGCACTGTGTGGATGTGGTTCATGGTCCCGTTACCCCCTCATAACCCAGCCTGCTCCGGAGGCTGAAACTCATACCGGGTTTGAATGTAATTCAATTGTATATTTCCGTTTCAGATTTACGACATCGAGTTTGTGGTTGACAATACAAGCCTAGGGTTCCTAGTGAGCGAGGCGGAAGGAAACTTTGCTTTGTTTATGTACCAGCCGCAGGCGAGGGAGAGTTACGGAGGTGAGAACACTTGTTTATCACTTAGGGTTCCTAGTGAGCGAGGCGGAAGGAAACTTTGCTTTGTTTATGTACCAGCCGCAGGCGAGGGAGAGTTACGGAGGTGAGAACACTTGTTTATCACTTAGGGTTCCTAGTGAGCGAGGCGGAAGGAAACTTTGCTTTGTTTATGTACCCGCCGCAGGCGAGGGAGAGTTACGGAGGTGAGAACACTTGTTTATCACTTAGGGTTCCTAGTGAGCGTTGCGGAAGGAAACTTTGCTTTGTTTATGTACCAGCCGCAGGCGAGGGAGAGTTACGGAGGTGAGAACACTTGATTATCACTTAGGGTTCCTAGTGAGCGTTGCGGAAGGAAACTTTGCTTTGTTTATGTACTCGCCGCAGGCGAGGGAGAGTAACGGAGGTGAGAACACTTGTTTATTACTTAGGGTTCCTAGTGAGCGTTGCAGAAGAAAACTTTGCTTTGTTTATGTACCAGCCGCAGGCGAGGGAGAGTTACGGAGGTGAGAACACTTGTTTATCACTTAGGGTTCCTAGTGAGCTTTGCGGAAGGAAACTTTACTTTGTTTATGTACCAGCCGCAGGCGAGGGTAAGTTACGGAGGTGAGAACACTTGTTTATCACTTAGGGTCTACGAATAAATAATAAATCAGGAACTCTAATTCAGAACAAATGCCACATATAAAGTGCCCCTACTTCAAACTAAAACGACGTATGATTCAAAATACGAATCACTTCCGAGGCTACAAATAGACATGCTTGGTGATTGGTTTAAATTCAGAACAAAAGCAGGGATTGGTTCACGCGCGTGCTGCAATGTCTGCTATGACAGCCAAGTCACAGCGGCGTGGACGATATTATGCAATAAGTGGACCGGACCAAGTAAAGCAATATTATTGTACAATGCTTTTTTTTGGCTTACTTTTTACAATTCATTAAACTCTATGACCCGCGAAATATTATTAATTTATTAAGTTTTTGTCTAGAAGACAAAAACTTAACTTCTTTCTTCGCAATGTAGTGAAGATGGATTTTGAGAAATTGATAATGGAATGTCCTCTAATGGTATGCTGTTGCCTGTGAATTTTCAGCTGAGGTTCAAGTTCAGTAAATTATTTTTATATATTCCCTTATACTGTCGGGCGTTTGGGTTATTGTTGCAACGGCCGTGGTTGCGGATCACTCCAAAAAACAACTCGATATGATCTTGGCTAAATTTATATGGTAAAATAAATTTCAATATTTGTACCTCCACTAGCCGTGCAAATAGTAATTTAAAACTTGAAATACATAATGAGGAGTCCTAGAAATCCAGTTTTGGACTGAGTTTTGGTCACTGGTTTCAAGGAGTTCGTATATACTGTTACTCTTTGTCGAGTGTATCTTGTATCTTTGTTTGTGTGTTTCTCTTTGTATTCGAGTTTTTTTATTATGCAAAAATTGACTGACTTCATTTTGCATGTTATTGACCATCTCGGTTTGATAACGTATTTGAACATCTTTGAATATAATTATAATTTTGTAACTACTTACTAGTGAAAAGTGATCCCTGGACATTTTAATCTTGTATGGCTCCTGAACCAATTCACAACACATGCTGGCATGATGATTCACAGCAGTAGTTCACAATTAAAAACTAAAACGTACGCAAAGATATGACTTGTGCTCGCTTGCATGAAAAATGTCCGAATGATGACGCGCTGGACACGACTTTTAAGCCCCACCTACTTGGGCACGACTTTTGTTGGGTCATTTTTTTAACGCTGTTACATTTCCTGACTTATTACTTATTCGTAGCTTAGGGTTCCTAGTGAGTGAGGCGAAAGGAAACTTTGGTATGTTTATGTACCAGCCACAGGCGAGGGAGAGTTATGGAAGTGAGACCACATGTTTATCACTTAGGGTTCCTAGTGAGCGAAGCGGAAGGAAACTTTGCTTTGTTTATGTACCAGCCGCAGGCGAGGGAGAGTTACGGAAGTGAGAACACTTGTTTATTACTTAGGGCTTGTGAGTGAGGCGGAAGGAAACTGCTTTGTTTATGTACCAGCCACAGGCGAGGGAGAGTTACGGAGGTGAGAACACTTGTTTATCACTTAGTTTGTGGTTAACATCATAAGCCTAGGGTTCCAAGTGAGTGAGGCAAACAGTGTTGTGTATTTTTTAGTAATAAAATTCACTTCAAACAGTGCTGTGTATTTTGTTATTAATAGAATTCACTTCAAACGGTTTTGTGTATTTTGTTATTAATAAAATTCACTTCAAACGGTGTTGTGTATTTTGTTATTAATAGAATTCACTTCAAACGGTGTTGTGTATTTTGTTATTAATAAAATTCACTTCAAACGGTGTTGTGTAATTTGTTATTAATAAAATTCACTTCAAACAGTGTTGTGTATTTTGTTATTAATGAAGTTCACTTCAAACAGTATTTTTTATTTTGTTATTGATAGAATGCAATTCAAACAGTGTTAATGTATATTCACAAGTCCTCTAACAATTTATTTATTGTTTGATCAAAGGCTGCCATTTGATGATGTTTGTGGGCGAAATTTACCAATTTTTTTTTCTTTCCTCTATTTTCTCTCCTCATTATCGTGTACTTGTTTTTTCAGGGCAGCGACTAATCAAGAAGTGCGACTACCACCTAGGACAGCAAGTGCACGCCATGTTCCGCATCAGCGCTCGACCCTGTCCCTCGGCGCAGCGCCGACACGTCACCATGTTCAGTGAGTATAACAAGAAGTGCGACTTCCACCTCGGACAGCAAGTGAACGCCATGTTCCGCATCAGCGCGCGACCCTCGCCCTCGGCGCAACGCCGACGCGTCACCATGTTCAGTGAGTATAACAAGAAGTGCAACTACCACGTCGGACAACAAGTGAACGCCATGTTCCGCATCAGCGCGCGACCCTCGCCCTCGGCGCAACGCCGACGCGTCACCATGTTCAGTGAGTATAACAAGAAGTGCAACTACCACCTAGGACAACAAGTGAACGCCATGTTTCGCATCAGCGCGCGACCCTCGCCCTCGGCGCAACGCCGACGCGTCACCGTGTTCAGTGAGTATAACAAGAAGTGCAACTACCACCTCGGACAACAAGTGAACGCCATGTTTCGCATCAGCGCGCGACCCTCACCCTCGGCGCAACGCCGACGCGTCACCGTGTTCAGTGAGTATAACAAGAAGTGCAACTACCACCTCGGACAACAAGTGAACGCCATGTTTCGCATCGTATCACTTGGCCGGTATTCTCTATTTAGGTATTTCGCACTACTCTGGGGTAGTCTGAGTTTTGTCATGTTTGAATGTCGTCAGAAACGTCAACATGTTACAGCAATAACTACATTAGAGCAATTGCAATGTTACAGCAACACTAGACGGCGGGCTCGGCTACATCCTGCCGCTGTCGGAGAAGATGTACCGCCGCCTGCTGATGTTGCAGAACGTCATGAACAACTACTGCTGCCACATCGGCGGCCTCAACCCGAGAGCGCACAGGTCAGTGTTGCACGGAACACGTCACTGTTGCACACAACACGTCACTGTTGCACACAACATTGTGTTTCACATTTACAGACACACCCCATTCACGGATGTGAGTGTGTCTCAAACCCCACACAGAAAGTCAAAGTATTTATTGTGAATAACCAAAATAATAGCAATTTTTACCCAAATGCACGGAGGATTATGTGTTTGGGTTTTGTATATATATTTGTTTGTACGTTTCTTAGGTGCGTCCTACAGCCTAAACGGCTTGATCGATTTTGATAAATGAGGTATCGTCTTGATCACTAGATGTTATAAAACTATTATGGCTGCTTACAGCTGCCATATTGTATTTCCGACGGCAAAAATGACGAAAACCAATCGAGCGAGGTACCATAATGAAGGTCTTTAAACGACCATTTCAAAAATATATATTTCTTATTACTAAACAGTAGTAATTGTCTTTTAAGCATCGTACATAATTTTTAATTTTAAATTTTTCAATTTAATGTAAGTACTATAATCTAATGTTGGAATTGCAAGTATTGAAGTAAAATAAAATATTAAGTAAGCAAATAAGAAACATTGAAGGAGATGTTCTTTTTTGTATGAGAGCCTGGGCTAACTGCTGTACACCATGTCATAAAACTGCAAAAATATAACGAAATTCGAAGTAGATACACAATTTAACTAGCAACGAGTGTATAAAGAGCAAAACATTTTGTATGGGAGCCTGGGCTAACTGCTGTACACCATGTCATAAAACAGCAAAAATATAACGAAATTCGAAGTAGATACACAATTTAACTAGCAACGAGTGTATAAAGAGCAAAACATTTTGTATGGGAGCCTGGGCTAACTGCTGTACACCATGTCATAAAACAGCAAAAATATAACGAAATTAGAAGTAGATACACAATTTAACTTGCAACGAGTGTATAAAGAGCAAAACATTTTGTATGGGAGCCTGGGCTAACTGCTGTACACCATGTCATAAAGCAGCAAAAATATAACGAAATTAGAAGTAGATACACAATTTAACTAGCAACGAGTGTATAAAGAGCAAAACATTTTGTATGGGAGCCTGGGCTAACTGCTGTACACCATGTCATAAAACAGCAAAAATATAACGAAATTAGAAGTAGATACACAATTTAACTAGCAACGAGTGTATAAAGAGCGAGTGTATTTAATTTTTTAGTTTAGTTTTTTCATGAAGTGGGGAAAGGGGGGCAGGTGGTGCGAAGTTGGGGAAGACCCCACTTCGCACCACCTGCCCCACTTCTCGCACCCTTCCCCGACATCCCCAACCATTAGTCAACATCCCCCTGCCCTCCCCCTCACTTTCCCCCACCTTCCCTCACTCCCCCAAACCTTCTCCCACATCTCTCCTCATTTACCTAGTTTTTATTTATTCTAAGTATGGCCACCCCGAAAGATAACGATCACGTTGCAGTGTAGGTTAGGTTTGTTAGCTGAATCGCACTGCTGATTCATAAACGGCCGTCAGTAGCTGTCAATGTCAAATAAGTGTTAATCAACGTAGTTGTATTTGATAACAGTCATGACGCTATGGTACCGAGGTTGCACGATTTTACAGAAAAAAATTTGCTTATTTTCAGCGCCACTACGTATTTTTTGAGTATTTCTCAATAAATCCATACCAATATATAAAAGTGAAACGTCTGTTTGTTTGTTTGGGCGGCTTTCACGCGATAACGGCTGGACGGATTTTGATGAAATTTAAAATGGAGATACCTTGAAATAAAACATAGGATTATTTAATCCCGGAAAATTGAAAGTTTCCACGGGAAAACTGGAAAATGTTGATTACTCACTGTAAGGAACGGTTGTCATCACAGAATGGTCTGTGGTTACCATGGAAAAGAAATAACAAGTCTGTCAAAAAACATCAAGAGCATTGGAGCACCTACTTTTGCATTGGTTTTTAATATTCTAAAAGAAAAAAGGATGCTTTTTTCGCGATAAACAGTAGTCCGCGCGGACGAAGTCGCGGGCGGGAAAACTAGTCTTTATATATTTTACATCTCTCATATTCGGTAAGTAGGTCCTTATTACCCCCAAATGGGGCTTTTAGGTGACCAATTAGCGCTCTAGGGTAATAATGTAGCTAGAAAAGCCCTAGGGCGGTAAGTAATTAAAAAAAAACTTCACTCTTTAAAAAAGTTCGCGTACATCTAACCATCATACTGGCAATAGACATCATGCATTCAGCCCAATGACAAAAGAGGTCGCTTCGCTATTCAGCCTTCTCTTCGTATGAGTATAATAGTCATCAATTTTAAATATTGAACAGCGAGGCTCAATTTCGTTTTTGAAAAAAATAATTTAAAAAAAGATGAAAAAAGGCGGGAATAGAAAACTTTTACTTTAAATATTGTTTGTTTTTGGGTTTTTTTTTATAATTACGTGCTAATTAGGAAAAAAACATGAGTTCTGCAAGTGATGAAGATATAAGCTGCACTCCCGATTCAATGAAAATGGAAGCTGAAGCAGCAATTAACAATATTTTGCCTGAAAGTTCTAAAGAGAGATATTTGAAAACTTACGACGAGTTCATGAAGTGACGAAAAGAAAAACGAGTAAAGTCTTTATCTGAGACTGTATTCTTAACATACTTTAGTGAGCTATCAAAAAAGCTGCAGCCATCTAGTTTGTGGTGCATTTATTCAATGTTAAAAGCAACTATGAATACTAAACACGACATCAATATCAAGAACTTTTCAAAATTATAATCTTTTCTAAAAAGACAATCAGCTGGGCACAAAAGCAAAAAGTCAAAGGTTTTTACAGCGCAAGACGTGAAAACATTCATAAATGAAGCCCCTGATGACATATATTTAGCTGTTAAGGTACGTAAAATAACAAATCACATAATGGTAATACTTCATCATTTATCTTTTAAATTCTTACAATCCTATAAACATACTTATTTTTATATTTCGCTTGTTTGGGGTGGTTCTTATTTTCGGTATAACTGGCTCATGCCGAGGTATTGAATTGACAAATATAATAATAGAGAACATAGAACAACAGGGTCAGTTGTTAGTGATTAAACTACCGAACACAAAAACTAAAATTGACCGAACATTTGTAGTTCCTCAAGAATTCTCTGAATTCATACAAAAATACAGAAATCTTCGTCCTGAAAATGTAAACACCAACCGATTTTTTATGAAGTACCACCAAGGCAAATGCTACAAACAAGTTATTGGAAAAAATACCATCAGAAGTATGCCGAAGCAAATCGCAAGTTATTTAAAGTTAGATAACCCGGAATTGTACACAGGTCATTGCTTCCGGAGAACAACGGCTTCACTTTTAGCCGATGCTGGGGCTCACTTAACCACTATAAAAAGGCACGGTGGGTGGAAATCCAGCAAGGTGGCTGAAGGTTACATTGAAGATTCCATACAAAATAAAAGTAAAATTACCAACCAAATAACGGAAACTATTCAGCTTTCAAAAAATGAAACATCTTTCTCAAGAGATGATCCGCAACCATCAACTTCTGCTGAAGAAAGCTTCATCCCGTCAGATTTTGTCCATGACCAACAAATATTACAATCTCAAACTATTAACATACCCAAAAAACACCTGTCCCTAAAATTTGAAAATTGTTCTCATTTCACTATAAATTTTAACTAATAAAATGTTTTATTCTTGTAATGCCGGTTTTTTTCTACTTACCTCACAATCGAGATGTAAAGCAGAGTAGTTAGCTCGGTTGTAAGCATCAATTGCACCCTCGAACTATAGGCGCCCTCGCTGCGCTCGTGCGCCTAAATATCTCGGGCTGCAATTGATGCCTTACAGCCCTTGGCTACTAATCTAATATTTCAATCACTTCGAAAGTTATACAGCCCATAGTCCAGTTTGTGAAAAAATATATAAATACTAGCTGCGCCCCGCGGTTTTACCCGCGTCCCTTAGAAACCGTGTATTTTTTCGGGTTAAAAGTAGCATGTGTGTTAATAATCCAGGGTATAAGCTACCTCCATACCAAGTTTCATCCAAATCCGTTCAGCTGTTTAAGCGTGAAGAAGTAACAAACATTACACACAACTTTACCTACAAATTTTCGCCTTTACAATACTAGTGAGATTATTTTTGCGGGCGGTCTCCTCGTAGTCAATAATTTTGTTCGCAGTCGGGTTTTATGTATTTTTATAATAATTCTACTTGTACAAATCAAATCTTAACATCTCATGAACAAGGAGAAAAATATAAATGATTATAAAAAGATCAAATCAATAAAATTAGGTGAACTAAGTATGCTTTGAATTTGAAAAGGAAACTTCCCTTTCATGTGCCAACTCAGAGTTGAATCTCACACTGGAATAGGAAATACCCTTCTGATTCTACTGGTGGTTCGGAAATACGCCCGTTAGTGAAAGGAGCACCAAAAAACACTACGGGGATGTCATTTTGTTCATTTTTGACAATTCTTTATATATTTATTAAATGACAGATATTATAATAAATACATGTAAATGTAACTATAAAAGATAACAGTGCCAATAACATGTCACACAGTCATAACGCTGATAAAAATAATTAAAATACAAATGAGTAATAAACCAGGCTGGACTCCTCACAAGCAGCACCCGTTCACAAGTATGACTTGTGTATGCTTTCATGCATATTACACATACACTCCCTTTTTTTTTATACCTTCACATCATTTAAATATTATTTTTGGTTCCTTCAAAATAATTGTATCCTAGAGGAAGGAGGTCCCTAAGAGGTTAACCTGTTCTGAGGACCCATCATTGACATGTTTTTGAAACCTGGACCTTATTTTAATAAATTTTATTGTCAGTCAAAGAATTGTAAATAGGTAATATAAATAGCACTTTATAAGTCAAAATTAGCATGTCATGACAAGGAAAAAAAGCGGAAAGAGCGAAAGAGCGAAGGGCGCGCGTTTTTTTATCAACAATACTATTTGTACAAATTTAAAAATCGTTCCAAATTATGTCACAGTAAAGCGCGACGATTTTTTTCAGCTATTTCTTAATGAAACGCAGTATTCTAGGAGTTACACTAACTGACCGAATAAAGAACCACCATACTGCGTTCCAAGACTCAGCTTACAGACGTGACCCAAAAAGCTGCAAAACTAAAGTGGGACTGGGCTGGACATGTCTGTCGCATGTCGGATGATCTCTGGATAAAAATTACCACGCAATGGGTACCCCAAGATTGAAAACGTCATCGCGGCAGATCAAGAAAGAGATGCCGGGATGAGCTTGACTCCCACACAAAGAACTGGTGCGCCATTGCAACAGATAGAGAAGAATGGAAAAAGGGTAGGGAGGCCTTTGCCCTGCAGTGGGACGCTACATGCTCGTAATAATAATAATAATTTCTATTAGTGTAAAACTAAATCATTCAAAATGATGTAAAAAGGATAGATTTATCATAAAGCGCAGCGATCGCGAAAATGTTGAGGTATTTGTATTAGTGTAAACATTTAACATGATTTCAGTCCGCAAGCGAAGTGCGCGTGAATATTTTTGCTATTTATTTTAGTACATTTCTACCAAGTCAAGTCAAAAAGCAATACAATTAAAGATAGTTACATTGACATTGAGAGGGGCGGCTTCCATTGCCCCTCGCAGCCTGCTGCCTCGGGCCATATTGGCCCTAGGGTACATACGCCTCTGCATGCAGCTCGGGAGTCGGTTATAGATAAAGTTTGTGCTTTTCTATCGATATCTGAATATATAAACCTCAATTAAAAAAAGTGTTCGGTTATTTGTTTAGTTTAAAATGGTAGCTATATAATAATTTTAAAAAATGACGCTGTTGCTGACAATAATGAGAACAGTGATGCAACAAGTTCTTTTCATGCGGTAGTTCGTGTTTTTTTTTCAAGGATACCGCCATTTCCGAAAATTCTGTTCGGTTATTTGTTTAGTTTGAAATGGTAGCTATATAATAATTTTAAAAAATGACGCTGTCGCTGACAATAATGAGAACAGCGATGCAACAAGTTCTTTTCATGCGGTATTTCGTGGTTTTTTTCCAAGGATACCGCCATTTCCGAAAATTCTGTTCGGTTATTTGTTTAGTTTAAAATGGTAGCTATATAATAATTTAAAAACATGACGCAGTCGCTGACAATAATGAGAACATCGATGCAACAAGTTCTTTTCATGCGGTAGTTCGTGTTTTTTTTCCCAAGGATACCACCATTTCCGAAAATTCTGTTCGTTTATAGGTAATATACTTTTCTATCCACAGTATTTTTTGGTTCGCATAAAGTTGTTTCATTACGTCGTTCTCGACGATTTGTTATTTGTCTTTTTGCTGATTTCGGGCCTGACCCTGCCTCGCAAAAAGACTTGACGAATTCCAACCTCCTGAACAGGCCGGGCATAGCGGAGGATTTAGCACCATAGACAGTGAGGCAGCCAGCCCCTATGTCTTGGCTTTATGGACTATGAGAAGGTCTTTGATTCTCACGTTTAACGAAATAATCTCATTATGAGACCGTAAACCCCATTCTCCGTGTCGAGAGATCTAAAATAATGGCTGATGTAGAGTTTTATCGACTTACCGTATTCTCGAGAACTCACAATAGAGAAATGTCTATTGCTAACGACCGAGATGTCTCGAGTGGTCAGTGGCACTCGAGACGAGCTAGTTACGCGAAAATTAGAACATTCATATTGAAAAAGTTTTTGTTCTGTTACATAGTAAAATATTTGATATGTTCTTGCTAAGCAGGCGTTAATGCTTACATAATAAAATATAATAATTGGAAGGCGTTATAAGCGGAAAATGAATTGTCCATACAATCTCAGTAACAAAATCATTTCTATTTTCATACCACCTGCTCGACAATGTCCAATTACATATCACGCAATCTCAACGTAAAAAATGCAATCTGTATTTTATCATTTTCAAGTTGTCGAGCGATAGTGATTTGACTCCGGAGTTCATTAAATCAGACGCTTTAGGGATGATTAATAATCTACTACAGGAAAAATCAAAACATAAATACGAAATAGCCTATAACGATTTTAATAAGTGGAGAACAACAAAAGGAGTCAAGCTTGTGTCCAAATCCTTCCTTTTATAAGTAGCCTATGGTGCATTTATTCAATGCTCAGATCTGGATTTTTATTGTCTCGCAGAAGGTTGAAGTTGAGAATTCATCTCGAGGATAAAGCCTGTCTTCGTCTTGGGCGGCTTGAACCCCTCGCTTCACTCAGGACTCTACAAACTCCCTCGCTATGCTCAGGAGTTAACTAGAGTCCCTCTTTGCGCTCAGGGTCCAATATGAGGCCCGTGACGTAAGACACTCCTTTATACCCTAGGTGCATAATCTACTATTCCACCATACTATGATACGATTTGGATTGGATATGTATTTATCTAGGTTCCCAAATTGTATTTTGTTTTCAAAATCTAATCTTAAACGAAATGGAAGTGAACTGTATTTCGAAAATATGTATATTGTCCCGTCTGTGTCAAGAAAATATGCTGTTTGCTAAACAACAAACCCAAATTAAAATGATATAACCCCTGACCTCCCCATCCCCCATTATAACTAAGAATAATCTCGATCACATCAGTTCGGAGTTTAAAAAACTGGTTCAGCAATGGCGCTCACTTTGAGTCTTTAATTCAGCAAACTGCCAATAGATGGCACGCAAGATGCGGGTTCGAGTCCCGTCTGAGATCCAAATTTAGAAAAAAGTATTAGATTTGTTGAAGGTAATGTTATTGATGCTAATGTTCGTTCAGTTTGAGCCAAATGGCAAAAATAACGGTTAAAAACTACAAATAATCATCGTTGTCGTTTGGTTTGGTCTTATACATTGTCAGTAACGTTTTATGTATTAAATTAGTTTCTTTTTGTATTTTTTGTTTTATTATCTGTGTTCGTGATGTCACGAATAGGTTACGGCAGAACATCAGTGCCCAAGTCTTGTGGCCTGTGAGTGTCCCCTGAGTCGGTACCGGTTTGTAACAACACACCATTTTTTTTCCTCTTTGTTTATTTTTGTCTTTCCCGCAATCTATGGGAGTGATTTCGTCAACTGTTTCAATGTTACAAATGTTAACATGTGTAACAGTTTACCAATGAATGCGCGCGATGCTAGAGTTAAGATAAAAAAGAGCCCAGCGATGATAAAACAGAGCTTTGGGTTTCCGGGATTAATGTTATCTATACTTATAATAAAGTAATAAGAACGAAAAAGTCTGTATAACAAAATATGCCTTGGGTAATTAAAATAAGCTAATGAACATTTTACTTTTTAAATCGTGTCAGTCTGTTTGTTTGCGCATCACGTAAAAACTACTGGACCTATTGCGATGCGGGGTTCATTGTTATATAGTTTAGGTTTTGACTTAGAAACTGGTGTACTTGGTAAATGTATAATCATTCTGATGAGTAGAATTCGAGCAATCGATAAAAAACTTTGATGGCTAAAGAATTTTGATCAAAATGTTGATATATTGATGTTTTAGGTCTTAGAATTGCACAGAGTACTTTTAACGTAGAGAAATGACCATGCTTGCGAAGCCGCGGGCACAGCTAAACCAATATATAAATGTGAAACGTTGTCTGTATGTTTGTTTGGGGAGCTTTCACGCGATAACGGCTGTATGTAAAGCAGAGTAGTTAGCTCGGTTGTAAGCATCAATTGCACCCTCGAACTATAGGCGCCCTCGCTGCGCTCGTGCGCCTAAATATCTCGGGCTGCAATTGATGCCTTACAGCCCTTGGCTACTAATCTAATATTTCAATCACTTCGAAAGTTATACAGCCCATAGTCCAGTTTGTGAAAAAATATATAAATACTAGCTGCGCCCCGCGGTTTTACCCGCGTCCCTTAGAAACCGTGTATTTTTTCGGGTTAAAAGTAGCATGTGTGTTAATAATCCAGGGTATAAGCTACCTCCATACCAAGTTTCATCCAAATCCGTTCAGCTGTTTAAGCGTGAAGAAGTAACAAACATTACACACAACTTTACCTACAAATTTTCGCCTTTACAATACTAGTGAGATTATTTTTGCGGGCGGTCTCCTCGTAGTCAATAATTTTGTTCGCAGTCGGGTTTTATGTATTTTTATAATAATTCTACTTGTACAAATCAAATCTTAACATCTCATGAACAAGGAGAAAAATATAAATGATTATAAAAAGATCAAATCAATAAAATTAGGTGAACTAAGTATGCTTTGAATTTGAAAAGGAAACTTCCCTTTCATGTGCCAACTCAGAGTTGAATCTCACACTGGAATAGGAAATACCCTTCTGATTCTACTGGTGGTTCGGAAATACGCCCGTTAGTGAAAGGAGCACCAAAAAACACTACGGGGATGTCATTTTGTTCATTTTTGACAATTCTTTATATATTTCTTAAATGACAGATATTATAATAAATACATGTAAATGTAACTATAAAAGATAACAGTGCCAATAACATGTCACACAGTCATAACGCTGATAAAAATAATTAAAATACAAATGAGTAATAAACCAGGCTGGACTCCTCACAAGCAGCACCCGTTCACAAGTATGACTTGTGTATGCTTTCATGCATATTACACATACACTCCCTTTTTTTTTATACCTTCACATCATTTAAATATTATTTTTGGTTCCTTCAAAATAATTGTATCCTAGAGGAAGGAGGTCCCTAAGAGGTTAACCTGTTCTGAGGACCCATCATTGACATGTTTTTGAAACCTGGACCTTATTTTAATAAATTTTATTGTCAGTCAAAGAATTGTAAATAGGTACTATAAATAGCACTTTATAAGTCAAAATTAGCATGTCATGACAAGGAAAAAAAGCGGAAAGAGCGAAAGAGCGAAGGGCGCGCGTTTTTTTATCAACAATACTATTTGTACAAATTTAAAAATCGTTCCAAATTATGTCACAGTAAAGCGCGACGATTTTTTTCAGCTATTTCTTAATGAAACGCAGTATTCTAGGAGTTACACTAACTGACCGAATAAAGAACCACCATACTGCGTTCCAAGACTCAGCTTACAGACGTGACCCAAAAAGCTGCAAAACTAAAGTGGGACTGGGCTGGACATGTCTGTCGCATGTCGGATGATCTCTGGATAAAAATTACCACGCAATGGGTACCCCAAGATTGAAAACGTCATCGCGGCAGATCAAGAAAGAGATGCCGGGATGAGCTTGACTCCCACACAAAGAACTGGTGCGCCATTGCAACAGATAGAGAAGAATGGAAAAAGGGTAGGGAGGCCTTTGCCCTGCAGTGGGACGCTACATGCTCGTAATAATAATAATAATTTCTATTAGTGTAAAACTAAATCATTCAAAATGATGTAAAAAGGATAGATTTATCATAAAGCGCAGCGATCGCGAAAATGTTGAGGTATTTGTATTAGTGTAAACATTTAACATGATTTCAGTCCGCAAGCGAAGTGCGCGTGAATATTTTTGCTATTTATTTTAGTACATTTCTACCAAGTCAAGTCAAAAAGCAATACAATTAAAGATAGTTACATTGACATTGAGAGGGGCGGCTTCCATTGCCCCTCGCAGCCTGCTGCCTCGGGCCATATTGGCCCTAGGGTACATACGCCTCTGCATGCAGCTCGGGAGTCGGTTATAGATAAAGTTTGTGCTTTTCTATCGATATCTGAATATATAAACCTCAATTAAAAAAAGTGTTCGGTTATTTGTTTAGTTTAAAATGGTAGCTATATAATAATTTTAAAAAATGACGCTGTTGCTGACAATAATGAGAACAGTGATGCAACAAGTTCTTTTCATGCGGTAGTTCGTGTTTTTTTTTCAAGGATACCGCCATTTCCGAAAATTCTGTTCGGTTATTTGTTTAGTTTGAAATGGTAGCTATATAATAATTTTAAAAAATGACGCTGTCGCTGACAATAATGAGAACAGCGATGCAACAAGTTCTTTTCATGCGGTATTTCGTGGTTTTTTTCCAAGGATACCGCCATTTCCGAAAATTCTGTTCGGTTATTTGTTTAGTTTAAAATGGTAGCTATATAATAATTTAAAAACATGACGCAGTCGCTGACAATAATGAGAACATCGATGCAACAAGTTCTTTTCATGCGGTAGTTCGTGTTTTTTTTCCCAAGGATACCACCATTTCCGAAAATTCTGTTCGTTTATAGGTAATATACTTTTCTATCCACAGTATTTTTTGGTTCGCATAAAGTTGTTTCATTACGTCGTTCTCGACGATTTGTTATTTGTCTTTTTGCTGATTTCGGGCCTGACCCTGCCTCGCAAAAAGACTTGACGAATTCCAACCTCCTGAACAGGCCGGGCATAGCGGAGGATTTAGCACCATAGACAGTGAGGCAGCCAGCCCCTATGTCTTGGCTTTATGGACTATGAGAAGGTCTTTGATTCTCACGTTTAACGAAATAATCTCATTATGAGACCGTAAACCCCATTCTCCGTGTCGAGAGATCTAAAATAATGGCTGATGTAGAGTTTTATCGACTTACCGTATTCTCGAGAACTCACAATAGAGAAATGTCTATTGCTAACGACCGAGATGTCTCGAGTGGTCAGTGGCACTCGAGACGAGCTAGTTACGCGAAAATTAGAACATTCATATTGAAAAAGTTTTTGTTCTGTTACATAGTAAAATATTTGATATGTTCTTGCTAAGCAGGCGTTAATGCTTACATAATAAAATATAATAATTGGAAGGCGTTATAAGCGGAAAATGAATTGTCCATACAATCTCAGTAACAAAATCATTTCTATTTTCATACCACCTGCTCGACAATGTCCAATTACATATCACGCAATCTCAACGTAAAAAATGCAATCTGTATTTTATCATTTTCAAGTTGTCGAGCGATAGTGATTTGACTCCGGAGTTCATTAAATCAGACGCTTTAGGGATGATTAATAATCTACTACAGGAAAAATCAAAACATAAATACGAAATAGCCTATAACGATTTTAATAAGTGGAGAACAACAAAAGGAGTCAAGCTTGTGTCCAAATCCTTCCTTTTATAAGTAGCCTATGGTGCATTTATTCAATGCTCAGATCTGGATTTTTATTGTCTCGCAGAAGGTTGAAGTTGAGAATTCATCTCGAGGATAAAGCCTGTCTTCGTCTTGGGCGGCTTGAACCCCTCGCTTCACTCAGGACTCTACAAACTCCCTCGCTATGCTCAGGAGTTAACTAGAGTCCCTCTTTGCGCTCAGGGTCCAATATGAGGCCCGTGACGTAAGACACTCCTTTATACCCTAGGTGCATAATCTACTATTCCACCATACTATGATACGATTTGGATTGGATATGTATTTATCTAGGTTCCCAAATTGTATTTTGTTTTCAAAATCTAATCTTAAACGAAATGGAAGTGAACTGTATTTCGAAAATATGTATATTGTCCCGTCTGTGTCAAGAAAATATGCTGTTTGCTAAACAACAAACCCAAATTAAAATGATATAACCCCTGACCTCCCCATCCCCCATTATAACTAAGAATAATCTCGATCACATCAGTTCGGGAGTTTAAAAAACTGGTTCAGCACTGGCGCTCACTTTGAGTCTTTAATTCAGCAAACTGCCAATAGATGGCACGCAAGATGCGGGTTCGAGTCCCGTCTGAGATCCAAATTTAGAAAAAAGTATTAGATTTGTTGAAGGTAATGTTATTGATGCTAATGTTCGTTCAGTTTGAGCCAAATGGCAAAAATAACGGTTAAAAACTACAAATAATCATCGTTGTCGTTTGGTTTGGTCTTATACATTGTCAGTAACGTTTTATGTATTAAATTAGTTTCTTTTTGTATTTTTTGTTTTATTATCTGTGTTCGTGATGTCACGAATAGGTTACGGCAGAACATCAGTGCCCAAGTCTTGTGGCCTGTGAGTGTCCCCTGAGTCGGTACCGGTTTGTAACAACACACCATTTTTTTTCCTCTTTGTTTATTTTTGTCTTTCCCGCAATCTATGGGAGTGATTTCGTCAACTGTTTCAATGTTACAAATGTTAACATGTGTAACAGTTTACCAATGAATGCGCGCGATGCTAGAGTTAAGATAAAAAAGAGCCCAGCGATGATAAAACAGAGCTTTGGGTTTCCGGGATTAATGTTATCTATACTTATAATAAAGTAATAAGAACGAAAAAGTCTGTATAACAAAATATGCCTTGGGTAATTAAAATAAGCTAATGAACATTTTACTTTTTAAATCGTGTCAGTCTGTTTGTTTGCGCATCACGTAAAAACTACTGGACCTATTGCGATGCGGGGTTCATTGTTATATATTTTAGGTTTTGACTTAGAAACTGGTGTACTTGGTAAATGTATAATCATTCTGATGAGTAGAATTCGAGCAATCGATAAAAAACTTTGATGGCTAAAGAATTTTGATCAAAATGTTGATATATTGATGTTTTAGGTCTTAGAATTGCACAGAGTACTTTTAACGTAGAGAAATGACCATGCTTGCGAAGCCGCGGGCACAGCTAAACCAATATATAAATGTGAAACGTTGTCTGTATGTTTGTTTGGGGAGCTTTCACGCGATAACGGCTGGTTGGATTTTGATGAAATTTGGAATGGAGATAGCTTATACCCTATAATAAAACATAGGATACTTTTGTTTTTTTTTATAGCAGTTAACGTCTACTTAGCGTAAATATATATAATAATTTTCTAATGGAAAAAAAATATTGGTTCACGGACGAGATTCGAATTCGCACACTGTGCGTCAGCGCAGCACATGCCTTTACCAATTCGGCCACCGAGACCTATGCGTCGTCATCCAAATCTTTCCACTAGCTTCTTTGAACCAGTTTTGTCGTCTTTGTCGTCCCGTTGAATGGACTGCGACACACACACGAACTAGCACACTGCGCTGAGGCACAGTGTGCTAGTTCGAATCTCGTCCGTGACCCAAATTTTTCAAATAGAAAATTATTATATAGGATACTTTTTATCCTGGAAAATTGAAGATTTCTACGGGAAAGCTGGAAAATGTTGATTACTCCCTATAAGGAACGGGTTTCTACGGGAAAGCTGGAAAATGTTGATTTCTCCCTGTAAGGAACGGTTGCCAAGGAAACGAAATAACAGTCTGTCAAAAAACTTCAAGAGCATTGGTGCTATACATACTTTTGCATTGGTTTTTAATATATGATAATCAGAGCTTCATGTTACACATCTAATGCGAGTACTGTATGACTAAATCGTTTTTTTAATGTAATTTTATTGTTTTTGTTTTAAATAAATGTATTTTGTTTCTTTCTTTCTTTAATGTTGTTGATGGTAATATGATTGTTGTTGTTGTTCTGTCAGGATGTACAAGAGCTCGCGGCGGCAGGCGGGCGGCGGCGCGGCGCGCGGCATGCTCGACGGAGACCTCGTCAGCCAGTACGGTTCCATGCCCATCGCGGAGAAACAAGACGTGAGTATATATATGTCGCGGGCGGATAGCTTAATCCGCCGTTTAATTAACTGCCTAGGCTTTTGAATAAATGGTGCCAATCAAGTAACGGCCTGAATGATATTCAGATGATTGCTTAGGCCATTCATTTGACAAAAAAAGACGCAAATTGTATCAAACATAGTAATTTGCACACAGACAAATGTTTATGAACAGTTTTCATGTCCAACCTAACTAAGCTACGTAATGTTGTAGACGCAATTCTATTAAACATACAGACACAACTAAATTCACATTATTTTTGTCACAACACTCTTCCATTGTACTATTTTTCTGCGCAAACGCAACCAAACTGTGAGAAACACCAACAATATTGTTGTTTGCCGACGCGAAGTTGACCACAGAGTATCTGCGAGTGCGCACGCGTAGCAAGGTAGTGGCTAGGTAGCGATACTATATACGTACATTGACAGTGTATTGGCTTCAGCGCTAAGTGGCAGAAAGTGGAACTAAATTTAAATGAATAGCCTAGGTAACTAGTCAAACGTGATCGATTCAAATCATTTTCCTAGCTGTTCGATTGAATGGCTGAATATCTTTCAGGCTGTTAGTTATATGGCGCCATTCATTGGCGTGCATTAGGAGAGCCCTACGTCCAGCAGTGGACAGATATATGCTGATGATGGTGATGATGATGATGATTAGTTAATCCATTTGCGGTATTTGTACCTACCATGGGTTTTTTTACAGCAGTTGTTTTGTTTCAGATTGCGAAGAAGATCGGTACAAAAGTAGAGGAGATCCTCGCCGACCTTTACGAAATAGACAGACTGACCGCCCACTTCTAAATTCTTAACTAGGAATATTGTCTACTTGTAAATATTAAGAATAAAGTGTTATTAATTTACTGTTGCGTTTTATTTCCACTCCTAATTATATAAAGCAATAAGAACGAAAAGTAAGATAATTTAAAAAACAATGGTCTAGAGTCTAAGGTCCTTAAAATAAGCTGATGTCAGTGTTACATATTATTCCCATACTGAACAAGAATATAACATTTTTAAATCGTATCTCTCTGTTTATTTATTTGTTTCTCTGTATGTTTGTTCGCGCATCACGTAAAAACTACTGAACCGATTGCGATGCGGTTTTCACTGTTGGATAGCTTAGGGTTTGACTTAAAAACTGGTGTACTTGTTATCTCAATTCGATGAGTGAAATATTCTTGCTCAGTACACTAGACCATTTTTTAAATCATCTTCTTTGTACTGACTTTTTCGTTCATATTGCTATAATATAAGTTTAGATTTTCTTTCTGTTCGCGCATCACGTAGAAACTACTGCACCGATTGCAATGCCGTTTTCGCTGTTGGATAGATTAAGTTTTGACTTATAATCGGGTTCTTTTGTATCTCAATATAATTCCTCGTGGTTACACCAGTGTGACAAAATGGTGTGACCAGAGTCCGTCGCCAATTTGATTAGTAGAAGCAGAGTAATCGATAAAAAACTATTCGACGGCTGAATGAATGTTTAAGTATATAAATAAATAAAATAAATATATTCGGGACAATTCCACACCAATTCATTCATTTTTATATTGTACTTAGTAGGTAGTTTTGGGCCTGGAATAACACATAGGTTTCCTTTAACACAGAAAAAACATGCCGTAAAATCTAATCTTTCAATAACAAAACATCTAAACAATTATGATAATTAAAAAAAAACACCATCAATTTACAACAACAAAAAACCTCTGTCTGTTTGCTCGTCAAGTACCCAAATAAAATAAGTTTTTTTTAAAAGTTTAACGATTTTATATGTATCAAAACAAAAAAACAAAGATACGTGTGGCGAGTCGAATTTCTATTACTCAGGTTACGCCCCACGATAAAATTTTATTTTCAAGTTTTTTTGTTTTTTATTTACCTAGTTATTTCTAAAGTCTACTCTGTTCTACTTGTCTTGTCTTGTTCTTTTTTATTTGATACCCATATTGAGGGGATTGAAAACTAAAAATAGTAATCCGCCAGTTTGTGGTGGTGGCCATGTTGACTTTGGAGTCTTCACGGTCTACTAGCCCTTTCATATCATACATATATTGAAGGGGTTGAAAAAATATATGTAATCCGCACTTTCGTGGCGGCGGCCATCTTGGATTTAGAATGATACTGAATACACATAATTGTATTTTCATCAGAAATAAAGGTGTGTACCAAATTTCAGATCAATCGGTTTACAGGAAAAGGGTAAATTATCAGTTACTAGATTTGACCCAAACAATAAATAAAACCATTTAAAAAATACTAGAACGTACAAACGCGAAATTGCAAATTGCGGGCAGAATGGCGACACGCAAATAGAACACTTCCACAATAGTAGAGCAGCCGATCTACCCTACTTCGTTTCCGCACTAGAAATATCCTGCGGATATGCTCGCGCCGTAGACGGATATCCTTGATGGCGCTACAGAATTACGGGAACCACGGTAATGTATGGTAAGTTGCCAGGATGGGTTTCCTGTGTGATAGGGAAAAACTGAAATCTTACACAAATAAAAAAAAAAACTTAATACTGTTGAGGTTACATGTACATCATCATCATCATCATCATCATATCTGTCCACTGCTGGACGTAGGCCTCTCCTGATGCACGCCACTTAGCTCGATCTTCAGCTCTCCTCATCCATTTTCTTCCGGCCGCTTTTCGTAGGTCGTCACTCCGCCTGGCCACAGGACATCCTACACTACGTTTGCCTTAACATGGTCTCCACTCGAAAACTCGTCTACCCCAATGGTTATCGATTCTTCGGGAAATGTGAACAGCCCACTGCTACTTTAGCTTGCTTATCCATCTAGCTATATCGGTTACCTTCGTTCTCCGTCGGATATAGGTATTAATTACGAGTCTAGTCTTTCAGAGAATAGCTCTCTCCATAGCTCGCTGAGCGACCTTAAATTCGTGGACTAGTTTGACCATGAGTGTCCACGTTTCGGCTCCGTAGGACATGACTGGTAGAACGCACTGATTGAAGACTTGTCTTCAGGCACTGCTGTATGGTGAAGCACTGCTGTATGCTGAAGCTTTACATATAGTTAGGTAGGTAATCCAAATACTGTACAATACAGAGATCAACATAGTTACTTTTGGCCCGGAAAATTGCGAGCCCTTACGGAAAATTGTTTACTTCCCCAAAAAAGGGGAAAAAAGAGAGCTACTGAGTATCTCCACCTTATTACATCCGATTTCTATAGGTACTTCTTTTTCTTTTGAAAGGTATCTGGTATTTTTATATTCATATCATAAAAATTTGGTGATCTGATGAGGATCTTCGACGAGATGAGCAGAATAACTCCTCAAAATGCAGTAAATTTCTCACTTTTAGGTTTCTACCAGTGGAATCATCCCTTTACCTACCTTGGTTATTTAATGTTAGTTTTACAATAAGGTAACTCGATGGCGCTACTGTGCACCGCTAGTTTGTTTGCAGAAAAGTATGTACGCGCGAGGTCTACTATTTGCAGAAATACTAATAACAGTAACACAACTAAAAATGGATTTGTACCCTACAAGGGTAAGTGAAAACTTAAACAGAAAATAATAATAATATTAATATTTAAGTCAATTTTATTTTTAACACAGTAAACGAGTATTATGTTAACTATCTACTGAAATAGGAAGATTACAATATCTTTCCTTTTTTTATACTGTCGTATACTCTGCTATGTGCATCATTATGTACACCATTGTGATATCCTTCAATATTCTGCTCTCCCCCATTTCGTGAAGCTTTTGAAGTTATGAAAAAAGAGAAAAAAAAAAAGTATATTTATATATCATTTGTCATTTCTACTACTTCAGATGACCTATCCAAACTATGTCGGGTTTATATTTTTTTATTGTAGTTTCCATTCAATTTCATTCCAGGCTAGCTGTGCCCGCGTGCCCATTATTCTGGGTTAATATAACTCACGTGTAACAAGACCAAAAGTACCTAAAAAGTACCAAATACCAAATTTTATTTTAGTTTTTGACGCGCGAACAAATACTTAGACTATTTTCCAACATTAAAAAATGTTAGCTTATTTTAAATACACTAAGCATTTTTTTTTAATTGTCTTCATTCTTTATTATAAGTACATATATAGATTTTGACACTTGGCATTCGAGCGTTCAACCAGTGTTAGATCTTTGCGAGCTAGATGGAGGGTAAGGTAAAGGGCCCCAAGTTCGTGCTAGTAGTTATTTCGTTAGTTTTGTTTCTGGCACAAATAATAAGCAAGTTAAATGTTATTTATTCAAATTATACATAACTGCAAAATCTCTATCATTTAAACAGTCTAAGAAATCAAGTACCAACATTTAGGCGACTAAACTGAGAGCAATGCGACGCTCGAAACTCTCAGTCGGCCACTAATAGCTGTGCGGCGTGCGTTTCTTCCGTGTCAACGTAAGGTTAGCGCTCGTACTTCTTCAGCTTACGGAAAGGCAAAGGTAAATCCATTTGAATAAAACTTTTAATAGTGCTTTTTTGTGTTCCTTAGCAATTGATTTGACTTAGAAAAAAGTTATATGCAAGCACAGAATTCCTTTAAAATTGCAATAAATCGATTCACGAAATAGCGGTCATTTTATTTTTGGTGTGTCCCCTAGTTCGTGTCACTACCGAATCAGGGATATTCTAGATAGATTTTTGTTGCTCGTGTATTTATATAATAATTAAGATAATGTAAATGTAAATTAAAAAACAAGTCATGTATTTAATTAAATTTCTTACGAGCTAAATTCGGTAAATGTTTTGTTCACTAGAATTCTTATAAGATGACTTTGAAGGTGCCCTGAATTTACATTTTTAAGGTTAATTCGCATAGGCACCTACTACCAGCATAATTTTGTTTGTTATACTATTAAATTTATTTATTTTTGTATATTTATATTATACAGATAGGGTAGTTAATGTTTAATTTACATAATTAAAAAATGTTTTTAGATTAGATTAAAAATGTTAACTTTACTTAATTTAAAA
Organism: Alsophila aescularia; assembly: GCA_946251855.1. Classification (NCBI taxonomy): domain Eukaryota; kingdom Metazoa; phylum Arthropoda; class Insecta; order Lepidoptera; family Geometridae; genus Alsophila; species Alsophila aescularia. The sequence goes on from OX276384.1 coordinate 27,572,814, forward strand.
TTGTAAATAATAAAAGCTTTATTTACTGTCATTAAGCTGAATCTCCCTTCCACATCTATTTTAGTGTTCTAATTTATTAATACATTATCATAATTCACTGTAAAAAGCTTTATCCCAAAACAGGGGCCACCAGCTCACGAACTTTGAAGCAGCGAATTTTATCACGAAATAGGGTTCAAACAAGGGGTCCACAAATAAATGCTGAATTCGTGACGGATATCGTTGTGTTGACTATTGGAAACACAGTTCGTAACAAGTTTAGGGAACACAGAGAAACCAACTGTGCAGTTCAGACGAGCTTGGCTGCGACGGATGGATGATGCTGCCATAGGCGAGCGTAGATAAAAGTGCTCTCTTAAGGCTTGCAGGGATAGTCATAGACGGATAGGTCCATACGCACTGCATACAGTCCACTTTTTCAAAAGTACCTCTCTCGAGACTGCGTGAACCTTACAACCAGACAGCACACATACATTACATTACATTACATTACCTTGGCTGTCGTGTTATATAGAAACTCACACATACATACATGAACCCTGAAAACATTACTCATATTTTTTGGGCGGTCGTGTAAAAATACTTAGGAAATCAATATTGTCCGAGTATAATTGAATATCAAGGTTATGTACCTGTTTTCAAACGCGAGATTTATCAAGTTGGCCACAGGACCTTCAACGAAGAGCCAGAAGAGGTAGCTGAAGCTTAAAGATATTACAATATAGCCTAAGCCTTCAATGATCTGAAATAAAAACGAAAATTAGCAATTATAGAAAAACTAAGTGTTTTCTTAGATTTTTCACGACTATAATTTTTTGAATAAAAGACTTTGTATCGCAATAAAAAATTGTAAATATAGAGTTTTGTTTCAATAGAAAAATTTATGCGATGGTAGCCTAACGGTTTTATAGTGCAACTTAGAATCCAATAATACCGGGTTCGATCCCAGGCTCCGGGTTCGACCAATGTCTTTTCTAAGTGGTTTTCCATCGCTCCGTGCTTCAGAGTGCACGTTAAGCTGTCGGCCCCGGCTGTTATTGATAAATAGTAGTCGTTAACTCATTTCGGAGGCCCTCGGGTGGCTTGACACACTCTGACGCCAGAGGCCAGCACTACCTCATACGACAAACAAATAGTAAAAATTAATATTTTTTTAAAATTTTGTTTGTACACTAATATTATAAAGAGGAAAGATTTTATTGTTTGTATGTTTGTTTGTAATAAATAAACTCAAAAAATACTGAACCAATTTCAAAAAATCTTTCACCTTTAGAATGCTACATTATCAGCGTTATTAAAATTGCAATAATGTAACAAAAATACAGAACGGAATGACATGCTGCCCGTTATTATTATTCGTAGCAGTCAAGTACGTGAGTAATAATGCAGTTGCCTACGGTCAAAAAACACCACGTCCACGATCGTTGGTGCCAAAGATTTAGAATTACGCATACAGGCGTTTTTTTAGAAGTTTAAGGACGGTTATAGTAATGCCAAAAGTAAGAAAAAATCCGCGGTGTGAGTGCTACCCGAGCGAAGCCGGGGTGATTCACTAGTGACAAATATTATAACAATCTTACCAGTGTATATATATCATATGTCGCAGGAGCTCGCAGTGAAAATGTGCTCCTGTATATAAACACCGAGTGCCACAAGTATATCAAATATGATAACTTGCTCAGCGGGACATATATTTTACTGCTCAAGAAATCGTTTATTATGGCTGAAATAATAATTTTATAATTATACTATCTACTTATTTACTGATAGAATAGATCCAACAAGTTAGAACGATCGATTGTGGAGAAAGTGGCCACTCTCATTTCAAGCCGCTATTTGATATGGTCCATAAAATAATAAGTAAAACTCAAAATGCATGGTAACCTTATTGGCATATCTAAACTTCCGCCATCTTGAAAAAAACTTTTCTTGGCCATAAATAAAACTAGTCCGGTAGGAAAAAATATTACAAACATAAAGCGTTCTACAAAAAATTGCACATACTGAGGTTACACTTTCTGAGATGTTTGGGTTCAAACTTTTTTTGTCGCTTACACGCGTTAGGGGTCATCCGCTGCCCACTAGATGCCTCGAGGTGGCGCGCGCGGTGTTTCCGCGCGCCTCTCAAGGACGGAGATGGAGTGGAGAAACTCCCTCTTCACTCCAACGGGCTGGGGTCCTCCTTTTGAGGACCAACGTCGTCGGGGCCGCGGAAGAGTGCGCAAGCGTCCCCGCAGTCCCGACAATAGGCGTCCCGGAGAAACACCGTGGGGTTTTTAGTCAGTAATAGTGGCAACAATTGTTGCTGAGTCCGACATAACCCGCTCGACTCCCCCAGATGCGGGCGGGTATGCGTAAAAGCATTTTCCCCACGTCACAAAAAAAAGGATGTGTATCCTACACACACACACACACACTGGTCAGGAAACCACCATAAATATAACTGTCTGATAAACATGTTCTAACATGTGCCATCCCTTGGTTGCACTACATATTAATATATCGTGATGATTGATGCAAAATAAAAACGTTCAAACCCAAATATCTTAGTAAGTAACTCGGCGATTTTTTTATAGAACACATTTTGTTTCTTATAATTTTCCCTATTGATTCACACTAGGTTCATTTTTAAGGGCAAGAAATCGAGTTTTTTCTTCAGTATGATGAAAATGCCAGGCTCAATCAAAAATGTTAGATGCTCTTTCAACTATGTCAGCTGTGGGTAAGTACTTACGCAGCGTCCCAGTCTCGCATACAACAATTATGTAAGCTGAAGGTACTTACGCAGCGTCCCATACTCGCATACAACAATTGTGTCAGGTGTATGTAAGTACTTACATACTTGCATATAACAATAATGTAAGCTGTAGGTACTTATGTGGCGTACTACGTATTCCACACTTACACGGGGACTCAAGATAACTCCTCTAACGAGTTGGGCCCACCGCGTACAATGCGATTTAATCGCGACCTCTTATGACCATGGGCCACCTCCTTGGATTACTGGTTTTGCCTACGCGAAGGTACTAACTAGTACAGAGTCTGTGACACTGCATCGCAGCCGGCCCGCGCCCGGCACGCACACAGACGGCGATAGACCACGGCCGCGCTTTGTTTACTTTTATATATTGTCGTAATTCTATCGTTCCTTGTACATAACTATAATTTCTTGTTGCTTACTTAATTAAAACAGTTTAATATCCTTAGTAAAACATTCATTTCTTTCGGCCTAACTTCTTCTTCCTTTAAATATAAAAACTTTCTATCCACATCAACCTTCTGATCCGGAGTCAGTATAACTGGATGGTGCGAGATCTGGACTGCCAGGATCCTCGCCCACATTGGTGACCTTCAAGTGTTAGTGATACAAACACCGTTCGCTGTCCTTGGATTGATCTTCACGGAACATTCGAGACGACGCAGCGACGTCACATAAAGTATTACAAGTAAGGGTGTGGAACAAGATATAAGCGGTGAGCGATTTTATTTTTAAACAAATATGGCAGACCGTGATAACGGAGAGTTGCAAGATGCTGATCCACCTGTTGTCCCTGAAGTGCTTAGAGTAAGCGTCAGAGTTCCGCCATTCTGGCCAGAGGAACCAGCGTTGTGGTTCGCCCAGGTGGAAAGCCAGTTCTTCTTATCCAGAATTACTACAGACGAGACTAAATTTTGCTACCTAGTTGCTCAGCTGGACCATCAGTTTGCCGCAGAAGTAAAAGACGTAATTACGAATCCTCCACCAACCGATAAGTACCTAAAGCTAAAAACTGAACTCATTAAAAGACTTTCAGCATCGCAGGAGAAGCGCGTTAAGCAATTGTTGATGCACGAGGAGCTTGGCGATAGGAAGCCGTCGCAGTTCCTGCGCCACCTTCAAAGCCTCGCAGGACCATCGGTGCCTATTGATTTCCTGACCACCATCTGGTCAAGCCGTCTGCCTTCGAATATTCAAACGGTAATCGCTTCGCAGGTAGACCTTCCTCTGGACAAGCTGGCAGATTTAGCAGATAAGGTGCATGAGATAGCCCCTTCATCTCCACAGGTAGCAAGCACATCCAGAGCTGCTGCTCCTGCATCATCACTACCTTACGACGATCTAACCAGGCAAGTCTGTGAACTGACTAGGCAGGTAGCGAAGCTAACGGAACAGGTAGCCAACGGTGATCGTTCTCGATCTCAAAACCGATTCAGACGGAATGATCGCTCTCGCTCACGCTCACGACCTAAGCAACCACCACCTAACCACCCTCACTGTTTTTATCATTTTACCTACGGATCCAAAGCACAGAAATGCAAGCAGCCGTGTAGTTTCACCTCGGAAAACTTCCAGGGCGGTCGGAAGTAGCGGCCAGCGACTGCCCTTCATCTACAGGCCGTCTTTTCGTCACAGATCGCGTTACAAAAATGCAGTTTCTAGTAGACACTGGTTCAGACTTGTGTGTTTTTCCGCGATCAGCTGTCAAGATGCCCTGCTCAAAGTCGAAGTTTGAACTCACAGCTGCAAACAACTCGATAATTCACACTTATGGTCTCACTCAACTACAGCTGGATTTAGGACTTCGACGTGCTTTCATCTGGAGTTTCACGATCGCTGATGTTTCTAGACCCATCATCGGAATAGACTTCCTCAGACACTATGGTTTGCTGGTAGACTGTAAAAACCAACGCCTTATAGATGGAATCACCTCACTTTCGGTAAACGCTTTTTGCACCGGTTCGCCTGACGACATCGCATCTATCAAAACTATCACTGGTGAATCAGACTTTCACGAACTACTGCGTGAGTTTCCAGAGATCACGAGGCCTGCAGGTGTTCCTTCAAGTCCTAAACATAATACTCTCCATCACATTAGGACAACTCCAGGTCCTCCAGTTTCTAGCAAGCCTAGACGTCTTGACCCCGCACGTTTGCAGGCAGCTAAAAAAGAGTTTGAAGATATGCTGGCAAGTGGCGTGGCTAAACGCTCTGAAAGCCCTTGGTCATCAGCGCTACATCTGGTAAAGAAGAAGGATGACGGATGGAGACCTTGTGGTGACTATCGAGCACTCAATTCCAGGACTATACCAGATAGGTACCCCATTCGTCACATTCAGGACTTCTCCCACCAGCTCTCAGGATGCTCTATCTTCTCTACGGTTGACCTTGTCAAGGCCTATAACCAACTGAGAGTAAACCCAGAAGACGTACCCAAAACAGCACTTACTACACCTTTTGGACTGTTTGAATTTGAGTTCATGACCTTCGGACTTAGGAATGCTGCTCAAACCTTCCAAAGGTTCATCGACGAAGTACTTCTGGGCCTTGATTACTGCTATGGATACATTGATGATATACTCATTTTCTCCTCCTCGATAGAAGAGCACAAGACACATCTGCGTCATCTGTTCGATCGTCTCAAGCAGTACGGAGTGCTGATAAACACTTCAAAGTGTATACTAGGCAAGTCGGAAGTAGATTTTTTAGGATACCACGTCTCAGCCACTGGTACACGACCCCTGGTTACGAAAGTCCAAGCTATCCAGGATTATACTGTCCCCAAGACCGTTAAAGAACTCCGACGTTTCTTGGGAATGATGAACTTTTACCGTCGCTTCATTCCCAACGCAGCTCAACTCCAAGCGCCTTTAAACGCTCTCTTATCTGGACCCAAAGTCAAGAGTTCGCACCCTGTTGAGATGACTCCTGACCTCATGCGCACCTTCGAAGACTGTAAAACCTCTTTGTCTCAAGCTACTTTACTTGCTCATCCAGATGCCTCAGCTGAATTAGCACTAGTCACTGATGCATCTGACTCAGCCATCGGTGCCGTACTACAACAACGCAAAGGTGCAGACTGGCAACCACTAGCCTTCTACTCGCACAAGCTCTCTAGTGCCCAGGTTAAGTACAGCCCCTACGATCGAGAACTACTTGCCGTGTACGAAGCCATTAAATACTTTAGGCATATGGTGGAAGCCAGGACCTTTGTAATATACACCGATCACAAGCCTCTGACTTTCGCATTTTCTATGAGCAAAGATAAGTGTTCTCCAAGACAATTTCGGCACTGGGACTACATTGCCCAATTTACCACTGACCTACGCTTCCTTCCTGGCAAGAAAAATATCGTCGCAGACGCTTTATCGCGCGTGGAGGAGATTGCTGCTGGTATTGACTATCAAGCTCTTGCACAATTTCAGAAGACAGATCCTGAACTGCAAGACTTGCTTCTCCACGGTTCCAGCTTAAAACTTCAAAGGATGGAATCAAACGACAGCAGAATACCAGTCTATTGTGACACTTCGGTTGGACAGCCTCGTCCATTCATCACTCCACAACTTCGCAAACAAGTCCTCGACTCGATGCATGGACTACATCACCCAGGAAGTACAGCTACAGTACGACTGGTTACACAAAGATTTGTATGGCCAGGGATTCGTAAGGATTGTAGAGAGTGGGCTAGGCATTGCTTGCAATGCCAACAATCCAAAGTTTCCCGACATACTAAATCCCCCCTTTCCTCTTTCCTTACCCCTTCCTCGAGGTTCTCCCATATCCACCTCGATATCATAGGACCGTTACCCCCATCTTATGATTACAGGTATTGTCTCACCGTCATCGACAGATTCACGCGATGGCCTGAGATAATTCCACTTAAAGACATCACTGCCGAATCCTGCGCTACTGCCCTTGTATCTGGTTGGATTGCCAGATTCGGATGTCCAGCTCGGGTGACAACAGACCGTGGAAGCCAATTCGTGAGCCACCTCTTCAAATCTCTCGCTGCTCTGATTGGCGCGCGTCACTTCCAAACCACTGCATATCACCCCGCTGCGAATGGCATCATCGAGAGACTCCATCGACAACTCAAGGCAGCTATAATGTGCCACTCTAACTTTCATTGGACTGAAGCCCTTCCACTGGTGCTACTTGGCATGCGAAGCGCATGGAAGGACGATCTGCAAACTACAGCTGCGGAATTGGTTTACGGTGAGCCCCTACGCCTACCTGGTCAGTTCTTGTCACCGATAGAAGACTTCAGCTCTGATGACATCACGCAGTACGCAACTCGCCTTCGAGCCTATATGCAGAAGTTGACACCCAGATCGACGTCATGGCATACCTCTACGCCATTTTACTTCCCACGTGACCTGCATGACTCATCTCACGTATTCCTGCGTCAAGATCACGTGCGCGGCTCACTTCAACCACCGTACGCCGGCCCCTACTTGGTCATTCAACGGAAGCCTAAGTTCTTCACCCTTGACGTAAAAGGCAAGAAAGTCAACGTCACTGTCGACAGGCTCAAACCGGCGTACATGACTAGAGAAGCTCACATTCCACTGATCACTACAACCGAGTATAGCACGGAAACACATCCAGCACCCGCTACGGAACTAGCTGCGGAACCACCGCAGACTGAAAAGAGGACTCGAAGTGGCAGAAGAGTCCGGTTCCCCGAATTTTTTCGACCGTAGTCACGGTCTGGCCGGGGGGAATATGTGGCGTACTACGTATTCCACACTTACACGGGGACTCAAGATAACTCCTCTAACGAGTTGGGCCCACCGCGTACAATGCGATTTAATCGCGACCTCTTATGACCATGGGCCACCTCCTTGGATTACTGGTTTTGCCTACGCGAAGGTACTAACTAGTACAGAGTCTGTGACACTGCATCGCAGCCGGCCCGCGCCCGGCACGCACACAGACGGCGATAGACCACGGCCGCGCTTTGTTTACTTTTATATATTGTCGTAATTCTATCGTTCCTTGTACATAACTATAATTTCTTGTTGCTTACTTAATTAAAACAGTTTAATATCCTTAGTAAAACATTCATTTCTTTCGGCCTAACTTCTTCTTCCTTTAAATATAAAAACTTTCTATCCACATCAACCTTCTGATCCGGAGTCAGTATAACTGGATGGTGCGAGATCTGGACTGCCAGGATCCTCGCCCACACTTACGCAGCGTTTCATACTCGAATACAACAATTATGTAAGCTGTAGGTACTTACGCAGCGTCACATACTCGCATACAACAATTACGTGAGCTGTACGTAAGTACTTACGCAGCGTCCCATACTCGCATACAATAACAATTATCTAAGCTGTAGGTACTTAAGCAGGGTCCCATACTCGCATAAAACAATTATGTAAGCTGTATGTAAGTACTTTCTCAGTATCCCATACTCGCAAAAAACAATTATGTAAGCTGTATGTAAGTACTTACTCAGTATCCCATACTCGCATACAACAATTATCTAAGCTGTAGGTAAGTACTTACGCAGCGTTTCAAACTCTTATATAACAATTATGTAAGCTGTAGGTACGTAAACAGCGTCCCATACCCGCATACAACAATTATGTCAGGTGTAGGTAAGTACTTACGCAGCGTTTCATACTCGTATATAACAATTATGTAAGCTGTAGGTAAGTACTTACGCAGCGTTTCATACTCGTATATAACAATTATGTAAGCTGTAGGTAAGTACTTACGCAGCGTTTCGTACTCGTATATAACAATTATGTAAGCTGTAGGTACGTAAACAGCGTCCCATACCCGCATACAACAATTATGTCAGGTGTAGGTAAGTACTTACGCAGCATCCCATACTCGAATACAACATTTCTGTAAGCTGTAGGTACTTACACAACATCCCATACTCGCATACAACAATGATGTGCTTACATCATTACAGCTTTGTAGGTAACCAAGCAGCGTCCCATACTCGCATACAAGAATTATGTAAGCTGTAAGTAAGTATTTACGCAGCGTCCCATACTCACATACAATAATTATGTAAGCTGTAAGTAAGTACTTACGCAGCGTCCCATACTCACATACAATAATTATGTAAGCTGTAGTAGGTAAGTACTTACGCAGCTTCCCATAGTCGCATAGAACAATACAATTATGTAAGCTATAGGTACTTACGTAGCGTCCCATACTCGCATACAACAATTATCACACAGATTGCAATTGCCCATAAGCTTCTGTCCAGAACTGCATATAAGGCCATCCCCATGGGGGTATATTTCTTCTCAAATAAATTTGCACCTATGTGTAGTACTAGCACCATGAGGGAAAATCCGAGTATGAATCCTATAATAGAGCAAGTCTGAAACAACAAATAATGAAATTAGTTAAAAAAAATGAAAAATGGTATAAATATGCAGCTTACCTCCGCCAAACTGTAATTCAGACAAATGTTTTATGGTAAATTTAAAATATAAAAGACAAAAACCCCACGCTAACCAAATCCTAACTAAAATGAACTAACGTAAAAATAAAAAGACAAGGCCAACAATATATATACATACAACATATACATATAATATATACATACAATATATACGAGCAAAAAATATATAGATACCTCTATCCAAATACCAAACGTCTGACAGCATTAAGAGGTTGAAATTAAAAAGTATCCCAATTTCAAGTTCGCTGCGTCGTGGAATCCCGTGATAACCAAATGTTAGCGTCGTCGTTTATGTCAGAAGAAATCTGCAGTGTTGTGTGTCGTGACAAAACTGTTTTTTTACAAAACCAAATGCGGGTAGTTGGAGACAACGCTCGCTCTTCTCGACGCTCACACCCGCTACTTCAGTCTTCTCGTGACCACCATTAGAAGAAAGAAGAAAATACATTTATTTATGACAACACACAACATTACACAGAAAAACAAAGAACACTATTTACAAACAAAAATAAAAGGTACGAAATTAATGCTGTGTGTTGTCACAAACAGGTCCCAACTCAGCAAACGCCAAGGCCAGCCTTGGCACTGATTTTCTGCCGGAACCTATTTGTGACAGACATCACGAACGCAGAGTGACAACACATAAAAATTAATACACATAGAAAAAATAAAATAAAATCCAAAAAAACTGAACGGTTTATTAAAAATATAAATTTGCCAAAACGTCATCATGCCAATCCGAACGTAGCTGAAATTGAAACTGTCAGTTTCATTGACGGTCGAGTAAAATGAAATTTGACATTACCCAATACAAAAAATAATAGCACACAAACTATTTTAGAATACGCAACATTAATCTTACCATTAAATGCAACTTGATCGAAACGTAGAGGTAAATGAAAATTAAGTTTTCAGCGCGATTATTGGCCGGTTTCTGAGGTCCATAGATAACTTATCGCTAGCTAGTGATTCAACAAAGTTATGTGTAAGATAAACCTCGTATACCTGTCACTGTGTTTCTGAAGACAAAATGGAAGGTTCGATAACTATCAAACCAATAAATTCATAATTCCGCCGATAGATGGATCATTTAAAAAAGTCGTTGTGTCGTCTTAATTCGTTAGCAATATCTTTTTTATTATTTAAACCATTATTTCCTGAATTTAATTTAGTGATCCGAGACAAATTTATTAAAATTTGATAATAATCAGGCATTTATCAAGAGATGATTGATAAACATCACATCAAAGTTTGATTGAAGTTACAGCTATTATTATTAAGTACCTATTCATAAGGTTAGTATAACTCATTTTAAATTATTCATTCGTGAACATTTCGAAAGGATTTCATCGATGCCTTAAGTTTCTAGGTAAGTACAGATTTATTTGCAATAATATCAAGTACTTCCAAAACAGATTCTGGTGAACTATTCCCAATCCATAACAATCTTCATAGCTTCACTGTATTTAAATTATTTTTTCACTGAGAATCAAACACAATATAATCACATTCACCGATAATTAAAACAAAAACGTACTATAACTTAAAAAATACTACGTCAGATGCTCAAATGAAACGTCAAATACTTATCGAATGGATAAACAGGCAGTTTTGGCCAGATAAGTTATCTGAAGTAAATGCATCAATGTCGGAAGGAGATAATTCATTACTGTCGTTGAATTCAGAATTGAGAAATGGCTTTCATGATTTATCAAAGTCTGGTTATTTGGATAGAAGTCTCCCAGACTTGTCGACAGTGTGCACAAACACAGAATGTGAGACGCTTAAAAGCGAAATTGAAACCCTTAAAAACCAGTTATTGAGCGACCACCACGAAATCGAAAACCTCCTTCTTGACAAAATCCGTTTAGAAAAACTGTCACAAGACCAACAACAAACTATAAACCAGTTGAAAAAAAAATGTACTGGCTCCCCATTGGGTCCAAGAGTACCCTGAAAACCCCAAAAAGAAGACCATATTCTGATTTTCAGGATCTTGATACCCCTACAATAAATCTAAGCCTACAAATGAAGTCCGATATTGAAAAGGGAAGTGAACAAAAGCAGCTACTCGAGTTGCCAATACAAAAAAGGATCCAGACAGCAGCAATAATAAGGAATAATGTAAAGTGGCATGGGGTGTGATTAATGATGACACGGATAGAAACATACAAAGCAATTTTATTGAAATCATTAAAGCAGAAAATAAATTACTAAAATCGCAGCAAGAAATAGCAGCCGAATTCAATAGGCATCTCATTTGATGCAATGTAATAACGTGAAATTAACCATCTATGAAATGTCTTTTGTTAAAATGATGCATGGATAAAATAAGTATTAGGTGAGTCATCATAGATTAAATTAAATTATTTGAAACGTGTTTCGAAGTAGCGTAGGGAACCCCATTGCACAAACTAATCAAAGTCAGAATTCTTGTAAGAATACCAATAAATCCCGCTTAAGCAGTAGCATGTTTCTGAGTCCGTTAAGCTGTATTGAAGTTCATAACATCATTATGTCCCTAAATAATACATACTCTGTAGGATATGACGAAATATGAACTGATTTTGAAGAAATGTTTTTATATAATTGTTCCTGTACTCACACACCTAATAATCTCAACCTAATAATAATCTTTCTTTTGAAAGTGGAATGTTTCCAAATGTGCTCAAAATATCAATTGTAAAACCACTCTACAAAAGGGGGATAGGACTGACATTAATAATTATAGACCCATCCCACACACACACATTATTACACTGATCCCACTAATGTCTAAATTTTTTGAAAAGGTTTTGTTAAAAGGTTGACTAAGTTTTTGAACAAGTTTAAAGTAATCAAAAAAGAGCAGAACGGGTTTCAAAGAGGAAAATCGACAACTTTAGCTTCCTATAATTTGTTCATAAATGCTTTGGAATGGATAAAAAGCTACTTAGCAAATCGAGAACAATGTGTTGAAATTTCTAATTTAGGACCAAATTCTGCAATATTTCACAATCTATTCTACTATTCTTATTATATATTAATGATTTACCTGATATTGCGCATTGTAAATGTACATTATTTGCAGATTACATTTCTAATAGATTAACAAGTAAAAAATATAATACAAATTTTGACATTGAAATTAATAAAACAATCAAATCAATTATAAAATGGCTATGTGATAATAATCGTAAAGTTAATTTTACGAAAACTAAAAATGTACAATTTCTGACTCATGGATCTAAATCCATTTCTAGACATATAATGTATGATAATACAAAATTAGTCGAGACGAATGCCGTCAAGTTTTTGGGTATCCCTGTAGATCAATATTTAGACTGGAAAGACCATATAAAAGACGTATGTACCAGGGTTAATAGATTTGTTTTCGTTCTTAATAAACTTCGCAAAACCGCATCACGAAAGACCGTGTTACTGGCATACCATGGGTATACAAGCTCCGTCCTACGGTATGGTCTGCTTCTCTGGGGTAACTCGACTGATATAAATAAAGCTTTCTTATCGCAAAAAAGTGCATACGTGCGATGGTAGGTATTCGTCCATACGAGTCCTGCAAGCCATTCTTTAAAGAGTCTTTGATTCTTGGAGTCTTGACGTTGACTTGCATGTACATTTTTGAAATAGCGTTATTTGTTTGTAGTCATTCTGATCTGTTCACTATGGCTAAAGACGTGTGTCCACGTAACACAAGAAATGGAGAGAAACGTCTTGTTCTCAGCCACTATCCGAGACTGGCGCTGTTTCATAGAAATTGCTATTCCATGTGCATCACTGTTTATAATAAACTACCGACATCGCTAAAAGAGCTTTCTTATGAAATGTTCCGGAAAAAACTCAAGACGTGGTTAATCGAAAAAGGTTTTTATTGCCTAAAATAATTTTTAACATGTAAATATCAATAGTAAAATTGCTATTTTTACGTTGACATAAATATTTTGCAATGATATTTTGATGACATACATATTAGACCTCGTTTAGAAAACTTGCTGACTGTTACAGCCCTCGCCGTTGGAGCAATATGTGCGTGCCATTTGCGTCACGCTAATAGCGTTACGCATCTACAGAGTTTAGTATAGATAAGTACCAACTTATGATGAACTCAAATGAACACTTACCTTAGAAATGACCTGCCTGTACTCTTGAGGCTTGTATATAGTCATGAGGTACCCCATCGCCATGCCAATTAAGTAGGAACCAGCTCTGGTGTAGCTATGCACGTACATCGTACCATACACCTTGTTGTATCTCATATCAAAAGATTATCTGTAAGTCCAACCAAAATGTACACTTCTTTAACAATATAATCATGCATGTAGCTTTGCAACTCGCGGCTTTATCTGCGTGGAAAATGATTTAAAATTTCCTTTGTAGGTATAATTCCCAGAACCTAAAGTAGGAATCTATAATATTAATATACCAGCCAAGTTTCATCGAAATCCGAGTGGCTGCAAACTTACATACTCGTACATACTTTCACTCTCACTTTAGCATTTCTACACTGAAAGTTTCTGGAACTGGCCAATGGCTACAGTTTTTGAAAATGGAATTCTTCAAGGGTAGGTTAAATTTTAGTTTGTGTGATTGTCATTTGCTTTTTCTTTGTGGCATCGTTTTATAAATTGTGTGGCGGCATTAACATAGATTTAACTCGATAAAATATTCGCGCCATGATTTTTCTTTTGGAAACCACAAATCAAGTGAATGAGGAACTCCAAAAAGTTATAGGAATCTTTAGGAAAGATGGCACAAAATTTTGACAGTTGCAACGTACGGGCTCGAAGTTTAAAATTTCGGATGAGGCTCTTCGGTTTATGGACAAATGACGGGAACAAGAGCAAGTTTAGTCACACCATCAGAAAAAAGGGAGCTAATCAAACATTTAGTAGGCTGGTGCGACCTCCGATGCATACACAAATACACGCCGAATAGAAAAGGCAATTGAACAAAATCGAGGGTCAAAAATCTTCGCCCAGCAATTGAGTAGATCCCATCTTACGAAGCTCAAGACAAATAATGGCACAACCGTTGTCTTAAGATTCTTTCTGATATCTTAGACTTCTATGGCCGAATGTACGACTCGCATGCTTTTGGAGCCAAACCCAGCACAGAGGATTCCCGCGCAAACTGACCCGCCTCTAACCTGATAAACTGCCCAACGTCAGCCTAGACGTGGTAGAGACGACGCTCAAACAAATTAAGAATGGAAAGACACAATGACTTCGAAGCTCTTGAAAGCAGGGAGAAAACTCGAACTTCAAGAGCTTCAGGGGTTATTTAGCACCGTTCTCAACGGTGGGAAAACTATTTTGGTATAAGTATAAATTAACGACAGCGTGATTCATTATTTGAAGATACTTGTATTATGTTGAGAATGTCAGTCACGAGTTATTTCGTCGAACAATTCAACTGGTTCGGTTTTCATTCGTAAACAGTATTTAACAGTCGTAACATATCTTTAAATAAATGGTGGGAAAACTCCTAAAACATGAAGCAAGAGTTTGGAAGTAGTAGGTATTACCAAACCACCACTACCATTACCATTACTACCATTGGTAGGTACTATACTTCACTCCTGAGCCACGTCTATAAGTTGTTTTCGAGGTTCATCACAAATCGTCTCGCAAATGAATAATTCCAGCCTCTTGGGCAGGCTGGGTTTTGCGGATTTGGCACCATAGACCACGGTGCCAAATCCTCTTAGGTACTTTATTAGGTATTAAAGAGGATTTAACCATTCTGTATATCCTGCCACCAGTGGGGCAGGATGTATATCCTGACTGTATAGAAATCTGAAGAGTATAACCAGCCCATGTGTCATGCTTTTGTGGACTATGAGAAGGCCTTGTATTGTGTTGAAACCAGGGCGGTTCTTGAGTCTTTACAGCACTTTGTATGACGCTGTGACTAGGAGTGTACATATACAAACCCAGCAGTCTAAACAAATCAACTACGCAGGTTAGTGAGACAGGGGGGTGTTATATCGCCGAAACTATTTACTAATGCCCTGGAAGATATTTTAAGACACTTTATTGAAAAGAAATGGGCATAAACATCAATGGCGAGAACATCTCCCACTTATGATTTACCAATGATGACAATGGTAAATCATAATTGACGACAACTATTTCATAAAGCTAACTAATTAAATTTTTAGGTTCCCTACTGACACATACATACACACAAATCCCCTGACTTGAGTTCTTGTCATTATATGACGCATACCTTATATATTTATATTTATATATGCATGTTATTTATTAATTTACCTACCAGCCCTGCTTGGGTACATGATGTTGAGTTACAAATATTATGTTAGTTTACTTTATATCAACGTGTCCAAAATCGTTTGTCCGGCTGAGGGCATTGGCATGCTAAAACACAGGGTCTCCTAGTTTGGGTGGCCAATGTTTTTTAACTAGGATTAATTTTCAAAATGTTATTTCAACTTTGAATGTACTAAATTGTTTTACGATGTTTGTTAACATTAATAAATCATTTTTCATTATTTTTTTAATGATCTCGTTCTAATGGCGGAGACGTTACAAGACTTGCAAAGTATGCTGACCAATCTAGGTGATGCTTCTTGCTGACGAATATCGATGACGCATCAGTCTCGGAATGAATATATATAAGACCAAGATCATGTTTAACGATCTTATTGACCCAAAACCGATTGCTGATTTGGTGTGCCTCTTGATGTTGTTTCAAAAATCTTTGAGGAGAAATCCAATAAAAGAATTCAGCTAGATTGGGCAGCATTCGGCCAGCCTTATCAAGTCTTCTCGTCGTCCATACCTCAGTGCTTAAAGACAAAAGTCTTCGATCAATACGTAACAGTCATGCATGACTTAAGGAGCCGAAACGTGAATGATCACATGACTGTGATCAAATACACAATACATCCAGTACACAAATTTAAAGTCGCTCAGCGATATGGCTATGGCCTATGGCGAGAGCTATGCTTGGAGTTTCAGAACTAACGTAACCGACATAGCTCTAAGGATAAGCAAGCTAAAGTGGCAGTTGCATGGCTAGTCACATTTACCGAAGAACCGACACCCGTAGGGATAGACGAGTTCTCGAGTGGAGATCACGTTTACGCAAACTTAGCGTTGGATGCTCTGTGGCCAGGCGGAGTGACGACCTGCGTAAAGTGGTTAGCACAAAATGGTTGAAGAAATCTGAAGACTGAGCTCAGTGGTGTGTATTAGGAGAGGATGATGATGATTTTGCATATTTTTTGCTGTGGCTTAAGTCAATAAGGAAGATGCCAGAGACTTCGTTTGGAATTTGGTGATTGTTTGTTTGCTGTGAGAGGTACTGGCCTCTGGTGTCAGAGATTGACAGGCCGCCCTTGGGCCTCTGACATGGCTTAACGACTTTGGTGATGAAGTTCCATCTCGTAGCTCTATGTATTCCTGGTTCAGTGAATTCAGACGTGGACGTGATCACTCTATGAACATTTACGTGAAGGTCGACCGGCGACTGCTGTTACCAAATTAATATTGATACCATACGACAATTAATTAAAAATGATACTTGTCAGCAAATTCGTACTTGATTAGGTTCTAGGTTTCGCCCGCGACTTCGTCCGCACGGACTACAGTTTATCGCGAAAAAAAGCATCCTATGTTCTTCTAGGATATTAAAAACTAATGCAAAAGTAAAGCACTAACGCTCTTGATGTTTTTTGATAGACTTGTTATTTCGTTTCCATGGCAACCATTCCTTACAGCAAGTAATCAACATTTTCTAGTTTTCCCGTGGAAACTTACAATTTTCCGGAATAAAAAGTCCTATCGTTTATTCCAGGGTATAAGCTATCTCCATTACAAATTTCATCAAAATCCGCTTTTATATACTGGTGTGGATAGGTATGAGCCAAAAGCAAAAGATTTTGCATGTACATCTGAAGGTTCGGAAGCTTTGCAATCGACAGATACCCCATCATTTAAGGCCAGGCTCCAACAATAAATTTTCACACGCTAGCTTAAATTAAGGCTTGTTTAAAGCTTAGAGCCGAGCGAGTGAAGTGAGCGACCAAATAGCCGACTCTTAATAAACTTCAAACTGATTTATTTGTAGTTAGTAGTTTAGAGTTAGTTTGGGGCTAGGTAATTGGTGTGGAATTGTCCTGAATATATTTATTTATTATATTTATTATTTATTTATAATTCCCAGCACCACGACTGTCCATAACAAATGCAGTGCCCTAAACATTGAATTTCAAATAAATTCTCATATGGCACAGCGTTGCGCTTGTAACTCAAAACCTTGTCTTCCACTTAAAAAAAACTTATACGTATAGCACAATCCAAAAAAAAAACATGAGCTTGGTATCTCACCCAAAATCGTAAAACACTATTCCAGGATTCTCATTCCTGTAGTTCAAGACTGTAGGTATTACAATAGACAAGAAGTAACTCGCAGCCAAAGTCACGAGCCCACCTTTTTTACTTCTTCTGTATAATAAGAAAATTATTGTTCCCAAGACTGTCAGCTGGAAGTCACAGTGGCTGTACCAGCTTACTATTATACACTGTAACAAACGTAAGCTTAATACTAATTTAGAACAGCAAAGAAAGTAAATAAAACAAGACAACTTCAAAAACGAAAACCCGACTACGGTTGGGTAAAAAATAGCCTATGACGCTCTTACGATGAAGACGAATCAATTGATTCCTCGTTTGTCAAAATCAAACCAAGTTTTTAGTTAGAACACATAACCCCTCCTTTGCTTCACCGTAGTCTATAAATGAAGACAAATTGATTGACACCTCGCTTGTCAAAATTGGATCAAGGTTTTAGTTTGAATACATAGCCCTTCCCTTACTTCACCGTAGTCAGGTAAAAAAACATCCACCCACATACCCACATACATAGATACATACATACACAGACGGTGAAACTCATTACAATTTCCTTGCTTCGCCGTAGTCGGGTAATTAGAAGACATTATGATTTAAAATTTGGAGAGAACTGCATTCCGTGCTCTATTGTACTAAGCTGAGAGCTAAAAGCTGAATAACTTTCAATGAAACCGTCAAATACTCACATATTCTTTATCATCCACTTCATTGCCCATCATCAGCAAGTTCTTCCACCAGCTCTTAGCACAAGATTCGTAGTGCTGTCTCACGAGCCGTGGCCAGGCTGGCCCAGAGCCCAGGTGGGGCAGCACGAAAGCAAAGCATGCGATGGTAAGCGCGAACGGGACTATCAACCTGAAACCGTTTAAATCTGTAGGCTGATATGACTGGGATGTAAATACGGTGATGATAATTTGTAGGTAATTAGTCTTAGAATAGTATTCCGTTTCTTCACTTCCTCTTATGGCGCAGTCGGTAGGATCCGTCACACTCACCTCAGGTATCGTTTGAAAAGTATTTTGAAGGGCCTTCTGTATTTATCAGATATGAGGCTCTTGAAGTGTAGTAAACCTGACATCACAAAGAATGTGTCCACAATTGCATCTAAATGCAGGAACAGCTTTCCATACTGGTCTGTTATTTGCTAAAACATTGAGTAACAGTTATACTAACTAACATATGAATTATTTTGTATCGAAATAATCCTTTAATACCTACACATTGTAAGAATTTAATAAAATTATAGAAATAAATGTACGCAGCAGCACTTCATGGATATAGCAGACATTATATATTGAAAACTAACGCAACTATTATTTTTATAGAGCATACTTTAATATGTGAAATACAAACTTCAATTGAAAACAACAGGATGTGTCGGGAGTGATATGCATGTGGTCATCCTGCTAGATAATGAACGAGGCTCTGGAGACCGACTATTTTAAAACAGGCGTAGCCCAATGGCAGCAGCGTCACCGGTGCGACAAGCTACGCCCTGCGTGGCGATTATTTATTTATTTATTTACTTCAATTAAAACGGTTTCATAACCAATAATATTAAATGAAGAAAAAATAACAATATTTACAATTACAATAATATTTACAATATTTACACAGTGAAACCAAAATATATTAATGAAATGATTAAATAATACGTACAATTACATTCATTCACTCTCTCTCTCACAAAAACGCAAACACACTGAAAATATATTCGACCATCCATCCGCAAACAAGTCACAATCTGGATTGATGACCAGGAGAGCGTTGAGTGCAGAGAGGGTGCGAAGTATAGGGGATTTAGAACGCGCCACTGTGCGACTAGACGGAACGTCGAACAGTCTGTGCCTTCTGCTGCGATTATACTTACTAGGCGCAAAGAGTCGAGACAGTTCACAATGCAGATCTGGAGCATCCATACTACCTCCAAGCACTTTACACATAACTGTTAGTTGTTTTGTTTCCCGTCTGACTTCCAATGAATTAAATCATAGACATCCCAAAATAAATTTTGCAGGGTAAAGGTAGGGATAGTACCCGTTGATGCGCTTCTAAAGGTAAGGAAAGGGTTCCACACACACATTGCACTCTCTAAGTTGCAGCGTACCAGTGCCCCAAAAATAAGTCGTATCACGTGCTGATTAGTGAAGGCGCGGGAATTTCTCAGGATAAAACCCAATCGCCTAAAAGATTCTTTTGCCAGCGTAATTATGTGATCATGAAAGGTCAACTTCCGATCAAATATGACACCCAAATCCTTCATAGTTCGCGAACGAGTTACGCTATCACCATTTAATTTGTAGTCTTAACTTATTGGGTGCCACATTCGACCGAAAGTCATAACGTAGCACTTAGAGACATTGAATTCCATCCCGTTCCCGATACTCCATTGGAAAACCGCATCGATGTCACTTTGAAGAACTTGCCAGTCTACTTCTGACCTCACCTCACTGAAGAGCTTCAAGCCATCCGCGTAGAGCAAACAATGCGAGTTTTGTAGAACGGTGGCGAGGTCATTAACCATAAGTAAAAATAAAAGAGGCCCAAGTATCGAGCCATGACTCACTCCGGAACGCGTATGATAGGGTCTAGACTCGTACAAACCAAGTCTGACAAACTGCTGGCGATCGCGGAGGTAGTCCGCAAGAAGCCGGAGCAGTCCCGGGGCAAAGCCGATGTTGCAAAGTTTTGCCAGCAGTATGTCATTATTGACCCTGTCAAACGCCTTCCGGAAGTCAAAGTAGAGCACGTCTACCTGAGAACCTCTGTCAAGCTTAGTTGAAATAAACTCTACAAGAGTCAGCAGGTTAGTATCTACTGATCTCTTTCGATGGTCGAAAGCCATGTTGCTCGATATTTATCTACCTGCACATAAATGTATTTGTGGAGTATAATCTCGAACACCTTTGCTGGAGAAGACAAAACAGCAATTGGCCGATATTCTTCTAAATTGGATTTGTCTGAGGTTTTAGGTATAGGGCTGACTCTTGAAAGTTTCCATTGGAGTGGGTACTTTCCTGTTGCCAACGCAAGATTGAAAATAGGGCTAAGAGGTAGGTATAAACATTTTTTCACCTGTTTAAGAACCGTAGGTGGAATACTGTCAGGACCTATAGAACTACTCGGCTTCAGCTTATTTATTCCATAGATTACATCACCGGGTGTAATTTTTAATATATTTATATAGTTACTATTACAACTTGTATCAGAGGTGAATCCTATTTCGGCGTTTAGGAGTGGTATGTCAGGCAAAAAAACGCTAGCGAAAAAGTTAGCGAAAGCCTCCGCTGCGTGAACCCCAGAGAAAGTTTGACCTCTGTACGATATATTGGGTTCGAATCCTCCCTTCGAACGCAAGCTAGCAATGAGACGCCAAAACTCACGGGGATTACATTTTATATTATTTTCAATACATCCCATATACGAGGCGTAGGCGGATGCGGTACGTGATTTAAGGCTTGCTCTAAGATCCGAGAATAGTTTATGTGTTTTGTTACAATTTGTCCGCTTCCATGATGAATCCAATTTATATTTAAGTTTAGTATCACGGATGATTTCATTGGAAAACTAGACGGGATAGCGCCTACCTAAACTATTCTGGCGACACTTTTTGGGTATGCAAGAGTCAAATATACTATAAGTGATTTTGTTTAAGTTATCCGTCGCAGAGCAAACATCATTAGCTTGTAATACTGCAGCCCAGGAAGTCTCAAAAAGTGATGACAATAAGCGTTCGAAATCGCACTTCTTAAAGTTTCAATATTTGGAGGAATTAATGTTAGTTGGGTCAAGAAAATCTAAATGTTGAGCCGTATCAATTTTTACCTCAATATCCGGCGGTGGGTGGTATGCATCAGGAGATACTATACCGTCAGTATCTGAGACACGAACCTCGCGCAAGTCGTCGCTCTCCTGGACCAATACGACGTCTAACATTCCTCCATGCAAATTTATCACTCGATTCTTCTCAGACAGACTACAATAAGACAAAAAATAACAATAATAATTATTAATGTTTACAGTTGCACTATTTAGATTCAGGTCACCTAAGATCAAAACAGGCGCCTTTAACATAATAATAGAATTTTCAACTTTAGAAAACCATTGCATAAAGTCGCTTTCACTAGCACTTGGCTTTACATATACCACACAAACATAAAAAGGGCGATTGTACCAAAGTTAAAGTCAAAGTATTTTATTGTAAATAGGCAAAAATAGTAGCACTTTTACAAGTCAAAATTAACATCTCCTGAACAAAGAGATATACATAAAATATTATAAAAAGATCAAATCAATCCAAATTTAGATAAACTAAGTATTCTTTGAGTTTGAAAAGGAAATTATAACAAAACATGTAAACTACAAATATAAAAGGTAAAAGTGACAACGAGATATCCCACAAACATCAAACAATCATTCTGGACAAAAATAAGGTAAAAACTTCTAACTCGATAATTATGTTGTATAAAACAACGTGATCTCATGGTATGTTTGAGATACCATGAGATCACTTATTATTATCATGGAGCTTGGAGACATCAGGCCATGCATTTCTGTCATTAATATAATCATTTAAATTGTAATACGCTTTCTTTATGAGATTTACTTTAACAAAAGTTTTAAACCTATGCATTGGTAATTGATCAATGCCGTCAGGTAACTTATTAAAAAATCGTATACAGTTCCCCATATATGAACCACTAACTTTCTTTAACCGAAATCCAGACACTTTTAGTTTATTTTTATTTCTAGTATTAAAATTATGAACATCCCTATTTTTAACAAAGGTATTGATATTCTTCCGAACATACATTATATTTTCATATATATATTGACAAGCCACTGTAAGAATATTGATCTCTTTAAAACGTTCCCTAAGAGAATCTCAGGATTTCATATTGTAAATGGAACGAATTGCTCTCTTCTGTAGCACAAATATTGATTGAATTTCTGCGGCCTTACCCCACAGCAAAATGCCATATGACATAATACTGTGAAAGTAACTAAAATATACTAATCATGCAGTAGCTATATCGGTAAACTGTCTAATTTTACGTACTGCATAGGCTGCAGAGCTCAATCTACCAGCTAACAACGATATGTGAGGACCCCACTGTAATTTTGAATCTACAGTAATACCCAAAAATGTGGTTGACTGCACAACGTCTACAGGCTCACTATTTATTAAAATACTTGAATTCGTAGGAACCCCTCTGACATTGGGTAGTGAAAATTTGATACATTTAGTTTTCTTAGCATTTAACATTAAATTGTTAGTAGTAAACCAACTAAGAACTAGCGCGATTGCCTTGTTAACGTCGTCAAAATTATTCAAGGTTCTGTCAATCTTAAAAATTAGAGAAGTATCATCTGCAAACAAAACAATATCACATAAGTTCTTTATGAAAAAGGGAAGATCGTTAATGAAAACCAAGAACAAGAATGGCCCAAGTATTGAACCCTGTGGGACTCCCATTGTAATGAGAGATCCTGATGACCTCGCACCATTTACATCTACTTTTTGGATTCTATTGCTAAGATACGAGTATAAAAGATCGAGAGCTTTCCCATTAACTCCGTAATGATTCAATTTAAAAATTAATGTTTCGTGGCAAACGCAGTCAAATGCTTTGGATAAATCACAGAAAACGCCAATTGCGTCCTGTGACTCCTCCCAAGCATTGAATATATGCTTTAAGAGCCCTGTGCCTGCGTCGTTGAACGGCCTTTATTGAAGCCATATTGTTCATTATGAAACAGACCATTGAGATTGAAATGTGTTAATAACTGATTTAATATTACTTTCTCAAAAAATTTACTTAGAGCGGGAAGTATAGAAATGGGTCTGTAGTTAGTCGGATCATTTTTACTGCCAGACTTGAATAAGGGAATAAGTTTACTATTTTTCATTATGTCGGGAAAAACTCCTTTATCAACACAATTATTAAAAATAATTACTAAGTATGGAGCAATTATACCAATAATGGAACTTAAAATTTTAGTAGATATTCCCCAGAGATCCTCTGTATTTTTTATGTTAAGCAATTTAAATGTCTTAACAATCGAATTAACATTAATATGTTTAAATTTAAATGTAACATCACACTTTTCAACGTTGCTTGAGAGCATACAAGAAGCCTCAACTGAGGAAGATTTTAAAGACTGGGTAGTAACTATTGGTATTTTTGTAAAGAAATCTTCAAATGCATTGGCAACTTCGTGATCTTTGGAAATTAATTTATTGCCGATGTTTAGGATAAAATTTCGGTCTCGAGGTTTAATTTTGCCGGTTTCGGTATTTATTATTTTCTATGTTGTTTTGATTTTATCTTCCGATTGTTTAATTTTCCTACTCAAATGAAGAGATTTCGCGGTATTAAACACGGATTTAAATGTCTTAGAATATTGTTTTAAGTATTCAACAAATTTCGTGTCATTAGCATTCATATTTTTTTTGAGAATATAAATCGTATAATTTGTTTCTACTTTTGTAAATACCTGTTGTAGCCCAGTCATCAAATCCCACCCTTATGCCCCCCTTACATTTTTGTAATTTAAATATATCGTTAAACTCTTTATCCATTATATTAAACAAGGAATTGCAAAGGTCATCAGAATTCCCATCAAACGGCAAGTGACTAAGTTGATTATCAATGTTATCTGCAAACCGTTCCAAAAGCTCGCAAGTAATAGGCCTGTAAGTGAACTCCTGAGAGTTTTTACCTGATTTACATTGAAACACAACACTTTGCCCACTATGATCAGAGCTAAGCTTATCACTTATAGCCCTGCTACGAGGTTCACAGTTGCAAAAAACATTGTCTAAACAGGTCGCAGAAGTGCTAGTGATTCTGGTTGGCTGATTAAAAAGATTTTTTAAGTTGAAGCACAAAAACAAATTTAGAAATTTATCGCTTAATGGACATTTAACAGGTATATCTACATTGAAATCACCACATACAACAAGGAATTTTGAATTGTTAGAACATTTCCTCAGAACATCCTCCATAACAGACTCAAACACATTGAAATCAGCCAGTGGGGGTCTGTATACACATACAATTATATGATGCTCCAGCTCAACACATGATAGCTCAATAGTCCGTTCAACAGACAAGGCCACAATGTCTTTCCTCTCCTTAAATTTACATGAATTCACTAAATAAATTAAAGAACCACCATGAGACTTCGCTTTTCTTCTATTGAACGAACTACCAATCACATAGTTTCTAATGGATGGTATCAAAGTACCTATCGTGAACCAATGCTCAGTTACACACATAACATCGACCTTAGAAAAATCTAAAAAAAGTTCTAACTCTAATGCTTTGCTGGAAAGACCCTGTATATTGTTATGAAAAATATGTAAGTTACCAGGCCATTGTCTTAACAGTCAGTTCAAATTAACAGATAAATTTGGCTCCGCTGTACCACGTCTAATACTGCTATTAACCGTGGCACCGTCAGAGTGATCCATTATACCATGTACAACTGGATCATATATATTAAATGCTAACAATTTAGCGATGGCCACTTTGTCATTTTTGCTGAGATACAATGTATTCTTTGTCAAAATAAATTTTCTAACAAAATTGTTAGTTTCAAAATACAAAACGTCACTTTGACGACAAGTCAAATTATATAATGTCAAATTCAGATCAAAGGCATGATCTTTTTGCGTTTGCGTCATTTTATTAGAATATGGAAATGATCAGGCAATAATCCTGCCCACACCTATATTTTCTATATCTACTAGGGTCTGCCATAAGAAGGAGGCCCACAAATCTTCACCGGAGACAGTTTCTAGGTCTTTACGGCGGCGCAGTACAATGGGAGCCCGCGCCGCGAGCGGGACGCCTCCGCACGGCGTGCATCGATCCCTACGTAATATTCTCCAGTCACCGCATTCGAGTTCCGAATCTTTCACAGAGTTGTCGAGAAAGGTCTCTGTTAGAGCTACAATGTTGTGTTCTGTCAAAGCTAAATTGTTTCGCCATATTTGTAGTTTTGTCTTCAAACCACGAACATTGTGATAGAACAGATTCAAACTAACCATCTTGCTGTTACGCTTTTTTGGGACCATGAAAGGGCTGCTTATTGCCTGTAACAGCCATACTCTTCCGGGAAACATCAATATTTGTATATCCAGCTGGTTTCTGGTATGGTATCCAAGCCTTTATTCTGGCATTAACCGGCCAGACCTCGGTTGACAAGAACTCGCCATAGGCCGCAGTTGGGACTCCTATCTTGAAGGATTTGTAGTCCCCTCTTGGGTTCAGTTCTTGCACTGTACACGTTCCTGTGGGGTACAACTGACGAAGATAATCTCTAATGTCTTCAGCGTTAGACTCCATGTTCCATAAATGGATATACTTCCTTGGCTCCACCGCCTTCAGGGTTGTTTTGGCTGAAGTAGCAGTGCCGCATAATGAAGCTGGGCGCTCGTATCTTCTCTTTTTCACTGTAGCCCACTGCTCAGTATCCCGTACCTCTGGGCTTGGAGTGGCAGAAGCTCTTGCCCCCGCAGCCGTGTCAGGCACACTCTCTGAAAGTTTATTTTAAGAAGAGACCGTTAACAATACAGGACCCAAAGGCAGCTGCCCATGGTTGGCCGTACTTTTCACTTTGTTCTGCTTGCGTTGTTTAGTGATTAAGGATAAGAACCTCCAACATCTCTTCAGACAGAGATGCTGGAGCAGCAGCAATTGTGGCAAATAGCGGCTGAGCTGGAATTTGTGTGTCCGACACCACAGCTGCTCTGAAGTTGGAGCTGGAGCTTTCGGTGGCACTGTCAAAGTTATTTCAGGCTGGAGCTTAGATGTATGCGCTAGTGACGAAACATCAACGATAGGAATAATGGTTTCGAATCTCTTATTAAGCTCCTTGATTACAGAACCATACTCGGCCATCTTTGATTCATGGCTTATTATGAGCAAAATAGCATGGCACAACTGATCTTTCAGTGACAGTATATCTTGCCGCAGACTCTGGATCTCCTCTAGTGAAACTTCAGTCGGCTGCATCAAAATAGAGCTATCGTCAGCTATAGCAGGACAGGGCGATTCCACTCTCTTACGGCCTTAAGATCGTACAGGTTTACCGGTCGGTACAGGGCACCAACCTCGGTACACTCGGTTGATGAGGTAGAAGATATCATATGTATACATTCATATCTATATCACATATCTTCGGCCTTACATAACTCCACAAGGGCCCACTACAATGTTATCATGAGAGACTTTAACGCCAAAGTGGAAGTACAGGCTATGGAGACCGGAATCACAGGGGGCAAATGATAGTTATTTTTTTTTAAAAAGGGGGCTTCTTTTTTTTTGAATTCATTCTTCAAAAAGCAGCCTCAGAGGAAGTGGACTTGGCAAAGCCCCAACACTGTGGCTAAAAATGAGATCAACTTCATCATTACGGACAATAAGCACATATTCAGGGATGTCTCAGTGATCAGCAGGTTAAATGCCGGTAGTGATCACCGACTTGTCCCAGGCTCCTTGAATATCGACCACATGCTTGAAAGATGCCGTCTGGTGAAGTTTACGCTCCGACCCAACCTGATCCAAGCCACTTTTGGATCTGAACAGTTCCAACTCAAGTTGGAAAATCGATTCGCTGCCTTGGAAAACACAAATGACATGAAAGTGAGAGTTGTGAGAATCCTTAGTGAGGTTGGCACTAGATTAAGTCAGATGCAGCGTACGGGCATGAAGTCTAAAATCTCGGATGAGGCTCTTCAGCTTATGGAGAAACGATGGGAGCAACAGCAAGCCACACTGTCAGAAAAAAGGGAGCTCAATCAGAAGATCAAAAAGCTGGTGCGACGTGACCTCCGGTGCTCAAATACATGCCAGATAGAAAAGGCAATTGAGCAGAATCAGGGGTCAAAAGTCTTCGCCTAGGAATTGAGTAGATCCCATCTAACGAATCTCAAGACCAATAATGGCACGTCGTTTCTAAGCCAGAGATCCTTTCTGAGATTGAAGAATTCTATGGCTGATTGTAAGACTCGCATGCTTCTAGACCCGAAACTGACCCACGCAATACTGACCCGCCACTACACTGACGAACTGTCTGATTCCAGCCTATACTAGATTGAGATGGTGCTCAAACAATTTAAGAATGGAAAGGCTCCAGGAGAGGACGGAATAACTTCGGATATCTTGAAAGCAGGGGGAAAGCCCATACTTTGGGAGCTTCAGGGGCTATTTAGCACCGTTCTTAGCAGTGAGAGAACTCTTCTTTAAAAAGAGGAAAACCCCCTTTTAAAGAACTACCAACCTATTTCACTCTTACACCACGTCTACAAGTTGTTTTCGAGAAGTCTTGACGAATTCCAGCTCCCTGAACAGGCCGGGTTTCACGGAGGATTTAGCACCATAGACTACATGCACACACTGAGGCAGGTTACACAGAAGTATGAGGAGTACCACCAGCCCCTGTGTATTGCTTTTGTGGACTATGAGAAGTCCTTTGACTCCTTTGAAACCTGGATGGTTCTTACGTCTCTGCAGTGGTGTCAAGTAGACTGGCGATACATCAAAGTACTGAGGTTTCTGTATGATGCCGCGACTATGAGTGTCCAAGTACAAAACCAGCAGTCTAAACATATCCAACTACGCAGGGGAGTAAGGCAAGGGGATGTTATATCCCCAAAACTGTTCACTAATGCCTTGGAAGATATGTCAGATATGGGCGCTGGATTGGAAAGGAATGTGCATTAATATCAATGGCGAGAACATCTCACACTTACGATTTGCCGATGATATTGACCTAACAGTGGAGTTACTGCAAGACTTGCAAAGTATGCTTCCTAATCTTGATCACGCTTCTCGACGCAGCGGTCTCGGAATGAACATAGATAAGACCAAGATCATGTTTAAAGATCTTATTGACCTGGAACCGATTGTAGTCAATGGTGTACCGCTTGAAGTTGTCCAAAAATATGTTAACCTTAGGCAAATATTGCAATTAGATAAGAACAACTTTGAGAAGGAAGCCAACAGAAGACTTCAGCTGGGTTGGGCAGCATTTGGCAAGCTTCGTCAAGTCTTCTCGTCGTCCATACCACAGTGACTAAAGATAAAAGTCTTCAATCAGTGCGTCCTACCAGTCATGACCTACGGAGCCGAAACGTGGACACTCACGGTCAAACTAGACCACTCAAACTAGGTCGCTCAGCGGGCTATGGAGAGAGCTGTGGTTGGAGTTTCTCTGGAGGACAAGTTTCGCAATGAAGATATCCGACGGAGAACCAACGTAATCGACATAGCTCAAAGGATAAGCAAGCTGACGTGGCAGTGGGCTGGTCCCACAGGATAGGGATTGAATGTTATTTAAAAGAACACGCATCACGCTGAAACCACTGCACTGATTTTGATGCAACTTGGCAAAGTCATAGTTTATATGATGAGTGAAAATTGAGAATACTTCTTATCACGAAAAAGTAAAAGGGTTTCTGCGGGATATGGGTCTAAATTCTGTACACTGCAGATATTTGGTAAATTTTATTTTGAAAGCTGTTTTATTACTTGTACTGAAGCTAGAACTGTTTTTTTTTTCATTTTTGTCTGTCTGTCTGTATCTTAGACGCGCATCACGACGAAACTACTGAATGAATTCAAATGAAAGTTGGCATGATTTGAGTTCATACTACGAGGTAGGACATTGGATACTTTTCATACCAGTAAAATAAAGGGTCTCCGCAGGATAGGGGTATTTTATTTGGAGTTGGTATTCATGTTTTACGGTTTATAGTTACTTCCGTAGTTCACCTCTTGGATCAAGGAATATTCCTCCAGATTTCAAATACTTAGGTCCAGCGATTTAGGTTAGGCTGGGAGTTGTCTGTCAGTCAGTCAGGCAGTCAGTAGGTATGTCACGGTACTGTTTTATAGGCATGATTAAAATAATTTGATAAAACACATATTTTTATTATTCTGCCCAAAACTGAAGGGCATCTATACTTATAATAAAGCAGTAAGTACCAAAAATCTGTAAAAGGAAGATATTAAAAAAAAAACTAGGGTACTAAAAATAATCTCCTGAAAAAGTATATTTTTTTTTTAAAATCGTATCTAACTTTTTGTCTGTTAGTCTGTTCACGCATCATGTAAAAACTACTGGACCCATTGCGATGCGGTTTTCACTATTGGATAGCTTAATGTTTGACTTAAAAACTGGTTTAATTATTATTTCAATCCGATGAGAAGAAGCCGATCAATCGATAAAAACTTTTTGACGGCTAAAGGTATTTTGTTTATTTTGTGGTATATTGCTATTGTAAGTCTTGGAATAGCAGTAGAGTTATTTCAACCTAAATTACGCGTGCGAAGCCGCGGGTACAGCTAGTAATATAATATAAATACGTATACATGTATTTTCAGTGTAGAAAACTATTGAATAGAAAGGTCGAATTTTCAAAACTCTTCCCACGCTAGCGGGTAAATGCACTTTTGCACTCAGATTTCAAATGAAAAACATAATATTTCCGAACTTGTGAGGTGAAAAAGTATATTGATTTCATTTAACATCAGATTTAGCTTTATTAACTATTTGTACGATTCCGACAGAGCCGTTCGGAGACAGGGAGATATCTAAAGATTAAGTAAAATAAAACCATATATATTTAATCATCGAACATATTGTCATCTGCAGAAAGGACTACTGGTGTATTATGATACTGCTGTAGTTCTTCACTTTCCTCTTCTGTTAGCTCCTGCTCTGTCGTCACGGAATGCTTTTGGATGTCATCTACTGACACTAGTTTCAATAGACTTATGACGGTTTGTGGCAATGACTGTTTTTTTGACTGAAAATGATTGGATCAGATGATTCCAAAGCACGATGGAAAAGATCAAACATTATTTTTTTCTATACTTTTTCCTAGTATGGTCATGTTTCCACATTTTTTTGCGAGACTCAGCTGCCTATTCAGACAGCATTCCCAACGGCAGATATGATGCAGCTTTACAGTGAGTTAAAATGTTGTGTATGGTCATTGGTGTCATTTATATATCTGTACATACTTTCGAGCTAAATCGTGACAAAAATCTCCAAATTTTGATGTATCTAGAGGCAAACCGCAAGAGAAAGTTATTAAAATTGTATGTAAATCATCTAATAGCCATTGTTCAATACGCCAGGAACTAGCAAATATGCGCACTGCATTATCCGACAAACATAGGTTTGTTTGAAGTGTGAGCGGTGCCTCATTTGGTTTTACGACGTCAACTAAAAGACCCATTTTTAGACTAATTTGTTTTTGTATGGCCTGGTTTCGTTATTGTACCATGTATCCTTGTGAAGTCTGCATTATCCGCCATTTATTAATACTTTTGTGGCCAAGATGCAACAAGAATTATAAAACTCGTATCCATGCATGCATGGGACCAATAATACCATGGACTAAAGCTTCCTGTATCATAGGTTGGTTGAAAGTTTTCTCCAAGTCATTGAAATTTGTGGCAGTAAGACCACAAAATGGACATCGCATCTGTGACGGTGTGTTAAGTAAGGTATTAATACCATTGGTTCTATACCATTGATGACAGTCAAATATAGCTTTGAAATGGCTTCTATTTTGTGACCCTTACAGGTTTGGGCAAAAACTCGTCGCCCGAGTGCCTTTTTGTTCTAACTATTTTTTTTTACGGAAATCACTTTTAAATGCAGTATTGTTAAGACTTAAATTTCAGTCCTGTTAGTTAAGAAAAAATTGAAACTTTTTCTCTAAAACAACAAAAAAAAAACACTTAAATTTTATTAGTGACACGACTACGTTATTAAAATTTTGTGCTTATTTGTACTATGTTTAGTGTTTGTTGTAAATCCTACATCGTAATACGTTGAGTGCTTGAGTGTTCTAAGTCTACTCAATCGACCAATCACACCCCGCGACGTTATGTCTAGCATTTTGTTTGATTTGTCACTGTGGCTTAAGACATCAAACAAATCACCTCGTTGCTCCTTAAAAAGTTCTTAAGTCATTTAAATTGTTGTGTTTTGATGCTTAAGTTGTTTTAGAAAAATACCGCAGAGCCTCAAGACGAAAGTTTATAATCAGTGCGTGTTGCCAGTGATGACATACGGCACTGAGACGTGGTCGCTCACTATTGCGCACTTGTTAGTTGCGTAGCGAGCAATGGGGAGAGCGATGCTCGGTGTTTCACCACGTTATAGAATCCGAAATGAGGAAATCCGTAGAAGAACGAAGATTACCGACATAGCTCTCAGAGTTTGCAAGTTGAAGTGGCAATGGGCAGGCCATATAGTTCGCAGAACCGACAACCGCTGGGGGATAAAGGTTCTCGAATGGCGACTACGAACAAGCAAGCGAAGTGTGGGGAGACCCCACACGATGGACCGACGACATTGTAGCCATCGCAGGAAATCGGTGGATAGAGATGGCACAAGATCGTTTGTCATAGCGTTCATTGGCGGAGGGCTATGTTCAGCAGTGGACTTCTAAAAGCTGACATGATGACAAATCAAATTGGATTTAGTAAAGGACGAGTACTCCGTTTAAAGGTTTTAGGTGATCTGTCTGTTTCTAATAATTAACTGATCACCTACTTATGCAAAGGTTCTAATGAAGCATCTTTCATCTATTATCTCATACAAAAGCAAGGGTATAACAATTTGCTTTAGTTTGTATAAATTTATACGTTTCCACAGTACATTTTTTGTTTATTAAAACGTCTAAAGCTTTATCGGGTGTATATGCACGTAATTTGGTTGATTGGTGTAACTGAGTTGAAACAATGATATCGTTGTTAGGAGTCTCAAGGCAGGTAGTTATGACTTGTTCTAAATCTTAAGCAGCTTTATATGTCAACTGTTCTCCTCTTTCTGTACTCACTGTATCTACAAAAGACTTTATTACATTAGTTTGTGGTTCCGAGGTCAGAGTCGTTGCAAGATTTCTCTTCAACCTGTGCTGCTGCCTTGGACATAAATTTGAGATTTGGATGTTTTGGGTGATTTTTGTGTTGTAGCTAATGTCAATGATGATGATTGTATTAAAATCTCGGTCACAAAAACTTCATCAAGACAATGTTTATATATTTTTTATAATATGACATATTTCTATTGCATTTTGTATATAATACTTCTAATTTTAAAATATAACTTGCTACAGTTGTTGCAAGTTTGTTTTCTAAAATTTTTAGCTCATAATAACTTCCAAGAGCTTTGTTGATTACGCCAACTCTTTCATTTCGTGACAAATCCGATGGTCATCGTTTGGAGTGTTTATTTTTGCTCTCCTCGAGCAGAAGATTAAAAACGTCTAATCTGGTGATCAGTTTTTGTCGACATTTTTCGTCTATGCTATCATGTCGAAAAGATCCCACTCTGGATTCGCCCCTACTGTCTGTTAATTCTCTATGTATAATTTAGAAAACTCCCAGAGAGTGAGAAGTACCGGCTATGGCGCTATCCATAGCATCATCCGTTGCCACTCACCGACCAAAATTAGGGTTGGCGCCCTCATGCCCCCTAGCATTAAGTCCCCCGGTGGGAGCCTGGAAAGACATCCCCCAGCAGGTTGGGTCTACTCCTACTGTGTAGACCCTGTAACGGCTCCATGAGGCCTCACCCCCGTTCCTCTACACTATGTGCATTGGCGTGGGGTTTTAGCTATAGCCTGACGAGGGTGGACCGCTTCCCACACCACATGTGTTCCTGCACCGGACATATTTCACTAGATTCACGATTTCGCCCAAAATGAAACATTGTACAAAATCAATACAGGTTTTAAAGTAAATAAAAATTTAAGGCCGAATATTAATAGAAAAAACGAACAAAAAAAATTGTACCAGCCCTAATGTCCGAAAATTCGAAAAACTATTAAATATTACATTACTTCCGTTTTTTTATGAGATATGTGAATGAATATTTTTGTGCGAATAGTGTATAGTCAGGGCATAAAAATTATATAAAAATCAGATGCTAATAAGGCAGAACATGTATCAAGAAATTCATTTTCTTAAGGACTAGGGTACAAATACATTCTGTAAATGCGATTTCGTAGCGCTATAAAAATTATCTTATAAATTCTTCGGAATCTATAATACATGTTGGACTAGAACTACTTTTCAGATTTTCGGCCAAAAAATGTGTTAAATTTGAATATTTTTTTCACCTAAACTAAACTAAATTTGCACTCGGGAGTTTTACTCTTCGATTTCAAATCAAAGTAATCATCGATTTGTGTGAGAAAACAAGCATGTCAATTTTTTTGGGTCCTATATTATAACACACTAGCTGTACCCGCGGCTTCGAACGCGTGCTCTTTTCTTTAGGTTCAAAGTACCATTATGTTCTATTCCAAGACCAATATACCAACATTTGATCAACATTTCAATAATACTTTTATCAATTTCTCGGCTTCTAACTCACCGGATTGAGATACCAATAACACCAGTTTTTAAATCAAACCCTATGCTATCTAAAAATTAAAACCGCACTGCAATCGGTCCAGTAGTTTTTACGTGATGCGTGAACAAACTTATAGTCTCACAGACAGAAAGACTCGATTAAAAAAAAAGGTTATATTCTTGTTCAATAGCTTTTTTAAACACCCAAGAGCACTTTTTTTTCACTTTTTACAGCCATTTCGTGCCTATTGCTTTATTATAAGTATAGATATATGACTGTGTCAATTTGCATCAAAAAATCCGTCCAGAGTTTCAGCGTGAGAAGTGTTCTTTTTAATAACTTTTAACCCATATCTTGCGGAAACCATTTAATTTTTCGGGATGAAATTATCCAATGTCCTACCTCGTAGTATGAACTAAAATTATACCAAGTTTCATTTGAATTCATTCAGTAGTTTCGGTGCGATGCACGGTCAAGATACGGTCAAACAGACAAAAATAAAAAGTAAAACAGTTTTGCCTTCAGTATCAAATATAGAGAACCATCCATAAATATTATTTATTACTTCAATATTAATACAACTTTGGACCCATTTTCCAATGAAAACCTTTACTTTTTCGGGATAAAACGTGTCCTCCATTTAACCCATCATATAACTTACGACGGTGCCAAGCTGCCAAGTTGCATCAAACCCTGTCCATTAGTTTCAGCGTGGTACGTGTTCTTTTAAATAAGGTTCAACCCCTATACTGCGAGAACCCATTAATTTTTAGGGATGTAAAGTATCCAATGTTCTACTTCGAAGTATGAACTCAAATCATACCAAGTTTCATTTGAATTCATCCAGTAGTAATGGCGGCGTGACGCACGGCCAAGATAAAGACAGATAGATATACAGAAAAAAATAGTAATAGTTTAGTTTTCATTATCGAATACAGAATAACATCCAAAAAACACACTATTTTTAATGTACAGAATTTGGACCCGTATCCCGCAGGAACCCTTTATTTTTTCGGGGCAAAAGGTATCCTTAATTTTCACCCATATTATAAACTATGTCTGTGCCAAGTTGTATCAACATCCGTCCAATAGTTTCAGCGTGCTAAGTATTATTTTAAATAATTTTCTACCTCTATCCTGCAGGAACCTTTTAATTTTCCAAAGTATCCAATATTCTACCTCGCAGTATGAACTCAAATCATACCAAATTTCATTTGAATTCATTGAGTATTTTCAGCGTGATGCGCTGCCAAGGTACAGACAGACAGACGGACAAACAAAAAAAAAAACTATATATGATAATGTTCCAAATTTACAGAATTTGGAACATTATCACGCAGGAACTATTTATTTTTTCGGGATAAAAAGTATCCTAAATTTTTACCCATTATATAAACTATGACTGTGCTAAGTTGCAATAAAATCCATCCAGTAGTATCAGCGTGATACGTGTTCTTTTAAATAACTTTCAACGCCTATCCTGCGGGAACCCTTTAATTTTTGGGATGAAAAGTATCCCATGACATGCCTCGTATTATAATCATACCAAGTTTCATGTAAATACATTCAGTAGTTTCGGCGTGATGCCTAGCCAAGATACAGACAGACAGACAAAAATGAAAAAAATACTGTTTTGGCTTCAGTATCGAATACAGAGCTCCCTCCAACAAAAAACAACAAAATATCTTCCAAGATGTAGGCAACCTTTACTGTGAATATTTGCTTCTCTTACCTTCTCAAAATCAAGATGGTTGACAAACGACACTCTGTCCATGACAATATAATGTACGGCAACCAAGATACCGCTGATGTAGACGCGCATTCCGTGCATCATTCTAATTTCGTCCTTTGATATTGTAGTAAGTGCATCGAAGTTCCGAGACAAGCAAAAGCATCGCAGTATTTTTGATACTGAAATGTTCAATAAGTAAATTAAGCATCCAACAATGCACATAATAATTTTCTAATGGAAAAATTTGGGTCACGAACGAGATTCGAACTCGTATACTGTGCCTCAGCGCAGCACATGCCTTTACCAATTCGTCCACCGAGACCTATGCGTCGTCATCCAAATCTTTCCACTAGCTTCTTTGAACCCGTCTTATGGGGACGGTATTTACGCTAAGTAGGCGTCAACTGCTATAAAAAATCATAATAATATCCAACAATACATAAAACAAAGAAGATGCTGTGCTTCTTACCGGTAGAATCAGATGAATTCTGAGTGTATCCCACGTACACTAGCACGCAAACTGACGTTATGAACAGTATTACATACCTGTAAACATGAATAACAAAGAAATGTGAAAAAGATAAATAATTATTCAAAATTAACTATTACAGACCTAACCTTACCACTAGTTAACAATAATTGTTTTCTCTCAACATATACAACCTTACAAACATTCACACATGCAATATTATTGATTATTGATCCAATCTTCCTTCACGGTTAATCGTGTCGTGCAGATGTGATGTAACATCAAATATTATAAGTAAATTTAAATTATTAGTCAAAGAAAAAGTAGAAATAAACAAATATAAGAACTCACAAAAACACATAAAACTCAAATGCACGCTCCAGACTTTCTCCAGTCACTTGGCAGTCGCGAGGGTCTACATCAACTTTCTGAAATGGTAGGTTTGACAGCCTCTGGATGTGTTGAGATATCTTCGCAATGGAACCTGGCCTACAGGTGGCTGGTAGGCAGACTCCTAAGAAAAGGGTATTGAATCGTGTGCCATGGGAAGATTCCATCTACAACAAATAGTTTGAGGTTCAAGGACTTTGGTGGTTGACATCTTTTGGGACAACCCAATCAGAAGAACGATAAAATCAATGAATGATCAATGCTTAGAGATGATTGTATTTTCATTCGTCAAAGAAAAGAGCATTCCGAATCCTTGTCCAACTTACGAAAAAGTAACATTTGGTACTATGTGTTTTCCAACAACTAGATACTTACTCCGTCCAATATAATATCATTGGCTCTGTCACATCACTGTGATACTGATTCTCACGTCGAGTAACTGGTATCTTCTATCCTATCTTGATAAATCCTAGACCACATTATCACTAGAAGTATAAACATTACAAACGGGATATTTACCATGGTTACTATTTTTATCACATTATCACTTAACAACTGTTGGAAAAGTGCTTCAATATGCTTTTCAAAAGCTATAGTTTGCATGAAATAAAAAAAGAGACTCTGACTTTGAAAACTTTCGTTTCGTCAAGAGACGAAACGAAACCCCTATAACTAATTACCAAAAATGTTTAAAAAAATACGGATTCCACAACGCAATACTGCCTATTATTTATTCTGTGCCACCGCATAACGCAAAGTGAAGCACCCAATATATGCCGATCTTGTCGTACGCACAAACCACACGCACACACTTACACCATGTTATGCCGATCGGCCAACACATCGCAGCAAGATCTCGACCTTGTTAGGCGTGGTAGTTCTGTCAAGTTCTCACAAAAAAACGCATCTTTTGTGATGAAATTGCGTATGAACCACAAATTATCCACTCATGCACACATACGCAGCCGCCATTTGCTATGCTTCACTCGTTTGTTAGACGGTGTAGATTCCGTATTTTTTAAACCTTTTTGTTCTTTACTTTGTTTGTGTCGCCAGTGATGACATGATATTTGATCATTAATTATAATAGGTATTGGCCTCAAATCTGGAATGAGGAAATCCGCAAAAACTAAAGTTAGAGACATAGCTCTCAGAATTAGCCTGTTGTAATGGAAAAACACAGGCAACATAACACTTAGGGCCGATTACAGTTCCGGTTCCGGCGCCGACCTTGGACTGGGATGGAGCGAAGGATGATCACGTCACTGGATGCAAATACCGAGCTACCAATAGTTGCACCGTTCTATGGAATGGCCCATGTTCAATAGTGGACGTCCTCTGGCTCATGATAATGATACTTTACTCACCCCAATATATCTCTCAGCTGGACTATATGGATCTGTCAACTCTCCCACATACTTCCTCAATTCAGCCAACTTCACATCGACCAGACAGTATTGCATTCGAAGATCAGGATGTGAGGATGACCAGGGCACCTGCAGGCATTGGTCAAAGTTTCCAAGGTGGTACTTGGATCCGTAGAAAGTACCAACTGGCAGCTGCATTGAGTTCCATACTGAAAAATTGACCATAATTGAAATGGTTGTAATAGTCAGTCTAATCAATCCTACACTTGACACAATAAGCTTTGATTTGATCTAGTTCTGATCTTGGCTGCACGAGTCATTGTTTTTTGTTATCATTTACATACATCGACCATCGATAGTTATCATTCCCTGTCGATTGCATTGGATCCCTTTTCGTCTTTAGGCTTATTATAGGGGTACTGGAGAAATGGGGCGTTTCATACCAGTGTGGTTTGGATCACGGTGTGAGCTTATCGCTGTTAGTACATTTGTATACTCTTTGGTTAATACATTGACGCATTCGCATGCGAATTCGATGCGAAATGATATCAAAATGTATAGGATCTGTCATCATTTCGCATCATATTCGCATACGAATGTATCGATGTAATAACATCTTAAGTATTCTACTTCAATAGGGCATTTCATACAAATTAGAATATCTAAAACTAAAACATCGACAGCTACAATGCCTATAATCAAAATCCCGACTACTGAAATACTTAATAATCCAAAACAGTTAATGGTATAACGCTGAAGCAGTGTTGCCAGGTCAGATTTGGAAATTTACAGTGTTCTGAATATGAAAATACAGTAATTTGGTATAAAAATACAGTAAATCATTAAGTTAAATACAGTGCTTTTACAGTAAATAAAA
The DNA here is from genome assembly GCA_946251855.1 of Alsophila aescularia. NCBI lineage: Eukaryota > Metazoa > Arthropoda > Insecta > Lepidoptera > Geometridae > Alsophila > Alsophila aescularia. The sequence goes on from OX276384.1 coordinate 27,611,604, forward strand.
ATACACAAAAGAATTGAAAATCACATGTTTTATAGATAAATTAAATTAATTACTGTCTGTGTCACTTGGAGAAGGATCATTTTTATAAATTTGAACGGTGAAACCTTCGAGCATTTTATCGTATGGTTTAAATTTACACAACCAGTCAAATGAATTGCTTAATATAGACTGGCACGCTAAAATATTGCCCTTGATTATATTTCTAACCTTTTTTTTTGTTTTAACGCCATCCTTCATCATCGCTTCACGAGCAGAATTTCGATTAATTCAATACTAATATTAATAAAACATTTAATACAACTGTTTTTTAGCTACAAGTCAACTACTACAAAATAAAATCACATCGTAATCCAAACAAAAAAATAAGAATTCACAGTAAGTACAAAGCATATACGAAACACACACATTTACGATTTGTCGAATAATAATTATATTAAGAGCCTATTACCCAGTAAAGTCATGCCGACACCTTTCAACGGAAATAAACTTACTTAATGCTGACTAGAGCTAGAGCTAGTGCGTTTCGTTTTACACAAATAGATATTTTGTTTTTTAACATTAAAATTAATTACAGTGTTTTTCATACACTGTATATTTGTAATACAGTATACAGTAAACGCAGTAAAATTACAGTGAATCTACTGTAATTACAGTGCACCTGGCATCATTGCGCTGAAATATAAAGTTCCACACACCAAACGGCTGAATTACCTAATAGTTGAAATTAACGTAAATTATAATATTAAAGTATAAATCGCTTACGTTTATATCATCGAATGGTAAAATACTTAAAATGTGAGTAGGTAGAAAATAAATTGTGCAGTTGACAGAACTTAGAAAAAAAGGGGTAGATAGAATATAAGGCTGAAGATCTATCATTTGAAATATCTGTAACTAATTTAAAACTGACATAACATGATGTCAGTTGTAAGTCGGTTACTGATACCTATTTCAGATGATAAATATATTGGAAAAATGTCGGAACAATGGACAAATGTTTATAAACAGTTTTCATGTTCAACCTAACTAATCTACTTAGTTTATTAAGCGCAATTCTAGTTTTAGCAAACTACTAAATTTGATAGAATTGCTGTTAAAAAACTAGGTACGTTAGTTAAGTTGAACATGAAATCTGATTATAAATATTTGTCTGTTTGCAAACTACTGTTTGATTGAATTGCTCTTAAAAAATTAGGTAGGTTAGTTAGGTTGAACATGGAAACTTAATAAACATTAGTCTGTTTGCAAACTACTATATTTCAAGTAAACTATTACCATTCCGATTTTGAACATTTCGACATTTAAATGGTTAGGTTAGGTATTAATTTTCAATATTTAGCACATCGGTATTCTAAAAGTAAGTTTTACGAACTTCGTCGATATATCCATATGATAAAATAAAATTTCGCTATTTTGAATAATTTTCGTATTTTTTTTTATTGTAGGTGTCGATATTGTAAGTTTAAATATTCTAATATGTACCCGGCCAGATGTCAGGGGGAGTGACGACCTGCAAAAAGCATGTGGCAGAAACATGCAAAGAGATGAAGACCGAGCTTAGTGGCGTGTTTTAGGAGAGGCCTACGTCCAGCCGTTGTTAAGTATAGGCTGACGATGAATTCAGACCATGGTATAAATCGCCTTGTATTTTCCGAAGGGGTAGGAAGCCGTGGATGAGTTAACGTGTTGATGCGACAGGATCCAAACGAGACTAATTTTATATTGTGCTTTTTGACGAAGCGATGTGAGACCACACCAAATCAACTTGGACTTATCGAGGTTGGTATTGTTTGATTGACAATATTCAAATTAGGCGTGTTTATTGGAAATCGCTAAACCAGCTACGAATACAAGTCGGCCGCTGCAGGAGTAACACGTGCAAGTGGTGGTTTGCACCAGTTTCAAACACTCAATGGGTATGTGGAGAACCCACACAAACAATGCCGCATCTCATGTCTTACCCTTCGAGCCCCTACACCTGCAGTCCTGTAGACTTAATGGAAGCCACTGACAGTGCGGTAAATGTGGCCACCTTCTGGGCCAAACAAATTTATTTTTATGTTAGCCCTTACAAAATCGCAAAATTTCTAAACAATAGAAAATCAAAAGGATTAGATGCCAATTGGCTCACGCGGTTAAATGGATACCGACACGAAAAGAAGGAGGTATTCGGAGAGGTTTCTAAAGTTTGTATTTGATAAGAGCTGAAACTGTTTGGGGGATGTTGGGATAACAGGGTCTACAAGTCCATAAGGGTAAAACTGTAAACAACACACACAATGGAAAACTTACCCCAAATGGCCCAAAAACTCTGGTTCTTGACTCCGTTCAGTAGAGCTTTAGTATCTTGAAGACATGCTGATTCTGTCTGGTCCCATTGTTCCTGAACCAAACTTTCAAAGAGGTTGTCTACAATCTCAATTATTCTAAAGTCTTGGATGGCTTCCACTGGTTTTTCGGGTATAAATGCTGAAATGTTATAGTAAAATTTACAGTCCAGAAATTATATGGAGGCTGAACGAAATCTCGCCCATTTTTTTCCATAAGGTAATATCTTATATCTAAGTAAATGTATTTTTCTGACTCTTGTCAAAGAGTAAACAAGAACTTTTGTGTTTTTTTGTGTACAATATGTGTAGATTTTCGCAAAATTAACAAAACTTACCATACACAATAAAAAATAGTATGAAGCTCTTCAAATCCATTTTTCTACCTATCTTTAAAAAGTTACTGGGCATTAAAAATTAAGAATTAGAGTCGTTAAACGAATAGATACACTTATATATATCAATAAAATATTTATGTACTTATCTTTATAGCTATTGCAAACAAATATTTTTATTTTATTTGTATATAATACATTTTTAATCAAATAGTGATTAATCTATAAGTTCAAGAAAACAACAATTTAACCCGAATATGTATGACTATTTGGACAAAAGATATGTTGCCGACTGATAGTGATTTTGTGGCACATTAGTCCGGTCAATTTAGACCAAAAAATGAGAGTGAAGTTACATAAAGTCCCAACAAGCTGAATTTTTGTGAAGTTGTTCAAAACATAATTACAAACAATGTCTAGAAGTTCCCCATCATTCCCCTGTAAGGAAAAAATTTAATTCAAGGTCAAATGTCAAAAAAATGAGTTTTTCGCGATTTTCAGCAAAACGGTAAGTTTTATCATAAAAGTACCTCAGACAAAAATTGTAGATCATAAAATTATCTATAAAAAAAGTATCAATACTTTTTTTCTTACGAGCCACCGTTTCTGAGATATAACGATTCTAAAAGTTACAAAAACGCGCTAAGTACACTACCTCATAGGTGGCGTGGAAACGTGTGCATATTATGACGATAACAACTTTTATAACTTTTAGAATCGTTATATCTCAGAAACGGTGGCTCGTAAGAAAAAAAGTATTAATACATTTTTTATAGATAATTTTATGATCTACAATTTTTGTCTGAGGTACTTTTATGATAAAACTTACCGTTTTGCTGAAAATCGCGAAAAACTCATTTTTTTGACCTTTGACCTTGAATTATTTTTTTTCCTTACAGGGGAATGATGGGGAACTTCTAGACATTGTTTGTAATTATGTTTTGAACAACTTCACAGAAATTCAGCTTGTTGGGACTTTATGTAACTTAGAATGTCTAAATTGACCGGACTACATTGTAAATAATAAATTAAGTATGCAGTTTTTTTGTTCCCACTTTTGTATTCAGTACCTCCTTTAGTAATTATTCCACGTGCGTGCGCATTCACGTACGTTCGTATTTAACTATTTTAGGCAATAAATAAATTATGCAAGTTTATTTTCTGCTTGTGGTGTAAAATAGGTATACTAATACTGAACTGTCTCAACATGAGATGTAATATGTTTTTGCAAGTTCCCAGGAGAGCCAAACGAAAATCTTAAAACAAATCGCATTCAATTTTGTTTTCTATTTCTCTTACGGTTGGGAAAGGTACCTACCTACCCTTTAATCTTTATTATACACAGTAGCGTAAGAGGGAGCAGGCTTATGCCGTGCAGTGGGCGAAATAAGCTGCAAATGATAATGGTTCACAATAATTATAAAATCAGTCTTAAAAATAGTACATCTGGCGGCCTTATCACTAAGCAGCGAACTCTTCCAGGCCACTTTATACTCGGTTGCTATAGCCCGTTTCCAGTAGCTACCTATGCGAGCCGAAGTTCAGACCCACATTGCCGGCGTTGTGATTGTCCGAATGCATTTTTTTCTTTATTAGATAGTTCGTCATTTGTTTTGCTTTCGCAATGTTGTCTTTTTTCAAAAGCTGCACCTCTTTTCGGATCTTTGTTTTTTAAAATCTTTTAATTAGCAAAGATCAATGTATATATTAGATTAACGTACAATGTATGTATGTATGTTTAGGTCAAATCTTGCATGCTGAATTAGATCAACTTCCTCTTATCCTACGGATTTGAATTTTTAGATGTTGGTTCAGTTCGGATGAAAATGCATTCTAAAAGTTTTTGTTTAACTGTACAAGGCTTTGTCAAATATTTACCTAAGTTTGCACAGAGCTAGACGACCTCCAAGCATCTTTGTCATCAATTTAATCTTTCCAATATCATGGTATGCCTTTTTCATTAAACTGTTTCTGACATGTTTTTTAAACTTATTCTCATTTAAGTTCAATATCTCTTTCGGTATTTTATTATAGAACCGAATTGAATTACTTATGAAAGATTTGTTACCCTTCTTACATCTAAAAGACGGGAAGTTTAACTTGTTTTTACTGTGTGTTGTTTTTAGTGTGGCTACATTATATTAATTTTCTGAAAGATTCCTCTTAGTGAAGTTCACGGGCTCATGTTATAAATTGCGATCTGCAAGTTTTTTCAATACAAAAATCACCTTTATCTCTGCAGCTGCCTCCCACAGTAGGACACCATAAGACATGATACTGTGAAAGTAGACATAGTAGACCAGCCTTTCAGTGCTAACGTGGGTTGCAAAATTTAGTTTGCTATCCAGTTTTGCTATATGGTCCCCACTGCAGTTTGGCATCCAAAGCTAGTACGATAAATTTGAATCCACTAATTCAAGCTTCTTATCCATGAATCTAAGATCACTATCTACTAGAGCTACATTAGGCTACAGTATATCTAATAATACATTAGGCATCGTAAATTTGACACATTTTGTCTTGGTAGGATTTAATACCATATTTTTAGCGGAGAACTAATCACTGATGTTTATCAATACCTCGTTTATAGGGCTCCAATTGCTATTACTTTAAATAAGAGAGAGGTGTTCTCTGTAAATAGCATAATTTACTGTATTTTTTTGTGAGCGCATTAACTAAAAATAGGAACGGTGCCAAAATAGAACCCTCAGTACCTCAGTAACCCCATTGTGACAGTAGATCCAGATGAACTGACATTGCCAATACTTTAACTGAAAGGCCCCCTATATCTTCAGTTTATTTAATTTTGAGTAAATGTCAAACATGATTCCATACCAATTTGAAACCATTGGCTAAAAAGAATGAGCCCCTGAAAACAAACATCCGTGTTTAACATCTTCACTACACAATGGACAACGGGGCCTTCAAATTAGAGACAAATCAAACACGATGATTACACACGTGTTACACACCATTGCATATATCAACCGTTCGTGTCTGGGAAATTGATCACTCTATGAATATTAAATGTTTGTGCCGTTATGCCCACTGGGTTGTGGGATAAGTTACGAGACACAGAAATGACTGAGATACATATTATATCACATACATACTCGTAAGGTATGTATGTGATATAATAGTAATAAGTAACATAAGGCTTACTATGATTATGAATACTTTGATAACTGAATATTTGTTAATAAGAACAGAATGTAATTTTTATTTCAGAATTAATACCTGCCTATTATTTCTATTACAAATATAATAAAGCAGATGTTCTTTTTTGTATGGGAGCCTGGGCTAACTGCTGTACACGTACACCATGTCATAAAACATCATAAATACATATAACAAAATTCGAAGTAGATACACAAATTAACTAGTAACGAGTACCTATAAAAAGCAAAACATTTTTTAACTTTCCTAATTATTGTTATCACATTAAACTCTCAGAAATGTCAGTGTCAAGATCATCAATTGACAGCCTGAAAGCACTGATGCAAAAAAGAAGAAGTAGGTGTCAATGTCAAATAAGTGTTAATCAACGTCGTTGTTTTTTGCAGTCCGGCGCAACCAATGGCGAAGGAAATGTCTAATAGATAGGACTTGTCATGTCACAACGTCCATGACGCAGCAACGAAACAAACAATGAATTAAAAATGGCTGACTTCATAGTGATGTGAACAAACAACAATTCATCAGATCGAAAGACTATTACTTTGTATGGATTTTATAAAAACTTTATGTACGCCTGTGATACCTTTATGACGTCAAAGCGCATTTATGAAAATGGATCAGTCAAACTTAAAAGGGCTATAATTCGGAATCTATTGATCCTGGACTAGTAGTTTCTTTACAGAAGTGATAGATCTCATCGATCTATCCGATTTGGATGATAGCTGTCAAACTTAAATGCCCTATAATTCTGAAACTAACGATCCCAGAATAGTAGATTTTTACAGAAGTAATAGATCTCATCAATGACTTCATTTTGGATGACAGCTGTCAAACTTAAAAGGGTTATAACTCTGAAAGTAACGATACTTACTAGATTAGTAGTTTCCTTACTGAAGTGATAGGTCTCATCGATATCTTGGTTTTGGATGACATCTAATGCAAAGAAACTACTACGGATCAATAGTTTGCGCTATAAAGCCTTTTGAGTTTGACAGCTGTCATATGAAATTAAGATCTCGAAGAGATCTATCACTTTTGTTAAAAAACTACTAGTCTAGGATCAATAGTTTCCGAAATAAAGCCCTTTTAAGTTTGACTGCTGTCATATGAAATGAAGATCTCCATGAGATCTATCTTTTATGTACAGAAACTACTAGTCTAGGATCAATAGTTTCCGAGATAAAGTCTTAAAACCCAAGTTTAATTTGATGTCCTTGTCATTACATAATTTACATACTAATATGGTTCAGAGACATTTACTGATCTACTTATGACACTAACACAAGGCTTACACTCGACAATTCTGTTTAAATCGATAACAGATTAATCTTCAAACAATTTCGACTTATTTTCAGAGTATCAAATAGTCACAACACTATTTTCAAAAATGATTCAAAATTGAAACAATAAATGGTTGCTAGCTGCGTCATAGCAGCATAACAAATATATGGCTTATAAACCTTATAGCCACTCTAGTTACTCTGTGGGCGCAACCACGAAGAAATTCTCAAATTTGTCTCAAATGTATGGACTTTGGCAGAACAGTGAAGTTCATTTGTTTTTCAGATCCCAATAAACGAGCCAAAAACAACGATCCAAAATTTAGGTTAGTGCTCTGCCAATTTTTAATTTTATTCATATTATTGTTAATAACGTGCTGTTTTGTGTTTTCTTTGAAGAATCATCAGTTTATAGTGTTAAACCGGTTTATATGATAATTTTATTCCACCGACTCTAGAAAGCTACAGCAGATGTGTTATGAGTTCGCGCCAATCGCGAAAACCAGAACAAAAGGGAAATTTATGGCATGATTTCCTATTGATCAGCCCCGGTAAGCATTAATTACGATATTGCTTAGTGCCACCTCCCATCAACGTGACCATAAATGATAATTTACATGATTTTCATTTTGTATTTTCATATTGTTTTAACACTAGGGAAGCACAAGGTCAAAGAACTATTGACTATCGATAAAGCTATCGTAGGCTGGGTCAGGCTGTCTATAACGTATTTATCATTAATCAACATGTTTATTTACAGATGCAGAAAATGAGGATCTAGCATACATTCCTATAGAGACTAGTCGTAACATACATTTAAGAGTGTGAGTGAGTGCGTGAGATAAAGGTAGAGTAGATACATCGCAAGGTCTCAATTCAGAGTGAAGCACTAGTAGGTAAGCTTACCCATGTTTGCGAAATCCATTTTCGTATTTACATAGTAAAATATATTATAAATAAAATGTTCCGTTGTTCAATAGTGTTTTATTTCTAGGTTTTTTATTACATGGCTCCATAGTTACCTGTTGCAATGGGTAACCAATAAGCCCAACGTTGTTGCATTGTGAGAAAACAACGTTCGGCTTATTGGAACCGTCTTTCATTAATATGAAACCTTGACGAGGGCATGCATGTTTTATCGATATCGATAAACCAAGAATACATGCAAGCAAGCACTACTCTATCCGTTAGGTTGGTAGCATTGTCAAGATAGGCTAACGTCTGACCTTTAATGTTAGTTATGTTGGATGCATTGATGCCAATAAATTTCTGCCAAAGTGCTTTCATTGGCTTGTAGGGAGGTCCCGCCTCTTAAAACGTAGTGATTATATTCTCTTTGGTTTTTTGGTAACTGTCATAGCACTATAGTACCAGGGTTGCAGTATTTTTCCGAAAAAAAATATGCTTTTTTTCAGTGCCACTCTGAATTTTTTGAGTATTTTTCTATAAATCTTTATATATTTTTCTATCACTTCGAAGTTGTACAGTCTATATATAACACAGTTAGTGAACAATTCCTTTATCCATGATTGATTTTTATATTTATGAATATTGTACTCAGTTTTTTTTTAGTTTTTTTTAATTTTTATTTTCTGCGATGTGGCAGCCGATATGGCATGGGTGCTTCACTTTCAATTTGGCGGTGCAGACTCCGACATTTTTTAAACCTTCTTGTATAAGATCATTTAAATATAATTAGGTATAGTTGGATATAAGTATAAATAAACCATAATCTATACATATAATAAAACTGTAACGGGTCCAATTCTGTACATTGAAGATATTTTGAATTTTTTTTTGGACCTTGCTTTAGATTCGATACTGAAGCCAAAACTATATTTTTTTTCATTTTTGTCTGTCTGTCTATATGTCTGTCTGTCTGTCTGTCTGCCTGTCTGTATCTTGGCTAGGCATCACGCCGAAACTACTGAATGAATTTAAATGAAACTGGGTATGATTTTAGTTCATACTATGAAGTAGGACATAGGCTACTTTTCATCCCGAAAAATGAAAGGGTTCCTGCAGGATTGGGGTTGAAAGTTATTTCAAAAAACACTTTGATGCAACTTAGCGCAGTCATAGTTTATATGATAGGTTAAAATTGGGGATACTTTTTATCCCGAAAAAATAAAGAGTTCCTGCGGGATAATGTCCCAAATTCTGTAAATTAAAGATATTTTGTATATTTTTTGGGAGCCGTTCTATATTCAATACTAAAGCCAAAACCGTATTTTTTAATTTTTTGTCTTTCTGTATGTCCATCTGTCTGTCTGTACCTTGGAAGTGCATTACGCCCAAAATACCCAATGAATTCAAATGAAATTTGGTATGATTTGAGTTTATACCTTTGTGACATGTTAAATCATGACTCCAAGTTAGATTTTTGTTATAGATCTCGATAATAGAATATATTGGGTACAACGCCATCTGGCGAGGAGCAGCATCTTTTCTATTAGATCAAGTTGTGTTTTCTCCGTATCTGAAAACCAGACGCCGAGTTTGTAAAAAACGCCGAACTCCACCACGCGTGCGCCACTTTCTTCGTTAAAGGATTAATGAAAGCTTTTCTTGTTGAAGACAGATTGATAATTTCGCCTATCTATGAATCAAGAAATAATGGTTGAATTTGCCTCTGCGAGTGAAAGGGAAAAGTTTTCATCTACTGTCTAAAACTAGATAAAATGGTTAATCCACGCAGCGACAGCTAGCGACAAGAGGCGTGAACTAGAAGGAAGGTGGAAACGAAGCGGTGGTCTCTGTCGGCAAGTAGCGGGCTTCTGAGTGTTGCTATTAATAATTGACGTTCCAGGAATATTTCGGGCTCTGGATAACTTTGGACGAGGAACGGGTTGTTTAAAAATCCAGAATAGGTCGCATCTTCAAGTTGGCCAACAAATAATAAATACAGAAGGCAGCGTTTCATATGTCGAAAATAATTTAAATCTAGAAATCGCTTGCGATGGTCACACCATGGAAGGTTTTGACATAATGTCTAAATCGCATGAAAGTTCCGGAGAGATGGTTTTTTTATATGAAGTTTTTTGATGTAAACAAGGAACCTGATTGGTATGTACCAGAACTGGCTGGAGGACAGTGACCAGTATTGCTAGGCCGACAAGGTCTGCTTTACGAAGCAAGTTGCAGAGTTCTTTCTAGAGTTTTCTGGATTCCGGAAGTTCGAGTTCTCAGTAGAATGCTACTCGAAGTGCAATCCAAAGTTCGTATATATACAAGAGAGAAGCCTGTGGATTGGATTTTGATTTCGGACGTGAAACTGAATTTAGTTTACATAGTTGGCACGTAATTAAGATCGTCGCAGGCAGCAGAAAAACACGCAGTTCTCTTGTGTGAACAAAACGACCGAGGCACGCTGTCCAGAACGAAGCTGCCCTGTTACAGGCGAAATAAGTATACGAGTGCAAAAGCCAGGTTAGTGTGATTTCCCGTGATTTCAGTATTGTACTAACGAAATATCTGTTTTGATTTTACACCGCGTCTATCTAAGGCGGGCATCTTGAGACACATTTGAACACAAAGGCACGTGGTTTCTAGGTTAAAATCGTGCATCTACGGTCGGCTATTGTCGTCACCACTGCGAGCTGCTGTGCGCGATCACCCGGGGCTCACCACCGTTCGTGGAAGAAGCCGGTCTACGAGGGACTCCAGAAGGACTCCAACGCACCACCTGTCCAGTAGAAGATACCAGGCACCGTTTGTGGTCAAGCAGTAGAAGCTGATCGAGTGGAGTAAGGAGGCGTTCCGCGGCGGCACGCGAGACTACGGTACGGCGTCCCAGGAAGCTTCCAGGTTGGTCCACTCCAAATCATTTTGAGTCAGCGAGCTACAGTGTTGAGGGAAGCCTTCGCCTTCTAACGTGCTAAGATACTGTTGAAAGATACTTTCTGTCTTATTTTCTGTCTTAGTTTCTGTTTACTTTCTATTTTAGAGTTTAATATCCCTCTGGGAAACACAATCTTACACACACACACTCTGTTTGCACAAGTTCACTTTTAATTTAGAACATTGTAAGGCAAAGACAAGATTATTCCGTTGCGTTGTGACCAATACATGTTAATCTGCTGAGCACAGACTCTCTAAGTTTTATTAGCCTAGGATTCTCCAGTACTATAGTAAATTCATATCGTACAGGCTGAAGTTATGTACTATAGTTTATAGGTTTGAGGAAATTGTAATTATATTTGAGAATTTTGAGTTTTGAGTATTAAGTATTTCCTATTATAAGATCTTGCTGTTTAGAATTATTTTGATGCAGAACAAACTAAATTAAGTGTAAAATATTTCTTTTTGAATTCCTCAGTAAAGGGGAGAGTACCAATATTTGATAACTCATATGTGCTTTTTCTATTTTTTGTAATAAAGCCCTTTGTTATTGAATTTACCATCTTGTTTTAATTCCTCGCCTTTACCTGAGAAGGAGGTCCGTTTCCTTAGCCGGGCAACGGTCCTTTCACCTTGAGGTAAGACATAGGATACTTTTCATCCAAAAAAATTAAAGGGTTCCTGCAGGATAGGCGTTGAAAGTTATTTAAAAGAACACGTATCACCCTTAAACTACTTGACGGATTTTGTTGAAACTTGGCACAGTCATAGTTTATTTAGTGGGTAAAAATTGAGGATACTTTTTATCCCGAAAAATAAATTTTCCTTCGGGATAATGTCCAAAATTCTGTAAATTGAAGATATTATGTAATTTTTTTTGATGCTGTTCTATATTCAATACTAAACCCACCACTGTATTTTCTTAATTTTTGTCTGTCTGTCTGTCTGTCCATCTGTCTGTCTGTATCTTGGCAGCGCACCACGCCGAAAATACTTAATGAATTCAAATTAAATTTGGTATGATTTGAGTTCACACTTCGAGGTAAGACATAGATACTTTTCATCTCGAAAAAATTAAGTATTCCTGCAGGATAGGGGTGGAAAATTATTTAAAAAAACACATAGCATGCTGAAATTATTGGACGGATGTTGATGCAACTTGGCACAGACATAGTTTATCAGATAGGTGAAAATTATGGATACATTTAGTCCCGAAAAAATAAAGGGTTCCTGTGGGATATGGGTCCAAATTCTGTACATTAAAGAGATAGTGTTTTTTTTTGGAAGTTACTCTATATTCGATTATGAAGCCTAAAATGTATCTTTTTTCATTTTTGTCTGTATGTCTGTCAGTCTGTATCTTAGCCGCGCATCACGCCGCCGGAACTACTGGATGAATTCAAAAGAAACTTGGTATGATTGTTCGTACTACGAGGTAGGACATAGGATACTTTATATATCGAAAAATTTATGGGTTATTATTTAGGGGTTGAAACTTATTTAAAAGAACACGTACCACACTGAAAGTAATGGTCGGATTTTGATGCAACTTGGCACTGTCTTAAGTTATATGATGGGTTAAATTGAGGACACGTATTATCCTGAAAAAGTAAAGGGTTTCTGCGGGATATGGGTCCAAAGTTATGTTAATATTTAAGTAATAGGTAAAAAATATTTTTTGGATGGTTCTCTATATTCGATACTGAAACCAAACTGTCTTAATTTTTAATTTTGTCTGTCTGTTTGTCCGTATCTTGACCGCGCATCGCACCCAAACCACAGAATTAATAATAGTACAAGTACAGAAGGCTAACTGAGTAAAGTCATTTAAATAAATAGCGACTCTCACTACAACGCTATAAAGTGCAATTTAACTCGCACGACGCTGCGAGCTTTCAATTATATTTACCTAGAAGTCGTTCGCCCACCGCGTGCAGGCTAGAATACACCGTATCACAACGCGCGAGAACTTCCATTGCTCTAACCGTTTCAGTATCGCTCTGTCCCTTTTTCGCTCGGTAGGGTTGTATTAAGATATGACTAGGTACTTGTACTACTAATTATTCTGTAATATGTTATGACTTAGATATTGTAACAGAATAAATAAGTAATAATGTATTATGTTATTACTTATTATTATAAATTAAAATAGTTCTATTACATACAATGACATTCTTATCAGAATAGACCTAATACCTCATTTTTACTACCTACCTATCTCATTTTCAGAACGCCGATAAGTTTAGTGAGATACCTACCTACGTGTCGTTGGTTGATTATGATTATATCCTATAGGTATTGCACTTTGATGAATAAAGGTGCCTGTCTGAATTCCATGCTTTTTAATGAGTGAAAAATAAATTGCAACGTAAAAAATACCTACGTAATAAAAGGTATTAAAAGTAGGTAGGTATTATACGAGACCTGTCATCCATCACTGGTGCATGAAGACTTGCCACGACTTGCCGAATCTGGGCGCGCGGTGATTGTGACCGTACGACGTGTAGCAACGCGACGCGCGGCTACTATAGTTCGGGAGCAGAGGAGCGATTTTGGCAGTGAAAAATAAATGTAAGTAGGTACTTATCTAGTGTTAGATTGGAAAACAATTACTGTATCCAGATTGAATGTCTATGAAATAATAATAAATGAACAATAAATAATAAAGTATGTGTATATTATAGTAATAGCACAAAATAGATAATAGGATTAGGTACAGGATATTTTTATAATTATTACTTAGAAATGTTTAACTTTTATATATTTTTTGATATCCTTTTTCCCCTCTTTAAATTTTCGATTATTGAATCTTAGAGTGGCGTATATGCGTAACCGAATGAACAATTTTAAAAGGTAATTTAAAGGAAAACAGGCACACGGTGTCTCTGGAAATACAGCTTGCAGCAGTTCGTAAAGTTTTGTACCTGGTTTCTCTTGTATTACCTTTTCAAATGTTTTTGTGAAGACGTCTTCCAAATTTTGGATGTACTGGATAAATTCTTTAGGCGGCATTTTCAGTGAGCCATAGAATCCAGATTTTTTGTTGTAGGCTTTATATTTTGTGAACAAGTTCGTTTCTCCCAAATCTGGAATCGAGTTCAATGCTCCATCAATGTTATGGCATTTGTGTATACCCATACACTTGAAAAGTAAGTATCCTAAAACATAAGTTAGGGCATTTTCTTTAGGCACATCCATATATGGTGATCAGTTTCACCATTTAAGCACACAACTGATATTTCTGCCGATGGAGGGGTAAACAAATTAAATGTTTTCATAACATCCTCGGATTGGAGCAAAATGTCACAAATATCCGTCTCGCAGTTAGCATTTGGTGAACTTTTCAGCATGTTACATAAGAATAGCTTTGAAAAAGCTCTTTGAAATTGAATTGGTGTAGGCTCTGTGCAAGAACTGCTTTGCTGCCTAACTGAACCAAAAAAAAAAAAAAAGCTGTCTTGATTCAATCTTCGAGTGAATATATATTTGAATCCTTCTTTTTTTAAATCTTCATAAAGCATTTGAATGGATTGTATTGATATCTGTGTATTTATGAATGATTTCATGTGAACCGTATTATTTTTTCCTGTTTTTTTATTAATGGCCTTAATTTTGGAACATATTTCTAAGGCATCATCGAGTACTTTCTTTTGATAATCACATTTTCTGAAGGCACTTTGATACTTGTTTTTAAAATTTATTCTGCTTGAATTTAAAACGTCAAATAAGTTATTCATGGATTCCACAAAATTGGCTGTCGGCCTGGCCTCTTCGGAAATAATTCCTAAGTCTATGTAGGTATGAAGAGCAGTAGAAACTGTGCGACTAAATATTTGCACTACGTATTTAACGCGCATTTTTTTGAAGTTATTAGGATCTATGTGAGCTTTAGTTATTTTAAGAATAAGCCTTAAATTTCTGTCGTTTTGGTGGTCGTAAAGTTCTTTTATGAATTTCCAGCATATTTTTTTGTCATCATATGAAAGTCACTGGTGATTAGATTGTTGCGAATGCACTTGATTAAATGAGGGACGTCGAATATATAAAAGATCTTTGCGAATTTGTCGAAGTTCGATTCTTGATCAGAAGTAATAGCTTTTACTTTAATTCTTATTGCAAGAAGTTTGGAAATTACTTCCTCCAACCATAAATCAAGCTCGCCATAATGCTTTGCAGATGCTAGCAAAGCGTAAGCAATCGGTTGTTTCCATTTTATGTCGATACCTTGAAGCATTATGGTATCAGCATTACTAGCAATTTCTGGTGATATTTTTCCATTAATATTGTGAAAACTAATCACTTCATCTGTTTTTGTATTGTAATACAAGTTTCTTTTAAGGGTCATCTCATCCACACAAATTGTGCAGTATTTTGCGGCATCAGGGAGAGATTTAATTTTAAATTCCAAACTTTTGATTACTCGATCATCAAATTTTGGTGGAATATCAATTTTAAATCTATTAATAGTAGCTTTATTTGGTAGTTTTAAAATTGTTTGTAATAATCTGTAAGTATGGGGACTTGCATAGTATAAATTTAGTGCAAAAACTTTGTATTCTAATTCGTATCAATTGCCTTTAAATCTGCTTTTTAATTTGTTCTGCCACTCAATCAACTTATGGAATCTTTTACTGACTTCGTCATCAGGATGCTCGCTTGTAATGGCTGTATTCTTGCCTTCTAATTCCTTTTGTATTTTTGTTATTTCACGTTCTAAACGCCTGCATTTATGTTGAGAACTTCGTAATTCTTCTGAAAGTCTACGTTTCCGAGGAGTTTGAGCTGACAAGAATTTAGATGTCTGTGTTTCCTTTTCTGATTGTTCTATAGATTCTGTCTGAATTTCGTCTGAGGCAGTATATGCTTTTTGAAGTTGTGCATTGGATATAATTTTGATTTTAGGTTTGCTTTGTGCGCTGTTCTGTGCGCCTGTGTTAAATGAGTTTTCTTGCGATTGATCAGTTGAAACGTTAACTTTAATTGGAACAGAAACCCATTTTAAGGCCCTTTTTTACCGATGAATCTTTAAAATGTTCCGAGCATACTGAATAACTGTGGGGTTTCAAATTCTCTTTGATTAATTAATCTTCTCTATCAAGTAACGCTAACCACTCACTGCGCCTGAAAATATACAAGAAATCGCAAATTGCAAATTTATAATAATTATCGAACATCCTTGAAAACGATAATTGAGGACAAAAGGACATTTCTTGGCGTCCATATATACTTAGCCCAAGAACCGACAGTATGAATTTACTTCGACGTTTTTATGATCTTAAAATAGCATTATTATGATCACCAGTACTACTAGTAATACTTTCTATTATAATCACTAGAAGTCGAGAATGGTCAACAATTGAAAATCCAGCTTAAAGCAGGTTAAGCACTGTAAATAAATTTTGAGGTTTGCTGCAAAAAATAAGTAGTAGTTATCTACCTAGTAAATAAGAATAGCTCATAGCACTTCATAATAATTTTACGTCAGCTCTCAGACTATATCACTCGTTTGATTTATTTCATGATACATAAATTCCTAATTAGTTGTAGGCTACTTACTAAGTCAGCACAGTAATTCATTTTCCGATCAACAATACCTACTATAATCAATTATAAAATTATGTTGATCGATTTAATAAACGACTTTATTTTTACGCGAAAAACCTTAAATATGCGTAGCTTCGATATGGAACACAAATGAAATAACATAAAACTATAGAAACCTACGTAATAAAAATATATAAATATCTAACTACATAACTAGGACCTATTATAGGTATTACAATTTATTACCTTTCAATATCCTTTGGAAGCGTAAAGAGTGACAATTCGGCATTTCTATCACTATTCTAACAGCCGAATGCTATGCAGTGCTTTCTAGCTTTCTTCTTGGTACTCATAATTTAAACACGAATAAAGTTTGTTAATAACTTTACGTAAGTAGGTGCTCTATCGCTAAGTACAAGGCGCGCGACTCATCGAGCGCACGCTTGACACTCGACTGAACGGACCCGAATATTGGGTCCTTGAATTTATTTGTACTTGTTGCGGAGTGCGACCGCCCTGCCCAAACTACTAAATAAATTCAAATGAAAAAATGCTCTTGGGTGCTTAAAAAAGGTATTGAACAATTTTTTTTTGTTAATCGTGTCTTTCTTTCTGTTTGTCTGTATGTTTGTTTGTTCACGTATCACGTAAAAACTACTGGACCGATTGCAATGCGGTTTTCATTGTTAGATAGCTTAGGGTTTGATTTAAATCTGGTGTAATTGGTATCTCAATCTGGTGAGTTAGAAGCTGAGCAATTGATAAAGTATTTTTGACGGCTGAAGAAATTTTGTTCAAATGTTGGTATATTGGTCCTGGAATAGCACATTATGGTACTTTGAACCTAAAGAAAAGAACACGCGTGCGAAGCCGCGGGTACAGCTAGTATATTTTAAGACCTCACGCGGCGCATGGGCATGGGTGGTGCGGGTTCGAATCCTTTAGAAAATTATATAAGATTAAACAACACCAAACTCCTTTGTTTGATGACCGGCTGGTCTAGTGGCTACTGACCCTAACTACGAAATTAAACAGTCAAGGGTTCGAATCCCGCAAGGTGCAATCATGTGTGATAGCAGAAATGATTGTTTCCGAGTCATGTATGTAATATTCGTATCTATGTAAGTTTATCAGTTATCTTAGTACCCATAATACAGGGTATCCTAGTTTAGGGCTAAGTCATCATCATCAGCCTATGTTCGTCCACTGCTGGACATAGGCCTAATGAACACCATAGAGCCCAATCTTCTGCTCCTCTCATCCAGTTTCTGTCAGCCGCCTTTCTCAGGTTGTTGGCCTGTGGGCGTCCTACACTACGTTTACCAAGACGCGGTTTCCACTCGAGGACACGTCTGCTCCAGCGGTTGTCTGTCCTTCGCAAAATGTGGCCAGCCCAATACCACTTCAGCTTGCCTTGCTTCACTTCACCAAGTCACCGATATAGCTGAAAGGTAATCCTTTCAGCTATATCGGTGACTTGGTTTTATGGCGGATTACCTCGTTTCGGATTTTATCCTTCATAGAAAGCCCGATCATAGCTATCTCCATAGCTCGCTGAGTGACTTTAAATTTGTGGACAAGTCCCACTGTTAGTGTCTACGTCTCGGTTCCGTATGTCATAACTGGTAGGATGCATTGCATTAAAGACTTTCGTATTCCGGCTCTGTGAAATGGACGACGAGAAGACCTGACGTAGTTTTCCGAATGCCGCCCAGTCCAACTGAATTCTTCTGTTGGCTTCCCTATCGAAGTTGTGTCTACCCAACTGAAGAGTTTGCCTGAGATAGATATATTCATTAACAAATTCGAGGGGTTCACCATTGATGACCACAGATCTCAGGGTAATAAGATCATTAAACATGATTTTGGTCTTGTCTAAGTTTATCCCGAGACCGATTTGTCGAGAAGCATCAGCCTGGCCGTTCATCATTCGCTCAAGTTTCTCCAGGGAATCTGCAAGACGGACTATATCATCGGCAAATCTTAAGTGTGAGATGTTACTCGCCGTTTATATCTATGCCCTTTTTGTTCCATTCCAGTGTCTTATACGAGTACATATCTTCCAAGGCATTCGTGAACAGTTTCGGGGATATGATATCCCCCTGTCTCACTACCCTGCGCATTTGGATATGTTTGGACTGCTGGTTCTATACTTGAATACTCATAGTCACGGCGTCATACAAAAATCTTAGCACTTCAATATACCGGCACTCCACTTGGTATCGCTGCAGTGACTCCAAAACAATCCAGGTCTCAACGGAACCAAAGGCCTTTTCATAGTCACCAAAAGCAAGACAAAGGGGCTGATTATACTCTTCGGACCTCGTGTATAATCTGCCTCACTGTGTGTATGTGGTACCAAATACTCCACGAAACCCGGCCTACTCTGGAGGCTGAACCTCGTCTTTTTGCGAGATGATTTGTGATGACTCCCGAAACAAATTAAAGACGTGGCTCAAGAATGAGATGGGGCGGTAGTTTTCAGGAGGGCTTTATCATCCTTTTTGAAAATAAAAATACAGTACTTCTCTTTCACACCTTTGAAGTTCTCCCAATATTCAGAGAAGATTTAAACAACTCTGAAGCTCTTGTGGCTTTAGTTTCGTCATTTTGACACAAACGTTGCAGGACTTACAAAAGATGTTGGACAGCTTGATTCTTCTCCACGCATTGTTCTCCGAATGAACTTGGACAAAACCAAGGTTATGTTCAATGAATATGTTATTCCGGAACTAATTGCTGTTAGCGGAAGTTGTTCAGGAGTATGTTTATCTGGGGCAAAGTTTGCTACTAGGTAAAAACAACTTTGAGAGAGAGACCCGCAGAAGAATACAGCTGGGCTGGACAGCATTTGCAAAACTTCATCGAGTCTTCTCGTCACCAATACCAATATCTGAACCTTATTTTACAACAACAGGATCAAATATCGGTCCATTGGAATTTATCATTATGATAAACGACCTGCCAGATATAGTCCGGGAAGCCCGATGCTTGTTGTTCGCAGACGATCTTAAGTTACTCTTAGCGGTTAAAGACAGGGGAGACTGCCAGCGTTTGCAGGAGGACGTGGAAGGAGTAGTCAAGTGGAGTCAAACGAATAAACTGCAGTTTATTGTCACAAAATGATCAGTAATAACTTTTAGTAAATGAAATGAAATGAAATTTATTATTGTCACAGATGTAGATAGAAGAAAGTTGGTAAAGATAATAATATAAATCTAAAGATCCATACAATCTACCACATTTAGGCTCCACTACACTTTGATTATGAGGTCGATGGTGAGTTTCTGGATCGGTAGTTGAGGTAAGGGATCTCGGAGTTATCATGAGGCCTTTTCATAGTCACCAAAAGCAAGACACAGGGGCTGATTATACTCTTCGGACTTCGTGTATAATCTGCCTCACTGTGTGTATGTGGTACCAAATACTCCACGAAACCCGGTCTACTCTGGAGGCTGAAACTCGTCTTTTTGCGAGATGATTTTTGATTACCCCCGAAACAAATTAAAGACGTGGCTCAAGAATGAGATGGGGTGGTAGTTTTTCAGGAGGGCTTCATCATCCTTTTTGAAAATAAAAATACAGTACTTCTCTTTCACACCTTTGAAGTTCTCTCAATATTCAGAGAAGAGTTAAACAACTCTGAAGCTCTTGTGGCTTTAGTTTCGTCATTTTGACACAAACGTTGCAGGACTTACAAAAGATGTTGGACAGTTTGATTTTTCTCCACGCATTGGTCTCCGAATGAATTTGGACAAAACCAAGGTTATGTTCAATGAATATGTTATTCCGGAACCAATTGCTGTTAGCGGAAGTTGTTCAGGAGTATGTTTATCTGGGGCAAAGTTTGCTGCTAGGTAAAAACAACTTTGAGAGAGAGACCCGCCGAAGAATACAGCTGGGCTGGACAGCATTTGCAAAACTTCGTCGAGTCTTCTCGTCACCAATACCAATATCTGAACCTTATTTTACAACAACAGGATCAAATCTCGGTTCATTGGAATTTATCATTATGATAAACGACCTGCCAGATATAGTCCGGGAAGCCCGATGCTTGTTGTTCGCAGACGATCTTAAGTTACTCTTGGCGGTTAAAGACAGGGGAGACTGCCAGCGTTTGCAGGAGGACGTGGAAGGAGTAGTCGAGTGGAGTCAAACGAATAAACTGCAGTTTATTGTCACAAAATGATCAGTAATAACTTTTAGTAAATAAAATGAAATGAAATTTATTATTGTCACAGATGTAGATAGAAGAAAGTTGGTAAAGATAATAATATAAATCTAAAGATCCATACAATCTACCACATTTAGGCTCCACTACACTTTGATTATGAGGTCGATGGTGAGTTTCTGGATCGGTAGTTGAGGTTAGGGATCTTGGAGTTATCATGAGTACCGATTTGACGTTCAGAGACAACATCATAAAAGTATGTAAAAAGGCTTACAGGAATTTAGGTTTTGTGTTGCATGAACCTTCATAAATATAACAGCAATTTCAGCTCTGTACAACGCTCTTATCCAAAACCAGCTCGAATGTAACGCCGCCGTTTGGCTCCACATGAAAGTAAGTACAGTCACAGAATAAACAATAGTACAAGGACAGTCTCAAACAAAATAAACGCATACAAAATAAATTTATGAGGTACCTGTACCTAAATAAGAATAAGAATAATTTATTAATAAAATACCACAAATGCAAAACATCATCTAAAAGTATAAACAAAGTGTTTTAATTACAAACTAAGGGCTTTAAAAAATATTAGTCATACAATTAGATATTATCATTGACAGTCGTGCTAGGTCGTACCTGTGTTACGGCTGCCAATGTCTTTACCCTGAGCAGGGACAGGGTACCACAAACATAATTACAAAAAAATTATATACCAAGTCAAAAGTTGTTCAAATATACCTAACGTAACCAAAAAGAAGAATGTATGATAATTGTAGGCGATGGTTCGCAAGGTCTACACGATGTACTGGAGAATTCGGTTCCTAGCTCCTATAGTAGTTCAGGTTCCTGGTTCGATGTGGACTGTAGTTCAATTAAACACTGTTGCTTGTTCAAGTTCCGTTGACTGAATGGTCGGATCCAATCACTTTGACTACTTCAGTTCGACTATATTTATTTATCAAACTTATTCTCTATATATACATTTTTACGGTCTTACACGCAGCAGGTAAAAGGGGCGTGGCTTATTTTTACATGTTTTCTGTGTTCATGCTGTCGCGGGCAGGCTCGGCGTCCACAACATCTCTCCCCCCGGCGCAGCTCGCGTAGCCTCTTCTTCCCTTAGCAGGACGGCGAGTTTGCAGGTAGGGCGTCGGAAGGTACCGCTCTTGGTTTTCACGTCGGCGACTCGAACGCCGCCATCTGGGCCGGGATAGGTGCGCTCGACGATCCCGATTGGCCAGACGTTCCGGGGCAGCGTGTGGTCGCCCACAACCTCGATGTCGCCGGCTTGCAGTTGTCGTTGGCGGTCAGCTGGCTCCCCCGGTGGTACAAGCGTGGGGAGGTATTCCCGCAGCCAGCACTTCCAGAAATGGTCAGCGAGCGCTTGGCTTGCTCGCCAAGTTCGTCAGTCAGCTTCATCGCAGGGGCCTGTGATAGGTAGGCCAATCGATGACCCCAGCAGGAAATGGTTCGGTGTGAGCGCTTCTGGGTCGAGTGCACTCACGTTGACGTAGGTGAGGCGCCGAACATTAATCGAATGTTCGGCCTCGGTCAGGAGAGTCTGCAGGACCTCCTCGGATGGCACCTTTTCTCGCATCGTCATGTGCAGAGCGGTCTTCACGGAGCGTACTTGCTGCTCCCTCACTCCGCCCGGGTCGGGTAGCCAACGCTCGCTTTGTTCATCCCACTCGCTCGTGTGTGGGATATCTTTATGTTCGTCCTGCTCGCTCGTGTGCTGGACCTCTTGTTGGTCAGCGAACGCTTGGTGTGTGTGGGCCATTCTTCCTCGGGTTCGCAAAGGAAGCTGGGTCCCTGGAACCAGCGATCGCTAGCGGCTATGGGCGTGCGGCTCAATCTCGTCGCGTCGTTGGCTACGTTATGTTCAGTAGGCAGCCATCTCCACTCACGTCGGTGAGTTAACTCGGCTATCTCGCCCAGCCGGTGCGCTACAAAGGGCGTGTAGCGCTCCGCGTCGTTGTGCACCCAATGGACTACGGTTGCAGAGTTAGTCCAGTAGGTGGTTTTCGTTACTTCAACGCGATGTTCCTTTTTGATAACGTCCGCGAGCCTCGCGCCGATGACCGCTGCCTGAAGTTCTAGGCGCGGTATGCTCTGCGCGCGTCGCGGCGCTACCTTGGCTTTGGCAGCCACCAAGGCAATGGTCACGCTGCCGTTGTGGTGGACGGCCCTCTAAAAGGCCACCGTAGAAAATGCCTGCTCGCTCGCATCACACAGTATGTACAGGTCTACGCGCTTGTGTCCCTCTAGCGCGTAGCTACGGGACAGGCGCAAGCGAGTTATCTCACTCAGCTGGCGTAGCCATTCCGCGAAATGTTCGGCTTCTTCTGCAGGTATCGGCTCGTCCCATGGCTTTTGGAGACGCCACAGGCTCTGCAGGATGATCTTCGCTCGAATGGTGTACTGACTGAGGAGACCAAGTGGGTCAGAAATGGATATGACTCTCTCTTCGTGGGCGCGCGGATCTGCGCGCTGTTATATATTCCCTCTGCATGTATTAGTGCAGTATAGACATACAAACCTAATAGATCATCATTTATCGTTTGCAAGTATATTCAGTCATAGAAATGGTACTTCAGTCTCCCTCTACCCTCTGACGCGAAAAGGCTGCTTAAGGATAGTTTTTCTAACTTTGTGACACATTTTCTATTTTCAAAAATTAATTAATAAATAATTTCATTTTAGCGAACTCAAATCTTTTTTTAAAACGCGTTTTCTACAAACCCGCGTAACATAAATGGTGGCAGCGTAAAGGAATCAAATTAGGGTCCCCGGTCCGTCTCCAATCTTCTGAGTTCCGACAGTGAAATTAGTGGACAGTGAAGGTCACTGAACCTAAAAGTGCACCCCAAACTTGGAAAATAAAGTGTCAAAAACTGTATCCAGAAAAACACTAAATCCTACTCTCTGTATCCAACTCGCTATATCCAGCTCGCTGTTTCCTGAAAGCAAAATCGCCGAATCCTGAAGTATTCATTCTTCGAGGGAAGAGACTCATCCTGCATCTCGTCGTCGCTCAGCTCCACTGTGCATCAACAAGTCACAAGTCACAGCCACCCCCGATAGTTGTGGTTGCGACCCCATCCAGCACCGAGCTCCCGTGTTCCAGACTCCGGATAATAACCTTGGTAATCAATGTTACGCCGTGTCGTCGCGACTTCGCCCGAGAATGCATCTTATCGCGGCCGCCTACGCGTTCTGTGTACTGTAAGTCTTTGGTCATTGTTCTATTCCGTTAGGGTTGTTACCTTCTAAATCCAATTAATTATAATTCAATTTGTATATTTTTATTGTGTCTAATTTATTGATTCTCTGAATTCAACATGCCAAAAAAAGCTAAAGACGAATCCGTTAATGTGCTTGTACCAAATCAAGAATCCAGCGGAAGTAGAGCCCCGTCAAGATCTAACAGCCAAGAGCCCAATCCTACTGTGGATTTAAATATTCTCACACAGTTCATTGGCAAATTCGATGGTAATCGAGAACAATTAAATCCATTTATTACCAATTGTAAAAATGCAATTAATCTAGCCGCCCCATGGCAAAAGGACATCCTATTTAAACTTATTCTGTGTAAATTGGAAGGCAAAGCTCAAATCGCGTGTTCTATAAAAGAATTTGACAACTGGAACCAATTGGAAGAATTTCTTAAAACACAATTTGGCGAGAAAAAGCATTATGCTCATTTGCTTTCCGAATTACAAGAATGTAAACAATTGCCTAACGAGTCAGCCAATCAGTTCTCACTCAGAGTCGAAACATGTTTAGCCAGACTAATTACTGAGATCAATATATCCATTCCGACTAAACGTAAAATGGAACTGAGTGGTCTAGTCGCAGCCATGGAGGACCTTGCCCTTCATACTTTGCTTAATCCTAAAATTGCAACAATTGTGAGATGCCATAATCCTGAAAATCTTAACACTGCTGTAAATTTTGCCATTGCGGAAGAGAAAATTTCTGACAGTATGTCAAAGAAAATGATACCATCTTCGTCAAATAATAATTAAATCGTAATAGAAATCCTCAATCACGTCCTGATGTGAATACGTATGGCAAAAATGCTAATAATAAATTATTTTGCCGTTACTGTAAATCCGTAGGTCACGTGATCGAAAACTGCCGCAAGCGCGAATTCAACAATAACCATTTTTGAAACACCGACCAACAACAACCTTCAAGCTCAGGCTATAAGCCTTCACAAAACAATTCCCACGTGTTCATTTCATATCCGACAATTTCGACTTGTCCTATGATGAGCCCCAAGATGAAGAGGGCTGTGATGAAATAGATTCTGATCCAAAAAACGAATAAATGTCTCGTCCCGGTGTCGTGCGGGACCTCACATTTCTAAATCCGACACTTCTACTTTAAAATCACTTTCATCTAGTTTGCTTTACGCCAGTCGAACTTTTTCGAAATCCAAATTGACTCCGCTACATGGCAGTCAATCAAATTCTAAATCCAAACTGACTCCACTACATGGTAGTCACGACCTGGATTCATGGAACCCTAAATCGCTAGCATCGATACAAGATGGCAAGCATAAATTCATTGAATCCGTCTCTAATTCAAAGTCTAAACGCGAGCAGGAATGTTATGTAAGCCTGCCACAGTCGCGAAACTCTAAATCTAACCGCGAGCAGCAACGTAACGTTATTTTGCCCCAATCGCGAATCTTTGAATCCAATCGCGAGCAGCAACGTAACGTTCTTCTGCCACAATCGCGAATCTCTGAATCCAATCGCGAGCAGCAACGTAACGTTGTTCTGCCACAATGGCGAATCTCTGTATCCAAACGCGAGCAACAATGCAATGTTGATCTGCTACAATCGCAAAATTCTAAGCCGTCTTCTAAATCCAAGTAGCAATGCAATAACGTTGATCTGCCACAGTCAAAAAATACTGAATCGATTTCTAAATCCAAGCAACCACGTAACGATGTGGATATGTCTAGTATTTTTGAAATCACCAACGATCCTACCAAGATGCTATTACCACATGTTCTAGTTAAATCCTCTGTATCGGACAATCCTTTATCTTTGCTAGTCGATTCAGGGTCATCAGTCAGTCTAATAAAAGGATCCTGTATGCAAATTCGTCCCAAACTTACTAAAGAAGTTATCCACCTAAAAGGTATCGACAATATGGAAAAATCTGTTCAAACCTTGGGATATTTCCAATTAAATATGTGTCTTCCAAAATCCAACGTTTCATGTGATTGACAAAATCCACCTTCCCTATGATGGAATCATAGGTACGGACTTTCTTAACGCTCATAATTGTAACATTGATTACAATGATAACTTACTGCGTCTGGGAAAGACATCCCTGAAACTCTATTTCTGCGACCCTACTTATATAATTCCTCCTAGAACCGAAGCTATAATTGAATGCTCTGTCCAAAATCCAAATATAAGGTACTCGTACTCGATCAAAGTCCATGCGCTAATCTGTTGATCGCAAACTGCCTAGTTCGTGTGAAAGACAACAATAGGATAAATATATCCGTAGTCAATACTTCTGGGGAACCTATAACCTTGAAATCTACGCTAAATCTCAAACTTACCTCAGTTGATCCCTCTAAATTTTATGAAACTCCTCAGACCCTGCATCCTGTGAACAATGTAAATGCAACGATCCCAAAAGATACTTTCAAACGTACCGAAGAAGTACTAAATCAGTTGCGTGTTTCTCACCTCAACAGTGAAGAGAAAGAAGCTCTCTACCAGGTGTGATCTGACTTTTCTGATATCTTCCATTTACCTGGAGAGTATCTCACCTGTACCAATGCCCTGAAACACGAAATAAAAACTACTACTGATATTCCTATCCATACAAAATCATATCGATTCCCTGAAATTCATAAGCAAGAAGTCAAAAAACAAATCGATCAAATGTTGGACCAAAACATTATTGAACCTTCTGACTCTCCATGGTCCTCTCCAATTTGGGTAGTACCTAAAAAGCTCGATGCTTCAAAAATTCAAAAGTGGCGAGTCGTAATAGATCGTACTAGAATAGATCGAAAACTAAACGACGTCACAATTGGCGATACTTACCCTATTCCTCAGATTGCAGAGATCCTGGACCAGCTGGGGAACAGTAAATACTTCTCAACCCTGGACCTAGCTTCTGGGTTCCATCAAATCCCTTTAAATGAAGCTGACAAAACCAAAACAGCCTTCAATGTCCCTGAAGGACACTTCCAATTTACGCGGATGCCATTCGGGCTGAAAAATGTCTACCAAATATACCTTTCAAAGGCTTATGAATTCGGCTCTTTCCGGCCTCCAAGGCATCCGCTACTATGTCTATTTAGATGACGTGGTCTGTTATGGTCATGATCTAAGTTCCTCGATAGATAGCCTAAAGGCCATCTTCCAAAAACTTCGTAAATTCAACTTGAAACTTCAGCCCGACAAGTATGAATTTCTCCGATGAGAAGTCGGATATCTTGGCCATGTAATCACTGAAAAAGGCGTGAAGGCCAATCCCGAAAAGGTTAAAGCGGTAACCCAATTTCCAGTCCCAAACACGCCGAAAGACGGTAAATCCTTCCTTGGACTCGTTTCCTATTATCGACGTTTCATTCCCGATTTCTAAAAAATTGTTAAACCTTTTACGAACCTTTTGAAGAAAGACGTCCCCTTGAATTGGGAAAACCAACAGCAATTAGCTTTCGATAATTTGAAACATAAATTGACCACTGCTCCTCTTCTCATCTACCCTGACTTTACCCAACCATTCGTGCTTACATGTGATGCCTCAAACCATGCCTTAGGTGCTGTCCTTTCTCAAGGACCTGTCGGTAAAGACAATCCAATAGCCTACGCATCGCGTACCCTCAATAAGAGTAAAACCAATTACAGTACAACCGAAAAAGAGTTGTTAGCTGTCCTATTCGGATGTAAAACCTTCCGTCCTTACCTTTATGGTAACAAATTCCAAATTATTTGTGATCACCGACCATTATAATGGTTATTCAACCATAAAGACCCTAGTAGTAAACTTCAAAGATGGAGATTAAAACTAGAGAAGTTTGATTACGAGATCATATACCGGAAAGGAAAGCTTAAAAATGCAGCAGACGCTCTTTCTCGATTTCCGGTGAATCCAGTCCTTCCCGATGCTCCTTCTTCAGACGCTCTGGAAGAATCTCTAATAGACCTTGGCCCTTTAGAAATTAGTCCTCATGACGACAACCTTGGAATCGATTTCAGTCCGCTCAATCCTCCGACTCCTAGCCCATTGATTAATGAAAATCAAAATAACTTACCTGAATCTGCTCCTTTCATGGAAAGCAATCCCGAAAATCAAAATAACTTACCTGAATCCGATGAAATTCTCGAACAACTCGTTCAAGACAGTCCTGAAAATACTGATACTCTACCTGATGTGATTACTATACCATCCCCGATCTCTAAACCTCTTAATGACTATGATTATTCTACCTTTCTGAAAGAAATTACAAAAAACTATAGTTACAATACCAATCTGAAAGAACATAATGAATCTCTAATGAAGACTTCTTCCAAAATACTTATCATCTCCACGTCACTAGACTTAGATGAAGCCAATCCTTACATTCCAGAAATATTGGCAAACTTAGAGAACTCGGAAGAATTTCTGAACACTAAAAGAGAACTCCACTCCTTCAAAAGACTCAACTTGAACAATAAAATAATATTCTTGGCATATACCAAAGTTCATCATTTTGATGAAAGTTCCTATCAAGATATCTTCAAAATTCTGAAATTAATTAGAAATGAACTTGTAGTAATCCAAGACTCCACCGACATTGCCATATCTGACTTTAAAAGTCCTTTTGAAAAACTCTCATACACAAAAATCTACAACATGTTAACTTACCTTTTCCACAACACTAAAATAACTGTTAATATCTACCATAATAAAATAATTTACCCAACACTGAGTGAAATCAAAAAAATATTGCACGAAAACCATGACATACCATGACATATCGCAGGTCATTTAGGCTCTTCTAGGATGCTGAAACGAATTAAAGAACGATTTTATTGGAAAGGTATGAGAACAGAAATCGAAAACTTTGTAAAAAACTGCACTCTCTGCCAGCAGAATAAACCTTTTAGAAAAACTAATAAAGCACCGATGCAAATTACTACAACTTCAACAAGCCCATTCCAACGTGTTGCCTTAGATATTGTTGGACCTTTGCCAGAATCTGGCACTGCCAAGATAAAATACATATTAACCCTTCAGGATGATTTGCAAAATATTCAGTAGCCTACCCGATCCGTTCTACAACAGCAGAAGAAACCATGGAATGCCTAGTACATTTTATATCACTATACGCTATTCCTAAAGCAATATTAACCGATCAAGGAAGTAACTTCACCGCCGACCTATTCAAGAAAACATGCGAATTCTTAAAAATAAAGTTGTGGTGCTCCTCGTATCACCCTCAAACACAAGGTGCACTTGAGCGCAGCCATTCTACTTTAAATGAATACCTCAAATCATTTGTCGACTCGAATCAAGAAAATTGGCCCAGATACGTGTACACTGCAATGCTTACATATAATACAAGCACCCATTCCACGACCAACTTCAGCCCTTATGAGCTTCTGTTTAGTCACAAACCATTCCTTCCTGATTCTATCTTCGAAGAAACTCTAGATCCAACTTATCCTGAGTATTTAAAAATGTTGAACCATCGACTTAAACTATCCCGTGACAAAGCAATTGAAAATATAAATAAATCAAAAGAAAAATCTAAGACTCATTATGATACCCATACGCGTCGCGTTCAATACAAAGTTGGCGACTTAGTTTATTTAAAAAATCATCTCCGTCTCAGAAAGGCCTTGTCCCCAATCTGGAAAGGACCAAAAAAAATTGTAAAACTTCACAACAACAATACAGTAACCTTACTAATAAACAGACGACATATAACTCACCACTTTGATGAGATTAAGCTTGCCAGCAATAATCCACCTTGAAATATTGTTTTATCAAACATGATTTTAGCAATATAAATACCAAACAAACAATAAAACATTTTCAATTTTATTTGTTTATTTCAGCGCCTATGCTGGAGCGAGCCCAAACTTTATTGAACCGATCCAGACTGGATCTGGATTATATTCCGAATATGTGGAAAAAATGAAAATTAGACATGGCAACCTAAATATCATAATCCCCTATTGATATTTCTCATATTGAACCACATATTACTTATCTTAATTTAGTTTTAGGTACTTTTAAGTTTCTTTGTAGGCAAATAGATATTATAGAACATTATGAATGTTATAATACGGTAGAATCTCTGTCAATTCGATATCAGGACGTAGTCAAGGATTTCGATTCAATTTCTCATTTGATTGACGATAGAACCAAACGGTCAGCCTGGATTAGTGCCGGCGGCTCTATTTTAAAAACTGTTTTCGGAACTTTAGACGAAGATGACGCCATAAAATATGACTCTGTTATGAACTCCTTGCAAAACAATGAGAAAAAACTGGCTTCACTCATCAAACAAAATATTTTATTGACTTCATTGACTTTATCAAATTATAACCAAACCATTCATAAGATTAGAATGAATGAAGCTAATTTAAATCTGGCTATCGACGAGATCTCTGCTAATTTAAAAAATGTTACTTTCATTTCAAATGAGTTACTTATAAAAAATAAACTGGACAGCATCATTAATCGACTTGAAACTGCATTACTTACAATTTCGTTTCAATTAGAAGACATAACAAATGCTGTCTTACTCAGTAGCAGAAATATTATACGGTGATAACTCCCACGCAGCTATACCGAGAACTCGCCGATAATCACTTACACTTGTCTGCAGGTGTTAACCTACCGGTAAGTTTAGAGTTAAGTAAAATGTTTATTATTTTAAGTATGTCGAGAGTAGTTTGCTATTATTATAATAATAAGATAATCTTTGTTCTTAAAGTACCACTTGTAAACTCAGAGGAATATTTCGTATACCGAAACTTACCTTTACCTATTCCACATAATACTGTAAAACCAAACACATATAGCCTCATTATACCTAGCAGTACATATATAGCAATGACCAAAGACAAAACCCGTTACTGTAAATTAAATTAAATATTAAAGTGTGAAAGTGCCAACCCTGAAAACTATATTTGTGACATACCCAGTGTATTCTCGACTTCCGAGAACCCCACCTGTGAATCTGAACTGATAACGCGTGTTGTTACGTCCCTACCAGGGCAGTGCGAAACTAAAGCGATATTCGGACATGTAAACATTTGGAATTCTATGCGCCATAATAAATGGATCTATGTGCAATCGGAACCTACAAAATTGACAATAGAATGCGAAGACTCTAATGTTTATAATCTTAACATTTTGGGTACCGGAATACTTACTTTGCCCACTTATTGTTTAGGTTTTAGTTAAAGTACTCGCTTAGTGCCTAAGTTCGATTATGCTAATGTCAGCTTCGCGGTTTTAAACACGGACTTTAACCTTATTAATGAGTCGTGCTGTAATCCTTCTATGATAAGAAAACTTACGTCTAGTGTGTCTCCTATTAAGTTAGAAAATATAAATTTGGAAAACTTAAGTTTGAATAAAAAATTGATAAATACTTTATTAGACAAAACAGATGAAATTCTGAACGAAGAGTCGTTTTTGAGTAAATATGGGACACATTACGCTATTAGTACTGTAACTTTTGTTTTAATTTTGATTATTCTATTTTTAGCTTATAAACCTACGGTGCTCAGACCTGGTCTCTGACCGAATCACAAAAGTCTAGACTCGGGGTTTGCCAGAGAGCGATGGAGCGTAGCGTTCTAGGTGTGAAAAGATCCGATAGAGTTCGGAACACTATGCTACGCTCCAGGACAGGCATTACGGACGTAGGCTACAAGACTGCCAAGCTCAAATGGGATTGGGCGGGTCATCTTAGCCGTATGCATCCCGACCGGTGGGCAAAGGTCATGACACAGTGGACGCCTGAAGATGGACGACGCCGCCGAGGCCGGTCCAGAAAGAGGTGGCGAGATGACCTAGACGCCTACCAAGAGGGCTGGTACGAGGCGGCTCAGGAAAGAGAATCTTGGAAGGATATGGGGGAGACCTTTGCCCAGCAGTGGGACAGTATAGGTTAGAAAAAAAAAAAAAAAAAACTATATTATAAGTTTGTCAAGTCCGGCCGCAGTCTCGACATAAATATTTACAGTCTAAATTCCCGTAGACCTTCAATTTCTCAATCAGAAAATAGCGCTGCTATTCCTTTGCCCCGTCTTAGAGAGATTTCATGAGAAAAAATATTATTTGAAAACTTTTTCTATTTGTTACCTAGTTCTTAAGAATTATGGTTTTATGAATAGAAATGAGTGATCAAAATAAAACAATAAATAAATAAAATATTAATTAATTTAAAAATAATATGCATATTTCAACATAAACTTCAGTTCCTCATTCAACCCTGAAGTTTAGTCTTCTTCGGGGGGTTGTTATAAATTCCCTCTGCATGTATTAGTGCAGTATAGACATACAAACCTAATAGATCATCATTTATCGTTTGCAAGTATATTCAGTCATAGAAATGTTACTTCAGTCTCCAGTTTTTCTAACTTTGTACACATTTTCTATTTTCAAAAATTAATTAATAAATAATTTCATTTTAGCGAACTCAAATCTTTTTTTTAAAACGCGTTTTCTACAAACCCGCGTAACAGCGCGCACCTCAGCCGGTACGCGGTGCATTGCGGTGTTGAACCCCAGCTCATTTCTGTTGGAGTCCCAGCAGAGCCCGAGTATCTTGCTCTGCTCCCTGCTCCTAACTGAGTGGGCATAGTCGCTCGTAGCTCTGGCGGTACGTCTCGTAGCACGTTCGTGTTGCTAGCACTCCAACTGCGCAGCGTGAAGCCGGCGGCCGCGTGCACCTCGCGTAGTTCTTGGATGGTGCTATGGACCTCTTCTTCATTGGCGTAGCTGTCTACGAGATCATCCATATAGTGGCTGTTCGTGATGGCCACTAGAGCGCGTGGGTGAGTCTGCGCATGTGCGCGTGCATTGTGATTGCGCACGTTGTGCGTCATAAACGGTGAGCTGGCTGCATCGAAGATCATGCTCGTCATCTTGAAGTGGCGGGGCGGGTTAGTTCGGTCCCGGCCTCGCCATAGGAACTGCTGTGCGGGTTGGTCCTCTGGTCGGATCTTAACTTGCAAAAACATCTCCTGTATGTCAGCGGTGACGGTGATCTGCCGTTTCCTGAATCGGAAGACGATTCCCGGAAGAGAGAGCAGCAGGTCCGGCCCCTCTAGCAGCTGGTCGTTCAGGCTCACGCCTCGGTATTGGTGAGCCGCGTCGTAAACAAGCCGTTGTTTTCCGGGCTTGTTTGGGTTATGCACAGCGAAGTGCAGGAGGTACCAGCAGACGGCACTTTGTCGTTCAGTGCCGTTGCATGGCACCGCAGAGCCTTTGTTCAGCAGATTTTATATCTGCGTGGTGTATTGGTTCGCCAAGTCTGGGCTGGCGTCTATTTTTCTCTCGATGCTCTGTAGACGTCGTTGAGCAGCGCCATAGTTCGATGGCATGGTGATGTCATTGCGCCGCCAAGGTAAACCCACTTCATACCCGCTGTTCGTTTTCTTGATCGTTTTTTCAAAGATCTCTGTCGCTCGTAGGTCCGCGTCGCTCACCCTCGGTCGGAGAGTGACGCCAAGCGCATCGATGCGGAAGTGCGCCTTCACCAGTTCGTACAGGCGATGGTCGTGCTCATGTGCACGTTGATCGGGCGCGTACACGTGTAGCATACTCTCATGGTCGTATATCAGGCTGCGGGGTGCGGTTCCGTGCATCACCCAGCCAAGTCGAGTCCTCGACGCGGCCGGTTCATTTGGCCCACCGAGGTGAAGTTCACGGGATACGATGAGTTCCCAGTGGTCTGCTCCCACCAGGACGAGAGGGTATGCCAGGTCGTAGCACACCTCTGCCTCCATCAAGTCCCGTAGGTGTCGGTGTTGTAGAAGCGAGCTCGGGACGGTCTGTCGATGTAGCTTCAGGTCGCGTACCGTGCGCGCTTTGACTTTGTATAGCGCTGTTTCCTTTGCTCCCCTCAATGAAAGTGAGACGGTTTGGCTATCTTCCTCTCACTGCGACATGTTAACGCCATTCAGATGTAGGGGCTGCGTAGGGCCTTCTACGCCGATCCGTTTCGCCAACTCATGGTCGATGAGTGTGATAGTGGCACCTTCGTCGAGCAGCGCGTAGGTGTCGACCTCCCCCCGTGGACCAGTGACAACCATGGGGCAGATCTTCAGCATCACGGTCTTCAGGCCGGCAGCATTGGTGGGTGCTACCGACAAGACCGCTGCATTGTGGCTCGAGGAATGTTCGGGTTGCGCAGCTGATCATGCGTTAGGTCGCGCTTCTTCGTGCAGTGTTGAGTGGTGCGGGCGGTGGCATTGGTTAAAGCCACACAGCTTCGCCTTGCATTGGTACCGGCGATGTTTCTTGTCGGCGCATCGGAAGCAAACGCCTTTCTCTTTGACCAGCTCCCAGCGCTTATCGACGGTCAGTGCCCGGTAGGTTGGGCACTGATGTAGCGCATGGGCTTGGTTGCAGCTCTGGCAACGGTCAGTCTTTGCTTCTTGTTCCGCGCCCTCGTCGGTAGTGTACACGGCATTTCTCTTCTTAGTTGTCGCTGCCGGTCTCGTTTCACGGGCGGCGGAGGTCACTGCGGTCGTATAAGTGCAGCGCAGTGCCATATCCGCCTCTCGCATGAGGAAGCGAGATAGCAAAACGATTTCGGGTTCCACTGATGACTGGTGTTCGTCGGCGTAGTAACACCATTACGTTTTGATGTGTGGGCTCAGCTTTTCCAGCACCTCCCGTGCCAACATTGGGTTATAAAGGTACCCACGCCGGTCAATGCTCTGAAGCACGCAGACAACGTTCTTAATCTTGACAGCGAAGCTATTGAGATCAGTCGCTGTCGTTCCTGGCTTCGGAAATCTTCTAAGCTCCTCCAGAGCTCGGTCAATGATGAGCTCAGGTCTCCCGAAGCTCTGCTCTAATATCTTGATGACGACGTCAGGATCTGTGGCTGTGTGCAATAATGCAGCCACGGCGTCACGTGCATCACCCTTCAGGCAACTTCTCAGCCGCTGTAGGTTCTCGGCTGCTGAGATGTGGTACAGGGCGGTGGAATCCCGCATTGCAGCCTTGAAGGGCAACCATTCGTTCGGTGTCCCAGTAAGGACGGGCAGGTCGGAATTGTAGCGGTCCCGAGGTCTGGCCATTCGTTCAATGGCCTCGGCGAGTTGTTCGATCCCGGATCTGCGGTCAGATCGACCCGGGGTGGGTGATCTGGCAGAACGCTCAAAGCGTGCTCGTCGTGGTTCCTCTCGTGGCCTCCCGGTGTTGAGGCGCGGCACATCCCCGCTCTCCCCCCGTAGGGTGGAGGGGTTTGTGCGTTGCAACCAATCGTCCACCTTTTGGTGGTTGTCGTTGTTCCGCACGGTTGGCTCGTCGTGAAGGCTCTTCTGGGGGGGTTCTGGTCTTCTTCAATATTCGCGATCTGAGCCGCCAATCGCTTCTTCACTAAGTCTGCTTCCATTTCCAACTCCTTTCTTTTCAATTCAGCAAGTTTCTCGGCCGCCTCTAACTCCGCCAGCCGCAGCCTTAGGGTGGAGTTCGCAGTTCGTTGCGAGTGCGCCGGTGACTTGCTTCGTTCGATGTTGCCGGACGGGCAGGCGGTCGTGCCAGCAGCCGTGCCAGCGGCTGGCACAGATGGTGATGCCGGCGGCTCAAGGAATAGCCTTTGAAGGCGCACTTCGTCTAACCGCTTCCGCTCTTTCAGCTCTGCCAGGTCGCTTTGGCTCCTCGTGACCACCATGTTCGATGGGCGGCAGACGTTCACTGGATAAGCTGTTGGTCGCTTAAGTTCTTCTGGTTCTATCCGGCTCCGGTAGACCAAGATGTAGGCGATGGTTCGCAAGGTCTACACGATGTACTGGAGAGTTCGGTTCCTAGCTCCTAGTAGTTCAGGTTTCTCTAGTCTTACAACTAGTGCGGTATACACGCAGCAGGTAACAGGGGCGTGGCCTATTTTTACATGTTTTCTGTGTTCATGCTGTCGTGGGCAGGCTCGGCGTCCACAACAATAATATTAATAACTAGCTGTGCCCGCGGCTTTGCCCGCGTGGTCGTTTCATTTAAAAGTAGCCCACACGTGTTATTCCAGGACCAAAAGTACCTACAAAGTACAATATTATACTTTTCTTAAGTACATTTCTTCAAAATTCGTTCAGCCGTCAAGTAATTTTTTATCGATTGCTCGGCATCTAATCATCGGCATAGGGCTAGCGCGCACTGCCTTGCGTTTTTATAACGCATATTCTGTGAAGTACGAAGTGTCATAGAAGTGCACGTATTGCGGTGAAATAAACGCATATACAACAATATGAAATAAACGGTAGAATAAATGCACTGCGTTCCACCTCAAGGTAGTGCGCGCCAGGCCCTAAGATACCAAGTTACCCAGTTTTTAAATCAAACCTTAATTATCTTCTTTGTACAGACTTTTTCGTTCATAATGCTTTATTATAAGTACAGATACTACGCTCTCTAGTGTAGAGGTCCTACAATAAAAATACTTACACCCGTGTTAAGGAAGTAGGATACTCCATTGTGCTATAATCGAACTTTAATATATACCCGTTTTAGACTCCATACATCCATGATCCATCATGATGGCGTGATCCATCTTGTTTACCCCAGCTTTCAAACATGAAAAACCCCAGCTAAATCGGTCCATTCGTTTGGAAGCTACGATTCTCACCCCCCCTTTTCTCACCTCCCCTCTCTTTTCTCACCTCCACCCCATCCCCTATATATCTAAGAACCCTCTCGATCACATCAGCTTTCAAACATAAAAATCCGCAGCTAAATCGGTCCATTCGTTTAGAAGTTACGATTCTCACCCCTCTTTTCTCACCTTCCCCTTTCCCTCCCATTCCTCATTTATCTAAGAACCATCTCGAACACATCAGCTTTCAAACAAAAAAAAACCGCATCAAAATCGGTCCATTCGTTTGGGAGCTACGATGCCACAGACACACACACACACACACACATACACACACACTAAGTGATAAACACCCTAAACTTATAACACCCGTCTCTTTGTTCGGGGGTTAAAAATGTGAAACAGTAAGCAGTTTGGTTACCAATAAAAACAGCGGCAAAATAGCGCTTTTTTATGAGGGATTGTAATTTATAAATGATAATTTATTTCCTTTTTAAACATGCACTTTAGGTAAAACTAACAAATTTACAAAGTAAAAAAATAAACAAAGTAATGTGAGCCGAATTCGAAAAATTTGCAGATTTGAATTTAGCGGTACGCTTGGTTGCAGTGAATGAAATGCTTGCGTGTTTAAGGTCAATCAGCGCCATCTAGTTAAATTGGAGGCAGAACTTTGATTTGTTGTTTATGCGCTGGAGTTGTTGACCATCTCAATCACATTAGCTTTCAACCAAAAAAAAAAACGAAAACACACACTCACACACATACAGTGATACACACCCTAAACTTATAACACCCGTCTCTTTGTTCAGGGGTTACAAAATGTGAAAATAACGCATAAGATATGTAAATGCTTTTAATTATGGAGCAAAAATCCTAGGAGCGCGTGGTTTCGATCCACGGAAGTCTGGATTACAAATCCACGTATGTTACCGCCTGGCCACTTGTTACGTGAAGCAAACAACGAAATTTGGTACCGTTATTTAAACGGATGTTTATTGCTTTAATTTAACATTTATGTTAAATTTACTTAAAGTTTATTTTGGGCCCTTATCCCTTAAAAATCCTTTATTTTTTCAGGAGTAAAAGTATTCTAAATTTTAACAGATAATATAAACTTTGACTATGCCCAGTTACATCAAAATCCGTCCAGTAGTTTCAGCATGATACGTGTTCTTTTAAATAACTTTCAACCCTTATCCTGCGGGAACCCTTTATTTTTTCGGGATAAAAAGTATTCTAAATGTTAATCCATAACATCAGCTATGATTTTGCCAAGTTGTATCAAAATCCGTCTGGTAATTGCAGCGTGATGCGTGTTCAAACAGACAGACAGACAGACAGACACACAAAAAATAAAAAAAGCTTTTTGCACTCCATAACGATTTTGAAGTTTATCTCAACTAAAATTTTCAAAAAATATTTAATGTACAGATTTAGCCCAGTTACAGTTTTATTATAGTAGAGATAGATATAGGGTTGTTAGAAAAAACTTCGTAGGCAAAAATATAAATAACTTGCACCGAGAGGTTACTAGTAGATAGGTACAATTGAGTTAATCGATAAAATCAAAAATAAATTTAATTAAATAAGTTGTTTTTGCTGAAAATAAGAGTAAGTTTAAATAAAATATAGGTATATAAAACCTTCAAAGCTAATTTAGCTTAATAATTAATTAATTTTGCTAATTCAGTATCAAATTCATGAAAATAACTTTGTTGATTAAACCTATTTGAGCATGATATAGCAAAATACTAATATAAACATACAAATAAATACAATAACTTTCAAAGTTCAGATAAAGCTAAAAAGTCAGGACATCGATATTTCCATCGAGTTTATTATCGACAATACCTCATTTTTAGTGACATGACGTAGTCTTTTATTATGAGCACGCCGCAGTTGCTATAACTCTGTACACAAATTGTGGAGTAAGTTATTCCAAATAGTTAATTGGAGTAATAAAACAAAAAGAAAGTTGTCAATTTAAAGTTTTAGTTATGTTGCACTGTTACCAAAATATTAGACGCTAGTAAAAATCTTCCAAGTGAAGAGATGAACTTGATAATAGTTATGGTAAATTTCAAAAAATATTATTGAGAAGATATACTGAGGTTATATGGGGCTTACTCTATCTATCTGTTGATGTATCCAACAATGTTCATTTTGGGCATGGTTGGATACAAAAAAATTGAAACTAGAAGAGATTCGGCACTCGCATATTACATGATGAGGGTATTTCGAGGCAGCATATCGAATCCGGAGATATTGTTGTGGATGAGGCTGAATGTGCCGGACGGGTATGTGGCCAGGCGTCAGCGGCCGCGGCTGTATGCGGTGCCCCGTGCGAGGACTCATTTACTTTCTAAAACATCATTGATACGCACGGTGCACATATTAAATCTAGTTGCCGAGAAAATTGACGTATTCAATTGCTGAGGGCTGAATTTATAAAATCAATTTTGTTTCTTGTATGTTATGTTTAGATGTTGGCTTACTCTATTGAATTAGGTTAATCCTGTAATGATAGAATAATATGAATTAATAAATAATTAAATAATAAATATGTTTGAAGACAAAAGTCTTCAACCAGTTTGTCCTACCTGTTATGACATACGGAGCCGAGTCACGGTACGATGACTACGACTATTCAACCAATTTAAGGTCGCTCATCGGGCAATGGAAAGGGCTATGCTCGGAAATTCTCTGAAAAATCGTATCCGGAGTGGGTGATCCGGCAGAGAACCAAAGTTGTCGACATAGCTCTTAAGATTAGTAAGCTGAAGTGGCAGTGGGCTAGTCATGTCTGTCGAAGGATTGATAAACGTTGGGGTAGACGTGTTCTTGAGTGGAGACCACGGCTCGGTAAACGTAGTGTAGGGCGCCCTCCAGCTAGGTGGAGCGACGATATATGCAAAGTGGCTGGCAGCAATTGGAAGAGAAGAACCGAAGATCGGGGTCAGGGGCGTGCTTTGGGAGATGTCTATGTCCAGCAGTGGACTGACATGGGCTGATGATGATGATGACGATGATGATGATGATGATAAAGCTCCTGAAGTACAGGTTTACCTCCTGCCTTGGGGCTTTTCCATTTTTAAGCTGTCTGAGCGCCATCCCAATTTCATCTAGGCAGATTTCTGGCAGGTCTTCTGTGTAATGGCGAGTAAGAGTAGCTCGGGTATCATCTGCAATAGGGCCAGGCTGTGAAGAATGCGACTCGTACAATCGGCCATAGATTTTTTCTATCTGAGCTAAGATCTCCGGCTTTGAAATTACGGTTTGGCCACTTGAAATCATAAGGGCTAGGTAATTGGTGTGAATTGTCCTGAATATGTGTATTTATTTATTTTATTTAAGTAAGCAGTAGACACTAAGTACATAGTAATTTTTTTTAACCTATTTTTCTTGCTAATCTCGGACCAAACTATTGTCGACGCTGTAGAAAATTACTTGTGCTACATTTAACTCCAACCCTTTTTCCAAAAAGGAAACCAAACGAGCAATGATATCCAACGACCGTTCCTTGTCCAAAGCTACATGCCATGAAATTGCTTCGAAACGAGTTAAATTGGGTAGAACACAATATCGCAATGAAGAGCGCCGAGTTTTATCGCATTTATTTGCATTAAGAATTAAAAAGGCCCTTCAAGCACTGCTCACTCGCATGCGCGGTGCTTGAAGGATTCGGCGTAACTACAAATACGAAATTAACTCAAGACATGGATATTATAATATATATACTCGTATATATGACGGCGCGATTGAATTATTTATCACAAATCAGTGAATGTTGTAATATGTGGGGTTTTGACTATTATTATTTTGTGTTGATTAGATTATTTATTTCATTAAATTTTCGAATTATGATTGTATGATACTAAGATGAACTATTTTGATTCGTTCATAAATAATCTTACCATTGATTTAGCACGAAGTTGATTTGTTTACTTTAAGATGCTGAATTATCTATTTCCGGGACACAGAGAGGACTATCGTCCAAATGGGGTTGCGAGCGTCGCCGAAGTTTGCCGAACGGCGGTGCCGTATGGGTAGGGAAAGTGCTTATAAGCGCTCGCAGATCCACGTATATCTTTGCCACCAATTATTTAGCGTCCTGTAACCCAAGCGAATGAACAATCATCAGCTCGGGTCTCTAACATCAGAAGTTGGGGATTCTCAGGAAGCTGATTACTTCAACTGGTATTGGAACTATCCGACAAGCCTGATTATTTAAACTGGCAAAGATAAATGGAGTACATTGGATGGTTCTAGAATTCATCAAATTAAATAGAAACCTGTAGGAAGACGTATGTATGATGGCAATTGGGTAGTTGATAGGAGATAATGGAAGAATTTTGCTGTGCTGTGTTGTGTGCTTATGAATTCTACACTAGTGTAGTGTAGTGTAGTGTAGTGTAGTGTAGTGTAGTGGTCTATATACATCTGGTGAGTCTGTTCAATTTTTATTTGATGCTAAATGTTATTATTTACGTTATTATCATTTGTAAACAAAGTTTTTGCTTTGTGGTTGAGATATTGGATTGAAGTTAGAATGCATCTGATGAATAATTTAAATCTCATGAGACATCCCAAGCGGAAGGTTTTAATTTAAATGTTCTAGTGTTGCTTTTACCCATATATCGAAGCTAAGTGCTTTTATAAAGTAATCTTATTTTGTTCTTATTGTCTATTCAAAAATATTTTTTTTGTATATACTATGAAAATGATAAAACAAATGAGATATTTGTGTTTGATTGCGTGTCTAATACGAGAGTTTTATATTCGCAAATTATTGATTCTCTTGTTTGGGGAACCGTCACTATCCTATCTGAAAAGCAAGGTGTTAAGATAGCCAGATGAACGTTGTTAGACGTCTACTGTGATCGATTTCTAATCTTTTAACTAGAATATTATGATTTAAATACTGCTGTTTTGAAATCTCCTTGAAATAAAGAATTAGAAAATAATATAAGATAAAAATGTTTTATATGCAGGCGATAATTAATTTTGATAGCGTTACATATTATATCTGAAATTTTGGTTTTTCGTCTACACTAACGCGATCCCTAATCATATATATGTTCAAAAGAGTTGTTCTTTGATCAAACAAACTTCAAAATGGTCATAAATCTTGTACGTGATGTAAAAATCCCACTGGGACCCTTGATTTTTCGGGATAAAATGTATCCTTAATTTTAACCCATGATACAAACTATGACTGTGTCAAGTTGCATCAAAATTTGTCCCGTAGTTTCAGCGTGAAACGTGTTCTTTTAAATAATTATCTTAATTTAGAGATAATTATTTAAAAGAACACGTTATTTAGAGTTCTCGCAGGATATCGCAATATCCTGCGAGAACTCTTTAACTTTTCGGGATGAAAATTATCCAGTGTCCTACCTCGTACTATAAACTCAAATAATACAAAGTTTCAGTTGAAATCATTCAGGAGTTTCGGCGTGATGCACGGTCAAGATACTAACAGACAGACAGATGGACAAAAATGAAAAAAAAATACAATGTTGGCTTCAGCATCAGATATAGAGTACCCTCCTAAAAATATTATGCATTACTTCAAAATTAACATCAATTTGGATCCCTATTTCGCAAGAATCCTTTATTTTTCGGGAAAAAAGTTTTATCAATTTTAACCCATCATATATAAACTATGACTGTGCCAAGTTACATCAAAATCCGTCCAGTAGTTTCAGCGTGATAGGTGTTCTTTTAAATAACCCTTTAATGTTTCGAGATGAAAAGTATCCAATATCCTAACTCGTAGTATGAACTCAAATCATAACAAGTTTTAGTTGAATTCATTCAGTAGTTTCAGCATGATGCGTGGTTAAGGTTTAATGTTCCGAATTTGGACTTTGAATTCCTCCCTATACCGCAGGAACCCATTTTTTTCGGGATCAAGTATTCTCAATTTTAACCCATCATATACTATGACTGTGCCAAGATGCATCAAAATCCGTCCATGAGTTTCAGCGTGGTATGTGTTCTTTTAAATAACTTTCAACCCTTATCCTGCGGGGACCCTTTAATTTTTCGGGATAAAAAGTCTCCTAAGTCCTATCATACCATGTTTCAGTTGAATTCCTTCAGTAGTTTCGGCGTGATGCGCGGCCAAGATATAGACAAACAGACAAAAATGAAAAAAAACTGTTTTGGCTTCAGTACAGAGTAAAGAGAAACCTCAAACAGGTCAGGATTCCTGTCATCATCTATATGGTGACAAGAATCCGTACACATCGAAAATAGACATCAACAATCGTTATATCTCTCTTTTTACCCGACTACAGCAAAGCAAGGAAGAGTTATGTGTTCAAATTAAAAACTTGGTCCGATTTTGACATGCGAGATATCAATCGATTCGTCTTCATCGCAAGAGTGTCATATGCTATTTTTTACTAGACCGTAGTCGGTTTAAGTTTTTGAACTTCTATCTTGTTTTAGGACATTTCAAGCCATAAGAAGTTACTCCACATTTTAAGACCATAGCAGAGAAGAGGTGACCCATAACCACGGTAAGCTGTAAGAAATGCTTCCGTAGAAACAATCTGCTTGAGTTTCATTAATGCAAACACATAGCGTTACAATTTTTTATACACTTGATCAACATGCATTTTCCAATTGAGGTATCTATATTAATTCCCAAAAAAACAATATCATCAACTTCATCTACTTTTTCGTTATTATATTTAATGTCAAGATTTATAGGTTTATTTTTATAAGAATTAAATTTAACGTTTTTTGTTTTATTATTATTAATAGATAAATTATTATTTTACATCCAACGAATCTCATCTAATAAGGGTTTGTTCACCGTAGACTGGGATTGCTCCATTTTCCCACATTTAATAACTACGAGTACTGTAGTGTCGTCAGCAAAGAGTAAACTTATGTGGAGCAGCCTCAGTAAGATCACTAATATATACAAGAAAACGCAATGGGCCAAGAATACTTCCTTGAGGGACTCCAGTGTTATTTACAAGTTGCTCAGATCTAAACCTATTTCGCGAGAGTACATTCTGTGCATTGGTAAACATTTTTGTTATCTCTGTACACTGCTTTCCATCTTTTAAATAGCTAGATAGACAACGAAACGCCTTTCGTCTTATGCCACACAAATCTAATTTGTGCAATTGTGCTTAAAATGATTGACAAAGTTGAAAGCCTTGGTCATATCTAAGATAAGAGACATTATGGGTAAACCATTGGGTATTACATTTTTGTTATCTCTGTACACTGCTTTCCATCTTTTAAATAGCTAGATATACAATGAAACGCCTTTCCTCTTATGCCATAAAAATCTAATTTGTGCAATTGTGCTTAAGATGATTAACAAAGTTGAAAGCCTTGGTCATATCTAAGAAAAGAGACATTATGGGTAAACCATTGTTTATGCTCTCCGTGACTAACTTTACAAAATCAAAGCAGGCAAGCAGTTCGATGGTTAAGGTTGCCCGAGTTCAGATCCTTCAGCGGGACAGCCTGTGCCTCCAATAAGTCAGGTTGAGTTTGCCCTAGCCGTTCCTCCACATCAACTATAGGATCTTTTTTCTTCCGGTTGCAAACTGTATCCTTCATTTTCCAACTCTGCCAAACCTACCGCCAGTCTCTTGTCGACTACTTCCATTTGTAATTCCATTTGTATACGAGCATTTTCTATTTGAATAAGAGGTTTAGCTTCTGCTGCTTCTTATTCCAGCCTTTTTTTTCTAGCTAACACGGATGAAGTCGCGGACATTGTACAAAATTTTGACTACATATTTTATTCCGAATTTGACTTTGGACTCATATTTTCTTACTCGTTCTTATTTTTCACAGCAGCTA
This sequence comes from Alsophila aescularia, assembly GCA_946251855.1. Classification (NCBI taxonomy): domain Eukaryota; kingdom Metazoa; phylum Arthropoda; class Insecta; order Lepidoptera; family Geometridae; genus Alsophila; species Alsophila aescularia. The sequence continues at coordinate 27,655,925 of OX276384.1, forward strand.
CGATCGCCGATGACTCGCCATTTCCCTTACTTTGCCTTGTGCTCCGTGTACTCTATTCTTCGTGGCAGTGTTTAAAATATCGATCCGGCCCGCAATAAATAATAAAGATTCGGTAGGTTAAAAGCGAGTGTATTTAAAATTAATTAAAAAAGTTGCAGCAGAGTAGAGCTCGTCGTACTTTTTTCAGACAAAGCAGTTGTTATTACTGTTGCCACGGCATTTGTCATTCTATTCCTTTCACTAAGCCTTAAATTACTGTTTACACAAGTGAAGAAAAATTCCTTCAAAGTCGTTAATCAATTATCTTACAGTGTTACATTGTGTACTAACCACAGTGTTACATTGTGTACATTGTAACTACCATAATAATTATACACAATGAATATATTTTTTTATCAACAATATATGGATCCTATGTGTTATTCCAGAACCAAAACTACGAGTACCAATATCGTCAAACTTCGTTCAGACGTTAAATAGCTGTTTATTGATTGCTCGATTTCTACTCATCAAATTGAGATAAAAAGTACACCAGTTTTAAGTCAAAACCTAAGCTATCCAACTGTAAAAATCTGTATTTTTTACGTGATGCGCGAACTAATAAACAGAGAGACACCATTCAAAAATTTGATGTCCTTGTTCAGCATCTTATTTTAAGTACCATAGACCATATTTTTCAACTATCTTTTTTGCGCTTACAAACTTTTTGTTAATTATCAACGGGCCTAGCACCTGGCTCGGTCGGAAGTAGGTAGTTATGATGCAGCTACCCAGTCGCCTCATAACAACAGTCAGCACCTAGCGGTAGATTACCGAGAATATGGCGTGGGTGGCCGTACCATCGTCCATCCGCTCTAATTGCAACTTAGCATTTTAAGTTCCTTTGTTCTAGTTAGTATTAAGACAGTCGATTCGTGAATCGAATTCTTTGCGGTCGCTCTAATTAAAAATTATATTAACATTTAAAATTTTATATTAAATAATTTAGTTTTTAAAAACTGTTTTTGTGCTCCCGCAAACTTATCTAGGTACTTACCGTAATGATGGAGGTGCTTCAATAAGGGTATAGTTGATGCCCATACCTACCTACCTACCTACCTATACACTACCACGCCCTTCACCTCCACAATAGTCTCGGGTAAAAAAATAAAAGTCATCAAACATCGAGCTCAAATTAAATAACTTTTAATGAGTATACCAAATAAAATAAAATTATATAAATAAAAATGTAAAAAATATATATGTTAAATGGTTTTATATGTAATAAAAGCTAAAAATAAAGTAAAACCGTGGGGTGAGTCGAATTTATATTACAGGCTACGGTTCGACCTATAATTTTATTTATTTTTTTAGCTTTTAGTACATAATTATAAAACCGTTTAACTTATTTTTTTACTTATGTTATTTTCAAATTGTTTGTTGTTTATTTAATGATTTCTAAAGTGAACTGTGTTCTATTTTTGTCAAGCCTTTTTATTTGATACCCTTATTGAGAGGATTGAAAAGAAATGAAAGTAATCCGTCATTTTGTGGTGGCGGCCATCTTGGATCTAGAATTTTCAAAGTGTACTGTATTTTAATAGCTAAGCCATAGATTTTAGTAGGTACCTAGTAGATGTTTCGTACATACTTCCACTTGAATGAGTGGAAAATTTCACCCAATGTTCGATCCTCCCGCCAGACGCTAATGAACATTTCACACTGTTTCCCACACAAGGTTATTTGTGTTAAAAGTATTCTTTGTGCTATTCTAGGATTAAAAGTATCTATGTACAAAATTTCATCAATATCTGTTCAGCCGATAACATTTAAACGTTGGATTTGTAATCATCTTTGGACTACCTTAATCCGTCCCTGTCAAAAAAATTATCACATTTTTCATAGAAACTTTCAATCGCCATTAGACCCCCTTAGTTCGTGCCTGTCGCAAAATCCTTTCTTAGTTGACGTCTACTACCTACGTTGTACTGTAAGGTTCTAGTAGCCTAAGTAACCTAAAAATGCTATTAGGTAATTCCTATTTTACTACGGAAGTAAAGTTCCGTGAAACGCTGCTATTAAAATTGCTGATTTAAAGGATAGATGTAAAGTTTTTATGTGATCGTCTAGATTACTCATAAAAATTGAAGTTTATTGAAATATTATAATCATAATTGCTTATAGAAGTTTAATATTTAAATGGCTTATGTGATCGTCTAAGTTAAATGAAAAGTTTGCTGAATATTAACGTATTTGGTTAAAGGTAGTTCTGTTATATTTTTGGTTGAGCTGTTTTAGAGGAGAAAACATGTAAAATAAACATTTAGGAAAATATAGAAATTGTGTAAGAAAATGTGAAAAGCGACTAACTTAGATGTTGTCTTCAACGATGTTTGCTACGCGTTGTAACTTTCTCTTGTAGGGTGAAGGATTAGACCTCCGACTTCTGTTGGAATATGAAAAATTGCTGAGCGGTTTCTAAATAAATTCCCTATCCTAATAAAATAGATTATTGTTTATATAATAAATAATAATTTTGTATTTCACTTCTTCAAATGGTTTAAAAAATATGAATATATGGTTTGTAGTATTTGAGCGTAAACATATGTTGTCATGATATTTATTAGTGTTTATAATTCACTTCCTTTTGTCAATGTTAATCTTTGTAAATGAGTAACTTTATTTTATGCATTTAACATTCATTTGAAAGACAAATTGAAGGTTAAATAAAGCGTTATTTACGATTTGTTTTGGTATAATGACATATTTTGTTTGTTTCGGGAAATTCACAAGTATTTTTCGGTAATGTCTGTCTTGGAATAATATATTTAGGTAGTTTTAGGGTGATTTTTCATTCTCAACTCCTGGGTAAGTACCAAAATCTGAATCCATCGGGTATACCATTTCACGGTATATATTGGGCTACCTACACGTTAGGAAAATCCCTAAGTGTGCAGTATCATTGTATGAAATTAAAACCCTGCCACGAAAACATATTGTATAATATTCCTTTTAGAAGTGAAGTTAAATCATTCTTTATATTTACAAGGCTGCCAAGAGTCCATAAGGAAGATAATTTCTTCCTAACATAAATAAGAACTAAATCTTTCAGAATTCTCAAGCATTTTAAATGTTGCTTTTATGTAAATCCCACGTTGCGTGTTTTCCACGATAATATGTACATGATGTAATGCTTGCATGGGATATTTAGTGTGTCTCAGGATGAAACAATCTCCCTTCTCTCAGCTATTTCATTAAATTATGAAATAATAACAATTACCTTCATAGTAATTGATTATAAAATATGTGTATTTATACATCTTTGTACCAAAACAAAAGGGGTTATGCATTCGTAATGTCTCTCATATGAACATAGTATTTCAATCAATTTATTTATCATTAAAGGTAGGTATATAACCTTCCTCTTTAATATATCTGAACAACAAAGACGAACAAAGTAATACTTTAACATAATATAATATATATGTCATTGTCAGTAATCAGCAATAACCACTTTGTCAAATCATGTAATGTCATAGGGTTTTGTCAATTTATAATACATAAGATTTTCTCTGTATACTTTTGTATAATATAATATAATATAATATAATATAATATAATATAATATAATATAATATAATATAATATAATATAATATAATGTAATATAATATAATATAATATAATATAATATAATATGTGTCATCGTCCGTAAATTTGCAAATAATCACTTCGTCAAAACTTGTAGTATATAAGGTTTTGTCAATTTATAATACATAAGAGTTTCACTGTATGTAAATAACTTGTCATTTACATTATAATAAGATCCACATCAATAAATAGATATAAACATCATCAACAATTTCCACTAGACTTCCCCTCCCAGTATTCACAACTGCTATATTTCAATAATATACGAAATCAGTTCAGGTTATCCGTACACTATAAAACATATGGAATCCACTCGTTCAATAAATAATCAACTCTTCTTAGATCTGTTCTTCTTATAAATAAGCAACTTGAAAATTATTTACTTAGTTATAGTTACATAAAATCAGTTCATAAGTTTTTAGTTCTATTAGTATATAAACAATGTTATGGCTTATAACCTTAATAGCGATTGAAGTTTTAAATATGGTACAATGTCCAGATCCATCAACAGTAAGATTTATACTCTTAGTTAAATTAGTTCGGTTGAGAATTGTATATCCTGAGTATAAAACAGTCATCAATTATAGACTTAGTTGTTATTGAATTTTAATTAGCGATTCATTTAAAATCATCATACACAAAGTAACATAGCCTTTAGATTAGATACTTTAAAAAAAATTTTTTTTTTAAAGTATCTAAATTAAATCCGATAAGTTTAGAACTGAATATGCTGAGTATATAAAAGGTCATCGACTCAGTTGTTATTTATAATTTAAATAAGGTAAACTGTTTAGGAATCGCAACTCTGAATCTTTCTTCTAGTTATAATTATATGTTGAATTTAAAGGGTAAATCATCTAAAACCTTTGCACTAAGTAAATAAGTATCAGCTTAATACTTAGTTATTGTAATTTAAAACATGAGAGTTTTATTCAGAATCACGACAGCACCAAGTATATACTTAGTTATGTATTCTAGAATATAAGAGGTTATCTAGAAAATCGATCAACACCAAGTTTTCTACTTAGTTATGTATTCTAGAATATAAGAGTTTATCCAGAAAATCGACCAACACCAAGTTTTCTACTTAGCTTGTAATTTCTGCATATAGGCACGGCTCCACTCACTGCACTGTGAACCACTGCATCTAAATTCGCTTTACATATTGGACACGTATGTTGAAAAAAAACTATACTTTAACACTTTATTTTAATAGTAAATAAACGCGAATTATTAATTATTTAAATCACTCGTATTTGTCTCTTTTTAATATGGAGACCGCGTCGCGTTCTAATATATTATAATTCTGTCATCCAGGTTTGCCCTTTTATATTGATTTGTGTTGGGCATACAGGGTCGCATTAAGTCATCATTTTTAATGAATAATAGAGATATTTTAAATAGAGTTTACTATATCATGTATTGTTATTTTAATTTGGTTTTATAAGTATTTGGTAGTTAGTTAATTTGATAGTTTATTATAATACTATACAAAAGATAATTAGTCTATTATCTTCTTCACTCTAAGGTTTTCTGGTAGTAATTCTATCTTTGGCGATAAGTCCGATGATGGTACTTTTGATTATATTATTTTAGAAAGTACTTAATACATATATAAGTTAATATTCTGAACAATATAATCATTCATTTAAAAGTAACTATTATGGATTATTTTATAATCAGTAATTATTAATTATGTCTAATGTATTTTATGTTTTTTTTACAAATAACATTTATTCGCTATATACTTTGTTCTCCTTAATGCGTTCCTGTCTTAAATCTGTTGTTCCTTTCCCACGGCTTTGAAAGATACGCAAAAACTTACTTAACTTTTCGAATGGTTACAAGTGTTTTTAAAACTATACTAAATAAAATAAATCAGATATGATTTGAAGTTTTGCTATTAAATTATTTATTTATTATCGTTTGAGTGTTTGTGTTTCTTTGTCCTGTTTGATATTATTTTAAAGTATGGTCTATGTTACATGTTCCTTTGACAGGTAATCAATTTGAATATTTATAGGTTCCCATTAGTTTTTGACATTTTTAATCTTTATTTTGCGTTTGTGTAAATATTTTAGCACGTCGCATTATTTTCGTATTTATCGTTTTTAAGATTAGATTGTAATGTTTTGTTCAAAAAAAATATAGCTTTCGTTTTCTAGGGGCTCGCATTAGATCCCTTACAGTACCTACCTGTTTAATTTCAGTTTCATAGGTTAATTTGTTTTTTAAGATTTCGTGTATTATCAGTACAGTACAATACAATTATCAATATTTCACTTTTATATTGCCCCGCAGCTTTGCTCGCAAGTACAATTTTCAGGGCCAAAAAGGATCCTATGGCTATGGTTTACATCATCTACACAGAAATTCTCATTAAATTCGGCCAAGCCATCGCATGAAAGCTCCGCAAACAAACAAACCAACTATAAACGTTTCCCTTTTTTATATTAGTGTGGATAGAAAATTATATTAGACGTTACTTTGTCTAAATCTAAGTTAGACCCTCATTTTAGCGTGGCTAAAAACATGGGTATAATAGCACTAAATAGCATTCATGACCTTGACAACCCCGAAACAGCTGTAAAGGCGCCACAAAAAATAATTTTCGTTTTTTTATCTTTTTGCCAAGAAATGTAAGGGAAGTTCAGTACTTTTTTAGGAAATGTGTTTCACTGCATATAAATAGTTTTGTTTTTAATGAAATCGCACTGACTCTCCCAGTAAATGTTCATTAGCGTCTGGCGGGAGGATCGAACAATGGGTGAAATTTTCCACTCATTCAAGTGGAAGAATGTACGAAACACCTACTAGGTATCTTGTTGTACTCCTAAAATCTATGGTTAGGACTTTCTTAACTGTTTCACATCTATGATTATTTTTATTCATTTTGAAGTCGGTTTTTACTTCCTTTTTGTGTTTTTTTTTCCCTATTTTGAGTGCCGTGAACAAAACATGAACTTGCGATTACAGCAATCGCAAGTGACTTGCTGTTATCCATTGAGGAGTTCCTTTGTATCTTTGAAGATCTTAATCAGATCTTCACCAAATTATATATACGGGACCATTCCAAAAGCATATACTAATCTATAAAAAAAACTTCTATATCGACCCACATTTAACGTAGATATCGCGTCATAAAGTGGGTGAAAGTCAATAAAATCATGCCCTTATTTTCCACTCTTAGAGGTGGCATATTTTCATGAAATTTAACTGGGACCAGCCATGAGGCCATTAAAAAAATATTTTTTGAAATTGATCCACTATTGCCGGAGATATCGCTTAACATACATACAAAAAAGACATACGGGTCGAATTGAGAACCTCCTTTTGAAGACTGTTGAAAATAGAAAGTGTTTCTTGAAGTCGGTGTATCCGACTGCATGGTGCATTATCATTTAATATAATTTTTTATCTTGTTTTCATCTTGTTAGGTAGTCAAGTTTTTTGTGATTTTTGTAATTTAAATTTTTCGATATTCCGATCCACATGTTCCAGTCTGCTCTTGTGTCAAACATGCATTTCGGTTCCTCATGCTGTGGCAAACTGGGTTGGACCTTGCTACATAATCCTAAAAGCGCAATAGCAAGAAAAACCATTTTTCCCTCTTTTTTTAAACAATATTATATTCCCGCACGAAAACCACGCGTGAATCGGGGGCACAGCTAAGAAAGTAATTTATTTTACCATAAGGTATATCATCATCGTCTTCAGCCTATACTTGTCCACTGCTGGACGTAGGCCTCTCCAAATGCACGCCACGAGCTCTGAATTCAGTTTAATTTCTACCAGCCGCTTTTCGCAGGTCGTCATTCCACCTGGCCACAGGCGTCCTATTCTACGTTTGCCTAAACGTGTTCTCCACTCGAGAGCTCCTTAAATACATACATACACTAAACTAAAATGTAGATTGTGAATCATACGGGATACAGAAACCTAGTCTGATATTCTCGCACTAAATAACCTTGCGCTTTGTTTGATATCGAACAATTAAATATCTATGAGAATATTTATAAAATATACCACTATTTTCTTCAACAGTACACATTGCTATTGATCTAAAGACACTTGTTTACCATGGAGAGTTATTTTATTTTGTTCTGTTTTCTTATTTATTTCGGTGAGTAGTAGTAGAGTAGTACTTTTATTTCAGTTTTTTAGTATTCACGTTTTTTTTTAACTTACATTAAAAAGAAAAGTTTCACTAATTTTAATGTAAAAGAGATCCCTTTAAAAAACCGACTAAATCGGTTGCGAAATCCTAGAGAAATGAGGGAACTTACTTTCTGAACCAATTCTGATGAAATTTAAATGGGACCGCAATGGAGGTCCCTTTCATACATACGTATTTAAACAATAAAACAAATCAATTGGGAACCTCACAATGAGTTATCACAACAGTAAATGTAAATGTTGGATACGTAGTGATATGATTAAATATGTGATTAGGAGCAAACCAGTACGATTTAGTGTTAAAACTATACAGAACAGCCCAAGCGATTACAATTTTTTTAAAGACTGTGGAAGGTTCGTATGGATGGCAGGAATTCTTCTGATCTAATAGTAATTCCGATGCAAAATCATTTATAAGAGCTTCAACAAAATAACCTTTTAATCTGGGCACTTTTACTAGGCTGCGCAACGCAAAGACTGGATAATGCGTTTATCAGCCTATGTATGTATGTCTGTTCCTTTGTGGCACTATATAGACCCAACGCTTGGATCAATTTTGATGATTTTTACTTAAAACGATTTGTCTTTAACTCGCAAGGGCTAGTGTCTGAAGACATGACAGTAATCAAAATTCAATATGGCCACAACCAGAGCCACATTATGAAAAAGAAAAAAATCTAAGTCGACGTACTATGTGTTAAGTGAGGTATAATTAATTATCATTGAATAAATAAGTATTTGAAAATTATCTTAAGGTAACTCTACTCAACTTGATTGTTATAACAATAGAATAACAATGTAACTCTATTCAACTTGATTGTTATTACAATAGAATAACAATGTAACTCTATTCAACTTGATTGTTATAACAATAGAATAACAATGTAACTCTATTCAACTTGATTGTTATAACAATAGAATAACAATGTAACTCTACTCAACTTGATTTTTAGTAAATACAGCACTAGGAAATGTCTCACAAACGGTGTCTAATGGAGCAAGGATCAAGAGTCTACCAACAATAGACGCTCTCATCACGAGCCTGGAGGAAGAGCGCTGGAGCCCTAGTGAGGAGGCCTGTCAGCAAGCCACCCTGGACATGCTGCGGGGGGTGAAGAATAACACCCTTTGGGCTACATGGGGTGAGAAATTAATTTGCCTTATTAAAGGATCCTATTGTATATTGTTTGAGGGTCATCTCAAATCGTCTCGCAAGAAAACTTGACGAATTCCAGCCTCCTGAACAGGCCAGGTTTCATGGAGGATTTAGCACCATAGACTACACACACACAGTGAGGCAGGTTATACATAAGTCTGAGGAGTACAACCAGCCCCTGTGTTTTGCTTTTGTGGACTGGTGAGAAGCCCTTTGACTCCATTGAAACCTGAGCGGTTCTGGAGTCTTTGTCATCATAATCCAAATTGGCCCTTTAGTTATCTTAGTTTTGTCAAATACTGTAAAAACAAGGTGTTTTTTTTTAACTGGTCACATTTATTATCACATAATTACAATATACACAATGCTTATAACTCTGCCTTTTTACAACCTAACTTATAACAGCAGTAAATATCAAAAAGTCTGTACATTGAAGATAATTGAAAAAAAAACTAGGGGACTTGAAATAAGCTACTGGACAAGAGTATAACATTTTTTTAAATAATGTCTGTCTCTTTGTTCGAGCATTACGTAAAAACTGCTGGACCGATTGCAATGCGGTTTTCACCTGGTGTACCTTGTAGCTCAATAAGATTAGTAGAAACTAAGCAATCTATAAAACCAACAGGCGTAACGAAATTAGTGTCTATTATTGTACTTTATAGGTAGTTTTTGTACTGGAATTATAACACATAGGTTACTTGCCGTCGTTCTATTCACTAAACATATCAGCGAAATTGATGAACAAACATTGAAACCATCTACACCAATATATTAAACTGAAACGTTGTCTGTTTGTTTGTTTGGGGAGCTTTCACGCGATAACGGCTGGTCGGATTTTGATGAAATTTGGAATGGAGATAGCTTATACCCTGGAATAACACTAGGATACTTTTCATAATCATCAACATCGTCATCCCTCACGCGGGTGAAACCGCGGGGCACAGTAGTATTAGTACCTCATAATTTTTCTAAAGAAAAATCTACTAACGGGACTCGAACCCGCTCCACCCTTGCCTCTACAAGGCAACAAAAACTACAAAAATCTTTAAAGTCGTTGAACCTGTATACCAAGTTTCGCTTAGATTGGTTGTAAAATACGACCTGTAAAGTAGTACCTACAAACTGACAGATTGAACTTGAAGCAGAGATGCTTTGCTCGTCTATAAAGTAAAAAGTCTATACAATGAAGGCATCTATTCCCGCGATATTTTCACCAAACTCGAAAGGTTTTAACTTAAAATCTAGCGCACTTTGTATATTATTCCAATGAGTAGAAATGGATCAATCGATAAAAAGCTATTTAACGAAATTTGGTATATATTAATTCATAATAAGGTACTTTTGGTCCTGGATTATCACATAGGATACTCTTTTCCCCAGGTAAGTGATTTCACAGGCAACGCCTCAGGCACAGACAGTCTTACATAAAATAACCATTCAACCGTTTTAATATCCAATTTTTCAATTTCTAATACACGAATAGGATAACGCACTTTGGTATAACCCCCGACCCATTACAGAAAAGGATCAACTCGATCACATCAGCTTTCAAACAGAAAAAAACACATCAAGAGAGGTCCATTCGTTTAGGAGCTACGATCCCTCTCCTCCTCCTTCCCTTTCATTATAGCTAAGAACCATCACGATCACATCAGCTTTACATAAGAAACCACATCAAAATCAGTCCATTCATTTGGGAGCTACGATCTCGACCCCCTCCCTCCATTATTGCTAAGAACCATTTCGATCACATCCGCTTTCAAACAAATAAGAAACGCATCAAAATCAGCCCATTTGTTTGGGAGCTACGACGCCACTGACAGACACACGGAAACGTACCTAAACTTATAACACTCTCTTTCGTCGGAGGTTAAACAATAATATATTATTTCATCAACAGTATGGGATTCAATGCAACCACCAGTGGGAACATTGTATGGCGAGAGGTTTCACTTGGGTAACTATGATCAGTGTCTCCAAATGCCCTGGTTATCCAGGAGAGACCAGGGAGCGAACCCTGGGCTTCAGACGCAGTACTGCATCGTCGATGTCAAGAGCATTGCCGTGGAAGAAATCAGAGAGATTGACCTCTTTGAAAGTGCTGAAGAGTATTATCGTGTAAGTTGTATGTGTGACATTGTAAAGGTTTTATCGACAAGAGCTGAAAAAGCGTTTTTTTCGGGTTTTTAAGCCAAGAAGTTGGGCCAAGTGCAAGTTGGACTCGCACGCCGAGGGTTCCGTGTAACTTGTAGGTTACATACTTCGATAATAGTTCGTCCTTCACGTGTCACAAACTACTAATAAAAAATATATTAAAAAACTGGTTTGACTACAATTTTACGGTTCTTGGATTTTTCCATTTGCTTCTTAAAACATTGCTTCTTGCCATATTTCATGATTCTACGTCAACGAGATATACCCTATAGGTTTTGAATCACTTGCGAGTGTCAAAATATTCGGACGTATCTTTTGATTGCGTTTACTTAGAAGTTTTTTTTTTGTCACAGCTTCAAGAGATTGCAGACCTGAGTTTTTGATATTAATATCAACTTGATACCTCCATGCGTTCCTGAGAAAAAGGATCTTGATAGACAGAAAGCTGTCTTTCTGTCTATCAAGATCCTTTATCAAGAAGACAGACGGACGGACGGAAAACAAAGACGGAAACGAAAATCTTTCCCTTGGAGGTACGGAACCCTAAAAAATAATCATATGCAGCCAATGGTTCTCTTTAGCTATATAAAGATAGGAGAAAAAAAACGCACGTAGTACGATATTTCATCGTCTCGTCACAGAATATTAATAGTCATTATCATCAACAGCCTGCATAGACAGATAGATAGACAGAAAATTATTTATTGCACACAATCACATAATAGATAAGTGCCTACGTAGGTCGATGATGTAGTACGAGCCAATGAAATATCGTAATTAGCGTCCTTTTAATTTTTTTGACGTATGCCTCTTTTAATGCGCGCAATCTTTGTCTCATCTCATGTAATTGCTGCCAGCTAATTTGCATAAATCGTCACTCCATCTGGCCGGAGGGCGTCCTACACTACGTGTCTCCACTCAAGAACTCGTCTACCCCACCGGTTATATCGTTTCTTAGACATATGTGACCAGCCCATTGCCACTTCAGTTTGCTAATTTTATGAGTTCTATCGGTGAATTTCGTTCTCTGTCAGATCACCTCGTTTCGGATGCGAGAAGAAACCCCAAGCATAGCCCCTTCCATAAATCGCTGAGCGACCTTAAATTTGTGGACCAGTCTCACAGTCAGTGTCCACGTTTCGGCTCCGTATGTCATTACGAACATTGAACACCGAGCTCAGTGGCGTGCATTAGGAGACGCCTACGTCCAGTAGTGGACAAATATAGGCTGATGATGATGTCATTCCGGGTAAGTCGCACTGTGGCATGGGCGACGAGAAGACAAGACGAAGTTTCCCAAAGGCTGCCCAGCCCAGCCGAATCAGCCTACCAGAGTTAAATATTAATAGTGAAAAAGTAAATAATTTCACGAAAATGACTTCATCAAGTTCAGGTAGCGAAAGTAATAGGTACACTAAAACCTGAAAATACAAGAAACGACGCAACGAATGTGATACAGAATATATTACCTACTAAATCCCGGGAAAAATATTTGAAAGCTTATAACAATTTAATCGAGTGGAAAAAAGGAATAAGGAGCCAAGTCTTTTCCGGAAACAGTATTTTTGACCTATTTTCATGAATTAGCTAAATGTAATATAAATATAACTTATTCATAGGCTGTAAAGTAAGTACATATCTAAAAGCGCCTTTTATTTATTTTTCTCATAGTGGGTAATGAAAAATAGAGTGAGCTATGTCGTAATTCGGGCACAAAATTATTTTCCCTCGGATGACGTATTTGAATACCTCGCTACGCTCAGGATTTTAATTATGAATCCCGAGAGCAGCGAGTGACTCTCTAGGATCTTCTAGGTCCCTTTTTTTACATGAAATATTTGAAATATTTTTATTTGAAAAGGAAATTTCCCTTTTTTACCTAATTATATTGATTTGATCTATTTAAAATATTCCTCTTATTCTCCTTGTTCATGAGATGTAAATTTTGACTGGCTTTTTTTGACCGATTTACAAAAAAAGCCTTTGACTATGACTTTATCTTTGACTTCGCTCAACTCTGGATTCAAAATAGTAAGCTCGCTGTAAAATATTATTTTACTCCCTTGTCATACAATCAACTATTCCCGCAGACACCAACCCAAGAATGGTCCTTCAACGAGCACTCCTTCGGCGTCTGCCTTCCTGCCGTCTGCAATCCACCATCAGTCGCCAGGATATTCCGGCGCATGCATCAGCTGACCCACCTGCCTGATGGAGACGTGTTTGTGGACCCTCGAGACTGCCAGAAAGCTGGGGAGCCGATGGAGTATTCTAGAGGGTTCTATATTTTCTGGTAAGCAAGTAACAAAGAGTAGGTACGTACAAGATGGTATGTTGATGGTTTTCCGTTTTTGCTATTACATTTTGCACTAGCTTTACCAGCGGCTTTGCCCGCGTGGCCATTTCTCTGGGTTAAAAGTAATCTGTGTTATTCCAAGATCAAAAATATCTACATTATAGTACAAAATACGAAATTAAGTTCAGCCTTCATATAGTTTATTATCATAATATGCGCAATTAAACTCGTCGTCTGTAAACTGCTACAGCATTTGGGACCTTCTTAGAGGCCCCAATCTGTAACTAATGTATTGAATAAATACGCTCTTTTTCTAATGGAGTTCACCAATAGAAAAATAAACCGGAAATCAATCAAATACTTAATTATAATTAAGCAGTAAGTAGGTAACGAAAAGTTTGTACAATAAAGATAATAAAAAAATACTCTAGGGAACTTAAAATAAGCTAATATACCTACATATGTATGGGTAAACTATGGAGTCATTCTCTGAGGGGACAGGACAGATTCCAATGATTTGTTTATTCTACAAAAAAAAAAGTTTAAGTATATTGGTGAACGTAAAACCGCAACATAGCTGTAAACAACATTTTAGTAAATTAAATGTTTTAACCATACCGTCAATATACTTATTAAAACTGGCCATATTTGTAAAAAAATATAGATATCTAAGCCAGACATAGAAATGAATCAAAATTATAACCGACGTAACAAAGATAAGTTAATTATATCGGATATTCATGTGTCAACATTAGGAAATAGTCCATACTGCAAAGTGATAAAAATATTGTAAGGAGAAAAACACGAAGTGGGCGGAGCCTAGAGGCGGGGCCTAGCATCTGGTGATATGACTTGTTTGCGCCAGACTAGTTCAAACTGGTTCCAGCCGGGCGGACCTTTTCCTCGGCGAGGCAGCGAGAGCGGTGCGCCACTTTTCTGCCAGCAGTCAAAGCAGCCGGACGTTCCTGAATATTTCTTGAGTTCCTTAAAGTCCCCCATTTGATTTTGTAACAGTGTTTAGTTTACTTTGTTGAGTTTAATAATTGTTTTGTGTGTGTGATCGTGTATATTTTTTTAATAAACCCACTTCTGGTTGCTAATATCACAAGTGGGATTCGAACTGATGTGATTTTTAATCTCACTTGCCCACTGTTTTGCTTATTTGAACTGGTAAAAGAATATCAGATCATGAGCACAGTCACACACAACTGTTTTAAAGCCCCTGCTCTTAACCTCACTTTTGTGTAGTATTTTGTGTTTAATCTTTGTTGCGTGTATACGCACCACGTTTTAATTCTCATTTAAGAGTACGAGTAACGCCTGCGTGTGGAGCATCCACGTAGTCTATGGAGGCAACTTCGCGCAGCGGACGCTCACGAGGTTGGCGAACGCGCGGTTTGTCGTGGGAGCATTGTCCAAGTTAGCAAGCGTCGAGCCGCTGCCGCCATCGGGCAGCGTGACGTGATGCGCAATCACCGCAGCATTTTGGCGCGTAGCCAACACGTGGCACAAACGTGTTCAGAAGTTTGTCTTCAATTCACGTAAGATCAATCCAAGTACGAGTATTGAGTGCACAAAGATCGATCGAGACCGTGACTTGAATCTGCTTACTTAAGCTAAGACTTATTTTCGTAATACCTAGATGAAATTTCGTTCGGTTAGAAATTGAGGCCGTTTTGTATCTCTCAAATAGAGACTACAAAGCAACATATGAAGTGTTTTAAATGTGCTAGTGTTGGTCATAGTAAGTCGCCAAGCGCAACAAGCCAAACATTGAAGTTTAATCATAGATCAGTTTTATAGACGTGGACCGCGTAAATAAGGTGCAACGTATTGGTAAAGTTAATGCGTCCCAATCCCCAAACCCAATTGGAGAAACGTTTGTGTTTTTGTAACATGTGCTAGCACTGTCAGCTATTGATTAGTCATTCGCGCTAGTCTACGTATGACTCTTTATCATTGTCGTTGATGCACAGAAGCACTAAAGTGGAAATATAGCTGTCTGAAAGTATTTGCCTGTAGTGTTATCTAGTTCAATGATTATTCACGTGATATTAAAACGTGCCGTATCTTCCCCCTAAACTAGATTTATGAGTTTAATCAATCATGGCACCCGTTACTGAATCAATTGCATACGTCTGTAATGCATAGGTAAGCATCGAGCTTGGCAACTCTGCTTAGATATGCTAACTTGGGGCCTCTGCCTGTAACGCATAAACAACGAGCATACGAAATGAAACGGACATGTACAAAAATGGTATTATTCATCCTAATTAAAATAATAAACAGCTACATACTGACAAAACAAACAAACAAGGCTAAAGACTAGGTAATGGGCGTGTGATATAGTTGCCACGTGCGATAGCAACGTGATGGCTTTGGTTATTTGTTCTGTAGCTTTGGTATCAGGCTCTCACCGCGGTAATTAGGGTGATACAGCGCAGAGCGCGTCACTACGTAGCGTACGTTTCCTAAGTAGCACCTGCTTGTAGGGCGCGTGGCCTTCGACTAACACAGTGCAGTAACGCGGCAAACTAAACATTGCACACCATGCGTTGTTGTTCTGTACTCGCGCGTTGCTTATGACAGCCTTGTTATAATGCGTCTGCAGTTTGACCGTGTGGACGCTGGTTCAGTAACTGACGAATGGCTGACTCTTTACCGTAGCAGCATTGCAAGGGCTGAACCGTCTCGCCAGCATGTTGCCGTGCACAGTGATGGTTTGTCTTTGCCTTTCGATGTCTGTGTTTTCGGATAGGTCAGCAGCAACTGTGTGCCCAGAGTACCTAGCTCTCTTCACCTTTTTCGGCTTAGTATCGTTTAGCTTGAGCGGAGGTATAGACTCTAGTAGCTGTTCTGAAGGCACCTCATTTGCATCAGGGTTCTTATGTATCACATGACTCACAAGATATGTGGCTGGCAAATAGAACCAATCTCACGTAAATGTTATAATTGTGCTGCCTACTAGGTGAACTTGTGTAGACATCAATGCATATTTGTGCTTTTGTCAACGGTTTGTCTGTGTTCCAGAGATAAGGCTTTGTCTAGTTTTGTACCTGTTGTCAACACGACGTTTTTACATAATAATGGTACAAAGTGTGTTCAATACCCGTAATAACAACGATCGTTAAATTCCAGTTAAAATGGAGCAAACATGGCACAACAGGTTATGTTTGGTGAGGTTAGATCTGTGACCAAACGTTGGAAGCTAGTTGGGGCACGTCGGTGGGACCAATCACAAGTTGGGTTGTTCTCTGAGATACCAATAGATGTTGATCTTTTTATTCTGCCCCAAAAACCTTAATTACACCTGACCTGTTCGGTGCTAGAGGTGGATGTTTGGAGTCTTCAAGTGTTAACTTATGAGTGGTTTGCTAGGGTTAAAAGTTTGTCGCAGGTGCCTAGCTTACGTATTACGTCCTTTAAACACCGACATCATAGTTGCGCCATTGCTAGGCGAGAGGGACCATTTAGTGTCATTGTTTAGTGAGTTTTCCGCTATTGTTTGAGGTTGTTTACTGGTACTGTGACATCCATTATCAATGCTGGGTGTGTGGCGACTAAATGGTGTTGCGACAGGTAGTTTATTTTTATGCTAACCACTGCAGGGTTTTCGATGGATCTGATAAAGTGCACTTTTCTTAAAGTCAAGTTGAGTGCCCCGGGCAAGCTCATAGGTCTGGACCAGGTGCGGCCGAGTCTAAAAGTAGAAGCTTTATTAAATCACCGAATGGCAATCAAGTTTGGGTCTAGTGTGACATTTTAGGCGGTACATTGCTACTGCTAGGTCACATATTGTAGTCAGTGAATGTTGGAATGCTGTAATTTGAGTTTTTGTGCAATACTGATCTATCTATCTACTACTTGCATCGAGCAAAACAGTATGAGCGATACTGCGGCTTTGAACCTAGCACGCTATCTATCAAGGCAAATCATAAGGGTGTCAGAGTTTGTCAGGCTGCCCGAGAGCCTATGTTTAGGTTGCTCGTTAGACATATGGCCTAAGAAACTCCTATCCAAGTCGCAAGGCGATGGTAACTCAAAGGCGACAATGGGCTTCAGAGCTATTTGAGGCAAACAAAGTGCAATAAGACCATACTGTGTTTAAGACAAGGAAGCAACCACTGCTTATGCACTGGGCAACTTTGTTTAATGGAAAGTGTTCACAGAGTTCCGGTGGACTGGATTGCGACACAACAAGTCCATACAAGTTTGTCCAGCGGCTCCCACATCACCATTGTGGGTTGTGCCTGCTTGTGGATTCCACTGGCGGTGGACCCAAGCGGCGGTGGAGCACATGGTTTCGTGGCAAGGCGTATGGACGTCGGACAAGTGCGCAGCGTTCTTCAATCGTGGTGATACCACGGCGACTTTGGTAGCTGAGCTTCAGGACTTGTTGGAGGCCTACAGCTCTGCTGAGACATGCTAACTGTGCGCCTCTGTCTGTGACTCTTCTTTGACTCTTCTGCATCTCTGCTGAGACAAGCTAACTGTGTACCTCTGTCTGTGACTCTTCTTCGACTCTTCTATATTTCTGCTGAGACAAGCTAACTGTGTGCCTCTGTCTGTGACTCTTCTTCGACTCTTCTACATCTCTGCTGAGACAAGCTAACTGTCTGCCTCTGTCTGTGACTCTTCTTCGACTCTTCTACATCTCTGCTGAGACAAGCTAACTGTGCGCCTCTGTCTGTGACTTGAAAGCATCGAGCCGAGCTCTGCTTTGACATGCTAACTGTGCGCCTCTGTCTGTGACTTGAAAGCATAGAGCCGAGCTCTGCTTTGACATGCTAACTGTGCGCCTCTGGCTGTGACTTGAAAGCATCGAGCCGAGCTCTGCTTTGACATGCTAACTGTGCGCCTCTGTCTGTGACTTGAAAGCATCGAGCCGAACTCTGCTTTGACATGCTAACTGTGCGCTTCTGGCTGTGACTTGAAATCATCGAGCCGAGCTCTGCTTTGACATGCTAACTGTGCGCCTCTGTCTGTGACTTGAAAGCATCGAGCCGAGCTCTGCTTTGACATGCTAACTGTGCGCCTCTGTCTGTGACTTGAAAGCATAGAGCCGAGCTCTGCTTTGACATGCTAACTGTGCGCCTCTGGCTGTGACTTGAAAGCATCGAGCCGAGCTCTGCTTTGACATGCTAACTGTGCGCCTCTGTCTGTGACTTGAAAGCATCGAGCCGAACTCTGCTTTGACATGCTAACTGTGCGCCTCTGTCTGTGACTTAAAAACATCGAGCCGAGCTCTGCTTTGACTTGCTAACTTGTTTACTATCTATTACGTAAAAGCATCGAGCCGAGCTCTACTTTGACTTGCTAACTTGTTTACTATCTGTGACGTAAAAGCATCGAGCCAAGCTCTGCTTTGACTTGCTAACTCGTTTGCTGTCTGACTTAAATGCATCGAGCCAAGCTCTGCTTTGACATGCTAACTTTATGACTTTCTGTGACATAAAAGCATCGAGCCGAGCTCCGCTTTGACATGCTAACTTTATGACTGTCTGTGACGTAAAGGCATCGAGCCGAGCTCTGCTTTGACATGCTCACTTGGTGACAGACTGTAACGTATAAGCATCGAACGTAACTCGGCTTCGACATGCTTATTTGATGCGTCTATCTGTTACATGAAAGCATCGAACATAGCTCTATTGAGACACTCTAATTTGGAGTCTATGGCGTGACAACTGCATTTAAAAAAAAATTCTTTCGTGATGCTACACAAATAATGGAGATATGTAGTTATGTCATTTGTGGATTTTAGTTTCTCATTATTTAAAGTTAACAAGTATTGAGATTTCATGAGCTATTTCGATTTGCATGAATGTTATTTTTGTCGTCTAATTTTGAACGTTTTGTAACAATTTCAAAGTGACGTTCACAATTGTTTGAATGCACGCTTACAGTTGTGATGCGAAACTGTTAATTGATGTTGAAAATGAAAATTGTACGCTGCAAAAAAATGTTTCAGCGAGTACAACAATGGCATGTTTCAGATTGCGAAGATCCCAAAGATCTGGTGCTGCCCATCCAAGAAAGATCAGGCGATTGAGGACGCTTGCCGGTCAGGAGAAGCCGTGTAAGGAGAAAAACACGAAGTGGGCGGAGCCTAGAGGCGGGGCCTAGCATCTGGTGATATGACTTGTTTGCGCCAGACTAGTTCAAACTGGTTCCAGCCGGGCGGACCTTTTCCTCGGCGAGGCAGTGAGAGCGGAGCGCCACTTTTCTGCCAGCAGTCGAAGCAGCCGGACGTTCCTGAATTTTTCATGAGTTCCTTAAATTCCTCCATTTGATTTTGTAACAGTGTTTAGTTTACTTTGTTGAGTTTAATAATACCTTTGTGTGTGTGATCGTGTATATTGTTTTAATAAACCCACTTCTGGTTGCTAATAATATGTAACAAAATTCAAGAAGACATAAAATTAGAGACTAAAACCCACATATTTAGCAGAAATTTCAATGCATTCTTAATAAAACAATGCTATTATTCGGTCGAGGAGTTTGTTAGACGATAATTAAAGGTAAAAAATGATGACACTACGAAGACTAAATATAATACTAGTAATTAAATAAGACATGACTAATATGCCCTGCGTTCGAGATGATGAGATGGCGTTGTGGGCAGTTTCGAAATGTACATTTTTAACATGCCGTTTTCTTTGATCATTTTCAACACTTTTGTAATTTGCAACTTTTGACACTACCGATCCTTTCCAAACTGAATGACAAATGACTCTATCCTTCAAAGAATAAAGACGATTTTCCTATGTCAACATGTCATCGAAACTTGAAAACCGAACGGTGATCGAAAACGTTCAGAACGCAAATTTTGCCCACAAATGGCCAAAGGGAACGCCAATTGTGATCATATTTAGCGTTTTTAACAGTTATTTTCGCCAATTGTTACAAAGCAAACGGCCCCAATAAAGTGAAAATAAGTTAAGAATCGAGATAGTATTTAAAACTGACATAAAGTAGGGAATATTAATTGAAATGTTATTTTGTATAATTATATTTAGAAATAGATTGTAACTCCACTCATGAGTGCAGCGCCCTGACAGGGATGTGCCCTGTATTAGTATATTATTAGTTACTAATAAGACTTTTTGTAACAACTGTCTGTCTACATGTTGGCATTAATAAATGAATATAAGAACAGGAACATAACGTCTGTCTGTTCGCACATCACGTAAACACTGATTGCGATGCGGATTTCACTGTTGGATAGCTTTGGTTTAAAAAAAACTGGTGTACTTTGTATCGTAATCTGATTAGTAGAAGCGGAGTAATTGATAAAAAAAAAAAAATTGACGGCTGAACGAAATTTGGTATATATTATACTTAATGGGTACTTTTTGTTCTGGAATATTACGCGGACAAAGCCGCGGGCACACCTATACAAAAATAATGGATAAGGTCCGATAGCCTTTTGGCGAGTAGATTCACAGAAAACGTTTTTTTTTCAGGTCGTTGGTGGGGGTGCTTATGGCAACGACTGCTTTTGCAACTATTTTCAATAATAATAATACCCATCAGACATCATTGGGTAAGTGACAGGTTGAGAAAGTGTTTTGTACTGGAAGACTAGTTTAATTCGCCGTATTTATTTTAATACGAATAGACGTACTATTATTTATTTGACGCGATGTGGTTTTCACTGTTTGATAGCTTATGGGGTATTCCGTATCTTAGAAGTCGAGCAATCGACAAACAACTATCTGACGAAATTTAATATTTTGTACTTTAAAGGTTTTAAACTTTTGGCCTTGGAATAATACATAGGTTACAAATGACCACGCGGCCAAAGTCGCGTGCACAGCAGATGTAGTCAACAAATAATATATTGACGGATAGTACCTGTCCAACAAATGATAACATCTACTACATACATACATACAGTAAAAAAAAAATGGATCGTTAAGACCAGGCTCTGCCTTTTAAGGGTTTTTTCCATAAATATGCTGGGTCAACCACAAACCTGATAAATGTAAAACTTAACATACATGTTTTTGAGATCTTTATTTCTCTATGACTAAGACAAAAACATGATTAACACAATTTCATTCGATACATTTTCTTATCAAAAATTACGTTATTTTTAGTAATATTTTCATTTTTCTACTCAACGGCTTAAGTTTTATCTCTAAAATAAATCTCACTGCAAGAAAATATAGTTTATTAGACATTAGCTTGACAAAATTTACCTAACTAAATTATTAGCCTGCCAATAAAATGAATAACTTTTGAGACATACGTCATACATACAAAAAACAAATTGTGTAAAATTGTGTTTTCAAACAGCGCTCGCGATATTCAATCTTGTTACGTAGGCACTTCAGTGCTTATAGCGGGTGGCAGAGTGCAGGGGAGGTGGCAGGGGAGTGGGGAGTGGGAATATGTAACCTTGGAGCCTGGCCTTAACTACGAAAACGTTAACGTATTGTTAATATTCAAAATTGACCATAAATATCTCCACCATCAGAGGACTCTGGACGAACCCATTGCTAGTACCATAGAACGGTATAGGCGAAATGGGCTCCAAATTTGGCAATTCGTCCTCATGAATATTTAAAACTAGACCATTGAAAACGATTAATTGTCTTTATTTTTTTATGTGTAATAAATGTACACAAAATACTTTATCCGGATGTGGTCACCGAAACACAATTAATATAAATTTGCCTCGTTAGAAATAAAAAACGTAAAGTTTCCTAAAAAACACACGATTTGACGTTCCCGTCGATAATTTTACAAAAAAAAAGTACGTAATCCCAACAAACATTCAAATACTTCTGTGGAATTAGTTTTTTTTTAAATTGCAATATATAATTAAAAAAAGTAAAATAACATTGAAAATATTAAATAAAATCGTCTCCCGAGATGTATCACCTCTCCTGCTTAACCTGTACCTTGACGAGCAGGACAAACATTTTGGAGCTCATAGCGCCTTAAAGTAGAGTGGCTACGTTAGCTTGACACGGGTGGCTCGACTATTATGTCTCAATGTACATATTCATGTCAAATCGGAAGAAACTATATTAGAAATGCGTAAGAAAACAATCTATATTGCCCTACAAAAAGATGTATTCATATGAAACGAATGGCGTTTATGCTTTTAATAAGTTAATTTGAAACTTAGAACGGGCTATCATAATTAAATGCGTAAGTATATACTATTAACCGTTGAGAAGTTCCCCAGTCAGGAGCCAACCCGGAGAGCAGCAACCATGTCATGATAAAACTTCAAACCGGCTAGCTTATTATATGAGTACACAAAATTTCGTGACTGTGCTGTTGACCATTAAAGAGTTCCTTTATCTGGAGCTAATCCTAGATGTCGATTCAGGTCGTTTACCATAAAAATGCATTGTCATCGGAACTGAACCAACATGCAAAAACTCAACTCCGTAGAATAAGGGGAAGTGGTTCTAATTCAACTTTCAAGATATAGACAATCATTGCAAGTTATATAAAATCTTTTAAAAATAGTAATTAACATGACGTTTATTTCAATTAACGTAATTTATTGTACATTTAATGCTTCGGATATGACATACCTGCCTATCACTCGAATATTCAAACAGGTGACACTGGGTTTCATACAAAATTTGGTTCGCTTTGGTTCGGTGGCTAATACGAGTACCTCTGATATTATTTCTTTTGCAGATTTCATCAGAAAATCATTCTGCTTGAAGAGAAACTACAGCTCCCTGTTCGAAGTGAACGGAGATGATATACCGGTGATGAATGGCATGAGGTTCTTGACGGCTACGCTGATAGTTGGACTACACGAAGGGGTCTTAGCATTCTTGATGCCGGTTGTGAATTGTTTGTTTATGGAGGAGGTAAGGAAATAGACATTCACAGTTAGAGAGCTATGTTTGGAGTTTCTCAGAAGGACAAGATTCGTAAGGAAGATATCCGACACAGAAAAAGCATCTTTTGTTCTTCTAGGATATTAAAAACCAATGCAAAAGTTTAACATCAACGGTTTTTTGACAGACTTGTTATTATTTCGTTTCTATGGCAATCTTTCGTTTCTTACAGCGAGCAATCAACATTTTTCAGTTTTCCCGTGGATTCTTACCATTTTCCTGGATAAAAAGTATCCTATGTTTTATTCCAGGGATCTATCTCCATTGCAAATTTCATCAAAATCTGTTTAGTTATCGCGTAAAAGCTCTCTAAACAAACAAATAAACAGACAACGCTTCTCTTTTATAAATTGGTGTGCATTATGTATTTTCTTTTGTTGACATATTTTTTTAATTTGCAAACAAATAATTAAGTAATTAAGTTCAATTTTTTAATTATTATCGTTGTATTAATTTAGACATCATGTCATAATCATTATTGAATAAATGAATTGAATTGAGCTGTGCCTGCCGTTTAACCCACGTGGTCATAACCTGTTATGTAATACCAAATGCCTTTATAGTATAATAGTGTCATCAATAATAGTTTTAACTAATTCTCGACTTCTACTCATTGGATTCAGATACAAGGTACCTACACCAGATTTTTAATTTAATGTTAATCCTGACAGACAAACAGATATCAATAAAAAAGAACTTGTAGGTTATTTTAAAACTTTTTTTTTACAGGCTTATTGTTACTTACTGCTTGATTATAATTAAAGAAAGGTAGATAGATATTAAGTATAGATAATTTTCCTCATATATTACTCTAGTGACTGTAGCATTACAACACAATATTTTCACCGGACTGTGCAACGCAAAGGCCAGGTAATGTTTATCAGCCTATGTATGTATTTATGTCTGTTCCTTTGTGGCACTATATAGACCAAACGCGTGGACCGATTTTGATGATTTTTAGACAATCGGTATGTCTTAATTTTGCAAATGCTACTAAAGACATGAGAGAAATCAAAACTCAATAGGGCAACAACCAGGCGACATATTGTGAAAAAAAAGGGAAAAATTAAAATCGATAAATGGGGAATCATTTAATAGATATTTGAAAATCATCTCAGGGTTTCTCTTAACATTTTTCATTTCAATTGACCATTTAGGATTTATAACGATTTAAACGACAAAATGACGACGACGTTTTGACCTTCTGTTAGCAACTATTCTCACTTAAATTTTTACCTCTTTTTAGTTTTAATCGCAGTCGGTTTTTTTGTGAAGGTGCTTGACCGTGTTTGTTATGCTGTTTTTTTATCTGTGTTTGCAGACAGTGAGGAGCACAAATGGGCTAGTGATGTCCCATTTGGAAATAGGAGTGGACACGTTCTTCGCTATATCGGGGCTGCTTCTCGTCAGAGGTTTGATGCTGGGGAAGCAGAAGAACATACTGTACGTGCTGGTGAAGCGATACATAAGGTATTTAGTTGGATGACGAGTTCTAAGTCATCGCTGAACGTACAGACTTCTATACTTATAATAATGCAACTAGAACGGAAAAGACTGTACAAAGAAGATAATTAAATTAAAAATGGTCTAGGGTACTTAAAATAAGCTACTGAACAAGAATATAACATTTTTAATATTCGTGTCTGTCTGTTTGTTTATCTGTTTGTCTGTTTGTTTATTCGCGCATCACGTAAAAATACTGGATCAATTGCGATGCGGTTTTCACTGTTGGATAGCATAGGGTTGGACTTAAAAACTGGTGGACTTGGTATCTGAATCCAATTAGTAGAAGCCGAGCAATCGATAAAAACTTTTTGACGACTGAAGAAATTTTGATCAAATGTTTTGATATAGGTATTTTAGGTCTTCGAATAGTATATATCAGTACTTTTAACCTAGAGAAATGACCACGCGTGCGAAGCCGCGGGTACAGCTAGTTTATACTTTATACAAAGTAGGTTTAAAAAAACGACGGTGTGTACTCCGCCACATCCAATTATGCCGAATTCAAGAAAGTGTCGAAAAAGGGAAAGTAGAAGCAGTGAAGCACCCAAGATATGCCGATCCGCTCGTACGCACAAGCCTCACGCACACACTTACGCATTGTTATGCCGATCAGCCGCCACATCGCAGCAAGATCTCGATCTTGTTAGTCGTGTTAATTCTGTCAAGTTCTCACGGAAAATTAAAAAAAATGAAGTCTTTTGTGATGAAATTGTGTATCAACCACAAATTATCTACTCACACACACATACGCGCCGCCACTTGCTATGCTTCACTCGTTAGTTTTACATCTAGACTAGTATTATAAAGAGGGACGATTTGTTTTTTATCTATAGAGATAGATAGATAGATAACTCTTTATAGCACTAAAAATCTTAAAAATAGCAGAGATCTCTTCCATGCAACCTTAGATTAGATAGCGAGAGCATGAACATTAATGAACGATTGTGTGCAAGTACGAGTATATGTATATGTTGGTTTGTAATCATTTTGTAAAGATAAACTCAAAAAAAAAAACCGATTTTCATAATTCTTTCACCTATAGAAAGCTACATTATCAGTAAATAACATGGGCAGCATAAAAAATTTCAAAAATATTAGAGATCCTACGAAAATTGCAATAATGTAACCCAAGGCTAGAAAAATTTGCAAAAATTTCGGTTCTCGCTGAAAGGAACGGAATGACAAATGGTGGTTGTGGAAACAAAATAATAACAAGTTGTCAAGTACATACGTGAGTAATAATGCAGTTGTCTATGGTCAAATAGCACTACGATCGTTGCTGTTAAAGATTTTGATTTATGCTTATTGGCGGTTTTTTTAGAAGTTCGGCGGCGTGTTTGTAAATGCTAAAACTAAGAAAAATGCAGCAGTGTGAGTACTACCTCTAACTCTCCTCTACGAGTTTTTTTTTTAATGAGGGACTAAGCAATCGATTGACTACAATCCCACCTGGTGATAAGCACAAATGAAAAATATATATAACCCCTGACTCCCCTCTCCCCTCATTATAGCTAACAACCATCTCGATCACATCAGCTTTCAAAATAAAAAACCGCATCAAAATCGGTGTATTCATTTGGGAGCTACGATCCTCACCCCTCACCCCGCCCTTGCGCCCATTATAGCTAAGAACCAGCTCGATCACATCAGCTTTCAAACAGAAAAGAACGCATCAAAATCGGTCCATTCGCTAAGATGCCACAGACAGACACACGGATACAGTGATGCATACAATGATACACACCCTAAACTTAAAACACCCCTCTCTTATGGAGTTCGGGGGTTAAAAAGAAGGTGAGGGAAAAGTTATTTTTTAAGTTGAGTAAAACCACATAAGTTGGAAAGGATCCCAAAATCAAAACCACAAACCAAATTTTGTATGATATCCATACCAATATATAAAAGAGAAACGATGTCTGTTTGTTTTTTTGTTTGGAAAGAATTCACGCGATAACGGTTGGACGGATTTTGATGAAATTTAAAATGAAGATAGCTTATACATTGGAATAAAACATAGGATTCTTTTTATCCCGAAAAATGTAAGTTTCTACGGGAAACTGGAAAATGTTGATTACTCGCAGTACGGTTGCCATGGAAACGAAATAACAAGTCTGTCAAAAAAAAAACAAAAGCGTTGTTGCTATACCTATTTTTACATAGGTTTTTATATCCTAGAAGAACATAGGATGCTTTTTTCGGGATAAACAGTAGTCCGCGCGGACGAAGTCGCGGGCGGGAAAACTAGTACCTATATAAAAATGAATGCTTGGATCTGGCGATCTCTTCCAGGCAACCGTAGGTTATATTGAGACACATGACTATATAATAGAGGCAGTTGTTGGTGTGCAAAGTATAATAAGGCGTGTGGATATAATAAGGCGGAGATATTCAGTAGCCCCCCTTTTGCCCTTTTTTGGCTAAAAATTCGTTAAATCTATATACGTACCAAGTTTTGTCTAGATCGGTTGAGAAATGCGACCTGTAGAGGAGAACAGCCGGACATTCGGTCATACGTATGAATTTTTGCCCAAGCTGAAACGGACACGCTTCGCTCGCGCTTCGCGCTCGCTCGGCAGTTAGCAACTACTATCTGCTGCGACCCAAGGCTTCACACGCATTTTTATCATCATATACTCATATAATCCTCATAAACCATAAGCCCCCATTAACGCCACAACAAGCGGTTGCTCTAAAGAATTTCTATGACTACCTTTCATTAGCGGGTACACGCAAATTGGTGCTCGCAGTAGTTGGTGATAAGATAATACACAACAAAGTGCTGCTGCCCATTTCCCATTAGCTGGTTCTCGCAGCACTCTCCCTATAAGAAGTGGTGATATTCATGATAAAAATTAAATTTATTCATTTTCCAGGATCTAAATCAAAACTATCTGTCTACCAAATTTCATGTAAAAAAATACCTAACCTGTACCTAATAAAACTTGAAAGTATAATAACAGAAAAATATGGTATTATAGTCATTTATATTTTTCATAACTCTATGGCTTACTAAATCATTGGAAAACATTATTTTTCACTCATTTATATTTACTTGAAGTTAGTTTTTTCTGCTATTCTATTGCATAAAATGTTATATTGCTCTTGTCACATAGATATTAAATTGTAAAAGGCCCTCACGAGACAGCTTTTGACCTAGTGTGAGGACCACCATTAATTCCTTTCCTGTTATGTGTACATTATTATGCAATAAGTAGAATAATGTACACATAACAGATTAACATATTATTATTATAAAATAGGCAAAATAATATCGCACTAAAAATGAAGTAAAGTTTGATTATTTTTGACGTGGATACGTCTATGAATTTGCTTCCATAGGGAGGCAATTCAAAAAACTGATAATATAAAAATCGGGGGATACAGTTTGGTTTTGCAGCTCCATATCTATCATCGATGTCTAAAATTTAATTACACCACTTGATAGCTAACGGATTCAAAAATTTATTAGTCACCTCCACTTATCACTACCACAGTCACTACTCACTATCACAGTAACTAAATAAGGCCTATACAGATGGCCCGTGGTCCTGATCATCGAGCGTGTCTATAAAAAAGCACACAAAAGTATATGTCACTACGTATATTTTGAAAAGCACGTACTTAATTATAGGGACAGAATCTTATGCAATTCACTGCATAGTTTTAATATAGGCAGTAAATCAGAGTTACTGATTATAATCAACGTCACACCTTGTCGTAAAACACAAGTTTAATTTGATGTCCTTGTCATTACATAATTTACATAGTAAAATGGTTCAGAGACATGTACTGATTTGCCTATGACACTAACACAAGGCTTACACTCGACAATTCTGTTTAAATCGATAACAGATTAATCTTCAAACAAAATCGATTTATTTTCAGAGTATCAAATCGTCAGAACACTATTTTCAAAAATGAATCAAATCTGAAACAATAAATGGTTGCTAGCTACATCATAGCAACAGTTAACATATATATGGCTTATAAACCTTATAGCCCCTCTAGTTACTCTATGATTTCAGTAGATAATAATTCATTAACTATTTTTAAGTATTTTTCTGTCTCTCGAAAGTGTCATTTAGGATTTAAAACGATTTGAAGTTGGTTATCAACCAATCTCGCCTATATTATTGCACCTTTTTAGTTTTGTTCGTAGTCTAGTTAGTTTCTAGTTTACACGACTGCCCAAAAGAGGAGTGTAATATTTTCAGAGTTCATGTATGTTTGTATGTGAGTTTATTTATTCCAATATAACTTTTAAATGGCTGAACAGATTTTATGTATGGGGTATCGTTAGAATTCTTATATCATCACTAGTAAAACGCACAAGTTTTTTTTGAAAAATTTAAATTTGTTTCCATAATGGCTCCAGTACCGAATTCCAACAGTATAATTATAATTTATTGGCATAAGTTATATTTTGGCAGGGCAGACCTGTTTTTGTTTTATTTACGGCTGGAGTAGACCTGTTTTTTTTTGTATAGCACCTTCGATTATGTCTTGTTTAATCAGCATTGTTCCTTTCAGGCTTATAGGACCGTTCGCGCTAAGCACCCTGTATTTAGCAACCGCGGCGGCCACGTCAATGGGCGATGGACCTCTCTGGAGGCGGTTCTACAGAGCCGAGACTGACGCTTGCGCCGAAAACTGGTGGAGGAACCTGCTCATGATCAATACTGATGCAGCTACACTTGTAAGTTTTTACAATAATGTTTAGAAAAAGTATGATTCCTCATCGCCAAACTATAAGGAGTTCAGAATAACGAATAATTTTACGGAACCAAATGCTGTTAACGGAACTTTTCTCGAAGTTGTTTAGGAGTATATAAATCTGGTATATTGTTTTTGCCTGGTTGCAGACTTTGCAACCAGGCAAAAACAACTTCGACAGGGAGACCCGCAGAAGTATTTTGCTGGGCTGGGCAGCATTTGGGAAACTTGAACAAAGTTTGAAAATAAATGACTTCAACCAGTGCATCTTACCTGTTAAGACATACGGAACCAAGACGTGGACATTCACTGTACGACTAGCCCACCAATTTAAAGTCGCTCAGTGGGCAATAGAAAGGGCTATGCCTGGAGTTTCTCCGAAAGATTGTATCCGGAATGAGGTGATCCGGTAGAGAACCAAAGTAGTCGACATAGCCCTTAGAATTAATATGCTGAAGTGGTAGTGAGCTGGTCATATATGGCGAAGGAGTGATAACCGCTGGAGTAGACTTATTCTTGAGTGGAGACCGCGACTTGGTAAACCTAGTGTAGGGCGCCCTCCGGCTAGGTGGAGCGACGATATACGCAAAGTGTCTAGCAGCAGTTAGAAGAGAAGAGCCGAAGATAGGGCTCAGTGGCGTGCTTTGGGATAGGCCTATGTACAGCAGTGGACTAACACGGGATGATGATGAAGATGATGAAACTAAGGAGTGAAGCATAGAAATGGCGGCGGGCGTGAGTATGTGCGTGTTCAGAGGATGGCTATTAAATGTGTGGTGTCGTGTGGGAGAAACAAAATTTCATCACAGCACAGCCATTTATTCAGGAACTATTAACACTACAAAGTTTAAATTTAGCATATGGCAATTTGGCAATTTTTTTCGTTTTGTTTCGCCTAATTAAAATAGGGCTAAAAAATTGGGTAAATAAAGTATAGTTTGAAGCATGAGGAGAATGCATTTCATTTTCAAAAGACAAATGAAATGCATGATGCCTTTGATTCAAAATCGATTATATTTCAAAATCGAGAATCTAAAGATTGTTTGCCTCATTTTAGTTTTGTTCGCAGTCGGGTTTTTTGTTTTTTATATTAATTTATTTTTATTAAACCTGGGTATTGTATTGGTTATCGGACAAAAATTCCCATCATGCTTTATGCTAAAAAAAATATATATATACATAAGTGAGTTATAATATGTTTCAGTGTCACATTGTAAGCTGGTACGTCTCCTGCGACTTCCAGCTGGCGATCCTGGCCGCCTGCCTGTTTTGGCTGTTCAGGAGGAACAGGAAACTCGGCGTCTCTGCTTTTGTGGCAGTCGCTGTGGGACTCACTCTCAATTTAGTATGGCTCGTCTATTCTAAGGAGCTGGATATTTTACCTTTACGTTTAAAGTAAGTCAAGTATTATCATCTCTTCTGTAGCGATGGTAGCCTAACGGTCCAATAGTGCAACTTAGAATCCAACGATACCATGTTCATTCCTAAGCTCCGCTCCAATGACTTTTCTAAGTTATGTGCGGTTTTCCATCGCTCCGTTATTATTAAAAGCAGTCTTTAAGCTATGTCAGAGGCCCTCGGGCAGCCCGACTAACACTGACATTAGGGTCAACACTACCTCATACAACAAACAAACAAACATCTCTTCTGTGCGACTAAAGTGAACATAAACGTGATATTTACGGTCTGCGTACTCTTTGGCAACTTTCTCAGTTTTCCTACCTTCCGAACAATACAAACCATTCCCATTTTAACTACACATCATAGACAACAGTAGTAGAGATCAGTGCTACCCAACGACTGTAAGAAATGTCTATGAACTATCCATGTACTTCTTTTGTTTAGAGTTTCTGATATTTCGGCACTGTCGCAAGCGCTATAATCACTGCAAACGGGCACTGAAGTAAAAGCAGATGGGCGTTTTTTCAGAGCAAATTAAATGATCTGTAGGTACTCCTTCGTGCTCATTTTTTTTTCTATGGACGCTGTTATCACTGTTCACAATATCACTTTGCAATCGATTCACGACAACTGAAACTCAATCCGGTTGCACGTTCATCTCTGATCTTCTTTCTGTTCTTTGCATATCCCGTTTCCAATGTTGACTACCATTTCAGATTATAATCTTCAGTGAGAGTTCACATAAGCAGGAGTCAATGTTAAAAATCAAATGGAGGTTATTGTGAGATGGTCTACAGTCTCCTGTTTCTATGAGAGCTAAATACGAGTACAAGGTTTTACTTAGAATCTACAGAGGAGGTTGAACTTCACCACGTTTTCTGGCGTTTTCCACAAAAATATATTAAATTTTAATTCAAATTTCAGATATAATATGACGGAAAATTCCACAGTACTTGTTGTGTTCTGATCAGCATAACAGCGCCTTCATTATAAACTAGGTGTGCCCGCGTGGTAATTTTTTTGTGATAAAAGTATTCTATGACCAAAAGTAAGATTCAATTTAAAAAAAAAGTCGTCAAATAGTTTTTATCGATTGTTTTGCTTCTATTTATTGGGTTAAGATACCAAGTGCCTACACCAGTTTTTAAATCAAAACCTAAGCTATACAATACTGAACCACATCGCAATCGGTCCAGTAGATTTTACGTGACGAGCGATCAAACAGACAAACACGAAAAAAAAACTTGTTCAGTAGCTTGTTTTAAGTCCCCTAGGCCATTTATTTTAATTTTTTATTTTAAATTTTATATTATCTTCTTTGATCAGACTTTTTATTTCTTACTGCTTTATTATAAGTATAGATATCTTAAATCTTTCTTATTTTCAGGTTATTTTTCGCGTTCCGCAAGGCTACAGTTCTAAATTACACTTACTTGACGTCCTACAGCCGCGCGGGATCCTACTTAGTCGGGATGGCTATGGGGTATATTGTTTCTACTTACAAACCTGGCAATTATAGGAACATTATTAGTAAGGTAAATAGAATGAAGAAAAACTATGTAGCTTACTTCCACCAAACTGTAAGTCACACAAATGATAAATGGAAATATAATGAATAAAATAAAATATATGAGCAACCCACGCTGACCAGCCCTTAACCAAATTGAACTAACGTAAAATAAAAAGTTATCCCCGTTAGTCGTCATAAGCCGTCTGTGCGGCCGAAGCCAGAAGGACAGAAGGGAATTGTAGTGGTAGCGTTGGACCTACTATTAATTATTCTGTGCCTGTTTCCTCCTGGGGAAGTACCACACCTTTGTCAGATATTCATCCTCCAAGCATTAGCGTGTAAACATTTTTGTGTTTTGGTTTGAAGAGCAATGTTTCCAGGGAAATTACTAGACATAAAAACAAATGTAATAGTCAGGGTGACAGCGCAAGATTTTGTAACCAAAGTTCTGGGTCGCACTGTAACTGCTATGGGCAGGCATGACGCTTACCATCAGGCGAGGGACCTGCTCGTCTCGTATCATCCAGTATCATCCATTGGTGTAGGAATTCTGTCAGAGTAGGGACAGTTAAACGCACTGGGGTCGTTCAGTCCCCTCGCTGAATGGCAATGGTTCTTCGCTTTCTTTTTCTAGTGCTATCTTCTAACGAAGGTCGGCAATCATTAAGGCAACTTGAACCTTTAACACCGCAGCTCGAAACAAAGATCGGGTGGTTTTTGAACCATGATGTTCTTTTTCTACCGACACTTCTCAGTCCCTGAATTATCAGCTGTAGTAGGTTTTACTTTGGCCTTAGCTTTCTACCCTTTTAGTGTTGAGTACTTCCGGCTTCCTGCCAACTCTTTGCAGTACTGTCTCGTTGTGACTTAGTGTTCGAGCTCATACCTATGTACCAAACCAAGTAACGCCATCTATTTTATTTGTAACCTTAAGTTATAAAGTAACTCGCTAGATGGCGTCAGTGTCGATTCGCTACTAAGTTAAAACTCGCAAGCGGTGTATTATACGCAACCGAGATAAGTATGGCAAATGCGAATTACATAGCAGTCGCTGTAGACACGTACACAAGGTGTTTTATTTACCCTTTGCGTAATCACTACTTTGCACACTTTAGTCCCTCTACGATATTGTTACGCCAGTCCATACCTAAAAAGCCGTCTTAAATCGAGTGGCATAACTTCTACATTAGAACTAGAAGCTACTCCATACTAGGTGGCGCCACTAGTATGTAGTTACGCTGGTTGATCTGGAATGTTCAGGTGCTGGCTACTGGATGACGCAATGTACCTACAAGTACTTTCTAGACAGCACGGGAAATGCGCGTCGGGATATAAATATGGCACGCATCAGCGGCTTAGACCAATAGCACGCATTAAAAAAAATACTGCGTGAGTCAGTCTAATTTCGCCTAAGATACTAATGCGATCAAAATGATTCGAAGAGAATTTACAATATATAGTTGAATTCAATGTAACATTATTATTGTCTACAGGGAGTTAATAAGTGATTTATTGTTATTTGTTGGTTTCATTTATTTTTTTGTTTTTTTTTTTCCGAATAAAGCTGTTTTATCCAAAACTCAGCTCAATATTTTCAAAATTCTCCGTTCCACCCTCATTTCGTAGGCTTCAATATAAATATAAACTTTCTATTCTGGCTATTCATAATTTTCAGAAATGGTCATACGTGACCGCGCTTGCCTCTCTAGCGACAATGGCCACAATGCTTAGCATCGGCGCCATCTTCGCTGGCAGGACGTACGATCCATTGGAGGCAGCCGTGGCGGTGGCCACCAACAGAGTACTGTGGGCAGTCGCTGTGTGCTGTCTTATTGGTGTCTGTGAATATGGTAGTGTGGGTAAGTATTTTGCACAGGCAGATGTAACTCTAAGCACACAAAAGGTAATTTTTCTCAGCACCTGTTCCATGCGACGCGTGAATAAATGCTTGTTCTTTTAGGATGTAGTACTATTATTTATTCTGTGATATTGGCTCATTGGAGTTACAGTGCAGTTCAACGGGGCGATGTTGCCAGTATATTGGTTAGGGAACACTACCAACTGGTAGTGGTCACATCACATGGGTTATGGCATATAGGTTGTCCAACTGTAGTGTGTGTGTGTGTGTGTGTGTGTGTGTGTGTGTGTGTGTGTGTGTGTGTGTGTGTGTGTGTGTGTGTGTGTGTGTGTCTGAGAGGGTGCGTATGTGTGTATAGTGTACTAGCTCGATATATGTTGATATATGTTTGATGGATGATACGACCATTTGCCTGAATTATAAGTACTACTCATATATTTCTATGTAATAATGTGACTGAACTATCACCTAAATTAAACATTGTGTTAGCCGAGCGGATATTGTGTATTTTGCAATCCAACAGCACCGGGTTCGATCCTCGGCCAATGACTTGTAATAAGTTATGATTAGCCGTAGTCTCTGTTGCTGAAAAATGCTGTGAATGAATTCACAGCCCTTTCTGACAGTACTGTATGTACATGGCGGCGATCTTTGTACACTGATGCTTAGATGAGTTGTCTTCTTAGTACTTTCTTTTTTACCTCAATATTTTTGGTTCTGGAATAGCATAAAGAATACTTTTATCCCACAAAAATAACCACGCGGGTGTTAGATTATAACATAATATTTAACAATGTAATTAATATTCTCACTGAATAACCTTACCACTTACGGTATCATAACATATTGTTTGTTAAGCCAAAAGCGACAACCGATTGAATCTATTTGTAAATTTGTCTTTTCTTAAATCTATGGTGAGTTTGTAATCTGTGGTAATAAAAAATATGTTTCTGAACGAAACCGATAATGTAGTTGAATCTATAAAACAACTTATTATGCAAAAGCTTCGAATTTATGATTATGGAGTTAATGATGTTTAAAATGCTTAATAGAGTTATTCATTATTTTAAGTAAAATTACCAAGTCTTTTGTGAAAAGTTGTGTATTTACTAATTAATGATGGCAGATTGTTATAACTCTGAAATATCTGTAAGTATAATTCCATAAAAATTATAATGATTTAAAATTGTCTTACCATATTTAAAATACGATTATTATGAATATCCAAATGTAAGTAGAAGGGAATTGAACATTTCCGTCACGCCAGACGCCATTGATGATTCCTGATTGGTCGATCTGGTGGAAAAATATTGTGAGGTAGTATGATATTTTTCGGTTATTTTATAAAGGCGGCTTAGCAATGTTCACTTTTACTGTGGCCGTCGCACCAACAGGACCTTGGCAAGTTAAGTACTATTGATATTACTTTATTGTTCTGCTACTGTTTCCTTGTCTCATATTTACTGTGGTGTAACTGAGTATTTTCCAAATAGGCACCAAAGAGTATACAAATACTACATAGTCACTGTCAGTTCAATGTAATTGTGTTCGAAATGATTAGGTCAGGATCATTTTATTTAAATGCTATTATTGTGCCAGGTGTAACTATGGTGATTGTAAAATGATAATATAATATCACTATGACCAAGTATCACATATAGGTTGTTAGTATGTTAATAATAATGTGTTAATTATAATTGTAAATAATGATGATAAAAAATATATTCGCTACATAGTTTCTTGCCAGTTCTGAGAAGTGTATTCCGAATCTGGTGGTAGAATCAATAAAAAATATAACAATTACTTTTCTTTGTTTCTATGAATACTCCTTAGGTTATGCTATTCTATTCAGTATATTTTAGATAGGTACAACTTCTGAGAAAATTTCAAGCTTTTATGAGATTACAACTTGCTTGTATATTGTCAGGTTATGAATTAGTTTCACTTGCTATATGGTTAAAAGGTAAATAATAACAACACCATAGCGTTGAATATTTAATATGCTAAAAAAGGTTTGGCCTAACCGTAGGCTTGCCAAACCTATCCTTACCTAAGGATAACATAACCAAACTTAGGTTTGATTTATATACAGTAATAATGATCATCAATTTATGTCCCTAAATCTATCACGGGCAAAGCCTGCTGCCACAGCTAGTGTCTGAATACATTATTTCTTATCTTATAAAGCAAGACGCCTGACAAACTTTGACACTGGAAGTCGGAGCTACCTTATTCGACATACGAATACATTGGAGTCGTAACTATATTGATGTTCGTGATTTTCCAGCGCTGATCACCAACTTGCTGGGCTGGCCAGGGTTTGTGCCCCTGAGCAAACTCTCCTACGGGCTCTACCTTCTCCATCCGTTTATCTTGTATCAACAGAAGTGCTCGGCGAGAACTCCCGTGACTTACGGATTATATACTATGGTATATTATCATTTCTAAATCATTTACGCCTCTTCAGAAATCCTTGAGAGATGAGGTGACAAAGAGACCCTCTGATCGATTGTAAAGTAGGTTAAATATGGACCCAGCTGTTTCATAGTCCACATATTAACTAATTTAACCCCCCCCCCAAACACTTCCCTTAACCTCTCCCCCATCAAGCCCCTTCTAAAAACCTAATTCGTTCAATTACGAATTAAAAAAATAATTACAAAGCAGTCCAGATTTTCTCAAGTGTTGCCAATTTAAAACAATTTTTGATGTGTAACATATTACTCTGGCTTTCCTGAAATATACAGGAGTAATTTCGCGAAAGTGAAACATGTGCCACGCGGGATGCTAGCAATGATAAAACAGACTTGAACAGCGATGATGAAACAGACTTGAACAGCGATGATGAAACAGAGCTTGAATCAGATGTTACACATAATATATCTACTGTAAGGCTCGCTCCTTTTTTAAATGGTTTTATTTAGCTTGACCTGTTTTTTGATTTTTGTTTGTTTATTTTTTATTTAGAGTTCTATTGAAGTTGGTCTGTAATTGGATTAAAAGCGATTAAATAATACAAACTACAACATTTTACTATATTTTACAGGTCGTAAACTCCCAAGGAGTGGTAGTGGTCGGATGTGCAGCGAGCTTTGTATTGTACTTGATACTTGAAGCGCCGCTTATCAATATGTCCAACGCTTTATTCGCTGAAAAGTAAGTCAGAATTACTTTTATTTTTATTGAAAACTAGCTGAGCCCGCGGTTTCGCAAGCGTGGTCATTTCTCTAGGTTTAAAGTACTCTATGAACTATTCCAAGACCTAAAATACCAATATACTAACATTTGATCTAAATTCCTTCAGCCGACAAAAAGTTTTTATCGATTGCTCGGATTCTACTCATCGGATAAAGGTATCAAGTAAAACAGTTTTTAAGTCGAACCCCCAGCTCTGCATCTCAATCGTTCCAGTGGTTTTTACGTGATGCGCAAACAAACGAACATACAGATAAAAAGAAACAAATGCTTTAAAAAAAACTTGTTCATGACCCTATTTTAACTCTTCAAAATCCGCGCATACCAGACCATTTCTTTTAATTATCTGCTTTGTACATACTTTTTTGTACTTATGCTAAATTATAAGTATCTATATACTTACCTATAATAAAGCAATAGGAACGAAGAAGTCTGTACAAAGAAGATAATTAAAAGATATATGGTCTAGGGTACATAAAATAAGCTGAACAAGAATATAACATTTAAAAAATTCATGTTTGTCTGTTTGTCTATTTTTCTGTCTATATGTTTGTCCGCGCATCACGTAAAAACTACCGGACCGATTGCGATGCGGTTTTCACTGCTGGATAGCTTATGTTTTGACTTAAGAACTAGAGTACGTTATATCTCAATACAAGGGGTAGAAGCCGAGCAATCGATAAAAATGATTTTGACGGCTGAAGGAATTTTGATCAAATGTTGGTATATTGGTATTTTAGGTTCTGGAATAGCACTAAGAGTACTTTTAACTTACAGAAACGTGCGAAGCCGCAGGCATCAGCTAGTAGAGATATATAATTGTAGAAAACAAACCTGTAGGTTTGTTGGTTTCGGTGTACCGAAACTTTTTTTTTATTTGATTGATTGGTGAGTCGAGCAGGTCGCACGCCTAATGGTAAGTAAGCGTCCCGCCTGCCCATATTAGTTGTAGTGGCCCAGAACTTTGGTTGCAAAAGGTTACGCGTCACTGCACTGCGCTTGTCACCCTGAAACGTTGGTTTTTAAGTCTCATTGCCCAGTAATTTCGCTGGAAACATTGCCCATCAAACCAAAACACAGAAATGTCTGCACAATACTGCTTGCTTGCTTGCAAATTGGGTAATAGGTGTTCATGAGGCATGGTGCCGAGAACGCTAAGCTGCGGAAAATGAGCTGTGCTATAGCACTCATCAATAGATCATATTTCCTTATTAGCTTTAGCCCGCCACTTCGTCCGCGTGGACTACAATTTATCGCAATAGAAAGTATCATATGACTTCCGTATGGTTCATACAATCTCCATCCCAACTGGATTGGTTCAGTTGTTTAATCGTGAAATGGTAACAAACAAACACAAAGAGTTACTTTCACTTTTATGATATTAGTATAGAGTATTGGAAGCTAACGTCAAACAAATAAACATACACAAGCTGATTCATTCAAATTGATTTGGACACCTTCATTCGCTTGTTCAATTATGTAATTTACATATTTTCTTTTCAGGTCATTTTCAAAATCTTCACAACAAAGCGGTAAAGAGAACACCAACAAAAAAGGCAATGGAGTGATTCCTGAACAAAATGAGCTTGACGGGTATACCAAGGATAAAACTTCATAAATTTCAACAAAAAATATTTTGCTATTATAGAAAACTTATACCTAGACAATTATTGTTTTTACTTAAGTATACCATTTACAAAAAGATACAAGTTCAAAAACTAAAACCCGACTACGGTCGGGTAAAAAATAGCCTATTACACCCTTGCGATGAAGACGAATCGATTGACACCTTGTCAAAATCGAATCAATAGGGGCGACGCGATGGTGGAACATCCACATACCCACATTACATAGATACATACATACATAGACTATTAAACTCATTACCCTTCCCTTGCTTTGCTGTGGTCGGGTCTCTAGTGAGCCACATCTGACGGAAAATGCGTCGCGTATCGTCGGTCGGGGTTTGTGTTGTAACTACTTTAGAGTTTTCGGACTTTTCCCTTTTAAGAAAATGCTAATGCTATTGGCACATTGCCTCCTGCCAAATTTCATGATTCTAGGCCAACGGGAAGTACCCTGTGAGTTTTGATTCCCTTGCGAGTGTCAAAATATGCGACATTAACGGCCGTATGTTTTGATTGCGTTGACTTAGGTTTTTTTTTTCACTGCTCTTAGGGATTGCAGTCTTGAGTATTTGGTATTAATTTCATTGATACCTCCACGCGTTCCTGTGAAAAAGGGGTTTCACAGACAGACAGACAACGAAGTAATCCTATTCAATGGGAGGAATTATCGCTACGAGCATTATCTCCATCCAAAGGCTGGAAGTAATCTTCCAGTAAGCCAGCAGGTAGCAGTAGGTGGAGAGAGCGAACATTATGTACTTAAGTATATCATTATTACATACAATATATCCTCACTATGATAATTAAGAGTTAAATTTTGTTTCTTTGTTAGTTTGAGGCATTTTCAAGCACAACAACACACAACATAAAACAGTGAACTTAGAGATTTGAAAATTGGAGGAAATATTCCGTAGTAGGTGCACTACAGAAGTAACTATAAACCAGAAAACTTGAGTACCAACTCAAAATAAATCAAAAAAATACCTCACATCACAAACAAACGTAACTAATCCATGTGCAGAATTCTAAACTAAGATCCTAATTATTACTTATTATTTATGACCGCCCATTGTCCCATATATTTTGTATAAATGTTTTAGTTATTTTTGTATTTTTGTTCTATGTGGTGTACAATAAAGAGTTATCTATCTATCTATATATCTACTTTTGCTAACCATTTGCTTGCGCTTTGGCGCTAAAGCCACCTTTGAAGTAGGTAACAGAACCTACTTATTTTTATCTCCATTAGTTTTTATCACCGAACTATTTATTACTTTTCATACCGAAAAATTAAAAGGTTC
This sequence comes from Alsophila aescularia, assembly GCA_946251855.1. NCBI lineage: Eukaryota > Metazoa > Arthropoda > Insecta > Lepidoptera > Geometridae > Alsophila > Alsophila aescularia. The sequence continues at coordinate 27,696,323 of OX276384.1, forward strand.
GCGCAGGATAGGGGTTGAAAGTTATTTAAAAGAACACCTATCACTCTGAAACTGCTTAACGGAATTTGATGCAACTTGCCACAGTCATAGTTTATATGGTTTGTTAAAATTTAAGATACTTTAAAACAAAAAACCAATATATATATATATATATATATATATATATATATATATATATATATAATGACGGGAAAAAACTACTGCATATGTTTTGTGCTGCAGTTATATTTTATTAAATTATATTTATTACTTCAAAATTAACATAACTTTGGACCCTTATCCCGCAAGAACCCATAATTTTTATGAAAAAAAAAAGTATCTTAAATTTTAACAATCCAAATAAACGATGACTGTGCCAAGTTCCGTGTGCCATCAAAATCCGTCAAGTAATTTCTGCGTGATAGATATTCTTTTAAATAACTTTTCAATCCCTTTTCTGCGGGAACCCTTTAATTTTTCGGGATGAAAAGTATCCAATGTATATACCTCGAAGTATCATGCTAAGTTTTTATTTGAATTCAATCATTAGTTTCAGCGTGATGCGCGGCCAAAAGACAGACAGATAGACAGACACGAAAAAAAAGCAAATTTGGATCGAGTATCAAATGTATTCGAATAAATTCAGTAGGTACCGAATGAGGGGAGCTAAAGACCTAGTTCAATGGCATGCATTGGAGGCCTACGTCCAGCCTTGGACAGATACAGGCTGATGATGATCGATTATAGAAAAAAAACAAAAAAAAAAAAACTATGTACCGTATTGGACCATTTACACTTTTACTATAGGTATAGATGAAAACATAACAAATACCTACATATATATAATATTTATAATACGTACGGTTACTCAGTGACTTATGATTAGAGCAACTCCTTGGCAATGCCAGCTTGCTATTGCCAATCTATGGGCGTTAATTTTCAAAAGGTTTACAGATTTTAGTTATGCCACATATACAACGTGTCACTGAATAACCTTATAAGTACGCAGCAGGTTAGTTTCAATCAAGCGTGTAAATTCGTTTTGGTTACTCATATTCAGAAAGTAGGTATGAAAATGCCTAAGGAGCGGGTTGAAAGTAATACTTTTCAGCCCTAGGGAGAATTGTTTTCAAATGAAAGCTGTCAAATTATAAAAAAATACTAGTTATATTTTCACATTTCTATTGAACCATGTTCCAATTTTCTATACAGCCACTCAATTACAGCGCGATGTAAAATTGAAATAACATAAAGTTAAGTATCAATTAAAGTTTTTATACACTTTATATTAGCTTCACTTGTATGTTTGTAACCGACTCCTTTGGACGCTATTTTCACCCACTTTAAACGGTCAGATTTCATTCAAATATTGCACACCTGTCAAAGACCGATGACAATGCAATAATTCGAAAGAAAAAAAAAACGCTCTTATAAATAAACCAAACTAAAAAGTAGAAAATAAATAATAGTTATAAGAACTAAAAAACACGCTTTATATAGAAAAACAAACTAAAAAATAGTGTAAAAAATTCTAATAAATGTAAATGGATAATAGTGTAAATAAGAAAAAAAAGTTTTATTTAAAAAAAAGCGTGGGGTGCTTTTTAAGATATTATCGAAATGATAATCCTTATTCTCATATCTGTCAATGAAATATTTACAACTATTGCACCCCACGACATTTTTAAATAAAACATTTTTTTCTTTTTTACACTATTATTCATTTATATTTATTAGTTTTTTAACACTATTCTTAATTCAAAGTTATTAAAATTTATTTTCTATTTTTTAGTTTGGTTTTCTATATAAAGCGTGTTTTTTAGTTTTTTAAACTATTATTTATTTTTTAAAATGTCTTTATCATAATTTACTTTATTTCTTTAAAATAACATAGATTTGGGCAAAATATTTACCATGTTTTCAATAAAGAAAATGAAAAATAATGGCTGAATAGCTGGCCGGCCACAGAAAAAAAAACAAAATATGCGGGAAAACGGCAATCCCATCTTCAGTTGTTTTTTAGAGCTCTAGAGTTTTGTTTATAACTCCATAATAGCGGAGATTTGTATTAACACAATGAGTTCATCTGATTCAGATATGGATTTAACGCCTGATTTCATAAGAGAAGAGGCTAAAGCAGCAGTGGAAAACCTTTTACCACCTAAATCAAAACAAAGATACCTAAAATCGTACGACGATTTTATGAAATGGCACACTGAGAAAAAAGTGAAATCTCTATAAGAGAACGTTTTGCTAATATATTTCAAGGAATTATCAAAGACTTACAAACCTTCAACATTGTGGAGCGTGTATTCTATGTTAAAGACAACATTAAGTACTAAACATAATGTACATTTAAAGGATTTTGAGAGACTAACATCGATTCTCAAAAGGCAATCTGGTGGATTTAAATCGAAAAAAAAACCAAAGATTTCACTTCTCAAAAGGTAGAAACCTTCTTAAATCAAGCGCCAGATACCTAATAATGAAGTTAAGCAATTTTTTTATTGTCTTTTTATTCGAATATATTTTTTTTTGTATCAAATTGTAACTTTCTATATTTTATATACCAATTAAAGAGATATACAAGTATATACTTTTCAGGTAGTGTTAATATAGGCAATAAGTGGCGCTTGCAGAAGTATCGCACTAGTAAATATGAAGATTGATGACATTGAGAAACAAGGTGATATAATACTGGTGAAGTTACGTGGCACTAAAACCAAAGTTGACCAAACCTTCGTTATTAAAAAAGAAATTGTAAATATAATAGAATAATGCCAAAAATTACGACCAAGTGGTATAGAAATGAATCGTTTTTTCATAAAGGGAAGTGTCTGCGGCAAGTAATTGGCAAAAACGAGATTTCGAGTATTCCTCAAGAGATAGCCACCTACCTTAATTCGCCAAACTCAAATCTATATTCAGGTCACTGCTTTCACAGAACATCGGAAACTTTCCTAGCCGATTCTGGTGCCGATTTAACTGTCTAGTAAAGTAGCTGAAGGCTACATAGAGGAGTCAGTGGAAAATAAAACTAAGATATCACATAGAGTAACAGAAATGATAAATCTGCATTCCACTGACTCTTCACAACCGAGCACTTCAAAAGTTTATTCATTGCAGTCCAAAAATATTGCTGTAACAGCTGAAGAAAATAGACAAATGTCCCCAACATTCACCCGAGAATCCCTGGGTACTGGATATTAATGTGACGTTAAGACTAGACGCATGACCTATGGATCAGCAGAGGTGCGTAGAAGTTTCATTACATACACAATCTCTCTGAGCCGTTTTGCTGTTGAGACAAGGTGAGCTTTGAAAGAGAGCTTCTGATCGATATCTACGCAAAGGTATCGTACCGTTTTGACTCTATCCAGTGTTTTGCAGTTGCAGTTCCCACTGTTACACCTAGGGGAATAGATTTTTATGCATATTATCGACTTAGGAGCAGATGATCGGGTCTTGTGAAAACGGACGTAGTTAGTTGTGTTAGCATTGAGGTTTAAAAAGTTATTGTCAAGCCAATATTAAATTGTCTTCAAACCCTCTTCATCTCGATTCAGTGCAGCTTTCCAAGTATTCCCTTGAATCAGGGCAAACGTATCACGTATCGTATATATAACAGATAAGATTCATAGGACTGGTAACAGATTTGTGGGATATCATTTATGTTCAAAGTAAATAATGTTAGGCCGAGGACACTTCCTTGCGGCACGCCGTAGACCATAGTCAATAGGTAGTTCTGAGCTGGTAGTGCTACCAACTCTGACTGATTGGCGTCTACCAGTGAGGTAACTTTGGAATCATAATAATGGCAGGCCGCTGATACCAACATGCTCTTACTTCTTCAGAAGTATTGGCACCAAAACTGTATCGAAGGCCTTGCAAAATCCAAGAATACTCCGACACACTTCCGGTTACAATCAAGTGATGCAGCAATCAAGTTAGTAAGAAATATAACGGCGTCCTCAGTAGACTTTCCTCCCCTGAAGACAAATTGTAACATCTCAAGGTAGGCAGTTGATCGCCGATTGATTACTTTTTCTAGCACCTTGGAGAAGGTTCCCAAGAGTGGGAAGAAGTTTGAATGTATAATGTATTTTGTATGTGAGTTTCTTTATTCCACCATAACTTTTAAATGCCTGAACAAATTTAGACGTATGGTTATATATTGTTAGAATCCTTACATCACCTCTAGTAACATAAGCTATATTTTTTTTAGTTCTTTACTATGTCTTTATGGCTCCCTTTTTAAAGGCGTACATAATATTTTTTTCTTTAAATTTCAGTACCAGTATTAAATTTAAGGCCTTGATAAACACATTTCAACAGTATGTAAAATATTGGCATAAAATCTTTTTTAGCAGGGCAGGCGTGTTTTTAGCTTATAAGCTATTTTTTAATTTACTATATGTATCCTTGCATGTATTATTTTTTAAGTGTGCAATAAAGTATATTTGGTTTGTATTGTATTGTATCTATGAGACATGACATGTAGTGAAGGATTAGACTCATAATCATTTTTTAATCGATAATAAAAGTATATCATAGCTGAATGAATATAAATGGTATTATTTACTATAGGTACTTTAAAGGTAGTTTTAGTCCTAGTATGACACATAGGATACTTATATCCGCGCAGGCAAAAACGCAGGGCGCATTTAGTAAAATATATAATTAATTCGAATGAACCGATACAATAGCGATGTGACGATAAGAGTCATTAGTTCCTCTTGTACCCGGCTGTTTTGTTCCTGTGGGTCGAGTTTATAGTCTGAGAGCAATGGTGCCAAGTGATATAACAGTGCGCGTCCAATAACACCGGGCTTGATCCTCGGCTTAGCATCAATGGACTTCGGAGTTATGTGTGGATTTGCATGACTTTGTGTTTCGGTGGCCAAGTTAAGCTAACAGTTATTAAACCATGTCAAAAATCTAAGGGCGGCCTTTAAACTCTGTCATAAAAGTCCAGCTCTTTTTCATACGAGAAGCAAGCAACTTATGAGGTAGGTATCGTTGAATTAATCTGGATTGTCAACCTGACAAAAAAAAACGGATTCCATAATGATGGGTAGGTACCAAATTCAAGAAATGTAAATGACTATATTATATACATAGTATAAAACAAAGTTGCTTCCCGTTTATAACACTTAATTAACATTATGTAAAAATAGTTAAGTTGTGGGAAAAAACCTTGAATACATAAAAAGTTGAAGCATGCATAGATCGTACAGCCTCGTATATAATTTTTTTTAAATGATAGAAAGAAATAATGTAATCTTTTTGTGCTTCGATTGCGCATATTTAGTTGCATTAATCACAATATTCATTATGATAAAAAAACAAAACATGATTTGACTTTTTTTTTTTTTAATTATATTTTACTTTTACGCTAACAGAAATATATCATGCCTATTGTATGCACCCTCCCCCCCCCCCTCTTGAAAATAATCAAATAATCCTGCTTGCGCCCATGGTGATTATAGGCAAATAATTGGAATTATTTTCGTGGGTACCAATTTTTCAAAAAAGTTTTATGAAAATATTTATTTATTTATTTATTTATTTATTTATTTATTCGAACACCAACACATTCACAATATTATACAATTGTTCATAAAAATAAAATCAAATGTCACAGTAATTATAGGTGAGGACAACATGCAAATACACAACAAAATAAATTGAAATTGAGCGAGTAACAACAAGTTAAATAAGATTAAAAATTAAAACTAAGTCATTATATAAAAATTAAATTAAATAAAAAATGTTACAAATTCAAATAGTGGTTAAATATTTAAAACATAAACAAAATTCAAAAAATTAAATAAATTAAGAAGTCAGATAGTCAAAGTCTTTTTAAAACCGTGAATCTTGTCAACGAATATGTCGACATCCTTAGATTTAGAAATAATAAATGATTCCAATGTTAAAAAAATACTAGTCAAAGAAACACAAAGTACAAAGAGGTTAAATAACACTTTACCGTTAATATACCGATACCAATCGATATCTTTGACCGAATCTGGCAGTCTCGACACAGATAGCTACGCCATCGCATGCTACCGACCGCTAAGTCGACACGAATAACGACAGTACACTATGGGTAACGATAATAATCGACAGAACCTATCGATTTTCATCGGTATCTGTTTTTTGCGACCGATTTCGGTTGTAAAGTTATTGCCCCCGAAGCGGAGTAAAGGTACTCGTAGCACTCTACGAGTACCTTTACTAGCAAGAGCAAGAACTACATTTTCACCTCTTTTTTTTTCTTAATTACATCTGTGCGAAGCCGGGGTGGGTCACTAGTTTCAAATAAAGTATGATGTAAAGCAACGATTTTCATTTTAAGAAGTTAGCTTTAAGTTGGTGTCAATTTTAGTTAACTAAGTCAGTTACAGAACGGTTCATTTATTTTAGACATCATGCATTCTGCATTTTACTCTGTGACTATAAATATCGATAACTACCTAGTTAATTAAATCAATCGATAACGCATTTTTAATAATCACATACCATTAACAGAAAGTTATTAATAAGCATGTATTTTACCAATTTGCACACTAATACATCAGCTAACGAATAAAGATAACGTAAAAAGCTAACGTGTAAAGCTGAACAAGAAATAGTGAAAACATAAAATGTTCGACCGTGTACAAGCAGCGTTTTACTTCGATTTTGTTCTGGAGAAAAATATATCGTTCTTTGTGTCACTGTTGTGTTCTATAATATTGGTGATAACGTGGTGTCTAATACCACAGTGGAGAAGTTTACAAAACTACTTATCAATAAACCAAGTGATCTTCGGGACAGCGCATCTGTTTTGTGATATTAACTTTAAGTACACATTACAGTACAGCTGTAGTAGTACTAGTCAGTACTTGTTCGTGCCGTCGGTGTGCTGGTCCCTGCATGCGATGCTACTAGCATACGTAAGACTGGTCCTGGGCTACTACGCAAAGATCAGTTATGGCAAGAGGATTGTGACCTGTTCTGTGTTCGGGATGATGGCCGTCGTTATTATCACATGTGAAATCGTTTCTTTTATTACAAGTGAACAAGATAATGATGTGATTTGTACGTTGTCACAAGTAATGTCTATAAACATTATTATTACTGTTACTTTGTTGCTGTTTGTGAGAATAGTGCTGTCGGTCTTGTCGTGCTTTAAAAAGCCAATGTCACGAAGGAGCGTAAGCCATGTCATAGCGCTCGTTGGAGTAGCGGTGCTGTGTGATACTTTTGTTGTCGTATATTTCTTATGGAACCGATTAGCCCTAAGATATGCGAACTCTAGGTATCATAAGGGACTCATGTACCAGGTACTGTACCATAACGATAACTATTTAAACCATTACCGTCCAATATATTTTCGATATAGAAAAATAAATAATTATTTAAGAGGTTGGTTCCATTATCGGCTCATTCCACATACACTTGCGATATTGCTGAATGGCTCTTCGAGAGATATTATTAAACACTATATGAGGAGACGGATCCGTTTGTTCCATGCCGCACGGATGCGAGCAGCAAGGGCTCATTTCTGAGAAGAAAAAAAAGTTCAAACTATGCATCATATTGATCAAAACTCAGCCTGTGTTTACAGCGAAAAGGCAATATATAATTTATTATATTTTCCTAAAGGAAAAATTTGTATACGAAAGGTACACCCATCTTCAACGGTTACTTTGGCTTAACTGTCTAAGAGCATGTGCTGCGCAGAGGCACTGATGGTACGGGTTCGAGTCCTGACCATATTACTTGCAGAGTACCTATATTCAATTTATTCTCGAAATATTTATTTTTTATTTTGAGACAGTTACATCATCATGTCCAATGCTCTATTTAATTTTAAAGTATTAATACCATGTACCCGTCTTTTATTACATATATTTATGCCATGATGTAATTAGTTTTAACTATTAGTACTATGATTCACGTCTTCATGTCTCTTTCATTTCGTGTCTTAGTGTTTTATGTGATTTTAAATAACTAGTTCTAAGTATAGGACAGTTCTTGTCTTGCTTTAAGTTTGGATGTGAAAATTAATATATTTTCTTCTAATATGATAATTGGAACTTGTGTCTATGGACAAAATATGACGTTGATTTTGTTCAATATGCCTTCTTCAGAGGTATGCAGTGTACCAACTGAAGCCCTGTATGCAATAAAAGGCAAAGTTATGAATGACTGATTGACTGACAATGTTACAGCCTACCGCTGAAGGTTACATGCATGTAGACAGAAGTAACAGGAGGTAGGCACCTACTTTCTACTGTGGAGGGTATGTGTTTGGGTTGTACGTATGTATGTTTGCATGTTTCTTTGGCGCGTCCTACAGCCAACATGGATTGATGGATTTTGAACAATGAGGTATCATTGGATTTGTCATAATCACGAAAGTGCTATAGAATATATGAAAAGTCAAGAAAACTAATATGGCAACTTACAGATGCCGTATTGTATTTCCGACGGAAATAATAATGGCCAAATCTTATTGAGTGAGGTAAATGAACGTATTTATAAGACAATTCCAAAAATGTATAATTCATTTATCTAAACTGTACTTATTGACTTTTATATACTTTTTATAAAAAATTGATTATTCAATTTATTTAAGTACCATAGTCCAATGTTGCAATTGCAACAATTAAAGTACAGTAAAGTATGTTTGTAAATAAACATTTGTTTGCCTCTTTTTGTTTTTTTTCGCAATCGGGGTCTTTTTTTATAATTATTTTTACTTGTTTGGGGTGGTCTACTTATCGATTGACTCAAACATTCATGCCACCATTCAGTTCACAGATAAGTTCGTGGCACACACTGTTAGTGGGCGGTATAGATTTTTTTATCGGTTGATAACCATAGTACTATTAATTATTCTGTGCCAATATAGGGTATGAAGTAACATGGTTTTCGGAGAAATATTTAAAAGTAAATTCATGAATGAAAAATTTTGAAATCTCAAAACTTATAAAACTAACGTTATTCGCCACGCCGCACCACTTACCCCACCCCGGTATTTAATAGTTAAATATGTTTCAGCCTGTATATAGATAAATGAAAGGAAGCTCTGTTGTCTAAAGCTTTTTATGTGAATATAGAATCAATAAGATGTTTTATTTCCTTTGTAGCATAATTAGCACAAAGAACTCCACTGCTAAACATGGGCCTCCCCCAGGTGGCTCGGCGATCGGAGTAAACGTTGATTACCTGCTTGTAAAGAAAAATACTGCAGCTCTTTACCTGAATTCCCTTTGCCACCAAAGGGAATTCAGGAAAAGGGAATTACAGAATCACTTTTCTCAGCATCCGCGGGATGAGAAGATGTGGACACATTACTAAGCCGGGCCCACAGGGCATAATTTCCTTTGCGCTCGACAATAATCAGCTACAACCTAATGTTCATGTACTAATGGTGTTTTCTCGTGGGCCCATTGCTTTCTTTTGTTTAAAATTCCATCCTGTGTAATACAAGGAGAATGCACGTATCCATGACTCTTTAACTTTTGTGTCGTAGAAAGAGACTATTCCAATGAACGGTTTTCCAAGTGTCATTTTAGAATTATTTATCTTTCGCTAGATGGCTTTGGCGACAGTTTTGGTAACAGTACTGTAGTTTGGTATGACCAAGGAAGTTATTTAAGTACATGGAACTTCCTTGGGTATGACCAAAGATTTTGAATTACGCTTACTGGCGGGTATGACATTCTGCGTTGCCTTGTTTTTGGCAATTTGTGCGTAATTTTTGTAACAATTTCATTACTTATAGTATTTTTTTGTAGTATTTTCTACCTACCTGTTGATATTCTATATTATAAATTACAGCTAATGATACAAAGAAAATGGGCCGTTTTATTTAGATTTAATCTATCTGCTTTAATAAAGGGGTAAATAAAATCTGAAAATGTCAAAACTGCCAATGTCATAGTAAAAAGAAACAAATAACATATTTCACTACACAAACAACTTGTTGTTCGTTAGGTCCGCTCGTGGTTTGTGTATTTTTACCGTAAAAATACACAAACCACGAGCGGAAACGCTGTTTTTACCTGCTTTCAATTACTACGTTCAGTAGAGTAAATACCAAAAGTTACGCGAGCACCATCTCTTGAAGATGAAAGAAGTAAACTGACAATGCCTAATGGAAAACTGCTCATTAAGTAAAAATATATTTGTACACAACATTGTTTTACTTCTGTAGACATGTATAGACAGCTAATAACAAAACAGTTGCTAAGTAACAATTGTCGATGATACTCTCTCTCACTTGACAGAGGTCCTATATTACATCAGAACCGACAACCACTGGGGAATAAATGTTCTCGAATGGCGACCACGAACAAGCAAGCGAAGTGTAGGGAGACCCCCCACACGATGGACCGACGACTTTGTAGCCATCGCAGGAAGTTGGTGGATGGAAGTGGCACAAGATCGCTCGTCATAGCGCTCTTTGGGGGAGGCCTATGTTCAGCAGTGGACTTCTAAAGACTGACATGATGGTGATATTTTTATTGTTGTAGCGACTGCATAATTTAATTAATATAGGAGTAAAATGTTGAAAGATAGTTTGGGCTATAGCCCGACAACCACTACACAACAACTACTTACAATGTATGCCTATAGGCATACATTGTAAGATTAGGTACTAGCTCGTAGGGGAGTGGGCTGCATAAATTAGGTGCAACGCACAATATTGACCTTTGTCACAATCGGAGTGGCGTTTGTGTAGCACGTCTTAGTATTGACAATTCTATCTCACATTCGAGCTGCAGTCTGCGTAAGTCTCTCTTTTTACCAGACTGCGCAACGGAAAGGCCTAGTAGCATTGACCCTATTAAACAACTAGTTGGTAATTATTTAATCAGCCTATGTATTATATGTGTCTGATCCTTTGTGGAACTATATAGACCAAACACGTGAACCGATTTTGATGATTCAATCGATTTGTTTTAAACTTGCAAGTGCTATGACAGTAATCTTTCAGGAAACAACCTGACGCAATGAGCGGTTTTCCAAGTATCATTTTAGCATTATTTATCTCTCGCTAGATGGCGTTGGCGACTGTTAAATTCTAATTAGTAAATAGTTATTATCTTAATTCAATTAGCTACCATAATAGTTGGTTTATAACTAATTGACCATTAGTTGTCGAATTTAATAGAAGTACACTATTAGTTATGATGGATTATTTTGTTGTTAATGGCAATATTGGTATTTGTTTCTTTTTGAGTTTGACAACTTGACAGTTGAACATTTCTCTCTGTCGATTTAGAAGTCAGCTGTTGCGGATCGTTGCAAAATCTAATCGGTAAAAATCACAAGAAATCAGGGTTGTTTTAAGCAGAAATTGGCTGTTAACGAAATTATAAACTAATTACAAGATTACTGTGGTGTGATTTTCGTCATCCTGACCCGTAAATAACAATAAGTACTTCTTTGGGTATGACCAAAGATTTTGAATTACGCTTATTGGCGGATATGTCATTCTGCGTTCCCTTGTTTATGGCAAATTGTTCGTCACTTTTGTAACAAATTCATTACCTATATGTTACCTATAGTATTTATTGGTACTATTTTCTACCTTCTTTATATTCTATATTATAAATTACAGCTAATTATACAAAGAAAATGGTCCACTTTATTTAGATTTAATTTATCTGCTTTAATACCCTTTATAAAATCTGAATGTCAAAACTGCCAAACTCATAATAAAAATGAACTACTAACAATTTTCACTACACAAACAACTTGTCGTTTGTTTGATTTGCGTGTGGTTTGTGTATTTTAAAGGTAAAACACTGTTTTTACCTGCTTTCGATTACTACGTTCAGTAGTGTAAATACCTAAAGTTACGCGAGCGCCATCTCTTGACGATGAAAGAACTAAACTGACAATGTCTAATGGAAAACTGCTCATTGGGCCCAATATTACTTCATGTCCCATTAATCGAAAATCTATACTAATACCTACTTAGAAGAAATATACTAATATTAAAAAGAAAAGCGTTGTTGTGTATTTTTGTTTGTTTGTTTGTGTGTAATCGATAAACTAACATAATTACTACACCGATTTAAAAAAATATTTTACCTGTAGAAAGGTCGGATATGGGTCAGGATCGAGACGAGTGTGGCGTACAAAGAGAGAGGCCATGCTCAGCAGAGGGCGTACACGGGCTGAAAATGATGATGATGATGATGATGATGATGATAGAAAGCTACATTATTAGCGAGTAACATAGGTTGTATTTATTTATCAAAACAAATTGAGATCCCTACAAAAATTACAATAATGTAACCCAAGGTATCAAAAATTTGTCGATTACCAGTCTAACAAAACGACGAGCGGTGCTGCTATATTTTTTATCCCCGAACGCGAAAAGAGAGGGGTGTTATAAGTTTCGGATGTGTGTGTGTGTCTGTCTGTCGCATTGTAACTCCCAAACGAATGGCCAGATTTTGATGAGGTACTTTGAAAGCTGATGTAATTGAGAATGTGATGGTTCTTAGCTATAATAGGGAGGGGGCGGGTCAGGATCATAGCTGAACTAATGGCCCTATTATGATGCAGTTTTTTTCTGTTTGAAAGCTATTGCGATCGAGATAGTTCTTAGTTATAACTGGGGAGGTTGGTGGTTATATAAATGTTTAATTTTTACTTGTTACATTGTAACTTTTAAACTTTCGCGATTCGAACACATAGTTAAATATTTAAACGGGACTTAATCGCGCTGAAATCTTAATATTTATTTACCTCGACGTTTCGATCAAATTGCATTGATCGTGGTCACGAGAAGACACACACACATCTTACATTTTGTTACATTGGTTTTGAATATCTATATTATAAAGAGGAAAGATTTGATTTTTGTATGTTTGTTTGTAATGGATAAACTCAAAGAGTGATTAACCGATTTAAAAGAATGTTTCACCTATTAGAAAGCTACATTATCATCAAGTAATATGGAATTAATTTAATTTTTCAAAAGTTTGAGTTCCTTTCGTAAATTGAAATAATGTAACACAAGGTAACATAAAGTATTTATATGGCGCGCGCTGCAAAACTTATTGATGATTCTTAGAATAATGTACCTAGTTCATGTTTATAGTACTAACTCATCTATACCCACAAAAAAGTCCTCGAGGCTGTTCGTCTAACTATTATAGTAAAGTTATAAAAAGTAGTATATTCATACTACTTTTATAAGTTTTACTTTTTTGTTTATATTCATAAACTAAGAGAAACCTGTCCTGAATAAAGTCCTGGGACCACAACGAAAAACTAAGAGAAACCTGTCCTGAATAAAGTCCTGGGTCCACAACGAAAAACTAAGAGAAACCTGTCCTGAATAAAGTCCTGGGACCACAACGAAAAACTAAGAGAAACATGTCCTGAATAAAGTCCTGGGACCACAACGAAAAAACCTTTTTTTGGCTAAAAATAAGTAGCTTAAAAGTATCTAGTCTTTACACATATACTAGATGTGCCCGAAGCTTTGCCTGCGTGGTCATTTCTCTGGTACATAAGTAACCCATGTGTAAGAAAAAAAGAATCTATAAAGGTGCAAAGCTTCAGCTTCAGCTTCGTTCAGCTGTCAGATATTTTTATCGATTGCTAGACTTTTAATCATAGGATAAGTGCATGCAACAATGAAAACTGCATCGCAATCGGTCCAATAGTTTTCACGTGATGCGTGAACTAACAGACAAATATACTTGTCAGACAAACATATACACAGACAAACAGACAAACGTACAGCCAGACACAATTTATAAAATGTTATATTCTTGTCCAGTAGCTTATTTTAAGTCCGCTAGACTATTTTTTATAAAAGTATCTTCGTTGTACAGACTTTTTCTTACCTACAGCTTCATTATATGTATGACTAGTGAAAATTGCAGCCTAGTTTGTAAGTAAGATGTATAATAGCGGCATTAAAGTTCAGGAAGCAGTTTTAAGTTGCATAACTGCATCCGCAAACGTCTGTAGGTACAAAATTTACCAAAAGTGTCAGTATCGGAAACAAATACCACCCTTGTCTTTATAATAGTTTACTCTAGAACCAATTTACCACTTACACCTTTTATAGAGAGTTACGAAAAGCATTTTTCCCTGAAAGTTTTATGAGGGTTTCTTTGTTACTATTAGACGTTAGGCCATATGAAGCAATTGTATTGGAGTTCGAATAACCACTCTTGTTTTACTAGAAACTCCATAATAGGGGTAATAATATACTCTAATACAGACTCAAGTTCTAAAAAGACAATCAATGTAACTAAAGATCTACTTGAGGTCTTTGAAATGGAACAAGAACTACCTAGAGTAATGTAATAGAAATTATTTGCACCGTTGTACAGACATAGTCAATCCGCCATTTCTCAACAAAATGGCTTATTTATTTGCAAAATTTAGACATTAAAATGATGTGTTTCATTGAAATCAACTTTGTTTTTGTCAATATACAAACGACCATTTGCAGATAATAATATGTCGATACTTAATAAAAGTACGAAATAATTTTATTTGAAAAAAGACAATACTATTTAGCATTTATTTCTTCCATTATAATGTTACTTCGAAAGCGATTGAAAATTACTCAAAAAACACCATATATATAATACACACGCATAATGCACAGTAAACATTAAACATGCAAAAGCGTTTTTATCCGCTTGTGTATAACAAAATTATAAGGCACATGTGAATTATTTACTTAACAATAATATTTTAATGATGGCCGATTATAATATTAATTACACTTTACCATTTTGACATACAATATATTAATTCATATTCGTTTACTCGTTCACAAAAGTAGCATCTTAAAAGCGCAATTGTGGCGTTATTCATCCGTTGCAGCTCTTGATGCAACATTTTACTACTATTGTGCAGTTGTAATGTAACCAAAGGCTACATAAAATTGTGCTCAAAATGGCGTTACAGCTGCTGCATTAGGCCTCCAACGCATGCTCTAGCATTACGTCTTAGAACCTTTAGGCGTAATCAGATTGGCTCTAAAGCCGTTATGCAGCTAGTTTATGTTGATTGGGAGATGACGCCATCGTTAGCATCCCTGTAAAGTCAGTTAAGATACAGTAGTATCCCATCAAAAGTGGCTAGTAAAACATTGAGAATAATTAATTGATTACATCATCCTCATCAAAAGGGCGCTGCGTAACACGATAAATTCAGAACCATCGTTAATTAAAATTAATCAATCGATAATTAATGTTTAACGATTGATTAATCCGAAGCGAAGCCCCGGTTGTGCTCTGAAGTTTACTTAATTAAGTATGTTTGTTATTTGTTGATAGGCCCAGGCGTTACTTTGCGGAAATTTATATTTAAAGTTAACAAAGAATGGTATGTGCGTTGTTCAACTGTTTCACGTAGTGGCTAGCTAGTTATATTTTGTAGTCGTTAGTAGGTATAAAAACAAACACAAATTATAGCTAAGAAGCATTTTGATCACATCAGTTTTCAAAAATAAAAACCGTATCAAAATTGGTCCATCAGTTTTGGAGCTACGATCCTCACCGCCATCCCCTCCCTCATTATAGCTAAGAACCATCTCGTTTACCTCAGCTTTGAAACATAAGAAAAAACCGTAGCTAAATAGGCCTGCTCGTTTGGAAAATACGATTTTCACCCCTCTTTTCTCAACCCTCCCCCCACCCCATTATAGCTAAGAACCATCTCGAATACATCAGATATAAAAAAAACATACAGTTGAACATATAACCGTCTCCTTTTCTGAAGTCGATTAAAAACCCATTCCATTCATTTGGGAGCTACGAGTACGATGCCACAGACACAGTTATAACATCCGTGTCTTTGTTCGGGGGTTAAAAAATAATAAATAAAGCTTATCATTTGTCTGATTTACAGTTTGGTGGAAGTAAGTTACATGTTTTTGGGTTCCGTAACTCAATAGGAAAAAGAAACCCTTATGGACTACTTCATTGTGTGTATTATTTCTATATTATTTAATATATATATATATATATTATTTATTAATGTTTATTATTATTTATTTCTATATAATTTTATATATATATTATTTATTATATGTTATCTATATTATTTATATTATTTCTACTTCCCCTTGATTCTGAAGAACGCGTGGAGGTATTGAATTGAAATTAATATGAAATACTCAAGTCTGCAATCTCTTAGAGCTGTGAAAAAATTAAGCTTCTCAGTCGACGCAATCAAAAGATACGGCCGCATATTTTGACACTCGCAAGGTAATCAAAACCTATAGAGTACTTCCCGTTGACCTAGAGTCATGAAATTTGGCAAGAAGTCTTTTAGCACAAATAAAGGGAAAAATCCGAAAACCGTAAAGGACATGGGCAATTTTTGCCTAGAACTTTGACTGCAGGCAATTATTAATATTCACAAAAAATATATAAAAATTACGGCATGTATAAAACTCCAAGCTTTAAAGGGATGCTATTAAAAGTAATTACATTGTTCTATTTGAAAAACAACGACATTTTGAATGTCTTACTTTCCGTTAAACGAAATGTTTGTACGATGATAAATAATCTTATTAATGACAAATGTATCAATAATTAAAGTGAATGTACATAATGTTCATTAAAAATAATATTGTTAATTGCAACATTTATTGACTTTATTATTTGTTTGTTATTTCATTGTTACAAATAATTCAATACAATTTTAATTTTTCTCTTAGCAAAAACGGACTACGATAAATATCAGACATCTGTCACATCACAAAATGTCATGTCACTTGTTAATACTTATTTGCAATTAGTAGATAAGCATTGACTTCATTGCGCTTGCATTTGTGTGTACTGTAGTATTTTATACTGATCTTGTTATTGCATTCTAAACGCGGCAACCTTCGCCTTTCTCCTGGTCTGATTTCTTCGACAAATATATCTTTACTATCGCTCGTTTCTACGGACTCAGTTTTGCTCACGTTTTGTATAAATATTTATACGATTGATTTGTTTGAGGTGTATCTGCAGCATAGCCACGCAACGTTTGCAAAGGCATAATGAGCCCTCACTATCAACGCATTTACTTAGGAAGCTCACACGTTGGCTGTCAATTGAGGTAAGCATGTAAAAATGAATTTAGAGTGGGCTATGTAAAGATTATAAAAATAATAATTATTCAATGACACACTCTATAATTCAAAAGATTTTCTCAAACCAAATTAAAAAAGAGTGCCTGATATGTTTTTGTGAGAAAAAAAGCCTTCATAGCTATTTACTAAGCATTGCAACTTGTAAAAAAGTATCTCGTCATTATCTTTAAAACTAGAAGTTCTTGAGAGATGTTGCTCATTTGCAATTAGTAAAAAGGTAACCTTCAACACAAATCACTTTAAATTTTTGATGTACATGAACTTTTAATTACTAGGCAGAAAGCGCTAGATAAACGTACCGTGTCCTTTGTTCTTACATATCAAAAAAGAACTTCAGAACTCGATTCCCGTTTGGACGAACAATATAAATAAACATAAATAATATAAATAAACCTACAAATTTGTAATACACTACTCTGTTTTTAATTACCGGTGTGCACTTGGCAGCCAAAATGTAGCAGCCTAAAATCCGACTAAATCAAGAAGGTTTTTTTTATAATAGTGGTTCACTCTTATTTGTTAATTAATGATTATTGTTTAATAATAGTATAAAAAACTTTTGATTAATAAGTTAATGCAAATTTTTATAAAAATATATCCCGAAGAATATGAACAAAATATATTCTTGAGATTTTTAAGGGAACACGCGTCTAGTTAGAGCTCTTATCCCCTGAAAATGAAAGTTTGAATTACCAATTTTATTCTCTCATAATGTAGCTTCAAAACGAGTTTACCGAAAATGTGGCTAATGACAGCTTAACCCTAAATTCTATACTTGAATTCAGGATGAACACTGAACCATGTATGAATTTTTTAGGCTGCTAATATATTTCGACCTGAAGAGCCCTGATATTGCTTAAAATCTGGAAAAATATATCTTAAAAGATATACAGGCTACCACGGAAACACAATTACTAAATGGCTTTTCAACTATTTAACCCTGGAATAATTAATAAAAATTAATGTTGAGTTTAAATTTCACAACTCATGTTCAACGGTGTGTCTCGAGCTTTAAGACCCAGAAATCAAGTATTAAACTCATTCAAATATAACAAATGATGCACACACTTTTATAAAAATGCTTACAGAAACTGGCTAATCACCAACCTGACCATATAACATCCCAAAGTACATGAACCAAAAAAAAACTATATATTTTTCAGGGAACAAACCTCTAGTAAGACCTCTCATCCCCTGAAATCTGTAAGTTTTGATATATCACACTATTGTCTAATAAAATAACTTCAAAACGTATATAAAGAGAATGTGGCTAAATAACAGGTTAACCCTAAATTCTTTACTTGAATTTTGGATGAACACTGAACCGTGCCTGAAATTTTTAGGCTGCTGATATATTTCTACTTGAAATACGCTAATATTGTTTAAAATCTGCACAATTGTATCTTAAACGATATACAAGCTACCTTTAAATCACTACTACAAAGTGGTTTTTTGACTATTTAACCCTGGAATAGCCAATCAAAATTGATGTTGAGTTTTGATTTCACTACTCATGTTCCACGGTGTGTTTCGACCTTTGACACCCTGAAATCAACTATTACTCTCATTCAAATATAAACAGTGCACAAGCTTCTATAAAAATGCTAACAGATGGTGGCTAAACGCCAACCTGACCATAAAACATCCCAAAGTACATGAACCAAAAAAAACCTAGATATTTTTCAGGGAACAAACCTCTAGTAAGACCTCTCATCCCCTGAAATCTGTAAGTTTTGATATATCACACTACTGTCTAATAAAGTAGATTCAAAACGTGTAAAAAGAGAATGTGGCTAAATGACAGCTTAACCCTAAATTATTTACTTGAATTTTGGATGAACACTGAACCGTGTCTGAAATTTTTAGGCTGCTGATATATTTCGACTTGAAATACGCTAATATTGTTTGAAATCTGCAGAATTGTATCTTAAACGATATACAGGCTACCTTTTAATCACCACTACAAAGTGGATTTTTGACTATTTAACCCTGGAATAGTCAATCAAAATTGATACTGAGTTTTGATTTCACTACTCATGTTCCACGGTGTGTTTCAACCTTTGGAACCCTGAAATCAACTATTTGTCTCATTCAAATATAACAAATGGTGCTCAAGCTTCTATAAAAATGCTAACAGATGGTGGCTAAACGCCAACCTGACTATAAAACATCCCAAAGTACATGAACCAAAAAAAACCTAGATATTTTTCAGGAAACAAACCTCTAGTAAGACCTTTCATCCCCTGAAATCTGTAAGTTTTGATATATCACACTATTGTCGAATAAAGTAGCTTCATAACGTGTACAAAGAGAATGTGGCTAAATGACAGCTTAACCCTAAATTCTTTACTTGAATTTTGGATGATCACTGAACCGTGTCTGAAATTTTTAGGCTGCTGATATATTTCGACTTGAAATACGCGAATATTGTTTAAAATCTGCACAATTGTATCTTAAACGATATACAGGCTACCTTTTAATCACTACTACAAAGTCGGTTTTTTATTATTTAACCCTGGAATAGTCAATCAAAATTGATGTTGAGTTTTGATTTCACTACTCATGTTCCACGGTGTGTTTCGACCTTTGAGACCCTGAAATCAACTATTTGTCTTATTCAAATATAACATACGGTGCACAAGCTTCTATGAAAATGCTAACAGATGGTGGCTAAACGCCAACCTGACCATAAAACATCCCAAAGTATATGAACAAAAAAAAAACTAGATGTTTTTCTGGAAACAAACCTCTAGTACGACCTCCCATCCCCTGAAATATGTAAGTTTTGATATATCACATTACTGTATAATAAAGTAACTTCAAAACGTGTATAAAGAAAATGTGGCTAAATGACAGCTTATCCCTAAATTCTTTACTTGAATTTTGGATGAACACTGAACCGTGTCTGAAATTTTTAGGCTGCTGATATATTTCGACTTGAAATACGCGAATATTGTTTAAAATCTGCACAATTGTATTTTGAACGATATACAGGCTACCTTTAAATCACTACTACAAAGTGGTTTTTTGACTATTTAACCCTGGAATAGTCAATCAAAATTGATACTGAGTTTTGATTTCACTACTCATGTTCCACGGTGTGTTTCGACCTTTGAGACCCGGAAATCAACTATTAATCTCATTTATGTATAACATACGGTGCACAAGCTTCTATAAAAATGCTAACAGATGGTGGCTAAACGCCAACCTGACCATAAAACATCCCCAAGTACATGAACAAAAAAAAACCTAGATATTTTTCAGGAAACAAACCTCTAGCAAGACCTCTCATCCCCTGAAAACTGTAAGTTTTGATATATCACACTACTGTCTAATAAAATAGCTTCAAAACGTATAAAAAGAGAATGTAGCTAAATGACAGCTTAACCCTAAATTCTTTACTTGAATTTTGGGTGAACACTGAACCGTGTCTGAAATTTTTAGGCTGCTGATATATTTCTACTTGAAATACGCTAATATTGTTTAAAATCTGCACAACTGTATCTTAAACTATATACAGGCTACCTTTAAATCACTACTACAAAGTGGTTTTTTGACTATTTAACCCTGGAATAGCTAATCAAAATTGATGTTGAGTTTTGATTTCACTACTCATGTTCCACGGTGTGTTTCGACCTTTGAGACCCGGAAATCAACTATTAATCTCATTTAAATATAACATACGGTGCACAAGCTTCTATAAAAATGCTAACAGATGGTGGCTAAACGCCAACCTGACCATAAAACATCCCAAAGTATATGAACCAAAAAAAAACTAGATGTTTTTCTGGAAACAAACCTCTAGTACGACCTCCCATCCCCTGAAATATGTAAGTTTTGATATATCACATTACTGTCTAATAAAGTAACTTCAAAACGTGTATAAAGAAAATGTGGCTAAATGACAGCTTATCCCTAAATTCTTTACTTGAATTTTGGATGAACACTGAACCGTGTCTGAAATTTTTAGGCTGCTGATATATTTCGACTTGAAATACGCACACTATTGTCTAATAAAATAGGTTGAAAACGTGTGTAAAGAGAATGTGGCTAAATGGCAGCTTAACCCTAAATTCTTTACTTGAATTTTGGATGAACACTGAACCGTGTCTGAATGATTTAGGCTGCTGATATATTTCGACTTGAAATACGCAAATATTGTTTAAAATCTGCACAATTGTATCATAAACGATATACAGGCTACCTTTTAATCACCACTACAAAGTGTTTTTTGACTATTTAACCCTGGAATAGTCAATCAAAATTGATATTGAGTTTTGATTTCACTACTCATGTTCCACGGTGTGTTTCGACCTTTGAGACCCTGAAACCAACTATTAATCTCATTCAAATATAACAAATGGTGCACAAGCTTCTATAAAAATGCTAACAGATGGTAGCTTAACGCCAACCTGACCATAAAACATCCCCAAGTACATGAACCAAAAAAAACCTAGATATTTTTCAGGAAACAAACCTCTAGTAAGACCTCCCACCCCCTGAAATCTGTAAGTTTTGATATATCACACTACTGTCTTATAAAGTAGCTTCAAAACGTGTATAAAGAAAATGTGGCTAAATGACAGCTTATCCCTAAATTCCTTACTTGAATTTTGGATGAACACTGAACCGTGTCTGAATGATTTAGGCTGCTGATATATTTCGACTTGAAATACGCTAATATTGTTTAAAATCTGCACAATTGTATCATAAACGATATACAGGCTACCTTTTAATTACCACTACAAAGTGGTTTTTTGACTATTTAACCCTGGAATAGTCAATCAAAATTGATGTTGAGTTTTGATTTCACTACTCATGTTCCACGGTGTGTTTCGACCTTTGAGACCCTGAAACCAACTATTAATCTCATTCAAATATAACAAATGGTGCACAAGCTTCTATAAAAATGCTAACATATGGTGGCTTAACGCCAACCTGACCATAAAACATCCCCAAGTACATGAACCAAAAAAAACCTAGATATTTTTCAGGAAACAAACCTCTAGCAAGACCTCTCATCCCCTGAAAACTGTAAGTTTTGATATATCACACTACTGTCTAATAAAATAGCTTCAAAACGTATAAAAAGAGACTGTGGCTAAATGACAGCTTAACCCTAAATTCTTTACTTGAATTTTGGATGAACACTGAACCGTGTCTGAAATATTTAGGCTGCTGATATATTTCGACTTGAAATACGCTAATATTGTTTAAAATCTGAATAATTGTATCATAAACGATATACAGGCTACCTTTTAATCACTCTTACAAAGTGTTTCAAGTAAAGAATTTAGGGTTAAGCTATCATTTAGCCACATTCTCTTTACACACGTTTTGAAGCTACTTTATTAGACAATAGTGTGATATATCAAAACTTACAGATTTCAGGGGATGAGAGGTCTTACTAGAGGTTTGTTTCCTGAAAAATATCTAGGTTGTTTTTGGTTCATGTACTTTGGGATGTTTAATGGTCAGGTTGGCGTTTAGCCACCATCTGTTAGCATTTTTATAGAAGCTTGAGCAACATTTGTTATATTTGAATGAGACTAATAGTTGATTTCAGGGTTCCAAAGGTTGAAACACACCGTGGAACATGAGTAGTGAAATCAAAACTCAGTATCAATTTTGATTGACTATTCCAGGGTTAAATAGTCAAAAAACCACTTTGTAATAGTGATTAAAAGGTAGCCTGTATATCATTTAAGATACAATTGTGCAGATTTTAAACAATATTTGCGTATTTCTAGTCGAAATATATCAGCAGCCTAAAAATTTCAGACACGGTTCAGTTTTCATCCAAAATTCAAGTAAAGAATTTAGGGTTAAGGTGTCATTTAGCCACATTCTCTTTATACACGTTTTGAAGCTACTTTATTAGACTTACATCAAATCTTACAGATTTCAGGGGATGATAGGTCTTACTAGAGGTTTGTTTCCTGAAAAATATCTAGTTTTTTTGGTTCATGTACTTTGGGATGTTATATGGTCAGGTTGGTGTTTAGCCAGCTTCTGTAAGCATTTTTATAAAAGTGTGTGCATCATTTGTTATATTTGAATGAGTTTAATACTTGATTTCTGGGTCTTAAAGCTCGAGACACACCGGCGAACATGAGTAGTGAAATTCAAACTCAACATCAATTTTTATTAACTATTCCAGGGTTAAATAGTTGAAAAGCCATTTAATAATTGTGTTTTCGTGGTAGCCTGTATATCTTTTAAGATATATTTTTCCAGATTTTAAGCAATATCAGGGCTCTTCAGGTCGAAATATATCAGCAGCCTAAAAAATTCATACATGGTTCAGTGTTCATCCTGAATTCAAGTATAGAATTTAGGGTTAAGCTGTCATTTAGCCACATTGTCGGTATACTCGTTTTGAAGCTACATTATGAGAGAATAAAATTGGTAATTCAAACTTTCATTTTTCAGGGGATAAGAGCTCTAACTAGACGCGTGTTCACTTCAAAATCTCAAGAATATATTTTGTTCATGTTCTTCGGGATATATTTTTATAAAAATTTGCGTTTACTTATTAATCAAAAGCTTTTTATATTATTATTATTATTAAACAGTAATCATTAATTAACAAATAAGAGTGAACCACTATTATAAAAAAAAGCCTTCTTGATTTAGTCGGATTTTAGGCTGCTACATTTTGGCTGTCAAGTTCACACCGGTTTTTTAATTACCTTCGATGCGCGAGTCCGACTCGCACTTGGTCGGTTTTTCTTATGTTCATCTTTATTATTAATTAATTGTAGTAATTACTTGTAGGAGTGTCAGGAGCATAACATCTTACTGCTCCAAGTCAACCTCACCTGCACGCGGGCATCCTTCTGGATAACGAAAGAGGCTCTGGCGACCAACAGATCAATTTCATTCATTTGCAAGACTATATAGTGTTTACATAGATGGCAATCTTATTCAAAAGATCGGGTACATTCTATCATGGTATTTGTGGTGTGCAAATACTACACCATTATTTTACAGCTGGGTCCACGGCTTTGCCCGCGTGGTCATTTCATTTAAAAGTAGCCCAAACGTGTTATTCCAGGACCAAAAGTACCTACAAATACAATGTTACTACATGTATTTTTAGGCTACATGTCTTCAAAATTCGTTTAGCCATCATTATAGTTTTTTATCGATTGCTCGGAATCTAATCATTGGATTAAGATACTAAGTACTTCAGTTTTTAAGTCAAACTCTAAGCTATGTAACAATGAAAACCGAATCGTAATCGGTCCAGTAGTTTTTACGTGATGCGCAATGAAACATACAGACGACCAACAAACAAACAGACAAACAGAAGACAAGATTAAAAAAATAAAAATATCTTGTTCAGTACATAGCTTATTATAAGTACCTAAGAACTTTTTTTTTAAATTATCTTCTTTGTACAGACTATTTCGTTCCTTTTGCTTTTTTATAAGTACATAGATCATTTAAAACATAAATATAAAAATATAAAAGAAAAATATATTTAGGTCTCATAAAATCACCCTGTGCTGAAATCCAATATTAGGTTCTTTTAATGTCAAAATTATACATATAAGTGTTCAATTTCAAACTTGTTAATTTTTTGTTCGTAGTAATATCGTTTCCACCTAAAAAAATATGCGAATATGTAGCTTTTTTGGACCGAGCATTTCATAATGTGGGCTGTGTGGTCTGACAAGACTATTTCAATAAGTTGTAATAAATTGTCTAGACACGTCTTACTGATTTAAACTAAGATTGAGATTATATTACTAAAATCTCTTCAAATTGTCTAGATGTAGGCGTTTTCTTCAAATGATCTACATGAAGACACCACAACGAATAACTGTTTTGTTTGGTAACATACATATTTTATTCAATAGTTTGTCTACATCCACACCAATATATAAAAGTGAAACGTCGTCTGTTTGATTGGGGAGTTTAACGCGTTAACGGCTAGACGTATTTTGATGAAACTTTGTAAATAGATACTGTACAATATAGAGACCAACATAGCATACTTTTTATCCCGGAAAATGGTAAGTTTCCACAGGAAAACTGGAAAATGTCGATTGTAATGTCGATTGTCGCTGTAAGGAACGGTTGCCATGGACACAAATAATACCAAATATGTTAAAAAAGCATCAAGAGAGTTGGTGCTACACTTTTGCGTTGGTTTTTCATATCCTAGAAAAACATAGGATGCTTTTTTGTGATAATCTGTAGTACGATCGGATGAAGTCGCGGGTGAAAGCTAGTTTGTAAATACAAGTTAATTTAAAAAAAGTATTCAAGTCGCATTTAAATTTAAAATAAAGAAATAACTAAAAAAAATAGCTTTAAAGTTTGGAGAAAATAATCCTGAGGTGTTTGAAATTCCGTCCCCAATGGGTTGAACGGGATGGCACAGTATGCAGGCGGGCAAAGCCGCAGACTGCTGCTAGTTAGTAAGAAATAAATAAAAAGCCCTGGTACACTCAGTTATCTTGAGGTGGACCACGGGAACAAAAAAAATGCCCATAGTACAGCCGGTGAACTAAGGTGGACCATGAAAAGAAATAAAAACCCCTGGTACACCCAGAAATCTTGAGGTGGACCACGGGAAGAAAAAATTGCTCCTGGTACAACCAGGTGAACTATGTAGGAGGACCACGGGCAGGACGCGAAATAAAGTACTTACTATTCTCTTAATGAATAATTTCAAATTTAAACCAATTTGGCTTACAATTCACTAGGCATATACTGAATGGATTTTTGAGATGGGGCAGTTAACCATTTGTACTGGTAGCTCAAAAGTATTTACCAGACCAACTGAGGTTAGAGTACTAGAAAAGTCAGAATTCACTAAAATGTTTTCCCATGTATTTTACCACTACTGTGTCAAGTAATAGCTGCTAAGGTCTAACATCACTCAAGTATGTGAACCATGAGCAATGACCACCCCACCCCATATAGCCATCATTAAGGTACTTAACGCTTATGAAACAGACCGACAGACAAAACTGCAGTAGATCGTAACGACGCGAACCTTTTACCGGAAGTGTGCTAGTGCAGGGAGGCCATGCGGCTGGTAATTATTGAGACAGTCTTGTAGACAGACAGACAAACTAGATCGAGAATTTATTCCACAGTGTAGTTCGCGATGAAAATAAGAATGCGTGATTTGGCTTATTACTTAAACATTACCTCAAAATAGAGTCCTTCCATGACCACCCCATTTGACCTAATAAAATTAATATGTATGGAGGAGGCCTTTCATATATAAAATACCCTCTTTTAAAGGCTCAGTACGTGCGCGTGCGCATAAACCAGTTTATGCATTGATATTTGGTAACCACAGGTACCGCGCGTATTGAGTAAAAATAATATTTTTTGAGTTAATAATAACTTTCTATTAAAAATATTTACACATCACGATAAAAAAATGGCTGACTTGAATATTTGTGTCAAAAATAAGGTACCGTTTTTAAATTTAATAGATACTCTATTGCATTAACTAGAGTCTATTTTTGTGTCTGGAGGGCCTCTACTTCCTTATATATTAATTATTACGGACAGTCATTGAATTTTATACTTTAAATAATCACAGCTGCCATTAATAGACGGTGGGATTGCAAACTTCTTCTTTTAAGTCCGCCCAAGGTACTTAATTTATAAGTTTTTTATTCTATCCGCTGTATATTTTTGCTAACTGGTGTACAATAAAGTAGTGTCTATCTATATATCTATCAACGCAAAGGCAGGGTTAGAAAGTTAACTAAAAAACTTGACAACACAGTTTTTTTTCTTTTGAGGTTGTGCTGGCCTATGGTGTCAGAGTTTGTCAGACCACCCGAGGGCATCTAACATGGCTCAACGACTGCTATTAATCAATAAAGGGCGTCACAGACGATTAAGATACTATAATATTTGATGTTACGATATCTGCATATAAAATATTATAGCCTATTAGGACACACGGCTAAGATACGATAATATATTGAAATTATTCATTCGCTCGTAGGCCGTCCTAGGTGCCACACTATTTCTTCACCACTTTCTGTATACAGAATGATAAAATATGAGTAGTACGGTTTCACTATTAGATTTATTAGATAGCTCATCAGACGACGATTCTGATTTTGAATTTGATATGAAAATTGCATTAGCGCACTGTAAAAGGTGATCAATTTGGAAAGAAAATCACATTAAATTTAGAAAAAGCCGCGGTTAATTTATCTTTACGCAGATGTTTCTAAAAAAAAAAAACTTATTTTAATAAGTCGAAAGAAACTTTTCTCGAAATTCATAATTTGATTAGGGAAGATTTAGTGAAACAAAATACGAACATCCGCGAGAGCATTTGTACAGAACAACGACTTGCAGTATGCTTAGAACCATCTCGTTTACCTCAGCTTTCAAACATAAAAAACCGCAGCTAAATTGGTCCATTCGTTCGAAAGCTACGATTTTCACTTTTCTTTCTCACCTCCCCCCTCCCTCTCTCCATATATCTAAAAACCATCTCGATCATATCAGCTTTCGAACAGAAAAAAACCGCATCAAAATCGGTCCATTCATTTGGGAGCTACGATGCCACAGACACACACCACACACACTCTCTCTCACACACACACACACACACACACACACACACACACACACACACACACACAAACTGATACACACCCTAAACTTATAACACCCATCTCTTTATTCAGGGGTTAAAAATAAATAATAATATAATAACCTGTAATATATAGCAAACTGTAGAGCATAATTATTACGATATATTTTGTATCTTAAGATAGTATATTAATATATATTTAGTATTTTTTACGATAAAATATTATCGTATCTTAGTCATCTGTGACGCGCTTAACAGTCGGAACCGACAGCTTAATGTGCCCTCAGAAGCACGAAGCTATGGAAAACCGCACTTTTCTTTAAAAGTCACTGGTGAGAAACCTAGGATCGAACCCAGTATCGTTGGATTCTAAGTTGCACTATTGAACCGTTAGGCTACCATTGCAACGTCATCACAGTAAACTCCACTCTAATCGCTTATCAAAAAACCCAGAACTTTTACCAAGTTAATTTATGATATCAAGAACGTGAGCCATAGTCACCCTACATAAGCGTGCGGCTCAATTTAACCATTCTTTGTTCACAGCATTATTCCTAAGACAATGTAGACATTACGACCTGGTTTGTCTCGGCACTGCAGTGCGTCATTATGGCAATGTTTCCGCATCGCCGAGGTAGACGGACCTAATTGCCCAGGCAATCTATGTTCCGATCTAGCCACAGACATAGATGAAATAGATAAGGTAAGACGCTGATGAAGGGTGACCTTCCTCTGTCACTAAAGCGCACTCTCAGTGACATACGTGTACTGCCCCTTCTAACCTACGGTGCGCAAACTTGGTCGTTGACCGAAGGACAAAAGTCCATACTCAAAGTTTGACAGAGAACTATGAAGCGGAGCATATTCGGGAGTCAAAAAGACAGATTGAGTACGAAATACTACGCTCCATTCAAATAATGGCATGCAGGACTCAAAACGGCCAAATTGAAATGGGATTGGGTTGGGCATGTAGCCCGTATGCGCCTAGAAAGATGGGCAAAAGTTGTCACACAATGGGAGCCCAAAGACGGTCGACGATGTCGTGGCCTTGTAAAAGGTGGCGTGATGACATAATCACCTATCAACCCCATTGATGCGACCTTTGGCCTGCAGTGGGAAACAACAGGTTAAAAAAACATGATTCGTCAATGCGCGCCTGAAATTGGATTAAAGGATTTTCAATAAACACTCATACATACATTCGCTAACTTTGGTATATTTGTTTAGATACTCATACAGACTATCATATATGAATATTTAACATTTTTGCCAATATCTCATACATACTTCAAATTTTTGATTATACTTAGACACCCATATAGACTAACACATAACGAATATTCCGTATTTTTCAACAATATTACATACATACTCATCAACTTGAGATCCTACTTTTTTAGAAGTCGGTAAAAAATAAGTGACACGCTTAGCTTCATACGATTTTATGAACTTGCAGTATCTGTTCGCTCTACGTCTGTTCTCATTTTTGATATGTTAAGGTATTAAAATAAGTAACAGGACTTGAGGCAGACCGCTTTAGCGGTTGGATAAATCTAACCAGGGTATCCTATTTGGGGTAATCGTTATCTATCAAGGTCTAGCTATAATAGGTATAGGTATAGGTATAGGAGGTATATACTTAATGATTAGAGGCTAACTTCGCTGCCCAATTGGCGTTAGTTTGAGGACCGAATTACGGTTAGTGGCTGTGGTTTTGTTTATATTCAAACTAGTGACTCATCTTTCTGGGCTGAACACATAACATAACATTTAATAACTACCATCGATACGAAATAAGAAGAATCATCCAGATTGGTCCAGAGACACCGGAGATAAGGGGTTATATACACACACAAACACACACACAAAAACACACACACACACACACACACACACACACACACAAACATACAATCATACAAAAATAAAATACAATAGAATTATGAAACTAGGTACTTTCTTCTTTTAGAAAAGACCACAAGAGTTACTAAAACAGAGTAACCTATAGTATATGATCATCATCTTCATAAAAAAAAACATTATTCTATGCTTGTCCACTGCTGGCCTCTCCACTGAGCTCTCTGCAAACAGTTTGTACCAGCCGCTTTTCACAGGTCATCACTCCACATGACCACAGGGCGTCATACACTACGTTTCCCTAAACGTGGGCGTGGTCAAGAACTTGTCTCCCTAACAGTATCGGCTCTTCGGGAAGTGTGACCAGCTCAATGCCACTTCAGCTTGCTTGTCCTTAAAGCTTTGGCTGTGTCGGATCACTTCATTACGAATCTTGAAACTCCAAGCACAGCTTTCTCCATAGCTCGCTGAGTGACCTGAAATTTGTGGACTATTAGTCTGACAGAGAGTGTCCACGTTTCGGCTCCGTAGGTCTTTTATATATTGGTACCTATCCATACCAATATATAAAAGTGAAACGTTGTCTATTTGTTTGTTTGGGGAGCTTTCACGCGATAACGGCTGGACGAATTTTGATGAAATTTGGAATGGAGATAGCTTATACCCTAGAATAAAACATAGATTACTTTTTATCCCGGAAAACTGTTAGTTTCTACGGGAAAACCGGAAAATGTTAATAACTCGCTGTAAGGAACGGTTGCCATGGAAACGAAATAATAAGTCTGTCAAAAAACTTCAAGAGCGTTGGTGCTATACCTAGTTTTGCATTGGTTTTTAATATCCTAGAAGAACATAGGATGCTTTTTTTCGCGATAAACAGTAGTCAACGCGGTCGAAGTCGCGGGCGGGAAAGCTAGTATATAATAAAGTCTATATTAAATATCCTTCAGGTAAACATCCGCATAGCGAAAGGCTTGTGTCGCTTATGTCATACAAAGTAATACAAAAATAATATTGAAAGTAGGCTACCGTATCTCATTTCTTTTATTTGTCCCATCTGAGCCATTCCCGATACGTTCTAAGATGATAGTTTCATTCAATTACTTACGTAGAATAATCAAAAACGAATAAAAACGATACCGGCTCTATTAAAATACGCTAAGAGTACGTTCGTGATGTTTTGAATACATTGCTGCTTCTTATAGCATTTTGAAGTGCAAGTAAATTTTAGTACAAGAAAAGAAAAATTAATATTAAGTTTATGTTTATCTGTAGATAAGTTTCTGATTCCAGAGTACAATAAGAATACAGAGCAAATTACCAATTGTGACCAAATGTGTGTACATAAATTAAAATTAATCGTTTTTTTTGTAAAGTAGCTTTTTTATTAAGTAAGATAAGCTAAGATAGATTATTTGAATTTAGGAAGTTAGAAATAGGAACCGAAACTTATGAAGTTAATAATTGCTGTCAAGCAATTTGGTTTAGTGCAAGTAAATTTTAAAACAAGAAAAGAAAAATTAATATTAAGTTTATGTTTATCTGTAGATAAGTTTCTGATTCCAGAGTACAATAAGAATACAGAGCAAATTACCAATTGTGACCAAATGTGTGAACATAAATTAAAATTAATCGTTTTTTTGTAAAGTAGCTTTTTTTTTATAAGTAAGATAAGCTAAGATAGATTATTTGAATTTAGGAAGTTAGAAATAGAAACCGAAACTTATGAAGTTAATAATTGCTGACTACACAAGCAATGTACAAGCAAGCTAAAGTGGCAGTAGGCTGGTCACGTTTCCCGAAGAACCGATAACCGTTGGGGTAGACGGTTCTCGAGTGGAGACCACGTTTAGGCAAACGTAGTGTAGGACGCCCTATGGCCAGGTGGAGTGACGACCTGTGAAAAGTGACCGGAAGAAAATGGATGAGGAGAGCTGAAAACCGACTGAGGTCGGTCAGTGGCGTGCATTAGGAGAGGCCTATGTCCAGCAGTGGAAAAGTATAGGCTGATGATGATGATAATAAAGCAATGTACACGCGACACTAAACCATACTCGCCAGTACTTAGATAGTAAAAGTAGAATTCAGTGATATAACTGACTAGACTAGAAAGACCTGTCCTATAGAAGCAATGTTGGGTAGCGGGGGCCCAGTGCGTTTTGGTAATTGATGTGGAGCAAAAATAAACGATTGGTTTCGCATAGGAGTGCGTTTATGTGATAGAGTTCCGTACATATTAATTTTTATTTAAGCTGTGTTCGTAGACTTGTCAACTATTTATGACTAAAATTAACAGTAGGTAACAAAAAGTCTGTACAACGAAGATAATTAACAAATTATGTTCTAGGGGACTTCAAATAAGCTATTGAACAATTATTTTAATGGTGTTTGTTTGTTTGCGCATCACGTAAAAACTACTGGACCGATTGTGATGCGGTTTTCACTATTGAATAGCTTTGACCTAAAACCTGGTAGACTTAGTATCTTAATCCGACATTCCGACAAGTAGTAGTCAAGCAATCGATAAAAACCCATTTGACGTCTGAACGAAGTTCGATGATATTGGTATTTTTGGTTCTGGAATAACACATATGATCCTTATATTCCAGAATAATTAACAAGTGGACAAAGCCGGGGGGGGGGGGGGTGCAACTAGTTTAAACAAATTATTTATTTGTCGTTCATGTTGTTTAAAACAGTGACGAGCACAAATCGTAGGAAGTAAGAAGTCAGTAAAGAAAAAACCTTTCTAATGTTGACTTTTAGTTAGGTACTATTCGAAAAGTGTTTTTTCGGAGTTGAGTTTTGACATGAACAGTTTTCCACAGTTGAGTTTGCCATATATTTTATAGTTAAACAATGTGACTTGGGTTGCCTGGAAGAGATCGCAATAAGGTAATATAAAGAAGTGAGTATATAAAGAAGAGAAGAAAAGTGAGAAGAGAAGTGAGTATATAAGTGGTAATATAAAGAAGTGACTTTTCTTATCAAAAGTGAAGTGATAAGATTTTAAACTATCATGGTCACTAACATTAGTATTTTCATTAGAAACGAGACATATACCATGTTTATTTGAGGAATTCAAAAGGAATGACTTTCAGCCGATAACTTAATTAAGAATTTTAGCAAAAAACATTTAAACGGGTTTTCAATAGGTGCACTCGAACTTTGACAGTGTATTGCGGCTATTTTGGCAAAGGTGTCAATTTTGTCACAAATACAAAACATGCCATGCCATGAATTTTGTCTTGATATGCGCTGAAATTGTTTAAATTTATTATCAAAATCAGTGCTCTGTTCGCTCCGTGCGCTGCGTCCATGTACCTACAACTTAAGTTTTATTATCAAAATCAGTGCTCTGTTCGCTCCGTGCGCTGCGTCCATGTACCTACAACTTAAGTTTTATTATCAAAATCAGTGCTCTGTTCGCTCCGTGCGCTGCGTCCATGTACCTACAACTTAAGTTTTATTATCAAAATCAGTGCTCTGTTCGCTCCGTGCGCTGCGTCCATGTACCTACAACTTAAGTTTTATTATCAAAATCAGTGCTCTGTTCGCTCCGTGCGCTGCGTCCATGTACCTACAACTTAAGTTTTATTATCAAAATCAGTGCTCTGTTCTCTCCGTGCGCTGCGTCCATGTACCTACAACTTAAGTTTTATTATCAAAATCAGTGCTCTGTTCGCTCCGTGCGCTGCGTCCATGTACCTACAACTTAAGTTTTATTATCAAAATCAGTGCTCTGTTCTCTCCGTGCGCTGCGTCCATGTACCTACAACTTAAGTTTTATTATCAAAATCAGTGCTCTGTTCGCTCCGTGCGCTGCGTCCATGTACCTACAACTTAAGTTTTATTATCAAAATCAGTGCTCTGTTCTCTCCGTGCGCTGCGTCCATGTACCTACAACTTAAATTTTATTATCAAAATCAGTGCTCTGTTCGCTCCGTGCGCTGCGTCCATGTACCTACAACTTAAGTTTTTTTTTAAGTTTTAGTATACCAAAATTGGGTTTGATTTAATTTTGACGTAGTCATAAGTTCATAACTAATATTTTATAAGATACTTTATGTTTTAATTTGGACGGTTCTGTTTATTTGGCTTGAACAATCACAACTGAAATACACAAAGCTTACCCACATAATTCAGAAACTAAATATTGATTAATTGATACACACATACTCGTGCGGTACATAACATACTTGAGCAGCTCATAACGTAAATTCTTAATTGAGAAATTGGCCATTTTAGCTAGTTACATAGGTATCTTTTTAAAATCTTATTTTTTATAACCAAACGATGAGTCGAGCAGGTTGTGAGCCTGATGGTAAGTGCCCAATGACATTTCCAATGACACCCTTCTACTGAATAGGAAGACTACGCAGTGATTGATGCATTCAGCGTTTTTTAATCTCTACCGCGGAACCCTAAAATCCCACAGTACATCATTTCGCCCTGTCACTTGAGTATAAAACCGCGAGCGAATCTATTGTGACATCACTAGTACCTGTGAACCGCACCAAAATGTGTTCAGTAATGTCATATGTGAGTGTTTTATGTGTATTATGGTATTTTAATGAAATATTTTTAGTTATCTAGTGTTTTTGTGTTACAAAAAGTGAATTTAAAAAGTGGTTAGGAAAAGTAAATTTATAATGAGAATTGGTTATTGTTGCGCTATTTTTTTAAATAATTATTTTAAAAAAAGCTATTCAGCCAGAATAAGAATATGAAAATGTTACGATGTCTGTCTGCTTGTTTGTATGTGACTTTCATAAACAGCTTAACCGATTTATTCGACTTTCCAAAGGAGAAGGTCCTGGATTCGTCCATTTTTATGTTCGCTCTTTTTTCCGGGATTGATGAATCGGATGTTTTTTTTTTTCTATGAGGTAACCCAGCGCGGTCACTTTAAACTCCATGTTCAGCTACTTTTTATAATTTGAATAATATTTTTTCTGAAGCAATTTACTGACAATTATTAGTGTTATTAATGTAGATACTACAGAGATCATAATAAGCCTATTTTTACCCCCAAAAAATAACAAAGCGTATATACGTGTCCAATACGCCTCGGTCGGTTTTAAGGTAGTTCCCGTATAATTTTAGTTATTTTAAACAATTAGAAATGTAGAATAAAGTTCCCTCTGACACCCAACTTGCAACTCAACTCGATTCACTTTCAATTTTACGTTTAGCAAACTTCTAAAATAGATGGTAGGTCTAGGTAACTATTATTTTTTATACTTTTAATTTACAAAATCACTATCACTAGATACAACAGTTTCACCTAGGCGGAAATTTATTTATAAGTAAGGTTTTAAAGTATAGGTGCATATCATAAGTATTTTGTGTACATATAGTCCACCTAGGGCGAGTTTTCTCTACAAAATCGGAAGAAACAGCCGTCTCCGTAGTGTTTAGTTGCACATGCTGCATATACCTACTACTAGAGCTAGGTATGAATGATATGAAAACTATGTATCACAGGTTCTTATCAAAAAAGTTCTACAAAAAAGTCTGCGAAAACATACATGTACATATTACAGAAAGGTAAAATAAACGTTTTTCAGTAAAAAAATAAAATTTACCTCAATTTTCTAGAGCTCTTTGTGGTAATCTATAAAATCTCTATCAAATTATATATCACCGTAATCTTTCTCATTTCGCCTTTTACACCATACTTTTTTAATGAGTCGGTTGAAAGTTATCACGATTTTTGATGAGCAGATTTCAATTGATTCTGTCTGGCCCTTTCTTTGTACCTGCTATTACTTTATTCTGTGGCGTAATATGCAAAGACGCGGGTGATGGCTTGCCGCGGGTTGTCATTGAATCGTTTTGTACTTACTCATAAATATCTACCTACCCGTGCAAAGCTAGGACGGGTTGCTAGTACTTACAAAAATTTAACTTACACAAAATGTACCTCGTTGAAACTTATTACTGATTACTGTCCGGATCATCAGATGAATTACATAACTTGTACCTAACAACAATTCGCTAGTCACAAACTTTTTTCATGGTTTTTTTACCGTTCACTGGAACGAAGTCATTTTTTGTTCGGTTTGTTTCGCTTTGTTACGTATACAGACAGTTCGGTCTCCTATAAGATGAAGAATTTTAATAATGATTGCAATCTTCTATCTCATTGTTTTGTTATAAAACTGAGCGAACTGGTAAAAAAGCAATGTATAATATAGATACTTATAAAAACAAACTCTCAGTTGTAGGTGGAAACTGCAAATTGTAATCGCTTACCACCAGCAGGCAAAGGACTCTTCTCATCACTTAGCCGTATGATTTTATACTGTCTTTTAAACAAACAGTTCTTTCTGTTACTCAAAGTAATAATCAGCACTAGTTTTCGGCATTTAGTGCCTGCCACTTTTAATATAGCAATCCATTAGGCCCGATATTGCTCGCAGTTTACAGCAGGCGCTTGGAAATTCTATACAAAGATTTAGACTGGAAAAAGTTAATTTTTTACCCATTGCAAGGATTTTACTACAAAATTATCTTAATAGAAGGGTGCAGTACCCCTAAATGAGCCTTGGCCTCCAGTACCAAAAGCCGTCACATACAAAATTAAATATTGTTGTGCCGTATAAAATATTTCTGTAACATAAAATAAAATAAAAAAAAACAGATAGTAAGGTGCCGCCAGTGTCAGCTGATTGTTGTTAACTGGTAAGCTATTTGTAAGCCTGTATCGAAAATTACAACAAGATACACCATTTTCCATAGTTATAGCCACATTTACGTGATAAAAAACATTAAAAACTCTACTATATTTCCCCAAAAATGTTAAACATTAGGCCAAAAGCTGCATAAAATACGTAACTCTCCAATAATATTGTATCACAATCATATTTTATCATGTCGCGGTAACACTAACTTTACTCAAACATATAGCCGCCGTTGGTGTGAGTAGTGTGACCAAAACATATTGTGGACAAAAAAGCGTTATTTATTTTTAGGGTTCCGCAAGTCCTAACGAGAAAAATAACCCTGATAGGACACTTGTGTTTGTATGTCTGCCTGTCCGTCTGTCACAGCCAATTTGCTCGGAATTTACTGGACCAATTAGGTTGAAATTTGGTATCAAATAAAATGGCTTGTCGTGAGACTTAGTTTTTGAATAATTTAAAATAAATTTCATTATTGTTATTTAATAAAATAGATTACTTGTGGCTCTGTGAGCCGTAGACCTCACGCGTACAAACTTTTTTGCAAACAACTAAGCAGTGCACAGTAGCGCCATCTAGTTACCTTATTGTAAAACTAACATCAATAACCAAGGTGCTTCATCAATCCCTTCCACTGGTAGAAACCTAAAAGTGAGAAATTTACTGCATTTTGAGGAGTTATTCTGCTTATCATGCCGAAGATCCTCATCAGATCTTCACCAAATTTTTAGGAGTCTAACTTAAAATTACAAACTTTCAAATAAAAAAAAACCATCGAAATTGGATTTAATAAAGCGGAGATATTCAGTAGCCTCCTTTTTACCCTTTTTTGGGGGAAGTACCCCTCCAATCAAAAATCATCGAAAACTAAAAAATAAAAAATAAAAGTCTTAACCTGTATACTAAGTTTCGTCTAGATCGGTTGAGAAATGTGACCTGTAGAGGAAAACAGAGATCCGGAAGGACATACGATAACATTTTTGCTCAAACTGAAACGGAGACGCTTCGCTCGTGCTTTGCACTCGCTCGGCCCTGAACTTCTGAAAATACAGAGAACAAAATAGAAATAAAATGAAAATTTATTCTTATCATATATGTAGATTACAGAAAAAATTATAAGGAGTCTGTGGTCTTAAAAAAACGTGGTATTTATTTCATGTGAGATAATATATTCATAATACGGAACTCTCTCCACGTGAGTTCAGCTCGCACTTGTCTGTTTTTTCCGATGTTTTATTTATCTGGTTTTGTTTTCTCGATTTGCGCCATTGTGTCATGCATGTGGATATCAGACTTCTTGTGTTAGAAATGACTTATTTGTACCCAAAATCTACTTCAACTGATACGAGTATAACAACATAAAATAATATCTATCTAATCTAAATAAATACCTACGTATTTATCTAAAAATTTAAATTGATTTTTATTCAACACCAAAACATAATTTTACAATCCATACCAATATATAAAAGGAAAACGTTGTCTGTTTGTTTGTTTGGGGGGGCTTTCATGCGATAACGGCTGGACGGATTTTGATGAAACTTGGAATGGAGGTAGCATATACCCTGAAATAAAACAAAGGATTGTTTTTATTAAAATTGTAAGTTTCCACGGGAAAACTGAAAAATTGTTGATTACCCGCATCACTCGTAATAAACGGTTGCCATGGAAACGAAATAACAAGTCTGTCAAAAAACATCAAGAGTGGTGCTATACCTACTTTTGCATTGGTTTTTAATATCGTAGACGAAAATAGGATGCTTTTTTCGCCATAAACAGTAGTCCGCGTGAACAAAGTCGCGGGCGGGAAAACTAATTGAAATATAAAATAAAATAGTGACCGCCGAAAGCCTTTGCAAAAAATTACCAATATCGGTTCAGCAAATTCAGCGTGAAAACCACTTGAACATACAAACAGCACGTTTCACTTCTTGCTAGTAGAGGTAAAGCGTAGTACTAATATTTATTCTGTGGTTAAAGTAAGTTCTATTGTAGTCAAATCCAAGAATTGGTTTGAAAAATGGTTTCGAAGATAAATGCGAACGTCTGAGGCACGGAACGAATGATAAATTATTTTAAAGTCTACCTACATTGGATTTATTCACCCCTATTTTAAAAACTTAGCTTTAACTTAAATTTTCGTATTATCACGTCAGGTGCTCCATTTTGAATTATGTGGTAAAATACGAAATTTGTAATCGTCGATGAATAATAAACGGATATTCATATTCATTTATTACCATTATGATAACATTTACCTACTCATATTAGAGGTAACATATAATTATCATGGCCTTTGCTTGAGCATTTATGTTTAATTACAGCTAAAAAAAACACGCCTGCACTGCCATAAAAGAACTTATGCCAATAAATTATTTACTCTTGGAATGTGCTTATCAAGGTCTTTCTGTTATTTTTTCGCATTTTGCAATGGAGCCAGCCGACATATTAAAGTTAAAAAAAAAGTGGCCCTTGTTACTCGGAGGTATGTAAGGATTCTAATACCGCATCCGTCTAAATCTGTTCAGGCATTTGAAAGTTATGGTGGAATAAAGAAACTCACATACATACATACATACATACATACATACATACATACATACATACATACATACATACATACATGAATCCTAAAAACATTACACTCCTTTTTTGGGCAGTCGTGTAAAAACTAGCTGCGCCCCGCGATCTCACCCGCGAGAGTGATGATGATGATGATGATGATGATGAAAAGTCCTATATGTTATCTCAGGATATAAGCTATCTCCATTCCAAATTTCATCAAAATCCGTTCTGCCGTTTGAGCGTGAAGAAGTAACAAACATACTCGTACAAACAAACATTTGCCTTTAAATATAGGTACCTCTTCTTTTAGAGCGAAAACCTTAATTCCCCTAAAATAGCAAAACGTCTAAGCACACAAATGTTACAAAATGTAGTCCTCACGGGTTATTTTTCTCGACATGAATCGTTGATAAGTTTAACTCGCTATAAGCTAATTTAAGGAGACTCAACTTTTATTTATGGCTTCTGCAGTTAAGGAGACTCAGTCATTTTCATCTAAATAAAATGACAGAGACTCTACATACAACAAATGTGACATCATTCAGTCATTCATTGACATGCTAATATACTCGTAGGTATAAAATCTTGTGGGTTAGTATAACTCTGTCTCTTTCATTCACATTCCTGGGACTAATATCTTCTCTTTTTACATGAGTACTGCGAAGCAAGGGAAGGGTAACGAGTTTAACCGCCTAGTCTATGTATTTGGGTTTGTGGATGTTCCACCATAGAGTCGCCCCTATTGGTCAGATTTTAACTACGGCGAAGCAAAGGAAGGTTTATGTGTTCAAACTAAAAACTTGATCAGATTTTAACAAGCCAGGTATCAATCGATTCGTCTTCATTTATAGTGGCTATTTTTTTACCCGACTCAATGAAACAGAATCAATGAAAAGGGTATGTGTTCAAACTAAAAACTTGGTTCAATTTTGACAAGCGAGGTATGAATCGATTCGTCTTCATCGCAAGAGTGTATAGGCAAATTCCCGATTGAGCTTATGTTTTATTAAAGAGAAAACCTTAATTCCACTAAAATGGTGGAGTCTACACTAATAGTCCACAACCACGACACTTATTTCACGCTCCGCGGCTTATCAGCGCTACACATGGATGCCTGTGGTCAGTCATCGATATGAATAACCTCGTGGGTCAGTTTAACTCTCTACCCGCTGATGGAAGGGTGCAATAGCGTTATTATAACTTACTAGCCTTTGCCCGCGACTTTGTCCGCGGAGACTATAGTTTATCGTGATAAAAAATATCCTTTGTACTTCCCCAGTGTTCAATCTACCTCAATATCATTTCATCAAGATCGGTTTAATCGTGAAAAGGTAACAATCAGACAGACAGAGAGACGAGTTACTTTCGCTTTTATATTACTAGCTGCGCCTTGTAGTTACGCCCGCGTGCAAACTTTGCAACCCGAAAGACCTCCTTAATGCATCCCTATTTTGACAACTGTCACTTTGATATCGATATGGAAATTCAAATTAATATTAACAAAATAATGTTTAAAAAAAAAACTGAATCGGGTTGAAATGTAACCTATGTCCTACCCTATGTCCTTTTGTATACCCCTGACAAGATGTGTGCAAATTTTCATGATGATCGGTTGAGTAGTTAAGGCGTGAAAGCGAGACAAACAATCAAACGAACAAACTCACTTTCGCATTTTTAATATTAGTAGGACGAGGATGTTGACAGCAGTGATGATAGCAGGAGAAGGGTATTAATGGATTATTGTGTATAAGGAAAGTAATAGTGGTGTGGAAAAAATGATAAAATTACATCCACGTAGAGTATCCTGGAGCTGCCAATGGCGGGCGCATTTCGGAAGCTCCGGTAGAGATAGAAACGTAATTCCTTTTCCTGTTCGAGATTAAATTCCGAATAGGCACATGTTAAGGAAAATTGAAACCCAAAGTATAGCTACCGCATTAGTTAACTTCTTTTCATTACGAAAAATTCCCTATTTTTGAAGTACGTCACTGAAAATCCTCAGTCTAAAATCCTCGGAAAATACCTTTATGGACTGTGTCTAGATACTCCTTAGAGTAGATACTTATATTCTTTGGTCTATACATTCATAGTGCGTACGTATACTGCTAAGGAATGAAACTCCTCGTCCTTTTTTTCCCCCGACATTTGTAAACTTGGGTCAAGAACCCTAAGGTTGTTGACTTAGGTTCAAAAGACTGCAGTGAATAAAACAGAACCAACCAAGCGAATAGCGTGCGCTTACGTTAGCCATGTCGAAACTTGAATTTAAAATTGCTCGGTTTAAAATTAAATACTTCATTATGTAAGAATTTGACTTTAATAAGTACCTATAGTTATATATTTAAACGGGACTTAATCGCGCTGAAAACTTAATATTTATTTACCTCGACGTTTCGATCAAGTTGCATTGATCGTGGTCACGAGAAGACTGAAGTAGCGGGTGTCAGCGTCGAGAAGGGCG
The DNA here is from genome assembly GCA_946251855.1 of Alsophila aescularia. NCBI lineage: Eukaryota > Metazoa > Arthropoda > Insecta > Lepidoptera > Geometridae > Alsophila > Alsophila aescularia. The sequence continues at coordinate 27,737,587 of OX276384.1, forward strand.
AGCGTTGTCTCCAACTACCCGCATTTGGTTTTGTAAAAATTCAGAATTGTCATGACACACGACACTAACGACATCTGCATAACTGGAAAACTGGAAAATTTGGATTACTTGCTGTAAGGAACGCTTTCCATGGAAACGAAATAACAAGTCTGTCAAATAACATCAAGAGCGTTGGTGGTATACCTACTTTTGCATTGGTTTTTAATATCCTAGAAGAACATAGGATGCTTTTTTTCGCGATAAAATGTAGTCCGCGCGGACAAAGTCGCGGACGGAAAAGCTAGTGTAATAATAAAATTCATACTAAGGAGACCACTAATAGCTCAGTTGGCGGAACAATTACCAGTGCAGGTTCGATTCCTGCTTCGTATATGTAGAAATCTGTTTCCTTTCCAAAACTCAATGAAATGTCCTTATTTTGAAAACTTTGTTATTTTCTTTCGCAGCTGCTGCCCGTTCTTCTCTTCACATCAGCATTAGCACAACAATCACAACAGTCGCAATGGACACCCTATATGGACTTCCAGAACTTCCAGGGGATGCAGGGCTTCGCACAAGATCAACAGGTTAGTATACATATAGTGGTAAATACTCCGACGGATCAAATTGTTATTTTTTATAATAACTGCTAAGTAGTGGAATGCTGTACCTTCGTCAGTGTTTCCGGTATTTATAATACTAGCTGATGCCCGCGACTTCAAACGGTTCTCTAGGTTAAAGTACTCCATATGCTATTCCAGAACCTAAAATACCAATTTAAGTACCAACATTTGGTCAAAACTCCTTTAGCCGTCAAACATATTTTTATCGATGGCTCGGCGTCTACTCATTGGATTGAGATAATAGGTACCACAGTTTTTAAGTCAAAACCTAAGCTATCCAACAGTGAAAACCGCATTGCATTCGGTCCAGTAGTTTTTACGTGATGTACGAACAATCATACAGACAAACTAACAAACAAACAGCCAGAAACGATTTAAAAATATTCCATATTGTTGTTCTACAGAACAAGAATATACCATATACCACTTGACCTTTTTTTTCATTATCTTCTTTGTACAGACATTTTCATTCTTATTGCTTTATTATAAGTATAGATAGATAAATAGATAACCCAGGTGTGTTCAAGTCTAGACTGAATAGGTATCTACTATGCAAGCGTGCTACACCTTCGACCACATCATCGCTTTTCATCAGGTGCGATCATTGTCACACGACTGCCTAGAAAGTCATAAGAAATGCTACATCTTACTTAGACCAATTTGGATGAATTCAATTTCCACTGATATTAAACAAGTTATACGATGTCTGTTTGCTCGGGGGACTTTTACACAAAAACGGCTGGATCAAATCTGATGAAATTGTGTATGTAGCCGCTCTCGTATAGAGATCAACATGGATACTTTTTATCCCGCAAATGTCCACGCAGGTTATATTTTAGTGTAAATACTATTAAAGTAGTATACTAAAATATAACCTAGTTTTTCATAGTTTAGTTGCAGTATATAATATTACTATTTATTATATGAGATCATAGCTAACTCTTTATGTATTGGACAGATAGCTTAATACGCCGTTTAATTAACTGTCTAGGCTTTTGATTGAATGGAGACATTCAACTAACGGCCTGAATAATATTCAGCCATTCAATCTGCCGGCGACATACATAGTGAATAAATAAAAGAACGTCTCGTGACGTGACTGAACCTTCATTTCATTCATAGGTTTTTTTGATGTCATTAAAAAGCTTAGGTTAGGGATCTGGACTACAATGAGTGGTCTTTTCACTATGTAACCTTTTCCAGAGTACCTTTGGTCTTAATCTAAAAACTTAAGTAAGTACAATTTAAACTAAAATATAAACTTGTAAATACACACTAAACTTGAAGCGTAAAAGCAAAATTAATATCAAATGTGATATTAATACTTTTGTCGTAAAAAGTATTTCCTTCTGTATGTACCGTGAGTATATTAAAAAATTCAGAGATATAAATAGAAATCCCTTGCCATCTGATATGAAAATGTAACTGAAATGTAAAAAAAACTTGAGAAAATATGTGGTTCCGTACATCATAACTACTATTAACAATGCGAAAGTAGAGCGTTGATAGCCTAGCGGTATACTAGTGCAGCTTAGCATCCAACAATACTGGGTTCGGTCCTAGGCTCCTCACCAATAACTTTTCAAAGTTATGTGCGGTTTTTTTCGGTTTTTTATCGTTCAGCTGTCGGTCTTGGCTGTTTTTAATTATTAGCAGTCGTTAAGCCATGTCAGAGGCTCTCGGGTGGCCTGACAAACCTCACACCAGAGGCCAGGCAAGCATACGAAAAGCAAGCAATGCGAAAGTTGATGCCACTCAGCTCCATATCAGGTGAATGGATTTTGATGAATAGGTAAAGCCGTGGGGTGTAACTAGTTATTAGTCAACAAATAAATATTCAAAATTTCTATACATATACAATTTTGTACAAGAGAGCTATCAGATAAGTAAAATACACACGCAACAACACATGCTTTTAGTATTCAGTCCGCCATTGTACTCTATTAATTGTGCATTCAAGTGTACATAAACAACAACTTGTACTCGTATAACTTGTACAATTAATATATAAAGAAAGAAAGAAAAGAAAGAAAAAACATTTATTTGACACACAATTACAAAAACATGACAATAATAATAACAAAAAATAGTAAAAAAATTAAGTGCGGTGCCAAAAAGGCCGCGCCTCAGCATAATACTGAGTGTCTATGACACTCAGCGCTGGTATTCTGGCACAACCCTGAGGGGGCGATTTGGAGGAAAAATAATAATTAAAAACAGAGAAAAAATAAATTTACTCAATAATAACAAGACTCGTAATGTATAATGTAATATATAATATATCCAAAACATTAAATACAAATTATAAATATTAAATATTAAATTATATAAATATTATTAATATTAATTTTTGATACAAAAATATATTATTAAACATTAATAATAAAAGATTTAAACAAAAACATATTTATGCTAATGTTTTATCTGATTTAATTTACATTGATTAGTAACTTATGACTAAGGGTGTGGATGCACTAGGCAGACAGCTTGCCGCGGACTGTTAGCTGACTGACTCTGAGCTGCAAATCGGAGTCAAACTCTAGCTAACATCACGCAGTGCGTCGTCGGTGAGCGGTTCAATCAGCCACTGAATAAGTCAGCGACCGAAACGTTCAAACTGCCAACTGCGTTATTGGAAGTCTATATTCAAAACAGTCATCATTATCTAATCTATCTAATGGAGTGACGACCTGCGAAAAGCGACTGGCAGAAAATTGATGAGGAGAGCTGAAAACTGAGCTCAGTGGCTTGCGCTAGATGCCTACGTCCAGCAGTGGACAGATATAGGCTGATGATGATCTAATCAGCCTGTAGAAGTCAACTGCTAAATATAGGCCCCCTTCACAATGACTTGTGTTTTTTTTCTCACCAAATGTTTTTCAAAACTGACGAAAAAAACTTTTTCTTCAAAAAAGAAAGTTAGTTATCATCATAATTTTAATCTCATTTTAATTTCAAAATGATAGTTAATTACTTAGACAGTGAAATAAGTCAGTTGAGTGGATATAAACGGTTTTAGGTTCAATTAACATTTGAACCTATATATACCTAATTATCAAACTATTTTTTTGGGCGCAATTCTATCTATGATGCTTTTGGTGATAATTTACTATTTCTCAATATTCTCTCAGTCTTATATATTGATTCAATATATATATATTGGTGACCAATACATTTGTGTACACTTAAAATACTATTGGTCAAACTGTCAGTCACAAGCAGTTTGCTTGGTGCATCCGCACCCTAAGTTCTATTTATAGCCAGTGATTCTAAGTTGATTCTAATTTCTAAGATATTAACAATATGCTAATTCTTAGTTGCAGCAGAATATAAATGGTATAGGTCTAGACTTAGACGCGCTAGAACGCATATCTTGGTTTCATTTGTTTCATTAAAAAATTATGTACGCAGAGAGTGATGTCGATTCTGGGTGCGCCAATTAAACCTATTAAATTTTAGAACTCTAAAATTATTGCTGTTACTTTCAAACCTTTTGGAAATGAAAGGGACAGCAATAATTTTAGAGCTGTCAAATTTAGTTTTAGTTATTATTGGTGCACTCAGAATCGACACCAATACCTACTTAATTTTCCTTGATCTTTAAGTTAGGGTTTGAACTTTTTGACGGCTGAAGGAATTTTGATCAAATGTTGTATTGTATATTGGTATTTCAGGTCCTGGAATAGCACATAGAGTACTTTTAACCTAGTTTTAGAAACGACCACGCGTGCGAAGCCGCGGGCATCAGCAAGTAAATAAATAAAGCCATTATTCCAAATAAACTTTTTAATTCTAAAAAATAATAAAAAATAGTAGGGTGCCCAAATAAAGACGTAGGCCTCCTCCATCTGCTGCATATATATATATATATATATAAACAGTTATTAATATACAAGTCTTCTAGAGTATTTTTTAATTATATCACAGATATAAACAGTTATTATTTATATTACTTCTAATTACTACATATTATATTACGACATGTAAATATTTTATCGGTCTATTTGGAGGTATGAGGAGAGGCGCGGGGCGGGCGGGTATACGAAGCTGCGAGCGAGAGGCTAATTAATAATTATTTAAAACAATAGGCCTAGTACTTTTGTGCGCGAGTGTACCCATGCGCAAACACACCCTCTCCACTTTCTACCAGCCTTCTTATTACACGACGCGACCCATACCAGTGCAGGATACGTTCAGTTATTTATAGCGTTGATAAAGTTTCTCAAATCTCACTCCGCATATCTTCCCAGTTTTTTGCATAGTTCCCTTATACCTTAAGGATCTCCAAGCACTAAAAACGTAATGTTTTTGCTAACAGAAAATATAATGCGTCGTAAAACAAGGTTACGAGGCGCGCGTTATTGCTCGTTCAGGATCAGGAACCCTGAGAGAGGGCAGGTGGTCTTAATCCTTAGTACCCTGACTATAACTCAGTATCCTGATATACTGCTGTTGCAACTGAAATAAGGGGGGGGGGGGGGAGGAGGTATTATTTTTTAATTTTGTAAGTATTTAGTCAGTTATATAAGAGAGTTTTTGATATTGAAATATAACAAGTGCTGTACTATCGTACAAAAAAACAACTTCAAATGGATTAACAGCTGATAAAAAAAAAAAAAACTGTTTAACCATTTTTGATGAAGTTTATATATGACTACACTGAAAGTCTACCCTTTTGAATAATATAACAACCATCCAAATTGGTTTTGAAATCTTAGAGATTTGAAGTAATATATAAACAAAATCAAATGGATTTATAAAAAAAAACTATTGATTCTACTGAAACAAATATTAAGAGAGCTGAAGACGTGGCGTGCATTAGGTGCAGAGAGGCCTACGTCCAGCAGTGGACAGATATAGGCTGATGATGATATATGGGGAGAAAGCGAAAAATAAAAAATGTACCCACCAATGGTCCCACTATGGAATCAAAAAATATACCTATCATAGTGTAGTGGGGGGAAAGCGAATAACGAAATGTACTGTAGTATAATGTCCCACTAGACTTGATTAGAAGCAAACATTATTTTCAGTAAGGGCAATTATGGAGATATCAAGGATATCAAGGATTGCGTAGCGGGAAAAAAAGAGAATACTTTATCGATTATTACCTTTCTCCCCACTGACAAATAATATATTCCATAGTGGGGAGAAAGGCCATACATTTTTTATTTTTCCTTTTCTCCCCACTAGTGGGACCAAGCTGGTGGAGAGAAAGGGAATAACCCTATTTGACCACCGGTTGGCCGAATACTTAGTGACCCTGGAAAACAAACGGTTCATCTGGCGAGATCGTGGTCAAACGATTGCCTAGCCCGTATTAAAAAATAAATAAAAAAATATCATCATCATCATCATCAACAGCCTGCATTAGTCCACTGCTGGACATAGGCCTCTCCCAATGCGAGCCACTGAGCCCGATCTTCGGTTCTTCTCATGTAATTGCTGCCAGCTACTTTGCGTAAATCGTCACTCCATCTGGCCGGAGGGCTTCCTACACTACGGTTGCCTATACGTGGTCTCCACTCTAGAACTCGTTTACCCCACCGGTTATCGGTTTTTCGACTAATGTGACCGGCCCATTGCCACTTCAGTTTGCTAATTCTTTGAGCTATGTCGGTGACTTTCGTTCTCTGCCGAATCACCTCGTTTCAGATGTGATCCCTTAGAGAAACCCCGAGCATAGCACGTTCCATAGCTCGCTGAGCGACCTGAAACTTGTGGACCAGTCTCACAGTCAGTGTCCACGTTCCACATTCACACAGTGCGCCAGATTATCCAGAAGTCAGAAGAGTATAATAGGCCGCTGTGTTTGACTTTTGTGGACTACAAGAAGGCCTTTGACTCCATCGAAACTTGGTCTGTTCTGGACTCTTTGCAGCGATGCCAAGTGGACTGGCGATATATTCAAGTGTTGAGATGACGCTGCTACGATGTCCGTTCAAATCCAGGACCAGCAAACTGAATAAATCCAATTGTTTAGGGGAGTACGACAGGGGGATGTCACACCCCCGAAACTGTTTACCAACGCAATGGAGGATATGTTCAAAATTTTGTATTGGAATGGTATGGGCATCAACATAAACGGCGAGTACATCTCACACTTGAGATTCGCAGACGATATTGTTCTTATGGCGGAGTCGCTGCAAGAGTTGCAACAAATGCTATCAGATGCCTCCCGACGTATTGGCCTCCGCATGAACATCGACAAAACAAAATTGATGATAAATCAACACATTACACCGGAACCAATAGTCGTTAGTGCGGCATGCCTCTCGAATTTGTGCAAGAGTATGTCTGCCAAGGACAAACTCTTATGTTGGGCACAAACAACTTTGAGAAGGAAGCTGATAAGCGGATTCGGCATTTGGGCAACTTCGTCATGTCTTCTCGTCGCCCATCCCACAGTGCCTAAAGACGAAAGTCTTCGAACAGTGCATCCTACCCGTAATGATATACTTGAGTATCTCCCGTTTTTAAAATGCTTTTATTAGCTTCACCTATGTATGTAACGGAAACGTTGAACTTGATTTTTACACACTTTAAATGGGCAGATTAATTCATAATTTTGCACACGTATCAGGGCCCGATGACAATACAATAATTAAAAAAATAATAATGAAAAAACTAAAAAACACGCTTTAATACCATTAAAACGAACAAACATGTAAAAAATACATTTCAATATGAGAATAAAGTGATTAACGAGAAAATTATTATCATTGTAAAAAAAGCGTGGGGTGCTTTGTAAGACCTTCTTACACTAACTCTGTAATTCTAAATAGAAATAGTAACATACCTTGGTAAAAAATAACAATTAATATCGAGCACCCGACGCTTCTTTTACAATGACATTAATTTTTTCGTTTATTACTTTATGCTTATTTTGAAATTTATTTTTTACTATTTTGTTTTTTTATGTATAATTTATAACGTGCCGGCTATCATAGAGCCGAACGGTCTTTCACGTGACGATGGCAAGAAGCCTGATGGTATGACTTTAATTCCTTGGAGACGTGGGAATCCGCTGGTGTGGGACGCAACTTGTGCCAATACTCTAGCGGCTTCTCATCTACAAAATAATTCTAGGGTGGCGGATGCAGCGGCAGCCTCAGCATAGAGCCTCAAGCGGAGGAAATATGTATCTATCGGTGATGGATACATGTTTCTTCCGTTTGGGGTAGAAATTATGGGGCCCTGAGGTCCGGAAGCACGGGGTTTTGTCAGGGAGATGTCCAGACGCTTAGTAGAAACTACAGGTGACCAAAGAGATGGCGATTACCTCGGTCAAAGAATAAGCTTAGCTATTCAACAAGGTAACGTCGCCAGCTTTTTGGGCACCTAAACGCAGACGGCGACCTAAATTCTGATTTTTATTTGTAAATAGTTGTCATTTAAGGTTTTGTATATTTTAGTGGTTGTTTAAAAAATAATATTCCTACCTTTGAATGTATGAAAACCTTCTATATATTAATAATATAACCCTATATTAATTTGCTCCTTGGGGGAAACTGTTAGCATCAGCAATTTTTGATCGGTTGTCATTAGAGAGTATTTTTCTATCCACGGTAGATATTTTTTGGTTCGTTTATAGGTACTTGTTTCATAACATCGTTCTCGAAGTTTTACTATTCGTCTTTTTGCTAATTTTGGGACTGACCCCGCCTTAAATAATAACACAAGAAAGCCTATACCTATGGCTCGACAGATTTTGACAAGATGCGTTTAGATTCTGGCGACGTAATAACATTATTAATTTTGTGATATGGGGGACCATATCAAAACAAGACATAAGTTCAAAAACTAAAACTCGACTACGGTCGGGTAAAAGTTTATCTATGACAAATAAACAAACAGAATTTTTAGAATTGGCTTGGTATCCTTGGAAAAAAAACCACCGCATGAAAATAACATGTTACATCGCTGTTCTCGTTATTTTCAGGCAGTAAAACTTTTTTTTAGGCAACTGTATAGCTACTCTATTAAACTAAACAAATAACCCAACACTTTTTAATTGAGTTTTATATATTGAGATATCGATAGAACAGCACATAAATTATCTAAAATTGACTCCCGAGCTGCATCACCTCTCCCGCTCACACTCCGCCTGGACGAGCAGGACAAACAATTGAGAGTGTTCGCCGCCTTAATCACCGATGGCAAAAACCTTCACGCAAACAAGTAATACAAACTTAGTGGCATGTAAAAAATAAAAAACAAAGGAATGGACAAATTTACAACAATTTTAAGCAGGTAGGTTGGTATATTAAAATACTTGCGCAAAACCAATCATGAAAAGGGTAGGTAGGTGACCCCAAACGAAGCCCTAAAGACCTTGATCGTCTTAGGATTTAGTTTTTTTTTTAAGTGGTCCGTAATACGTAAAGTAATCAAGCGGACCCTTTTGTTGTGGTTACTCTGGCTGTCTGTCAGTCACGAGCTTGTATATCCCAATGGAAATTGATGATATAATTTTTACACGTAATTTATCTAGTGCCATGACCCAAAAGTTGGACTTTATAAATGTATTTATTATTACAATGATTTTGTAGTTACATTATTATTATTCGTATCTTCGCTGTAAAACTTTAGTTGTATCTTATCTTTTTTCGTATTTTTTTATGCACGCCTACATCCCTTCTCATTTAATATGTGGATGACTGGTAGAAAATGCTTTAGCATTAAGTCTTCCTTTTGTACTTTCTTAATGCAATAAGGTATTAAACAATAATAACAGAAAAAACCCGGGTACCATAAAAATGAATAAATTGGTTGGTAGAAAGAAATACATTTTTTTTTTCATTCTTATGCTTGCGGCGGGGAACCGTTGGAAATAACTTTGTCAATAGATCGCAAATACATTACTTGTATTACTTTAGACTTATAAACAATTAAATAAGTGCCCGTTAGTCGATGTTTGCTTTTTGTAGACGAATTTTGTTACGCTTACAATCTCGAAACTTATTTAGAAACTAATTATACAACAAATGCTAGAATATTTTATATTTCATTTTGAGTTGGCTATACATAGAATCGAGTTGCAGAAGTTAGGGGGCGCAGTAGAGGGGGGACGGGGGGGGGGGGTTCCCCACCCCCTTTACCCCTCAACTCCTGCCCCCTCGATTATCTATACCTATAATAAATCAATAAAATCAAAAAAGTCTGTAAAAAGAAGATAATTAAAAAAAAATGGTGTAGGGTACATAAAATAAGCTACTGAACAAGAATATAACATTTTAAAAATTTATGTCTGTCTGTTTGTCTGTCTGTATGTTTGTTCGCACATCACGTAAAAACTACTGGACAGATTGCGATGCGGTTTTCCCAGTTGGATAGTTTTGACTTAATAACTGGGGTACTTTATATCTCAATCCGAAGAAGCTGAGCAATCGATAAAAATATTTTTGACTGCTGAAGGAATTTTGATCAAATATTGGTATATTGGTATTTTAGGTCCTGGAATAGCACAATGAGTACTTTTAACCTACGGAAATTGCCACGCGTGTGAAGTCGCGGGCATCAGCTAGTATATACATACATACTTCTCTTCATTTTAATTTTGTATTGTTTCATTTCAAGCGGTTTTCAATTTCAGCGGTTCTTAAAATAAATGTCACGGGTAATAAAAATAAGGTTTTTTTTTATACGGAACCCTGATTATGCGAATCACGGCACGACCCGGGCCAATTATTTTATTGTAAAATGATGAAACCAAAATAACTGGAAGACGTCAGAAGGTACCGGTTTTTCCCCTTGGTTATATTTGTAACAATCTTATAAATGAAATTTGAAGACAATTTTTGTCGATGACCGTTTAGCCTAATAGAGCTAGACCGCTAGAGCTAATACCTAGAGCTAAAAGCACGGGATATGCTGCCGTATTATACGCTAGTTTTAAATATATTTACTAGCTTTCCCGTCCGCGACTTCGTCCGCGCGGACTACTGTTTATCGTGAAAAGAAACATCCTATGTTCTTCTAGGATAAAAAAACCGATGCAAAAGTTGGTATAGCACCAATGCTCTTGATGTTAATGACATACTTGCTATTTCGTTTCCATGGCAACCGTTTCTTACAGCGAATAATCAATATTTTTCCAGTTTTTCCGTGAAACTTACAATTTTCCGGGATAAAAAGTATCCATGTTTTATTCTTGGGTATAAACTATCTCTATTCCAAATTTCATCAAAATCCGTCCAGCCGTTATCGCTTTAAATCTCCCCAAACAAACAAACAAACAAACAGAAAATGTACTCGTATATTTTTCGTTGTCGTTCTTATTGCTTTATTATATTATTTATATTTTTTATTATGTTATATTAGCTCCTCACAAAGCTAGGTTTATTTTGTTACTCCTGTCTGATCGCAATTACTGTGTATAACCGTTTGTGAGGAAAATAAATAAATAAATAAAAATAAATAAATATATTCGGGACATTTCCACACCAATTACTTAGCCCCAAACTAGGATACCCTGTACTAGGATAACGGATAAACATACATAGATATAAATATTACATTCATGACTCGGAAACAAACATTTCTGCTCATCACACAAATGATTGCACCTGGCAGGATTTGAACCCGCGACCGTTCGATTTAGTACCTAGGAGCTACTAAACCAACCGGTCGCAAAATAAACTTTTGATTTGATTTGATTGAGTCTAAGTATAGACAATAGGAACGAAATAGTCTGTACAAAGAAGATAATTAAAAAAAATGGTCTAGGTTACTTAAAATAAGCTACTGAACAAGAATATAACATTTTTTTAAACTAAACAAACAAACAGAGAGTTGTTTGTTTGGTAGTTTGTTTGTCTGTATGTTTGTCCGCGCATCACGTAAAAACTACTGGACCGATTGCGATTTGGTTTTCACTGTTGGATAGCTTAGGGTTTGACTTACAAACTGGGGTACTTGGTATCTTAATGCAATGATGAGATGCCGAGCAATCGATAAAAACTATTTCACGGCTGAACGAAATTTAAAGAAAAGTAGTATAATGCACATTTGGTCCAAAAGTTGGTTTTTAAAATTACAATCTAGCCTTAAGACTAATAAGTAATTTTAACTTTAGCTGTATAATAATATATGCTAAGAATGTGTCCAATAACACTTTTCTTAATGTCACTATTTAAGGGGAAGTCACTTTGTTCATTTGTTCATTTGATTTGCACTAATTGATACTACATTGTCACTATCATATCACTAAACTAACTCAAATGGTTTTATTCGTTTGAGTCTTCTCACGATGCCCGTGTTGTCGAGGAGCTGGATAGCCTTCAGATGGAGGTCAGTACTTCTGATGTACCACGGTGCATTTACTCTGCGTACTATATTTTGGAAACATTCAATGATCTGCATATTAGTGGATTTGGTACAGCCCCGTAGCTGGATACCGTAAGTCCATATTGGCATGAGGACTTGCTTGTATAAATGTAAATTATTGCAAACTGACAACGAAGAATGTTTTCCCAGAAGCCAATACATTTTTGTGTAGCGAAGCTCCATTTCATCACGTTTCTTTCTGACATGGGCCTTCCAGCGAATCTTTGCGTCTAATGTCATACCAAGATACTTGGCTGTATTTTCGTGTGGTATTGCTTGATCATTTATAAATACAGGATGATAATTCGTTTTCTTGTTTGTAAAATCTACATGTGTGGATTTTGATTGGTTAAGTTCTATTCGCCATTTTGTAGTCCAATCGAGAATGGTATTGACAGCTGTTTGTTTGTACTTTCTCGACTGATTCCTCTTGAGTAGCCCCAATAGCTATGATTGCTGTATCATCAGCAAAGGTGGCAATGATACTATTTTCTAAATCTGGGATATCGCAAGGGTACAATAATTACAGAAACGGACCTAGGTCACTCCCTTGCGGTACTCCAGCTTTTATTTGCTTAAGTTCTGAATACGCATCTTCTTGCCTTACTTTGAACATTCTATGTCTTAGATAAGACTCGAGAATATCTGCAAACTGTTTAGGCGGCATTTTTCTTAATTTGTGCAGCAGACCTTTATGCCAAACTTTATCGAATGCTTGAGCATCTAGAAACACAGTTGTACAAACTTTTTCTCATCTAAAGCTTTTTCAATAACATTAGTGATTCAGTGCACTTGGTATATTGTAGAATGCTTTTTTCTAAATCCTAATTGATAATCCGGGATGAATTTATTTTCTCCTATGATGGGCTTCAATTGTCTCTGTAGTAGTTTTTCAAACAATTTCGACATTATCGGCAGCAATGAAATTGGCCTATATGATGTTACTTCATGAGTTGGTTTACCAGGTTTGGGTATCATAATGACTTCGGCTACTTTCCATTCACTTGATACATGCTGAAGTCTAAATGATGCATTGATGAGCGTAGTTATTTTAACTAAAGCTTTACGAGGGAGATTTTGTAGAACTTCGCCAGTAATTAAATCATAACCAGGAGATCTTTTGCGACTTAGATGTTTGATCTCGTTAAAAACCTCTTTTGGTGTAAGGAATCTTATTTATACCTCATTTTTAGAAGTTTCTTGCTGTATAAAGTATACTTATAAATGAAATGACTACGCGGGCAAAGCCTCGGGCACAACTAGTACTACATACAAGAACGTCTAAACGTTCTTGACTACATAGTTTTTTAGTAGGGTGAAGTAAACACAAACGCAAAAAATAAGTTGCCTCAAGTCTACTGTTTGTGCTTGTGTTCTTATAACCTTTTTTATATTTTTACCTAATTCAATAAGGGCGAGGTTCATAATTATTATATTGACTGTATTTTTTGTGTAGGTATATATTTTTTGTGTTATTTCCTACATTTCTGAAACGATCTTGATGCTTATATATATACTAGTTTTCCCGCCCGCGACTTCATACGCGCGGACTACTGTTTATCGCGAAAAATAACATCCTATTTTCTTCTAGGATATTAAAAACCAATGCAAAAGTAGGTATAGCACCAGTGCTGTTGATGTTTTTTGACAGACTTGTTATTTCATTTCCATGGCAACAACATTTTCCAGTTTACTTACATTACAGAAACTTACAATTTTCCGGGATAAGATTTAAAAGTGTTTTATTCTAGGGTATAAGCTATCTCCATTCCAAATTTCATCAAAATCCGTCCAGCCGTTATCGTGTGAAAGCTCCCCAAACAAACAAACAAACAAACAAACAAACAACGTTTCACTTTTATATATTGGTATGGATATATAAATTTAATGAGGGCAATTAACACTAAAATTACCTAACCCCAAACTAAGATACGGTAACGACAACCTGAGTACCGCTCGTATTGAACAAGACAAATAATTAAAAAAAAACTAGCAAATATATAAATAATTGATTGATTGAACGAACTCTATTATGAGGCCCCGATGGAGATCAATGTTTCTTATATACCAAGTTGCATTCACTATTTCCCTTAATACCTTGGAAGTGTATTAACGTATTGCCCTGTTTGGTGCAGCCCCACAACTGTACCATAAGTCCAGACTGGCTTTAGGACTTGCTTGTATATAAATAATGTACCTATTGTGTGTTGATAGCGTGGAGTGCCTTCCAAGCAGCCAATACATTTTTTTTGTATCGTAGATCTAAATCTTCTATTTTCTTCTTGACAAAATAGTAAATGTATAATAGAAAAATATATGGTCCTTCCCCACGATTCCAACTATCTCCAGACAAATTTTTAGCAAGATCCGTTCAGCTGTTTAGTTGCAAAAGGTAACAGACAGACAGAATTACTTTTTTGTTTTATAATATTAGTATCGATGGCTAATATAATATGTAAAATAAGTATTTTTGGTCGTTTTATTGTTTTCCATTCATATAATGAACGCTTGACGCACAAGAGTAAAGTAACCATAACCTTCTCAGAACGGCCACCACATGGGATGACGTCTTTTGGCCGTTATTTCCTATAACGACATCATAAAAAAAAATGTCTAAATGTCCTAAAAATAACTTTATGCTAATTTAAACGCCAATATTTATAAAAATACCTGCTAATTTTGATTGCGTTTATCTTTATTAAAAGACAAAAAAATATACGAAGATAATGACTATGTCGTAGGTAGGAAGTCTATGGATTCATAACTATACTGTGTCATGTTTTCATGTCAATAAATTATTTTGTATTTGTTTAATTTAAGTATATCTCTGTAGGTTTGTCGTATGAGGTAGTGCTGGCCTCTGGTGTCAGAATTTGTCAGGCTGCCCGAGGGCCTCTGACATACTCGTAGCTTAACGACTGCTATTAATCAATAACAGCCGGGATTGACAGTTTAACGTGCCCTCCGAAGCACGGAACGATGGAGAACCGCTCATAACTTAGAAAAGTTATTGGTGCGGAGCCCAGGATCGAACCCGGTATCGTTGGTTTCTAAGTTGTACTAGAAATTTTAGAGCAATGATAGCCTAATGGTTCCACCATTAGGCTATCATTGCTCTAAAATTTCTAAAATTGAGACTCTGCCAAAGCGCAATGCAGAACATCCAATAATTAGGCCAGGTGGAGAAACGACCTAATAAAAGTGAAAAGTGTCTGGAAGAAGATGGATGAGGAAAGCTGAAGACCGAACTCAGTGACGTGCAGGAGAGACCTGCGTCCAGCAGTGGACAGATATAGGTTGATGATGATTATGTCCACAATAGGTACTAATTCAAAATCGAGACATCCTCCAATCCCCAACAGCTTCAGCGTTAGGATTTGAGCACTGAATTAGAAACAAATTATTATGCAAGTGAATCTAAATAAAATAATTATTATTTCACAGTTTCAAGCGAGTGACTACTCGGGCGGTCATGACTTCGGCGGATACGAGGAAAGTGATGCCGGACATGACTTTGGCGGACAAGGTGGACATGACCTTAAAGCCCACGTGTACCCTGTACACCAACATGTCCACGAAGAGAACCCTGAACCCATCAAGCACTACAAAGAAGTTGTTGTCCCTCTTCCCAAGAACGTAGAGTTCAAAGTGCACCAACCAGTGCTTATACCGGTTCCGCATCCAGTTCCAATCCAAATACCCGTCCCTAAAGCAGTCGTCATCCCGATCATTAAGGAGGTTTCCATCGGCGTCGAAAAGTCGGTACCGTACCCGGTTACGAAGGAAGTTCATATCCCGAAATTCAAGCCCGTGCCTTTCGAAGTAGTTAAGCATATTATTGTGCCAGTGGAGAAACCGTTCCCTTTCAAGGTACCGGTTTATGAAACCATTATCCACTCTAAGAAAGGATCCCATAAAATATAATTTCGACATGTGCGGCCTTTCGGCCAAACCTGTAAGCCAAAATTTGACAAATTCATGTCTCCGATAATAAAACTATTTAGAAGTTTAGGTAAATTCAATATCAAAAGTATTGTTGTTTTTTATTCAATTGTTAGTTTAAAAACTTTACGCGCTTCCGCATACTGATTTATTTTAATTGTTATTAAACGGTTATATATTTTTCTTAAATTCAATAAATGCGAATCGTCGGTGCGGCAAATACCGGTTATTTTGAGGCTAATTAGTGTCGAGTTCTTGTTGTTTTTTCTTCTTTGTGCATTTCTCTATTTATTTCTCCATCGATACTACATACTTCTTGTGAAGGATATAATAAAACTGTTGTTTTGTCGTTGTTGTTGTGTAATTTGTTCTTGTTGATTGTTGTGTGTATGAGCGGATGTTTTGTAAATATTGTTGTTTAGTTTGTAAGGTAATAAAGACTTCTCTTTTATTTTTGATTTTATTTTTAATACCAAAAGATCATGTTGTCATTATGAATAATTTAATTTAAAAAGTAAACAGTGTTTTTTAATATATATGATATTTACATTTAAATAAGAGACAGTGGACAAATATAGGCTGATGATCATGATGAGACAGTGGATTATCAAAACTAATTGTTTTATTTGTACATAGTTCGAGAATACATTATCAAAGTGTAAAATAAACCACTCAATGACACATCATGAAATCCCCAATGCGTTTCATCGCAACACGTTGCGTAGCATTTAACATAGTAGCACAGAATATATAATAATAGAGTATATAAATTACTTGCATATTAAAAATAACCGAGGCGGTCTCCTCTTAGAATAAGATCCCTCCCAATCCTCCCGTGGATGTCGTAAGAGGCGACTAAGGGAATGCACACCGGAAGATGGGCAGCAGCGTCCTCCGAATACATATTTGTTACACTGCGGTCACCAATCCGCCTGACAAGCGTGGTGACTATGGCAACCAATTGGCATATATTCAGTGATGTCTCTGTGATCACCAGGGTTAAGATCGGCAGTGATCACCGCATGGTAACAGGCTCATTGAATATCAACGTAAAGCTGGAGAGATCTCGTTTGATGAAATCTACTCTTCGCCCAAGTCCTGCTCAAATCCAAACCCCCTAGAGCTTTCAGTTGGAGCTCCAAAATCACTTCCAAATCCTTACCGAATACGATACAGTGGATGAACTAAACAATGGGCTGATGGAAATAGTTGAAGCAGTCGGGTCAGAGTTCTTTAAGACCCACCGCAAAATTAGAACACAGAAACTCTCTGAGCATACACTCAAAATTATGGCAGAATGAGGCGAAATGAGGCTGCATTCTTCAGTGGATATGTCATGTTATAAATTGCTTAATAAACAGATCTCCAAGTCGATGCGACACGATTTGCGTTCCTATAATACTACTTGTATTAAGAACGCAATAGAGCGGAACAAGGGTTTCAAAGTGTTCGCAAGAGATCTGTTTATTGGGCAAAGCATATTGACGAAGCTGAAAACCAACAGCATCGTTTCGTCAAAACCAGAGATTTTGAGTGAGCTCGAGAAGTTCTATGGACAATTATACACCTCATCGCGTAGTCCTCCTAGCACGACTAACGATGCAAGAGCCCGTTTGACCCAACATTATACCGAAAATAACCGGGACGTCAGCCTATACGAGATCAGAATGACTCTCAAACAGCTTAAGAGCAACAAGACACTAGGGGAGAACGGAAATACGACAGAGCTACTGAAAGTGGGTGGAACACCGGTACTTAAAGTCCTTCAGAGCCTGTTTAACTCGGTCATCCTCGAGGGTACTACGCCAGAGGCGTGGCACAGGAGCGTAATGGTGTTGTTCTTCAAGAAAGGTGATAACATCCTCTTGAAGAACTATAGGCCCATTTCGCTGCTGAGTCACGTCTGTAAGCTGTTTTCGAGAGTAGTTACAAACCGTCTGGGTCGTAGGTTCGACTATTTTCAGCCTCCCGAACAAGCTGGATTCCGGAAGGTCTTTACCGTAGACCACCGTAGATCACATCCATACGTTCCGGCAGATTATACAGAAGACCAAAAAGTATAATCGGCCACTATGTCTAGCGTTTGTGGACTACAAGAAAGCCTTCGATTCAGTCGAGACCTGGGCACTGCTACAGTCATTACAGCGGTGCCAGATTGACTACCGGTACATCGAAGTATTGAAGTGTTTGTACAGCAATGCCACCATGACTGTCCGTCTTCAGGATACGAGCACAAGTTCTATCGAGCTGCAAAAAGGGGTGAGACAGGGAAACGTTATTTCTCCGAAACTGTTCACCTCTGCACTGAAAGATATATTCAAGCTTCTGAACTGGAACGGATACGGTATTATAATCATTGGCAAAACATCACTCACCTTCAATTTGCTGATGATATAGTCATCATGGCAGAAACCCTGGAAGATCTAAGCACAATGCTCAGTGATCTCAATATTATTTCTCAACAGGTGGGTCTTAAAATCTGAAATAAATAAATAAATAAAAATAAAAGTCTATTATTTCAGGCATACAACCCATTTAAGCGTAAAATAAACTTAAAAGTAAAACATGATATCAACACTGTAAAAAAGAGCAGTCAAAAATAGGAATAATTTAAAAATTAGAAATTAGTTACCTACACTTTACACAATAGTGCTTAGTCACTTTTTGTTTTCATCCATGATGACAGAAACCCATCTCTTAAATATTGGACCACTTATAATGTTGTCAGTGACAGCCACGAGGATCCCGTTGCTGGAACGACGCAAGCGACTCCAAAAAGACGCCACTCTCGACCTGACAACAGAAAAAAGTCAGGAACTCCTGCTTCAGCAAACATACTCAACGCACTGCAGTACCGTGGCAGTCTAATAAGAGCCCGGAACGTATCATCATATTGAACTCTTATGGTGCTCAGTGCCTTCTGCGTGAACGTTATACACAGCTGGCACGTGTGCATGCAAAGGCAATACGTTTTATATAGTGTGGTCTTAACTTCCTTACTGCAGTTAGCGAATCGGCGAGTGAGCATGTTGCTTCTGACGGCGAAAGCCCTGCGTTCCCGCTCAATATCAGCGTCGTCGTGCAGTCGTTCCGTTAAAAGGTTCCCTAAATACCTAAACTGCTTTACAATGTTTATCACTGTGCCATTCAAAAACACATCGGGTACCCTATCCGGACCCCGACCCGACGCGAACACCATCATCTGGTACACCCAGTTATCTTGAAGTAGACCACGGGAAGAAAAATATGCCCATGGTACAGCCAGGTGATCTATGTAGGTGGACTACGGGCAGGGCGCGCTCTGATGGTGTTCGCGTTCGCGTGAAATGATGATGATGATAAAAAAAAATACACACACATACACATACTATTTTTATTTTCTCGTAAACTGCACTATTTTCAGTAAAAATCCATACCAATATATAAAAGTGAAAAATTGTCTGTTTGTTTGTTTGTTTGGGGAGATTTAAAGCGATAGCGGCTGGACGGATTTTGATGAAATTTGGAATAGAGATAGTTTATACCCAAGAATAAAACATGGGTAATTTTTATCCCGGAAAATTGTAAGTTTCCACGGGAAAACTGGAAAATGTGGATTACATTGGTTTGGTGCTATTCCTACTTTTGCATTGGTTTTTAATATCCTAGAAGAACATAGGATGGATTTTTTTCGCGATAAACAGTAGTCCGCGCGTACGAAGTCCATAGGAATGCTATTGTCGCAGGTGGCAAGGAATTAGACACATTAATAAAAAAAACACAAACATCCGAGAACAAACATTTATGCTCATCACACAAAATAAATTATTACCCCAGTCAAGAATCGAACCTGGTAGACTATGCTTGGAAGGCAGGTGCACAACCAACTGCGTTAGAGTCGTCAAGATATAAATATATTATTCCATGTCATATTATTTTTTTCTAACTAGCTGTGGACAGCAACATCCAGACAGACACACTTTGCTCGCGTGGACATTTTCCTGGGATAAAAGTAAAAAATACTGAATTTCAAAATTTGTTCAGCTTACATAATTATTATAGTTTTTATCAATTGCTTGACTCATCGAGCATCATCGAGATTCTAAGTTCATCCGATTTTAAGTCGAATCCTACGAACCACATTTCAGTAGTAGTTTTTTACGTGATGCGCAAACAAACATCCAGAAAGACGGACATGATTTAAAAAATATATAATTATTCTCATTCTGTAGTTCATTTTAGGTCCACAAGGCCATAATTTATAATTTTTACTTGTTTACTTTATTCAATTCACATAATATGGCACACTTGAATAAACAAACGCTCAGTTGGTTCAACACAATGACAAACAATTTATTTTTATCGTCGAGCTACCCTGAAAGTTTTAGCCGGATAGCTAATGGGGAAATTGCAAGATTTCACCCGGAACGACAAATAATAAAGTGACTTAATAAAAAGTGTTTGTAACGAAAAATTAATAAAAAAAGTTATTATAATGTGGTTTGAAGGTTTCGAGCACTTCTATGTTATTATAATGTGGTTTGAAGGTTTCGGGCACTTCTATGTTATTATAATGTGGTTTAAAGGTTTCGGGCACTTCTATGTTAAGCAAATCACGAATTTAGGTACTTTGTTTTCTCTAAATAAAGTCATCTTGTGCGTCAGTACTATTCCACAAAAAACCACGAATAATTCTACCAATAAAATTATCATAATAATCTACAATATATATCTTTATATCCTTGTTTTTTCTATTCCGTAAATACAAAGAGAAAATGTTTTTTTGTATGTTTGTTTATAATGGATGAACTCAAATAATATTTAAACGATTTAAAAAATTCTTTTACCTATAGAAAGCTACATTATCAGCGAGTAACGTGGGCTGTTATTTTTTTAAATTAATCGTAACTGCAATAATGTAACCCAATAAACGTCATAATTTTAAGTCATTATATGGAGTGCGCCGCGAAAACTATTTATGATTGGTACCTACATAAAATAATGTACTACATGTTTTTAATAACTATTATAGTTAATTCACAAAAAACAAAAACGGGAGTTTCTCACCCATAATTGTTGAATTATTCTATTATAGTTTCGAGCACATCCGGTGCTCTTTCTCAAGGTGAGTGCGGGACGCTTGCGAACGAGTCAAGCCTCGCACAGTGAAGACGGTACTAATTAGTATAAATAAAGAGTAGGTATTGTGGTCAACAAATTCAGTATGGTGTGAGTGCAGACAGTGGAAAAAACAAACACGAAATTCAACAAATCAGACAAATCAGCTATAAAAGAATACTTACAACTTCAATTCAAACACACACTAGGACTGTAAATGTATTCGCTCACAACACAAAATACATTTTATTTTGGTAGAGCGGGTCATTTTGCGGTTTATCCACATACTAATACTTATTCTGTGATATAACCTTTTACCGTCTCCGCCTTTATAAGATGTGTCAGTACAAGATCGGGGACCGTCGGTTATATTTGCTTTTTTCCAATACACGAACATTTATATCTTTGAAATATATTAAAATAATCGTGATTATTCGTCCTCAAATGTAAATTGACAGCTTTTGAAAAATATTTCAAAATCAGGCAGAACTAGAGTAATAATTTACATATACTTAATATATTTTTTTTGGTGATATTTATGGGTCTTTAACGTGATTTTAAAGTTTTGTGCGAAGTTTTTGTTTATTGGTTTGAATAATTTATTTTATTATGATAATGGAATCAAAGAGTAGTATATTACTACTGTTTGTTTTATTTGGTGAGTATGTATAATAAACTTCTTTGTTTTTAATATATTTTGTATGCATATTATAAAATATTATTAATTATAAAATAGTTTTTATTAGAAGTAGCTATGATTTATTGTTTCACGTTAGATTATTTATATCATAGGTTACGATGATAATATTTCGTCTCTATCCAAATGTTGTCTGGAAGATATCGCTTTTAGCGATTAGGCCGCCCATTGTTACACTCCTTACTATTGTTTCTTTAGTTTTGATATTTTTTTGTGGTGTCATGAAGAGTCCATCTTTCTTTCTATCTAATAAACAGATATAGATAATATATTGTATAATATATACAGTATATTATCATAAATAATTGAAAATTCACAATTAATTAATTACCTATCTCTTATTATTTATTTATTTCATTGTTTTGCTTAAAAATTGTGTACAAGGAAGTACTCTCTTGTATTGATTTTGGACCATTACAAGGATTCACAGTATACATATATTCACATTTTGGAGATAGATATTCAGTTATTATATTAAATGACTAGCTGTACCAGGGGCTCCGCACGCGTAGTAATTTCACTAAGTTAAAAGTACTCTATGTACTATTCCAAAACCTAAAATACCAATATACCAAAATTTTATCAAAATTCCTTCAGCCGTCAAAAAGTTTTTTATCGATTGCTCGGCTCCTACTCTTCGGATTGAGATACCAAGTACCCCAGTTTTAAGTCAAACCTTAAGCTATCCAACAGTGAAAACCGCATTGCAATTGGTCCAGAAGTTTTAACGTGATACGCGAACAAACATACAGACAAACAGACAGACACGATTTTAAAAAACGTCATATCCTTGTTCAGTAGCTGATTTTATGTACGCTAAGCCATTTTTTTTAAATTATCTTCTTTATACGGACTTTTTCTTGTTTATTGCTTTATTGCAGGTATAGATAGATTTTTTATTACTCTAAAATTAACATAACTTTGGACCCCTAACCCACAGGAACCCTTTTTTTGGGATAAAATGTTTCCTTAACTTTAACCCATCATACAAACTATGGCTGTATCAAGTTGCATCAAAATTTGTCTAGTAGTTTCAGCCTGATATGTGTTCCTTAAATAATTTTCAACCAATATCCTGTAGGAACCTATTAATTTTTCGGCTTGAAATGAAAATGAAATGAAAAAAGAAATAAAAAAATAGCTAGCATAAATTATACATAAACACACGTTAAACATAACACTAAATAATAGTTATGGTGTGTTATATATCTTTTCATTACCTCATTAGGCAAGCCTGTAACGAGGTGTAACGTTGGATCGAAAATAGCATTGCCTTTATTGTAACCTCAGTAACAGGCATGAACAAATATAATTTAAAACGTATAAAAATAACTCTGAAGGTATAATATAAAAAGATAGAAATTCCAAAAATAAATATTTATATTAAAATTATTATGTATACTTAACTAATACATGCAAAGTGCTTATATAAAATTATGTTTGAATCCACCTTACTCAAATTTATTCATTTGTCATAAATATGTGTTGTTACAACAACAAAATAAAATAAATAAGTATGTTTGTACATTGTATTGATTCCGTAAAATAACACTTCATCTTTAAAATATCCTCAGTTTTCTCATATGTTAATGTTTTCAACAATTTACAAATTATACTTTTACCTTCACTACATTTTTTACTTTTAATGTCGTGAAATCTGGCGACCGTGTTAAAAATATAAAGCCTGACAAAATCCCCAAAACGATGTGCAAACCACGATGTGTTCACGGGTGGTGTAGGCAACCTGTAAACTCTTCAGGGGAAGAAATTGCTACCTTATGTACAGACAAAGACGTTTTTAGAATAAATAGTTGACGCACACTAAGAACTCCTGCTTCATTATATACAGAAGTGGTAGGATACCTCAATGGCTTTCGGAGCATAACCTTTAAAACTGATCCCTGTGCTCTCTCTGCCTGAATCATAAAAGTTTTGGCTGCACTGCCCCAGCATGTAATGCAATATACTATGAGGGTCTGGCATAGTGCTTAATACACAGACGTAAGTGTATCTATTCGTGCTGCATAACGTTAACTTCTCATTATATGTATTACCTTTCTTATTCGGGCAGAAAGGGCCCCAATATGTGTTTGAAACGTAAGGTTCTCATCTATGTGCACTCCAAGATATTTTAAACATAGTCTTGTACGTGTTAAAAATTCACAGGATCAGTCCGGGTCTATAATGCATGCTAGTTTGTGTATTTTAATGTTTATGTCTGTGACGGGCGCTGAGACAGAGGTTTTATGGAAGCGCAGAAACATAGTTTTTTAGTATTAAGCGTTAAAAGATTATGTTCCAACCATTGAGATATTAACTTCATGCCACGCTCAGCTCAGTAGGTTCGTTAAAAATAACTGCAGTGTCATCAGCGTAACAGTCAATTTTTGCATTTTGAATAGGCACATCATGAATATCATTTATATATAGAAGAAATAATGTAGGCTCAAGTATACTTCTCTTCGGGACTCTGTATTGTGAGCTATAAAAAAAAAAAGTTTAAAAAAAATTAGTTCTGTATATATATATATATATATTTACATTATATATATATATATATATATTTACATTATATATATATATATATATATATATATATATATTATATATATTTACATTATATATATATATATATATATATATATATTATATATATTTTTATATATATATATATATATTTTATATATTATAGACTGACCAATCTTCACACACTGTCTCCACTCCGTTAAGTAACTTTTAAACCAGTCTAAGGCTATTACCCGAATACCCATACTCTCAAGTTTATTTAAAAGAATAGGAACGGAGACAGTGTCAAAAGACTTTGCCAGATATGACGATACTGCAGTAGTAAGCATTGTGACAGCATCTTCCGTGCTTCTACCTTTACGAAAACCAAACTGTTTGGAAGAAATCAAATTGTGTGATTCGAGATAGCTAACGAGGCGTTTGTTTACAAGATTTTCAAATAGTTTAGAAAAAGCTCCTAAAAGTGAGATAGGTCGATAATTATCAACTGAGTTCTTAAATCCACTTTTAAATATTGGACAAACAGACGCCAGAAAAGTATCCAATGTCCTACCTCGTAGTATAAACTAAAATCATACCAAGTCATTTCAGTTGAATTCATTCAGTTGTTTCGGCGTGATGCACGTTCAAGATACAGACAGACAGAAAAATAGACAAAAATGAAAAAATTAAACAGTTTTGGCTTTCCTATCAAATATAGAATCCAAAAAGTATTATTTATTACTTCAAAAATAACATAACTTTGGACCACTATCCCACAGGAATTCTCTATTTTTTTGGCATTAAAAGTATCCTCCATTTTAACCCATAATATAAACTATGACTATGACAAATTGCATCAAAATCCGTCCAGTAGTTTCACCGTGATATATGTTCTTTTAAATAACTTTCAACCAATATCCTCCGGGAACCCTTTAATGTTTCGGGATTAAAGGTATCCAATATCCTACCTCGTAGTATGAACTAAAATCATACCATGTTTCAGTTGAATTCATTCTGTAGTTTCGGCGTGATGCATGGTCAAGTTACAGACAGACAGACAGACAAAAAAAACAGTTTTGACTTCAGTGTTAAATATAACAAAACATACAAAAAAAAAGAAGGAATTATCTTCAATGTATGAATCTGGACCCCTATCCTGCAGAAATACTTTATTTTTTCAGGATAAAATGTATTCTAAACTTTCCCCTATCATGTGAGCTATAACTGTGCCAAGTTGCATTAAACCCATCCATTAGTTACAGCGTGATACGTGTTCGTTTAAATAACTTTAAACCCTTATCCTGCGGAAACCCTTTAATTTTTCGAGATGAAAGTATCCAATATACCAAACATGAACTCAAATCATACCAAGTTTTAGTTGAATTAATTCAGTAGTTTTGGTGTGATGCGTGGCCAAGGTACAGACAGACAGACAGACAAAAATGAAAAAATGAATACAGCTTTTGCTTCAGTATCGGGCATAGAACAGACTCCAATTTTTTTTAACTAAAATCTTCAATGTGCTGAATTGGACCTGTTACAGTTTTATAATAAGTATAGATAAGCATGTAATACAAAATAAAGATACAAGTACTTAAAAAACACTTGATGTAATTTCACACCTAAGCAATTTAATAAGTGCAAACTTTATAGTGCTTTTGTCATCCGGGTCGTGCAAGGGCTATTGGAGTTAGTAGCTATTAGTAGGTAAAAGATTTCCTGTTTTCACAAGTTATTTTTTAAATGGTTTTATTTAGGTAGACATGTTTGTTGATTTTAGTTTATTTGACTTGTATGGGTCAAATCTAGGAAATGAAATTTTACCCCCTTCCTGTTGACCGATTGATCTGAAATTTGGTACAAGCCTTTAGTTCTGATGACATGTATCATAGTGTCTGTTTAAGGCATCGTAGCGCCCAAACGAATCGACAGTTTTTGATGCGGATTTTTATGTTTGAAAGCTGATGTGAGCAAGATGCTTATAAGCTATAATTGGGGGGTTGGGTTTTTCACAGGAAAGTTAAACCGCAATACTAATTTGTGGAACTTATTTCATTTCAGCTTATATATCTGGCAAAGAAGTTAAGGGTATCGAGGATTTCAAAAGGTTTGGAATAGAAAACCTTCTCGAAAATTTGGTTCATGAACAATGGGATATAACAGAAGCTGCATGTCTCCGAGACACTACAGCTTTACTGAACGGTGTGAAGAACCAGACTTTTTGGGCCAGTTGGGGTAAGTACGTGGGAAATATATAGAATCGAGGGGCTGGAGTTGAAGGGGCGAGACGGCTTTCCCCTGGTACTACTCCCCTCCACGGGCGAAAGTACACCAGTTTTAAGTCAAAACATAAGCTATCTAACAGTGAAAACCGCATCATGATGCGCGAACAAACATACAGATAGACAAACAGACAAACAGACAAACAGACGAATTTTTAATATGTTATGTTCTTGTTCAGTAGCTTATTTTATGTACCCTTTGTGTTCAGCGCTTGCCGGCCGCTGCCGCGGCATGCTCGCTTCGCTAGCTCGGCTCGCGCTTAGTGTAGTCATGTTCAAACCTATTCTAACCTAGTTTTTGGGGCCATACAGCGGAAAAATGTCATTCTACTACTGAATAGTTTTATTTACGGCGATTATGTTCCATTTCACGATACATTCCTGCAAATTGCGTTTTGTTTCACATTACAATAAAATACGATTTAAAAAAAACTACGCATCTCGGCGGCAGGGAGGGAGAGGGA
Source organism: Alsophila aescularia (assembly GCA_946251855.1). NCBI lineage: Eukaryota > Metazoa > Arthropoda > Insecta > Lepidoptera > Geometridae > Alsophila > Alsophila aescularia. The sequence continues at coordinate 27,764,507 of OX276384.1, forward strand.
GCCAAGGGCTAGCACTCCACCTTCTCCACCCCCCACCTCCTCCACATAATCAAATGCTTCAGAAAATTGCATTTCGTTTCATGTACAGTAAAATACGATATAAAAAAACTAATTGTCGCCTCAGGAAGGAAGGATCACCCTTCACGTCACCCCCAACTCCTGCCCTTCGATTCTATAGCCAACCCAATTACGTTAATGACGGATAGGTGTTACCACCTATCATCCCGTGGATGATGAGAGAACCAGCTGGGAGTTCTGGAAATGGAAGGAAGGAAGGATCACCCTTCACGTCACCCCCAACTCCTGCCCTTCGATTCTATAGCCAACCCAATTACGTTAATGACGGATAGGTGTTACCACCTATCATCCCGTGGATGATGAGAGAACCAGCTGGGAGTTCTGGAAATGGAAGGAAGGAAGGATCACCCTTCACGTCACCCCCAACTCCTGCCCTTCGATTCTATAGCCAACCCAATTACGTTAATGACGGATAGGTGTTACCACCTATCATCCCGTGGATGATGAGAGAACCAGCTGGGAGTTCTGGAAATGGACGACAGCCTTTTCCTGTGGATAATCACGAACTATTGCAATCATCAAGACGCCTGCCAAGCGTGTTGATGATAGCCCCTTTCCCCCCTAAGGCACCTGTCCCACCGTCGACGAGTAAGCGACTAGATATCGTTCGCTCAAGAAACGTACAAATAGATGTATACCCCTTGTCATCATCATCATTATGATCATGATGATGATGGTTGAGATTTTAGAAGGCCACTGCTGAACATAGGTCTCCCCCAAAGAGCACCACGACGCGAGGTCTTGTGCCGCCTCCATACACCGAATCCCCTGCGATGGCTACAATGTCGTCCTTCCAACGTGTGGGGGTCTCCCTACACTTCACTTTATTGTTCAAGGTCGCCATTCGAGAACCTTTATTCCCAGCGGTTGTCAGCTCTGCGATGGCCAGCCCATTGCCACTTCAACTTATTTTCCTCGTTATGGATCTTATCAAGTAGTGAAACTCCGAGCATAGTTCCTTCCATTGCACGCTGCGCGACTTTGAGCTTGTGTATGAGACCAATAGTTAGCGACCACGTCTCAGTGCCATATGTCATCACTGGCAACATGCACTGATTATGACTTTCGTCTTGAGACCCAGTGCAAATAAAGGAAATAAATGGATACATAAATGGATACAGGATACAAGTATTAATAGTTGAACGCTGACTGTTCACACTGCCGCATGCCGGCAAGAACTCTCGTTCCACTAGATTGTCGCAGCGGCAAGAGCTATCATCGCTCAGCGGTGCATACTTGAAGGTCATAATACTCGCTTGGTACATACTAGGGCATGCAAAACTCTGGTAGTTAAACCCGGGTTTTTCGAGTTTTCAATTTAAAAAATCGGTTTTGTCGAGTTATACGGGTTTTTCGAGTTTTTCTCTATTTGAGCCTTAAAATAAATATTGCATTAGTGTGTGTAGTAACGAAAAGGCTGAAATGTAATTAAAATATATATTTACTTTCGTACACTTATTTTTTAGCTTTATCAAGAGATCAATCAAGTAACATTTGGTATAATTATTTTTTTGACATACTTGTTATTTCTTTTCCATGGCAACCGTTCCTTACAGCGAGTAATCAACATTTTCTAGTTTTTCCGCGGTAGCTTAAAAATTTCCGGGACATAAAGTATCCATTGTTTTATTATAGGGTATAAGCTATGTTCACTCCAAATTTCATCAAGATCCGTCCAGCGGCTATTGCGTGAAAGCTCCCCAAACAAACAAATAAACAAACAGACAGACAACGTTTCTTTTTTATATATTGGTATGGATTAATAATCAAAGTATCATTACTAAATCAAAACCAACAAAATAAAATGTTTTCAAATAAACGAAAGTTTATAATCAGTGCTTGTTGCCAGTGATGACATACGGCACTGAGACGTGGTCGCTAACTATTGGCCTCATATACAAGCTCAAAGTCGCGCAGCGTGCAATGGAGAGAGCTATGATTGAAGTTTCACTACGTGATTAAATCCGTAACGAGGAAATCCGTAGAAGAACCAAGGCTATCGACATAGCTCTCAGAATTAGCAAGTTGAAGTGGCAATGGGCAGGCCATGTAGTACGCAGAACCGACAACCGCTGGGGAATAAAGATTCTGGAATGGCGACTACGAACAAGCAAGCAAAGTGTAGGGAGACCCCCCACACGATGGACCGACGACATTGTAGCCATCGCAGGAAGTCGGTGGATGAAGGTGGCACAAGATCGCTCGTCATTGCGCTCTTTGGCACTCATGGCAGCCTATGTTCAGCAGTGGACTTCTGAAGGCTGACATGATGATGATGAAATAATTTAATAATATTAATATTTCTACATAACAGACAAACTTAAAAAAAAACAAAGACGGTTCCTAATCAAATCAAAATAGAAATGGTGCAAATTTACTATTAAGGTTCTCTGTCAAGTTGTCAAGGGACCGTGATAATAAATCTGCACCATTTCTACTATTTTATTGAACACTAGCTAATGCCCGCGGCTTCGCATTCATGGTCATTTCTCTAGGTTAAAAGTACTCTATGTGCTATTCCAAGACCTAAAATAGCAATATACCAACATTTGGTCAAAATTCCTTCAGCCATCACAAAGCTTTTATCGATTGCTCGGCTTCTTCTCATCGAATTGAGATACCAAGTTCCCCAGTTTGTTGGTCAAACCTTAAGCTATCCAACAGTAAAACCACATCGCAATCGGTCCAGTAGTTTTTACGTGATGCGGGAACAAACAAAGACACAAACTAACAAACAGACAGACACGATTTAAAAGAATGATATATGCTTGTTCAATAGCTTATTTTTTGTACCCTTGACCTTTTATTTTTAATGTATCTTCTTTGTATAGACTATTTCATTCCTTTGCTTTATTATAAGTATAAATATAGATACATAGATTTTGTGAACCTTGTCAAGTTTTTACCTTGACAGTAAAAACTAACTAGGGTTACAAAATATTCAATAAAATCCGCCGTTACCAGATGACTATCGTAGACTCGTAGCGTATGCAGCACCTTACTCAGCGGCACTCATTCAACATGAGACCAAAGCCTAACATGTAACAATATATTACTCCCTAATACCTAATAATAATTATAGATTGTGGTCAGCCTGTTTAATTTATTCGGCAAATAGACTAGAAATAGGGAAACGGTAAGTTTATGTGAAGTTCTGTTCTTTATTCATTTTCCGGTGATAGTATTTTACATAATGAATGAAAAAACTCGAAAAACCAAAAAATCCCGAGCTTTCAATTTTAAAATTCAAATCTGTTGGTTATTCGGGTTTTTCGGTAATTTGGGTATCCGGTTTGCATACCCTAGTACATACATACGTATACTAGAGGTCAGTCTACTCTACAGTGCAGATCTGAGTGCACGCACTGCACATGAAAGTGCAATGTGTGCGGGGGACCTGTACCACACATACCTTGTATACAAATATTTCGTAGGTAAAAATGAAATAAACTCTATGAAGTAGACGTTAACAATATATTTTCAAATTAGATTCGTAAGCTTAAATCGTTGCATAATACAAATCCAATTACAAGAAGGGTTTGTTAGTAGTGCAGAATAGGTCTTCAATATTTTATTTGTTTAAGTTTGGCGACAGCGGGCCCAATGTACTTGGTGTAGTGTACCAATTTTATTTGTTTAAGTTTGGCGACAGCAGGCACAATGTACTTGGTGTGGTGTACCAATTTTATTTGTTTAAGTTTGGCGACAGCGGGCCCAATGTACTTGGTGTGGTGTACCAATTTTATTTGTTTAAGTTTGGCGACAGCGGGCCCAATGTACTTGGTGTGGTGTACCAATTTTATTTGTTTAAGTTTGGCGACAGCGGGCCCAATGTACTTGGTGTAGTGTACCAATTTTATTTGTTTAAGTTTAGCGACAGCGGGCCCAATGTACTTGGTGTGGTGTACCAATTTTATTTGTTTAAGTTTGGCGACAGCGGGCCCAATGTACTTGGTGTAGTGTACCAATTTTATTTGTTTAAGTTTGGCGACAGCGGGCCCAATGTACTTGTAGTGTACCAATTTTATTTGTTTAAGTTTGGCGACAGCGAGCCCAATGTACTTGGTGTAGTGTACCAATTCCACTTGTTTTTTACCCGACTACGGCGAAGCAAAGGGAAAGGTGCACTGCGCGCATCTCCGCTCATCAAAACTGTCTAGGGATATTTTGTATAAAATACTTAAACTCATAAAATTCTGGCTGGTTTTTAAATCTTTTGAAGAAAGCTTCTTTTGTAGGCCTTATTGGATGATTCCAAAATATGTGAACTTGAAAAAAATAAAATAAAAAAACAAATGATTTGCGCGGTATAACTTTAGCGAAGTTCGAAAGTTTTACCTACCATAGTTTTTGTTAATTTTTGGTGTCAAATTAAAGTTTTAGAACAAGATAGCTGTAATTTAGAGTTTATGCCATTATATGCAGCGGCGACATTTAGCGAAAGAGGAAATGTTAAGGGCAGTAGGCATGCTCTAAGCTAGGGTTACTCAACGGAGTATTGCTGACGAGATTGGAACAGAACAAAACGTGATATCAAGGTTATGGTCACGTTGGTCGTGCTACTGGTAAAGTGGCTGAAAGACACCAGGCGGGAAGCGCATAACCACCTTACGACAATACCAATTTTTGCAAATTGTCGCGAGAAGACAACCAAATGTTACGGCCATGCAGTTGGTTCAAAGGCTTCAGTCAGAGCACCAGTTGCTTGTTAGTGACCAAACTGTAAGGAGATGACTGCTTGGAGCTAACCTTCATGCTCGTCCGCTTCGTACTCCAGCACTACGCGGAGAAAGACTACGTTCTTGTGCTAGCGCCACAGAATAAATAAAACTACCTAGAGCGTCTATCTGGTTAGTCTGCAGGCAATATTTCGTACCCGTTTGAATGGAAACATTAGCCAGTGAAGTAGGTAGATAGTAGGTTGATATTGTCACTTCAAGTAGGGCTAAGCATTAAATATCGTTTAAACAGCGTTCGTAATGGAGCAGCGTGACATGATTTCTATTTATATTTTGTATAAATGAAGATTTTCTTATTAGATTTAAAATTTAATTTGATTACTACTTCAGGAATATTTTTACTATGTTATTACATGTATATTTACGTCTGAAGAAGTTATTTTACTACAAATATAAAGTAGAATATCAGTGACCAGTGGAAAATACAAGGAGGAATTTATTACAAGCGTGCCCTACGGGTAAAATATACCTGGATTGAGCAGAACGAGCTCAAGTTGGTGCAGCGTGCCCATTATAAGCTTACTTATCGAAATTAATAGGCACCATACGAGACGTGTAAGCTGATGTACCATATCCATTGCTAGCTCATTATTACTACATACATACTAACAAGTAAGCCAGCAATGATGATGAAGATTTGCTCTACTCCCATTACTTTCCATGGTGGAAGGGCATTTTATAATTTTGCCTTGCTACAACATTCATCAGAAATCTATCGCCATACCAAGACGTTTATCATCTTAAGAACGTCGTCTTTAAGCACCAAGTGTTGCCATAATTAATGAAAGTAATATTTTCCAGCATGGAACTCTATGCAGCTGCCAGTTGGTACATTCTACGGATCCTTGTACCACCTTGGGAACTTCGACCAATGCCTGCAGACGCCCTGGTCATCCTCAAACCCTGATCTGCAGATGCAGTACTGCCTGGTCAATGTTAAGCTGACTGAATTGGAGATGTATGCTGGAGAGTTGACAGATCCTTATGGTCATGCTGAGAGGTATATTGAGGTATGTTTTTTTACGAAGTTGGTGTGTTTCTTTTACTATTTCATTTGAAGAATAATAAATGGGAAGGTCTCTGTTTACATGCGAACGACATGCGAAACTCATATATAGTCTCACGATCTTCTAAACTGTGTCACACTTTTTTTAAAGATACCTGTTTGCTCCTGAATAGAGGCCTCCAATTTGAAAATATCATCATCTTCAGCCATTCAGCTTATATTTGTCTACTGCTCGAAGCCTCTTCTTGTAAACGCCACTTATTGCCCTAAAACTATACGCTTATATCGACTAGCTGTACCGCAGCTTCGCAATCGTGGTCATTTCTCTAGGTTAAAAGTACTCTATGAACTATTCCAAGACCTAAAATACCAATATACCAACATTTGATCAAAATTTCTGCAGCCGTCAATTTTTTTTATCGATTGCTCGGCGCTTCTACTCATCGGATTGAGATACTAAGTACACCAATTTTTAAGATAAACTATCCAACTGTGAAAATTGCATTGCAATTGGTTCAGTAGTTTTTACGTGATGTGCGAACAAATAAACATACAGACAAACAGACAGACAAACAGATAGACAAACAAACAGACAGACAAGATTTAAAAAAATGTTAATTCTTGTTCAGTGGCTTTATACTCAAAAAAATGTCTAGGTTATTTAAAATACTCATCAAGAGTATAACATTTTAAAAAATCGTGTCTGTCTGTTTGTCTGTATGTTTATTCACGCATTACGTAAAAATTACTCGACTGATTGCGATGCGGTTTTCACTGTTGGATAGCTTAGGAATTGACTTAAAAACTAAAGTACTTAGTATTTTAATCTGATGATTAGATGCCGAGGAATGAATAAATATCTGTTTGACAGCTGAACGAATTTTGATGAAATGTTGTACGTATATTGTACCTTAAAGATTATTTTCGTCCTGGGATAGCACATATGGAATACTTTTAAATGAATTAACCACGCGGGCAAAGCCGCGGGCACAGTTAGTACACGTATAAACTTTATTACAGATGAAGACCTCTCACGGCACTCGACTAAACACCCATTTCCTAGGAGTCTGCCTGCCAGCCACCTGCAAGCCAGGCTCTATTGCCAAGATATCTCGACATATACACAGATTGTCGTACCTTCCATTTGAGGACATTGAGGTAGACGGTCGCGACTGCCAAGTGGCTGGACAAAGTCTGGAGCGAGCACCAGAATATTATGTGTTTTGGTGAGTAAAATAATAATAATAAACACATTATTGACACCAAAATTAAGGGACAAATATACAAGTTAATATTTAAGAGTTTGAATATTTTTCTCTATATGTTTTACTTGAAACTATAAAGTGCAAAATAAAGAAAAAAGTTAACCTCATAACTTTATTTCAGTTACTAGCTGATGCCGCACGCTCGGTCATTTCTTAAGGTTAAAAGTACCATAATGTGCTATTCCAGGACTTAAAATACCAATATACCAACATTTGATCAAAATTTCTTCAGCTGTCAAAATTATTTTTATCATTTGCTCGGCTTTTACTTGCCAGATTGTGACACCAATTTTTAAGTCGAACCCTAAGCTATCCAACAGTGAACCGCACACCAATCGGTCCAGAAGTTTTTATGTGATGCGTGAACATACAGACAAACCGACAGAAAGACATGAATTTAAAAAAAACTTGTTCTGTAGCTTATTTTAAGTACCATAGATATTTGTTTCATGTATGTATGTATGTATGTATGTATGTATGTATGTATGTATGTATGTATGTATGTATGTATGTATACGTATATGTATATGATTATGTGGATGTTCCACTATAGCGTCCACCACATTATGAGTTCAATATATAAAACTTGGTCCGATTTTGACAAGCTAGGTCAATCGATTCGTCTTCAATTATTCATCGCAAGAATGTCATAGGCTATCTTTTACTCGACCGTAGTCGGGTTTTAGTTTTTGAACGTATATCTTGTTGCTGATACCTTTAAACAAAATTATTTATGTGATCAATGTTCACAGGTACATAATACTGCTGATGACGTTGGTTTGCCTGTTTGTATATTACCTGGTTAACGTTCAGGATTCTGATTCCACCGGTAAGAAACAGATTATCATTTATTCTTTAATATTTAGTAAAAAAAAACAGTTTATATAGCACCTCACCTCTACCTGTACACACTTGCTTTTATATGACACCTCACTTCTACCTGAACACACCTGCTTTTATATGGCACCTCACCTCTACCTGTACACACCTGCTTTTAGATGGCACCTCACTTCTACCTGTATACACCTGCTTTTATATGGCACCTCACTTCGACCTGTATACACCTGCTTTTATATGGCACCTCACTTCTAACTGTACACACCTGCTTTTATATGGCATCTCACTACTACCTGTACACACCTGCTTTTTGATTCACGAAAATTTTATAGCAAGAAAAATTTGAATAATAAGAAATGTCAGTTTTTTTTTAATGCATATTCATCGAATTGTGAGCTACCCTGAAAGTTTCAGCCGGATAGCTAAACGGGAAGTGCTCGAAATTTGAGTTACAAGACTCTAGTACAAACAACAAAACAACAGATAGATAGATAGACAAACAAACAAGAGAGTGAATTAGGAAATAATATTGTGCCGAACTCTTTCTACACGATTACGGCGAAGCAAGGGAAGGGTGATGAGTCTAACAGTCTATGTATGTATTTATGTTTGTATGTGGATGTTCCACCATAGCGATGCCTCTATTGGTCCAATTTTGACAAGCGAGGTATTAATCGATTCATCTTCAGGTGTAGAGTGTCATATGCTACTTTTTACCCGACTGTAGTCGGGTTTTAGTTTTTGAACTTATATCTTGTTTAATTATGGTCATTATTATTTTAGTATCAAAAATATTAAGATGTTTCTGCTTAACGCGTAACTTCGACGCGCTCTTTGAGACAACCAAGGACGAAATTAGAATGATGCATGGAATGCGTGCCTTGACCAGCGGGGCCTTGATTGTCATGCATTACATCGTCATGGACAGAGTCTCGTTTATCAACCATATAGACTCTGAGAAGGTGAGAGAAGTAAACAAGAAATAGGTTAAGTACTTACATTGTCATTGTCAGAGTCTCGTTTATCAACCATCTAGACTCTGAGAAGGTGAGAGAAGTAAACAAGAAATTGGTTAAGTACTTACATTGTCATTGTCAGAGTCTCGTTTATCAACCATCTAGACTCTGAGAAGGTGAGAGAAGTAAACAAGAAATAGGTTAAGTACTTACAATTATCACTAAATTCAACCCAGACATTTTTCCTATTTTCTCTAAGGGCTTTGCAACAGTCTGGCTTCTGGCTTCCTTGCATCAGGCAGGATCTCTGCATTAGTATTTCCATGTTGTTGTAGAAATAATGTACTAATTGTTAGGGTTCCGTATCGTACGTCCGAATAAAAAAACGTAGGAAACCTTTATAAGATCGCTCGTATATCTGTCTATCACAGACAATTTGCTCCTATTCTGCTCGAATAAGTTGAAATTAGGTAATATACATGCATTTTGCTTTTTAAATGGTCGTGCGTTAGGAGAGGCCTACGTCCAGCAGTGGACAGATATAGGCTGATGATGATGATATGCATTTATGTGACCCGAACACGGACGTTATGTTAACCTTATGTTTAAATAAATGGATTTTGAACATAAGGTTACTTTTGGGGAAAATTAGAAAAAATGAGCTTTGCAAACTGTACCGTGTCAAATCAAATGAAAGGGCTTGCTGTAAGGGTTTTAATTATTATTTTCTAATTTTTTAATGTACTAGCTTTCCTGCCCGCAACTTCGTACGCACGGACTACTGTTTATCGCGAAAAAGTATCCTATTTTCTTTTAGAATATCAAAAACCAATGCAAAAGTAGGTATAACAGCAATGCTGGGTTGGGTTTAGAATCGTGCCGCACGAATTTCGGTAAAATGATGGGTGAAACATGTAGCAGGGAGCCCCTTCTTCAAATTATATTTTGCTTTTTATGCGGAAATTTATATTTCTTGAGATAATTGAAATTTCAAATTTGAAAATTGTATTATTATGGAACGCAAATAGTGGCTAAAAGGATATATATAGACTCAGGGCATTCCGACATGAGTAGGTTAGTTTCAAAATAAGTGACAGAACCGACACGGAGCACCCCGACTCCAAGTGGTCTTGTGCGTCACGCCCCTAGAGTGTATATAAAAACGCGGAGCCAGTAGCTCGCGTGGGAGGTCCTGAACGGAGCTAGCCCGTGAGGCCGAGCGTAGCTAAGGTACTGGCGAGAGCTCATACCGGAGTCTGACACTTCCAATTATAAAACTTCATACTTAACCTCAAAAAAAAAACATATTTAACCTCAAAAACTTCTTTATTTTTTTTTTAGTTTCCGCACATCTCCACTCAAGAGGGAGGGGGGCGTCCCCTACCCCCTCCCTCCCCCTTCCCCCTCCATCCCCCCTTAATTCGTGCGGCACGATTCTAAACAATACCTGCAATGCTCTTGGTGTTTTTTGACAGACTTGTTGTTTCGTTTCCATGGCAACCACATACCATTCTGTGATGAGAACCGTTCCTTACAGTGAGTAATCAACATTTTCCAGTTTTCCCGTAAAAACTTACAATTTTCCAGGATAAAAAGTATCCTATGTTTTAATCCGGAGTATAAGCTATCTCCATTCAAAATTTCATCAGAATCCGTCCGGCCGTTATCGCGTGAAAGCTCTCCAAACAAATAAACAAAGAGACAACGTTTCACTGTTATATATTGGTATGGATGATTTTTTAAAGTAATTTAAGAAAAAATATGTACGTAATTGTACAGAACTCTGTCCACGCTAGTTCAACTCGCACTTGTCCGGTCTTTTCGTTCTTTTCGTGGGAATCCCGCGTCAGTATTTAAACATTTCCGGGAAATCCTGCAGATATTTTTCCAAATCAATCAGCTTGAAAGTTGATATATTTTTACACACTGCCCAAAAAAAGAGTGTAATGTTTTCAGGGCTCATATATGTTTGTTTGTATGTATGTATGTATGTGAGTTTATTTATTCCACCATAACGTTGAAATGCCTGAACAGATTTGTATGCATGGGGTATCGTTAGAATGCTTATAACATCACAAGTAACATGCGCTATATTTTATTTGAAAAATAATAATATAGCCACAAATAAATACTTTTTTTTTTTTTAGAATTTTACTATATGTGTATCAAATTAAAGTGCATGATGATGTGCTCATCAATGTCTAATTTATTGGCATAAGTGATTTTATTAACATATGGCATGTTTTTCAATGTTTTAATTGCTTCATGTTATAGGACTTTTCAAGCAAATACGGAAGTTTGCTGATACACCTGGATACAACTGTCGACACATTTTTGGTGATGTCAGGCTTGCTGCACTTCAAGGGGCTCATATCTGGTAAAGCCACTAAGCCCTTCAAAATATTGTGCAAGAGATATCTGAGGTGAGTGATTATTAACCGACTTCAAAAAAGTAGGTTTTAAAGTTTATGTGTATTGTTTAATTTAGTTGAAAATGCTTAAATATTCATTTATGTTAGTCTACATAAGTATCTGAACAAATATACCAAATTTCGCGAATGTATATATGTTTCAGAACCTATAAGTCCTATTGTAAGAATTATTTTTGTAATCTTATTATTTATTCGTAGTTTGTAATAGATTAAGTATCTTTGACGACCGGTTGGTCTCGTGGCTAGAGATCCTAGGTACGAAATCGAACGGTCGCAGGTTCGAATCCTGCAAGGTGCAATCATTTGTGTGATGAGAAATGTTTGTTTCCGAGTCATGGATGTAATATTCTTATCTATGTATGTTTATCCGTTATCTAGTGCCCATAGCACAGGGTATCCTAGTTTGGGGCTAGATAATTGGGGTGGAAATGTCCCGAATATATTATTATTATTATTATCTTTCAACTTAGGGAATAGTTTAAGTTTAATCAAAATCCGTTCAATAGTTTAAAAGATATATAACTGTTTCCAGAGTGGCTTCTTTTTTTAGTGAACGGATTAAGTATTTCATTTTCTTAGACCTACTTTAACGAAAGTAAAAAGCAAGAAATAAAAAAATACTTAAAATAACTGAATTAAAATTAAAAACTTAAAAGAAAGAAAGAAATAATTTAAAAAAATGAGGTCTGTGCCTACTTACTTTCATTTTAGTCGATTCGGGCGTAGCACAGACCTAAAAAAAAATGAAATATTTATTCCTTTTAAGTTTTATAACAATTTAAGAAAGTTTACGAAAGTTCAGTGCGTGTTGCCAGTGATGACATACGGCACTGAGACGTGGTCGCTAACTATTGGTCTCATACACAAGCTCAGAGTTGCGCAGCGTGCAATGGAGAGAACTATGCTCGGTGTTTCACTAAGTGATAGAATCCGAAATAAGGAAATCCGTAGAAGAACGAAGGTTACCGACATAGCTCTCAGAGTTTGCAAGTTTAAGTGGCAATGGGCAGGCCATATAGTTCGCAGAACCGACAACCACTGGGGAATAAAGGTTCTCGAATGGCGATCACGAACAAGCAAGCGAAGTGTGGGGACACCCCCCACACGATGAACCGACGACATTGTAGCCATTGCAGGAAGTCGGTGGATGGAGGTGGCACAAGATCGCTCGTCATGGCGCTCTTTGGGGGAGGCCTATGTTCAGCAGTGGACTCTAAAGGCTGACATGATGAAAATTTTATAAGGGCTTTTTATTAAATGTTTTTATGTTGGCTTGCGTTTCACACACTTGGTGTTGTGACCATCTCGAAAGTGGCGAATACGCTAAAAAACTGACTCCTAACCATATAACTTGTACGAGTACACTCATATTTACATCCTTTGGTCAAATTAAGACTATTGCCGGAATACCCAGGATGCGAGTGTGAATTCAATCCCATCAACTGCGACATTTAACAAACAATAAGATTGATTACTACTCTGTTGAGTAAGATATGCAGGTATTAAGTTTTACAACTGACATGAGTATGCTAACACGACGGATGGTAAATATGAGTGATTCAAGCATATAACAACAGAGCAAAAAAAAATTGCCACTATTTTGTAAGTTTTCTGATGCAATTACAATTTTAGATGGGTTATTCAAATTTGTCAAATGATGCCATTATAAAAAATTTGTTGCATAGCATAAGTAAGACCTCAAACTGCGCTAAGCGGACAACCACGCGGTTCCATACAAAATTGCCACCCGCGTGGACATACACTCAACAGTTTAAATCCATCCTCACGATTGAGATAATTGAACTTGTTAATTTTCTTGGTATGCAATGGTGTTGTTTTGATAGAATCTCAGGGTTATATAATTCGTTCTAGTGCTTTATCCCTGACTCTGAAAGAGGTTGATAGATGGCTGACTTCTGCGTTTTCTTGACTGTCCTGTGCTCTTTTAAGCGTCATGCAAGTGTCCGTTTGGTCTAACCTATGCAATACAACTAGCAACTCCCACAACTGCAGTCAACATTGTAAACATGTCAAAACAGTCAAACAGTCAACTTTGTTTACATGGGAAAACTATCTTTTGGTTGGCGTAAATACTGTGAAAGCTTTAAATGATTAAAGTGGTATAGTTGATAGATTCAGGCGTTACTTTGCGGAAATCCATATTTAAAATGAAAAATATAAAAATATGTAGCTTACTTCTGCCAAAACTGTAAATCAGACAAATGATAAATGGTAAAATTAATATATAACAAAAAAAAGTAAAACCCCACGCTTAACAAACCCTACCCAAATTAAACTATTGTAAAATGTAAATGAAATGAAAGACAAGGCCTGGAGGCCAGAAAAAACACTTAAGTATAATATAATATTTATACACAATAAAAACATATACTTCGATCCAAATCTGACATCAATACGACACGTGTTTCACTTCTGCACGAGGCATCTTCAGGTGATGTTGAATCGTCGAGTGCTGGACTGAGAGACCAGTCCAGCGTTTGGTATATGGATAGAGGTATACGTTTTTATTGTGTATAAATATTACATTATAAGTGTTTTTTCTGATCTCCAGGCCTTTTATTTCATTTCATTTATATTTTACGATAGTTCAATTTGGGTAGGGTTTGTTTAGCATGGGGTTTTAATTTTTGTTATATTTTAATTTTACCATTTATCATTTGTCTGACTTACAGTTTTAGCGGAAGTTAGTTTCATATTTTTATTTAGATAATTTTTAAATGATTAAATTGGTTTTAACGTAGAACTCATTTATGTTGGCGACCTTAACTGTCACTCCTTTTACGTAGGGTAGATAAGCTGGCTGTCGTTCAACCTCGTCAGGAGGTCTGGTTTGTGTCTAGGTGGAAAGTTCCGCACTGAATAACCAGTTCTCTATAGGAGGCTGTTGACATGTTGTAGTTTGTCAATAAGATATTCTTCATCACACAAGTTATATGCATAGTTGTTTTTTGCATCATCACAGCTTAAAATGCGGTTCATGATGAGAGTCGGCATGCATGGCATGATTTTTTATACACAGAGTTGCCAAGAAAACCATAATTTCCAACTCCTATCTTCACATAAAGAAAAACAATGCTTCAGTTCTTTTCCATTTCATAATTAGCAAGTGGTACAAAACTACGTGACTCACTTGACCAGCATCCATAGTAAGATGAAGTTCATTTAGGAAAGTAAAAAGGACAGAAGCATTGTATTTCTTGAAAGAAAGTCGGTAGCTAGACCATTTTCTCTGCTCGTAAAAAAGTATCCACCCGCAGTTCCTTCAGTTATCCGTGATCATGGTACTTGCTACAGTACCGAAATATCGGGAACTCAATACAAATAGTATCCATGGTATGCCGTTTCTAATGTCTATATTTTTCCGTGACGGAATATTGTAGCAGGATTCGGAATTGAGGCCTAATATATCGGCGCGTATACTTGAATAATACTAGTAGTTCTGCGAACAGTAGACCTCACGAGCACGAATTAAGTAAATAAAGGGCTGATTCCACTGGAAGAAACTTAAAAGTGAGCAATTTACTGCATATTGAGGAGCTATTCTGCTCGTCACACCGAAGCTCCTTATCAGATCTTCACCAAATGTTTACGAAACCAACTCAAAGTTAATGCCTTTTAAATAAAATAAAAAACATCTAAATAGGATCTCATAAGGCGGAGATATTCAGTAGCCCCCTTTTTGCCCTTTTTAAGAGGAAGTACCCATCTAATCATAAATCCCCGAAGACTAAAAATTTATAAAAAACCTGTTTACCTGTATACCAAGTTTCGTGTAGACCGGTTGTAAAATACGACCTGTAGAGGAGTACCAACAAACTGACAGATGAAAGCAAATTGATTGAACTTGAAGCAGAGACTTGAGTTGGTTTTGCTCGCTTAGTCAATTATGTCTCTCGCTTGTAAATCATCCCTGTCGGTTTCAGATTGCTTGCGCCGTTTGCGCTTACCGTCATGTGCTATGCCCACGTGCTGCCGCACTTGGGCTCAGGACCAGCCTGGCCGCGGCTGGTGAGGCCACACCACCAGCCTTGTGCCAAGAGCTGGTGGAAGAACTTGCTGATGATGGGCAATAAGATGGATGGTAATGAAATAGTAAGTATAAGGTTTAATATGTGGTTTGATGTTACAACTAGCATACGCTTGTTTTTAAAAGCTTTTATTTAACTTCACTCGTATGTTCCATCTTTGCCGTATTCCTTTCCATCCAAAGGTTGTCTGGAAGAGATCGTTTTTAAGCGATAAGACCGCCCAATGTCCCATATATTTTGTATAAATGTTTTAGTCATTTTTGTATTTTTGTTCTATGTGGTGTACAATAAAGAGTTATCTACCTATCTATCTATCTATCTATTTATCGATGTATCTATGTATTTTGTCCTGGAATCTTGTAATTCAAATTTCGAGCACTTCCTGATTAGCTATCTGGCTGAAATAAAGTTAAAAGTGAAAATGCACAACAAAAAAAAAAACACGAAAAAAAATAATAAAAATAGTGACATTCATAAAAAAAAAGTTAGTTATTTTTATTATTATTATTATTTTCATTTGTTTTATAATTTTCGCATCTGGCTTTAGTAAAGAGTACCTTTCGCCCTCGACTCCATTTGCAATGGTTTTTAATATTCCCTTGATGCTTTTTGGACAGACTTGTTATTATTTCGTTTCCACGGCAACATGTCATTCTGTTCCTTACAGGCAACTTACCATTTTCCAGGATAAAAAGTATTATATATTGGTATCTATATTGTACATTGCCTATTTACACAGTTTCATCAAAATCGGATCTGCTGTTTTTCCCTGAATGCGCCCCAAACAAACAGACAACGTTTCACTTTTATATAGTGGTGTGGATGTAATTGAAGATGGATACGACACTGCGAAAGGGGTCTGACAAAAAATGTATTTTCTGGAAGCTTCCGGTGCGTTTGTGCCGCAGGGAGGTTTATCTAGGTTTTATGTATAATAGGCATTTATACCACTTGATATCACGTGGAATGAACAATGCCTAGATAAAACCTCCCCTTTGTAGCAGTGCTTAGCTTGGAAAGATAGTGATTATTTACTATATTTTTGCCTGACTACGGCGAAGCAAGGGAAGGGTAATGAGAATAAATAACTATGTATGTATGTATGTATGTATGTATGTATGTATGTATGTATATATGTATGTATGTATGTATGTATGTATGTATGTGGATGTTCCACCACAGCGTCGTCGCCCCTATTGGTCTGATTTTGACAAGCGAGGTATCAATCGATTTGTCTTCATTTATATTGTCATATCATAGGATTTTTTTTATCCGACTATGGCGAAGCAAAGGAAGGGTTATGTGTTCAAATGAAAAACTAGGTCCAATTATTTTGAATGGATTCGTCTTCATCGCAAGAGTGTCATAGGCTATTCGTTTTTTATACCCGATCGTCGAGTTTTTATTTTTGAACTTACGTATGTCTTGTTGAATATAAGTAGGTGATGTTTTTTAGCTCGTCTGATAGCTAGTCCAGTCTAGTCAGTACAGTTTCACAGATTTTACTGCTATGTTTTTTTTTCAGTGTTTTCCAGCGAGCTGGTACATCCACTGTGACTTCCAACTAACAGTGTTGGGAACTATCATCTTCTTATTATACAGAAGAAACAAGAAAAGCGCTTTCGTGACTTTGGCTATGACTTACTTCTTGTCCATCGTCATACCCACATTATTAAATTACTGGAATGAAAACCCAGGAGTACTGTTTTACGATTTTGGGTGAGATACCAACGTAGTTATGATTGGCTAATCCCTAGAAATATAAATTTATAATCAAAAGTCTGTATTATTAAGAAAATATAAGATATACAATATGAGATAAGTTTTTTGTGTTGTGGTAGTCCTCTTGCAAGAGTCCGTCCGTACCACACCTTTGTCAGTTATTCAACCGCCAAGCAGTAATTGTGTTACTGTGTTTCAGTTTAAAGGGCAATGTTTCCAGCAAAATTACTGGGCATTAAAAATCAAAGCCTCAGATTAGTGAAGTGAAGCGCAAGATTTTGCAAACAAAGTTCTGGGTGGCACTGCAACAGGCGTTACGTTAACCATTAGGAGAGCAACCTGCTCGACTCACCCAACAACGAAATAAAAACAAAGAAAAGAAAAATAGCTCAGGGACATTAAATAGCCTAATGAACAAGAACATATTATTTCTTTTAATGGTGTCTCTGATTGTTTGTTTTCGCGTGATAATACTGGACTGACTGAAATGCGGTTTTCACTATTTGTAGCTTAGAGCTTGTCCTAAATTCTGATTTAAACTTACAGGGAGTCCCGAGAAATAGAATACAATAAGGTGTACGGATCAGTTTACGTGAACAGCTACACCAGAGCAAGTTCCTATGTGATTGGAATGGTTATGGGGTACCTCATGACTATATACAAGCCTCAGGAGTATAGGAAGGTTATTTCTAAGGTTGGTAGTTCTTTGTTTCTGTCGCTAGGCGAAATAAACAGTTAGCAGGCTGATCTAGCGGTTTAAGAAAAAGTGAAAATAGGAGCTAAGATGGAGGGCCACTAGCAGAGTATTTTCTGGGAACCATGACCTCGGGAGACTGAGCATGACAAATACATAGTGTTAGAACGCGCGAAAGCGTCTAGTTTGAAGTGCAAGCAAATAAACACGTGAAAAAATGAAGGGTAACTAGCGAGTATTTCTGGAAACCATGACTTCGGGAGAATGACCATGACAGTAAGTGTTAATGTGCGCGTAGCGCCTAGTTTGAACTACCAGCAAATAAATAAGCGAAAAGATGAAAGACAACTAGCAGAGTATTTCTGGAAACTATGACCTCGGGAGAATGAGCATGACAGATTGTGCGCGATAGCACTTAGTTTGAAGTGCTAGCAAATAAACACGCAAAAAGCTGAAGGGCAACTAGCGAGTATTTCTGGAAACCATGACTTTGGGAGCATGACCATGCCAGATTGTGCGCGATAACACCTAGTTTGAAGTGCTAGAAAATAAACACGCGAAAATATGAAAGGCAACTAGCGAGTATTTCTAGAAACCATGACTTTGGGAGAATGACCATGATAGATTGTGCGCGATAACACCTAGTTTGAAGTGCTAGCAAATAAACACGCGAAAAGATGAAGGGCAACTAGCGAGTATTTCTGGAAACCATGACTTTGGGAGAATTACCATGACAGATTGTGCGCGATAACACCTAGTTTGAAGTGCTAGAAAATAAACACGCGAAAATATGAAGGGCAACTAGCGAGTATTTCTGGAAACCATGACTTTGGGAGAATGACCATGACAGATTGTGCGCGATAAAACCTAGTTTGAAGTGCTAGCAAATAAACACGCGAAAAGATGAAGGGCAACTAGCGAGTATTTCTGGAAACCATGACTTTGGGAGAATGACCATGACAGATTGTGCGCGATAACACCTACTTTGAAGTGCTAGCAAATAAACACGCGAAAAGATGAATGGCAACTAGCGAGTATTTCTGGAAACCATGACTTCGGGAGAATGAACATGACTGATAGGGTTAATGTGTGCGTTGCGCCTAGTTTGAAGTGCTAGAAAATAAACACGCGAAAATATGAAGGGCAACTAGCGAGTATTTCTGGAAACCATGACTTTGGGAGAATGACCATGACAGATTGTGCGCGATAAAACCTAGTTTGAAGTGCTAGCAAATAAACACGCGAAAAGATGAAGGGCAACTAGCGAGTATTTCTGGAAACCATGACTTTGGGAGAATGACCATGATAGATTGTGCGCGATAAAACCTAGTTTGAAGTGCTAGCAAATAAACACGCGAAAAGATGAAGGGCAACTAGCGAGTATTTCTGGAAACCATGACTTTGGGAGAATGACCATGACAGATTGTGCGCGATAACACCTACTTTGAAGTGCTAGCAAATAAACACGCGAAAAGATGAATGGCAACTAGCGAGTATTTCTGGAAACCATGACTTCGGGAGAATGAACATGACTGATAGGGTTAATGTGTGCGTTGCGCCTAGTTTGAAGTGCTAGCAAATACCCATGCGAAAAGTTACTCGACTTCCTTTCTAGAGTTTGCAGGTCACTTTCTTATAATCTTAGTCAGGATTTTGTACGCACTGAGCGAAAATGATGTCCGAATAATGATGCTGCTATAATAATTTAGAATGGAGATATCTGAAAGATCAATTATGAAATATTATTCAAGAGCCGAGGTTTTTGTCTCATGAGAAAATATAATGTATCACGGCATTTGTAGACTTGTCGTTACCGGGGTCCTCAAAAGGCCATGATTTTTGATACTGACCGAAACTATTGGGCCTATTAATTAATCCATCCTAATCCTCATTAACATATATACTTAGACCTCCTGTCTTCTTAGATTGTATTTCCTTTTGCCGTATGGGATTCAACTCTGAGTTGGCACATGAAAGGGAAATTTCCTTTTCTAGGTCAAAGAATACTTAGTTTACCAAATTTTATTGATTTATTTATAATAATTTATGTTTTTCTCTTTGTTCTTAAGATGTTAAGTTTTGACTTGTAAAATTGCTATTTTTTTACCTATTTACAATAAATACTAGCTGTGCCCTGCGGCTCTGCCTACTTTAAACTAATTATTATATTGTATGTCCACTTATATCTTGTTGTTGGTTTCAGACTTTCTCTATTATAGGTTTCATATTCGGATTTTCCCTCATGGTATTAGTTCTGCAAATAGGCGCAAATTCATTTAACAACCAATATAGCGCCATGAAGACGGCTTCATATGCGGCTTTGGACAGAAGCATATGGGCAGTCGGAATCTGCATTATAATTGTTGTGTGCGAGTATGGGACTTTACGTAAGTACATCAATACTATTATTTATGTGCATTTTTAACCCACGAACTCCTAATAGGGGTGTTATAAGTTTAGGGTATGTATGTATCACTGTATCCATGTGAATGTCCGTGGCATCGTAGCTCCCAATGAAGGACTGATTTTGAAGCAGTTTTATCTGATACAAAGCTGATGTAATCGAGATGGTTCTTCTTAGCTATAATAGGAAGATTTGTGGCCAACAAATCTTCCTACTTATAATGACTGGTCCAACTATTAGGTCTGTTATACATACTTCTTCATCAAAGCTAATGCTTGGACCAGAATTTCAAAAACATCCTTAGTTTTTGAAAACTTCTTTATCCAGGGCCAGTCTTTCAATAAATAGCTGCCTATAAAATATTTAATTAATCGTACCTTCATAAATTGTGTATAATTTTGTTTTCAGCTATAATAAACGATTTCTTAGGCTGTAAACTTTTCGTCCCGCTGAGCAAGCTCTCATATGTGAATTATCTGTGTCACACAGTGTTTATATATAGGAACATACTGTCTCTACGAGCGCCGCCAACTTATGATTTTGTTCACATGGTAAGAACTATTTTTAAAAGCTTTTATTTAACTTCACATGTATGTTCAGGAATTGTGCAATCAATATTTCACCCACTTTCACTGAAGCTATCGGGCTGAAATTTGGTATTCACGTTTGGTTCTCGCGACAATGCAAGATTATTTAAATGCAGCCATTTTTAATCCAATATGGCGGGCGTAAAAATATGGCGATAAGTCATTTCTATTTCAACTATGGGTATCAAATGGAAGGGCTTGATGAGGAAATATAATAACGAAGTCATTTTAAATGCAACATGGCTAATGGATGAAAGTTTTTTTTTTAAATTTTAAAGGTTTTTGTAATTAACTTATTTCATTCAATATGTCGAGTCACTCGTATACACAAGCCTCATGCATTCATAAAACACCATATTATACCAATCGACTGTCTTATTGCACCAAACCTCGTTATTCGTGTAAATTCTATAACAAAGCTAAAGAAAAACAAAACCTCTTTTATGATGAAATTGTGTACAAAACACCACATTTATAACCATAGATATCATTAAAAGTGAGAAGCTTATTAGCTCCCCAGGCGTGGACCGTTTAAATCAGGTGCAACGCACATATCTGACCTTAGTTACAATCTGAGTGGCGTTTGTATATTAAATTTGCGCTACAGTCCCAGTATATATGAACTGTGTTACAGTCTGCGTATGTCAATTTAATTTTATTGATAGATTGGGATTTTGTGGGTGTGTTGGACTGTAGTCATACCTAGTCCAGTTATTGTTTACGTGCTATTTAAGTATATATAACATTTTGACGTATGTGACTTATTATTATTCGACATTATAACCGTTTAACGTCAAACAACAAACATCATCCAACTTTTTTGTCTAGAGCTTAAACAGATAAACAGATAAACAGATGAACATTTTATTGATAATCATTACATTACAGGTCAATTACATTGCATCATAAAAATAATTAATTTAATAATAATTAAACTCTTCATTACTTCCATTGCCATGTCTAAAAATATTATACACAAAAATATACAATAGTCTAGTACAATAGTCATTCAATCGAAGTCAATAAAATTGTTTAATAAAATTCATTCAAATACACTATTCAATAAAATAGTATTAAACCTAAGACTAAAATTTATTGTTCTTATCTAGGAACTCGTCAATCGTGTAAAAAGTCTGCTCGACGAGCCAGGTCCTAAGCTTACGTTTAAACACGTTTACACTTGATGCGCTTTTAATTTGCTCTGGTAGCCGATTATACACCGTCGGCCCTAGCACGTGTGACAGCTTGTTTGACCGTACGAGTCTTCTGGACACAGCCGCGAGCTTGTGTGCGCCGCGTGTGTTATACGAGTGTCTGTCTCCTCGCTTCTCAAACATGTCCAAGTTTTGCCTTACGAAGATGGCCACTTGGAATATTAAAAGGGAGGGCAACGTGAGTATCCCGAGCGACTTGAAGTAAGGTTTAGCTGATGTTAATCGTGACACCCGTGCAATTGCCCTCACTGCCCTTTTCTGCATTCTGAAGGCACGCAGTCTGTCTGCTGCACACCCCCAGAGCTCGGTGCCGTATTGCAGGACTGAATGCACGGTTGCAAAATAACAGGTGCGAACAACATCAGCGTCCACCACTCGCGAAAGTCTACTCAGCGCGTAGCAGGCACTACCCAAACTTTTACAGATTTTATCGATGTGCGAAGACCAGGTAATACCACGATCGATCACGAAGCCCAGAAACGTGGTGGAGTCAACTTGCTCTATTGACTCCCCGTTTACAAGCACCTGTAGCTTCCTCACTGGCCGCCCTGAGATGGAAAACTGAAGGAAGTGGGTCTTCTTCAAGTTTAGGACGAGGCCATTTAGTCTGAACCACTGCGCCAAATCACCTGCTGTCTCATTCAGACGCTGTTCAAGTTCATCGGGATTGCGTGCGGTAACTATCGCTGCGATGTCATCAGCGTACATGAAAATCTCACCGGATGTAATGTAGTCTGGCAAATCATTAAGTAGCAGGGAGAAAAGTATATTGGATACCGATGAACCCTGCGCTACCCCCATCGCGGTAAATAAAGGATCTGATCTCGTCTCACCTCCGTCACTGACCACCACCTGGGATCTGTTCCGCAGCAAATCCGTCAGCAGTGTATGGGCAGGACCACTTATGCCGTAATGCTTGAGTTTGGCAGCGAGGACGCCGTGGTCAGCGACGTCGAAAGCTTTCGATAAATCGCAGCAGAGGACGGCGACCTGCTGCTTACGCTCGCAAGCGTCAAGTACGCGCCTGATCACCTCACGTGTAAGGGATATGGTAGAGCGGCCCTCCCGGTATGCAAATTGCCGCTCGGACAACGCCCCAGTGGAGGTCAGATAGTTGGTGAGACGAGCGCTCAGTCCAAGATCTTGGCAACTGCGGGGATGATCGACACAGGCCTGTATCCATCGATATCCTCACGTTTTCCTTTCCCTTTAAACAGCGGTGATATTTTACTCAGCTTCATCGCTACCGGGTACACACCAGCACTAACACAGCGATTAAATAATACAGCTAAGCATGGCGCCAATGTGGTCAGAGCTAGGTAAATAATCTCCATAGATATGTCATAAACATCTTTGGTTGGCTTTCGCGGGATACGTGATGCTATGATCGTATAGACTTCATCAGGTGTAAATCTAGTGAGCCTTAAGCTGCGGTTGGCGCAAGGGCGCGTGGCGCCGAGCGCGGCACTAACCAACGATACGTTCGCGCGCGGCGCTCCGCACGTCGCCGCAGCACATACAAACCTGGAGTTCATAGCATCAGCTGCCGCTTTTTTTGTCTCGAATCTATTCCCTATCGCATCTTTAGCAATGTCAGTGAAGCCAACAGGTGATCGCCTCAATATGCCCCTTTCTTTGTTGACAACTTTCCACACTGCCTTAGAGGTGTTTGAACTGTTCGATAACATTCTATTGTAAAAACCTGTTTTATTAACTTTTATAGTTTTATCATACATTAGATTTAGTTCCGCGGTTAATGCTAATAGATGATCATTATTAGGATATTTTTTTGACAGTTGGACAGTTTCAAACAACATAGTTTTCAGCATAACGACTTCATCGGTAACCCAGGATTTGTTCGTGATATTTTTACGCTTTAGTGGGAAACATATGTGAACCTTATTCGTTAATATATTTATTATGGCGGTAGCTAGGGCTTCTACGGAATCTTGGTATTTCACAAAAATGTTTTCCCAGTCTACACTTATTACAGCTGAGCTGAAGTTCAGTCGACTCACCTCAGAGAAGTCTCTGACGCGGCAGGTGCGCGGCGGCGGCTGCCGTGGCTGGCACGTCACCGCCACGCGCACCGCGAGGTGGTCACTGAGGTGGGTTACCACCGGAGTCGGTACTACCGTCCCCCGCTGCCTGTTGCTGTACACATGGTCCAGACAGGTCGAGGATTCAGCAGTAACTCGCGTCGGAAAGTCAACAACGTTGGTGAAACTATAGGCCGACAGCATATCGCTTAGCTGATTTTGCTCGGAACATTTATTTTTTAACCAGTTAATATTAAAATCACCCATGATTTAAAATTCTTTGTCACTTTCACTGGCTCGTTCGAGAAGACTCTCAAAATGCATAAGAAAGCTAATGGTACTTATTTTATTAGTTCGGTAAATACACAACACTACAATATTAAAATCTACTAGCTCAATCGCGGAAACTTCACAATATCGCTCAGTTGATAGCTGTACATAGTCGAGACGTTCAATCGCCCTAACACCGTTTTTTATAAATAGACAGGAACCACCGTGCCCCAATGTACTTCTACAGTAGCTTGATGTTAAAGTGTAACCGTCTATATTAACACATTTGAGGTTATCGCCACTAAGCCAATGTTCAGTGATTCCTAATACGTGACATTGTAGTTCGTTACGCAACAATACTTCAACCCGGTGCGTCTTTTTATCCAAGGAAGCTACGTTTTGCAGACAAATGACAAATGACAAATGACTTAGTATAGCTAAAATTCCGCCATTTTGAAAAAAGACTAGATTTCTCGGCCATCATTGAAACTATAATGTCAATCGAGAGGGAAAATTATAAGAAACAAAAACAATATAAGAAAACTATACCAAAAAATAAAAACACTATTAAAAACTCGCCTAAATGATTTAGTTTCCGAGATATATGGGTTCAAAAATCATTATTTGTTATCAAACTTCACGATAATATTAATTTGTCGTGCAACTATGGAATGGCGCAGGTTAGAAATAGTTGTCTGTGACAATAATTTATAAAATTAGTTATTTTAAAGTGGTTTTCTAACCAAATTTGAAAAAAAAGATAGCAGCATACATACATATTGTGTTCCTAACGCGTGTAAACAACGAAAAAAGTTAGCAATGTGCATACATAATTTGTTCCTAACGAGTGTAAACAACGAAAAAAGATAGCAGCGTGCATACAGAATGTGTTCATAACGCGCGTAAACAACGAAAAATAGATAGCAGCATGCATACAGCTTGTGTTCCTAACGCGTGTAAACAACGAAAAAATATATTTCTAGACACATATAATCTCGGAAAGTGTATAGTCGCTTGATTTAATCTTCGCAAAGTAGGTGTTTAGTAAATGTATTGCTTTCAAACCTCGTCCCTAAACCTATACGATTTATAGAGTTGCTGGTCGTGAGTGTGGAAAGCACTTTCCGCCCCCTAAATAATGATGAAATCTTTTGAAATTAATGTTTTGCTTTTTTTTTGAAGAAAGCATTTTATTTTTATATCTGCTTTTTCAAATGCCTATGACTTTAAAAATGTTCGAAACTTGTAGAAAAACGATGTATTCTAGAAAAAGAAATACTTAGGTACCAAGGAAAATATTTGAATCGAGGTTTCGATAATTTGATGCAAGCGCCATGATCACGGACGAACTAAAGTACAGTAACTATGGGTAGATAGTGAATTATAGACTATCCACATGTAGTTACTTCAGTAACTGTTAATATAACAAACATACGCAAAAAAATACACAATCGGGTGATATTTAAGGGTAGAGAAATGTTTTTTTCTTTTTGTATGGACTCTTCTTTAGCTATTTTAACATCAAAACTTTTTGTTTCTTATAATTTACCCTATCGATTGACACTAGTTTAATTGATGGTCAAAGATTTTTAATTACGCTTACTGGCGTAAAATTGATGGCCGAGATATATTCAAAATGGCGTAAGTTTAGGCTGTGGTTTAGGTACCTCTGAAATAAGGTTACATGCTCTTTGAATTCGATGTATATTGTATTTTTTAATGATAAAGAAACTATGTATCAACATTTTAATTTCCTGTGCTTTACGGTTCATTCTGATTTATTCCCTGAAAGAGTAATTATTTTTTCCAGGTCATAGATGGCTTGGGCTATGTGTTTATAGCTAGCTTCTTTAGCTACTTATTCTGGCTCTTCGTTGAGAGTCCTGTGGCGAACCTTATCAATCTCGCATTTGGGAACAGGTAAATAGAAATTATAATTGCTAAATCATCAGCGCATTCGTCTTCTTTCATCTTTCAATCATCTTCTGCTGGAACGCATGTTTCTTTTAAACCAGTGACCAGGGACCATGCCTTTGTTTAATTTTCTTTTATGACCGTTTAGACAGTCATAAAAGAAAATTATTGGCTTAGGGCAACGTTTGACCACGACACTTGAAGCTCTGTGTGACCGAAAGTATAGCACGCTTGTGTAATACATAACTATTTAAAATAAAACAACTAAACATTTTTTGGTTCTTTCTTGGGTTATAATTTACCGGATGCAATGACGAGGGCAGAATGTTCCACTCCTTTGCAGTTCTTATAATAAATGAAGAAGCGTAACACTTCGTTTTTGTGCGAGGTATTTCCACCATTAAAAGGTGGCATTGCCGATCGTCTAGTCGTACGGTGATGGAAAGGTGAAACGGGAATCAGGTGTGCAGTTCTTTTGCATACTCTCCGTAAAGAAATCTGTAGAATACTGACAGGCTTGCGACTTTACGTCAATGCGCCAGGGTCTGAAGCCTACTCTTACGTGAGTGTCGTCCTCAATGAGATTTATACCACGTGATCATCACCATCAGCTGGAAATCGTCCATTGCTGAGCAGAGGCCTCCTACGCAGAACGTTTTAACGGGCAGTTGCTTGTCATAAGGGGTTTTGTTATTTTCACCACGCTTAGCAGGAATACCAGTCATTTTCCTGAATTTCCTTTGCTGGCTTTCACAGCACCCGCGGGGTGAGCAGGCGTGGTCCTATTGTTATGGCGGACACAACTTGACTTGGTTTTTGGCGTGAGAAATTAATTGCAAAATTAAATTGTATATATTTGATTAACTACGAGTACATCACTGTATAGCATCCACATCCACACCAATATATAAAAGAGAAATGTCTGTTTGTTTGGGGAGTTTCTGCTGATCCGATTTTGATGAAAATTTGTATATAGGTACTGTGCAATATAGAGACCAATATAGGATACTTTTGTTCTCGGAAAATGGTAAGTTTTCACGGGCAAACAGGTAAATGTCGATTTCTCGCTGTAACGAACGGTTGACATGGAAACGAAATAATAACAAGTCTGTTCAGAAACATCAAGAGCGTTGGTGCTAGCCTTTTGCATTTCAGTTTTTAATATCCTAGAAGAATATAGGATGTTTATTTTCGAGATAAATTCTAGTCCAAGCGGACGAAGCCGCGGGCAATAGCTAGTTTTTATATATTCTATGTTAATATGCCGGTGAATTCGATTTCTACTTTGGTACAGTTTGAAGTTTAGCCTGAAACATGTAGAAGGATTCGTCAAAGCCGTGAAACTCTAAGCTAATTTCGTTTTGGTTCTATTGGCTGGTGACAGAAGGACAGACAAACATTATTATCACGACAATGCTATAGGAACCTTATATAGTGTTTGTGTTTTTTATTCGTATTGTGTACCCGTTTGGACTCATTGGATACGGAATCATAAACATATTTGGATATAAAAAAAAAAATACATACAGCCGAACATATAACCGTCTCCTTTTGTGAAGTCGCTTAAAAATCGAGTCTAACAATCTACAATTATTTTCAGGGCCACAAAAACTTCACTAAATGGAGGAGTGCAGAATATTGCTGGACTTAACAATGGTGTACACAACGGTGTACACAACGGTGTACACAACGGTGTACACAACGGTGTACACAACGGTGTACACAACGGTGTACATAATAGTGTTAATGGTGTACATAATGGTGTTAATAATGTACATAAATATGAAAATGGTGTACAAAATAGTGTAAAAAAAGATGTTAAACATGAAAAGATGTTGTAGCGTACCTATGTTTGTAACATTTCTACTGAGATGCGGACAAAAATGTACGTACGTGTACAATTAAAATAAAGATTTTTACACCAAAACGTCACATATTTGGGCATTTCTGGTCAAGGCATCACGGTGACCAAAATAGCGGCCTTTATTTAAGATCAAATTAAAAGTGCAAAGATAAGGCACCATCTCCTGGAGAGTGAACCGCATAATTGTGTGCAACGCACACAATTGGACTTACTTGGTTTTGTCCAATCGAAATGGCTACAAAGCCCTGCAGTCTGCGTATGTCTCTCTATTTTTATTGTTGATCACATGAAGCACGACGTTGGGAATGTAACTGTGTTTGTGTGTTTGCGTGTAATATTATCTAGTCTAGTTTTTGTTAACGTATTATTAAAAAGTGCCCTATCTTCCCCCTTTTAATTAAATAATCTAAATAGATCTATGAGATTACCCAAACATTATCATTCTACGTAGCAAAATGTTGCCATAATTTTTGAAAACGATTATTCATTTCGTTATTCTAAGATCACTTTATAGATATGTACTTAGGAATTAATGTTGCGTTTTTACTATATAAGTATATTTGAATTAAAATATATTTGAGTGACTATCTCATTTTATTGTAGAACTTATATGTAATGTTTATAAAAATGAAAACGTTTGATTGTTTGTTTGGGGAATTTTAACGCAATGACACGATGAAATTTGAAATAGAGATAACTTATACCCAGAAATAAAACATAGAATACTTTTTATCCCGGAAAATGGTAAGTTTCCACGGGAAAACTAGAAAATGTCGATTACTCACTGTAAGGATCGGTTGCCATATAGACGAAATACAAGTCTGTCAAAATAACATCAAGAGCATTGGTGCTATAGCTACTTTTGCATTGGTTTTTAATATTCTAGAAGAACAAAGGATGCTTTTTTTAAACAGTAGTCCGCGCTGACGAAGTCGTGGGCGGGAGAGCTAGTATATTATAAATGCAAAAGTTTGTGTGTATGTATGTAATCACTCAGCACTGAAATGGGTAAACGAATTTGGATTAAAGGTGTAGACTGTAGGTAGGTATGATGATGATCATGAACCTAGGTTCATGATCATCATCATCACCCATGGGAAAAAACCGCAGGATGTAGTATACATAATATTTATCGTTAGACGCAGCTAGTAAATCTTAGTTAGTATCTTCTTCATCATCATTATCATCATCATCCACAGCTTTTCTCATCCTACTGTTGTGTATAGGTCCTGTGCGATTTGTTATTATCTTACAGTGAAATTATTGTGTACTAGCTGTACCCCCAGGTTTACCCGCGTGGTCATTTTATTTAAAAAAAACCCATTTTTGTTATTCCAGGACCAAAAGTATCTATAAAGTACAAATACTACATTTCTTCCAAAATTCGTTCAGTCGTTAAATCGATTGCTCGGCATCTAATCGGATCTATCTAATATCATCGGATTATAATACCAAGTACCTTCGTTTTTAACCCCAAGCTATCCAAAAATGAAAACCGCATCGCAATCGCTACATTAGTTGTTACGTGATGCGCAAAAAGAACATACAAACACGTTTTTTTTATTTATATTCTTGTTCAGTAGCTTATTTTAAGCACCCTAGCCATTTTTTTTAAATTATGTTCTTTGTACAGACTTTCAATCGTATTGCTTTATTATATGTAAGTATAGATCGATTTAAAACATAAGAATGTGAGCAAGTTGAATGAAGTCATCCGTAGGGCCTAAGTGCCGGCGTTCCGTCAATGTTAGAACCAAACGGCCTGATGCAAGACGACGGCAAGAGGCCTGATGATACACATAACATTATACAAACATCAAATATATTACATACAAGTAGCGCCCCGCGGTTTTACCCGCGTAGATGATGATGATGATGATAAAAGTAGTATCTGTGTTAATCCGGGATATAAGTTATCCTGGTACCAAATTTCATCCAAATTGGTACAGCCGTTTGAGCGCGAAGGAGTACCAAACATACATACAAACTTACCCTTAATAATACTCGTATTAGTGTGACCTACATTTATAATAAAGTAGTAGGTACCAAAAAGTCTGTACAATGAAGATAATCAAATAAAATCGGTCTAGGGTGCTTAAAATAAGCTACTGAATAGGATTATACTGAATAGGATTATACATATTTTGTAAATCGTGCCGTGTCTGTTTGTTCGCCCATCACGTAAGAACTACTGGACAGATTCAGTTTAAATGTTGGTTAGCCTAGGGTTGGACTTAAAAACTTGTGTACTTGGTATTTAAATCTGATGAGTAGAAGCCAATGAACAAAAATCTATTAGACCATAGACTCTTGATATTTACTTCGATGACGGGTGAACGAAATTTGGTTCTTCCCTATATTTGGAGTCGCAGCCTCTCATATAGCACTTCACCGTAATCTATTTACCATATTTTACTATGATGTTATCGAAGAATGTTATTTTTCAGTTATTATTCGAAGCTTTTAAGTTGGGGTACGTTGGTATATGGTTGGTTATATTTGCAGCGCTGCTGAATAGCAAGAAAACGTCATCAAAACGCAAGGGTAATTTTTTAATTAACCTTGGGGAGATCGTTCATATAAATTAAGAAGAGGACACATCCCAGCACATGCCCTTGAGGGATGGAGTTAGTTATTTATTAATCAAGCATCGGAGCTAACATCACAAAACGAAGATATTGATGAGATCTATCACTACTGTAAATAAACTAATAGTCGAAGATCGTTAGTTTTAAAGTTATAGCCATTTTAAGTTTGACAGCTGTCATCCAAAATGAAGATTTTAATGAGATCTATCACTTCTGTAAAGAAACTACTAGTCCAGGATCGTTAGTTTCAAAGTTATAGCCATTTTAAGTTTGACAGCTGTCATCTAAAACGAAGATATCGATTAAATCTTGTCAGGTGTTGACGTATGACTTTGAAGTTTGACATGTCACTTTGACATCTGTCACTTTAAAATGTCTTACTACCTGATTAGTGTTGTTGTTGTTGTTGTTGTTATAATACTTGGTGTTTTTGTTTCTTCATAATTGACGATTATTTTGACATCTGTCACTTTAAAATGTCTTGTTACCTAATTACAAAACATGTTGTTTTTATTCTTCACAAATGTCGATTATTTCTTCATTAGTTTCCAACTCTAGTGCAGTGGGTGGACGGGTAAATGCCAATTACCCGTGCACCCACCAGTGGGTGAAGGAGTCTAGTATTTCATATTACTCTAAAAATTTGTAAATGCGTTTTACCATAACCTTATCAAAAATGTTTGAAATTGATTACAAACGTGCTATTATAGGTCGGTAATTACTAGGGTTTTCTGGATGACCATCCTTTTTTCGGGATTGGGCTGAGTTTTGCTAACTTCAACTTGTCGGATTGATTTACAAGCATTCTTAATGGAGGAATAAGCTCACATGCACATTTTTTAATTAATAGTGGTTGTAGCTCGTCCGCACCGAAACTGCGTTTGTTACTCATTTGTCTAATAATGTGAAATATCTCATTTTCGCTAGCGAGTTTGTTGAGGTCGCGTACACTCGATGCCCATTCACTGCTCTAGTGGCGCTCGGACTCTGATCGCAGACGGATGCGAAATAGGCATTGAACACTGATTTTGGCGCGATTATTTTACAATTTCCCGCTTCTAGTGAGATTTTAGAATATTTTTTGTGTGTACGATCCGGTTTGGTTACACCTCGGATGATATTCTAGATTGTATTCGTTTTATTTTTAGAAGTTTCATATTTTTTATATAATTCAATTATTTTGATTGCAACACATTTTTTCAATAACTTTATAATTGGTTTTATTTATTGTGTACATAATTTAATTGGTCACTTATTATTTTCGTTAGTCTTTTATTTTTGCATGCTATTTTTAATCCTCTAGTTAAGTATGTTTTAGTTTTATAGCTTGATATTTTTGTTCATATTTTGGGTAAACGAGTATATTTATTTAGATTTTCTCTTAAAATTTTATAAAAATCTCATAGTTATTGTTCCCGACATCTTTATTATTATTCAGTAATATTTCGTTCTAGTCTATACTATTTAATGCTAATTTCATATTTTCTTGTTAAATATTCGTTTAGTTGCATAGTAAGGCTGGTTAGGAGGTTTACATGCTAATAATTTTTGTCCGTATCCGTATATAACACTGTAATGATCCGTTCCATTATTTTCGACCTATACTGAATAGTTATTTTCGTTATTTTCGTTGCCAAACACTAGATCGATACATGTCAATGAAGTAGCCGTCACTCTAGTTGGGTCTTTAACTAGTTGTGTGAAGTTATTTGCAAGCATTTTGTGTTTAAGTCTCCAGTAATCTTTAGAATTTGATAACATATCTATATTAAAATACTATTACGCGTCTTTTGCATGCTTTAGTTTTGATTAATTTTAATATATTGTTGAATACTATAAAAATGTCTTAATACCGCGATGAGGTCTATAAATATCTAGAGCACAACATTCTGTTACAAACTCATCGGACAGCTGTCTAAATTCAGTAATTCTATGTAGTCCAGGCTGCTCCGCGTGAGGATAGCCACGCCACTTCCTCGGTGCTCTTGCCTGCAGAATGTAGCTCGAACAATTAATTCCTTTTGCTGTTCATGTCTCAGATAGGTAGACTACGTTGAATAGTCTAACCTCCAGAAGATCCTCGAGTATGTGGACTTTATTACTAAGGCTTTGTTCTAAAAGTTTAAAAGCGAAATGTCTGGTTCCCGCCGTCTGTTGCATAGTTTCCGGTTGTATCGTAGTGGCCTACATATATAGAGCGTACTGTAAATTTGATTGTCAATTAAAGTTACTGACTTAGCTCAGAGAATAAGCAGGCTGAAGTGGCAATGGGTCGGCTACGTACGTTGAAGAACCGATAACCGATGGAGAAGACGAGTTCTTGAGTGGAGACCACGTGTTAGCAATCGAAGTCAGGCCAGTCGCACTCCGCAACAAGTACAAATATTATACCTACACTTTGCGGCCGTAATATTGCGGTTAATTCGGTACAGTGCCAAGCGTGCACTCGATGAGTCGCGCGCCGTGTGCTTACGATAAAGTACGTACTTACGTAAAGGTTTTGCATATTTTTTTCTTAATTATGAGTACAAATAAGAAACCTAGAATGTACTGCATAGCATTTGGTCTGACAAGTCTCGTAAAATACCAACATACTGTCATTTTATTACGTAGGTAGCCATTTCTTTTTCATTCATTATTAAGCATGGAATTCAGACAGGCACCTTTTATTCATCAAAGTGCAATACCTATGAAGTTATAATCAAGTAATGAGGTACTAGGTCTATTCTGATAAGAATTATATGTAGTTAATAGAACTATCAACATTAAATTAAAAAAAAAAAAACATCTAAATCATATCATATCACAGAATAATTAGTAGTACAAGTACCTAGTCATATCTTGATACAACCCTGCCGAGCGAAAAAGTGACAGCGATTCTGAAATGGTTAGAGCAATGGAAGCTCTTGCGCGTTGTGATACGGTACATTCTAGCCTGCACGCAATGCGTGAGCGCCTTCTAGATAAATATAATTGAAAGATCGCAGCGCTGTGCGAGTTAAATTGCACTTTATTGCGTTGTAGCGAGAGTTGCTATGTATTTAAGGCCGAGATATATGTGAATTGGGCTCAATTTGGGGATATTAATACCTTTTTTCTCCGTAATCTTTATAGAAAAAACTTCAAATAAAATATATGTTAATTTACATCATACAGAGCATCTCCTCTTCAGCTTAAAAAAATTGAAAATACAATATTA
Source organism: Alsophila aescularia (assembly GCA_946251855.1). Lineage (NCBI taxonomy): Eukaryota > Metazoa > Arthropoda > Insecta > Lepidoptera > Geometridae > Alsophila > Alsophila aescularia. The sequence continues at coordinate 27,798,364 of OX276384.1, forward strand.
AATATCAATAATAAATACGCAAAGTACCCCTCTGTTTTTGTAGTTATTACCGTTTTTCTTCTAAACTAACAATCACATATTTTTTAATTTCCTTTAGTATATTCAATAATGAAACGCTGACGGAACCTTGGAATTAGTTTTGCAAATATTTTTCCTAATTATTTTTAACATTTTTTTTACGTAATCTATACTCGCTAATCGCATGGGTAACCCCTCTGTCGCCCAATAAATCAGTGCGGGACGAGACGTTGTGCTGAACGGACCCACAGAATACTTTGTATATACCGGAAACGGACATGCGACACTTTTCTCCGCAAAAGGCACCTATTATTAATCTGTGGCTTGTCTTGTGGTATATTATGACTTTTTTTAGTTGTAGGCGGGATAATTTGAGTGTGTAAATATAATAATAATGATATTTTTTTAGTTTTTTGTAATAAGGCTGACATAATAGTATAGACTTTTATTATAGTTATTAATTTACCTATTCGTATTATAGTCATGATGACGATGATGATATTTTAGTAATTATTATAGTCAATTACAGTCAGATTATAGTAATCATTATTTAATTAAGTATCAAATAATGTTTATATATTATCTAAATAAATAGTACTGGTTCCTTATGTATTATTTTTATTATTATATTTAATTATACTCACATTATAGTAATTATTATTTAATTAAATTATTTAATTCAATGCGTGAGTTTATGAAATAATAATATTTTTTCAATAACTAGTTTTTGGGTTCTGTATGATATGGTAACAATTATATTGTCCCAATCAGGGCTTGATATCGGTACGAACAATGCTAGTATCATAGCGGTAAATACCGATATTTTCCATTTCGGTACTTGAATATCGATACCTAAGAGCCGGTATTTTCCTCTCAAGGTACCGGTAGATAATTCAGGTTCTTATGCTAACGCAGCGGATGTCTACGGATTGCGACGTTGTGCCTTCACACGAACTATTTGAGTCACACAGTGTTCTATCACAGTGATAAAACTAATAATACATCATGATTCACGGGATTTCAGCCACAGATTTGACAATCACCACCACAAGCACTTTTTGTTTTGAATGATGAGGCGAAAATACAAATCTTGTGTATGATAATGATTAGGGAGTAGGGACTTTGTATTAATCATCTGAAACCTCATTGTTCACTATCGGTGCTAAAATTCTAAAGTTAATCGTAGGTACTGTTTTATTGAATACTTGACTCATCTTTCTTAAGATCTAAAATGTAGTCAATATTTTTCTTTCAAATCAGTAAAGATTCTAAATTGTTTTGAAACCCAAATATTGTAGGTATTCCAATGTTTGGCGTGTTTCACGGTCGGATAATAATAATAATTAAATATTTTTTTAAATTAGGTTCCTTGTCACACTGAACTCCAGACTTTTGAAACATCAGAGATTGTAATTTATTGTATTTTGATGAAACATTATTTACTAAAAAACGCGCACTAATAGAGTAAATCGGAGACATGTATTTTTTATAGAAAACATAATTATTATTTTATACAACAAATTGATTTGATTCAAAAAAATGATTATTTATATTTTCCGGTTTTCTCACACTTGTATTGAAAAACTTCGTATAATGCATATGCGTAACAGATTATTACAAACTCATTGACCGAAGGCAAGTCAGCTTGTGCTTACCAACGATTATTAATGTTTTATTCACCCCGATGCAATAATCATCATCATCGTCATCAGCTTATATCTGTGCCTATAGCTAGACCTAGGCCTCTTCTAATGCACGCCACTGAGCTCAGTCTTCAGCTCTTTTCATCCACTTTCTTCCAGCCACTTTTTGCAGCTCTTCAGTCCACCTGACCACAGGGCGTCCTACACTAAGTTTGTAGCTTTCAAAATCACCATAAATAACGATAGGGATCCGTTGCGTTCTCTCAAAATTCGAAAAACAGAGTTTTGTATTTTCTTTAGGTAATCCAGTTTGAACTCTTGCACAACTATGATTAATAAGTTTTTCTAAAGAGTCGAAATATGTGAAACATTCATCGCATAAATGTATTTTAGACGTATGTTTGGTAAGTTGTTTGTGTACCACTTTATTGAAATTTTTTATTAGGCAGAAATGACTTGTCACCCTTTTTTACACAAAGTAAGTTGATATGCGTTAATTTCCGTTTCAAAGTTTTATATAATGGCCCCGTCACTTGATTTTTACTGTCTAATCCATAAATATTAACACTTAAAGTTGGATTCAAGCCTTCAAATAATTTTATATCGTCCAAACTCGGAGGAAAAGTCATGTTCGATAATTTCAAGACGTTAGAATAATGTGGATATGAATTTATTCTATTGGGATTTCTTTTAGCGGGGTATAAATGTGCTACAATGCTCCATAGAAAACAATGACTGTCCTTGTTTCTTAGATTTAAACATGGCAACGGTATAAATGAACCGGATCTTAAAGGACAATATTTAGCAATATTAATTTCTAAATGACTCTTCGACTCGATTGTCCATCCAGATTCGCAAAGCTCAAATTCGGAACATTTAGTAATTATTTTTTCTACTAATGTTGTATAAATGGCATTTATATCAGAACTTTGAACTAAAATATCATATTTTGTATTAAACGATTTAAGACTCGTTTTATCATTCTTAGGTAAAGCATAGAAAACAAATAATTCTAAATTAACTTTAACTGAAGCATGTTTTTTCAATGATTATTGAATAAGTGAACAAGATGTGTCTGAAACATTTGATAAAAATAATTCTGGCGAAATAGTAAAACGCTCTGGATTTATTCTGTAACTAACTATTTTGTTTTTAAAAGCGCAATTTACAAGGAGAACACTACTAAACTCAGTTTGTAACAAAGAGTTAGATTTATAGATATTGGACTTTTTATGAGCAGAAAAATTGTTCACATTTAAATTACAAGCTTGACAAAAAAACATGTTTAAAGTAGAATCTACTAAATTCATTTATTCAGCTTTATTTTTATGTGGAAATGTATATTCTTTTCTACTTGATATATGCATTAATTATTGATAAGTACTAATATAAATTTAAATATTGTAATTGTCTAATAAAAAGTACCTATTTGGTATAATTATTTGATTCAATAGTTTTGATATTTCGAATTGGAATATTTATATTAAATTTTATCGAAGTAGATTCTGTAAGGAAAAATATTCAGGTTAAAGAATCAGAAAAAATGGGTGCTTTCAAATTCAATGTAATTTATCATTTCAAGATTCATTTTATGATTTCATATTCATATTTTATCTACTAAGTAGATTCTGTAAGGAATAAAAACAATACAAATAAAATATTCAGGTTAAACAATCAAATAAATGTGTGCTTTGAAATTCAATGTAATTTATCAGTTCATGTTTCATTTATGATTTCATAATTTATATTTTATCTACTAAGTAGATTCTGTAAGGAATAAAAACAATCAAATTAAAATATTCACGTTAAAGAAATCAGTTCATCATGTCAGATAATAATTAACTTAATATAAAGGTAAAAATATAGAGATAAACCAAAGACAATATTAGACGAGAATAAATCTGTGAAATACAAAATTAAATAAGGTAGGTATGTACTTAATAAAAAAACCTCAAGCATTATTTTGACTGTATAGTATTGGACGAATACCACGATAATCATTCTTGACAGCCGTCACCAGCTGTTCCACCGCTTTCCAGGTTGGAGTGGTATCGTCCACAGCCGTTTTTATGCTGAGGAGGGAGTGCTTCCACCTGTTAGAGTTAAGCGCCTCCAACTCTTGGCTATTGGAGACACGCACCTCTATGTAAAAGTTTTCATGCTTAGTAGGATCACTTTGAATAGTATATCCTGATCTTACTCTGCGTGAAAAGTAGCTCTTCAGTTTGGCAGCCTTTATAGGTTCGTCTTCCTGAAACAATGTTAAAAATCTCTATTAGGAAAACTATCATGTTTAAAAGCATTGAGCAATACCTAAACTCAATTATTATTGTACAATAACATAAGCAACTAAACGAATATCGTACTCAACATACAAAACTTATGTATGTTTCTATAGCCGTCGCTATATAATGAAAACGTAAACAATTAACTCGCAGACTTCATGTCGCCATGAGCGAACGAATTGCATAACATTCTAAGTAACTGCGATGAATATTTTTACTTATAAAAACATTTTCTAAAAGTATTATACGACAAATGTAGTTTACTAATATATTATGTTCAAAAGTTTGTATTATCTGAAGATATTACGTATTCGAGTCATTAATGAGTAGAGTAGGGGTCTACTAGACAATGTGTTATATTGTACACTGCATTGTCACATAATATCAGGACAGAAAGTGGTTAGCTATTTTGTAAAAAAGTTGCATTCTGTATTTCGACATACCTCTGAATCTGGGAAAACTTGAAGTTTCCTTTTTTCCTTGATGCCACAGCCGCAGCCGACGTAGTAGGCTCGTCGCTTTCAGATTCTGACCCAAATAAAGGCGCAGGCATTGGTTTCTTGCTCGACGGTATCGATCGAGATTTTTTCGCAGTCTGCTGCTTAGTAGTTTTCTTCCGCTGTGAAGTTGACGGTACCTCACTGTCCGACTCGAACGGATTGTTGGAAAACCTGACATCAAAAAGGTAAGTGTAATTATTTACTAATCATTATATCAATTATTTATAAAGACATAAAGAAAAAGGCTGTTGATACTTAGAACAAGTTGCTTCACATTATTAACTCAGAGTATCCACAACCCAGTACTTAATTATATATATATATATTTATTATTATATAATATGTTGTTACTTACATACTTTTATCGGTCTTTGAAGATAATCTCTAGTGGAGGTATGATCACTGCTGGCTGCCGTTAAAATAACTGATGGTGATTTATTGAGATCGGGACTATTTATAATGCTAAATTTGTAAAGCTAAGATCATACCACGTATTAAATAATTAATGTGAAAATAATCAAGTTGATTGGTGGAGCACTATAACATAGCATAATGCTCCACCATGAACATAGGGGGTTCAGTGCTTATAAGATTTATAATTCCTTGTCTTCTAAATATTATCCCCAATCAATATGTGACCAATACCTTACTCACATTTTTTAGGGATCCTATGATGTCGCAAATCTTTATGGTTTTGCAATGATGCAGAAGATGCCAATCGGAAACTTTAGGTTTCTAAATGAATTTGAAGTACAACATTTTAATGTGATGAAAACTATGATTGATAGTAGTACAGGAGTTATTCTGGAAGTTGATTTACACTATCCTCCAGAACTTTATGATTTACATTCTGATTTACCATTTGCTGTTGAAAAATATGTCCCTCCCGGTAGTAAAAACAAAAAACTACTTGCAAATTTAAATGACAAACATAAATATGTTATTCATTATGGTCATCTAAAAGAATGTCTGAAAAAAGGTATTATTTTTTTCAAGGTTTATAGGATACTAGCATTTGACCAAAAATCATTTTAAGCTCCGTATATTATGTTAAATACGGAGCTCAGACAAAAAGCAACTTCCGATTTCGAGAGAGACTTTTTTAAGAAGCAAAATAATTCTATATTCGGCAAAACAATCGAGAACAAGAGAAAACAAGTAGATGTTAAATTAGTTAATGTTTGGAAGGATGTCTCAAATAGAACAAATAAAGTTTGTGGGGCAGAAAAATATATAAGCGCTCCTAACTTTAAGAATTTGTCCGTCTTATCAGAATCCTTAGTTGCCATTCAGTTACAACAAACGAAAATCGTACTTGACCGACCTATTTATATCGGATTCACGATTTTGGAGTTAGCCAAGAGTCATTTGTATCGGTTTCACTACTCCGTGATGAAAAAAATGTACAAAGACGATATTAAACTTTGTTATACCGATACGGATAGTCTCTTATATTTAGTCTCTTATATAATATGAACTGATGACTTTTATGAGGATATGAAAAACAATTTAAAATACTTTGATACAAGTAACTTTCAGCATGGAAACAGATATGGTATACCTCAAGTAAATTGCAAAATACCAGGATATTTCAAAGATGAAATGGGTGGTGATGTAATATCTGAATTTGTAGGTTTAAGAGCAAAACTGTATTGCATAGATTCGATTGCCTCTTCAATAAAAAAAGCTAAAGGAATAAAAAAGTCTGTCACGAAAAAACTTGATATACTAAATTATAAAAGAGCTTTACGATGTAATGAATATATGAGGGAAAATATGTGTATCATTAGATCGAAACAACACAATATTTTTACCCAAAAAATGAATAAACTTGTACTTAGCAGAGACGATGACAAGAGACAAATAATGGTCGATGGTTGCTCAACATTGCCTTGGGGACATTATAAAACTGTATTTTAATAGAAATGAAATGTGTACTAAAATTTCATTATATGACTTGTATTCTATTATTTTAAGTTTAGAATATATAATATGAGAATTAGCGTGATATTTTAATGTTATTGTATCATATTAATGTTAGTTATTTTTTCATACAAATGTAATTAAACAATAATTATAATTTAAACTGTGTATATTGTACCTAATCTATAATAAATATTTAAAATAAATTTCTAAAATTTGAAATGCATTTTCTTTTATTTTTACAAATCCTACAATGGTTCGAGTTTATCAACAAATAATCATTGTTTAAATGAACACAATTTGAATAAATGTATAGTTATGTAAAGTTAACGGTTCATTGTTTAAACAATAACTATGTGTTGGGTCGAACGCGAACGGTAGAATAGTAACTATAATATACAAACAAATAAAACAACGAAATATTTATAATAGGTTTAATTTTAAAATTATAATTATTCTAAGTCGTACAACTTTTGACCTATTTTTTTAATAAGATCATTTGTAGCATCCAAAATAATATCATAATTATTATTTTCATCTAGTGCATACTGAGCACTAACAATGGCACTTTCACTGTCACTATAATTATCATCTTCAGGATCCTTAACTTCATAGATATTTATTTTGATTAGTCTTTGCCCTCTGCGTAAGCCAGTCCGATGAATTATGTATGTTGTTAGCGCCGAAGTAGTGAATTTTCTTTTCTTCGATGTTTTCTTTAATTTAGACGGCTGCTCCTCCTTGGATTTGCTCGTAGTGGCTGCATTAAGTGGTTGTGCATCTTTTTTTTCGAGATACTCAGTCATATCTTGTGGTTGTGCGTAGTAGAACGGATTTAATATTGGATTTGCTTCGTCGTCATTACCATAGATAGACATATTCTGCAACAATAACAATAAAATAAAATTAATAACAAATACAATTTAACAACCATGGTATACTATGTATAATAATTTACTGACAGGTAAATTAATAAGTAACTTACCGACTGAACAGAAATGATGATATATAAGACGTGCGGCAACTTTGAAAGATGCTATCTTAATGAAATAAGTATATTTGTCGTATAAACAAAATAATATCAATACAGTGAATTGAACATGTTATAACAGGCTTTTTATTTGCTGCGTCAAATGGTTTCAAGTATCAGAATCAACAGAAATAAGGAGCGACCGGTCAAGTAAAAAAGCATGTTCTAACATGTTAGAACACGAATTCGTTAACATACTGACCATGTTAACTTTCACGTATCTACAATCTAAATATACAAAGGACAAACAAGAGTCATGAAAACTACATTACAAAAAAAAGCATTGTATATAAATTTGTATCTAGAAACATAGCTCAAAAATGGTTTATGATTAGTTAAAAGCTGTTGATCATATGTAATATAACCTATTTAACTTTAATGCAATCGTTAAAATATGTTAGTATTCATCATGAAGTTGATCAACAAGCAACCCACATTACTAGAAATAAATAATATAGACATTAAAACACCTAAAAACCCTGTCAGGCATAGCATATTGTTACCTAATAACTGTGGGAAAACAAACGTAATGATAAGTTTATTATTGCATAAAAATGGTCTTAAATTTAGAAACGTTTATTTGTATTCAAAAACAATCTTTCAACCAAAATATTGCTTTTTAAATGAAGTATTTCATAATATTCCAAATTCTTTCTATGTTTAATAATAATAAAGATGTAATTCCTGCTGAAAATGCGTTGCCAGATTCTGTATTTATTTTTGATGATATAGTATGTGAAAATCAAACGAACATTCGCAATTACTTTTCTATGGGTAGACATAAAAACATAGATTGTTTTTATTTGTCCCAAACATATTCTAAAATACCAAAACAACTAATTCGAGATAATTGTAACTTTTTAATTATTTTCAAACAAGATGAGATAAATTTAAAGCATATATACAACGAACATGTTAATTCTGATATGATTTGGGTACAATTTAAACAAATATGTTCAGAAACATGGAAAGATCCTCATACGTTTTTAATTATTAACAAAGACTGTGAATTAAACAATGGTAGGTACAGAGCAGGTTTCGATAATTTCATCAATTTCGATTAAATTTGGTATTTAAAAGCCAAACAGAGGTATTTTGACATTCATTCATGTTTCTTTATTACATGTCAACGGTTGTTAACGTAACACAGTAGACAAAAAAATTGAGCGTTCAATGAAAGAACAAATAATTAAATCTGTTAATGCTATTAAGAGTAAAATAAAACAAATTAAAGATGAAGACGACACGACGAACTTAAATTTGAAACGAGTATTTGAACCTCTTACTGTACCCTTGAAAGAAATAGTTGAATTAGGTAAAAAAAAATATATATATAATGCAAAATATGATTCCGATGATAATGACAATAATTTTGACGTCAAATCTTTAAATGAATTAAAATCTGATTATTCAATTGGTCAAGACTTTCAAAGTGAAAGTGAAGACTCCTTGGAAAGTGCTCGTTCAAGTACAGTATCTACTATACCTGATAAAAATATAGGTATAAGAACGTCGATTGAAAGAAAAGGATGTGTAACAAACTTACATACTCCTTTTTTGACGGTGATTGCAAAAGAGAATTTACTTGATGATGACTTCAATTTGTTTAATATTCCTTTTGGAATACGACGTGAAAACAATAAACTGATGATGGGGAACTTGCCAATTTCTTTCAAAACCGATAACTATATAATATCTGGACAGCCCTATATGTCTACTATTACTGTCGGTGATAAAGATTATGAAATGACTGCAGGCTTAAAAGAACTTTTGCTTAAGAAAAAACCAAACATAGAAATAGTAACTGAATTAGATAAACTTGTTTATAAAGAAATGTTATGCAACACGAATGCTCATAAGGGAGATTTTCAAAGTATGGGCCAAATTAAAGGGGACAAGGGAAGCAAGTACTGTCGAATAATTAAACCTTTATTTTTTGAATCAGAGCAATCGCATGCTTCAAACATTAAAAAAGGACTTGGCTCGCCGATTTTAAAAAAAATCATATAAAAAGGACACCGATTTTATTTATTGAGATAATCCCAATGAGCTAATTGAAAGGCTTATGCTACTAATAACATCAAAAGATGCTGGCAACAGTAATCATGACAACGAAATTATATCAATAATTGAAGAATTGAAAGAAGCTGATATAATTAAGGATTAAATTTCAGATCAAATGAGATCAGATATAAGTAAGTTTAAAAGATAAATTGAACAACATTTACTTTAACCACTCAGTATTAAATAGACGTTGTTCAAATATGAACGTCAATAAATTTGGACTCCATGTTCACAAACACGAAGAAAGACAAAAAGTTGTGTGGAAAATATATGTAATTTGAAACAAAATATTGATGGAAGTCTGGATTGTCAAAACAAGATACTTTCTAGTCTTAAAAATCCTATAGATTTGAATGATAACGCAACAAAAGATTACGTTGACAAATCATTGCAGGATCTTTTAAATAACATTTTAACATAGGACGCTTTAACTTCAGAAATACATAATAAAATTAATAATTTTGAAAAATCCCTTGAACGTTATAAAAATGAGCAAAAAAAGCGTAGTAAATGAAATTCATAAATACGCTACGGTAAATTTTCCTCGAAGACATGTTATCATGACAGATATAGATGACCTTTGGCAAGCCGATTTAATTGATATGCAATCTTATGCAAAACATAACTTGGGCTATAATTACATTTTAGCTATCATTGATACATTTTCAAAATTTGCATGGGTATATCCACTTAAACAAAAAAGTAGCACAAGCTTTTCAATCGTTGATGGAGGAAGGTCGCATTCCTAAAAATTTACAAACTGACTTAGGTACATAATTTTACAACGAAAAGGTTCAGAAATTGTTAAATAACTACAAAATAAATCATTATTCTACATATTCTACAAAAAAAGCATCAATCGTCGAAAGGTTCATAAGAACTCTAAAATCCAAACTGTACAAGGAGTTTAGTTTGAAAGGGGCGTATAAATGGACAGATGGTTTGTTATACAAAGTGGTTGAAACATATAACCAAACTGTTCATAGAACAATAGACTTAACACCAGCTCAAGTCAATAAAAACAATAAAGTACTTTTATTGAACAGATACAAATATATGTATGAGTCACATACTCAAAAAATAAAAAAAAACTTAAAGTTAATGATTTCGTTCGTATTAGTAAAAATATATATAAAAATTCCAAATGGTTCTTATCACATACTTGATATTCAAGAATTTATAAAAAGTGAAATTAAAGACTGTGATATACAGATTGAATCAAATAGTAATACGTCAATGTGTTCTTTATTGTGCAATAAAAGCGTGAATTTTGAAATAAATAATAGTATCGGCAGTTTGCTAGGTTTTCCAAAGGCGAGATTAGAAGCCAATAAATTGCATGTTTCAGTAAATCCAATGAACATTCTTCCAATGTCATTGATAAGAATTGAATGTGATCTAGTTCAGGGATCATTCACCAACGGTTCACCTACGCACATTATTCACGAGTTCATACCAGACGTGCCTCCGAGTTTTCGATTTCTTGAAAAACCTAACAACATTATTTATTTTCCGGTTACTAATCAACATATTATAACATCCATCACCATAAATATTGTAGACCAACAAGGGAGTGCAATTGATTTTAGTGAGGAAAATATTCAAATGTGTCTCCATTTACGACCAACAAAATGATTGTGTTTAACCGAAACGTCATACAAAATATAACTACAAAGACAAAATTGAAAAATACTATTCATAAAAACATATTCAGGCGAAGACGACGTGTTAACGTAACAAAAAAAAAACGAAAAAAAAAAAAAAAAAAAAAACTCCGAGCTCTGGGATTTAAAATATGAGTATCCTCCAAGTAAATGATTAACCACAATTCGATAATTCTATAGAAGGTTATGAAATTCATACATATAACCCTTACAGCAATAGTTATAAAGAAAATGATGAAATCCGAATATCTATTAATCAACAAGACATTTATGTGCTTCCCTCGGCAAGTTCTATCTACATTGAAGGTTATGCGACAGTGACTGAAAAGGATGTTGGAGGAAAATTGGTTAAAAAACCAGTTAATTTCACAAATAATTATGTGTCATTTCTTTTTCAAGATATTCGATATGAAATTAACGGTGTTGAAATAGATCGCATTAGAAACGTAGAAATTTCTTCAACATTAAAATCATATGTTTCATTAAATGAGGCTCAAAGTAAAGTAGCTGCGATATGGGGCTGGAATATTAATGGATTAAAACAAAAAGATGGTTATTTTAGTATTGTTTTACCTCTTAATAAAATATTAGGGTTTGCAGAAGATTACAACAAAATAATTATTAATTGCAAGCATGAACTTATATTAAACAGAAGTAACACTAGTTTGAATAGTATACTTCTTGAAAAAGATGAATGTGTTAGTATGAACATACAAAGAGTTCAATGGCGCACGCCACACATAAAAGTATCCGATCGTGAAAGGCTATCTCGTCTAAAATATTTAGAAATGGATAAACCTATACAAATAGCTTTTAGAAATTGGGATCTATATGAATAAATATCCTTTACTACCTAAAACTTCAAAACATTCCTGGTCTGTAAAAACATCTTCACGGCTAGAAAACCCTACGTATGTTATATTCGGTTTACAAACAAATAGGAAAAATGAGAAAGACAAAGACAGCTCTATTTTTGATCATTGTAATTTGACAAATGTAACGCTATTTTTAAATTCTCAAAATTATCCATATGACTCATTAAATGTAAGGTTTGATGAGAACAAATACAGTATATTATATGATTTGTATGCCAAGTTTTGTCAGTCATACTTCAACATCGCAGCAGATCCGTTGCTTGAGTTTAACGATTTTAAAGAAAAAGCTCCTTTGTTTATAATAGACTGCTCGAGACAACATGAAAATTTAAAGTCCGGACCCGTGGATGTGCGCTTAGAAATAGAATCTTCTCAAGATATACCAGATAATACAGCCGCTTATTGTCTGATTGTGAACGATAGACTTGTAGAATACAAGCCTCTAACTAACATTACACGTAAATTATCATGAATGTCATATTGGATTTGCAAGGATTTAAAACCGATTCTAATGAATTCATATTAAAAGAATTAGCATTAAAATCTGGGACGCAAATAATAGTTTTACTATTTAAGCCGCCTTTCCCGTTTTATGAATTAACTGAAACAGAAAGAAGACAAGTATGCTGGATTGAAAGAAATAGAAAAATATTTTGGAAAGAAGGATTTGTACCCTATCATGAGCATAAAATGTATATTAAGAAGATTTTGAGAGATAAAAATATATATGTGAAGGGTCTGGAAAAACTTAACTGGATAAAAGTATATTGGGTACCACAGATAACGACCAGCAACTTTTTTGTAATTTAGAAGATTTTGGTTGTCCTAGCATATTAAGTTTGTATGATAAGTATAAGACGTGTTTAGAAGTTTATCAATGTGTGTATCATTCTAGTGTATGTGCTTTGAAAAATGTAAATTGTATAATTGAAATAAAAATTGTTGTTTGTATATCTTAACATAATATTACTTACTACATTTAATTTCAGACTCGTTAATAATTTTGGAGCCGATGTTAAAACATTGTATGGTCAGAGTGAACTGCTTCAGGATTATCAATAAAGTGGCATTAGACGGTTTTTGCATCACACACTCCACGAAGTGAGTGTCAATTATACCGCTTAGGTTAAAACATGCAGTGGTCAGTAAGATCTGCTTCAGATATGTAGGAAAGTAGAATTGATCGGATTTGCATCTCGCTGTTTATTGGGCGGTTTTGCATCGCTGCTCGAGCAAAGCGAGAGCAAGTGATGCAGAAGCCCCAATAATACCCTACTGCTGATGACACCATCAATCAATGAAACATGAAAAGGCAGATATCTTAGAGAAATAAAAGAAACCAGTAACCAATACCTTGTTGCAGCTAGGTTCGGCTAAGCCTAGCAGCATTTTGTTATTAACCCCCGAACAAAGAGACAGGTGTTATAAGTTTAGGGTGTGTATCACTGTGTGTGTGTCTGTCTGTGGCATCGTAACTCCCAAACGAATGGACCAATTCGGATGCGGTTTTTTCTGTTCGAAAGCTGATGTGATCGAGATGGTTCTTAGATATATGGGGAGGGCGAGGAGGTAGGGGGGAGGTGAAAAAAGAGAGAGAGGGGGGGGGGGGTTGAAAATCGTAGCTTTCGAATAAATGGACCTATTTAGCTGCGGTTTTTTATATTTGAAAACTGATGGTTCTTGTAACTGTTAAACTTTCGCGATTCTAACACATAGTTAAATATTTAAACGGGACTTAATCGCGCTGAAAACTTAATTATTATTTTTTACCTCGACGTTTCGATCAAGTTGCATTGATCGTGGTCACGAGAAGACTGAAGTAGCGGGTGTCAGCGTCGAGAAGGGCGTGCGTTGTCTCCAACTACCCACAATTGGTTTTGTAAAAATTCAGAATTATCACGACACACGACACTAACGACATCTGCAGATATCTTCTGACATAAACCGCGACGCGAACACTTGCTTATCACGGGATTCCAGGACGCAGCCAACTTGAAACCATCCTCTCGGTTGAAATTGGGATACTTTTTAATTTCAACCGCTTCACGTACAATCCTGGAATAGTAGTGACGTTCCGTGGAGAGGATCTTTGGGTCATGGAGTTCAATACAGTGATTAGGGCCATTCTTGGCTATAATGGGGTAATGGGGGAGGGGGCGTGGAGGGTGATGATCGTAGCTCCCAAACGAATGATTTTGATGCGTTTTTTTTCTGTTTGAAAGCTGATGTGATCGATATGGTTCTTAGGTATGGGGGGGGGGGGGGGGGGAGGGAGAATCGAGAAAAGGGGGGTATCGTATTTTCCAAACGACGACTAATTAAGCTGCGGTTTTTCATGTTTCAAAGCTGAGGTAAAACATATGGTTCTTAGTTATAATGTGGGGGTGGGTAAATATTATTTTTTTGCTTGTCTCAGACCAAATATTACTAAAGTAAACTAAAGTAGTAATGTATCCTCCTAGATGATTGTGTCTTTTAAGTTATGTTTATGTATTTTTTCATTTTTCATTGTACGTTGTTGTTTAATTATTGACTTTGTGGCATTGTTTTATTGTTAGCAAATTTTAGAATTAGAACAAACCTATTGTTTGCTATTGTAATTGGTAATCACATGCGTATTACTATAATGCGTGTTACGTAAAGCTGATATTACATTAACGAAAGAATTGACGCACGGTATCCGATTAATCGTCTTGAAAGCAATGTTGCTGTTGCGAAAGTACTAGTAAGTAAGTATAGGAAAGTGCCGTTGGGACGAGATTTTGCGACGCCATATTCGCAAATGTAATATCGGCGTAGAAAAAACATTGCATCCCAAAAATTATGCGACTGACAACGATATAGCTAATAGAGTGAACATATCAATACTAATATTATAAAGTGGAAAGATTTGATTTTTTGTTTGTTTGTAAAAGGATAAACTCAAAAAATACTGTATTATATTAAAATATTTCAAAAATGGCGATACTTACTTTAACAATGCGTTTGCCTCTCGAAAGGTCCGGCCGACAAATGAAATGTCCGTGACGCGTGTCCTTGAAATCCCTCTATTTAGAAAGATAAAGCAATATTTCAAGCGCGGATGCGTGAATTTTACGCAGATTATCTTTCTAGGGTTAAAAACACTACGATCGTTATTGCTAAAGATTTTGAATTACGCTTACTGGCGAAGTTACGATAGGTATAAAATTGCTAAAAGTAAGAAATATGCCGCAGTGTAAGCGCTAGCCGTATGAAGTCACTAGAAATTATATTGAAAGTATTCCTCATAATTTTGGCGACGGACTCGTGATCACACTGATTCGTCACACTAGTGTGCCACGAGGAGGTAACTTATTTAGCTATCTACCATCTGACGATAGTCATTTTCCACAACACAACAGTGATGATAATTTTTTACAGGGATGTTTACACCTCACGGTCACAAGGTGTGATTTCGATTTGGAGTATGGGGCACAGAGTAGTTAATAGTTTTAATATGTATTAGCAATACAGCGGATGTAAATATGTCAGTTGAGCTCAGGATAGGAGGATGAAACGAAAACGCCCTTGTTGACACTTAAACTTGTATAATTTCACAACTTGTAAACAAGGATAGTATTACAGAATTCAGTTTTTGTTAGCCCAGTTATAAGTGTTGGATATCGGAGCCTTAATGAACTTTTGTGGTGCTACTATTTAATATTGGTCACTTGTAGGAGAGATTCTTGTCATCGACTGCTTCAGCGAACGGGAACTTGACGAATGCCCGAATATTCTAAGAAGTATGGGCTTTTATACTTATCCCAAAACACGCAAAGCTCTCCTATTGGGTGATTTATTCTACCTTATTCGATATATAAGTTCACCCCTTTGTTCTCGATCCTAATTTTTCACCACAAAGAAAGCCTAAATTTTATGGCTTTGCTACGGGTGCGAGGAGAACTTCCGATTTTGTAATCTCCTCGCACCCGTACGAAGGCGGTACCCAAACTTTAGGCATGTTCCTAAAAGTTTGTCCAGTTTAGAGACATTCCTAAGTGTGACTCATCGAAAGTCAACACACTTTGCCGATTCTTGAATCGTTTCTCCCAGTGAGTTTTCTCTCCCTCTTACTATCTACGTTTCATATGTTTCTTACTGATACTTTGTTAAGTTTACCTTAAGACTGGCTCAGGATCGCTTTGCTAGTAAACAAGTACATTTTACAGAGCGCGGCTTTCCCGTGCCAACCTGTACCAGCAAACCCATGCATCCACAGAGAGTTTCAGTCTCTCTGTGGCTGCATGTTTATAACTATTTCCTAAAGAGGTACGCGGCCATCCCGTATGCTTTAGATATCATACGTGATGACACGTAGATTCTACACTACGTTTTCCTATTTCCTAGGCCCGTACAATAACATTTATCTCGCTTATGCATTAACTTGCTTACGTGCTGAATAGCGCAAAGTGTTTGCAATACCCAAGCGTATCCAACCGTGTTCCTATTTTCTGATTATTGCGTTTATCTCTTTAATAGCTTAAGTTCTAAAATTCTATACATGGCTACCCTGCGTATACATATATATACCTATACTTATAGCTATATAGATCAGATGTTATTGCGCTCGTTAACAACGACGACACACGGAGCATTTTATAGCGCTCATGGAGATCCAGTACGCATGTCTTCGCAATTATTATGGAGAAATTATGAGGAGAACAGAGGTCCGGACGGACAGGCGGACGGCGGACAGCCAGACATACAAAAGCATTTTTGCCGAAGCTGAAACGGAGACGCTTTGCACGCGCTTTGTTCGCCGTAGTCGGTAATTAAATGATAAAATGTGGAGGTGAATTGAAATGCAAACAATTGAGGCTTTAGCAGACGCCAATGACATTGACCATATTAGGCATGATTGAAATCCACGGCATCTAGCGACGAACGCTTGATTGCTTGCATTAACGCTTACGTTAGACAAAAAATGTGAAAATATTTACTGCCAGTAGATAAAGGCAAATATTTGTACCTTACATCTTGGTGCCTTTGCCTTTATTAAAAACCATAATTATCTTCTATCTCTATCAAACATAATTACTGTTTTCTATTATTAGACTACCTACACTATAGGTATCTATGAAATAAAAACGTCAAAACTAGCATCAAATTTCATCCATCTCAAATGATTTTTTGATTTGATTTCATATATTTTTAAGTCTCAACTTAAAAAGTGAGATAGCTACCTAAGTACCTATCTATGCTCGAGGCATTTCCGTTAGATATGGAGCTTGGGATAAAAAACATTCTCACTCGCATTGTAATGATTATGATGGCATCAAAGTTCCGAAATTTTATATAGAACGCAAACAAAGACAAGCAGGACATTTTGGAATCTCATATTGCTTGCAACAGTTGCAACAAAGCGCTGAGTTATCCTAATGAGCGCGTAGTAAAAAGTGTTGGACACACAAAACCAAATAAACACACACACACACACGAACACACACAAACACATACTCATACATACATACATTAAGACTTTTTATAAAATTAATTTGAGACGATTGAGAAGAGCAATGCTGTTCAAACCACGGCCCGCAATACATTTGTGTAGACCACGAGGCCTCGTGTTGCCTCGCGAGGCAACTTTTTGCCCTAATACCTATATTAGCTGTATTGGGCCGTTGGGCGACTCGAAAGCCCAATTCCGCCTTGGACTAATCCGAAAACTTAGAAATAGCCAACGTCAACCTTGAAGACTTTTGCTAAACGCTCAAACGCTTAAACTCCACAAATAGGTTTTTGGCCTCTTATGAGC
Source organism: Alsophila aescularia (assembly GCA_946251855.1). NCBI lineage: Eukaryota > Metazoa > Arthropoda > Insecta > Lepidoptera > Geometridae > Alsophila > Alsophila aescularia. The sequence goes on from OX276384.1 coordinate 27,816,145, forward strand.
TTCTTTACATTTGATATTGACATTCAATGTAATAGATACGTAATTATATCCTGCGTAGGCTATGTTAACTATCTTACAGCAGGAACCGTAGCTTAAAAAAGTACCTAGTTCCCTAGGGTGTTAATTCATGGTTCAACCTGTTTTCGCATAAACAATAATCATCATCGTTGTCTTTTATCTTAGTCCAAGCGGATAAAACTGCGGGGCACAGCTAGTTTATAATATTCGTTTAATAGTGTGCTTAGATTACAGTGGTGTAGTGTATACTAGGCAGAATATGGTTAAAATGAGAACCAAGAAACAGGTAGTTTAATTTATCATGTTACATTTACATTACAATGCTTATTATTAAAATGGTACAAGTATACCCTACTCCACTCCTCTCACCCCTGTACGTCTCACTAACACCTTTTTTTTTTTTATTGCGACGCCGTTATACCGCCAGTTCCACAACGCGTGATGCGACTATCCAAACCAATACGTGAATATAAGTATATGTTGCATCTAATTGAAATAATAATTTTTTTTGGTCACAAATTTTTGTTGTCGCGCTTGATATTTGGTTTCTGTTTGGAGATTTTGGAATTTGTTGAATAAATTTTGCAACAAATGGTTGCGGCATTCAATTTTTCCTCCGGTTATATTTTCATATGGCCGCGCTTTCAAAATTTTATGATATGTACTAGAATCGCCATATATTAATCTTGGCATATATTAATCCATGCCACTGTATTGATTGCTTAAACCTCTCCACTAAAATTTCTGACTCCATACAGTTAGAGGATCCATCAAAATTTTTATAACATTGATGTACTTTAGCAGGAATCTTCTTGGTCTCAGCCTGCACACAGATACGATACTGCAGTATTTGTTTTTTATACTGAGGTGTAGAATCTTTTTTGTTTTTTTGCCAATGACGGCCACCGCACCAGGTAACGCGGAGTAGTTTTTTTTATACGATCGTTTACTCCAACATCCAACAATTACGTCAATTAATGCTAGGCCATCTTTAGATACTGTAAGGTATCTAATACGAGCCCCTAGGAAACGAAAGCTATTTTTTTGTTGAACAAAACATTGCAATCTAATCTTAAAAACGATAAATACGAAAATAATGTGACGTGCTAAAATATTTAACAAACGCAAAATAGAGGTTAAAAATGTCAAAAACTAATGGGAACCTATAAATATTCAAACTGATTACCTGTCAAAGGAACATGTAACGTAGACCATAATTTAAAATAATATCAAACAGGACAAAGAAACACAAACACTCAAACGATAATAAATAAATAATTTAATGGCAAAACTTCAAATGATATCTGATTTAGTACAGTTTAAAAACACTTGAAACCATTCGAAAAGTTAAGTAAGTTTTTGCGTATCTTTCAAAGCCGTGGGAAAGGAACAACAGAATTAAGACAGGAGCGCATTAAGGAGAACCAAGTAAATAGTGAATAAATGTTATTTGTAAAAAACCATAAAACCAATACATTAGATATTTTAAAACATAATTAATAATTACTGATTATAAAATAATCCATAATAGTTACTTTTAAATGAATGATTATATTGTTCAGAATATTAACTTATATATGTATTATGTACTTTCTAAAATAATATAATCAAAAGTACCATCATCGGACTTATCTCCAACGATAGAATTACTACCAGAAAACCTTAGAGTGAAGAAGATAATAGACTAATTATCTTTTGTATAGTATTATAATAAACTATCAAACTAACTAACTAACTACCAAGGTACCTATAAAACCAAATTAAAATAACAATACATGTTAAAGTAAACTCTATTTAAAATATAAATTTATTTCTTGAAAATAATCCTTAATGCGACCCTGTATCCAGAGCAGACGCCGATATAAAAGTATTTTGTAAAATTTTGGGGGCAGAATACGAATAGATACGGACGCGACGCGATGTCCATATTAAAAAGAGACAAATACGAGTGATTTAAATAATTAATAATTCGCGTTTATTTACTATTAAAATAAAGTGTTAAAGTATAGTTTTTTCAACATACGTGTCCAATATGTAAAGCGAATTTAGTTGCAGTGTTTCATGCAGAAATTAAAAGCTAAGTAGAAAACTTGGTGTTGGTCGCTTTTTGGATAAACTCTTATATTCTAGAATACATAACTAAGTATATCCTTTGTGCTGTCGTGATTTTGAATAAAACTCTCATGTTTTAAATTACAATAACTAAGTATTAAGCTGATACTTATTTACTTAGTGCAAAGATTTTAGATAATTTACCCTTTAAATTCAACATATAATTATAACTAGAAGAAAGATTCAGAGTTGCGATTCCTAAACAGTTTACCTTATTTAAATTATAAATAACAACTGAGTCAATGACCTTTTATATACTCAGCATATACAGTTCTAAACTTAACTGATTTAACCTAAGTATCTAACCTAAAGGCTATGTTACTTTGTGTATGATGATTTTAAATGAATCGCTAATTAAAATTCAATAACAACTAAGTCTATAATCGATTACTGTTTTAAACTCAGGATATACAATTTTCAACTGAACTAATTTAACTAAGAGTGTAAATTTTACTGTTGATGGATCTAGACATTGTACCATATTTTAAACTTCAATCGCTTTTAAGTATATAAACCGTAACATTTCTTATATACTAATAGAACTAAAAACTTATGAACCAATTTTATGTAAATATAACTAAGTAAATAATTTTCAAGTTGCTTATTTATAAGAAGAACAGATATAATTGATAGATTCAGGCGTTACTTTGCGGAAATCCATATTTAAAATGAACAAAATAAAAATATGTATTTTACTTCCGTCAAAACTGTAAGTCAGACAAATGATAAATGGTAAAATTAACACAAGTGAAACCCCCACGCTAAACAAAACCTTACACCTGTACCTGAACTGATTTCGTATCGTGAGGTCTTGTGGAAATTGTTGATGATGTTTATATCTATTTATTGATGTGGATCTTATTATTATGTAAATGACGAGTTATTTACATACAGTGAAACTCTTATGTGTTATAAATTGACAAAACCTTATATACTACAAGTTTATATGAAGTGATTATTTGCGAATTTACGGACGATGACACATATTATATTATATTATACAAAAGTATACAGAGAAATTCTTATGTATTATAAATTGACAAAACCCTATGACATTACATGATTTGACAAAGTAGTTATTGCTGATTACTGACAATGACATATATATTATATTATGTTAAAGTATTACTTTGTTTGTCTTTGTTTGTTCAGATACATTAAAGAGGAAAGTTATATACCTACCTTTAATGACAAATAAATTGATTGAAATACTATGTTCATATGAGAGATATTACGAATGCATAACCCCTTTTGTTTTAGTACAAAGATGTATAAATACACGTATTTTATAATCAATTACTATGGAGGTCATTGTTATTATTGCATAATTTAATGAAATAGCTGAGAGAAGGGAGATTGTTTCATCCTGAGACACGCTAAATAGCCCATGCAAGCATTACATCATATACATATTATCGTGGAAAACACGCAACGTGGGATTTACATTAAAGCAACATTTAAAATGCTTGAGAATTCTGAAAGATTTAGTTCTTATTTATGTTAGGAAGAAATTATCTTCCTTATGAACTCTTGGCAGCCTTGTAAATATAAATAATGTTTAAAATAGGAAGAAATTATCTTCCTTTGTTACTCTTGGCCTCCCGATAAATATAAATAATGATTTAACGTCACTCTGAGGAATTACATAAAAGTATGTCCAGCCGGCAGGCTTTGGACCAGACAGTGATACCGAGTATTCAGTTTACTGGATATTAAAGTAGCCTAGTATAGCCGTCAAGTGGCTGCACCGTTTGGACTCAAGTCTAGTTCTTACTTGTTGGGTTGAGAATGGTTCATGAATATAACCGGAACTGGACAATATACAGTTCCAAGACAGACATTACCGACAAAATCTTGTGAATTTCCCGAAAAGACAAAATATGTCATTACACCAAAACAAATCATAAATAACGCTTTATTTAACCTTCAAGTTTGTCTTTCATATGAATGTTAAATACATAAAATAAAGTTACTCATTTACAAAAGATTAACATTGACCAAGGAAGTGAATTATAAACACTAATAAATATTATGACAATATGTTTATACTCAAATACTACAAACCATATATTCATATTTCTTAAACCATCTGAAGAAGATAAATACAAGACTATTAACTTTTATATAAACAAAAATCTATTTTATTAGGATAGGGAATTTATTTAGAAACCGCTCAGCAATTTTTCATATTCCAACAGAAGTCTAATCGGAGGTTGTATGGATGTATGTATGTATGTATGTATGTATGTATGTATGTATGTATGTATGTATGTATGTATGTATGTATGTATGTATGTATGTATGTATGTATGTATGTATGTATGTATGTATGTATGTCTGTATGTACGTATCTATGTATGTGGTTATGTGAATGTAGAACCAAAGCGTCGCCCATATTGCTCTGGTTTTGAGAAACGAGGTGTCGATCGATTTGTATTATTTATTAAGTGTATAAGATAGGCTTTTTTTTACCAGTGTACGCGAAAGTAATGGAAGGGTTATGTGTTCAAACTAAAAATTCGGTCTAATTCTGACACTCGAGATATTAATCGATTCGTATTTATCGCAAGAGCGTCATAGACTATTTTTTACCCGAACGTAGCCAGGTAATAATTTTTGAAGTTATGTCTCAGAAATTCAGTTTGAGAATTCCTGTATGGAATAATATTTTCAATGATATCTATTCATAATTATAAATATACGCAATTAATGTTTTCAGATATGGTTTTGCATATGTTTTGGAGAAAGTTGATAAAAAAATAATTTATTGGATATAATTATGATGATTATTATTATTAAATCATGTACGTAAGAAACCTTATTTTATAATAAAGCCGTTTAATTTTAGGTTTGTATTAAATAAAGATTGTGAAAAAATATACTTACAAAATCCGGGTCGTGGTCACCTGTGTCATTGTCCGCGTAATTATTTTGACGTCATTGGCACCGGGTTACACGCGCGTGGGTCGAGGCGTTAAATATGTCATGTGCGTCATCCATCTGCACGTGTCAAAATCCAGTTCGAGGTTGTTTAATGATGCTTAAATTAATAGAATGATATAATTGATAGATTCAGGCGTTACTTTGCGGAAATCCATATTTAAAATGAACAAAATAAAAATATGTAGCTTACTTCCGCCAAAACTGTAAGTCAGACAAATGATAAATGGTAAAATTAACACAAGTAAAACCCCACGCTAAACAAAACCCTACCCCAGATTGAACTAATGAAAAATATAAATGAAAGAAAAGCTAAGGCCTGGAGGCCAGAAAAAACACTTATATACAAATAATATATATACATATATATATACACAATAAAACAACCCCAAGCTAAACAAACCCTACCCAAATACAAGTATCGAAACACTTATATATTCATATACATATAATATAAAAACACAATAAAAAACATATACCTCGATCCAAATACCAAACGTCTGACATCAATACGACACGTGTTTCACCTCTGCACGAGGCATCTTCGGGTGATGTTGACTCGTCGAATGCTGGACTGAGTCTCAGTCCAGCATACATATTCGAGAACAAAAGAATATATTTTTTATATAATATATTTTTTAAATAGAATAATTTTACACAAATTAAAATGGTAAATTAACTAAACACAAATGTCACAAAAAAAATGGAAAAACTCTAGTAGCTTTTTTAAAGATAATGTTCTTAATTAATTGTATTAATATTTTAAACTAGCTGTACCCGCAACTTTGCACGCGTGGTCTTTTCTTTAGGTTCAAAGTACCATAATGTGCTATTCTAGGACCAATATACCAACATTGGATCAAAATTTATTTAGCCGTCAAAAATACTTTTATCAATTGCTAAGCACCCAAGAGCATTTTTTTATCATCGTTTTACAGCTTTTTTCATACCTATTGCTTTATTATAAGTATAGATATATGACTGTGTCAATTTACATCCAAAAATCCGTATAGTAGTTTCAGCGTCATACATGTTCTTTTTAATAACTTTCAACCCCTATATTGCGGAAACCCTTTAATTTTTCGGGATGAAAGTATCCAATGTACTACAGAAAAATAGACAAAAATGAAAAATTAAACAGTTTTGGCTTTCCTATCAAATATAGAATCCAAAAAGTATTATTTATTACTTCAAAAATAACATAACTTTGGACCACTATCCCACAGGAATTCTCTATTTTTTTGGCATTAAAAGTATCCTCCATTTTAACCCATAATATAAACTATGACTATGACAAATTGCATCAAAATCCGTCCAGTAGTTTCACCGTGATATATGTTCTTTTAAATAACTTTCAACCAATATCCTCCGGGAACCCTTTAATGTTTCGGGATTAAAGGTATCCAATATCCTACCTCGTAGTATGAATTCAAATCATACCAAGTTTCATTTGAACTCATTCAGTAGTTTCTGTGCGATGCGCGGTCAAGATACGGATAAACAGACAGACAGACAGAGAAAAATAATAATTAAAACAGTTTTGGCTTCGACTATAGAGAACCATCCAAAAAAGTATTATTTATAACTTAAATATTAACATAACTTTGGACCTATATCCTGCAGAAGCCCTATAATTTTTCAGGATAAAACGTGTCCTCAATACTAACCCATCATATAAATTAAGGGAATAATTTTATTTATTGTATCTGAATATGTATTTTTTGTGTCATTTTTTTGAGTTTTTTTCTGGTGCAATAAAGTGTTTATTATTAATATTAAGACGGTGCCAAGCGCCATCAAAATCCGTCCATTAGTTGCAGCGAATACGTGTTCTTTTAAGTAAGTTCCCTATCCTGCGAGAACCTATTATTTTTTCAGGATGTAAAGTATCCTATGTCCTACTTCGTAGTATAAACGCAAATCATACAGAATTTCATTTGAATTCAGTGAGTATTCAGCGTGATGCGCTGCCAAGGTACAGACAGACATACGGACAGACAGAAAGACAGACAAAAATTACAAAAATACAGGTTTGGCTTTAGTTTTGAAAATAGAAAGCCCTCCAAAAGTAATTTTTTAAATATTTTTAATGCACAGAATTGAACCCGTTACAGTTTTATTATAAGTATAGATTATCCACAGCAATATATAAAAGTGAAGTTTTGTTTGTTTGGGGAGTTTTAACGCGATAACGACTAGACGCATTTTGATGAACAAAATAGAGCCCAAAAAAGGATACTTTTTATCCCGGAAAATGCTAAGTTTCCACAGGAAAACTGGAAAATGTCAATTACTCGCTGTAAGGAACGGTTGCCATTGAAACGTAATAATAACAAGTCTGGTTTAAAAAACATCGAGTATACTTTTGCATTAGTTTTTGATATTCTAGAGGAACATAGGATGCTTTTTTTCGCGATAAACAGTAGTCCGCGCGGACGAAGTCGCGTGCGAAAGCTAGTATATACATAATATTAGAATATTTTTTTTGGTGGCGTTCCTATTGTGAATCGCGACAGTTTGATTAATTTTTCAGATTTATTTGAATCGAGTCTTGTGATGTAACTGTGATTCATGTCTGATGCTAGTGATGAATGTAAACATTTACCGAATTGACCACAGAAAACCCGAAATATTTTAGTTCTATCGTTCATTCACCGTTGAATATTACTGTTTTGGGTCATTACAAACCAACTCAATAACCACGAAGACTATGAGATCTTTTTGACTGTTCACCATTATCGCCATGGTTTGATGTTTAGCCAGCTAGTTTGGTAGTTGACAACAAGCATTTTGAACATTCACTATAGGTAACACATATTTTTGTACAGTACTAATTATAAAAACATTATTACACCAGATTTATTTATTTAATACTAGCTGTAACCGCGGCTTTGCCCGCGTGGTCACTTCTTCCACTTGAGTTTTACAAAGCGCTTATAACCGGTATTCCAGTACAAGTTACGTTGCTTTGGCGCACAGGATGATCAAGTGGATATAAGTAACTCAAAAGTGTTATTCCAGGACCAAAAGTACATACAAAGTACAATATACGAGTACTACATTTGTTAAAAATTTGTTCAGCCGTCAAATAGTTTTTTATCAATTGCTCAGCATTTAATCATCGGATTAAGATACCAAGTATCCCAGTATTTAATTCAAACCTTAAGCTATCCAGTAGTGAACATTGCATCGCAATCAATTTAGTAGTTTTTACTTGATGCGCGAACAAACTTACATACAGACCTTCAGTAGCAACCCGACATGGCCGTGGTAGGTTAGAAGACGAAGGTCGCCACTGAAGGTTGTTGACAAAAATCTATCTGTATTGCAATAGCGGTATATTTTCAAAATACGCCGCGCGAAATCTTAAATTCGAAACTACTTATACCCGGTCTCAGCTTGGCTAGTGACGTCATATATGTTCGAATGTAATATACCCTTAAAGTATACTTTCGAAGAATACATTTTCGCTTTCTGGATTTGGCTGTGGGCGACCGCACAGCTGTGACAGTTCTGTTAGTACAGCATGTAAAACAGTAAGCAGTTTGGTTACCAATACAAACAAGAGGGCCGCAAGAGGGCGCTTTTTATGAGATATAGTAAATGAAACTATAGTAAATGAAGCATTTTAAGTAAATCTAACAAATTTACAAAGTCTAAAAATATTACAAAGTAAATTGTCAGAATTGTTTTGGAAAAGTGGAATTATTGTAAATGTGATGATTTAAAACATTGGTATCGTCGAGTATTTGTTATTTCGCGATTTTCGCTAATGGCATAATGAGAATTTGGCATTAATCGTACCATTTTACGTCTTTGAGGTTTTACATTTTTGGTTTATTGCATCGAAAAGGTCATAAATTATCAATATCCCGTGTTATAACAAACGCGCGATCGTCTGTTTATGTTTATCTGCTTGTTTTCAAACAAATCTTGACGGTTTAATTCAGGAAATTTCAGTAGCCTTAAAAATATCAAAGAAATTTAATAATAACGCATAAAATGTGTGAATGCTTAAAAATATTGAGGCAATACATTTATAGAAGCGCGTGAATTCGATCCATGGGCCTCTGGGCTACAGCCCTGACACGCTTGCGCTGCGCCACACTGCTTCGTGTCAGGACCGCCAAATTTACGGTGCCCTTTTATAAAGTATGTACTATTTTTATTACTTTCAAATTAACATAAATTTATATTAAGAAGTCTAAATTTATTAATTAGCTTTTAAACAATTTCCGTATTGTAGATCCAAATAATTTACATCATTTCAGCATTTATACCTCAAAAAACTTTTGTGCCTTCAACTTTTTTATGACTTTAAATGAAGGGACAACTGACAGAATCTGCATGATGTATTCAAGTTACTACAGCTCTACTGAACAGAGTCGAGATCTAGAATTTTTGGCCAAGTTGGGGTAAATTATCTTTTTTTAGGTTTTTTTTACTCATATACCAAATTACTAGAAAAACTGTTGTAACCAACGGAATTAACTACCAAATATCAAAGTAGTGACAATAAAACATGTGTTCTATGTCCAGACCATCGACGAATAGCTGTCTGCGCTGCAACAGTCTGGTTAGCCTTAAAGCTTACGGCCCAAGCATTGGATTGATAAGACTGATAATTATGATGATGATGATTATACTATCATTTACTGTCTATTTTTCAGTATGAAACTCACTGCATCTGCCAGTTGGTACTTTCTACGGATAAATAAACCACCTTGGAAACTTCGACCAATGTCTGATCACAGTCAAATGATAACAGATCCATTTGGTCCTGCTGAGAGATACTTTGAAGTGAATAAAGAAAACTTACATCTATGGTGTACTATAAGTTATTCTATGCCACTACCAGAACATAGCCATACGAAGTTATTACTTATTAATAAGACATAGTTTAAAAGTATGTCAATTTATTGTCAAAATTATCGATTTGTCACGTTTAATACATGGCGTCGTTTGATCATACGCAACGTTCTTCGGCTGATGATTTAGTTAAAATCTAACTTGAAATACTTTGTTGCTGTTAAGTTTGGCCGACATTATTAAAAGCAGGCTCTGCTTTTTAAGGGTTTTTTCCATATATATGCTGAGTCAACCACAAACCTGATAAATGTGAAACCTAGCATATATGTTTTTGAGATCTTTATCTCTTTAAGACTAAGACAAAAACATGATTAACAGAATTTTATTCGATACATTTTCTTATCAAAAATTACGTTATTTTCGGTAATATTTACATTTTTCTACTCAACGGCTTAACTTTTATCTCTAAAATAAATGTCACAGCAAGAAAATATAGTATATTATCTAATGCTTAGACAAAATTTAAATTATTAGCCTGCCAATAAAATAAATAACTTTTGCGACATACATCATTTAGTTCCGAGCTAAATTGTGTGTTCAAACAGCGGTCGCGATATTCAACCTTGTTACGCAGGCACTTCAGTGCTTATTGCGGGTAGCGGGTGGCAGAGTGTACGGGATGTGGCAGGGGAGTGGGGAGTGGGAAAATGTAACCTTGTAGCCTGGCCTGAAGTTATAGCTTTTCCCACGGCTTTGGCCGCGTGTTCAGTTCATATAAAAGTAGCCCTTAAGTGTTATTCCAGGACCAAAAGTACCTTTAAGGTATACTACATTTCTTCAAAATTCGTTTAGCCGTGAAAAAGTTTTTTATCGATAAAAACAGATGTTACTGACGTATATTAATTGATTTATTCCAACTATAGTTTTGACTTCTTCCGGTAGTCTCTTCTAAATGTATAAAAACCACATACGTTTTCATAATAATAGTTTATTATCGATTGCTCGTCATCAAATCATCGGATTAATATACCAAGTATCCCAGTTTTTAAGTCAAACTCTAAGCCATCTAACCGCATCGCAATCGGTCCACTAGTTTCAACGTGATGCGCAAACAAACATACATACAAACAAAAACAGACATACAGAGAAACATAATTAAAAAAATAGATAAATTATTGTTCAGTAGCTTAGTTTAAGTACCCTATTTTTTTTTAATTATCTTCATTGTACAGCCTTTTTCGTACTTATTGCTTTATTATAAGTATAGATAGATAATAGATATATATATATATATATATATATATATATATATATATATATATATATATAATAGGTGCCTTTAACTTATACCATATTTTATTACTAGCTGTGACCGCGGCTTCGCACGCGTGGTCATTTCTCTAGGGTAATAGTACCTACTCTATGTACCATTCCATGACCTAAAATACCAATATACTAACATTTGATCAAAATTCCGTCAGCTGTCAAATAGTTTTTATCGTATTTTCGGCTTCTGCTATCAGATTAAGATACCGAGTACACCAGTTTTTAAGTCAAAAAACTGTGTTAACAGTGAAAACCGCATCGCAATCGGTTAAGTAGTTTTTACCTGATTCGTGATTCGTTTTTTTTTATATTCTTGTTCAGAAGCTTATTTTAAGTAACCTAGAGCATTTTTAAAATTATTTTCTTTGTACATACTGTTTCGTTCCTATTGCTTTATTATAAGTATAGATAGATTGACCAAATCTATTGTTTATTATAATAATCATATGCGTAAATGCGTATGACGCGTGATAGCAAGAACAACAAAACGTTGCTTTCCACAAGAAGCTAAGCGACATACGAGGATTCGAAGTATCATCTATACCTACTTATAACAAAGCCATAAGTAACAAAGAGTTTGTACAAAAAAAAAAACAGGGGACTTAAAATAGGCTATTGAACAAGAATATTATAACGTTGTTAAAAATCACGTTTGTCTGTTCATTTGTTTGTTCGCGCATTACGTTGGATAGTTTAGGGTTTGATTTAAAAATGGGGGTGCTTAATATTTTAATCCGATGATTAGAAGTCGAGCAATCAATAAAAAACTATTTGACAGCTGAAGGAATTTTGAATATTTGTATTTTAGGGCCTAGGTAATGAGTGTATATATTCTGTGACATAAGGTAATCATAACCCAGAGAAAAGAAAAGCGGCATTGCCCGCGGGCACAGCTAGTTTTAATTAAAAGCTTTTATTTAGCTTGCTATTTATGGATGTTTGTTTAGGTGGAATCTTGCGAGCTGAATTATTAGAACCACTACGGATTTGAATTTAGAAATGTTGATTCAGTTCCGATGACAATGCATTTTTATGATAAGCTTGACCTGCATCGATATCCAGAATTAGCTACAGATATAGGAACTCTTCAACGGTCAAGAGCACAGACAAAAAAATATGTGTTCACATTTAATTGTGATAGCATGTTATAATTTTCACCATGACATAATGGCTACTGCATTTATTTATTCCACGTCGTTTATTAACGTCATTAGGTTTTAGGCTATATTAGTATATCTACATTTTCCACAACACAACCCTAACTGTCATTTTTACAAGACTGCCCAAGAAAGGAGTGTAATGTTTTCAGAGTTCATGTATGTATGGATGTGTGTGAGTTTCTTTATACCACCATAACTTTTAAATGCCTGAACAGATTTGGATTTATGGGGTATCGTTAGAATCCTTACATCATCCCAAGTGACGTGGACTATTTTTATTTGAAAGGTTCAACTTTTGGCACCGCATTCACCTCTTGTTCTCTCTTATCTTGATGATTTATTTGTTGACGGAGACGCTCACTTCCTGGCTCACGGTCTCACAGTGATTTCAATTTGGAGCATGGGCCACAGAATAACTAATATAATAGACTACGCAGAAGCACAGAATAAATAATCACGCAAGTAATCGCCTAAGGTATGGAGTGGCAGGAGGGGTAGCCAGCGCGGCCGTCGACGAACAAGAGCAACTACTGATCATTTAAGCGATATAGTATTACTATTATTTATTCTGTGGCAATAGCAAACAGTTGCAAAACAGAATATATTATAAGTTTTGCGAGGACTAAAGCGTACTATGTTTTTTTACTACGTCTTGTGTCTATAGCAATAGCACTGGAAATTGTTTTAGCGCTCACGGTGATTCGGTACGCATCTTATTGACCCCATCATTGATTTTGGCATGTCTGAGAATGCACTTAAAGCTAATACAAATACACGGCTTATCAAATACAAACTACAAATTTTAACCTTTATAGTATTAGTGTGATTATTTTTGCGGCGGTCAGTACGTATTCAATAAAAAAAACAGTCAGGTTTATCATAATTTTATCATGATTTTACTTGTACCCAAGACTGGACAGAAGTAGCGTGAAAAAAAACCACTGGAATAACACAAAAGTTACTTTTGACCCCGAGAAATGACCACGTGGATAAAACAACTAGCAAATACATTAAATACATTCATTTTGAATTTTGACTTAGAGCTTGTCGAGTATTTTAGCAAAGCTAATTAGTACAGCACAAGCAGAAATGAAGCATGAATCATTTATGACACAAATTATTCAGGTACTAACATAATGAATTGGATAATTACTAAAGTAGGCAAAAGCGGAAAAGAAACATGCAATATCAAAATAATTATAATGTATATTGTGTCATATAAATAAAACTTTGTGTCAGTTAACCAAAACCCTTTGGCAATTAAACTCTTTGGCCAAATAAGCATACATATTCCTCGAGTTCAAATTGGTTAATTTTTTGTGATAAATTGATCAAACATTTTAAATAATACTAAAATTAGTAATGGAATAAAATTGGTTACATAAATATATTTTGATAAATTCATAGCTTTTATTATTTTGTAAATTATCCTTATTATATTCGATATATGGGTATTTAATGTGATTGTATTCAATCAATTATTATATTTTATAATTTATTGTATGGTAGCCACTAACTTTTTAGAAGGTAGATAATGTATTTGAAGAGCTTTCTATTAATTTTTATATTATGGTAAGTAATTTGATTTGTTAAATTTATGGATACATTATGGAAAGGTAAACTAATTGAAATCAAAAGAAAAAAAAAACTATTGACTTTATGTTAGTTTTTGACGTGTTAAATTTTAATCTAAATATTAATTATATTTTTTGGTGGCATAAAGTTAATGGACAAGAAATCAGTTTTATGAACATACCAGATTTATTTCAATCGAGTTTTGTTTTGTAATTGTGAATGCCCTGTGCTAGTGAATTTTAAATGCACTGATGTTAGTATTTACCAATATGGCTGATGAAAACCCACCTATTATATATTTTCTGAGTTGGATATTTGCCAGTGAATATTGATAGATGACGGCCTAAAATCTGGGTTATAAAAAACTACTCAATAACCACGAAGGCACAAACGAAATAATACTTGATAATGGCTATGAGAAGGAGTTCCGATTTGCAAATCCTTTTTACATCCACTATTTTCGTCGTGGTGTGTTATCTTTCCCCTATGAAAGACAGATAAAATCATTAAAATCAAAAAACCGAGCAAGTCTTACAGTAGTAGCATATGATGTGTAATATCTGTTAACACGGTGTTAACACTGTTACACTTTTCACTTAATCACTCCCATAGATTGCAGGAAAGCGACAGAAAATATATTACACATCTAAAACGGTTATTCACTATCTTGAAGGAGCATTTCAGATATTTATCAGTTACAAATTATAATGTCAAGTGCCTAAGATTTCGTTCAGCCTCCGTCGCCAATGGTGGATAATTTCTGGATTGTAAATTATTTTATTATATTTCATTTTAGCATTTTCTCCCGACAAAGAAGTTGAAGGCATCCAACACTTTAAGAGAAATGGAATTGAAGATAACCTTCTCGAAAGTTTGATTCAGGAACAATGGGATCCGGCAGAAGTTTCATGTCTTCAAGATACCACAGCTCTACTGAACGGCGTGAAAAACCAGACTTTTTGGGCTAGTTGGGGTAATTATCTAGGTGGTCGCGTGTGTTGTTTAATTTTTTTACTGTTATACAACAGAATGAACTACATCGAAAGCATTGGATTTATTAGACCGATATGATAATGATGGTTCGAATCCTGCAAGGAGCAATTATTGTGTGTTGAGCAGAAATGTTTGTTTCCAAGTCATGGATGTTATAATATTCGTATATATGTATGTTATTCGTTATCCCACATCCCCCATCCGTACCCATAGTACCTAGGGTATCCTAGTTTGGGGCTAGATAATTGGTGTGGAATTGTCCCGAATATATTTATTGTTTATTATTACTATTTACTTACCAACTAGGTATTTCAATTCTGATTGTTTTGCAGTATGGAACTCAATGCAGCTCCCTGTTGGTAGCTTTGAAGGATCCATGTACCACCTCGGAAACTTTGACCAATGCCTGCAGGTGCCCTGGTCATCCACATATCCTGATCTTCAAATGCAGTACTGTTTGGTCGACGTGGAGCTTACAAAATTGAGGAAGTTCGCGGGAGAGTTGACAGATCCATATGGCCCAGCTGAGAGATATATTGGGGTAAGTAATGTATCATCAGCCAAAAGTCATCGACATCTTAACACAGGCTTTCCCCATAGAAAACCACAACGAGCTCACAAATTGCTCTTGCGCAGTCACTTCTGCTCCCAATCTTAGACTATGCCGATGCCTGCTATCTAGATCTTACTGAGGACCAGCTAAACAAACTTGAGCGTCTTCAAAACTTCTGCATTCGATTTATATTTGGTTTGCGCAAATATGATCATGTCTCTGAATTTCGCACTAAGCTCAAGTGGCTTCCAATACGCCTCCGCCGGAATGCTCATATACTCTCTATTCTTTATACAGTTTTGTTTAATCCCTCCTCCCCGCGATATCTTATGGAACGTTTTAATTTCCTGTCTGATTCTAACAAGTTGTCACTCAGGTCATCAGAAAATTTAGCTTTGTTGATCCCTCTACATAGAAGCTCTTTTTATGGCAGTTCATTTACCATCCAAGCAGTTCGCCTATGGAACGCTCTGCCAGTTACTATAAGGCGAGCCCAGTCACTCCCTGTTTTTAAACTTCAAGTAAAGAAGTTTTATCTCTCTAATTAATATCACTTCTTGCTATTTTGTTGTTATTCTGTTGTGGTTTCACTGTATATTATTTTTATTATGTTTGTATATATTTTGTAAATGTATATGTAGTAAATGTAATTTATTATAATGTATATACTATGTATATGGATATATATTTATATATGTATATATATATATATATGTATATATATATATATATATATATATATATATACTGTACTATATATTTACATATTTATGTGTAGGTATATTGGAATATATGTGTATATATGTTTATTCATTGTATTCAGTTTTTATTATTTATTTGTTAGATTATAATGCACCACCGTCTTTGCCGTATATTAATTCCTTTCCATCCAAAGGTTGTCTGGAAGAGATCGCTTTTTAGCGATAAGACCGCCCATTGTCCCATTTATTTTGTATAAATGTTTTAGTTATTTTTGTATTTTTTGTTCTATGTGGTGTACAATAAAGAGTTATCTATCTATCTATCTAACGAGCAATTGCTCTCTATTGGCATCCAGCGGCTCCCGCGACTCCCACCAGGTTTCAGTGTGCCTCTGGGATGCAAGGCGGACACCGCTTCTACTGTGCCACTCTGACTTGTGGCATAGGAGCCGAATTCACGGTACCGTTTTATAAACGGATGTGCAATTATTATTCCTTTCAAATTGACATAACTTTAGACTCATATCCCGCAGGAATCTCGTATTTATTCGTGATTAAAAGTATCATTCATTTTAACACATACTATAAACTTTGACTGTGCCAAGTTACTTGAAAATCCGTACGGTAGTTTCAGCATGATATGTGTTTTTTTTAAATAACTTTCATCCCCTATCCTGCGGGAACCATTGTTTTTTTCGGGATAAAAAGTTAATCCATAACATAAGCTATGATTGTGCCAAATTGCATCAAAATCCGTCGGGTAGTTTCTGCGTGATGCGTGTTCAAAGAGACAGACAGACAGACAGACAGACAGACAGACAGACAGACAGACAGACAGACAGACAGACAGACAGACAGACAGACAGACAGACAGACAGACAGACAGACAGACAGACAAAAAATTAAAAAAAAACCTTTTTGAACTCCATATCGATTTTGAAGTTCATCTCAATTAAAATTTTCAAAAAATATTTAATGTACAGATTTAGCCCAGTTACAGTTTTATTATAGTATAGATATCTGAACGGCTTGAGAAGCGTTAGTCGAAGGAGAGAATAACTATCATTGTTAACTAATGTAAGACTTAAGTTTGTGATACATAATTTCATCATTGATGATTGTTTTAAATTATAGCTTTCAATTTTTGACATTTATTAGTAATTCATGTTCTCACACAGATATCTAATACTGTTCATGACGTCAGTTTGCGTGCTAGTGTATGTGGGTTACACTCAGAATTCGTCTGATTCTACCGGTAAGACACCACAGCATGTTCTTTTGTTTGAAAGCTCTTTAGGATCCTCAATGTACTTATTGAATATTTCAGTATCTAAAATACTGCGATGCTTTTGTTTGTCTCGCAACTTCGATGCACTCACAACAATCTCAAAGGATGAAATTAGAATGATGCACGGAATGCGCACCTACACAAGCGATATCTTGGTGGCTGGGCATTATATTTTCATGGCCAAATTGTCGTTTGTCAACCATCTTGATTTTGAGAAGGTAAATAAATACAGTTCTATTCATGTTCAATAGCTTATTTTAAGTGCCCACACCTTTTTTTTTAAATTATCTTCATTGTACACTTTTTCGTTCTTATTGCTTTTATTGCTTTACTAGCTGATGCCTGCGGCTTCGTGGTAATTTCTCTAGGTTAAAAGTAATCTATGCACTATTCCAAGACCTAAAATACCAAGAGACCAACATTTGATCATAACTCCTTCAGCCGTCAAAAAGTTTTATTGATTGCTCGGCTTTTACTGATCGAATTGGGGTACCAAGTACACCAGTTTTTAAATAGAATCTAAGCTATCTAACAGTGAATATCGCATTGCAATCGGTCCAGTAGTTTTAACGTGATGCTCGAACAAACATACATGCAAACAAACAATGAAACAGACAAACAGACATATACGATTTTAAAAAATGATCTTTTTTTGTTCAGTAGCTTATTTTAAGAACCATAGAGCATTTTTTTAAATTATCTTAATTATACAGACTTTTTCGTTTTTATTGTGTTATTATAAGTATAGATTGATAGATAGATAGATAGATAGATGTATGATTCGTCTTCATAGCAAGAGCATCATAGGCTATTTTTTTTTGGTGGAATCCGGGTGGAGTCTTGCAACTCAAATTTCCAGCACTTCCCGATTAGCTTTTCGGCTGACTCTTTCAGGGTAGCTCACGGCTCAAAGACAATGCAAACAAATATAAATAAATACGTGTTTTTTAGATTAGTTTTTTAATCTACTTATTTGTTACTTGTTGAAACTAATGTCATTTCTTGTTACATTTAAAACCCGTTCTTAGATAGAACGTAATTATGTTCTCAAGCTAAATTTTGTTTTATCTAAACTTTAAGTATTAAACTAGTTTTATCTAACACTAGCGATCCGCCCACGTTTCGCTCCGGTAGCTAAGTTTTCTCTAAATACATTTGTACAATCTCAAAGACATTTGTACAAAATATTAGATTGACCAACCGATATCCGTGGCGCTACCTTGTACTATTATTTATTCTGTGGGGCTACGAAGAACGATCTCGGGTCTGACAGAATTATCAGAAAAACCGTAATAACATTCAAAAAAGTATAATGTCACAAGCAAAATTGGTGTCATACTCCCTAGCAGGGACATGAATTTGTACCAACTCCAAAATATTCTCATAAAAAGGGCTGGAATTGATCGTTATGTAATAAGGAAGAATACTGTGATATTGAATTTGAGGATTAAAATCGTTTACTACAAAGAGCTCTAGAAAGTTGAGTCAAAAAATATAATTTAAATGTTAATCATGTCAGCCTTTAGAAGTCCACTGCTGAACATAGGCCTCCCCCAAAGAGCGCTATGACGAGCGATCTTGTGCCACCTCCATCCACCGACTTCCTGCGATGGCTACAATGTCGTCGGTCCATCGTGTGGGGGGTCTCCCCACACTTCGCTTGCTTGTTCGTGGTCGCCATTCGAGAACCTCTATTCCCCAGTAGTTTTCGGTTCTGCGAGCTATATGGCCTGCCCATTGCCACTTCAACTTGCAAACTCTGAGAGCTATATCTTTAACCTTCGTGCTTCTACGGATTTCCTCATTTCTGATTCTAACACGTAGTGAAACACCGAGCATAGCTCTCTCCAATGCACGCTGCGCAACTTGAGCTTGTGTATGAGACCAATAGTTAGCGACCACGTCTCAGTGCCATATGTCATCACTGGCAACTCGTACTGATTATAAACTTTCGTCTTGAGGCACTGCGGTATCTGCGACGAGAAGATATGGCGTAATTTCCCGAACGCTGCCCATCCGAGTTGGATTCGTCGGTTGACCTTTTTGTCGAAGTTGGATCTACCCATTTGGAACGTCTGACCTAAGTAGACATAGTGATCAACAGCTTCGATGATATCGTTCCCAACATAAACCGGCATGGGTACGACATGGTCATTTGACATGATGTTCGTCTTGCCCATGTTCATTTTAAGACCCACCTGTTGGGAAACAATATTGAGGTTACTGAGCATTGTGCTTAGGTCTTTCAGGGTTTCTGCCATGATGATTATATCATCAGAAAATCGAAGGTGAGTGATGTATTCGCCATTGATCTTAATACCATATCCGTTCCAGTTCAGAAGCTTGAATATATCTTCCAGTGCAGAGGTGAACAGTATGATAGTAGATTTATATGTTACTGAAAACGTTTATTTTGGGTTTTCTGTAATAGGTATATTATGTACTAGCTGTACCCGCGGCTTTGCCTACGTGGTCATTTTATTTAAAAGTAGCCCATACGTGTTATTCCAGGACCAAAAGTACCTATTAAGTACAATATACAACATTTCTTCAAAATTCGTTCAGCCGTCAAAAAGCTTTTTATGGATTGCTCTGCTTATACTCATCGGATTGAGATAACAAGTACCCCAGTTTTTAATTCAAAACCTAAGCTAACCAACTGTAAAAACCGCATCGCAATCGGTCTAGTAGTTTTACCGGTATTCGCGAACAAACATACAGACAAACAAACTAACAAGCAAACAAATAGAACACACGATTTAAATAAAAGGTTATATTCTTGTACAGTAGCTTATTTTAAGTACCCTAGACCATTATTTTTTAAATTATCTTCTTCGTACTGACATTTTCGTTCTTATTGCACGCGTGGTCATTTCTCTAGATTAAAAGTACTCATGTGCCATTCAAGGACCTAAACTACCAAATACCTACATTTGATCGAAATTCCTTCGGCCGTCAAATAGTTTTTATCGATTGCTCGGCATCTAATCATCAAATTGAGATACCAAGTACCCCAGTTTTTAAGACAAACCCTAAACTATCCAACAGTGAAAACCACATTGCGATCAGTCCAGTAGTTTTTACGTATTGCACGAACAAACATACAGACAAACGAACAAAAAACATACAGACAAACAGACAGACACGATTAAAAATTTTGTTATATTCTTGTTTAGTAACATATTGAAGTACCATAGACCATTTTGTTTTAAATTATTTTCATTGTACAGACTTTTTTCGTTCCTAACGCTTTATCATAAGTATAGATAGATAGATATTACCAAGGTCTTTTTTGTAGAACAAATGAAGACCAATATATTTGCAGTAATTTTTTTCTACTTATATTAAACCGTTTGGTCAGCGTACGTCGTAAAAGCAGCCAAACGGCCTGTATTTTTAAAAGCTTTTATTTAACTTGCAATGTTTGTATGTATGTATGTATGTATGTATGTATGTATGTTTGTTGAGGTCACATCTTGCAAGCTGAATTAGAACCATTTCCTCTTATCCTACGGAGTTTAATATTTGCATGTTGGTTCAGTTACGACGGCAATGCATTTTTATGGAAGCATGACCTGAATGGACTTCCAGGAACAGCTCCAGCTCTTCAACGGTCTACGAAAAAAGTCACCAAATGTTGTATATGCATTTAATTGTAATAGCCCTTACTTAATTTCATCATGGCATGGATTCTGCATAAAGACTTTTTTAAAAGCTTTTATTTAACTTCACTTGTATGTATGTATGTATGTATCGATGGATCTATGAATTTTGTCTGTCCTGGAATTTTGCAATTTAAATTTCGAGCACTTCTCGATTAGCTATACGGCTGAAACATTCAGGGTAGCTCACAAAACGATGACAATAACATAAAAAAAAACAAAAACGAGAACATGCAAAAAGAAATATTGTAAAATCAGAAGGAAACATTCTAAATAAGTGAAAATGCAAATAAAAAAAACAAGAGAAAAAAGGGAACTTCAGTAAAAACAGCTAGTAATTTTTTTTTTTTTTTTATGTTATACTATGTAATTTTAAATTACCTTATTTCTGACTATGATAAGATGTATTGCGATTTCTTACTGTAAATTTATTTTGTCAGCATTTAACACGGACATGAACAGCCTAAGCCTAAACGTCTTTTATTTCTTTCTTTCTTTCTTTCTATGGAGTTTAGAGATAATGTAGCTTCTAATAGTGAAATAATTATCAAAATCAAATTAGTAGCTTCAGAGATTAACGGTAACCAACAAACTTCACCTCTGCATAATAAGTGTAGATGTAGATTCACTAAAAAAAAAAAAAAAACACTTAAAAAAATAATAACCCAATTAAATTTTAATTAAAAAAAATTACACTAAAAGTTAAATCACTGCCAAGCTAATGCCGATCCGCGAGTACGCACACACTAATATCACGATCGGCCACCACATCGCAGGAAGGTCTCAACCTTGTAATTCTGTAAAGTTCTCACGAAAAACAAGACATAAATTCAAAAACTAATAAACAAATTAAAAAAAATTGCCTGCGAAACTCTTGCGAGGAAGACAAATCGATTGATACCTTGCTTGCCATAATCAGACCAAGTTTTAGTTTATACACATAACCCTTACTTAGCCTTGCTGTAGCCGTGTAAAAAAATAGCCTATGACACTCTGTACATAATGACAAATCGATTGATACCTCGCTTTCCATAATCAGACCAAGTTTTAGTTTGTACACATAACCCTTACTTAGCCTTGCTGTAGCCATGTAAAAAAATAGCCTATAACACTCTGTACATAATGACAAATCGATTGATACCTCGCTCGTCAAAATCTGACCTAGTTTTTAGTTTGAGCAGATAACCCTTCCATTGTTTTCCAGTAGTCAAGAAAACAATATTTGACTATGACACTCTATACCTGATGACGGATCGATTGAAACCTCGCTTCTGAAAGTCCAATGAATAATTTCATAACCCTTCCTTTGCTTTGCAATAATCGGGTAATAAAAAACAATGCAGTCTTATAAGATGGAATTGTGTTCACTCACACACTCATACGCAGCTGCCATGTTCTGCGCTTCACTCGTTTGTTTGGCGTAGTAGGGTCCGTCTTTTTTTTAAACCTTATTTTTCTTACTTAGAATGGGTTCTTAATGTAACAGTATTCATAATAATAATTAATAAATGTTATATAATCAAAGTTTTACTGCTATTGTTTCAGTACTTTGCAGGCCAATACGGTAGACTGATATTGCACACGGATGTAGTTGTGGACACATTCTTTGTGATGTCCGGTTTACTACACTTTAGAGGCCTCATATCTGGCAAAGACAGTAAGCCCTTCAAAATACTTTTCAAGCGATACCTGAGGTGAGTGTGACGGATCCTACCGACTGCGCCATTTAAAGAAGAAGTGAGAACAAGGAATACTATTTTAAGACTAATTAATACCTACAAATTATCATCACCGTATTTACATTCCAGTCATACCAGTTTAAACGGTTTCAGGTTGATAGTCCCGTTCGCGCTTACCATCGTATGCTTTGCCTTCGTGCTGCCCCACCTGGGCTCAGGACCGGCCTGGCCTCGGCTCGTGAGACAGCACTACGAGCCTTGTGCTAAGAGCTGGTGGAGGATCTTGCTGATATGCAATAAAGTGGATGATAAAGAATATGTGAGTATTTAAAATTATTTAGTTCTTGCGTGACTCCGTGTTTGTGTTGTTTTTCATCATGGTGGACTGGTAGGTATGCCAGAGAGTTCAAAAGAACTAACAGAATGCAGTTCTCACATAATTTTAAATCATCATGAGTCCTAATTTTATCTTCTTCTGGGCTCGAATAGACTGGATGCAGAGAGCTGAAGACCAAGCTCAGTTCAGAGTGCCCTACTCTGAACTGACTGCAAGTCGTCTCTCCACTTGCCAGCCAAATGGAGAGACGACTTGCAAAAGTCAGCTAATTGCAACTTGATAAGGAGAGCCAAAGA
Organism: Alsophila aescularia; assembly: GCA_946251855.1. Taxonomy (NCBI): domain Eukaryota; kingdom Metazoa; phylum Arthropoda; class Insecta; order Lepidoptera; family Geometridae; genus Alsophila; species Alsophila aescularia. Next base: position 27,839,594 of record OX276384.1, read on the forward strand.
TCAGACCTTGTGGCGTTCACAAAGAGAGGCATCGTCCTCTGACGTAGGTCCAGTAGTGGAGAAATACTGGCTGATGATGATGATGATGATGACGACTTTGCATTGCTCCATTTAGCATGAGGGTGTATCCAACACTTCGTTTGCCTATAGATGATATCCATTCAAGAAGTCGCCTGCACCATCGGCTATCGGTTCTTCAACATGTGAACAGCCCATTACCACTTCAGTTTGCTAATTCTTGGAGCTATATCGATGACTTTCGTTCTCTGCCGTATCCATTCACTACGGATGCGGTCCCTTGGAGAAACCCCAAGCATAGCCTGTTCCATAGCACGCTGAGCGATTTTAAATTTTTGAACCAGTCTCAGTCAGTTTGCACATTTTGGCTTCTTATGTCATTACAGGTTAGTTGCATTTTTGACATTTTGGGATAAGCGACAAGAAGGCATGACGAAGTTTCTCTAATATCTCCTGTATATATGAGTATATTATAAAGTTATATATAATATCATAAAGCATAATATTATATAGTAACTCAATAAGCTATGGAGAGAGCCATGCTTGGATTTTCTATAAAGGATAGAATCCGAAATGAGATGATCTGCCAGAGAACTAAGGTAACCGACATAACTCAAAGAATTAGAAAGCTAAAGTGGTAATGGACCGGTCACATAGATCGTAGGACCGACAACCGTTGGGGTAAAGAAGTTATAGGCAAACTTAGTGTAGTGCGCACACCAGCCAGGTGGAGTTACGACTTGCGAAAGGCAGCTGATAGCGACGGGATGAGGAGAGCCAAAGATCGGGCTCAATGACGTTCACAAGGAGAGGCCTACAGTGGATCCAGCAGTGGACGAATACAGGCTGATGATAACGATGATGATAATGTCATGAATCAAAAGTATCTGAAGCATCATGAAACTTTGAAATAGAGCTATGAAATACCTTTACAAACTGTTTAGTTGAAGGTTGTTAATTTTTTACCTAAATTAGTTTTTTAACTCAAGCTTAAATTTGTTACAGTGCATACTAGTAAGCTGGTACAGCCACTGTGACTTCCAGCTGACAATTTTAGGCACAATAATCTTCTTATTATACAGAAGAAGTAAAAAACGTGGGCTCGTTACATTGGCTGCGAGCTACATCTTATCTATTGTAATACCTTCAGTCTTGAACTACAGGAATGAGAATCCTGGGATACTTCTTTACGATTTTGGGTGAGATAATATGCTTGTATTGGTTATTGGATTGTACTAAACTGTCGTTTTTTGGGTGAAATATGCTTGTATTGATTATTGAATTGTATATAACTGTATTTTTTTGGGTGAGATACTTTATTGGATTGTATTATACTGACGTTTTTTTGAGTGAGATACTTTGCTTGTATTAATTATTGGATTGTACTATACTGACGTTATTTGGGTGAGCAACTATGCTTATATTGATTATTGCAGTGTAACATACTGTCGTTTTCTAGGTGAGATACTATGCTTGTATTGATTATTGGATTGTAAAAAACTGACGTTTTTGGGGATTGTATTATACTGACGTTTTTTTGCGTGAGATACTATGCTTGTGTTGTTTATTGGATAGTACTAAACTGTAATTTTTTGGGTGAGATTCTTAATAGGATTGTAGTATACTGACGTTTATTGAATGAAGTTTGTATTGTTTATAGGATTGTACTAAAATGTTTTTTTTTGGTGAGATATGCTTGTATTGATTATTGGATTTTACAAAACTAACGGTTTTTGGGTGAGTTACTATGCTTGTATTGATTATTGGATTGTAAAAACGTTCGTTTTTTGGGTGATATACTTTATTGGATTGTACGATACTGTCGTTTTTTTGGGTTAGATACTATACTTGTATTGATTATTGAATTGTAAAAAACTGTTGTATATTGGGTGATTTGTATTGTTACATGCTTGTATTGTTTATTGTATAGTATTATACTGACGTTTAATGGGTGAGGTACTATGCTTGTATTGTTTATTGGATAGTTATTATGCTGACGTTTTGGGTAAGATACTTTATTACTGATGTTTTTTGGATGATATACTATGGTTGTATTGTTTATTAGATTGTACCAAACTGACGTTTTTGAGTGTTTGATTCCGTATTTATTATAGGACTACCTTATCATCCCGCGGATGCTGTGAGTCCCAGCTGAGGGTATTCAGGAAATAGACAACGTCACTTTCTTGAGTTTTATCCACCAACCCGCACTTGGCCAGTGATTATGGGCCATGACATCTTCATCTTTAGTGTTTGGCATCTTCATTTCTCATCTTTATCCATTGTCTCCGTTCTATGTGACAATTACATCACAAGAACGACAAAATGAATTAATGGTAAATGTTTTGAGAGTATTGTGTTTTCATTCGTCAAACAAATGAGCGTTTCGTATCCTTTACCACCATACGGAAAGGCAAAGCTAACATTTTGACATTCTGTATATCCCAATAGCTATTCTTTGTCTCATAAACCTCTGATACAGATTTTTACGTTGAACAACTGGTATATCTTGCATAGCTTGTCATATCCTAGACAACATTATCAATTACAATTAATTTAGAGAAGTGATCAAACGTAAACCTATATTCCAAAGGCGAAAGTAGCAACTCTGATTTTTTCACAACTACATAAACAGAAAATACCTATATTTTATACAACCTGTAAGTACTCTCAACTTTGATTGTTGCCAGAGATGAAGTATGGCACTGGAACTTGGCCGCTATCTATTGCCTCAAATTCGGAATGAGGAAATCCGCGGAAAAACAAAAGTTTCTGACATAGCTCTCAGGATTAGCATGTTGAAATGGTAAACGGCAGGCACATAGCACGTAAAATTGATAACCACTGGAGGAGAAAGGTTCCCAAAGTGGCGAACATCATGGAAGACGGAGCGTAGGACAGTACCAAACTGAAAAGTGTAACAGTGTTAACATCGTGTTAACAGATGTTACACATCATATGCGACTACTGTAAGACTTGCTCGGTTTTTTTATTTTAATGATTTTATCTGTCTTTCATAGAGGAAAGATAACACACCACGACGAAAATAGTGGATGTAAAAAGGATTTGCAAATCGGAACTCCTTCTCATAGTCATTATCAAGTATTATTTCGTTTGTGCCTTCGTGGTTATTGAGTTGTTTTTTATAACCCAGATTTTAGGCCGTCATCTATCAATATTCACTGGCAAATATCCAACTCAGAAAATATATAATAGGTGGGTTTTCATCAGCCATATTGGTATGCATCAGTGCATTTAAAATTCACTAGCACAGGGCATTCACAATTACAAAACAAAACTCGATTGAAATAAATCTGGTATGTTCATAAAACTGATTTCTTGTCCATTAACTATAAGCCACCAAAAAATATAATTAATATTTAGATTAAAATTAAACACGTCAAAAACTAACATAAAGTCAATAGTTTTTTTTTCTTTTGATTTCAATTAGTTTACCTTTTCATAATGTATCCATAAATTTAACAAATCAAATTACTTACCATATAATATAAAAATTAATAGAAAGCTCTTCAAATACATTATCTACCTTCTAAAAAGTTAGTGGCTACCATACAATAAATTATAAAATATAATAATTGATTGAATACAATCACATTAAATACCCATATATCGAATATAATAAGGATAATTTATAAAATAATAAAAGCTATGAATTTATCCAAAGAATTGCAATCAAAATATATTTATGTAACCAATTTTATTCCATTACTAATTTTAGTATTATTTAAAATGTTTGATCAATTTATCACAAAAAATTAACCAATTTGAACTCGAGGAATATGTATGCTTATTTGGCCAAAGAGTTTAATTGCCAAAGGGTTTTGGTTAACTGACACAAAGTTTTATTTATATGACACAATATACATTATAATTATTTTGATTTTGCATGTTTCTTTTCCGCTTTTGCCTACTTTAGTAATTATCCAATTCATTATGTTAGTACCTGAATAAATTGTGTCATAAATGATTCATGCTTCATTTCTGCTTGTGCTGTACTAATTAGCTTTGCTAAAATACTCGACAAGCTCTAAGTCAAAATTCAAAATGAATGTTTTTTTTTTTTGTTTTTTTTACTAGCAAATACATAAATGCTAGTTGCATTATCCACGTGGTCATTTCTCGGGGTCAAAAGTAACTTTTGTGTTATTCCAGTGGTTTTTTTTCACGCTACTTCTGTCCAGTCATGGGTACAAGTAAAATCATGATAAAATTATGATAAACCTGACTGTTTTTTTTATTGAATATGTACTGACCGCCCGCAAAAATAATCACACTAATACTATAAAGGTTAAAATTTGTAGTTTGTATTTGATAAGCCGTGTATTTGTATTAGCTTTAAGTGCATTCTGAGACATGCCAAAATCAATGATGGGGTCAATAAGATGCGTACCGAATCACCGTGAGCGCCAAAACAATGTCCAATGCTATTGCTACAGACACAAGACATAGTAAAAAAACATAGTACGCTTTAGTCCTCGCAAAACTTATAATATATTCTGTTTTGCAACTGTTTGCTATCGCCACAGAATAAATAACAGTAATACTATATCGCTTAAATGATCCGCAGCCCGATTCCATAACTTGCCTTCAATCGAATTCTCAGTATCGCAACCACTAATGCCTTGCGATAGAGTCGAATTTGCTATGAAAAAAGTGATAATCCGATTGTAGCCAAGTTCTGTCACAGTAGTTGCTCTTGTTCGTCGACGGCCGCGCTGGCTACCCCTCCTGCCTCTCCATACCTTAGGCGATTACTTGCGTGATTATTTATTCTGTGCTTCTGCGTAGTCTATTATATTAGTTATTCTGTGGCCCATGCTCCAAATTGAAATCACTGTGAGACCGTGAGCCAGGAAGTGAGCGTCTCCGTCAACAAATAAATCATCAAGATAAGAGAGAACAAGAGGTGAATGCGGTGCCAAAAGTTGAACCTTTCAAATAAAAATAGTCCACGTCACTTGGGATGATGTAAGGATTCTAACGATACCCCATAAATCCAAATCTGTTCAGGCATTTAAAAGTTATGGTGGTATAAAGAAACTCACACACATCCATACATACATGAACCCTGAAAACATTACACTCCTTTCTTGGGCAGTCTTGTAAAAATGACAGGGTTGTGTTGTGGAAAATGTAGATATACTAATATAACCTAAAACCTAATGACGTTAATAAACGACGTGGAATAAATAAATGCAGTAGCCATTATGTCATGGTGAAAATTATAACATGCTATCACAATTAAATGTGAACACATATTTTTTTGTCTGTGCTCTTGACCGTTGAAGAGTTCCTATATCTGTAGCTAATTCTGGATATCGATGCAGGTCAAGCTTATCATAAAAATGCATTGTCATCGGAACTGAATCAACATTTCTAAATTCAAATCCGTAGTGGTTCTAATAATTCAGCTCGCAAGATTCCACCTAAACAAACATCCATAAATAGCAAGCTAAATAAAAGCTTTTAATTAAAACTAGCTGTGCCCGCGGGCAATGCCGCTTTTCTTTTCTCTGGGTTATGATTACCTTATGTCACAGAATATATACACTCATTCCCTAGGCCCTAAAATACAAATATTCAAAATTCCTTCAGCTGTCAAATAGTTTTTTATTGATTGCTCGACTTCTAATCATCGGATTAAAATATTAAGCACCCCCATTTTTAAATCAAACCCTAAACTATCCAACGTAATGCGCGAACAAACAAATAAACATACAAACGTGATTTTTAACAACGTTATAATATTCTTGTTCAATAGCCTATTTTAAGTCCCCTGGTTTTTTTTTGTACAAACTCTTTGTTACTTACGGCTTTGTTATAAGTAGGTATAGATGATACTTCGAATCCTCGTATGTCGCTTAGCTTCTTGTGGAAAGCAAAGTTTTGTTGTTCTTGCTATCACGCGTCATACGCATTTACGCATATGATTATTATAATAAACAATAGACTTGGTCAATCTATCTATACTTATAATAAAGCAATAGGAACGAAACAGTATGTACAAAGAAAATAATTTTAAAAATTCTCTAGGTTACTTAAAATAAGCTACTGAACAAGAATATAAAAAAAAACGTGTTTATTTGTTAGTTTGTCTGTAAGTTTGTTCACGAATCAGGTAAAAACTATTTAACCGATTGCGATGCGGTTTTCACTGTTAACACAGTTTTTTGACTTAAAAACTGGTGTACTCGGTATCTTAATCTGATAGCAGAAGCCGAAAATACGATAATACGATAAAAACTATTTGACAGCTGACGGAATTTTGATCAAATGTTAGTATATTGGTATTTTAGGTCATGGAATGGTACATAGAGTAGGTACTATTACCCTAGAGAAATGACCACGCGTGCGAAGCCGCGGGCACAGCTAGTAATAAAATATGGTATAAGTTAAAGGCACCTATTATATATATATATATATATATATATATATATATCTATTATCTATCTATATTTATAATAAAGCAATAAGTACGCAATGGCTGTACAATGAAGATAATTAAAAAAAAACTAGGGTACTTAAACTAAGCTACTGAACAATAATTTACCTATTTTTTTAATTATGTTTCTCTGTATGTCTGTTTTTGTTTGTATGTATTTTTGTTTGCGCATCACGTTGAAACTAGTAGACCGATTGCAATGCGGTTTCATTGTTCGATGGCTTAGAGTTTGACTTAAAAACTGGGATACTTGGTATATTAATCCGATGATTTGATGACGAGCAATCGATAATAAACTATTATTATGAAAACGTATGTGGTTTTTATACATTAAGAAGAGACTACCGGAAGAAATCGAAACTATAGTTGGAATAAATCAATTAATATACGTCAGTAACTTCTGTTTTTATCGATAAAAAAAAAATTCACGGCTAAACGAATTTTGAAGAAATGTAGTATACCTTAAAGGTACTTTTGGTCCTGGAATAACACTTAAGGGCTACTTTTATATGAACTGAACAAGCGGCCAAAGCCGTGGGAAAAGCTATAACTTCAGGCTAGGCTACAAGGTTACATTTTCCCACTCCCCACTCCCCTGCTACCTCCCGTACACTCTGCCACACGCAATAAGCACTGAAGTGCCTGCGTAACAAGGTTGAATATCGCGACCGCTGTTTGAACACACAATTTAGCTCGGAACTAAATGATGTATGTCGCAAAAGTTATTTATTTTATTGGCAGGCTAATAATTTAAATTTTGTCTAAGCATTAGATAATAAACTATATTTTCTTGCTGTGACATTTATTTTAGAGATAAAAGTTAAGCCGTTGAGTAGAAAAATGTAAATATTACCGAAAATAACGTAATTTTTGATAAGAAAATGTATCGAATAAAATTCTGTTAATCATGTTTTTGTCTTAGTCTTAAAGAGATAAAGATCTCAAAAACATATATGCTAGGTTTCACATTTATCAGGTTTGTGGTTGACTCAGCATATATATGGAAAAAACCCTTAAAAAGCAGAGCCTGCTTTTAATAATGTCGGCCAAACTTAACAGCAACAAAGTATTTCAAGTTAGATTTTAACTAAATCATCAGCCGAAGAACGTTGCGTATGATCAAACGACGCCATGTATTAAACGTGACAAATCGATAATTTTGACAATAAATTGACATACTTTTAAACTATGTCTTATTAATAAGTAATAACTTATAGTACACCATAGATGTAAGTTTTCTTTATTCACTTCAAAGTATCTCTCAGCAGGACCAAATGGATCTGTTATCTCTCCTACATACTTTCCCAATTCTGTCAGCTTCACATCGGTAGACAGTACTGTATCTGAAGATCAGGATGTGAGGACGACCAGGGGCGCCCTGGTCATCCTCACATCCCGATTATCGAATGCAGACATTGGTCGAAGTTTCCAAGGTGGTTTATTTATCCGTAGAAAGTACCAACTGGCAGATGCAGTGAGTTTCATACTGAAAAATAGACAGTAAATGATAGTATAATCATCATCATCATCATCATCATCATCATAATTATCAGTCTTATCAATCCAATGCTTGGGCCGTAAGCTTTAAGGCTAACCAGACTGTTGCAGCGCAGACAGAGCTATTCGTCGATGGTCTGGACATAGAACACATGTTTTATTGTCACTACTTTGATATTTGGTAGTTAATTCCGTTGGTTACAACAGTTGTTCTAGTAATTTGGTATATGAGTAAAAAAAACCTAAAAAAAGATAATTTACCCCAACTTGGCCAAAAATTCTAGATCTCGACTCTGTTCAGTAGAGCTGTAGTAACTTGAATACATCATGCAGATTCTGTCAGTTGTCCCTTCATTTAAAGTCATAAAAAAGTTGAAGGCACAAAAGTTTTTTGAGGTATAAATGCTGAAATGATGTAAATTATTTGGATCTACAATACGGAAATTGTTTAAAAGCTAATTAATAAATTTAGACTCCTAAATCTAAATTTATGTTAATTTGAAAGTAATAAAAATAGTACATACTTTATAAAAGGGCACCGTATATTTAGCGTTCCTGACACGAAGCAGTGTGGCGCAGCGCAAGCGTGTCAGGGCTGTAGCCCAGAGGCCCATGGATCGAATTCACGCGCTTCTATAAATGTATTGCCTCAATATTTTTAAGCATTCACACATTTTAAGCGTTAGTATTAAATTTCTTTGATATTTTTAAGGCTTCTGTAATTTCCTGAATTAAACCGTCAAGATTTGATTGAAAACAAGCAGATAAACATAAACAGACGATCGCGCGTTTGTTATAACACGGGATATTGATAATTTATAACCTTTTCGATGCAATAAACCAATATAGACAAATTACCAAGTTCTTCGTCATCCTTGGTATATTCAGCACGTGGAAGAGATGTCTCCATTGTGGTAGATGCTGGTTTTGTTGGGTTCCTCACCATACATTTCAGATGTTGCTGAAGAATCGCTACTTGACTTTGCAAGTCTTTTATGAGGCATTGCAATTTCTCACTATGGGCTTGTTCATCGCAAAAATGCTTGTATAATAGATGTACAGTTTCTGTTGTCAAGTTTATTTGAAAGTTTTTGTTTTTTTTTGAGTTTTTCGTGACGAAATTGTGTATCAACCACAAAACACCAGAAATTAACCACTCACGCACACATGTTTGGCGGTATATCTCCGTCTTTTTACCACGTGTTTATTAAGTCACTTTCTTGTTTGTCTGTCTATCTGTCTGAAGTTCTGGGTGGAATCTTGCAACTCAAACAAGCTTTTGCTAATTAGCTATTCAGCTGAAACTGTCAGGGTAGCTCACAATTAGATGACAATGCATTGTAAAAATAACGTGGATTTTATATTTTTTTAATCTTTATTTGCTGCTTGTTTTAAATAAACCTTCTTGTCAAAATGTGAAAATTTTGTTATGTAGGCTGGTTGTTTATATTATGGTATTGTCATAACTTACAGAGAATCTCATGATATGAGACAGAACAAGGTGTATGATACGGTGTACGTGCACAGCTACACCAGAGCTGGTCCATACCTAATTGGCATGGCTATGGGGTACCTCACGACTGTATACAAGCCTCAAGAGTACAGGAAGGTCATATCTAAGGTAAGTAGTGAGTCTCTGTGTCTGTCCATCGGAAGATACTTTTAATTTATCTTTCAATGTCTGGATGTTTGTTGAGGTGAAATCTTACGACCTGAATTAGAACCACCCCCTCTTATCCTATGAAGTGAAATTTTTACATGTTCGTTCAGTTCCGAGTACAATGTGATTTTATGGTAAGCACGAACTGAATTAATTGACATCCAGGATTAGCTCCAGATACTCTTCAATGACCGCACAGACACAAAATGTTGTGTATGCATTTGAGTATTATAGATGTTTTATGGTTTACCATGAAATGGTTGCTGTACTCAGTGTTAGATCCTGACTAGGGACTCCTCAACAGTTAACAGCACAGACATGAAATGTTCTTTTCCAGTGTTAGATTAAACTCTATTAGGAGGAGTTAGCGGATATATAAACGACGTGGAAAGCGACTTTGTTTTATACCATGTAGAGAAAAGATGCAGTCTGATGATATGAAACGAGGTGGTGAGTTCTTAAATAATGGGCGGATTAAGCTTATTTGTGCCGCAGTTCGTTCGCTGCCTTGGAAAGCACAATTGATGTTGACATTGACATGGAACTTTACCAAGTGGTTGGAATCCTGAGGGAAGAAGGAACGAAGTACTGTGAGGTGCAGCGTACAGGTAGGAAATCATAACTTTCGGTGGAGTCTCTGCAGCTCAATAAGAAACGACGCGAAGATGCAGCAGTCACATTGAATAAACAAATCACAAAGCTGGTAAGGTCTCCGTCACTCCAACTCAAGCGCTATAGAAGAATCGATAGAGCAAAATCAGGGGTCAAAAGTCTACGTACAACAACTTGGTCGAAGACATCTGACGAAGTTGTCCCGGGTGAGGACGGAATTACTACGGAGGTCCTGAAGGCAATAGGTACTCCCACGCTTAAAAAACTTCAGCATGTTTAATTCTGTCCTCTTCTCTGGGAGAACTCCAAATGCATGGAACAAGAGTGTGGTCGTCCTGTTTTTCAAAAAGGGTGACAAGACCCTTTTGAAAAACTAACGGCCCATTTCCTTCCAGAGCCATGTCTACAAGCTGTTTTCGAGAGTCATCACAAATCGTCTTGTGTGGAGCTTTTACGAATTCCAGCCAACAGAATAGGCTGGGTTTTGGGGAGGATACAGTACAATAGACCACATCCATTGCCAGTCGATTGGTATCGTTGCAGGGACTGTAAAACAGACCAAGTCTCAAAAAAGTCAAAGGCTTTCTCATAGTCCACAAACGCTAGACACATGGGTTGATTATACTCTTCTGTCTTCTGTATAATCTGCCATACATACAGTATACATACAGTATGGCAGATTATACAGAAGACCAAGTCTCAAAAAAGTCAAAGGCTTTCTCATAGTCCACAAACGCTAGACACATGGGCTGATTATACTCTTCTGTCTTCTGTATAATCTGCCATACATACAGTACACATGACTTTTTTGAGACTTGGTCTGTTCTGTCTTCTGTATAATCTGCCATACTGAGGACAGAAGAGTGTAATCAGCCCATGTGTCTAGCGTTTGTGGACTATGAGAAAGCTTTTGACTTTTTTGAGACTTGGTCTGTTTTACAGTCCCTGTAACAGAACCATCAGACTAAGCATAACCGTCTGAATCGAGGTGTGAGACAAGAGGACGTTATTTCTCCGAAGTCGTTCTAAAATGCATAGGAGGATATGTTTAAGGCTCTGGACTGAAAAGGATGTGGCATTAAAATTAATGGTGAGTACATCTCACACTAGATTCGCTGATGACATCGTCATTGAAGCAGAAACGTTGTACGAATTGCAACATATATTGGACAGCCTAGCTGATTCGTCTCAACGCATTGGTCTTCGGATGAACTTGTACAAAACCAAGGTGATCTTCAACGAACATGTTATTCTAGAACCAATTGCTGTTAACGGAACTGCTCTCGAAGTTGTTCAGGATTATGTTTATCTCGGGCAAACTTTGCAACTAGGTATAAACAATTCCCATTGAGAGACCCGCAGAAGAATAGGGCAAGGCAGCATTTGCAAAACTTCGTCGAGTCTTCTCGTCGCCAGTACCCCAAAGTTTGAAGACAAAAGTCTTCAACCAGTGTGTACTACCTGTTATGACATACGGAGCCAAGTCATGGACACTCACGTTACGACTAGTCCACCAATTTATGGTTGCTCAGCGGGCTATGGAAAGGGCTATGCTCGGAGTTACTCTGAAAGATCGTATCCGGAATGGGGTGATCTAGCAGAGAACCAAAGTTGTCGACATAGCCCATAGATTAGTAAGCTGAACTGGCAGTGGGCTAGTCATATCTGTCGAAGGACTGATGACTGTTGGGATAGAAGTGTTCTTGAGTGGAGACTGTGACACTGTAAATGTAGTGTAGGGTGCACTCCGGCTAGGAAGAGCGACGATATACGCAAAGTGGCTGGCAGCGGTTGGAAGAGAAGAGCCGAATATCAGGCTCATTGGCGTGCTTTGGGAGAGGTCTACGTCTAGCATTGGATTGACACGAGCTGATAATTATGTGCCGCAGAATAACTTACAACAAACCCAAGACCAGCTGTTGCTCCCCCAATTGTGAGGGCTGTAACAGTAGTCAACAGATTTCTAAACGAGGTCCAAGATGCTGCTGAGATGTGTTGAATAAACGATTTTTCTTTTTTTTTCTTTTTTTTAGTGACATACATAATGACTAACCTAAAACAATATACCTATAATATTTACCTATATTATTTGTTGTGTGGTGTTTCCTACGTGCAGCTGTGGACCAGTACAGGCTGATGATGTTGATAATGATTATTATTTGTTGTTTCAGGCTTTCTCCATTATAGGCTTCATATTCGGATTTTCCCTCATGGTGTCAGTACTACAAATAGGTGCAAATTTATTTGAGAAGAAATATACCCCCATGGGGATGGCTTTATATGGAGTTCTGGACAGAAGCATATGGGCAATTGGAATCTGCATTATAATTGTTGTGTGCGAGTATGGGACGCTGCGTAAGTACCTACAGCTACAGATTACATCATTTAAACTTGATCTTTTCATTATTTTCACCCAATTAAGGGGAAGCAAGGGAAGGGTAATGAGTATAACAGTCACATATGTATGTGGTTATTCTGTCATAGCGTCGGCCCTATTGGTTCGATTTTGACAAACAAGATATCAATCAATTCATCTTCATTTATGGAGTGTCATAGGCTATTGTTGGGTTATGAGTTCAAACTAAAAACAAGCAGCAAATGTAGATTAAAAAACTTATTAAATAAACGTATTTTTTATATGCATTGTCATTGAGTTGTGAGCTACCCTGAAAGTTTCATCCAGATTGCTAATCGGTAAGTGAGGCTAAGTATGAGTTGCAATATTCTACCCGGAAAGACAAACAAGAATGTGACGTGTTAAACACTTGGTCCGATTTTGACAAGCGAGGTTTCAATCGATTCGTCTTCATCGCAAGAGTGTCAAAGGCTATTTTTAACCGACAGTTTTTGAAAACTTATTTCTTGTTTCTTGGACCTTATTATACAGGGTGCATTTTTGAGATGGGACAGTAAGGCAGGTACCTTAACCGTTAGTTACAGAAAAACGTTCCCGGGTCAAAATATATCCAAAAGTGATGGGTCATCAGTTTTGGATATATTTTGACCAGCATTCCCAGGTTATGGAAAAAAAGTACATTCATTAAATAAAATGGAAATACACAAAAAAAAACTATGTATCCAGTTTCTTATGAATCAAAAGTCTCTATCGGACCAACTGAAGTTAGAGCCATCAGTATTTTTGAAAACTTTGTATTTGGACGATGTTAGAATTTTAATATATTCATTTTGTACAGAATGTTTTGAAAAAATATTTTTGCCAGTTCTGACTTTTCTAGTACTATAACCTCAGTTGATTTGGTAAAGACTTTTGCTCCTTATAAGAATCAGGATCGAATGGCATACAAAAAGATTTTGTGTAAAATTACTAGTTTCTTGCTTACTGTACATTTTCTCCAAAATCTGTGACGGTACAGTAAGCTGTACCGTCTCAAAAATCCACACTGTATAGCGGCTTGAAATAAGAGTATTCACTAGCTCCGTCATCACTCATCAGTCTGCATTTGTCCACTGCTGGACATAGGCCCCGCCTAATGCGCACATCTGAGCCGTCTTCGGCTCTTCTTATGTAATTACTGCCAGAGCTACTACTTTGCGAAAGTCATCGCTCCGTCTAGCTGGAGGGCGTCTTACACTACATTTGCCTATACGCGGCCTCCACTCAAGAACTCGCCTGTGTGATTTCTTCGACATATGTGACCAGCCCATCAACACTTCAGTTTGCTAATTCTTTGAGCTATGTCGGTGACTTTCGTTCTCTGCCATATCACCTCGTTACGGATGATATACCTCAGAGAAGCCCCGAGCAATAATAACCCTTAAACTTTATGGATCTAAAACTGTGCATCTATTAATAAGTAATGTAATTTTAAATTATTTCAGCCATAATAAACGATTTCTTGAGCAGTAAAATATACATCCCGCTGAGCAAGTTATCATATTTGAAATACTTGTGGCACTCCGTGTTTATATACAGGAGCTTATTGTCATTTCGAGCTCCTCCGACGTTTGATATTTATGCCACGGTAAGATTACTTTCTAAGATACAAGCTGTGCCTGCGGCTTTACCCGCGTGGTCATTTACCTCGATTAAAAGAAACCTATGTTATTCCTGCACTAAACTACTTACAATAATATACTACATTTCATCAAAATTAGTACAGCCGTCAAATAGTTTTAATCGATTGCTCGGCTTTTTCTCATCGTTATCATTGAGATAATAAGTACACCAGTTATTATGTCAAAGCCTAAGTTATCCAACAATGAAAACTGTATTGCAATCGGTTTAGTAGTTTTTTAGTGATGCAAGAACTGACTGTCACCCTTTAAATTAATTATTTAATTATTTTAAGTATACTGGAGCTTTTTTCTTAAACTATGTTTTTATATAGACTTTCTGTTTCATACTGCTTTATAGATAAATACATATATAGCTAGATTACATATATATATATATATATATATATATATATATATATATATAGACTAATCGCTATGTAGCTACTAGTTTTTATCACGTTATACTGTGGTTATGTAATTCAACAAATTATAATTACGAAGTCCTAAGAAATAACTATTATTTTCCATGTGTGATAATTTTTACACGACTGCGCGACGCAATGGAAGGTAATTATTGTGTTTATCAGCCTGTGTATGTTTGTTCCTCTGTGGCACTCTGAGACCAAACGCAAGGGCTATTTTTGATGATTCTTACGACAATCGATTTATCTTAATCTTGCAAGTGACACAGACATAACAGTAATCAAAATTCAATATCGCGACAACCAGACGCCTATTTTGAAAAATAAATAAATGAAATGTTAATTAATTCAAGTTAATGTAAATACTATAGTTTAATGTTGTTATTGCAACTATTAAAGTAAAATAAAATATGTAAGTAAAAAATAAACATTAAATACTAGCTGCGCCCCCGGTTTCACCCGTGTCCCTTAGGAATCGTGCATTTTTCAGAGATAAAAAGTAGTTTTTATGTTAATCCAGAGTATAAGCTACGTACAAACTAAATTTCATCCAAATCCGTTCGGCCGTTTAAACGTGAAGAAGTAACAAACACACACACAAACCTTTAAATACATACTTCGCCTTTACAATACTAGTGTGATTATTTTTTTGAGGGTGGTCAGCTCGTATTCAATAATTTTGTTCGCAGTTGGGTTTTTGTATTTGTATGAAATGGATCATTTATTCATTTATTTATGTTAAAATTTAAAAAAAGTTATTTTTTGTATGATATTTTTACGTGTATTCTATTTTTTTTCAGATCACGGAAGGCTTAGGCTATATTGAAATATCCTTAAGCTTCAGCTACCTTTTCTGGCTCTTTTTTGAAGGCCCTGTGGTCAACTTGATAAATCTCGCGTTTGAAAACAGGTACATAGAGCTAAGATTGTAACTTTTAATCTTTCGCGATTCGAACACATAGTTTAATATTTTAACCGTACTTATGCCCGGTTTCTGAGGTATTTCGATGGTTTATCTATTCATTAGAGCTACGATATTGGTTTCATAACTTTACTAATTGCGTTTCCGAACACGCAATACTAAGTTAAACTTCGTTTATACTTCTACGTAACGTTTATTTATTCGATAAGTATTTGTCGTTTTATCCCGACATCTGACATTGGCTTTTTACCCGATTAAGGAAAGGTAATGAGTTTAACAGTCTATGTGTGTATGTATTTATATATATGAGGATGTTCCACCATAGCGTCGCCCCTATGGGTCCGATTTTGACAACCGAGGTATCAACAGATTCGTCTTCGCAATCGCAAGAGTGTCATAGATTTTTACCCAACAGTAGTCAGGTTTTTGTTTAGGTTATTTATTTATTTATTCAGTACACAATAGAAAGCTTACAGTAATAAACCAAAACGCTAACTACCTTAAATTAAACAATAAATCTTTTTTTTTTTTTTTTTTTTATATCAGCAAATCAATAAATTTTTGTTGTAATTATCGATGAACTTAATTATATTGTGTTAGATTCTTAGTGAAAGAATAAAATAAATACAGTGAAGCTGTGGAGAATGTTGTGGATTGGGATAGTTCATCAGAATATGATTTGGAAGTACTTGATATTATCTTCTATACTTATAATAAAACTGTAACGGGTCCAATTCTGTACATTGAAGATATTTTGAAATTTTCTTTTGGAGGATACTCTATGTTCGATACTGAAGCCAAAACAGTTATTTTTTTCATTTTTGTCTGTCTGTCTGTCTGTATCTTGGCTAGGCATCACGCTGAAACTACTGAATGAATTTAAATGAAACTTGGTATGTTTAGAGTTCACACTACGAGGTACGTTATAGGTACTTTTTATCCCGAAAAATTAAAGGGTTCCCGCAGGATAGGCGTTCAAAGTTATTTAAAAGAACACGTGTCACGCTGAAACTACTAGACGGATTTTGGTGCAACTTGGCACAGTCATAGTTTAAAAATTGAGGATACTTTTTATCCCGAAAAGCTAAAGAGTTCCTGCGGGATAATGTCCCAAATTTTGTAAATTGAAGATATTTTGGAAACAAATTATTAAGGCCTTTCTGTATTCAATACTAAAGCCAAAACTGTATCTTTGTAATTGTTGTCTGTCTGTCTGTCTGTCTGTCTGTCCGTCTGTCTGTCTGTACTTTGGCATCACGCCGAAAATACTCACTGAATTCAAATGAAATTTGGTATGATTTGAGTTTATACTTCGAGGTATGACACTGGATACTTTTCATCCCGAAAAATTAAAAAGTTCCTGCAAGATAGGCGTTGAAAGTTATTTAAAAGTACACGCTGAAACTACTGGACCGATTTTGTTGCAACTTGGCACAGTCATAGTTTATATAATGGGTAAAAACTGAGGATAATTTTTATCCAGAAAAAATAAAGAGTTTCTGCGGGATAATGTCCCAAATTCTGTAAATTGAAGATATTGTAAAAAAAAATTTTTGGAGGCTGTTCTATATTCAACATTAAAGCCAAAACTGTATTTTTGTAATTTTTGTCTATATGTCCGTCTGTCCGTCTGTCTGTCTGTACCTTGGCAGCGCATCACGCCGAAAATACTCACTGAATTCAAATTAAATTTGGTATTATTTGAGTTCATACTTCGAGATAGGACATTGGATACTTTCATCCCGAAAAATTAAAGAGTTCCTGCAGGATAGGGGTGGAAAATTATATAAAATAACACGAAGCACGCTGAAACTATGGGACGGATGTTAATGCAACTTAGCACAGTCATAGGTTGTAAGATGGGCCAAAATTGACGATATTTTTTATCCCGAATAAATAAAGAGTTCTAGCGGGATAGGTGTCCAAAGTTATGTTAAGTATGAAGTAATATTTTTTTTGGAGTGTAGGTACTCTATATTCGATTCTGAAGCCAATACTGTATTTTGTTCATTTTTGTCTGTCTGTCTGTATCTTGACCGCGCATCACGCCAAAACTACTGAATGAATTCAAATGAAACTTGGTATGATTTGAGTTCATTCTACGAGGTAGGACATACTTAACATCCCTAAAAAATAATGGGTTCTCGCAGGACAGGGGTTAAACATTATTTAAAAGAACACGTAGCTTGCTAAAACTATTGGACGAATGTTGATGCAACTTGGCACAGACATAGGTTATAAGATGGGTGAAAATTGTGAATATTTTTTATCCCGAATATATAAAGGGTTCCTGGGGATATAGGTCCAAATTCTGTACATTAAAGATATTGTGTTTTTTTTTTGGAGTTCACTCTATGTTCTATAACTAACTGTATGTATTTTCATTTTTGTCTGTATGTCTGTCTGTCTGCATCTTGGACGTACTTCACGCCACTGGAACTACTGGATGAATTCAAATGAAACTTGGTATGATTTGAGTTCATACTACGAGGTAGGACATTGGAAACTTTTATCCCTAAAAATGAAAGGGTTTCCAAAATATAGGGGTTGAAAGTTATTAAAAAGAAAACGTATCACGCTGAAACGGGCGGATTTTTTGATGCAAATTGACACAGTCACATATTATTTATACTTATAATAAAGCAATAGGTACGAAAAAGGCTATAAAAAAAAGAAGATAAATAAAAAAATACTCTTGGGTGCTCAAAAAGGGTATTAACACTTTTTTTTAATCAGTCGCTCTGTCTATTTGTCTGTATGGTTGTTTGTTCACGCATCACGTAAAAACTATTGGACCGATTGCAATGCGGTTTTCATTGTTAGATAGCTTAGGGTTTGATTTAAGAACTGGTGTAATTGGTATCTCAATCTGGTGAGTTAGAAGCCGAGCAGTGAAAAGTATTTTTCACGGCTAAAGAAGTTTTGATCAAATGTTGGTATATTGGTCCTGGAATAGCACATTATGGGTATTTTGAACCTAAAGAAAAGACCACGCGTGCGAAGTTGGTAAAATAATGGTTTAAACAATAAATAACAACGTGATTTAGCTAAGACTTTTAAAAAAGATCCATCTATCGGCGGAATTATGAACTACTTATTAGTTTGATAGTTATCGAACCACCCATTTTGTCTTTAGAATCACAGTGATAGTTAAACGAGGTTTATCATACAGATAACTTTTTTGAATCAATAGCTAGCGATAAGTTATCTACGGACCTCAGAAACTGGGCATAAATGACGCTGTTAACTTTTTTTTTATTTACCTCGACGTTCCGATCAAGTTGCATTGATCGTGGTCACGAGAAGACTGAAGTAGCGGGTATCAGCGTCGAGAAGGGCGAGCGTTGTCTCCAACTACTCGCATTTGGATTTGTAAAAATCCAGAACTTTTGCGACAACACTAACGACTCTCACTAACGACATCTGCAGATTTCTTCTAATTAGGATACTTTTTAATTTCAACCGCTCCACGCACAATCCTGGAGTGACGAATCTTCGGGTCGTGGAGTTAGGGCCCGATTCGAGCAAATGCTCAGTGACTGTAGATTTATTTATCTGGAAGTTTTTTACAGCTGCAATGGGTTCTTTGATTCTGCTCTATAAATAAAGTCTTCAGTTCGATTAAGTCCTGTTTGTAGTTATGTATAAGTCCTTGTTTTTTAAATATTTAAATAGGAGTTAGCTCCTATTTAAATAGATTTAACTAAACAAGTCAGTAATTTACTCCGACCAGGTTTAGGACAATATTGATGTCCTATTCCTGGGAATTTGAGATAAGAGGCGTTGGGTCACGAGGGAAAATCACACGAAAAAAAAAATATACGACTATGTGGGCGTACGCACGCAGCAACTAACCAACTTCACACTGAGTTTGGCTTTTTTGTTTGTTGTTTGTTCGATGAATCCAACATAAAAACGACAGAATTCACTCGAACAGGAACAATGTAACGACGTTATTAGCCGTAACTTATAACAGTTAAACATAATAACATTTGTATAACGTTGTAATAGATTTTAGATTCAAACATAAAGTTATTTGTAACAATATTATTAGCGTGCATAAATCGACCACAGCATCGCTTTCCATCAGGTGAGATTGCGGTCAAAGGAATGCCTAATCAGAAAAAATATATAAAAAATTAAGGCACTTCGGTTTAGTCACCTCACTGTTAGGTATATCCATATATATTTTTTAAGTTAAAATTATTAATTTATTTACGAAATAACGTTTAAAATTGAAACTTGTGTCCTAAAGGTACTTTATGATTTACATCATTGTTTATATTGAACATCTGACACCTGAACTAGAAGAGTTCTTATAACTCAGATGTCAGCGCCCTCCTACTATTGCATTATGACAAGTGCAGAACTTAAGTTATGTAATATCTATGTCTGTATTTAATTATGTCTGCTTCCAGTGCAACTGTGTATCTAGTGGTCTTACCTCCAAATTTTTAAGATCTATTATTATCCTGTCAGACGTGCGACATACTTTATTTGACAGACTGATGATAAAAAAACGATTAATGATCCAATTGATTCAGAATATCTTTGATCCAATTGATTTTGACAGTTAATATTGATCCAAGTTGACTGTTGGCAAGAAAGTGTTAAAGCTATTTAAATAAATTAATAATATAATTGATACATTCAGGCGTTACTTTGCGGAAATCCATATTTAAAATGAACAAAATAAAAATATGTAGCTTACTTCCGCCAAAACTGTAAGTCAGACAAATGATAAATGGTAAAATTAACACAAGTAAAACCCCACGCTAAACAAAACCCTACCCAAAATTGAACTAATGAAAAATATAAATGAAATGAAAGCTAAGGCCTGGAGGCCAGAAAAACACTTATATACAAATAATATATATAAATATATATATATATATATATATACCTACACAATAAAAAAACCCCAAGAGCCTACCCAAATACAAGTATCGTAACACTTATATATTCATATACATATAATATAAAAACACAATAAAAAACATATACCTCGATCCATATACCAAACGTCTGACATCAATACGACACGTGTTTCGCCTCTGCACGAGGCATGTTCGGGTGATGTTGACTCGTCGAGTGCTGGACTGAGAGAGAAAATTTTGTTTTTGTCCATTTTAAATATATCTACCATTTATAAGACTTATTATTGGATTGACTGACCTGACGGACGCAGCGCGGGTTCGAATCCCGCAAAGTGTAAACTTTTATGTGATGAGCAGAAATGTTTGTTTTCAACTCATGGATGTATATTTTCATATTTATGTATGTTTATCCGTAGCCTAGAACCCATAGTACAGGTTATCTTAGATTGGGGTTACGTAATTGGTGTGAATTGTGTTCAATATTTTCATTTATTTAATTAACTATTTTGTATATAATTTATTGAGGTATTTGATTATTATTGATGTGACATCTGATGTACTAAAAATAAGCTGTATTTTAAATAACAGGTACCTAACATGTATTATTATCATTTATTTTTTCAGAACTTCAAAAGATTCCCGAAATGCTAGAGTGCAGAATATTGAAGGATACCGCAAAGGTGTACAGAATGATGTACATAATGATGTACAGAATGGTGGACACAATGTTGTACATAACGGTGTAAACAATGCTGTTGAAAAAGAAAAGTTTTTGTAATCTTCATCTATACTTTTTGCTATGTAATAAAATAAAATTGAATATTAGTGAATGAAATGACCCATTTTTCTTTAAGTCCATATCTATTATATCTATTAGGGAACAAATAAAACAAATCGTTGCACAACTTTACAAAACCTCAGTGGTAAATGTTCAGTTTTGTAATAGCGCAGCCCGAGCGGTGTAAATTAAGTGTTTGCCAGGCGTTTTAAGTTTTCTAAAATGTCGGGCAAACAAGATAAATAAACGTTAGCATTTGATAGCACAAAACTCGAGAGAGTTATTCAAAGTGTTTTGTGACTTGTTGACACTCATCTAATTGTCATTACATAGAATAATATCAATGGTTTCCATAGTTACAATTACGATAGTGGACACTAACGAGAGCTAATTTGAAACTATTTGATTATTATTATTTTGAATGGCACGACTAGTGCATTTTGTCAGCGTCAATTAAAGTTATATTACAAGTTGTTTGTTTTTTTTTACTTAATGGTCTACATAGTCCAGTCAGTTAGTCAAAGTCTAGTCAAGTAATAGTCAAAGCTCGAAATCAGTAAAGTGGTGGAGCTTTTGTGGAGTGGTGGAAATTTTGATCATTTTTTTAATAATCTCTCTAAGTTTACTACTAACTCATGCTACTTTTAATTGTTGAAATGTATATTTAAACTCTTGCGATAAACTATATAAATAAATGTGTTTTTTTTCCGTAAATACAGCCATTTCACAACTTGTAATATTTTCTTATATTCAGTTGTAATTTCGAAATACCACGGGGTAATTCTGAATGAAACTATAAATTCATCTGTTTCAGTTTGAACTTAAAGTTTGAATTTCCTTTTCATTCTACTTTACCCGTCTATAGAAAACAATCTGATATCTTTTATAGTATAGCCAGAACATAAATTTGATCAAATTTATTTTTAGAACTACCCCACTATATATAGCATCTAGTAAACTTTTGGAAACTACTATGGAAAATCAGTTCTCATTAAAAACCCTCTGGGGTATTTCCGAAAGAAAGAAACATAAAAACGACAGCTATCGCATCCTAGCCCACAAAATAAAGCATTAGATGCGGGATGCGTGGTAATTTCGATAACACACAAAAAGTTAAGAAAAAACGTTTCCAACAAAAAAAAAAACTGGACACGCACATTCATCAGAAGCTAGCTAAAGTAACTGATGCAAGGAAGAAAAATAAGATGGCGTCTAGTTTTATGTTGCCAGATCAAACAACATTGCCTGGGTAAGTAGTAATTAGTAATATCGTCATTTTCAAAACTACACTAACGCACCTTAGTTGTTTTTACCTGCCATAGGAAGTACTGTACAAATCTCATACAAATTGTCTGACTTTAATGTCGTCACATGACGTTACGACACGAAATCTTTCTCGCTAGAAATTCGTGCTTACCCCACTGTTGTATTTGTGCTGCTATTCCTATTAGAACGATGAAAATATTTTTAAACCTCATTAAGATCAACAAATGAAGAGGTCAAACAAATCGTACATAACAAATGACAATACAATTAATAAGTTTGTTAAACACGTTTAAAAAAAACAGGCTATCACAGTTAAATGCGCATACAACACTTCGTGAATGTGCTGTTAACCGTTGAGGAGTTCCCTCGTCAGGACCCAACCTGAGTCTATTATGTGTTCTGTGCCTGAGTGCAGCAACCAAATCATGGTAAAAATTAAAACCAGCTATCATAATTTAATATAAACACAAAATTGCATGTCTGTGCTGTTGACCGTTGAAGAGTTCCTTTATCTGGAGACCATGTCATGGTAAAATTTAAAACCAACTATCATAATATAATATGTACACAAAATTTCGTGTCTGTGTTGTTGACTGTTGAAGAGTTTCTTTATCTGAAGCTAATCCTGGATGTCGATTCAGGTAATACATACAATAAAAATGGATTATCACTGAAACTGAACCAACATGTAAAGAATCAACGTGTTTCTAATTTGCATTTGCAATATTTGACCTTAACAAACAAACAAACATAACATACATTCAAACAAAATTATATAAAACCTTAAAAAAGAGGTAACCTGCTACTTCTGGTACACCAACGACATCTCAGTCGTCGGGCAGGCAAAACTGGCCCTGTATGCAGAAGATGCAGCCTTCTTTGTATCGTAATACAGCGCAGTTTGGGCCATGAAGAAGCTCCAACCCACACTAGAAGCTTTGCCTGAATGGCTAGAAAAGTGGAAATTAGCCATCAACGTTTAACGTTAAATTTAGACGCCTTTATAAAAAGATTTAGCAAAAATATGTTTAGCCAAGCGGACGAATCGCGCAATGCACACATCTGTGGCATAGCACCTCTATGTCTTCGTGCTGCTTCATAGTTAGACTCAATCTTGGGGTATCCCTCCTTCCAGAGTAAGGACACCTCGTAGCGCCCATCATCATTCACTGTCAAGACATGTATTGTTTATTTCCTTGTTGTAAGGATCCTTAATTCCCAATGTTTCCATGTCCCTGTAAGTTCCATCCTAGCTTCGTCTTGATGGCTACTAATTTGTCTGTGATACTGACTGTTACTTTCTAGGATTGAACCTAGCTGGTCCAAGCCTATCAATATCTCTACACCTCTGTAGCTTCCACATCGGACAAAAGGATATGCTGTTATTTTAGTTTAATTATGAGTCATTTATCTTGTTTGTTTGTTTGTTTGTTTGTCGTATGAGGTAGTGCTAGCCTCTGATGTCAGAGTTTGTCAGGCCGCCCAAAAGGGCCTCTGACATGGCTTAACGACTGCTATTAATCAATAACAACCAGGGCCGACAGCTTAACGTGCCCTCCGAAGCACGGAGCGATGGAAAACCGCACATAACTCAGAAGAGTCATTGGTGTGGAGCCTAGGTTTTGAACCCGGTATCGTTGGATTCCAAATTGCACTATAGAACCGTTAGGCCACCATCGTTCTACTTCAGTCATTTGTCTTGGATTTTAGGTATGGTACAACAAAGTACCTCTTGTTCGATACCTGACATCGTTGTAATAAATGTATATTACTTTACGAGTTTACTTACTTGGAATCTAAAAGTTCTGTGTGTTTTTGGTGCCTTCTTGACTCCACCAAATAGTAAGTGGCTGAGACATTCCTGTTCCGTTACCTTAAGACCCAATTCGTCCGTAAGTACTGCTTTCACATACAAAAAATTCCTTCCCTCTCTTGTTTGTTTCCTATAATTTTTACAATCAATTTTTGTAACAAGGTTGTGCTAGAAACATCAGTATTTCTGGATAAGTTGTTAGTGACCTCTGTCTTGTCTGTTTTTTGAGACGCAGTGACTACGTGAAGTTTTGGACACAAGATAATCAAATGTATTCTACCACAGTGCATACATTTAATAAACTCTTTACAATTTTTAGCCAGATTCCCTTTCTTTAAGCAAACATAATCCACCTTTTTTTATCGCATCCCTGTTTTGGTCTAAGCTTAGGCTATTAGGTTTTAGCTTAGCCTTCCCGCATTCAAATGTGGCATGCGCTTTATCAAAGAAGAAACAATTTTTGTTACCTTGGTTTTGGTAGATCTTCTGTTTATCTCTTACCTTCGCTTCGTTTACCAGGCACGCTGCAGTTGCTGGAGTCTAGCCAAAAGCTAGCCATCTGCACCCGCCGCTCCGCTGTAACCTCCATGTGTAAAAACTCTATTAGCTTTGCCAGTTTGTCTTCTGTAGATGGGTAGCTTTCTACTAAATCTCGTGCCTTGCTTCCTGTTTAAATGGCTTGCATGAGATATTGAAACTTAGTTTCAGCGTCCATGTTGGCGTCTTTATGTATTTTCTTGTATTGTCCCCAGAAGCTTAGCCACGTTTTCGGTTTGTTTTAAAATTTTCTGATTTCTAATTTGGGCAGGTTTAGGTTGTGATTTTGTCTTTATTATTGTTCATATTCTCGTTTTTTTTTCTTTTTTCTTTTTGATACGAAGCCATTCTCCTTCACAAAAGATATTCGAAGGGGATTTATGGAATAAGTCCTTTTTTGTATTCGTCAGCTTTGTCGCACTCTTTGTTGTACAGCTGATAAAATGATTTAGCATAAAAATATTCCAGCAGAGCTAGAAAAATAATATAAGGAGTGGATATAAACCATTGATTAGCTTCAAGAGTGCAGACTGCTTCAGGAGCAAAGGTAAGACCTTATCAAATACTTTACCCCCTTGAACTCTCTACTGTCTCACAAGAATGGCTAGAGACAGCCCCGGTAAGTACAGATCTTAATTTATCTACTCAGGATCATGAATCAGGTACACAGAGCGCACCTGCACCCGTCTCTGTAACCTCAACTACTAGGTCAGGACGTGCAATAAAACTACCATATAGATTTATGGAATAGAGTTTATTTCATGGGAAAGAGTGTTTCTTCGGTGTGAATTTAACTGTTAATAATAATTGTAATTACTACTAAGTCTTACTTACTATAAGTTGAGAATCTCGGGTGGCGACTCACTTCAGATGTATTTTAGAATAATGCTCATTGAACGATTAGCTTAGAATTTTTAAGTTATGTATAATATTTTATCAAGGAACTTATATTATATAAATTCCTTGTATTTTATTTTTGTTAATTTTACTGGTACTTGACCCTCAGGAGAGTGTTATAGATTATAATTACCACATCACAATGCGAGTGATAGATATATAGATATATTTAGTCTGTGCTCATTCTTTTCTATATATTGACATCCTGTATCTTTTAATTAGTTTATTGTGATATTAACTAAGGCTGAACATGACTCAACCAAACATGAACCTCTCAATCCACAAACTGAACATGAGTAACATAAGATGAAAACCAGTTTGTGGATTGAGAGGAAAAAATTAGGTATCTCAAAATTGCTAGAAGCAGGTCATGATCAACTACATTAAAAGCAATACTGAAATCAATGAGGACAAGAATTGTAACTTGGGAGTTCTCCACACTAATCCTTATATCCTCAGTGACTTTCAGTGACGCAGTTGTTGTGCTGTGTCCAGCTCTGAACCATCGATGGTGATGGCTTATGTTTGATTTTGACAGGATGCATCGGAGCATGACGGTCAAACAGATTTAAAATATTAATCGTAAAGAATTCAATTTTTTCGTCGAAAAAAGCCAACTGTTCAACCGTTGACCAATTTGTCAACGATGCATCTTTGTCTAAGTCGACTATACTCATACGGGAAAAATTACGTTAGTTTAAAGTAATGGGTTTCGGTTTAGGTATTCTTATTTTAACTGAAGCATAAATTAGGTCATGGCGGGAGAATTCCGAAACGTCTGTCTGACAATGCGCAGAGATAAGATTTAGGTCAGAGGTAACAATAAAATTAAGCAGTGTGTCATTGGTATGAGAATGGTGCGTGGGTGAAAGGGGAAGTAAATTTAAATTAGACGAATCAATCAGTGATGTAAAAATTAGGTCATGGCGGGAGAATTCAGAAGCGTCAGTCTGACCATGCTCAGAGATAAGATTTAAGTCAGAGGTAACAATAAAATTAAGCAGTGTATCATTGGTATGAGAATGGTGCGTGGGTGAAAGGGGAAGTAAATTTAAATTAGACGAATCAATCAGTGATGTAAAAATTAGGTCATGGCGGGAGTATTCAGAAGCGTCTGTCTGACCATGCGCAGAGATAAGATTTAGGTCAGAGGTAACAATAAAATTAAGCAGTGTGTCATTGGTATGAGAATGGTGCGTGGGTGAAAGGAGAAGTAAATTTAAATTAGACGAATCAATCAATGATGTAAAAATTAGGTCATGGCGGGAGAATTCAGATGCGTCTGTCTGACCATGCGCAGAGATAAGATTTAAGTCAAAGATAACAATAAAATTAAGCAGTGTGTCATTGGTATGAGAATGGTGCGTGGGTGAAAGAGGAAGTAAATTAAAATTAGACGAATCAATCAATGATGTAAGTTTACGAGAACGCGAATCGTTTTTGAGTAAACAAGTATTAAAATCCCCCATAATTAGTACTCTATTGTAATCTAAAAGTAAATTATCTAAAACGTTTTTCAACTTAGGTATATAGGTACTCAATATTGGTTGGACAGTATACTACACCAAGAAGGAATGATGTGACTAGAACCTTTTGTAAGTTCGACATTCTGCCACTTCGAAAAAAGGATTGTAGCACAAATGGGGGTAAAGCCAGCAGGTAGGTGCACTACAGGATAAACAGCATAGAAGTGAACTAAATAGCTAGAATTGATTATCTAACTTATCGTCAGTCACTAATATGTCACTTTTAATTAAAATACTTTAAAATAGCTATTTTTAAACAAATTTATAGTTAGGAGCAACTTGTTTTTGATGTTTACACTTTTTCGCCTCATTATCATCTACGAAGCATATACGTAATTGAAACCGTGGGGCGCAGCTACTTCAGAATAAAAACAAACTCTGCAACACAAAATTTTGTTTTTTTCACACTTAATAACGCTCGCAAAATCATCGCTGTCAATGTCAACGCTTTGTTTTAAGTACAGACTATACGACTTATCAAATTGATATTCTAAAAGGTACGCTTCCGCTGCAAGCAGTTAGGTATATCCTTAAGAGGCCCCGTTTTGGCTTAGGTCACGTAACAGTCGAATGGTATGGAATGGCAACATATTCTCGTAACTAATAGCTTCGCCGCTCTGAAACATGCAAAAAAAAACAGAGGGAATGTTCCAAAATACGCTCACAATACAAACGTTTGTAGGTAAAGACAAGAGAACAAGAAAAAAACGGCTAGGTGCAAGTCGGACTCGCACATCGAACGAGAAACACATAGAACATAGAATCACTCGCACATAGAATCACTCGCGCATGTAAATAATTCATCCATGACGGATATCGAATCAGTTTTATTTTTTAAACATTTTTTTGTGATGTAAACGTACGGATATATCGACCGGCATACATAAAAAAAAACATACATATAGCCGAACATATAACGGTCTCCTTTTCTGAAGTCGATTAATAAGATATTGATTCTTGCCAAATTTCATGATTTGAGTTCAATGGGACGTACCTATAGGTTTTGATTCCCTAGCGAATGTCAAAATACGGCATAAACAACCGTAGCATTTAATTGCGTTGACTTAGAAGTTTGATTTGTTCACAGCTCCAAGGGATTGCAGACTTCAGTATTTGATAATCATTTCAACTTGATACCTCTACGTGTTCCTGAGAAAAAAGGTCTCGACAGACAGACATACGACAACAAAGTGATCATATAATGGCTCTTTTCTATTGAGGAAAATCATTAATAAGAGCGTAATTTCCACAATAATCAGTACAAAATTTATCTCGGAATAGCATAGATCAATGGATATGGCACGCTTTAATATCACGTAAACAAAAATCAGACTAGATAAATCTACTGGCAAACACACCCACACAAGCTACATTCCCACCATCATGCTTTATGCAACAACAAAGATAGAGAGGTACATACATAAACTGTAGCGCGAATGAGAATATCTGCTAATACGTACTACACAAACTTTACTCCGATTGTGACTAAGGCCAAACAAGGCCAATTGTGAGCGTTGCACCTAATTTATGCGGTCCACGCTCGAGAAGCTAGTACTTAATCTTCCCACTTTAAAGGGATCTACTTATGCGGAATAACAAGCAAACGAATGCATTTTTGACTTCATCTTGGAACGCATCATCATCATCATCATCATCATCATCATCATCATCATCATGTTCATTATTATCATCATCTGGTTCAGGCTGTTATTAATTAATAGCAATTGTTAAGATACTTCAGAGACCCGCGGGCGGTCTGTCAAACTCTGACACCAGAGGTCAGCACTACCTCATACGACAAGGACGCTTTCGGTCCAAATCGCACCTTTAGTGGCAGTAGTTCGATTGATAGTCCGGTGACCGAACTAGTGCAACTTTTCAATCTCGTCTCATGTTCTCTCAATTTAGTAAACTTTGATACGAATTCCCTACACAACAATCGAGACGTAACATATGGGCTGATTGGCTGTCGATAGATAGATAGATGAACTCTTTATTAGAACACCACAATACAGAAATATACAATTAATGAACTTAATCTAACAAAAACATGTTACAATTGGCAGTCTTATCGCTTAAAGCGATCTCTTCCAGACAACCGTGCATGAAGAGGATATTTGTTATATTTGTTTTGTAAACACCGTCTTTTCGCTAAGTATTAAATAATCAAATAATCCATTTCGCATCGACTGTACACTTGCACGACTAATCAAATCATATCAAATTGTTTATTTGCCAGAAAACAGTCATATAAAAAAAGATCTTAAAATAAATTATTTTGTTGTAACACTGTATTCAGTCTGCAAGCAAACGTGCAAATGTTTACAATACCTACCTAATTAATAATTTGTAGTTTAATTATAAATATTATTATTTACAAAAATCTCTAAATTCCTTAACACTATAAAAACAATTGCTGAGAAGCCATTCAGTCAAAGTTTTTTTTTTATTTGTTGTCGTCTAATATTTTAATTTCACTAGGTATAATGTTATAAATCGGTATGTACATATTATAAACATTTTTCTTGTACAAGTCCTTAGGGGCAGGCGGAAGGTACTGGCGGAAGCGGGATCTGCGCTATTTGTCCGCGACGGAGCACGGCGTGGATGGCCGCGACGTGTTTAGTAATGTAAAGATTCACATTTGCATAGGAAAACAAATGAACACATGAATTAATAAATTAATGAAAAAAAAACAAATGAAGACACCCTCCCCACATTTACCTTCATCTACCCTTATTTACCCTCATTTACCCTCACCAAACCTCACCGACTATCACCGATCCTCATCAATTCTCATTTACCTTTACCTATTCTCACATACTACTTCTCCTATGTTCCCCCCACCCTTTCCATATAAACTTTCACTTTGACACCCGTCACTTTTCCCAACATTCAATTGTTTTTCTGATATTTATTTGTTTTTCTGAGATTCATTTGTTGCCTTTCGACGCAATATACCAAAAACGGAAAATCTCACAGACAAATAATGATACGCTTAATGCCAAATCCTCATTATACCAAATACGAAAAATACCAAATACGAATAACGCCAAACGCTTTTACGCAAAACGCCAAATAAGAATAACGCCATAACGTTTTTTCGCGATACGCCAAATACGAATAACACCATAACGCTTTAACACGAAGTGTTTCGGTGCTTTGTACTAACCGGTCTATTGCCACTGTAAAGTTGCACTAATTCAGTCACCGGACTATAAACTGAACAAAAACTAAAGACTATTACTAAAGCAAATCGCGGGGGGCGTCCGTCCCGAATAAGAACGCGCCCATTTTCAATTACCTACTACCTACAGGGAGGCAAAATTATTTTGTGACAACCTTTTTAACCAAAATATCTTCGTAATTATCACCATAACATGCAGCTCATTTCCGCCCACTGCAGGGCATAAGCCTCCTCCCTGTTACGCCATTCATCCTGGTTTTGAGCCAATCTTGGCCAAGTCCTTCCTAACAATTTTTCGATGTCATCGTGCTCAAGGTCTTTTGCGGCTGCGCCATTCTGTCAAAGACCTACTTCACCTGCCGTCAACACATCTTGCCAAGTTTCCTGCTCATAGCCACTTCCGATGTCTTCCAGCTTGGTTCTCCTTCAGATAGATAGATAGATAAACGATTTTTTGGATCTCCATATTACGAACTCAGTCGTTCAACGTGACGCCTAACATGGAGCACTCCATGGCCCGCTGCGTGACTCGCATCTTGTGCACAGTTTTTTTAGTGAGCGTCCATCTTTCGGCACCATACATACTATTATTTATTCTGTGACCGTACGTCATTGTGGTCAAAGCACACTGGTTATAAAGATGGGTCTACAGGCATTGCGCCATTTTTCGATCTATGAGTACGTCATCGAATTTTGCCATCCCAGTTGAAGGCTGTAGAATATCTTATTTCATGGCATGATTATTGAACTTGTGACATGTAAGAATATCTTCTTTAGACTGTTTGAGACACCTCGCTCAAGAACTCTGTTATTAACCTCACACTACGCAATATATCAAACCTGGAAATAACAGGTTTTTTGGTATCCTACCCTTTTCCCCAAAGCCCCATATCCAAAGCCCTTCAAAATTTTAATCAGTTCGGTACATCTAACTCCTTGTTTTAATTTAATTTTGTTGTTTTAAGCACTCGTCAGAACAAATAACTGGTTTCGTTAAATTACCTCTGGCTTGGAGTTGGAAAATTAGGGTAGATATTTTGTACTGTTTCTGTTCGAGGCAGTATTACAAATTTAAGGGAAAAAAGATTTAAAAAATAACTCAGTAGCTACATAGATATATTTAGTACATTTTCCTCAATGCATTACATTCTGTCCAGTAGTTTTTACGTGATATGCCAACAGGGTCAAACTTAGCCAGCTGTTTTTTTTTTTTTTTTATTGCGGACTAGGCAATCGTTTGACCACGATCTCACCTGATGGAAAGCGATGTTTAGTAACGTACTCGTAGTAACATTCTAGACAGCCATGATGAATCAGATGGTGGATGGCGTGATATACAAATGAACTCATTGAAAACAAGGAAAAATCTTCTATGACGAAGTAAGCGCAAGATCTTGATGTGGTACGCAGTAGTTAGTACATGGTACAGAATCATTTTGATTTAAAACTATTTAAGTACACTGCAGTGCCCGCGACTTTGCCCGCGTGGTAATTTCTCCGGCTTGAAAGTATCCTATTTTTATTCTAGTGACAAAAGTGCTCACAGGTATAAAATACAAAATGTTCAGCCATCAGATAGTTTTTTATAAATTGCTCTGCTTCTAATCATCTTGTTAAGACACCAAGTACCCCAGATTTTAAGCCAGAGCCTAAGCTATTCAACAGCCGCATTGCAATCGGTGTACTAGTTGTATCGCGATGCGCCAACAGAAAGACACGGTATTAATTTGTAAACAAATCTTTCTGAGAAAGTTTAGGTATGATTCCAGGATCCATACAAAAATGTTACAACAATAGACCATAGGTAGAACAATGTAATATAAACGGCATATAAGACCACTTCTTCCTAGTACCACTGCAAATCACAACGACATTAAAATATAGTGCGACCAATGCAATGACACCACGATGAATTAATTAGCGTTCCAATTGAAATAGTTGTTTTGTATCTGAACACTAAAAAATGATTATTCAGTAGGTGGAAACGATCTGTCAATGGTGAGATGAAATACGTATGTTTTTACCCGACTGCGCGGAGGGTAAAACGCAGATGATGCAGATACAAAAAAACTATTTCAATCGGAACGCCGATTTACCCGCCAAACCACACCAGTTTTTTTTTTACCCGACTGCGCGGAGGGTAATATGTTTATCAGCCTATGTATGTATATATGTATATTTGTTCTTTTGTGGCGCTCCAGAGACCAAACGCATGGGCCGATTTTGATGATTGGTACGTCAATTGATTTGTCTTGATCTTGCTATAGATAGACCGATAGATAGATAAGACTTTATTGTACACCAAAAATGTACAGAAACAAATGAACAAAAACTAAAACGGTCTTATCGCTAAAAGCGATCTCTTCCAGACAATCTTTGGATGGAGAAGAAATCAATACGACAAAAGACGGCGGAGTATTCATAGGTATCATACATTTAGGTACAACACGATTAAGGCACACTGCGTTTTAGGTAGACAGAGAGCAAACGATAAAAATATTCTAATTGAACTAAAATAAAATATATAACTAATAAGAATACATACCAATATAATAAAATAAATATATATAATATAGAATAAATACCATACATACCATAAAAAATATAAACTACAGACATGACAGTAATCAAAATTTAATATAGTGACAAAAATCCGCCTTATTGTGAAAAATAAGAGAATGAGAGTCGACAAACTATATATAGTGGAGCTGGAGCATCAATGAATAGGTATTTAAAAATCATCTCTATATGTCTCTTATCATTTTTCATTTGTAATGAACATTTAGGATCTATACCATTCTCACTTTAGTTCTTTTTAGTTTTGTTCGCAGTCGGGTTTATTAGCACTTCCGATTTTGTCTGCGAACAGATATCTTATTTGGGTGCGAACTACTCGTACTCGTGGTCAAACCGGTTTGTCACACTAGTGTGACCATGAGGAAAACAATTCCTCGTGGTCACACCATTATCGAAAGGATCACCCTTCAATTTGTTTTCAACACATACGTAAATTATGGACAATGAAACAATATATTGTAAGTACCTCTCCTACTTTGGAATTAGGACAAGTGGTCATATGTATTCTGTATTAGGAGAACTTTTCCATAGACGTATCTTGACGTATCTTATAAGTAGGCTAGTGTCTACTTATAAGATACGTCTTTCTATACAGGTATTTTAATAGTATTTGTTCCGTTGACTCATCAAAGATGGAATATGTCAACCTGGTCAAGCTTAGAATATTTTTCTATGAAATCAAAGTTAGTATTATTTTTAAAGTAGGTAGGCTGGAATTTTTATTTCGAAAAATTATAGAAGTATAGATAATAACTATCGTGACGAATCAATTTTAATAACAATACTGTGTTGAATTTGCTGTATGAATCAAATACAATGGTTATACGATACTTACATAATATTTCATATACTTAATTTGTAACTTCAGGTTTGTAATCAATTTTTTAGCTCACTATTTTTATTTAAATATTCAGATTTTATAGGTACTAGCTAAAGTTTCAGCTAATTATATTATGGGTACGAGTAGAGTACTTCAAATAATTATTTCTAATATATAGACTTTCGACTGAATGGTGAAGAGAAATGATCGAACTGAATCCGATAGGCGCTTATTCGGTTGTACTTACTTATTTTAAAAGCCTAAATCCAATTATTTATTCTGTGATAAATCGGAGGGATCTCGGGATTTAGGTCATCAATAAACTTTGAAAGCGAGTTTTAAACATTACCAAACGGTTAAAAAGTATATTGGGTAATGTTAATAATTATGTTATGTTATATGAATTATGTTATATATTAAGTTATGGTGATAATTATGCTATATTAATTGTGTTATGTTGATAATTATGATCCACACACGTACAGACAAACCTGACAGTTTCAACCACGGCATCGGCACAACATAACGCCGTTGACGACAAAGACGCGTCAGCTTTGCCAGGTCTTTTTACCCGACTACGGCGAAGCAAGGGAAGGGTAATGAGTTAAAAGTCTATGTATGTATGTATGTATGTATGTATGTACGTATGATGTATATATGTGGATGTTCCACCATAGCGTCGTCCCCAGTCGGACCATTCGTCCGAATTTGACAAGCGAGGTGTCAATCAATTCATCTTCAGGCATCCACACCAATATGCAAAGTTTTTTCTATTTCTATTTTTCTTAATATATAAAAGTGAACTGAAAGTGAAACGTTGTCTTTTTCTTTGTTTGTTTGGGGAGCTTTCACGTCAAAACGGCTGATCCTATTATGATGAAACTTTGTAAATAGGTACTGTACAGTATAGAGACCAACAGAGGATACTTTTTATCCCGGAAAATGGTAAGTTACTTCGGGAAAACGGGATTTATTTATTATGTGAACTGACGGATTAAACTTGACGTTTCTGACGACAAACAATACGATATTTTTACCTTTTAACATATATTTGACAGATTAGTTCCGAAAATCAAACTAGATGGCGATGATAAACAAGTTTTTTTTCTGAACAACGGTGACAAGATTCTCCACGTACAAAGATGGGTCTAACATTATTTTTTAACCGATTTCTTAGTCCTTAAAATTTAATTAGATAGCGATGATACATAAAACTTATTTTTTGAATCACGATGATAAGATTCTCCGAGTTCAAAGATGGGTCTAACTTTATTTTCTGACAGATTGGTTGGTTCTGAAAATTAAACTAGATGGCGATAATACACGAGACGTATTTTCTGAATCGCGGTTACTAGATTCTCTGAGTTCTACAATGATTGGTCTAAATTTTTAGACAGTTCGGTGGAGTCCAAAAATTAAACTAGATGGCCATGATAAACGACACGAATTTTCAGAAACGAGATGACAATATTTTCCGAGTTCAAAGATACTCTAACATTATTTTTTGACAGATTGCTTCAATTTCGAAAATTAAACTAGAAGGCGATGATATACGAGACATATTTTTTGAATCGTGGTTACAAGATTTTCCGAGTACAAAGATCGGTCTAACATTCTTTTGAGAATCGGAAAATGAAACTAGATGGCGATGATATACGAGATGAATTTTCTTCATCGCGGTTACAAGATTCTCCGAGTACAAAATTGGTTCTTACATTATTTTTTACCCGACTATAGCAAAGCAAGGGTAGGGTTATGAGTTCAAAAGTCTATGTATGTATCTGTGTATGTGGTTATATAGATGTTCCACCATAGCGTCGCTCCTATTGGCCCGATTTAGACAAGCGAGATCGATCGATTCGTCTTCAGGTACAGAGTGTTGGTATAGGCTATAGGTATAGGCTATGTTTATCCGACTACGTTGAAGCAAAGGAAAGGTTATGTATTCAAACTAAATACTTCGATCGACTTTGACAATCAAGGTGTCAATCGATTCGTCTTCATCGCAAGAGTGTCAATAGCTATTTATTATCCAACCGTAATCGGGTTTTAGTTTTTAAACTTATATCTTGTTAACAGATTGGTTGGTTCCAAAAATTTAATTAGATGGCGATGATAAACGAGACGAATTTTCCTTATTGCGGTGACAAGATTTTCCGAGTCCAAATATCTAACTATCTAAGGGTCTAACATTTTGTTTGTCGATAGCTGTTGTGGATATTGAAATTATGATGTTGTGATGATGAAAATAAAATTTATGGTAAATTGATAGTGGCCTAATACTGTTTTTTTTTAAATTGTTTTAAATTACAACTGATGTGAATGGTAATGGTTTTAAAAGATCAAAATTTTGATATCAATTTGTTGTTACAAATACAGTTGTATACTCTTTGGAATCTGAATTCGCTCATGCGTTATTCTCGCAACTGATTTAATTAGATTAATGTTTACAAATTTTTGATATGTAATTGTATACGTTTCAAATTCTGGTTTTATTATAATGATATACCATGTCATAAAAATGCGCGGTTGGGTGAATCATCGGCTCAAACTGAAATGAGACTTCAAGAGCAAGCTCAACGGCAACCTCAAGAAACGATTGAGCAAAGTCAAGATCGGGTATACTCGCAAACCTTTCGGCAGATATCTATGCAAGCCTCTGAGACATCAGATCAGAATGAAACTTGGCGTCAGTTGCAAGCCAGTTGACAAGCATCCTTACGTGCCTCCGAGACACCAGAGCAAAACCAAGTTTGGCTTCAAGAAAATGACGTGCATTGTGAGGAAGAACATAGGCTAATTTCACATAAACAAAGAACACAACAAAAAATATCACGAAAGGACATAGGTAGTCAACGCGGGCAAAGCCGCAGGGCGCATCTAGTACCTAATAACACCAAGTAAATATAGTTATGGGCTATTTTTTTACCCAACTACGGCATGGCAAACGAAGGGTTATGTGTTCAATTAAAAAAACTAGGACCGATTTTGACAAGCGCGGTATCAATCGATCGTCTTCATCGCAAGAGTGTAATGGGCTATTTATTACCCGACCGTATAGTCGGGATTTGGTTTTTTTAATGTCTTGGTCTCGTTAATAATAGCTGAAAAAGTCATTTTCCGCCAATGGCGATGCAACAACTGAACGCACGACACACGCTCTGATTTGCTTGTACAGGCGGAAGTCACAGACATATCGTCAGGGAACAAGTACATAGTTTCAATTGTGTTCAAGATTTTGAGATAACTGTACAGTTTTATCACATCCAAGTTCAAGTTTACCTGTACAGGTAGTCTGTACAGATAAACCTTTCAGATATATTGTTGCGTGTATGGCCACCATTATACACTCCAGTGATCAACGTCATTTATAAAAATTACAACTCATTTTAACTTTACTATCACAACCAAATCAATAACTTTGGCACTTTATACATATAAACATAAATCGTTATACGAGAATTCCTAACTAATTGATACAAACATACATAGAATACTTTCAGCAAACATGATCATAAGTGCAATGAAATTACAAATAATACATGTGTAATCCACAATGACTCCAAACATACACATAGATCTTTATATACATTCAAAACTGCAATGAATATGACACAACTGAATTAGTTACATCCAAAATGGCACTGAACTTATCACCCATCTTCCTGAACGTCCACTCAATGGTATATATGATTGTGATTTGTTGTTCACTGACTGGTAAAACAATCAGTGATCAATGAATCATATTAATTTTTAATTGCGATGTATTTCATAGGCCAGTATTTGACCTGGCGATTATTGACGATGTAATCGGATTTAAGCCTAGGAGTCTTCGATGAAAGAAACAAATCTATGAGTGCGATGAGCGGACGTCTGTTTTTTTTATTTTTTATTACTGACTAGGCAATCGTTTGACCACGATCTCACCTAATGGAAAGCGATGATGTGTAATGGTGCGTACATTACTTTAAGTTCCTCAACTCTCAGTCTCATTTCTATATCTCGGGTCATGCACATTTACCATCACTTTCCGCAACTTTTCCATCACTTCTTCCACATCTTCTTCGGAGAAGAGAGTTCCATTATCCACCTCTATCACATCAGCACCGACGAGTCTTTCCCTCAGGAAGTTGTTGCCGAAGTTTTCGAAGATCACTTGGTCATTTTCGATGTTTTCTTCACAGCAACGGTGGAAGAATAAGTGTAAGATTGGACGGCCGTGGATGCAGCTTAGGACAACGAAAAGTACTATGGTCACGAGAATGCAGAAGGTCAGGATACGCCACCACATTTTGTCTGATCTTGGGATAATTCCAAGAAAATCGTAGACCGCACTAAAAGATGAAGCCACCAGAAGTCAGAGTTAAATCTTGGTAATCATTCGAAGTCACTATTGATGATCCAATTTTGGATTATTTCTAGATACTGGGCTTGTAAGTCCATTAAAAATACGTGTGTATGCTTTCAAGGCAATTGTAGACAGCACTATGAGATGAAGGCCACCAGAGTCCGAGTCAAATTATGTTAAACATGTGTTACTCGATGTCAATGCTGATGATCTAATTTTGGATAACCTCAAAAGACGTGTTTTTTTTTATATTATCCCGTAGCACTATCCTTTGAGCAGACAAGCAGACAGTTTGTATAAACTTTTCCTGCAGTAAACGTCCCAACTGAAATCTGTTCGGAAATGATTTTCTTGAACTTATGAATAGGACTTGTATGAAGTTGTATGTAGTTCACTAGCGGTGTACGAGCGCGCACTGATGCCGGTGGCGTGATAATCGCTATTGTTTTTAAATTGAACGCGGTCGTAATGGTCTTCGATTGCTTTGTTATGGCTTGGTGCGGGACAGACTTGCGACATGTCGGTGAAGATAGTATGCGACTTTTGAATAGTAAAACCACTTAAATGCTGGTTTATGCGCGCTTATGTTTGTTTGACGATAACTTTTAAATTAGGAATTGATGACAGGTATAGTTCTTTTACACCTAAATGGATGTAAGTTTGTTAAAGAGCAAAACGGTCGGAGGAACATTGAGATATGGTGGTCCAACAGTGCTTGATGATTGGAAAAGGAAATAAGATTATATAGGACCTAACAAGAAAAGGCTTTTGCACGTGTCCCGGGGCAGTGGTCCAACCAGATTGGCAAATGATCTTTGGTAGGGTTAATAATCTAAGTATTATCAATTACTGTGTAAAATATTAGCTGGTTGCATCGCAAGGTTTTGGGATCAAACCACAACCACACCCCAGACACTCCATACAACCGAGATGATTTAAATACCTTCCACTCTCACAAATATACATTGCATAATTTTAAAATTTATTATTTTTTCGTTATAATGTTAAGGCTCAATGCAAGCGTGCGCTCAAGGTTTTTTCTGAGTTTTCATATCTCATTAAACAAATTGAAATAAATAAAATTGCCATTTCCTCGCCTTCTTTCCTTATCCATACCTTATGTCCAAAATTAATGAGCCTCAAATTTCGGAAAAAATAACCAGAAGTTAGTTCTTTAATTATAAGTTATAGGAAAACCTACAAGAAGTCTATGGTCTTAAGTAACTTGTTTAATCTACTACTAAGCTCGCACTTGTCCAGTTTTTTATTTCAAAAGAGGTTCAGTAATTTTCTTAGTTTTTTTTTACTTCAAATAACTTATAGAAGCCGCAAAATTTGTCTCCCGTCTGCCTTCTCCGTTCTATTGACGTCTCGTTCACCATTGAGCATTGAGACATGGTGTCTGCAGCCATTCGTATGCAGATGAGCTCGCGTGTGTGCTGAGCTGACGTTATCTGACGTTATGCTGGCTCCTATTTAGGCTAAAAAAATTGTATTGCAATACAGCGTGGCAATGCAGCCAGCATTCTGGGCACTTTCCCTTCCTCCGAAGGACTTTTAGATAGTTTTGTGTAAATAGATAAGTTTTTTTTTTATTTTATTTATATTTTAAAATGAACTTTTGTTTTTTTGTATGTTTTATCTTGTAAATAAATTTCCCATAATAATAATATATTGGGGACAATTCCACACCAATTACCTAGCCCCAAACTAGGATACCCTGTACTATGGGCACTAGATAACGGATAAACATACATAGATACGAATATTCCATGACTCAGAAACAAAAATTCCTGCTCATCACACAAATGATTGCACCTTGCAGGATTCGAATCCGCAACCGTTTGATTACGTACCTAGGATCTTTAGCCACGAAACCAACAAGTAGTCAAAAAAATAATTGTCAATAGTGTAACTTAGAATCTAACGATACCGGGTTTGGACCAATGACTTTTCTGAGTTATGTACGGTTCTTCATCGCTCCGTGCTTCGGAAGGCACGTTAAGCTGTTGGTCCTGGCTGTTATTGACGGTAAGCCATGTCAGAGGCCCTCGGGCGGCCTGACAAACTGAACTTGACAAAATGAACACGACTAAAAGCTTGAGATCTTGCTGCGATGTGGCGGCCGATTGCATGACATGGTGTAAGTGTGAGGCTTATGCGTACGCGCAGATCGGCCTATCTTGGGTGCTTCACTTTTGATTTGACGGTCTGGAATCTATATTTTTATAAACATTCTTGTCTCTAATTATGTATACTACGACATCGGTAAGGTGAGTCGATAGTGACGTATTAAAATCGTTATAAGAAATGCCGTTTTATGGAATTTATTAATTGGATTTGAGTAGGCAGTGTAGACACGTGTAGTTAAGTGGTTAAGAGATATTTTGCTCACACGATTATGCGTGTTGTCATAGTTTGACCATTATCGATTTCAATGACAACTTCACTGATCTCCACCTGGTTATTCTTCGGGGCATCGAACATAATTAGCTTCAAATCCAGGTCCTGAGTAGTACACTCACCTGGATTTGGCAGTGCAATATATATTTTATATACTTACAATGAAGACGTAAAAAAGGCAACCACTAAGGGCCAATTTCGCAACTTTTATGTCGAAAAGGTTCATCATTCATAATTTCTCACATTTTTTTTATTTGTTCCTAGATGTAGTATGGATTATTTACCAACACAAGTTAATTATTTTTATTTATCTATATTTTCACCTGTCGTACATAATGATAAATGATAATATTATCCATACCAACATACAAAAGTGAAACGCTGTCTGTTTGTTTGTTTGGTTAGCTTTCACGCGATAATGGCTGTACAGATTTAAATAAAAATCTGTACAGCCATTATCGAAAATATTGATTACTCACTATAAGAAACGGTTGCCATCACAGAATGGTCTGTGGTTGCCATCACAAAATGGCCTGTGTTTGCCATGGAAACGAAATAACAAGTCTGTCAAAAAACATCAAGAGTATACCTACTTTTGCATTGGTTTTTAAAATCCTAGAAGAAAATAGGAAGCTATTTCTTGCGATAAACAGTAGTCCGCACGTACGAAGTCGCGGCCGGGAAAACTAGTTATTATATATTTTTTACATTTTTAATAATCTATATATACTTATAATAAAACTGTAACGGGTCCAATTCTGTACATTGGAGATATTTCTAAATTTTTTTTGGACCTTACTCTAGATTCGATACTGAAACCAATACTGTATTTTTTTTTCATTTTTGTCTGTCTGTCTGTCTGTCTGTCTGTCTGTCTGTCTGTCTGTATCTTCGCTAGGCATCACGCCGAAACTACTGAATGAATTTAAATGAAACTTGGTATGATTTGAGTTCATACTAAGAGGTAGGACATAGGCTACTTTTCATCCCGAAAAATGAAAGGGTTTCTGCAGGATTGGGGTTGAAAGTTATTTCAAAAAACACTTACCACTCTGAAACTACTGGACGGATTTTGATGCAACTCGACATAGTCATAGTTTATATGATGGGTTAAAATTAAATTACTTTTTATCCCGAAAAATAAAGAGTTCCTGCGGGATAATGTCCCAAATTCTGTAAATTAAACATATTTTGTAAAAAAAAGGGGCTGTCCTATATTCAATACTTAAGCCAAAACTGTTTTTTTTTAATTTTTGTCTTTCTGTCTGCCTGTCCGTTTGTCTGTCTACCTTGGAAGTGCATCACCCCGAAAATATTCAATGAATTCAAATGAAATTTGGTATGATTTGAGTTCATACTTTGAAATAGGACATAGCATACTTTTCATCCCGAAAAATTAAAGGGTTTTGCAGGATAGGCATTGAAAGTTATTTAAAAGAACACGTATCACGCTGAAACTACTTGACGGATTTTGTTGAAACTTGGCACAATCATAGTTTATATAATGGGTAAAAATTGAGGATACTTTTTATCCCGAAAAATAAAGTGCTTCTGCGGGATAATGTCCAAAATTCTGTAAATTGAAGATATTATGTAAATTTTTTTTGAGGACTTTCTATTATTGCCAACACAGTTTTTTTTTGTCAGTCTGTCTGTCTGTCTGTCTGTCTTTCTGTACCTTGGCAGCGCACCACGCCGAAAATACTTAATGAATTCAAATTAAATTTGGTATGATTTGAGTTCATACTTCGAGGTAGGACATTGGATACTTTTCATCCCGAATTAATTAAGTTTTCCTTCAGGATAGGGGTGAAAAATTATTGAAAAGAACACTTAGCACGCTGAAACTATTGGACGGATGTTGATGCAACTTGGCACAGACATAGTTTGTAAGATAGGTGAAAATAATGGATATATTTTGTCCCGAAAAAATAAAGGGTTCCTGTGGGATATGGGTCCAAATTGTGTACATTAAAGATAGTGTTTTTTTTTTGGAAGTTACTCTATATTCGATTATGAAGCCTAAACTGTATGTTTTTTCATTTTTGTCTGTCTGTCTGTCTGTCTGTCTGTATCTTCGCTAGGCATCACGCCGAAACTACTGAATGAATTTAAATGAAACTTGTTATGATTTGAGTTCGTACTACGAGGTAGGACATAGGATACTTTACATGTCGAAAAATTTATGGGTTATTATTTAGGGGTTGAAACTTATTTAAAAGAACATGTACCACGCTGAAAGTAATGGACGGGTGGGGGTGGTTTGATGCAACTTGGCACTGTATTAATTTATATGCTGGGTTAAAATTGAGGACACGTTTTATCCCGAATAAGTAAAGGGTTTCTGCGGGATATGGGTCCAAAGTTATGTTAATATTTAAGTAATAAATATTTTTTTGTTGGTTCTCTATATTCGATACTGAATCCAAACTGTTTTACTTTTTAATTTTGTCTGTCTGTTTGTCCGTATCTTGACCGCGCATCGCACCCAAACTACTAAATTAATTCAAATAAAAAAAGTTCTCTTGGGTGCTTAAAAAAGGTAATGAACATTTATTTTTTTGTTAATCGTGTCTTTCTTTCTGTTTGTCTGTATGTTTGTTTGTTCACGCATCACATAAAAACTACTGGACCGATTACAATGCGGTTTTCATTGTTAGATAGGTTTGGGTTTGAATTAAATCTGGTGTAATTGGTGTCTCAATCCGGTTAGTTAAAAGACGAGCAATTGATAAAGTATTTTTGACGGCTGAAGAAACTTTGTTCAAATGTTGGTATATTGGTCCTGGAATAGCATATTATGATACTTTGAACCTAAAGAAAAGACCACGCGTGCGAAACCGCGGGTACAGCTAGTTTGTAAATAGAAATATTATTTTGTAAACAACCACGAAAATTTACAAAACCTTAAATGACAACTATTTACAAATAAAAAACAGAATTTAGGTCGCCGTCTGCAGGTAAGGTGCCCAAAAAGCTGGCGACGTTACCTCATTGAATAGCTAAGCTAATTATTTAACCGAGGTAAGCGCCAGCTCTTTGGTCACCTGTAGTTTCTACTAAGCGTTTGGACATCTCCCTGACAAAACCCCGTGCTTCCAGACCCCAGGGCCCCATAGTTTCTACCCCAAACCACAGAATAAATAATAGTACAAGTACAGAAGGCTAACTGAGTAAAGTCATTTAAATAAATAGCGACTCTCGCTACAACGCTATAAAGTGCAATTTAACTCGCACGGCGCTGCGAGCTTTCAATTATATTTACCTAGAAGGCGCTCGCCCACCGCGTGCAGGCTAGAATGCACCGTATCACAACGCGCGAGTACTTCCATTGCTCTAACCGTTTCAGAGTCGCTCTGTCCCTTATTGGCTCGGTAGGGTTGTATTAAGATATGACTAGGTACTTGTACTACTAATTATTCTGTGATATGTTATGACTTAGATATTGTAACAGAATAAATAAGTAATAATGTATTATGTTATTACTTATTATTATAAATTAAAATAGTTCTATTACATTCAATGACATTCTTATCAGAATAGACCTACTACCTCATTTTTACTACCTACCTATCCCGTTTTCAGACCGCTGATAACTTTAGTGAGATACCTACCTACGTGTCGTTGGTTGATTATGATTATATCCTATAGGCATTGCACTTTGATGAATAAAGGTGCCTGTCTGAATTCCATGCTTTTTAATGAGTGAAAAATAAATTGCTTCCTACGTAATAAAAGGTATGAAAAGTAGGTAGGTATTATACGAGACATATATTATATAAATTCCTAATTAGTTGTAGGCTACTTACTAAGTCAGCACAGTAATTCATTTTCCGATCAACAACAAAACAACAACAATACCTACTATA
This sequence comes from Alsophila aescularia, assembly GCA_946251855.1. NCBI lineage: Eukaryota > Metazoa > Arthropoda > Insecta > Lepidoptera > Geometridae > Alsophila > Alsophila aescularia. The sequence continues at coordinate 27,884,103 of OX276384.1, forward strand.
ATCAATTATAAAATTACGTTGATCGATTTAATAAACGACTTTATTTCTGCGCGGAAAAACTTTAAATATGCGTAGCTTCTATGTACACAAATGAATGGAACACAAATGAAATAACATAAAACTATAGGAACCTACGTAATAAAAAAATATCAATATCTAACTACATAACTAGGACCTATTATAGGTATTACAATTTATTACCTTTCAATATCCTTTGGAAGCGTAAAGAATGACAATTCGTCATTTCTATCACTATTCAAACAGCCGAATGCTATGAAGTACTTTCTAGCTTTCTTATTGGTACTCATAATTAAAACACGAATAAAGTTTGTCAATAACTTTACGTAAGTCTATCGCTAAATACAAGGCGAGCGACTCATCGAGCGCACGCTTGACACTCGACTGAACGGACCCGAATATTGGGTCCTTGAATTTATTTGTACTTGTTGCGGAGTGCGACCGCCCTGCCCAAACGGAAGAAACATGTATCCATCACCGATAGATACATATTTCCTCCGCTTGAGGCTCTCTGCTGAGGCTGCCACTGCACCCGCCACCCTAGAATTATTTTGTTGGTGAGAAACCGCTAGATGTCGGCACAAGTTGCGTCCCACACCAGCGGCTTCCCACGTCTCCAAGGAATTAAAGCTATACCATCAGGCTTCTTGCCATCGTCACGTGAAATACCGTTTGGCACTAAAATAGCCGGCACGTTAACGGTGGCAAGGGCCCGACGGATGACGTCATTCAGGACGGCGTGGCGCGAGAGTCGTCCTACACTGCGGCGGCAGGATACGCCATGGTGACCTAACCGATCAACCTCGCCTCCGCAGTGGCAGCTGTGAGGTTCTGTTCTGGAGATGCCCAGACGCAAACCGATTGCTATTGAGAAGCTGGTGTCATCCATGAAAGTTCCTATATTGGTCGAAGGAATAGCCCGACTCACGTTCACTAGTTGCAAGGAGGCGAGCCCTATTCCTAATATCAATATTGCTGTTTAATAAAGATTTCTGAACAATTTTACATAAGGGTTCATCCCATTGCCTCTGCGAACGGAGGATGGCAAAGAAACACTAGAAATTTTGCGAATGCCTATGCCTCCAAACCGAATGGGAAGAGAAGCTTGACACCAAGAATTCTCTGAAAGACTACAATTTAGAATTTGGATCAAAATATTTTTAATTGTGTCATCCAAACTTGTTAAAAGTACACTATAATTCCTAAATGGGCACCATCGAAGGACGTACCGTAAAATGTGGCAACTTGAAAACTTTTTTTTTCAGTTTTTGATTTAACTATATACCAGATAGACTTTTTTAACATTTTATGATTAGTTTATGGCAATAATGAATTCATCGTTCTCTTTCTTTAGTTATTTTATTAAAATATATTTTATTTCACATTCTATAGAGAAAAATTTAACAGAGGTCAAGTTGACACTATTGTGGTATCTTGCCCTGTTTAACAGTTCAAAAAGATGCGTGCATATCATTTCCTATTTTAAGTCAAGTTGTTATACATTTTACGTCTTAACTGGTAACCCTAGGTAGTAGGTCAAGTTGGCACAGGATTTGTAACGATTGTCATACAAAACTTACATATTGGATTAGGGTTGTCACAAAAACAAGACACTAGTTACATATAACAAACTTTTTTATTATTTAATTACTATATTAGAAATGAATAGTATTTTACTTAAATTTTACGCAAAGAAACATTACTTATTCATCCAAAACCAAGGTCTATACAAAAGGACCGGTAAAGGTCAAGTTGCCACATTTTACGGTATGTAAATTTTGGTACATACAGGCAAAATCTAATAATATGAAAAGCTACATGAGCATGAATTTTGATCTATATTTTTTATATATTAGTGTATTACTTATAATATTCTTATGTATTCTATAGTTCTAATTTTATTTATTCTTAAAATTTTAGTTTATAGCTACCTATTTCTATTCACTTTACGTTATTTTTTTACTGCACCGCTACGATTTTCCTTGCACGTCCAGGTTGACTGGTAGAAAATGCTGCTTAGCATTAAGTCCTCCTTGTACATTGTATTTGTGTGCTAAAGAATAAATAAATAAATAAATGAAGCAGTAAGTACTAAAAAGACTACAATGAAGATAATCATCATTATCATCATTTCAGTCATTAGAAGTCCACACCTGAACATGTTTCAGTCATTAGAAGTCCACACCTGAACATGTTTCCCCCAAAGAGTGCCATGACGAGAGATCTTGTGCCATCTCCATCCATCGACTTCCTGCGATGGCTACAATGTCGTCGGAATGATGATAGTAAAAAATACAAATAATAAAGAAGTAAGTACCATGAAGTCTGTACAATAAAGATGATAAAAAAAGTTTTGCGGACTTAAAATAAGCTATTGATCATATATAACGTTTTTAAGAATCGTATCTGTCTATCAGTGTGTAGAATCACGTGAAAACTACAGAACCGATTATGATGCGGGTTCATTGTTGGATAGTTTAGTTTTAGACTTAATAACTGGTGTACTTGGTATCGTAATCTGATGAGTAGAAGCCGAGCAATCGATAAATACTAGGTTATTCATAAAACAGAGAAATGACCACGCGACCGAAGCCGCAGGCTCAGCTAGTAATACATAGAGAGAGTTTGTTCAAGAACTGCACAGCTGGTACTACACTAATATATTTTTACATTTGTATATGAAAATAGTAGAATCCAAAAATATAGTTTTTAGAATTTTTGTGTTTGTCTGTCTGTATGTGACTTCAAATCCAGTTCATCCAAAAAGGAGTTACAGGCATTTTTTATATTTAGTTGCGCCACAGAATAAAGAATATGTAGGTACTAACTACGTAGTAAGACAATAAGTATATAAAATAATTATGCCCTATATATCTAAAACAGTAAATGATAAAAAATATAATATAATAGAATAAAAAGGTAAAGTTTGTGAATTTGTTGGTTACCTCTAATCTCTGAAACTACTGATCCAATTCTGAAAATTCAATCATTAGTAGGACGCTACATTTTCCCTGACTACTTTATGCTATGATAAATACTGAAGGAGCATAACTGATCTGTATAAAACGAGGAAGACTACTGTAATATTGATTTTGATATGACTAATACCGTTTACCACAAAGTGCTGCAAATTGAGTTTAAATTATGTTTTTATGATTTTATTTTTTTATTTTGTAGTTTCAGTATTATGTGTACTCATAAAGCATTGCGAACTTTTTTGTAGAGCTATTGCAAACAAATATATAAGCAGTACATTTCTTTAACTTATATCAAACCGTTTGTTCAGCGCACGCCGATAGAGCACCCAAACGGCCTGATTTTGTTGTGACTTGGATTATATATATTGTGATTTCTTATTGTATACTAGCTGTGCTCGCGGCTTCGCACGCGTGTTCATTTGTCGAGGTTAAAAGTACTCTATGTGCTATTCCAGTACGTAATATACCAATATACCAACATTTAATCAAAATTCCTTCAGCCGTTAAAAAAGTTTTTTTATCGATTGCTCGGTTTCTTTACATCGGATTGAGATACCAAGTACACCAGTTTTTAAGTCAAACTCTATGCTATCTATCAGTGAAAACCGCATCACAATCCGTGAAGTAGTTTTTACGTGATGCGAGAACAAACAAACAGATGCAGATAAACAGACATGTACGATTAAAAATGTTATATGTAGGTATGATACACAAAAAACCAAACAAATTTATAAAATTGATGCCATTTTAATAACATTACAAAAGATTACTGTGCAATATTAATAACGATTTCCTTAATTTTTTGTTTTGTCCAGATTACAGGGTAAATTTTTGTCCTACAAAATTTATTTCACTTGTACATATTAAAGTTAAATAACTGGGCCCTTATTCGCTATGACCATTCACGCACGTAACGCGCCGCTTTAAGATATCGTCGTGGAATCGTAATTTTATGCGGCATAGTGAATAAGCGCCCTGTTCTTAAACTTATTCCCATGTGTTTCCTTATAAAATGAGTATTATAGCCGATATTCTGCTCGGAAAGCGGTTAAAATACAATTTCGTATTTTTTAGTGTACCGTTTTACTGTAGGTATTTGAGGTTTTTCAAAAATTTAAGAGCTGAGGTTGGGTCCAAATCATAGAAAATGTTGTTTTCTTTATAAGTGTTATCGATAACTTTTCCGTGGGAAGCACCTTTTAGAAGTTATAAGCCAAAATGTGAAAAAATACCGATAATTTCGATATTTTTCAAGCACCACGAAGTTAGCTCAGCAGGCTGATTCCCTAAGGAGTGAGTTTGAGTGATTGCCACCGAGCACCCATTGCGGGTGCGATTGAAGGTTGTGAAGGTTTTGGAATGCACTTTTTTTTCCAACGCGCACCCGTCAGGCCACAACCAACACTAATACCGGCAAACCGGTAACTATGTGGCAGAATTAAGCTGAACCTAGCCCACAAATACTTTTAGCAGAAATAGGACTTTTCAATTTTTGCCGGGTTTTATGTTCGAGTGATTATCTGTGGGTGGCGCGCCAGCCAACCAATGGCGGCAATGGCAGCAATCGCACTCCAAAAATAAAAATCATCATCTGAATTTATTTTCTGTTTTTTCTCTCTCGCTTTTAATCTACCTACATTTTTTTTCCCTAGTAGATATTAAGTATAATTAAAAGTTAATTAGCATCGTAAGTTTTGTAGTGATCTAATAATATGCCAATAACCTTTTTGTAGATTGTACGTCTCTGAAAGAAAATCTAAACATTGATATTATTTCTCAGCAATAATGTACTTACCTACATCAAATAATTATAACGACTGCTTAAAAATACCATGTTCCTATAGGTATAGGGACTACAATGATTCTCAGATAAAGTTAATCTTCAACTGAAAATAATCTTTGCTATCAAGTAAAAATGCTATAAATGACAACATGTCATTCCTTTTGTACACTACTTTTGTGCAAAACAATTAAATCAATAAATAAAAAACGCCATAAATCGAAGAAAGAAATATATTTGTGATTTAGAAATGTAGTTCTAGGTGAAATCGCTTGCTTTGTACCTATATAGAAGTGTAACTAAGTACCTATAAGTTTTTTTTTTATAGTTAACCGGTTTCATATGTACCTACTAAAAGCTAATAAACAAAATAAAATCGTGGGGCGTAGCGTAAACTGAGTAATAGAAATTCGACTCGCCATACGATTCTATTTAATTTTTTAGCTCTTAGTTAAGTACATATAAAACGTTTTATTTTTTGGAAATATTTTAATAAACGGTTTTATATAGCTTACCCCTTTTTGTTGTTGATGTTTGAGGGTCAAATTTAGTAATTGAAATTTTACCCCTTTCCTTTTGAACGATTTATCGGAAACGATGCTCAAGGGAACGAATTATAAGGAACAGGAACTGGAGGAAGAGATAATGAAGATAGCCGAACATTAGAATAAAGAAGTCGTCGGATGCCTTTATCCAAGCTCTTTCTCTTGACCTCCTCAAAAAAAAATTTAACAAGCGAGGTATCAATCGATTCGTTTTCATGTCATAGGATATTTTTTTTTACCCGATGTGGGCAAGGCAATGGAAGGGTTATGAGTTAAAACTAAAAACTTGGTCCGATTTATCCAAGCGAGATATCAATCGATTCGTCTTCATCGCAAGAGTGTTATTAACATATTAATATGTCAAAATCAATGCCACATTGCGCAAAACCGGAGACGATACAGTATAAAAGCTAAAAATGACATCGGAAGATCATCAGTTAACAAACAGCTTCAACAATGCAGTTTGCTATTGTGTTCGCCGCGGCTTTGGCTGTAGTATCAGCTCAATATAATCCGTTCCAGTACTCCACGCCATTGCCGACTCAATACAACCAGCCTACCCCGCCGCCATACCAGCCAACGACGTACCGCACTCCAGTCGTCAACCGCGTAGCTACCAACGACGCAGGAGCCAACATCATCTCCCAATCTTATAATATCTACCCCGATGGAAGCTACGACCACGAATTTCAATCTGATAACGGCATCGCAGCGCAGGCGCAAGGAACTCCTCGTGACTTCGGAGGAAACCCACGTTTAGTACCTGTCGTTTCTCAGGGCTCTTACTCCTGGACTTCTCCTGAAGGAAAGCTTATTGTGATCACCTACACTGCTGATGAAAACGGGTTCCGCCCTTCGAGTGACGCCATCCCCACTCCTCATCCAATCCCGGAAGCGATCCTGAGGTCTCTGGAGTACAATGCAAAAAATCCTGAGCCCGAGTACGTAAAAGGTCAACGTTTTGTGAAGAAGTAATTATTACTCAGCTTATCTTTCAATTCAATGATCCCTGGTTAATTGGGGTTAAATTAAAATTATTATTTACCTACTATTATCAAGAAAATCTTTGCTCTCATTCTATTATAAGATAAATTATTCTGGATCTTCCTTTTCTGCGACTGGCCGTGAGGAATGCACTCACTTTTTTGTGTTATTAACGCATGAAATTGTCTCATATAAGTTGACTTCATATGTACATACGAAATATGTTAGTAATTAAATTATTAATAAACATTGTTTAACATGTAAATAGCTGTTTTTGTACCTGTTACTATAGTAAAAGGGGGGAAAAGCCCGCCAAAAATTACTTGATGATTATTTTTCAGCAGGTAGAAGGTATATTTTGCAACATGTTGATTGTAGTGTCATTTGACTTTCATCATTGTCCTTTTTGGGCTAACTCACGAATAAACATATTATTTTTTCTTCTTGTGGTACTCGTCTACTATTCATTAGTGGTTCTGACCTAAACTTCAGTTTAGTAAAGCTTTTTTGTTATTCCTGATTATTTTTGTTATTTCAGCACATTGTCTTCTGTTTTGTAAGTAGCTAGTTAACCATTCACAAGGTTTGCCTCTAATTCCATACCAACCAAGCTTAAGAGTTTTTAATAATCTACAAAATCAAATGCCTTTTTCAGGTCAAGAAACAAATATACCACAGGAAAACCACAATTAATGCTATTTGTAACATTTTAATTAAAATGAAACAAGCGAGTGCAGTTGAGCTTCCCTTCTTTTTGCTCACTGTTTGCATCCAGTTTACGAATTTCACCCGGTCGTTGTCCATCTTGTTCCATCTTCCAGTTCATGATCACCACTTGAGAACCTTTCTTCCCAGCGGTTATCGGCTATGTGCTACTTGGCCAGCCCGTCGCCACTTCAATTACATGAGTAACTGAAGAAAAATTGGCAAGAAAATTACAGCATTGACATAATCATCACACAACTTTAAATATAGATACACAAAGTAACAACAAACAAGAATTTCCAACCAGCTTACAAAACCACAGGTACCTAGGTCGAATTCTTTAAAAATGACGGATTCCACACCGCCAAACTAAAAGTGAAGTACCTAAGCTATGCCGATCCACTCGTACGCACAATCCTCACAATTATACATTGTTATGCCGATTGGCTGCCACATTGCAACAAGATCTCGACCTTGAAAGTCGTGTCAATTCTATTTAAAACCATGCAGTCTTTTGTGATGCAACACAAAACACTATAAATTATCCGCTTACGCACACGTACGCACTCGACATTGGCTATGCTTCACTCGTTTGTTTGGTGGTTTGGATTCAGTAGTTTTTAAACCTTCCTGAGGTAGGAATAACTATGCTAAATTAATGGTAAAATGATAGGTTCTAAGTATAACTACTTATCTACACTTCCTACGAAGCGTACAGATGGATTGATTATGCGAGTCACATAAACCATAACTTATTAATATGCGACCCGCAGCAGCTCGGCACAACGTAGGCATGTGTAGGTACTGCCCTTGAAATCTGCATACAGGAATTTCCACTTTTATCACACCATGTGAAAGCAAAATGGTAACACATTAAGCATTGCATTAAGTATTGCAGTAAAAAAAACTTAAATAAATAAATAACGTCAATATTGACCTTAAAATAGTTAACCAAAAAAAAGAAGAAAATAACAGATATAAATTATTATAATAGGCACCCTTATCACTGAGCAGCGACCTCTTCCAGGCAATCTTAGGTTAGAAAGTGAAAACATTAACACTTATGAACGATAGCGTCCATAGGTAAATTTACTGTTTATATATAAATACGAACCTAATCTATACTTATAATAAAAACTGTGACAGGTCCAATTCTGTACATTGAAGATATTTTGATATTTTTTTTGGACGGCACTACATAATGAACACAAAACTGTAATTTTTTTCATTTTTATCTGTCTGTCTGTCTGTCTGTATCTTGGCCGCGTATCACGCCGAAACTACTGAATGTATTCAAATGAAACTTGATAATTTTGATGTATCTTGGCACAGTCATAATATATTTAGCTGCTAATATATCTTGTTTTTTTGGGAATAAATATTATTATTATTATTATTATTATTATATGATGGGTTAAAATTAAGGAACTTTTTATCCCGAAAAAATAACGGGTTTCCTGCGGGATAGGGGTCTAAAGTTATGTTAATTTTGAAGTAATTATGTATATTCTTTGGAGGGTACTCATATTAGATCCTGAAGCGAAAACTGTTTTTTTTCTTTTATGTCTGTCTGTCTGTCTGTATCTTGACCGCGCATCATGCTGAAACTTCTGAATGAATTCAACTGAAACTTGGTATGATTAAAGTTAATACTACGAAGTAGGACATTGGATACTTTTCATCCCGAAAAATTTAAAGGGTAATGATAATGGTTGAAAGTTAATAAAAAGAACACGTATCACGCTGAAACTACAGGATGGATGTTGATGCAACTTGACACAGTCATAGTTTACATCCCCCCGTGGGTTCCCGCCTTGTCGTGGCGGGGGGGCTCTAGTAACCGTGGCTTCGCCCACCACGGTGAAGCTAAGAGGAACCCGGGGCCGCGCTGGCAGGGTGTCGCCGGCTGGCCCCATGGAGGGGCCGCTTCACTGGGCTTTGCTCCTCAAGCCCACGCTGAACTGGCCACAGTAGGTTGCCGTGCTGTATGGGCGGCATCGCAACTGAGGCGGACCGCGGTGTTGTATGGGCAGCACCGTGGCTGAGGGAAGAGAGACCGCGGTGGGAGAGAAGTGTCGGTGATAAGGTGCGCCGCTCTTCCTACCTTCCGCGGCCTCGGCGGGGCCGCCACCGTTTGATGGCGGACGCGGTGGGGCCGCAGGGGAAGAGGAGTGCCGGTATAACGGTGCGCCGCTCTCCCTATCTTCTGCGGCCGAAGTGGCTGGCGGTGGGGCCACTGAACCGACCCATCGCAGGGGGACCTCGAGTGTCCAGACGCGGGGATTTCGTCTGGCGCTCATTTGCGGGTTGTTCCTCGGGTGGTTGCGGCGTACCATGTGTACTGGTGCGTCGCAAGGGGGGTATTCCCCAGAGGCGGGTCCGGAAACGGACAGCCGCGGCGGGTTCGCGGTCGTGTGCGCAAGCGTTCCCGTGTTCCCGTTGTGAGCGGCAGAGGAGGTACACCATGGGATTTTAGTGGGTAGGACGGGCAGTTGCCCGGTGAGTCCCACATAACCACTGGGCCTTCCCCGGGCTCAGTGGTATGCATAAACGCATTTCCCCATGCCAAAAAAATATATAAAAAAGTCATAGTTTACATGATGGATTAAATTAAAGATACTTTTTATCACGAAAAAATTAAGGATTGCTGTGAGATAGGGGTACAAAGTGATGTTAATTTTGAAGTAATATATAATATTTTTTGGAGGGTACTACTCTATATTCGATACTGAAAGCAAAACTGTTTTTTTATTTAATTTGCAATGTTTGTATTTATGTTTGTTTAAATCAAATCTTGCAAGCTGAATTACGAGTTGAACCACGTTCTCTTATCCTACGGAGTTGAATTTTTAAATGTTGGTTTCATTTCCAATGACAATGCATTTTTATGTTAAGCATGACCTGAATCGACATCCAGAATTAGGTCTAAACAAAGAAACTCTTTAACGGCTAACAGCTAACATTTTGTATATGCATTTAATTATGAAAGTCGGTTTTAAATTTTACAATGACATAGTCTTCAGATAAAGGAACTCTTCAATGGTCAACAACACAGACACAACATTTTGTGTGCGCGTCTTATTATAATAGCTTGTCTTAAGTTTTACCATGACATTGTTGCTGCATTCAGGATTGGGTCCTGATTAGGGAACCAAGACCAATTTTTTAAACGTTTTTTAATTTACTTTTTTTTATTGTTGTCTGTCTGTTTAAGTGTCTGTATCTTGACCATGCATCACGCTGAAACTACAGAATGAATTCAACTGAAACTTAGTATAATTTGAGTTCATACTACGAGGTAGGACATTGGCTACTTTTCATCTCGAAAAATGAAAGGGTTCCCGCAGGATATGTGTCGAACGTAATTTAAAAGAACAACTACCATGCTGAAATAACGATTTTGGACTGATTTTGATGCTACTTAATACAGTCATAGTTTATATGATGGGTTAAAATTGAGGACATTTTTTATCCCGAAAAAATAAAGCGTTCTTGGGGTACAAAGTTACGTTCATTTTAAAATAAAAAATATCTTTACTTATAATAAAGCAATAAATACGAAAAAATCTGTTCAAAGCGGATAGAAAAAATTGCTCTAATTATGCTACTGAACAAGAATACAACATTTCAAATTAAACGTGTCTGTCTGTCTGTTTGTCCGTGTATCACGTAAAAGTACTGAACGGATTGCAATGCGGGTTTCTTTGTTAGATAGCTTAAGGTCTGACTTAAAAACTGAGGTAAACAAAAAATATAATGATGTATCAACTATATGTAAGGATTGGACAACCCACATGCCGTTACAGACTTAGAGGTACTCCAAGTGTTCTAGCCCGTTTATATAATGATCAATCAAGTACATGAAACGATTGAACAGCCCACATTCCATTACAGGCTTATAGGTAGTCCAAGTGTTCTAGCCCGTTTATCCCCCTTGACACTATTGCTTGGCACTACCAGTAGTACTATAGGAATTTCCTTTCTTCCATGACACTATATTTCTCATTAGCTGTTTAAGTCCATACATTAAAATTACTCGTAAACATACTCATTACTGGTGACTCTACTAAACAATTGGACAACCCATATACCATTACAGGTTTAGAGGTAGTCCAAGTGTCCATTTTAATTTAAATATGAAACAAACTATTTAAACAAATACTTAAATCAACTTTAAATCGTATAAAACTTGAAAGAGAGAAATAATTCAAATTTATTGAGCTTTGTGCTACACCCAAACCGACTAAATTAAGTGGGCACAGACCTCAAAAAATTACTTTAAAAAAAAAATATAAAGTAGGCCTAAGAAAATCAAGTATTTATTCAGTTCGCTCAGAATAAAAACATACTGGAAACAGTTAACAATCCATAGCTTTTAAAATACTGGACCGATTTTGATCAAACTTAATCTTTTCCCTAAATTGAAAGATACCAAAATTATTACAAAAAGAACTAGTGCAATCAGACTTGTAGTTTCAGAGAAATACAAACAAACATACATACAATCGTGAAATTTGGTATATTTGTTCTGGGGCCTAATTCTCTAATTATAAGGGTCGGTTGCATATCACGCGGTTAAAGTAAGGTTAAAGTTACTGAACCGTTAAAGTTAAATTTAACCGCCGGAAGATTGCATATTGGGTTGCACATGTCAGGATTAGTTAACTTTTGACTAAAATTTTACCCTTAACTTTAACCGACCGAATGCGGTCGGTCAACGTCAAGTTAACCTACAAATATTGCACAAATCAAATACAATACAGATACAACAAGTTCATCTGACAGCAATATTTATTTTGTTTGCGAGTGAGTTGACATCATTTTTATAAGAGAATTTAAATCGAAAGAGTTGTGATAGTTTTAGAATGTCACAAAATAATAATACATTATTTCATGCTTTACTTGAAGAAAATACTTCGTCTGATGAAGAAGCAATTGTTGAATATATTTCGCAAAGAAAAACAAAATTCTTTAGAACAAGAATTGATCATTTTCTTTGGGATGAAGTGGATTTTGTAGGGCGTTTTAGGCTATCTAAGCGTGTAGCTAGGTATTTGGTCAGGATATTTGAAATGGACACTCAAAAGGAACACAAACAGGTATGCAATGAAATATGAAATTTATGAATTATCTAAGTACCTAGCTTACTTTATCTACATACTAAAATGTAGGTAGGTACCGAGTGTCTACTTTAAATTACTATTTATTAATTACAGAAACCATTCAATATCAGTAACTGACCAAGTGTTACTTGCCTTGCAGTTTTATGGGGAAGATTATTTTTCCTTGAATGTTCAGGTGATCTGTGATGCAGACAACTACATCCGAAATATTGTGTCCAGATGGCCAGGAGGAAGCCATGACAGCCATATATTTAATTCCAGCAATATTAAAGGGAGTTTAGAAGATGGAGAGTTTGGAGATTGCTGGTTATTAGGTAATAGAGGCTATGCAATAAAACCATATCTGTTAACCCCTTTGACAAACCCCATAACGCGTGGTGAAAAATTGTACAATGAGAGCCACATCAGAACTAGAAATGTAGTAGAGCGAACCTTTGGCTGCTGGAAGAGAAGATTCCCTTCAATTGGCTCTAAATTAAGAACAAAAATTGATAGAGCTCAACCAATTATTGTAGCTACAGCAGTACTACACAACATATGCAAGAGATATAATGAGATTGAACCGCCAGATTTATTACCCATAGAAAATGAAATAGAAAATGAAAATTTAACTTTCAACTCTGAGAGCCACGACACTAACAGAAGAAATCTTGTAGATCAAAACTTTAGCAGATTGTAATTTATTTTACTGTTATTAGTTCCTGTTATCATAAACATACCAATGTAATATGTTAAATAATAAAACATGACTAGAGTGTATAAGTATTTATTTATTTATTTTTTCAACTTTTAACTCCAGAAGCTGAGCCATTAATTTTAATATTTTAATTTCTTCATCATGCTTCTCCTCTTTATGACGCAAGGCTTGCTCATGCATCTCTTCATTGTGCCTAATTTTCATTAGGAACTCTTACTCTTCTCTACCGTTTGCTTCGTCTAAAACATTTTGATGTTTGTCCGTTAGGCATCGTCTTTTTTTCATTTAAATCCCTAAATGATTTTCTGAGGGCTTGTGGTGTCACTGCGCCTCTATCGCGTGGACCTGAATAAATAAACATACGATTTAATAAAAATAATGTCAAGACAAGAAAAAATATTTAAAAATTGTTTCATGTAATGGTTATATGCAACCGATAGGAGCGAACCGACAGACTGACCATCTGATGGTAAGTGATCACTGTCACCTGTACAATATGGCCACAGTGAAGTTAGCCATTTGGCTGTGCAGCATTTGGGCGCGCGCCCAATATGTAAATTTTAGAAAATTAATTGTCTATTGCGCAGCAAAACGGCCAAGTTAAAACGGTTGTACTTTGAGATATGACAATCTAAATATGGCTTGATATGGCAAGGCTTAAATTATTTTTGTTAAAAAATGATTTAATATCTGAGACAGACAAACAGGTATTAATTATTTAATAAAACCAACCACACAATAAATTTTATACTACACAAGTATGCACCTGATTGTAAGCGGTACAGGTAATAAAAAGTAATTGATGAACATTATGCAATTGTTCATCTTATCCATGTATTTATTTATTTAAAATGTGCATTAAACAACTACATACGTTTCAGTGGACTAGAGACCGGACGTCTCAGCAATGATGCAGGAGCTCCACCATCAAATACTGGCAATATTTCATTGCACTCTGAGATGTCAATCTAAAACAATAATTACATTCCATAAACAAACAATAACAAGGCACAGACAGTCATGATTTAAAAAATGTTACATTCGTGTTCAGTAGCTTATTTTAAGTAACCTAGATCATTTTCTTTTTAATTATCTTCTTTGTTGAGTTTTTTGTCCTTATTGCTTTATTATAAGTATCATCATCATCATCATCATCATCATGCCAGCCTTTAGAAGTCCACTGCTGAACATAGGCCTACCCAAAGAGCACCATGATGAGCGATGTTGTACCACCTCTATCCACTGACTTCCTGCGATGGCTACAATGTCGACGGTCCATCGTGTGGGGGGTCTCCTCCCCACACTTCGCTTACTTGTTTGTGGTCGCCATTAGAGAACCTTTATTCCCAGAGATTGTCGGTTCTGCGAACTATATGGCATGCCCATTGCCACTTCAAAGTATTATAAGTATAGATTGTTTTAATTGTTTGTTTGTCGTATGAGGTAGTGCTGGCCTTTGATGTCAGAGTTTATCAAGCCGCCCGAGGGCCTTTGACATGGCTTAACAATTGATAGTAATCAATAACAGCCGGGACCGATAGCTTAACATGCCCTCTAAAGCACGGAGCGATTGAAAACCGCACATAACTTAGAAAAGTCATTGGTGCGGAGCTTAGGATTTGAACCTGGTATTGTTGGATTCTAAATTGCACTATAGAACCATTAGGCCACCATCACTAATTAAAATAGTATCATGCTTTACCTTTTCTCCGTTATCTGTAAACTGCAGTTCCTGAGTTTCTTCTAGAACTACATCATCAGTTTATCTTGTAAAAGTAGTAACCTGTGAAAATAATGATACAAATTGAAGCAAACTTTGTAATATTGCAATAAATATGTATATATTTAATAATAAATGAAAATAGAGAAGGACAGCATCTGAGGTCACATTTAATCACATGTAAAATGATAATTTAGTCTAATTCACTAGTCATTGTCTACATTTTGGTTTGAACAACATGCCTTTTATTGATCTTGAATTAAGAGAATTTCCATTTCTAAAATAGAATCGGCCTTATAATGATGTTTGTAACACTGGGAAATTCTCTAAATTCAAAATCAGTTTCTAATAATAATGCTAAAGTGCATGTCTAATATTACTCATTGCTGAATACAAAATATAAGCTAGGGCAAGTAGGTACTCACAGAATGTGATGTCTGATCATTTTTTAATAAATTGTAAATATCAACTAAGTAATTTAAAAATGCCAACTGTATAGTTCGTATTGAACTTAAATTGTAAAGAAAATATATTATGTACCTTAGGTGTAGACTCAATCACATCATTATCATATTTGGCTTCCAGGCCATCGGTGGACATCACAATCATTGAGTGCATCCAGTCTCCAGTACTCGGAGAAGTGGGAGGTATATCAGGTTTTCCACCTCCTGTGCGCCGTCTCTCTTGGCGTTCTTTGCTTGCATCCTAGGCACATAGTATATAATATTAAAAAAACAACAGAATTAAATTTAATACAATAGAGTTAGTATGTAGGTAGGTACATACTTTACGTGCTGTCTTTTCAAGTTATCGAATTTTTATTTAAGTTGCTTCATAGAACGATTCACCACTGCATTGGAATTAAACAGTCTATGAATATTGTTCCAGGCTAACTCTTTCGCATTATGTGAAACCGCATCTGTTTTTTTGCACAGTAATACATCCTTACGGTTATCTATTAAAATTTTTAATCTTTCTATTTCATCGACAGTAAAATTTGACGACTGTTCTCTGTAAAATACAAAAACACGTTTTAATATGTCAGCCTGTCAAGTTGAAAACCAACTTTGGTATAGTTATATTACTCTTTGAAACCAACGTTGTATTTTTATTTTGGCTCAAAGCTAAGCTATAAAGAAATGTTACATTTGAGGAAATAGGTATATAGGTACTCACTTTACCGAAATATCCATTTTATTGTGGAATGTTTGTAAATTTTTCCGGAATGTTGTTGGACGCTATAGAATATTAAATGGTATTTATTTCAAAGATTTGGGTTTAATTAAATGTTAGGTTAAGTATGTACTATGATATCAAATGACATGACAGGACTGGGGCCCGTTCACTTAGACGTTCGAGGATGCACGGATCACCCGCGCGTACACTCGAAATCGTTCACGGCGTCGTCGGGCGATCGCCTGGGTCATCCGAAAAATAGTAGGGGAGGAGAGGAATAGTATGAAACTGACACTTGACAGTTGTCAGTTCTATGTGGACGTCCAAAGTCGTTCACTAACTCCGGATGATCGAGCGATAATCACACGGATGATTCGAGCGTGTAAGTGAACACAGCCCTGGGGCCTAATTCTCTAATTTTAAGACGCCAATTCCACGCCAATTCCACGCCGATTGCGTGGAATTTGTTCGTGATTCCACGCAGGCAGCGTGGAATCGGCGTCGAATTCGCGTGGAATTGACGTGAGTGGTCATACAGAATCCAGGCCCTGGAGTGGAGAGATTGCATTGACTTGACAACTGACAAGCAAGATAAATGTCATTTTAGGACAATACTGCTAGTGCAAAAAAATCTCCCACGCAAAACAGACTCGAAAAACCGTGATGGGAGTGATAATTTATCTGGCAGCCCCATTGACTGACGTAAGGTTTGACGAGAGTTAAAAATGGCATTGTGCAACGCCTTATGCAACTTGACCTACAGTCAGAGCTTTGTTATGGTTATGGTAAGGTTAAAGTTAGGCACCGGTTACAACTTTAGCTAAAATGTACCAACAACCGACCCTAAGACGCCAATTCCACGTCAATTCCACGCCGCCTGCGTGGAATTTGTTCGTGATTCCACGCAGGCAGCGCGGAATCGGCGTGGAATTCGCGTGGTATTGGCGTGAGTGGTCATACAGAATCCAGGCCCAGATAGGTATTCATAATATACTAACATATGAATATTAAGAATTTTGGATAATATCACATACATACACATATACATACACGAAATTTAGTACATATGCTTAGACACCAAATAGACTAACATATTTTATGTGAATATTATGCATTTTCAACAATATTACATACATACACATCAACTTGAGAACCTACTTTTTATTTAAAGTCGGTAAAAAATCCAACATAAAGCAGCGTGCCCAACATGCAGGCGGCATTGCCCCATTGAGTTGCAATGTGCCAAATAAGTACCAGCATTTAGGTCACGCGTCGCGTCACGTCCTAAAAAACTTCGACGTTAAGTCACTGATGGCTCATCGGTTTTTAAGAGGGTATGGTAGCCTAATGGTTCTATAAAGAAAAAAGTTTTATTGGCACAACAAATAAAATATACAAAAATATAATAAGTACCTAGTAATACAAATTAACATAAGCAATACAAGCTATGCGAGTGTACCAAAAGGGCCAGTGCTCAGCAGAAATGTCCAGTGCTAGTCACTGGACCTTGGTTTTCAGAAAGGCCCCACGTGGGTGATGTTAAAAAAAGGTGCGAATTTATTTAAAATACATAAAGGGTTATATCATACATACACATATATATATATATATATACATAATAATAATAATACAAATACATATAAAAATAATAAATACAATTAAGTAATTAAATAACATAAAAATACACAAATAATCTATATACTTACTTAGAAAACAAGAAACATAAATTAACTATACAGAATTATAATGTTTTTTTTTCAATGGCACTATCGATGGTAGCCTAATGGTTATATAGTGTAACTTACAATCCAACGATACCGGATTCAATCCTAGGCTCCGCACCAATGGCTTTTCTAAGTTATGTGCAGTTTTCCATCGCTTCGTGCTTCGGAGGGCACGTTATGCTGTCGGTCCCAGCTGTTTTTGATTAATAGCAGTCGTTAAGTCATATCAGAGGCCCTCGGGCGGCTTGACAAAATCTGACATTAGAGGCCAGCACTACCTAATAACACAAACAAACAAACAAACAAATAGGGTATACCTACCTGACCTACCCTGGTTAGTATGCACATCAATAAGTAGGTATCTACTCTGCTTAGACACTGTTATGTAGGTGCCGCTGCTACACCTACTTTAGTAAATCAAACTCATCGCCTTGAATAAGTATTTAGGAAGTTTTGTGGCGCAACAAAGATAATTTATTAACATTATTAACATTTCGAGACCTAGAACATCTAGATGCTTTCTGATGACATTTAGAACCATTAACAAAACAGATATAATAAATAATTAATTAACATACGAATACGTCAAAATCAATGCCACAATTGCGCAAAAATAGAGACGATACAGTATAAAAGCTGAAAATGACATCGGAAGATCATCAGTTAACAAACAGCTTCAACAATGAAGTTTGCTATTGTGTTCGCCGCGGCTTTGGCTGTAGTATCAGCTCAATATAATCCGTTCCAGTACTCCACGCCATTGCCGACTCGATACCGGCCTACCCCGCCGCCATACCAGCCAACGACGTACCGCCCTCCAGTCGTCAACCGCGTAGCTACCAACGACGCAGGAGCCAACATCATCTCCCAATCTTATAATATCTACCCCGATGGAAGCTACGACCACGAATTTCAATCTGATAACGGCATCGCAGCGCAGGCGCAAGGAACTCCTCGTGACTTCGGAGGAAACCCACCTTTAGTACCTGTCGTTTCTCAGGGCTCTTACTCCTGGACTTCTCCTGAAGGAAAGCTTATTGTGATCACCTACACTGCTGATGAAAACGGGTTCCGCCCTTCGAGTGACGCCATCCCCACTCCTCATCCAATCCCGGAAGCGATCCTGAGGTCTCTGGAGTACAATGCAAAAAATCCTGAGCCCGAGTACGTAAAAGGTCAACGTTTTGTGAAGAAGTAATTATCACTCAGCTTATCTTTCAATTCAATTAAGCTTGGTTAATTGAATTGAAAAGAAAATTGTTATTATTATTATCAAAAAAATCGTTGCCCTCATTCTAAAAAAAAGATAAAGTATTCTGGGTCTTCCTTTTCTGTGACTGGCTGTGAGGAACGCACTCACTTTTTTGTGTTAATTGTCTCATATAAGTTGGCTTAATATGTACATACGAAACATGTTAGTTGTTAAAATATCAATAAAAATTGTTTAACATATAAATATTTTTTTTGTATCTGTTACTATAGTTTTTATGGGAAAATATCGCCAAAACTTACTTAAACTACTTATTAGTTATGAACTACATTATAATGTGAATTATTATGTAATTCATACCTAATAAGTAGTTTAAGACACAGGTTGATTGTAGTGTCATTGTCTTTCATGATTGTCCTTTTCGGGCTAACTCTCAAATAAACAAATTTTTTACTAGTAAATCATCAAGGTAAGAGAAAAAATCCACGATTGCCATGCCGAAAACGAACTTAAAAAAACCAGCATATGTTACTCGAGATGATGTAAGGATTCTAATGACCCCATACATCCAAATCTGTTCAGGTATTTAAAAGTTATGGTGGAATAAAGAAACTCATATTATGCAGACATGAACCTTAAAAACATTCGTGTGAGGTGAGCATTTATTAGGGCAATCGTGTAAAAATACGAAGTATCTAAAGATAATATTTTGCCAAGATAACATTAACAGGGGTTGTGCAAAACATAACAAAGATACTTCTGTTGTTTTTACCTATTTCTATAAGTTTTTACTACATTATTCATAAGCCCTATTTTAACAAACGGACACGCAGGCCATCCAAAGAGTCCGGTCAACTGTCTTTTCTTTTTTTGCTAACGCCCAAAATATCTGGTTGTCGGTAACAGGAAAGGTCAGGGGAGCACATGTCAAGAGGTTATTGCTTTAAAAGATGCTCTGATACATAGTACTATTAATTATTCTGTGGTTGTGAACAGCGAACAGAGGGAACCAAAATGAGGTAGCTGTTTCTACTATAGCCATGGGTGCATGCATAAAAGCCGAAGATAAAATACTTTCATCTTGTGAGGTGAGCCTTAACCCGATGATCATATGTGACTCGACCCGAAACTACAGGCTAGATTAGTAGATTTAATAATGTAATTGCTTATCATCATCATCATGTCAGCCTTTAGAAGTCCACTGCTGAACATAGGCCTCCCCCAAAGAGCTCCATGAGGAACGATCTAGTGCCACCTCCATCCACCGACTTCTTGCTACAATTGCTTATAATTGCCGATTATTTGCAGATTACCTAGTTAATGCGCATTTTAACGTATTCTGTATTCTAACGCTAACATATATATTAAAACCCAAGTAAAACAGATTCTGATTTGCGGAAGTGACTCAAGCAAGACTGACCTCACAAGGTCAGTAGACGTATTTTCGGAGCACGGTACCGTTAGAGTCTGAAGGGGATTACCTTTTCCTGTGCGTGATTCAACTATGAGTCGGCACATGAAAGGGCAATTTCCTTTTCAAACTCAATGGACAGTTACATGGGATCTTATTAAATAATTTTGTTTTATTAAAAATATTTTACTTTTTTCTCCTTGTACGTTCATTTAAGTTTTTTTTCCGTAATAAAAAAACACTTCTAAAAATTGTGATATCTATGTTTCATTACAATGAATATTTTTGAGTTTGAGATTGAGTCAAACATAAAGTAAAACTTGCATTAACCAAGGTGCTTCAGAAATCCTTCCTATTAGGTAAAGGGCTGATTCCACTGGTAGAAATCTAAAAGTGAGTAATTTACTGCATTTTGAAGAGCTATTATTATCATCACGCCGAAGATCGTAATCAGATTTTCACCATTTCTTTAGACCAACTTAAAAATACTACCTTTCAAATAAAAAAATAACCATCCAATTTGGATCTTATAAAGCGGAGATATAAAGTAGCCCTCTTTTAGCCCCTTTTTGGGGGAAGTACCCCCCCCCCCCCCCAATAGAAAATTCCCGATGAATAAAGAATTCTAAAAATTAATTTAACCTGTATGCCAAGTTTCGCCTAGATCGGTTGAGAAGTGCGCTGTAGAATATGACAACAGAGATCCGGACGGACAGGCGGACGGCGGACAGCCTGACATACGAAAGCATTTTTGCCCAAGCTGAAACAGAGACGCTTCGCTCACGCTTTCATATTTCGTATTTCGGTCCAGATTTCTGGCTGTTCTCCTCTACAGGTCGCATTTCTCAACCGATCTAGACGAAACTTGGTATACAGGTTTAACCATTTTTTTGTATTTTTTTCGTCTTCGGGGATTTTTGATTACTTCCTCCAAAAAGAGACAAAAAAGGGGCTACTGAATATCTCCGCCTTATTAGATCCAATTTTGATGGTTCTTTTTTTATTTGAAAGGTAGTAACTTTAAGTTAGTCTCATAATTTTTTTGTGAAGATCTGATGAGGATCTTCGTTGTGATGAGCAGAGTAGGTCCTCAAAGTGCAGTGGACAGCCCTTTACCTGCTAGGTAGGAATTGATGGAGCACCTTGGTTATTAATGTTAGTTTTACAATAAGGTAACTAGATGGCGCTACTGTGCACCGCTAGATAGTTTGAAAATAGTTTGTGCTCTCGAGGTCTACAGCTCACAGAGCCACTAGTTACAAACTAGACATATCATGATATATTAATTTTTCTGCAATATTAATTTTATCAGATAGTTATATTTAAGACCAAGTCTATGTATAGCATGCTAGCATAAATGTCGACGGTTAGGTATGCCAATAAGGTAACATGATCTTTGACCATACTTAATGATCAGTTAACGCTTTGTAACTGTTAAACCGGTTGAGACAAGCATTAAGTAAAATTCCAATAACATAAACACAATTATTTATTCATATAAATATAAGTATTACGACTTTAGTAAAGAACGCAACACTCCCTATATTACAACTGGATAATTATACCGTTTATCATGTTTAGCTCACCACTAAGTGACTCATTTAATACTATGTGAACTCCTAACTGCGACTAAGTAATGTGATGTTCGACATGATTAGGCCTTCTGATACCCTGTCTAAATAGCACCTACTCACAGATACCTAACTTCTCTAGTAATAGGTCCCTTTGAAGATAAATCTGTGCTGAAGTCTAATAATATTGAGACGTATCTTGAT
This sequence comes from Alsophila aescularia, assembly GCA_946251855.1. NCBI lineage: Eukaryota > Metazoa > Arthropoda > Insecta > Lepidoptera > Geometridae > Alsophila > Alsophila aescularia. The sequence goes on from OX276384.1 coordinate 27,905,949, forward strand.
TACACATAATGTTCTAATGTCTCTACGAACATTGAGCATCTATTAACTATGTGATGGTTGAGTGAAGCGATGGCTGGTATACAAGTCATACTCGTGAACGGATGCTGCTTGTGGGTCCAGCCTGGTTTCATAATATTCATTTCTTTTATGTTTTATTTTTCCCAGTTTCATGGTTTAATGATTGTGGGACATCTCATCTCATCTCTTACTTGGCGGCACAAGAAAAGGAAATTTCCTTTTGAAACTCAAAGTATACTTATACCTTACCAACCATATACCTTATTATATTGATTTGATCTACTTGAAATATTTTATGTTTCTCCTTCTTTATGACTAGTTAAGTTTGACTTGTAAAAATATTGAAGTTTAAAGTTTTAAACTAAGTTTTTATGTTTTTGCCTATTTACAATAACATACTTTGACTTTGTTTTAACTTTGACTCAGTGCTAGATAAGACACATAAGTTCATTACGCTGACCCATTCAATTATGCACCGCAACATCACCGCACTTCACTAGTCTGTATGTAAACAATGTACCTGCGTTCCATAGATACGGCACGCTTTAAAATCACGTAAACAAAAACTGGACTAGATAGAACTAATGCAAACACTGAACACACCAACACAGCTACATTTCCACGTCGTCGTGCTGCATACGCGTCAACTACAAAGATAGATAGATAGACAGATATTCTCAGACTGTAGCGCGAATGAGAATCACATGTGCTAAAAAAGAAACAAAAAACATAATTGAGTTTATTGCACCTAATATTAGGAGCTAGTTCCTAATCTTCTCACTTTTCATTAGATCTATGGGTGTCTAAATTAAACAAAAATGTACCATTTCATAATTATATTTTATTGAAACTCCTCAATCCACTCCTCATATGCCCTCAAGTCCGTGAACCACACATTCTTGTTGAAGCACAGTCCCCTGTCGGTGGTGTCAAAAGACCGGATGCCGTAAAGCTGCCAGTTACCAGCTTGCTGCCCAGCGAAGATCCCGCCGTAGCTGGGACAGAGGGCGACATCTGGGGAAAAATATATATTTTTGAATAAGGGTAATCTTCCTCTCTCTCATTTTAACTATTGTGCACCGAGGTGTGCTATTTTTGATAAGACATCGTGGTGCTAGGAATTATCCAGCCACGCAATCTAGTCTATCCAGCCACGCAGTCTAGTCTATCCAGAGCACGCGCCGGCCGCTTTTTACCTGACTACAAAAAAGGAGGGTTACGATTTTAGCAGCGTATGTTTTTGTCTGTTCGCTCAAGTAACTAAACTACTACCTAAAGTAATGAACCATTTTGTTTATGCCAGTAAGCTTAATTTAACCTCTTTGGCCAATTTCATTACTTAATTGACAAGTTTTCATATTTCCTAAGGCAATAAAATTTGAAAACCATTTCGAGATATTGCGACGCTGATAATTATTTTTATTTTTCCAAAATGTTTAGTGCAGTAACTACAAAGATAATAAGAAATGCTAGAGCCTGACTTTGACAGACACATAAATGTTTTGTTTTTTTTCGAATGTGGTTTCGGTAATCTTGTTCATACCACCGAACTCTGGCAGTTACGTTCTTTTAGAATAAGCTACTATTTAATAATTAATTTCTCGGAAAATATAATAAAATAAAAAATACGTATATCTTATATTTCAATATAAGGAATATTGAAATATAAGATATACGTATTTTTTATTTTATAGAAGAGAAAAAATTAAACTATGCCGCTGTGGTACTTCATAATATTAAGGAAAAATTAAACAAGACATAATATTATTATGACAGCGAACAAAACTAACGTGGGGCAAACATTTTAGTGAGAATTATTGATAACCAACTTTAAATCGTTATAGATCCTAAATGGTCATTCGAATTTTGACAATATGGCGTCTGGTTGTCGCCATATTGAATTTTGAATGCTGTCGTGTCTTAAGTAGCACTCGCAAGATCAAGGCAAATTGATTGATAAAAAATCACAAAGTCGGCTTACGCATTTGGTCTCTGGAGCGCCACAAAGGAACAAGCATACATACATACATAGGCTGATAATTTACACATTATTCTCCACGCAGTTGGGTAATAAAAATCAAGAGCTTTAAAAGTCTATTTCAAAATATGTAACACTAGCTTTCCCGCCCGCAACTTCGTCCACGCGGACTACAGTTTATCGTGAAAAAAATATCCTATGTTCTTCTAAGATAATAAAAACCAATGCAAAAGTAGTTATATAGCACCAACGCTCTTGATGTTTTTTGACAGACTTGTTATTTCGTTTCCATGGCAACCGTTCCGTACGAGTAATCAATATTTTACAGTTTTCCCGTGGAAACTTAAGATTCTCCGAGATAAAAAGTATCTTATGTTTTATTCCAGGGTCTAAGCTATCTCCATCCCAAAATTTCATCTAAATCCGTCCAGCCGTTATCGCGTGAAAGCTCCCCAAACAAACAAACAAACAGACAACGTTGGGGTTTAGTGATATCTATATACCTAAAAATGAATGATTGGATGTCTGTCTTCTATGCGCTCCTAAACCATTCATCATATTGTGATAAAACTTTGGTGGAGTCTTCTGATGACGCTAAAGAGGTTTAAGGCCAAAAAATCATCCAGATTTAGAAAAAAAACAAAACTAAATTGTTTTTTTTTTGCAAATTCGATGTAAAAGTAACAGGTGTCAAAGAGACAGATGCGAAAGTAACTTATATGAGTATATACATAAATTAATGCAGGGGGGTTTGTGAGGGAGTCGAAGGGTGTTGGTAGGGATTTTAGAGAGGACGGGTGGGGAGGAGACGGAGTGGGGAGGGGGAGGAGTGGAGGGGAGTGGCAAAATTTGTAGGCATACAAAGCCGCGGGGCTCAGCTACCTGTAGTATCCAATTAAAAGTGGGCAGATTAGGTACCAAATCCTCCGGTGTGGACCGCATAAATTAGGTGCAACGCACATAATTAGCCTTCTCTAGCCTGTCATAATCGGAGTGGCGTTTTTGTAGCACGTGTTGCAGTGAGTCACATTCGCATTCTGCGTATGTCTATTTTCCTTGTTGATGCACATGAAGCACGAACGGTGGAAATGTAGCTGTGTGGGTGTGTTTGTCTGTACTTGCATCTAGTTCAGTTTTTGTCTACATGATATTAAAGCATGCTGTATCTTCCCCACAACTAGATCTATGGGTTTAGTTGAATCATTGGGATCGATTTATTAAAACGCGTTTAGAGGTAACTCAAGTATTGCATACGCATAATTCTATACATATATGAGTGCAGAATGACGCAAAGACTTGCGCAAGTATACCTTACTTGACGAATGTTGTCACAAGCGATCTAGAACAGTTGCGCAAGTCTGAATGTTATCTGTGTTCAAGGTGCTCATGTCTTCAAATTATGGAAACTTGTTTAGAAAACCGGTTCCGTTAATGTTTTTATTTAGACTTTTTTAATATAATTGAGTGTCGAGACGTCAGGTCATTAGCCTCGTCGTAAGATACCCAGAATAATAATTTTATTGTTGACTAGAGGCTAGCCCCGGCTTCGCATGGGTAGCTAAGGGTTTCTCTTTACACGATTCTACCCGTGTTTTGACATTAGAAACCAATGCAGAAGTATAGCAGCAAAGCTCGTGGTGTTTTTTGACAGACTTGTTATTATTTCGTTTCCAGGGCAACATGTCATTCCTTTCCTTACAGCGAGTGTTCGTCGTTTTGAAGGGCAAATTTTTAATACCTTAGGTTACATTATCGCAATTTTCATAGAGATACCTAATTTTAAAAAAAATGCTGTTACTCGTTTTTTTTTTAGTTTATCCATTACACACAATTACACACAATTAAACATACAAAAAATCAGAAGTTTAGAAGTAAAGATTACAAAATCTGACCCAGCATTTCACTGCGCTTGTCACCTTGAGAGATGGGCATAGCGTGTTTAACTTATTCAATAGTTGTAACATTAGCGAATCTATATATATTAAAACCGGCCAAGTGCGTATTGGACACGCATAGGATTCTGTGGGTTCTGAAGCATAAGCTACCCAACCGTGAATACCGCATTGCAGTCAGTCCAGTGTTTCTACGTATTATGGTATAAGCCAACCAACTTGTTCAGCTATATCTCGTAGATTAATTATCCGTGACAATTTTATGCATTCCCGACCGACGGACGGACGGACACGCAACTCAATATTGTTTAAATCAGATAGATAAAAACCTACGTATGAAACCTCATTATACTTAATCTTAAAATACTTATCCGATGAGATACACTCGACGGGGGACAATCATATTTTTTCCTCTTCAATGTAATATAATGCATCTCAATCACTTTTTATTAGTATTTTTATAAACGTAAATACCTAGCGGTTACAAATATTTATACACTAGTTTTCCCGCCCGCGACTACGGCCGCGCGGACTACAATTTATCGCGTAAAAAAGCATCCCATGTTCTAGGATATTAATAAAAACCAATGCAAAAGTAGGTTAGCACTAACCCCTGTTTATTGACAGACTTGTTATCTCGTTTCCATGGCAACCAAGGACCATCCTGTGATGGCAGCCGTTCCTTACAGTTATTAATCAACATTTTCCAGTTTTCCCGTGGAAACTTTCAATTATCCGGGATGAAAAGTAGCCTAAGTTTTATTCCAGGGTATAAGCTATTATCCATTCAAAATTTCAGCAAAATCCGTCCATCGGTTGAAAGCTCCCCAAACAAACAAACAAACAAACAGACAACATTTCACTTTTATATATTGGTATGGATGTGCCAAATTTTTATCAATAGTATCAAAATAAAATAGCTGTAATGAAACTACTTCTTTGTTTTTACAGAACACTAACGAATTCATTTAGTTTTGTTTGTTTGTCTTCTATGCGTGCGCGCATCGTCCATCCGATTGAGTTGAAACTTTGCACAGTTGTTGTAGAAACTTGCGTAAAGATCGTACATAAAAAAGAAAGAAAGAAAAAATGTACTGAACGAACAGGACGCGAACAATATACGTAAATTCAAGCTATAACCCGTGGACCTAAAAGTTGCAGAAATGCCATGAGAAATATCACTGAAAAGACTGCTACGATCCTGTAACCAGTTTGCAATTTTATGTAGGCAATTTACACTAATACTTTAATGAGGAAAGATTTGATTTTTTGTATGTTTGCATTTTTGTTTGTAATGGGTAAACTCAAAAAATACTGAACCGATTTTAAACATGCTTTCACCTACAGAAAGCTACGTTATCAGTGAGTATTGGTCCCTACGAAAATTGCAATAATGTAACCCAAGGAATCAAAACTAAAAAAAAAACGATTACTCGCTGTAAGGAATGAATAAGGAATGCAAAGAGAATACAATACAAGGAATGGCTGTATGGAATATAATGTTGCCGTGGAAACGACATAATACTCGTAACCAGTCTGTGAGGTACGTGAGCAATAATGCAGTTGTCTATGGTCAAAAAACACCACGGTCGTTGATGCCAAAGATTTTGAATTACGCTTACTGGCGTACTTTTGTTAGAAGTTACGTTGAGTATAAAAATGCTAAAAGTAAGAAAAATGACGCGGTGTGAGCGCTACCCGTGCGAAGCCGGGGCGAGTCACTGCTGTTTTATATTAATATGTCCAAATCTAACAGTATTGCCAAATCTGCAGCAACTAACCTTGCCCGTACGCAGCACAAAACATAGTTTCTCCGGCGACCTGGCTATCGCAAGCTTGCGACTCCCTGTCTTCCAAAGACACCGGTACTATGTCGCCTTGCAAATTCCATGCTGTGGTCTGAAAACAAAAGATTGGCTTATGTATAGAACTTTAAAAAAAAGAAAAGGTTGTGTGGAAGAGATTGCTTTTAGCGATAAGACCGCCATAACCTAACCGACCGCTATAATCTAAGTGTTTCCCTATGTATGTGTATTTTTATTTTCTTGTTATCAATAAAGATAACAATCTATCTATCTATCTATATATTAATGACCATGTTCAATTTAACGGATTTGTCATCGATTCGATCTTTAGTCAAAGTATTTTACTGTAAATAGGCTAGCACTTTTACAAGACTATTAGCACATTTGACTTGTAAAAGTGCTAATAGCTTTTTAAAAGTGCTAATATCTAATTTGCAATAAAATACTTTAACTAAAGATCGGATCGATTTTTAATTGAAATTATATTACAAGACATAAGTTCAAAAACTAAAACCCGACTACGGTCGGGTAAAAAATAGCCTATGACACTCTTGCGATGAATATGAATCGATTGATACCTCGCTTGTCAAAATTGAACCAAGTTTTTAGTTTAAACACATAACCCCTCATTTGCTTTACCATAGTCGGGTAAAAAATAGATCAATATTTTTGCCTGTCACTTGTTTCTCTGTCTGCTACCCAGCTCGATACAATGCTTTATTGATTTTGACGTTTTATTTGGAATTATAATACCCGCCAATAACACAACTTTCAATAGGTTCAAATATTATTCTTTGAGTTTGAAAAGGTTTTTTTTTATTTCGTGTGCCGACAGAGCTAAACCTCGCACGGGAAAAGGAAATACCCTTCTGACTCTACCGGTGCTTCGGATATGCGATAGAGTACAGAGCACCTAGAAACTCTCATCATCATAATCATCATGTCAGCATTTAGAAGTCCACTGCTGAACAAAGAGTGCCAAGACGAGCGATCTTGTGCCACCTCCATCCACCGACTTCCTGCGATGGCTACAATGTCATCGGTCCATCTACACTTCGCTTGATTGTTCGTGGCCGCCATTCGAGAAACTTTATTCCCCAGCGGTTGTCGGTTCTGCAAACAATATGGCCTGCCCATTGCCACTTCAACTTGCAAACTCTGAGAGATATGTCGGTAACCTTGGTTCTTCTACGAATTTCCTCGTATCGGATTTTATCACGTAGTGAAACACCGAGCATAGCTCTCTCCATTGCACGCTGAGTGACTTTGACCTTATGTATGAGACCAATAGTTAGCGACCACGTCGCAGTAAACTAGAAACTCCTAGAAACTCTATGGGTATGTAATTTTTTCCATATCTGTCAATGCTTTATATTTTTAATCGACTTCACAAAAGGAGGCGGTTCCTGCATGTATGTTTTTTTATGTATGTCGGTCGATATCTCCGTCAATTGTGGACCGATTTTAAAAATTATTTTTGTTTGAAAGGGTATACTTTCCAGATGGTCCCATATAAACTGTATCAAAACTGTACCAGTTTTTCGAGAATAAATAGTATTGTTGAGTAAATCCTTTCGATTTTGTGTTTATATTGCCTTTATTTTGTGTTTATCTCTAAGATTTCTAAACCTATTTAGATGGTTGTTTTTTTATTCAAAAGGGTATAATTTCCGTGTAGTCCCATATAAATTTCATTAAAATTGGTTCAGTAGTTTTATTAGAAAATCAATTTGTTTGAATAATTTAATATCTTGGGATTTCTGAACCGAATAAGATGATTGTTTTTACTTGAGTAAGAACACATCTAGTGTGGTACTGGATAAATTCATCAAAATTGGTTTAGTAGCTTTAAACAAGCTTTAATTTAATTCACCGTGTTATAATGTTTAGGACTGGATTGCAAGTCAATTTTGAACAATTTAAGGACGTCCAAAGATGCTGAAGTTTTGCACATGGGTGTAGTTCTGATGACAATTAAAAACTACAGTAGTTACTAGTAGTAATAATAGTAGTTAAAAGAACTACACAATCGGACGATGGAATCCCTTCGAGTTTGGGCTCAATTGGTTTGTCTTGATGAGATCATGTCTTGTTTTATGTGGTATCAAGGGTCTGATGATGGAGCCGGAAGGTAGTCACAGGAACTCAACAACAAAATGATGGAAACCCTTCGAGTTTGGGCTCATTTGGTTTGTCTTCGTGAGTTCTTAGGTGTTATGTGGTATTCAGGGTCTGATGATGGAGCCGGAAGGTAGTCCCAGGAACTCAACACCAAAATGATGGAACACTTTCGAGTTTTGGCTCATTTGGTTTGTCTTGATGAATTCTCTAGTTTATGTGGTATCCAGTGTCTGATGATGGAGCCGGAAGGTAGTCACAGGAACTCAACAACAAAATGATGGAAACCCTTCGAGTTTAGGCTCATTTGGTTTGTCTTCGTGAGTTCTTAGGTGTTATGTGGTATTCAGGGTCGGATGATGGAGCCGGGAGGTAGTCCCAGGAACTCAACACCAAAATGATGGAACACTTTCGAGTTTTTGCTCATTTGGTTTGTCTTGATGAATTCCCTAGTTTGTGTGGTATCCAGTGTCTGATAATGGAGCCGGAAGGTAGTCACAGGAACTCAACAACAAAATGATGGATCCCATTCGAATTTGGGCTCATTTTGTTTGTCTTGATGAGTTCTTTAGTTTTATGTGGTATCCGGGGTCTGACGATGGAGCCGGAAGGTAGTTACAGGAACTCAACAACAAAATGATGCCACCCCTTCGAGTTTGGGCTCATTTGGTTTGTCTTGATGAGTTATCTGGTGTAATGTGGTTTTGAGGGTCTGATGATGGAGCCACAGGACATGTGGACATGTAGTCACAGGAACGCAACAACAAAATGATGGAAAATGGTCAAAACTAATTCAGTTGGTATATTTGTAGGTTTTATTCACTATAGTGAGTGAGTGAGTGTCTACTATTTTAATTGGCATATGTTCTTTCCGATGTTTGCTTAGGCCACTAAAAATCAAATAATAAAATATTTTTCCAAAAATATTAAATCGTCTTTTTTATAAAAATGTTATTTTGTATACAACCACTATCAAGAATAAAATAATTACAGTACAGAGCCAGAACAGAATCACTATTACGAAATTACCAACAATAATAATAATGCTTAAATACAACATAAGATAAGGAAGAGTTTTTTGAAGGCGGTGCTAACCAGACATCATTTAAATCTAATATCTTTACAAAATTACTGCATACCTATCTACGTATGAAGTAACATGCAGTTGTCTATGACGCACCCTCATACAAAAACACGAAACGCAGAAGAGACAAAACAAGAGACTTACACGAGCAGATTTTGACTTTCTCACATTCACAAACCGATTGTCACGAATACAGCAATCTAGAACATGATAAAGTCTTTGTAGATAATTACTTTAAAAGCTTAATATTTTATATAGCACGTCATGCCGTTTAAGACATTATCTTTTTTAATAAGCCATATTAACCATATTAATAATTATGGCTTGGCTTGGCACCGCCTTCAAAAAACTCTTTGTTATCTTATGTTGTATTTATGCATTATTATTACGTTGGTAATTTCGAAAAAGTGATTCTGTTCTGGCTCTGTGCTGTAATTATTTTATTCTTTTTAGTGGTTGATTTACAAAATAACATTTTTATTAAATTGGAAAAATATTTTATTATTAAGATAAAGTGTCAATGAGATGTTCCACAATCATCAAACCATCAAACTGGGAAAAGTAAAATATAATAAAAATAAATGACTAATAACAAACCAGGCTGGACCAATCCCCACACGAGTTCACGAATATGACATGTGTACCAGCCTTAAACCTCTTCAACCATTTGATAGGGAAGGGTATCCCGGTACACAGAGCAGCATGAACATAAAATCTAGTTTCTCCTTACATTATAACTATGTAGTGGCATTGCTTTCTAACGAAATATGTTATATATTCAGATATTATTAAATATATATGTTTTATAAACACAAATACACGTTGTAGATGACGATCTGGGTTCATCTTTCGTGTCGACATTTCAACGTCTGTTTTAGATGAAATGTCTTGGCGATAGGTTAGCTAGAGACTTTCAGGGTATGCACGCTGGAAGTTTTTAATCATAAAGATCGATTTTTAAACGCTACTTGGGGACCCTTTTTACCCGACTATGGCGAAGAAAACGAAGGGTAAAAAAATAAAAACATAGTCCAATTTTGACAAGCGAGGTATCAATCGATTCGTCTTCATCGCAAGAATGTCATAAGCTATTTTTTACCCGACCGTAGTCCGGTTTTTTTGAACTTATGTAATTTTCTGTCACTGCCCCTTCGTTTTGTACTATGTATCTAGGAGTCCTAGATACATGTTTTGCAATCACAGATCGTAAAGGGATGTTGCGCCTGCTTTAATATCACGTAAACTATAACTAGACCATATAGAATTGCATTCATATCCATACAGCACATTCCCACGTCGTGCTTCATGTGCATCAAACACAAAGATAGAGAGACATATGCAGACAGAGTGCGAATGAGATAACAATAAATTGTCATCGCCATTTGTGCTACACAAACGCCACTTAAGCCAATTTTGTGTATCTAATTTATGCGGTCCATCCATGCCCATTTTTACTCGAGTACAAGCAAGGAAAGGGTAATGAGTTTAACAGAATATATGTATGTATGTGGGTATGTGAATTTTTCACCATAGCGTCGCCCCATTATGTTAAACTCAATATCCTTCTCTTGCTTCTCCGAAGTCGAGTAAAAAAACAATACAGATAGCTTCGTCGTGCCGTCACTTCCCATCTGATGATAATGTTAAAACCATTTCTTACCCTTACATACTCGTATTAATTACATAATAGGCTCAATACACCGCGGACGCTGAGGCAACAAGAACTCAGTCCAAAAACCGGACGCGGTGTACTGAGCCTCGTCTTTACAATTTTATTATTTTGATGTATTTTTTTTTATTTTTGTATTTTCTTCTTTTTTTGGTATTGACATGATAATTTGCTCTATATTACTTATCATGTTTCAAATTATTACTATTATTATTATTATTAATGTAGTCATTAAGACACGATATTATAATCATTATTGTTTGTCACATGAGGTAGTGCTGGCCTCTGATGTCAGAGTTTATCAGGCAGCTTGAGGGCCTCTGACATGCTTAACGACTGCTATTAATCAATAACAGCCAAGACCGCTCCGCTCCGAAACACGGAGTGGTCGAAAACCGCAAAAAAACTTAGAAAAGTTATTGGTACGGAGCCTAGGACCATACCCGGTAACGTTGGATTCAAGTTGCACTATTGAACCGTACTACCATCGCTACATAATCATTAATGAACAAATTAAATGAATTATGCAACCAAATGCAGAGTCATCTCAAGGAATACAGATGAAAGCTAGACAATTCATATTTACAAAATTTTCTTTCCTTTTTGTCTGTCCTGGAATCTTGCAATTCAAATTTCGAGCACTTCTCGAGTAGCTATCCATCTGAAAATGTCAGGGTAGCACACAAACCGATGAAAATGCAATAAAAAAAAACTTAATAATGTTAAAAGAGGAAAGGCAAAAAAAACAAAACATAAAGACGTAAAAGTCACAAAGCAAAAAAATGATTTAACGTGAGTAGTAACAGAAAGTCACTTACAAATGATTTGTCCACCTCTTCGGTATCATTTCCGATACTCGCCGGCTGTATCATCTCGTTGAAGATCACAGAGGTTTCCAACACAAGCAGAGCCAGATCGTTCTCGACTTTACCGTTTTCGTTCGTAAAGTTTTCGTGGGTTATAATTGTTTTTATCTGTGAAACAAAGAAAATAAAAATACTTAAACTCTTTTGATATTTTTTTGCGAAGGAGTTTCTTTTTACGTTTAATTTTGTTGTAAAACAGACCTCTAGTCTACGACCTTGTCAGGCCGCCAATGGACCTCCAAAGTGGCTTAACAACTCCTATTAATTTAGCAACTGGGAACAATGACTTAACGTGCCCTTCGAAGCGCGAATGGAAAATCCGCATTTAACTTATTAATCGAGAATCCAGCCCGGTATCGTTGGATAGCAAAGTACACTTAACAATCTTTTTGAGCTAAAGCAAGGGACAGTCAGAACTCCGTAAGAAGCAACACTGATTAACTAGGTACAAATTCTAAAGTACTTGTTGAGACCATCTTATCTGACGGTGGCTTCATGCTGGCCACTGTTTTATTGAATAGTTATTTGAACTACTGAGAATAGACGGTTACAGCTATACAAAATTAAAGAAGGTATTTCTCAGGGCAGGATTGCGAGAGCAGTTAGTTATATGCGATGGAACTGTATTCCAAGGTCGCAAGTTCAAATCTGGTGGTGGTCTTTTTGTCAAAACTCATTAGGCTGAATATTTTGGAACCTACCTTGACCACCTGTTCTTTCTCAACCATAGAGAGCAAAGACCTCTTTCCAAGGATCACCAGAAGACTACCAGCGTCTACCGTAGAGTTTCCAATGTTGACACATCTTGCAGCTGAAAAATTAAACAAAATATTATATTTATTATAGAACTAGCTGTGCCCACGTGGTATTTTTTTGGATGTAAGGATCTTTGTGTTATTGCAGAATCAAGTGTAAGTAAGTAATATCATCAAACTTCATTCAGACACCAATTTTTTTTCGATTGCTCTTCTTCTACTCATCGGATTGAGAAACCAAGTACACCAGTTTTTAAAACAAACCCTAAGCTAATTATAACAGTAATATAGAACCGCATCACAATCTGTCCAGTAGATTTATGTGTAGCGCGATCAAATAGACAGACACCATTTAAAAAGTGTTTTATTCTTGTTCAATAGATCATTTGAAGAAAAATAGAAGAATTAATAAAATAAAATCGGTTTGTCATGGTCTCCCCTAGCTTTGCACAGGTAGCGCTCAGGACGCGGCATTTTACCACGTTTTTATTAAGTCACTATCTTATTTGTCTGTCTGTCGTTCCCTCAGACCAAATAATGTAGTTCCGGATGGAATCCTGTAACTCAAATTTTGAGCACTTCCCGATTAGCTATCCGGCTGAAACTTACAGGGTAGCTCACAAAAAGATGACAAAAAAAACGTAGTTATTAGATTCGTTTTTAGAAACTACATTTGCTCCTTGATTAATTACAAAATTTGAGATAATGTATGTGTCTCAGTCCCAGCAGGCTGATAATGATGTGGTTTTGCAAGAATTGTTAAAGTCACCACAGCGTTTTGCTTCAAAAGCAACCATCATGCTAGCTCACACCGCCGACCTAGACTTGAAACAATACCAAAGCGTTGCCAGTAAACGCTACAACAAAGAGTTTGTAAAAAACCCCGAGCTCAAACAATCGTTTCACCTTTCAACCGAGATTGTGCTATGAAAAAGGGGCGGAGAAATTAAAGTGACGTCAAAAGAGAGCAGAATGTTTAGGGTTCCCTTGGTTTAGTGTTTTTATTAACTGACTTAGCAATCGTTTGACCACGATCTCATCTGATGGAAAGCGATGATGTGGTCAAAGGCGTAGCACGCTTGCCTAGGAGATACCTATTCACTCTAGACTTGAATACACCTGGGTTATATTTTACTGGAAACATTAACGTGGGCAGAGCATTCCAGTCATTTGCAGTTCTTATAATAAACTAGCTTTCCCGCCCGCAACTTCGTTCGCGCGGACTACATTATATCGCGAAAAAAAGCATCCCATGTTTTTCTAGGATATTAAAAACCAAGCAAAAGTAGGTATAGCACCAATGCTCTTGAATATTTTTTGACAGACTTGTTATTTCGTTTCCAAGGCAACCGTACCTTACAGCCAGTAATCAACATTTCGGATTATGGCAAAAAACCTAACTATCTACTTAGGTACTTACTTATTTCTTTAAATGTTTTTATTTTGTGTACTTTTTTTGCCATAAATAAAGCTATGTCTATGTCAATGTCTATTTTCCAGTTTTCAAGTGAATTTTCTGGGATGAAAAGTTTTCTATGTTTTATTCTAGAGTATAAGCCATCTACATTCCAGATTTCATCAAAATACGTCCAGCCATTATCGCGTGAAAGCTCCTCAAACAAATAAACAAACACACAACCTTTCACTTTTATATATTGGTATGAGGTATTCCAAACATAAAAGGGTGGCGCTTTGCCGATCTTCTAGTCGTATGGTGATGGAAAGATGAGAGGGGAATCAGATTGTCCCGTTCTTGTGCACACTGTCCATAGTGCAATCTGTAGAATACCGACAGGCTTGCGACCTCACGTCGATGCGCCAGACTTTAAAGCTTAGTCTTTACCAAATTGTCATACCCAATGAGCCTCATAGCACGTCTCTCAATTGAATCCAAAACCTCAAGCTGATACTTGGCAGAACCGTCCCAGAGGTGGCAGCAGTACTCGATAGAAGTTTGGACCTGAGCTTGATAAAGACTGTCCCGGTGTAAAATACCGCCTAACCTTAAACAAAATACCAAGTCTCTTTGATTGAAGATTACTAATAACCTGACAAACAAATGCACTGCCTAAGTCGGTGGACAGAGATATTTGAAATTTCAAGGAAATACGAGTATTATGATTGACTGAGGTATTTTTTAAAATTTGATCCGGGGTTGGAAAAGCTTGCCTGAACGCAAATCTGCGGGGTGCAGTTAGTTATGAATGTAGCAATTTTCTCCATGACATTGACATTTAAACAACTTTTTTGTTATTAGCTATAAAAGTATTTTAACTGTTGTTACAATACCTCATCAAAGTTATAAAACGATTATGACGAATTCGTTTAACAAACATTAAAAAACTGCATGAAATGTGAAGGTCCTATGCATTGTGACATGGAAACATAATTCGGCAAGGTCATATTATATAGGGATACCTACGTAATACTGTTGTACATTCACGCTGGGTCAAAAGGTGGTAGATGCTACCAAAATGCATCATAAAATTTTACTTTACCGCGACTAGTGGCAAATACATACATAACTCGTAGCTTCCGAAACCAGATTAGGTTTTGTCTATTATTGACTATTAGTTGCCTTGTTTGTTTGTTTGTCGTATAAGGTAATGCTGGCCTCTGGTTTTAATGTTCGTCAGGGCCTCTGACATGGCGGGACCGACAGTTTAACGTGCTCTCCGAACAACGGAGCGATAGAAAACCACAAATAACTTAGAAAAGTCATTGGTGCGGAGCGGAATTTTTAAGAAATGTAGTATATTGTACATTATAGGTACTTTTGGTCCTGGAATAACACGTATGGGCTACTTTTAAATGAAATGACCACGCGGGCGAAGCCGCAGGCACAGCTAGTGCTTATAATTAAGCAATAAAAACTAAATTAACGAATAAGAAGATACTTAAAAAAAGCTACTGAACAAGGATAGTTTTTTCGGGTCTGTCTGTTTGTCTGTATGTTTGTTCGCTCATCACGTAAAAACCACTGAACTAATTGCTATCCACTGTTGGATAGCTTAGGGTTTGACTTAAATACTGGCGTACTTGGTATCTCAATCATAAGAGTAGAATTGTAACTTTTAAACTTTCGCGATTCGATCAAGTTGCATTGATCGTGGTCACGAGAAGACACAACGAAAAAAAAAAAAATAGACGTGTGGACGTCGAGATATTAAGTTTTCAGCGCGATTAAGTCCCGTTTAAATATTTATCTATGAGTAGAAGCCGAGCAATCGATAAAAATACTTTTGACGGCTGAAGGAATTTTCATCAAATATTGGTATTTTGGTACGTGCAACAGGCGACAACTAGGTTTCATACATTTTTTTGTTTTATGTCAGTATATTTTTTATTGTATGTCAGTTCATTTCACGTGGACTGAACCCAAGGTCTGAAAATACATTCTTACTTCTACTGTGAAGCTGCAGCCGACGACGACAGTAATGCGATTAGCAACTTGCTACTACCTCGTCGAGGATTCAGATGCAATGATTGCATTCTGCGACCTCGGTGATCTAATTATCTGCCTTTCTTTGAACAGGAATGTTTTATCCTTAATTGTATACTGTATTGTTATTATCCTTAAAAGAACAAATAAATAAAAAAAATGAGATCTGTGATACGTCCAAACCGACTAAAGTAAGTAGATTTACCTGCACAAATAATGCAGGTAAATAATTTTACAAATTAAAAATTATTGTATACCTACTAGCTTTCCCGCTCGCGACTTCGTCCGCGCAGACTCCGAGTTAATCCGAAAAAAAAGCATCCTTGTTCTTCTAGGATATTAAAAACTAATGCACATGTAGAACACTAACATGGCAGCTCTGGATGTTTTTTGACAGACCTGTAATTTAGTTTCCATGGCAACCGTTCCTTACAGCGAGTAATCAACTTTTCCGTGGATACTGACCATTTCCGGGATAAAAAGTATCCTATGTTTTATTCCAGTGTAAAAGCTGTCTCCGTTCCAAATTTTATCAAAATCCGTCCAACCATTATCGCGTTAAAACTCCTCCAAACAAACAAACAGATAACGTTTCACTTTTAAATATTGAAAACCAACAGGCAAATCAGCAAATTGGCAGATCATTTTCCTGTTCAATCAACATCTGCAGCGATCTCCAGCCGCAAAACCTCCCTTGTTATGGGGAGGCCCATGTTCAGCAGTGGAAATGTTCGGGTTGATGATAGGTGAACATCATAGGTGGTTATGTCATCATCACCATCATCATTGTCTGCCCATATAAGTCCATCAAAGCACGCCGCTGAGCTCAATCTTAGGCTCCTCCATTCCAACCGCCGCCGCCACCCAGAGTAAGTCGTCGCTCAGCTGAGCCTGATCCTATGTCGATAGATTTGGTTCTCTGTCGGATCACCTCGTTCCTGATTCGATCTCTCAGAGAAACTCCGAGTAGGTTTAGCCCTTTCCATAGCATGAGCGTTCTTGAATTGGTGAACTAGTCATACCGTGAGAGTCCACGTCTCAGCTCCGTAAGTCACAAAAGGTAAGGTAATTTATGTGTAGAGTTTCATAATGCAGCTAGCATTTTTGTAAGCCCTACTGTAGTGGTTTGTTAGACTAGTTTTAGTTAGGTTAAGGCCTAGTTAAAGCATATATTGCATTATTATTTATCTATAATTAAGGTTAACATCTTTAACATGATAGGAACTGTTTTTTAATTCATTTTATTGTTTTTTTTTCTGTAAATAAAAGAACTATTGTTAAGTATTAGACTTATGTTTTTAACTCAATTGCGTGCTTCATCATTAACCTATATCCGGCCACTGCAGTACATGGGCCTCTCTAATGTACGCTCGGTCTTTAGTTTCTCTCATTCATTCTCTTCCAGATGCCTTTCGCAGGTCGTCACTACACCTAGCCACAGGGTGACCTACGTTTGTCTAAACGTGCTCTCCATTCGAGAACTCGTCTTCCCCAACGGTTATCGGTTCTGCGGGAAATGTGACCAGCCAACTGCCACTTTAGCTTGCTTATCCTTAGAGCTATGCCGGTTACCTTGGTTCTCCGTCGGATGTCTTCATTACGAATCTTGACCACAAGAGAAACTCCAAGCATAGTTCTCTATAGCTCGCTGAGCAACCTTAAATTTGTGGACTAGTTTAACCGTGAGTGTCTATGTTTCGGCTTCGTAGGTCATGACTGGATCCGCACTAATTGAAGACTTTTGTCTTTAGGCACTGTGGTATCGATGACGAGAAGACTCGACGAAGCTTGCTGAATGCTGCCTGACCCAGCTGAAGTCTTCTATTGGCTTCCTTCTCAAAGTTGTTTTTCATAATTGCAATATTTGTCCAAGGTAAACATATTGTTGGACAACTTCAAAAGGTACACCATTGACTGCAATTGGTTCCGGGTCAATATGATCGTTACACATGATTTTGGTCTTATCTATGTTCATTCCGAGACCGATGCGTCGAGAAGCATCAACTAGATTGATCATCATACTTTGCAAGTCCTGCAGCGACTCCGCCATTAGGACGATATCATCGAGAGACACTCTCGCCATTGATATGAATGCCCATTCCTTTCCAATCCAGTGGCTTAAACATATCTTCCAGGGCATGAGTGAACAGTTTTGGGGATATAACATCCCCTGTCCTACTCCCCTGCGCAGTTGCATAATTATGCTTAGACTGCTGGTTTTGTACTTGGATTCTCATAGTCGCGGCATCTTGCGCGGCGAATTTTGAAACCATAGCAATTTGATGTATCGACAGTCCTCTTGACACCATTGCAAAGACTCAAAACCGCACAGGCATCAACGGAGTCAAAGGCCTTCTCATAGTCCACAAAAACAAGACAATGCGTGCTTAGCCCAGAATAATCATTGGCATTTTTAAATCATCCAAGGCTTTGAGCTTGGTTGAGGTGGTGACTGTGGGGGTGATTTTGGGGATTAGTCCTGCCTAATTTCCCATAATAT
Organism: Alsophila aescularia; assembly: GCA_946251855.1. Taxonomy (NCBI): domain Eukaryota; kingdom Metazoa; phylum Arthropoda; class Insecta; order Lepidoptera; family Geometridae; genus Alsophila; species Alsophila aescularia. Next base: position 27,924,076 of record OX276384.1, read on the forward strand.
TCAGTAGTCATTGTGTAACCTTTGATCATCTCTATATCTAACCAAAACCTTTTGAAAAAAAGGAATATCCCAGAAGTTATACATGCTGCTTTTCTCGATAGTTCTTTCACTTGATCGATGTATTCCATTGCTTACATCATCACTATTATCAACTGGAAGAAGTTCACTAGTAAAAAGAGGCCATATCCCCCATAAACGGTACAGCCATTTACCTAAATGTGATTTACTTATCAACTTACGCAAGTAGGAGGTTTTATATTGCTACTTTTGCTTATTATTTTGCCTATTTAAAAAAAAAATACTTTGACTTTATTATACCTACTTCCTCATTGTACTGAGATTTAGCCCTATTATTTGACATTATCTATGCCCGTGGCTTTGTCCGCAAGGTTATTACACTGGGCTAAAGGTAACCTACCTATGTCTTATTCCAGTACCAATAGTGCCTACAAAGTACATTAATACTATTATTTCACTATTTTTACTTTTTTTTTATAAAAATGCGTTCATCCTTATAATAGTTTTTATCGATTGCTCGGCTTCTACTCATCGGATTGAGATACCAACTTATGCTATCTAAAAGAATAAACTAGCTCGCAATCGGTCCAGAGTTTTTACGTCATGCGTGAAAAGACAAACAGACATACTCTATAAAAAAACATTTGACGTCGCGGGATGCTTGGCAGATATGTAAACATAAATAAATAATAATTAAAAAACTAAATAACATGCTTTAATACCATTAAACCAAACTAAAAAGTAAAAATTAAATTTCAATTAAAGTGATTAACAAGAAATTTAATGAACATTGTAATAAGAAGCGTGGGGTGCACGATATTAATTGTTGTATATTTATATATTTATGTTACTATTTCTATTTCGAATTACAGAGTTAGTATAAGAATATCGTACAAAGCACCCCACACTTTTTATTACAATGACATTAATTTTCTCGTTAATCACTTTATACATATATTGAAATTGATTTTTTACTTTTTAGTTCGGTTTAATGATTTTTATAGTGTTTTATAGTTTTTTTTTTGTGGAATAGTTAGACCTTTTTTAAAATCTTCTTTTTTTAAGTAATCATTTATCCTGATGATCCTTTTTAGGATAATGGGACAAAATTATTGTAATGTCGTCGGACCCTGATAAGTGTACAAAATGTATCTGATCATTAAAAGAGGGTCAAAATCGAGTTAAAAGATTCCGTGACTTACAAACAAACATACACACATACAGGTGAAGGTAATAAAAGCATGTTAAGAAAAGAAAACAACGCGCAACGTATTGCAGCGCACGCTCTCTTTGGTCAACTGTGTATCACCAACTCTTCTTCTTCTTTTTTTCCTTCTTCATTATTTATTTGATGGCTTATAACAGCTATTATTATGGCCGAGCTGAGGCGGATAGAGCCGACGAACAAAGAACGCCCCTCGCGGAACCGTTCGCGTCGCCGATCGCCACGCCAACAATCGGTGTTATCCCCGTACTGCGCCATTAGATGTTTACACATAAAAAAAACTTGTTTATACTTTTTGTTACTTCCTGCTTTATTATAAGTATAGAAAAGGAAGTTTTTGATTGAACATTTAAGTACATCGTAAGCGCTCCAACACGAAAAGAAAATTTCGTCAAACTGCTCCAACTTTTAAAGGTACTCTTCAAACTCGTCAAAAACTCCCCAATTCTTTCAAATCCAGTTATAATGATCTCACCCGTGATCAGGAGTTGTTCGTTCAACAACGCGCCGTCACAGAAATACTCGAACTGATTGCTTTTCGTGTCGTTTTTCAGGAATATTGTAGAGATCCACGGCAGGATGGTAGAAACGTCAGTGCTGTTTTCGGCCGAATCAGTCTGAAATGTAATGAATATTCATTATTAAGAGTGATGGTTTCAATCGACCTCGGACGTATGTCAGACTTTCCGCCATCATAGATGCACGCGTAATACCATACCTACTAGCTGTGCCCGCGGCTTTGCCCAGGTGGTAATTTCTCTGGGTTAATATAAAAGTTACCTAAGTGTTATTCCAGGACCAAAAGTACAAAATACCAAATTTCGTTCAGCCGTCAAATAGTATTTTACCAATTGATCGGCTTTTACTCATCGGATTGAGATACCAACTACACCAGTTTTAAGTGAAAATTTAAGCTATGCAACTTTGAAAACCGCATCGCAATCGATTTAATATTTTTTACGTTATATGAGAACAAGTAGAGGCATGATTTAAAAAAAAATATATTTTCTTGTTCATGTTGTATAAGCTTATTTTATAGTACCCTAGACTATTTTTTTATTATAATTATTGTACGGACTTTTTGGTCCTTACTGCTTTACTATAAGTATAGATAGATAGATTTTTTTTTTGCGCGCGCACTCACCCCTTCATGAAAAATGTTCACGGGGTAACATAACAGGTAACCTATCCAACAGTGAAACCCGCATTTCAATCGGTTTGTTAGTTTCTAAATGATGCGCGAACAATCATACAGACAAACATGAATTTTTAAAACGTAATTGACTGAGCGAGCGTAACGAGCTTCTGCTTTAATGTCAGTTTGTTGGTAATTATTTTACAACCGATCTGGATGAAACTTGGACAATTTCACGATTTTTTTGAATTTGACCTTCGGGGATTTTCGATTGCAGTGGTACTGCCTCCAAAGGGGGCAAAAAGGGGGCTAATGAATATCTCCGCCTTATTAGATCTGAAATAGTTTTTTCCTATATTTGAAATGTAGTAATTTTTTGAGTTAGTCTCATAAAAATTTGGTGAAGATCTGATGAGGATCTTCGGCGTGTGAGCAGAATGCAGTAAATGCTCACTTTTAGGTTTCTTCCAATAGAAACAACCCTTTACTACTGGTAGAGACTGATGTAGCACCTTGGTAATTACTGTTAGTTTTACAATAAGGTCACTAGATGGCGCTTATGTGCACCGCTAGATTTTTTACAAAAAACTTTGTGCTCGAGAGGTCTACATTTCGCAGGACTACTAGTATTATTGTTCTGTAGCTAATTTTGCGAACAATGTTTAAAAAAAAACTTTGTATAGACTTATTGTTACTTGCTGCTTTATTTTAAGTACTAGTTATATCCACAGTTTTTCTCGCGTGGTACATGCTTAGATTAAAGTATCCTACATGTAATTCCAGGACCAAAAGTACCTCTAAAGTACAATTTACCAGATTTCGTTCCGCCGTCAAATAAATGTTTATTAATTGCTCAGTTTCTTCTTATTGGACTCAGATCTACATAAACCAGTTTGTAAGTCAAACCCTGAGCTATCTATCAGTGAAAACCGCATCGCAATCGGAACAGTAGTTTTCACGTGATGCTCGAACAAACAGACAGACAGACACCATATCTAATAATTTTCTAAACGAATAATTTGGATCAAGGATGGCACTCGAACGCGCACTGTCTAAACCCTGAGCTATCTATCAGTGAAAACCGCATCGCAATCGGAACAGTAGTTTTCACATGATGCTCGAACAAACAAACAGACAGACAGACACCATATCTAAAAAAACTAAATGAATAATTTGGATCAAGGATGGGACTCTAACTTGCACTGTCAAACCCTAAGCTATCTATCAGTGAAAACCGCATCGCAATCGGAACAGAAGTTTTCACGTGATGCTCGGACAAACAGACTGACATACACCATATCTAATTATTTTCTAAACGAGAATAATTTGGATATTGGATGGGACTCGAACGCGCACTGAGCGATTGAAAACCGCATCGTAATTGGAACAGTAGTTTTTTCGTGTCCATGCTTCTGCGCGACCTTTAACTAATTCGGCTACCGTGACCACTACACCGTCATCCAAATTTTTCTAAATCCGTCTTCCGGGGGACGGTAGCGCCATCTATTGGTAGTTTGCTGAACTGACCAACTTAACAGGAAGTATGACACGCAATAAACTACGTGTCGTAAAGATAACGCAACCCAAATAAAAAAAATGAAGGCCACATTATAAAACATTAGACAGGCACTACTTTAAGAAATGCTATATTCTTATTCAGTAGCTTAATTTAGGTCTACTAGACCATTTTAAAGTTATCTTTATTGTACAGACTTTTTGTTAGTTACGTTATTATTACCCGTCTTCGGAGAATCAAGGGAAGAGTAATGAGTTTAACAGTCTATTTATGTATATAATATATTATGTATGTGGGTACAGCACAAACCAAAATTAATGGCGGCTATAAAGTGTGCTGCCAGCGCGGCATCGCGCATCCCCTCACCCCTCCAACACCTGCGCATACAATAATATTTGCTATTACGCAGCGCTCCGCGCCAACTTCACAACCGCCATTAAGTTTCATTCGGACTGTATGTGGGTGTTCCAGCATAGCGTCACCCCTATTCGCACAATTTTGACAATCGAGTTGTCAATCGATTCGTCTTTAGACTATAGACTGTCATCTAGGCTAACTTTTTTACCCGACTATGGCGAAGCAAACGATCGGTTATGTGGCCGAACTAAAAACTTGGTCCGATTTTGACAAGCGAAGTATCAATCGATTAGTCTTCATTTATAGAATACATAGACTTTTTTTTACCTAATTACAGCGAAGCAAAGCAAAGGAAGGGTTATGTGTTCAAACTAAAAATTTGCTTGTTCAGGTATAGTAAACCATATTTTTTATTATATTTTTGTACAGACTTTTTGCTACTAACTTTATTATAAATAATAGCTAGTTCATAGGTACCAACGCGTAGAATTTAGAAACTCCTAGTCACAGATCAAACTAGCAACATTCAATCACAGTCGAGTAGGTAAATTATTCTCGCTAACATAATTATTATCAAAGAAAAACTGGTTGTCGTAGAAACAGCAAGTCCCATGACGAATATATACATTCCTAGAACTGCCTACTCTCGAAAGAGATACCTTTTAATATTCTGAGACTGAATAACTAAGTGCTGCCTGCCTACTCCAATATTAACCCGACAAAATTGTTGGAAATGTGGAGTGAATTTGTATTACGTTATCCTTTAAATATATAAATCGAACTAGATTTCCCGGCCGCGACTTCGTCCACGCAGAATACAGTTTGTCGCGAAAAAAGCATCCTTTGTTCTTCTAAGATATTAAAAACAAAAGCAAAAGTAGGTATAGCACCTACGCTCTTGATGTTCATTGACAGACTTGTTATTTCGTATCCATGAAAACCGTTCCTTACAGCGAGTAATCAATGTTACCCAGATTTCCCGTGGAAACTTACAATTTTCCAGGATAAAAAGTATCCTTTGTTATAAGCTATTTCCATTCCAAATTTCATCAAAATCCGTCCAGCCGTTATCGCGAGAAAACTCCCCAAACAAACAAACAAACAAACAAACAGACGACGTTTCACTTTAAAATATTGGCATGGATTACCTATCCCCAAATTAGGATACCCTGTACAATGGATAAACATATTATATACATACGAATATTACATCCATGACAACAACATTACAACTGCTCATCACACAAATGGTTGCGACTTTTGGTTTTGCGACTTGCGGGATTCGAACCCGCGACTATTGGGTGACTTCGCAGACAGGGACACTGAGTACTCGGCCAATCGGTCACCAATGTATGTTATAGGTCAATGGTGCGTTATGCTCACATATAAAAAGTAAATGGGCATAACGCATGGGCGGGCATGATAAAGTATACCCATGGAGTATACGAAAGACAGTAATGAATTGTTGTCGAGAGTTGATAGCGGTTATCACGCGATCTTGGGTCATCCATCAACCAGTGTAAGGACGAGACGTGCATGGGGGAAGTTCTGCACTGACTTAGATGCGGTACTTTAAACCCAACTGAGTGGAGAGTAATGTGTTTATCAGCCTGTTGATGTATCGATGTGTGTTTCTCTCTGGCGCTCAAGAGACTAAACGCGTGGGCCGATTTTGATGTTTCTTTCGTCATCGATTTGTCTTAATCTTGCGAGTGTCATTAGGGACATGACAGTAATCAAAATTTAATATAGCCACGCAGACGCCTTAGTGAGAAAAATAAAAAAGTCGACGACCTAATTAGGGTATCATTGAATAGGTATTTGAAAATCATTTATAGGTTTCCGTTATAATTTTTCATTTTGAATGACCATTTAGGATCTATAACGATTTCAAGTTCCACGCCTCAATATCCACGCATCAAGTTTGACTTTTCTGCATCACTCACGCCTTATTGGCCACGCTTCTGGTATGACGTCTCTGCATCACTCACGTCTTAAGGCCATGCATCTGGTTTACCGTCTCCGTATCGATCACGCCTCATGGCCACGTCTCTGGTTTAACGTCTCTGATTTGCTCACGCTTCATTGGCCATGTATCTGGTTTGACGCCTCTGCATTGCTCACGCCTCATTTACCACAAATCTGGTTGTACGTCTTCGCGTCGCTCGCACTTAATTGGCCGTATCTGCTTTGACGTCTCCACATCGCCCACGCCTCGGTTTGCTTTCGCAACTCCTTTGGTTCGCTGTGTGTTTGTCAAGAGCTTAGTAGGTAAGTGAATAATTCACCATGCAGGCTCAGTGCCAATCAAAAACAATCTCAAAACTGCCGCATCCACTCATTCTCTTTCTTTCTTTCCCACTAAGGCCTGTAATAATGGCGCTCTCACGGTCCCTGGAGGTTGTGTAATTATGTAGAAAAAACTATTTTCCGCCATCGCGCGTCGAACTGCGCAATTAGTGATGTTTACTTATGTTGGGATATATAGGTTTCTTATGGCCTTTTGTAGGTACTTAAGTTTTAATGAATTTTATGGAAGAGCCAACTTGGCCATAAAAACCTCGGCTAGTATGGAAATCTTGTAATAAACTCAGAACCTAAGTTGGTCGCTAAAATTAAACAACACTGGCATCGAGACTCGGCCAAATGATTTTTATAACTTGTGCAGATTTTCCATAGCTCCGTGCTTCGAAGAGCGCGCAATCGTCATCAGTCCCGTTGCTAAAGCCCGGTTGAGATACTGATATAATTTCGTACATTGACCCCTAATTATTTATCTCTATCACTCGCACACAAATATATTGCTGTCGCGCTCGCACATGAGCGATGTGCGAGCGCGACGGCAATACATTTGTGCGCGAGTGACATATACGGGTGTTCCGTAATAAGTGGATAATCCTGCAGTTACTTGTAGAAGGGAGGCCAGACCAACAAGGAAAAAACCTAATATAATATGTACCAGTTTAAAATCTTCTTGAAGTACATTTTTTTTACACCATATATCCTCAAACTTAACATTCAAAAAAAAACTCAAAACTGAAAACAATTGTACGAATTTTCCAAGTTTACAAATAATTACAAAGGTCCACTATACGTTATTTTTCCTGGTCTGCCTTGCATTATGCATTACGGCACACCCTGTAGAAAGAGTGTGACTGCGATCTGCCATCATCTTGCTGAACTATTCTTCATCTTCTTCATGTTATAATAGAGGAAACAAAATTCATGCAAACTGCTGCAGAAGTGGCGACCATACGCCATAATAGAATAAATACAAAGTAAACGGACACACAAGATATTACATTATTAAGTATTTAAAGCCCCTACACCAACTAAACAAATCTTATTTTCGTACAAAAAAAACCGCAGCAAGCAGCTGCTTAAGCTGCCCGGCAGATATGTTAGAAGACATGTGGGAGGTGGAATTAAAACATCAAAAAAGTGGCGGGCAGTAACTGGACTCTCACTGCCCAAAATCGATTTATACCAATCACTTGTCGAAGAAGGCTATAGAAGAAAAATAATATAATAGAGAAGCCGTTTCATTGCACTGGAATTATCGCTTCAAGTAGTCAAGCAAGCAAAATTGAATTGTTCGAATGTTCAGGTAAATCAATATGTGCCATCATCACTAAGAAGCTGTTGGTCGACGAGTTGCGTTAAAATTATACTGTTACGCCGGTCGATTCTTAGAAAAACAGTAGGTACTAAAATGACGCAATTCCTACATTTAAAGGAACATTCTGGAATACACTAGTAGAGCGTAGGTACCTACAGAAGTTTCCAGAGCGCGCGGTAGGTATATACCTACGGGCGCGGCGACATCAAAGGTGCCGCTGGCCTTAAGTACCTACAGGCGCGGCCGACCTTGAAAGTTCAAAGACCTACCGACTATCACTAGTACATACGAGTAGTTATGAGTACATTCTGGAAACTTACGTCGCGGTATAAATAGGGCGCACATCGACTGGGACAGTATTGACTTGGCTGTCGGAACGAAACGATCAAACTAATGCGAGCGAGTATTCAGTGATAATTGATAAGAGTGTACAGTCAAGTTAAAGAGTGTTTGAGCGTTATTTGTTGGATTAATTTCTTTTGTGGTTTTTTTTCGAATAAAGGTGTTTTTATGTTTTTGGTGTAATTAGCGTACATTAATTTTATCCGAACCCCAGCTCGTAACAATACATACGAACAAAAAACAAGATAAGTTCAAATCAAAAAATCGACTACGGTCGGGCAAGAAATAGCCTATGAGACTCTTGCGATGAAGACGAATTAATTAAAACCACGCTTGTAAAAATTGGAACAACATTTTAGGTTGAACACATAACCGCTCATTTGCTTCGCCTTAGTCGGGTAAAAAAATTGCCTCTATACCTAAAGACAAATTGATTGATACCTCGTTTTTCAAAATCAGACCAATAGGGGCGACGCTATGGTAGAACATCCACATTCTTACATACATACTTATGCTGTTAAACTCATTACCCTTCCCTTGATTCGCCGTACTCGGGCAAGAAATGCAATATATGGTACAGACTTTCTATGAATCTTGAGTTTCCATGAATCGTAATGTAATGCAACCACGTCCTACTTGACTCGGCCTGCTAGTACCTTTATAATGCTTAACAACCTTCTACCACATAAAAAATATTAACCGTATCACGATGTTGTATACTTAATTGTAACGTCGTTCGACCGTATCATCAAAAACAACCATTACCAACTTTTTTCCTTGTTTGAGATAAGCGTATGTGCCCTTCACAACAATCACTTGAACTAACTTTACTTTTCCGTATGTTTACAAAAACAACTCCATCCAGACTGAAAAAATAACTGCCTTATTTCATGCGTTGAAGATTTTGACACACGGGCAAATAAAACGTAGAGCCAGCCAACGATGATAAATTAATTTTAAATCCTAGAGTGTGTCTGTCACATATACCTGTGTACTATTAAATTCGAAATTCCAAAAGTTGTGTTGACAGTTAAATTAAAATATCTAACATAGAGACGTCGTGATGTAAAAACTATGTAGTGTTTATGGTGTCTGAAAAAAATTGCTGTGACATACAGACAAATGGACATGACTACAAAAGCTTAAAATAAAAGGTATATGTATATAGATATATGTATTTTAAATCTACGCCATTGTGATAAAGAATGAATTAATATATGATAGCAAATGTAACAAATATTTGATGAACCTCACGGCAGTATGTCATTTTTCATTCACGTCAGTACGGAAAACACGTTTGGGCTCTCGGATCAATCATTCTGTAGTGAAAATACGCAAAAATAGTGCAGAAAAACAATTTTCTATTGAAAGAGATGGCGCATTTTTATGCACGGCTTCACACGTTTTTTGTTCATCGAATTTCACACGAATCGACCGTGTGTGTTCTTTGTTGTAATTAAAACTAAAAATGCAGACAGTTGTTGAAACATTTTCGAGTATTTGGAGGCGCAAAAATAAAATTCATGCTGGGAATATTTTAACTATTGTTTAAAGTTTTTGTGAAATATCATAGCTAGGTCAGGTGATGGGAGATTTTTATTGATGCAAAATCTGGCAATATTATTTGACGGAATTTAAACTGGTAGAGATTTGTCAACGAACATGTTATTCCGGAACCAATAGCTGTTAACGGAACTGCTCTGCTTACCCTTAATATTAGTAAGCTGAAGTGACAGTGTCATATCTGTCGAAGGACTGATAACCGTTGGGGTAGACGTGTTCTTGAGTGGACATCATGACTCGGTAAACGTAGTGTAGGGCGCTCTCCAGCTAGGTGAAGAGGCGATATATGCAAAGTGGCTGGTAGTAGTTTGAAATGATGAGCCGAAGGTCGGGCTCAATGGATTGCTTTGGGAGAGGCCTATGTCCAGCAGTGGACTGACACGGATTGATAATGATTATGAAACTGGTAGAATTCTATAGTTAGATCAAAAAATTAAGCTTTTAAAATAAGATTAATAACTGGATAAGTGCGACTCTTGACTAGCATATTCAGGGTTCCGAACATGAACCTAACATGAATTCTTACATTAGCAGACAAACTCATGTCATTAATCGAAAACTAAAGGGGATAGAACCTTTGTTGCATATCCACCGGCCGCCATTTTTTTTTTTATGTTTCCGCGCTCTTTGTAGATAGTATATTGGGTAGGGGACACTTTTACAGACAAAAATTATCAAGTATAATATATTGCCCTAAAGTGTCACGTTCCCAAAATATTTGGAGGTAAAAGTCTCCATGTGACAACAATTATAATGACTAAAAATGCAGTAATTACGTGTATATACGCATTCCATTGTATAAAAAGGTCCCAATAGTACTTGATTTACTATTTATTAGAAGACAGTATAAATATTTGCCCAAAAAAGCCGCTTTAATTAGTTACTTAATTTACTTAATAACATCACATCGCAAAAAAGTCTATTTTGTTTGTCAAAGTATATACCTAATTCTATACCATAATTGGTAACGTTAAGTAACTGGCGAAAACTAAATAAAACACATAATACAGATGTTATGTAATAATCGTTTATTATTATAGCACCACCACATAGCATAACCATGCGCGCACGGGGTGATCGGTTTGTCTTGTACATAAAAACATACCAGTAGTCTTATATCCTATCCCACTTGCACCTTGGCGTAACCTTTTTTTTTCCACACCAATTACCTAGCCCTAAACTAGGATACCCTGTGCTATGGGCACTAGATAACGGATAAACATACATAGATAAGAATATTACATCCATGACTCGGAAACAAACATTTCTGCTCATCACACAAATGATTGCACCTTTCAGGATTCGAACCCGCGACCGTACAATTTCGTACCCAGGATCTCTAGCCACGAGACCAACTGGTCGTCATTTGTTTGAACCTTTTGTTTGTTTGGTTCTCTTCCATTGTTTTGCCGGCATAAGCAAGGATACAAAGTATAATTATAAACAACGAGTGCGAGTGAGACAAGAATATAAATGTTCCCAGGTGAAGATTATTTAACGTTACCAGTTATGGTATAGAACTAGGTTTATACTTTGACAAATAAAATAGCGTTTTTGTACGATGTGATGCGATTTAGTAAATTAAGTAACTAATTAAAGTATATTTTTTCATGCAAATATTTATACTGTGTTTTAATAAATAGTAAAATTAACTACTATTGTTCTTATATGGCGACTTTTATCTCCAAATATTTTGGGAATGTGACACTATATTACTTTTTTTTGTTTGTATAAGTGTTCCCTATCCATCTATTTTCAACGTGCGCGGAAACTTAAAAAAAATTTAAAAAAAATGGCGGGCGACGGATAGCTCCATACAAAAATGTACGCACCCCTTTGTTTGGTAATAGAAACATCTAAAGTTCGTAAAATATTTATTTGTAATTAAAACTATTTGCTTATGTTGCCCTATAATGTATGACTAGTGATTCGCCCCGGCTTCACACGGGTAGGTAATGTTTTCTCTTTATTTGTACGTTATTCAAAATCTTTAGCACCAACGCTCGTGGTGCTTTTTGACAGACTTGTTATTATTTCGTTTACTCGGCATCATGTCATTACGTTCCTAACAGCGAGTAATCGACCTTTTAGAGGCTCATTTTTGATATTTTGGGTTACATTGTTGCAATTTTCGTAGTGATCTCTAATTTTTTCAAAATCAATGTACATCTAATGTTACTCGCTGATAATTAGGCTTTCTTTCGGTTAAAGAATTTTTTAAATTGGTACTGTAGTGTTTGAGTTTATCTATTACTCACAAACAAACATACAAACATACTAAACCCAAATCTTTCCTCTTTATAATATTAGTTTATACTAGTTCTGAAAGTAAGTTTCTAAGTTTCAAGATAAAGAAGCAACGAAATTCATCGAAACAATAAACAATACAATAAAGGTATGATAATCAAAAACACTAGGTTCAAAACCTAGGCTACGAACCAATGATTTTCGGAGCGATGGAAAACCGAGTTATGTGCGGTTTTCCATCGCTTCGTGCTTCGGAGGGCACGTTAAGTTGTCGGTCCCGGCTGTTATTGATTAATAGCAGTCGTTAAGCCATGTCAGAGGCCCTCGGGCGGCTTGACAAACTCTGACATCAGAGGCCAGCACTACCTCATACGACAAACAAACAAACAAGCTCAAGAACACTAAGAACATGAGTTTTTACTTAGGTATCTAATTATCTAATAAAAACTTACGTTATTGTTAATATCCCAGATCAACTTCTCCATACTATCAACGTACTCTACGAGTCTTTCCTGAACTTCATCTTGTAAATCATTTGCTAAAGGAACTTCTGTTGGCTCGTAGATATTCTCCTCATTAGTAGTATCCTTGTATAACTCCACATAGTCTATTATAGGGTAATCGGTTGCATTGTCCTCAGCAGAATCATAGTAGGATACAATATCATCAGTTTGCGGTATTTCATTCTCGCTCACATCTTTTTGGTTTTCTATTTTCTTTATTTCATCACTTTTGGTAGTAGTTTGAGGTGTTGGAGAAAATAATGGCCCATCTTCAATAATCACTTTTTCTTTGTTAACTTGTTTAGTTTTTTCATAATTTAAATTGATATTTTCAAAACTAGGAAGGAAGACGTCTCCAGGATTGTTGTAATTGAAAGTCTTTACATATATTTTAGTATTGGGATTCACATTGGTGAAGACAGCAGAATCTGACTGTACCTTCAGCTGATCCGTTATGTCTTGTTGTATAAAACTTGATATCTCTGACAGCACTTTATCAAGTTCACTGATTTTTACATCTTTTACTTCAACAAAATTTTCCGGTACATTTTTTGAAGTATTATTTACGTATTCTACGCGAGTCTCACTGTGAGTGAAAAAATTGTTAAAAAAGTTACTAAAACACTCAACATATCCATCGCAATCACTTCTTACTTCTAAAATAAATACTGCTAATATAAAAAATAAATACTTTTTGTACATTTTAAAAACGTGAGTACCGTTTGTGTGTTCGGAGATAAATGCACGGCTGTAAAGAATCACTTGCAATTAACAGACTTTGCGAGCCTCAATTTCGACATTATTTATATTGGGTAAAGGTTAGTTTTTGATTGTTAAGGCTTCGGAGCTAAGTTCCATGTAACATTAATGGTTCGCCTTGAAAATTCGTGCTCTAGCTGACTTTGAAGAATGGTCAGGACAATTATAGTTAATAGGCATCAAAGCTTACTCGAAGCTTTGACAAGACGAACAGATAATTGGCGTTTCGTGCCACCAATTATGTATACGGTGTGAACAACAATGGAGTCAATGACTTGGAACTCGTTTTATCTAGCAAATTATTATATATTTTTCTATTTTGATTAAGATACTTTAACAACAATTACAACCTTTTCTTACAAGTCTAGGATGACTGGTTAATATGCTACTTATACTAAATGGATATGGAGAGCTGAAGAGTGAGCTCAGTGGCGTGCATTAGAAGAGGACTACGTCTAGCAGTGGACAGATATGGACTGATTATGATGATGCTAATACAAACGGAGTTGAGTTACTCGACGTATGTGGAAGAATAAATGTAACTATTTACTCAATGTATTGGTAATTATAATAAATAAATACTTATTCAATTACTTATAATAACTATAAACTGTTACGAAATAATATAAAAAGCCACTGTTTTTTTCGTACAGGGTAAAAAATAAATAAAAGTAAGCACAGCTAATAAAGTTTGAAACAAAAACAAACGGACAATGTTTAAATTTATTAATATTTGTATAATAATAAACGATTTTTCTTGCCTAGTTGGAGCTGTAACGTCTACTTTTCTACTTTTTTATTTTTTTTCCATTGCGTAATCCAAATTTTTCCTATAGACAAATTACAAGATAATTATTTTTTACTAATGTTGAAATAATAATTGTGGTAAGTATACTTCTAGCAATTAATCAGTAATCATCCTACTGTTACAGCATGAATATAGGTTTATTACTCGTAGGTATAATAAAACTGTATGTTAATAATTACGTTTTCGGTAAGACGATATTTCAAAGAGACCGTGATGAGCAAGAAGAACTACTTCCTTATGTTCCGGAGAACATCAACTGTGTATTTAAAACTATTCTATTACTCAACTTTTGTTATATTAGGGCGATGAGTAACTTGAGCATTTACTTGTAATGAGAATTCTAGCGAACGTTACATGACAGGTAAAAGCTCACATGTATAAACAGGAGCGTTCTAACGAGCATTTTAAATTACTAGCTTAAAAGCTAAAAAATACGCCTGCCCTGCCAAAAAGAAACATGGCAATTAATTATATACTGTTGGAATGTGCTTATCAATTGCCTTTATTTGATACCCATATTGTAAAATAGGAAGATATATTTTTTTCGCATTTTGAAATAAAGCCATAAATAAGCCATACAGAAATAAAATAAAAAATAGCCTATGATACTCGGGGGATGTAAGAATTCTAACGATACCCTATACGTCTAAATCTGTTCAGGTATTTATAAGTTAAGGTGGAATAAAGAAACTCACATACATATAAACATACTTACATTCATACATACATACATACATACATACGTACATACAAACAAACAAACATACAAACATACAAACATACAAACATACATACAAACATACATACATACATACATCCATACATACATACAAAACATACAAACATACAAACGTACATGAATCCTAAAAACATTACACTTCTTTTTTGGGCAGTCGTGTAATAAACAAAAATTTGCTTCGAGATTTCAACCGAACTGAGCAATTCTCATTGTTCCGCCGTGCGCCGGCCCTCTCCGCCGAAGAATATATTTTTTGACGAGCATTTATTTAAGCGTTCGCTAGAACGATCGTCAAAATGTTCGTACCAACAATTCGTAGTTCGGCTCGACAAAATTAGTAAACGGCGAATGCTCAATATTTTGTTATAAGTGTTTATCAGCAACTCAGGTTTATCAGCACCTTTATGCTCGTTTAAACAGTTATATTCACCATCTTAATACCTACTGCGCAGTTAAGAGCAGTTACGAAGTGTGCTGATGATATAATTATAGTTTTAATTAATTATAAGATAATAAGATGTTTATCTTTATTGTTTTGAAACAGGTTTTTTTACTCTTGAGTTACGTTATACCACCTATAGATAGAGATGTGTTAGTCTACCGGCCTTTGACTGTGAAATCTAACATCTACTGATTATTGTTGCTACGGGTTTGATTTACTATACAGACTGTGCTTACGGGTATGCTAAACGGTAATTGGATTGTATGTCAATTGGATCAATCCATACTTATCCATACCAATATATAAAAGTGAAACGTTGTCTGTTTGTTTGTTTGGGGAGTTTTAAAGCGATTACGGCTGGACGGATTTTGATTAAATTTGAAATGGAGATAGCTTATACCCTGGAATAAAATATAGATCACTTTTTACCCGGAAAATTTAAAGTTTCCACGGGAAAACTGGAAAATGTTGATTACTCGCTGTAAGGAACGGTTGCCCTGGAAACGTAATAACAAGTCTGTCAAAGAACATCATGAGCGTTAGTGCTCTACTTTTGCATTGGTTTTTAATATCCTGGAAGAACATAGGATGGTTTTTTTTTGCGATAAACTGTAGTCCACGCGGACGAAGTCGCGGGCGGGCAAGCTAGTAATAATAATAAAGCAGGACACATTTTTGTCTGTACAAACAGTCTTTTGACTGTACAAACTAGATTATTAAAAATAATGCCTGACTTTTACTTAGCTATTGAAAAATAATATAACATAAGATTTTTTTTCGCGATAAACTGTAGTCCACGCGGACGAAGGCGCGGGCGGGTAAGCTAGTAATAATAATAAAGCAGTAAGAGACATGTTTGTCTGTACAAACTAAATTTTTAAAAGGAATGCCTCACTTTTACTTAGCTATTGAAAAATAATAGTACAAGACATGTTTGTCTGTACAAACAGTCTTTTGTCTGTACAAACTAAATTATTAAAAAGAATGCCTGACTTTTACTTAGCTATTGAAAAATAATAGTAAGAGACATTTTTGTCGGAACTAACAGTCTTTTGACTGTACAAACTAGATTATTAAAAAGAATGCCTGGCTTTTACTTAGCTATTGAAAAATAATATAACACCCCACTCTCTCAGGAACTGTTCGGTTGATTGTTTGCTTGACTGGTAGATAATGCTTTTAGTATTAAGTCTGCCATTTGTACTCTTTATTACAATGTGCAACAATGACGATATACTTAACCATTGTTGTGAAACAACATCATATATAAAAAACGTGTCAGTCTGTCTGAATGTTTGAACGCGCATCACGTAAAATCTATTAAACCGATTGAAATTCGGTTTTCACTGTTAGATAATGCTTAAGATTTGGTGTAAAATGTTATGAACTTAGAATATCGGTTTCTCAGGCCGCCCGAGGGCCTCTGACATGGCTTAACGACTGCTATTAATCAATAACAGCCGGAACCGACAGCTTAACCTGCCCTCCGAAGCACGGAGCGATGGAAAACCGCACCAATGACTTTTCGAAGTTATGTGCGTTTTTCCATCGCCAGCCTAGGTTTTGAACCCAGTATCGTTGGATTCTAAATTGCACTATATGTGGAACCATTTGAATGATGCTAATGAAAAGTATCTCTATGTGTATAATATTAATTTCTCCATGCAAACTTTGTCACTTTGACACCTGACACTTGACACGTCAGTTAGACAATTCCTTCAAAAGGCTTCAAAAAAACCTTAAAGAGATAATGAACAAAATCCGTCCAGCCGTTTGAGCGTGAAGGAGTAACAAACATACACACGTACACACATAGTCACATACATACACACATACAAACTTTTGCCTGTATAGAGGTACTTTTATCCCAGGAAAATGACAATGCGGGCAAAGCTTAGTAACATAAAATAATTGATCCTTTTCCAAGCAATATTTTTCCTAAATAGTCTATATTTATCAGGTGTATAATTTGTTTGTTTGTTTGTTAAATACATTGAAATAATTTAGTAAATTAGAAGATGGTTATCATATGTGTCATGTTAATGTTAGTAATAATTATTCTAGTTTTAGTATTAGTTTTATACTTTATATTCTAAGTGTATTGTTTTGTTTTTTTTTGTATAGCTCATTATGTCTTTTTGTGTCAATAAATATACTTATTCTAAAAAAAAAAAAAAACATCACATTCTACACTTTCTACCATTAGAATTTAGAATGGTGTTACCAAGAAGGTTTAAAAAAACGGAGTCTACACCGTGAAATCAAAAATCAAGATATGCTGATCAGCTCGTACGCACAATCCTCACGCACACACATCATGTTAGGCCGATCGACCTCACATTGTAGCAATATATGCCGATCCACCCGTACGCACAATCCTCAGGCGCACACTTACAATAAGTTAGGCCGATCAGCCTCCACATCGCAGCAAGATATGCCGATCCGCCCGTACGCACAATCCCCATGCACATACTTACAACATGTTAGGCCGATCGGCATCCACATCGTAGCAAGATATGCCGATCTGACCGTACGCACAATCCTAACGCACACACTTACAACATGTTAGGCCTATCGGCCTCCACATCCCAGCAAGATTCTGTGACAAGACCTTGTTAGATAGATAGATAACTCTTTATAGTAGCAAAAATTTACATAAACAAAAGAACTAAAACTAAAACATAAGAAATATTTTTGAACAAAGGGCGGTCTTATTGCTATAAAGCGATCTCTTCCAGACAACCTATGGAAAGACGAAATAAATACGACAAAGTTGGTGGTGTACTCATAGGTACCATAAAAATATGCTAATTAAACTAACAAAATATATAACTCATAATTTGTATACCAATACAATAAAATAAATATATAATAATATATGCTAATAAATACCATACATAACATAAAAGTTATAAAATATATATGGATCAATAAAACATATATATCAATATCATATATTCATAAAGATAATTCAAGAAAAACAATGACAAGAAAAAAACGGGGGACTTGTAGTCGTGGTAATTCTGTCAATTTCTCACATCAAAAACAATGCAATCTATTGTGTGTCAACCACAAAATACAAATTATCAACTCGCGCACACATAAGCAACTGCTGTTTACTACGTTTGCTTGGCGCTGTAGACTTCGTCTGTTTTTAATTCTGTTTGGGTTTTAGTTTGAAAATATAATGAGCATCGAATGCCTCGGTATATTTTTGACCAGTTACCCGGAAAAATCACATTCCTTCACATAAAGACCAAGAAAAGGTTATAGAAAGATCTATTTCAGCATTTCATTACGTGAGTAAGTTCGCCTATTTCTATTCCTTTTCAGGTCAATACGTTCTGAGGGTCTAGAAATATGAAAGGTTTAGGTATAATTCAGCCTTTCCAGAATTATATTTATATTTTCACGGATTTATTGGGGACTCAGAATTTTCTGAGATTGAGGATACTTTATAATATTTTTTAGGATTATTACTGGAAATGTTTTTATCGATTCGTTTTTGGAGCACATCGAATAGTGTCTAGAATGGCAATGAATCTAGTTAAATAGGGCGAGGAAGGCATATGCCATATTATATAGACCATATATAGATATGGTAATGGGTTTTAAGGTATCATTATGTCTAAATGTCTTTGGAATTCACAGACCTGTGACATCCACCTACTTTCTGATCTGTAGGATTATAAAATTATTTCATTAGTTCTACTACTTTCTAGTAATTTAAACTCTTTGACGCTCACGACCATAAAGAACGACCATAAAAAATTAAGGCCTCATTTTGTGGCCGGCTGAGGCTCTACTGGGCCGATGCTGATTGTTAACAGACATTTAAAATTAGGGCGTCAATAGACAATATAACTCTCGCTGCCCGTCCACCTACATAGTTCACCTGGCTGTATCAGTATTCGTCGTCGTTACTATCATTGTTGCTGTCTATGGGTCCCGACTCCATGGTTTTTAATTTATTTAACGTGTTTTATGATCTCGTTAGTAAGCCACATTCATTCTCAGAGACGTCAATTAATTCTTACTGTTAATGGGAAAGACTTACCAGTTTCTGCGAATCCACTTCGTTTAAGCTGTCCATGATTTCAACATCGCCATAATTTTTTGGAACCAATTTGCTTTCATTAATAAGATCCCTCACTATCTTTGTAACGATGACATCTTCATGCACCGTCGTTGCTTCTTCTAAAAACAAGTAGTCCACAGCTACAGTTCTTTTAGGAAGCTCACTGTAGTCTTTTCCGAAGTCTTCTAAAGCAAATCTTTTGCTGCGTTTAGACACTTGCAAGTCATCAAGTGAGTTTGTGAAATCGCCTATGTTAATATCTAATCCATTGACAGTAGAAGCATCCGCGTAATCTTCGACTGTAGTATAGAATTCTGTAGTAAAATCAACTTCAAGGACGGTAAGATGTAGCTCTGATATTGTAGGTATCCTTTTTATTGTTATATTAGCGTTTATGTAGTTGTAAACGTCAGGCCAGTATCTTGAGCTATATAGTACTGCTAGTACTAAGAATAATATGACAAAGAATATCATTAATATTAGCAACCTGATTGTCAGCTTCATAAGTGGTAAGTTCATTTTCATTTTTTTCTGTATTTGAGACGTTACTGCCCTTATCTTGATATTTTATTAGTGTTTCTTTACCTTTTTCTCTTAAATCTTGATTTGAGTTAATTCCTTTATCAGTTTAATTATTGACATATAAATTTGAGAACTAATGAACTAACCAATAAAACACTGACGAATATTTTTAACAAAAACCACTGAACATTATTTCCCCGACACAAAAATGAGCAAGGCTTTAATGCTATTTTCTTTAGTTAGAAAACAAAATATTTGACTTGTTGTTTACTCCTCGTTGTTGTTATTTCGAATTTAAAATAACAATAGATGTTGTTAACACTAGCCCCGATACAGAACTAAAATAATGGAAAAGTATCGCCATAGGATTTCTATAGAACATTATGGGAGCCAAATATGGAAAGTGGAATCAGACAATGGGTCGTCTGATGGTAGCAAGCGCATTGTTTTCATGCTGTTGGTTAGTTAATCGATTATTGTTGCTTAATCTGGTAGCCTAACAGCTCAAATGCAAGCTTGCTGTGTTTAAAACGAATGTCATAAAAAAACAGCCAAGTGCGAGTCGGACTTCCGTGCTACAATTGTTTTGCTGAATTAACTAATATACGGTTTCGGATTTTTCCTTTTACTTGTGCCAGACATTGCTTCTTGCCAAATTTCATGATTCTAGGTTAACGGGAACTACCCTTTAGGTTTTGATTCCCTTGCGAGTATCAAACTATGCGGCAGTAACACAAATATTATATGTATCTTTTGAGTATTTGATATTAATTTCAACTTGATACCTCAACGCGTTCCTGAGCCTTCACAGACAGACAGACAGATGGACAATGAAGTGGAGTATAAGGGTTTTTTTTCCTTTTAAGGTACGTAACCCTAAAGATTAAAAGTGTCTATATATATTTGTTTCCGTGTCAAGTGTTCATGGTGTACCCTTATTTCTCCCTCTTTGGAGATATTATTAATGATAATCTGGCGACGTGTAAACCCACCAGCCAACCATTTCATGCATCCGTCATCCACAATATATAGGTACAATTACCGTAATTTGGTGATAAACGCGATTCGTAAAATGTCGAGCGGTGTTAATATTAACACTATTGAGCTGCATGCCAGTAATAATAAAAAATTGTTTAAAAAAATACAAGTTATGCGATTTTATACATATATGTAGGTACTAAAAGACAAAACATAAAATAAAATCGTGTGGTGAGATGAATTTCTGTTACTCAGGTTACGCTATGCCCCACGATTTTATTTGATTTTTTAGCATTTAGTACTTTTAAAACCGTTTAACTAAAAAAAATAAGTTTTTTTTTAGTAGTTATTTTTAAGTGTATACTGTGTTCTACTTGTTAAGCCCTTTCATTTGATACCTTTATTGAGGGGGTTGAAAAAAATATGTAATCCGCCATTTTGTAGCGGCGGCCATCTTGGATTTACAATGATCCATACAAATATATAAAAGTGACACGTTGTCTGTTTATTTGTTTGATTGGATTCACGCGATAACGGCTGGACGGATTTTGATGAAATTTAGAATGGAATGATAGCTTATACCCTGGAATAAAACAAAGGATACTTTATATCCCGGAAAATTGTAAGTTTCCACGGGAAAACTGGAAAATGTTGATTTCTCACTGTAAGGAAAGGTTGCCATCACAGAATGGTCTGTGGTTGCCATGGAAACGATATAACAAATCTGTCAAAAACATCAAGAGCATTGGTGCTATACCTACATTTGCATTGGTATTTTTATATAGAAGAACATAGGATGCTTTTTTTCACGATAAACTGTAGTCCGCGCGGGTGAAATCGTGGGCGGGAAAGCTAGTAATATTATATAACTGAAAAAAGTAGTTTATAAAACGATTGTATAACGAGGGTTATTAAAACATGACAGTGAGTTTAAAAAACGAGACGAGTTTTTAATGTTTTTCACTCGAGTATTTTAATACCTAGTTATGTGCCGTTTCATTGACTACTTTATCTACATTTATGCAATAGGAAATTACCTTTAATGAAAGAAAAAATGACTTATTATTTTCTTGATTTTGCTGGCATTCGTTCGTCATGTTCGTTGCTGTTTCCATGATGTCAGGAAGAGTCGAGTTCCGCTCACTAACACTGCTATCGGTCATTTTAATTAGGATAAAACTTCTGATCATCAAATACACTTAACACCTTAGAATAACTATATTTTAAGCATAAAAAATAAATTGGTTAGGTACGAATTAAATGTAAAGTAAATTATGGCGTCAAAATCCAGTCCACAGCGAATTCGTGCGCATTCGATCTAACACGCAACGCCATAGATAATAAATGTCGAAAACTCTCGTTGTACGGAGCCGAACCGGTGCTTTGATGGGAAAAAATATATATTATAACAATGTTTAGTTCAAAAAACTGTGTTTTAATGTTGCTTTTTATTATTAGATACGTGCCGTGTGTAAAGTGTATCATTATGCCAGCATTTTCGGGTTCATAATCCGGATTTTACGATATCAGTGTAGATATAGTACATTACTGCCGCGGTCTGTAATGACTGCGTTGCTGGCAGCGATGATGATGGCCGAGAACTTAACTAAGCAAAGCTCGAGGCCATCATAGCGTGGCCAGCAGGGCAGTCATTGTGGACCAAGGCTTGTATAGTGCTTTACTCAAGCAATGCGAGGTATTTAAATAAAACTAGCAAACTGATGAAAAAATTATATAACATAGTGGGTTATATAATTTTTTCAACAAAAACCAAAACCACAAAAACAACAAAAACCAAAACAACACCAACAACAACGTCAAAAACAACAAGAACAATTAAAAAGAACAAAAACAACAAGAACAACAGAAAATAACAACAACAACAAAAACAACAAGAACTGCAAAAACAACAAGAACAACCAAAAAAACAACAAAAACAGCAATAACATTAAAAACAACAAGGACAACAACAAAACAACAAAAACGACAAAAACAACAAGAACAACAACAACAAAAGCTACAAGAACAACAAGAACAACAAAAACAACGAAAACAACAAGAACAACAACAAAAACAACAAGATTAACAACAATAGCAACAAAAAACAACAAGAACAACAAAAACAACAAGAAAAACAACAACAACAACAATGAAAACAACACGAACAACAACAAAAACAACAAGATTGTTACACATCCACGCAACCCCAAAACTGCACACAACGCAGTTTGACAATAACAGCCTACAAGTTGCACAAGTTGCCTGCCTACGTGACTGAATGTAGGTCACGCACTTTGCACCGGCACGAGGCGCCGACGCAGCACAAGCATCGACCGCCTGCCGCATGAAACCTAATTTTAGCAGCACTTTTGATTCAACCATCGAACAACTGTCGCGTCTTTAGTAATAATTAAATTGTAATTTTATTAAATAAACTTAGTCTTTTAAAATACATTTTGTATTTTTTTGTATCCTCTGGCTGTAGCCCTCGTAATTGGCGCAGTCGGTAGGATAGCTAAAGTAGAGTCAGTGAACCGATCACGGGCACCAGCTATCCGAACCTACAGGAGCTACGGTTGGGAGGAGTATCCAGAAATCGATACACACAGAGAAATACAAATGCATTGGTAAGTACCTAGATCTTACTAGAGTTGCTTCCTTTTTATGTCCTAAGTGTTCCCTTTAATTTTCCAAAATTTTCCATCCGCGAAAATCGAGGTCCCCTAGGTTAGATAATTTACGTAGATTTTTGCAAGTAGATGCCAATAGAAATCTTGATAGTATTTTAGAAGAAATAGATTTAGATAGTTTAGATAGACAAGTAGTTATTAAATCTCTCAATATGTGTGATGCACTTATAGAACAGATTTTCAAAGCCCTACGGCTTCTTCCCGAATTCGACGGGAACTCGAACGTCCTCACTCGGTTCATCCACCTATGTGACCAGCTAGTGGCTACGTATATGAAAGCGGAGGAAGGGTTCGAACTTAGTAACTTGGCCTTGTTAAACGGTATTTTAAATAAAGTTACAGGGCCCGCAGCCCGAACAATAAATTCGAACGGCATTCCAGAGAATTGGTTAGGGATTCGCAATGCCCTCATTAATAACTTTGCGGATCAGCGCGATGAGACCTCTTTATTTAACGATCTGTCTCTCCTGACCCAGGGTTCCGCAACCCCTCAGGAATTTTATGAAAAATGTCAAAATCTTTTAAGCATTATAATGACATATATCAGTTTGCATGAATCCGTATTGAGCACCATTGAAGCTAAAAGATTGCTTTATAAAAAATTAACCCTTCAGGCATACCTACGTGGTCTACGCGACCCACTGGGTTCTCGGATACGGTGCATGCGACCTGAGACATTAGAGAAGGCCTTAGAGTTTGTTCATGAGGAAATGAACACGCTATACCTGCAACAGCGAAACGAGCCTGAGAGAAGGATGCAGTCTTCGTTTTCATCTAATCCTAATAAATCTTCTTTCAGCTTTCAGTCGCCGGTATCTTTATTAACTCCGCGACCGTTTTCGTTTCCACCCGCGTTCAATAACATGCCAGGCCCCTCTAAGCCCATGAACTTTCAGCCCACGAGGCCAATGCCAGCCTGGAGGCCCCAGGTGCCTCATAATCGTTTTCCTACAAGAACTCAGCAGATGTTTGGTGCACCCCCGCCTAACTATAGACCTCAGAATAACGCTTTTAGAATGCCGCAACAGAGAACAGGGTTTCAACCCTCTAACAATACAGGCCCTCAGCCTATGAGTGGCGTTAGCCACTATGTAGCGAAACCCATGCCATTTAGGTCACATGACTGGACTAAACATGGTAATCCACCCCCATCGAACTACTTTAAGACACGAGAAATGAACCTGAACGAGCTTTCTGACTCACAAAACTATTACGACCCTTACGGTGAATATTACAGTGACTACTATTACACTGACCATTATGAACAGACATACCCCGAGCAAATGTATGACCCGTTATACGAGCAACAGTCCTTTCACCCTGAGTATGTCCCTGCGTATGTTGAGGAAACTCAGGATGAAGGCCTTACTGAAAACCAGGATTTTCAGGAGGTCCTGAAATCAGAAAAACGAAAATAGAAATCAATTTGCAGACGCAGCGTCAGCTACCCTACATACAGATAGCAGATCCACCCCTAAAGCTGTTAATTGACACAGGTGCTAACCAATCATTCATTAGCCCCGAATCAGTAGAAAGATTTTTTCCTCACGTACCTTGCAACTATGAACCTTTCGAAGTTACGAATATTCACGCGACTACCAGAAACGACTACTCTATCACTTTACCGTGCTTTCAGGAATTTAATGAAGATAATGAGATGACTCTTTTCATTTATAAGTTCCATGACTTCTTTGACGGTTTAATTGGTTTAGATTTATTAGAAAAACTAGAATCCAGTATCGACCTGAAAAATAAGGTCTTAGTTACACGGCAATCTACTAACCCCTTGCGTATGTACGATTCACGAAACTGCAATCTATTTGAGGAGATAATACCGGCAAATACATCTAGAATGATTCGAGTCCCGATTAATTTCCACGACGGTGACGTAATAGTTACAGAGCAAGCAATATCTAACTGCACAATACGTGATTGCGTCACTACGGTACAAAATAATCGCGGTTTTATCGAAGTCATCAACCCGACTAGACATGACGTAGTGTTCTCTATGGACCAACCAGTTAGTGCGGAAATTTTTAATGCTCAGTGCACGCATACCGGGCAACCAATAGATCGCGCGTCCAAGGTACTTTCGCGCTTACGTACTGACCATTTAAATCCTGAAGAACGAGTCAACTTAGAATCTCTTTGTGCTCAATACGCTGATGTCTTCTATCTGGAAGGTGAACTTCTAACATTCACCAATAAAATTAAGCACAGCATTCGTACCACAGACGAGCTACCAGTCTATACTAAAACTTATAGGTACCCCTTCGTTCATAGACAGGAGGTTCAGGAACAAATGTCGAAGATGCTAGAACAGGGAATCATACGTCCCTCTCAATCAGCTTGGAGCTCCCCCATCTGGGTAGTCCCGAAAAAAACTGATGCATCAGGAAAAGTCAAATGGCGTATAGTTGTCGACTTTAGAAAAGTCAATGAAAAAACTATTGACGACAAGTACCCCATACCTAATATCAATGACGTACTAGACAAACTAGGTAACTGTCACTATTTCACGACGTTAGATCTTGCGAGTGGATTCTATCAAGTGGAAATGAATCCAGAAGACATTCACAAGACCGCTTTTAATGTCGAGCATGGTCATTTCGAATTTTTGAGAATGCCCATTGGACTTAAGAATTCACCGTCCACTTTTCAACGCGTAATGGACAATGTCCTGAGAGACCTCCAAAACGTTGTATGCCTGGTTTATCTTGATGACATCATTGTATTTAGCGTCTCGTTACAAGAGCACATAGTCAACCTAGAGAAGGTTTTCAAAAGACTGAGGGAATCGAACTTCAAAATTCAAATGGACAAGTCGGAATTCTTAAAGCTAGAGACCGCGTATCTAGGACACATTATAAGTAAAGATGGCATCAAGCCAAATCCCGACAAAATAGCTGCTATCCAGAAATTCCCGAAGCCAAAAACCGCAACCGAAATAAAGCGTTTTCTTGGTTTACTTGGATACTATAGGAAGTTTATCCCAGACTTCGCTCGTATAGCAAAACCAATGACTCAGTGCTTGAAAAAAGGATCTAAGATTACATTTGACGACACAAACTACATCAACTGTTTCGAAAAATGTAAAGTATTACTAATGAATGACCCTATCCTTCAGTACCCTGACTTTTCCAAGGACTTTGTAGTGACGACTGACGCTTCTAACTTTGCTATAGGCGCTATCCTTTCACAAGGATGTATAGGTAGCGACAAACCAATAGCCTATGCGTCAAGGACTCTGAATTCAAGCGAAATTAATTACAGCACGATTGAAAAAGAACTCTTAGCTATCGTCTGGGCTACCAAGTACTTTAGACCATACTTATTTGGTAGAAAGTTTAAAATTGTAACCGATCATAAACCACTCCAGTGGGTTATGAATCTTAAAGAGCCAGGCTCGAAGCTTACACGTTGGAGACTTAAACTGAGCGAATATAACTTCACTACAGTCTATAAGCAAGGCAAAAATAATACCAACGCCGATGCTTTATCTCGTATTGAAATAAATATCGAGGACACCAACTCCCTTGTTGTAAATCCATCTCATGCAGGCTCCACTACTATAACGGCTCGTACAAGCGATATTGAAAGACTTCCATCCGAAGCAGGCTCTAGCACCGCAACTGCTCATACAAGTGCTGAAAACCCGATCCTAGAAGTTCCTATCTCAGATGATCCTCTTAATAAATTTAGCAGACAGATTTGTTTCGTGATGGTAGGTGACATTAGGAAACGACCAACTGTGACAAAGCCTTTCGAGACTCATACTAGGACGACCATCCAACTCACTGAATCTAACTTAACAAATGACGTCATCAACGCAATCAAAGAATTTGTAAATCCCAAAGTTAGGACCGGTATAATAATCCATCCTCTTTTAGCCATGTACAAGATTATCCCAATCATTCAAGATAATTTCAAGAGCTCCGCAATGAATCTCGTTTTAACCAAAGTCGAATTGGAGAATGTTAAAGAATATCTACGTCAGCAGGAGATCATACAGAAGTATCACGAAGGTAAAACAAATCACCGTGGTATTACTGAATGCTACTTAGCTTTATCCTCCAAGTACTATTGGCCCAAAATGAAGGAATGTATTACCAAGTACATAAGTGAATGTAATATCTGCGGTCAAGCCAAATATGATCGAAGTCCTATCAAACAAAGATTTTCGGTTGTTCCACCCCCTACTAAACCCTTTGAGATAGTTCACCTTGACCTTTTTACGGCTCAGAATGAAAAATACCTCACAATAGTAGATGCCTTTTCAAAATACGCCCAAGCATACTATTTGAGAGATGGTACAGCCCTAAGTGTCGTTCAAGCCCTTTTAATATATTGTACTCATCACGGGGTTCCGATCACCATAGTCACAGACCAAGGACCCGAGTTTACAAACCAAATATTCTCCGAATTTACTCGACTTCACAAAATTCGACACCATAAAATCCTTGCCCACTCTCCGAACGACAATGGAATAGTTGAAAGATTTCACTCTACGATCCTTGAACATTTAAGAATATTAAAGCTTGAGAAACGTAATGAACCAGCAGTTAATCTTATGCCTTACGCAGTTTTAGCATACAATAGCTCCATCCATAGTTTTACCAAATGTAGACCTTTAGACTTGATAACTGGACATTTTGACCCACGTGACCCATTAGACATTGACTTAACCGAACATTTACTCCAACAGTACGTACAAGACCACAGGAAACGGATGACTCAAGTATATGACCTCATTAACGAGACTTCCTTACACGACAGGACTCAACTGACTGAAAATCGGAATAAAGACAGAGAACCTGAAAAGGAATACACCCCTGACCAGCAAGTATTTGTACGTAATCCCATGGCTTCCCGACAAAAACTAGCCCCGCGTTATACGCAAGACACAGTCCTTGCTGATCTTCCCATCCACATCTACACCAAAAAGAAACGTGGTCCAGTCGCTAAGTCACGCCTTAAGCGAAGTCCTAAAAATCCCACCTTGTTACAGGACACTACTACTGGTGACGTCACTACTGCATCTGATCCAAGGACAAGATGTAACGATTGACTCGCTTGATAATGGACCCGGGCTACTTCCTTTCAAGCTAGGAACGGCAAAAATGATTTCGCATTACCACTCTTTCCTAAATTATGTTGACTTAGACAGCATCCACTCACAGATAGAATCAGTTAAAACTCAAATCTTTGAACTTCGACCTCTGTTAAACAATAAGACCTCATCTCTTTTTGATCCTCATATTGAACATCTTAGTACGAAGCTCGCGAGAATCTCCGATCAGTTGAATACCTTTGAGTCAGTTCGTAGCAAAAGAGGACTTATTGACGGTCTCGGTTCAGTAATTAAAAGCATTTCTGGTAACTTAGATTATACCGACGCTATTAAGTACGAAAACGCTATCACAATCTTGCAAAATAACGAACACAAATTAGAGTCAGAACTTAACAATCATGTCAGTTTAAATAAGGATTTTATATCTCATAGCTCGAAAATTATTAAAAGCATTTTAGAGAATCAAGAGAAGATAGGAAAAGCACTGAACTTGATAATGGAAAGCGATGCCTACAAGGAATATGACTTAATCAAATACGCCCATCTGGCACAACACTTCTTAATCTTAGGAGATAATATCGAAAATTTATCTGAGGAGTTAATTAGCCTAGAAAATACTTTATCGTTTATTCGTGCATCGAGCACTCCTTATACGATAGTTAGCTTAGAAGAAATTAAGAATATATTTAGTAAACTAAGGATTTTATATTTAAACAATGAAATCCTTGACATAGACTATAGAAACTTTTATGAGATAATTAAGTTAGGTTATTTTTACTTATCTAAGCAGATAGTTATAGTTATCAAGGTCCCGATTGTCGTTCCCGATACCTATGACCTATACAAATTGTCCCTCGTCCCTAATAAAAACCATGAAGTCCTCATACCCACCTTACCATTCGTAGCACTCTCTAGCAAAGACTCTAGGTACATGGAGACAGAATGTCCGAAGATAAACTCATGGTTTCTCTGCGAATCGAAGGTTAACCTCAAGATCCAAGACAAGCCCGATTGTGTCCAGCAGCTCATTGCCCAGCAGGAACTCCAACCATCCTGTAAACTGACTTCAGTTGTCCTCACACGCGAAGCCCTAGAAGTATTAGACGACAAACACTACACGTTGAACTTCCCTGCTCCAACCAAGGTCAAGATATCCTGTGTTCAAGAACAGTACCTGACTCTACACGGCAGCTACCTGGTAGTCATACCACTCAACTGCAACCTAAAGACACCAGGATTCACCATCACCAACACGAACGACAGAATCAAAGGACATGTTGTAAGGATAATGGAAACGCCTCAGTATGACGAGTCGAGGCATGTTGATCATCCACCCATCATCCTAAACTCACCAAACTTACAGAGTCTTCATGCCCTGAACACAAGAATATTAGCCGAAGCACCTGCTCATCTGGAGAAAATCACCGATCCAGCTCTATATCACACCACTATTCCCGTCTACCTAATACTACTAAGTGTATGTGCACTTATCATCGCACTACTTTACCGCAGACTACGAACAAAAATTCAACCAAACGGAAGACAAACTACAGAAACAAACAGCGACGTTCCTGAAGTACAATACACAACCCCATTACCAAGGAATATCAACCCCGGCCAGATAAGGGTTGATCATAGAAACATGACAGCAACCATCTCGAACAAGGTTCTCGATTAGTCGCTTATCTTCGAGGGGAGGTGTTACACATCCACGCAACCCCAAAACTGCACACAACGCAGTTTGACAATAACAGCCTACAAGTTGCACAAGTTGCCTGCCTACGTGACTGAATGTAGGTCACGCACTTTGCACCGGCACGAGGCGCCGACGCAGCACAAGCATCGACCGCCTGCCGCATGAAACCTAATTTTAGCAGCACTTTTGATTCAACCATCGAACAACTGTCGCGTCTTTAGTAATAATTAAATTGTAATTTTATTAAATAAACTTAGTCTTTTAAAATACATTTTGTATTTTTTTGTATCCTCTGGCTGTAGCCCTCGTAATTAGATCAACAACAATAGCAACAAAAAACAACAATAACAACAAAAACAACAAGAAAAACAACAAAAACAACAACAACGAAAACAACAAGAACAACAATAAAAACAACAAGAACAAGATCAGAAACCACAACAACAAAAAAAACATACTACTACATAACAATAAAAACAACAAAAATAAATAACAACAACAAAAACAACAACAAAATAACAAAAATAACAAAAAACAATGAAAACTAAAACAAAAAAAACTACAACAACAACAATAATAGCTAAGAACCATCTTGATCACATCAGCTTTCAAACAGAAAAAAAACCATCAATATCGGTCCATATGTTTGGGAACTACGACGCCTCTCTTTTCGCGTTCGGTGGTTAACAAACCCACAGAATAAATAATAGTACTAAAAAAACACGAAAATAATGGATTTCAAAGGAAATTGCTGGCCGCAAAACACGACAGTAATGAAATTCCATACAACTTTGCTGGCGCCTATTCAAGAAGCGTGGCAAGGTCGACTTTGCCCAAAGCAGGTTGTCAAAATAATGACCACATTACAAGCTTGTTTGAGTAAAAGTATTTGAAAGCTTGCTTATTAGGTGCAAGCAAAAACCCCTAATAGGTAGTTTGAACACATTGTTAATACGAAAACTATTATTAAATTGTAAAGAATTTATTTGCCTTTATTTTATTTCACTTTTTGTTTCTCAAGAGCTCCTTGATAGTCCACGTCGCCAATTTTTCCTTCAATAGCATTTCTTTCTTCTTTCCTGAAATAAGCAACAATATTATTTCAAACACAAACTTATAAGCCAGTTTAACAAAGTATTGTTTTTGAAAATTAGGAATATATTGTTATACAGTATTTGTACTATGTACTTTTTTTTCCTTTACGGTCGTGATACTTTCGAAGAAAATTGTTATGAAATTATAGAAGATAGAGATAAATGGAAGGATTTGGGGAGAACTTGGCCCAGTAGTGAGAGACCGGTTAAAACATTAGTTTTTTTTATCAAATTGACACTAACCGCTCTAAGATTTCTTGTGTTGCAAATCAACACAACATACAAAACCCGAGAACAAACATTTATGCTAAGTAAACGAAATGTTTTCTCCGGCCTGGGTTCGCACCCGGGATACTATCAGCAAGCAAGGGCACTACCAACTGCGACACAATATCGTCACTGATGAGATTGTTACGTTAGTGTATACTTGTAGATACCCTGTGCTATGGGCGCAGGCAGACTAGCCGTCTCGGCCGCCCTAGGCCGTGTAGCACCAGCCGCCCCTTTCTTAGCTCCAATACTGAACTAAATGTATGTATTTACTAGCTATTGCCCGTTATAACACCTACAATGTCTAAACAAACATACACAGATGCATGAATTTTTTATTATTTTCCGCCTTTGGTCTTTATTAGGCAAATCCGCCCCTGGCTATGGGTATCCTAGGTGGAGTGACGACCTACGGTTGGCGGAAACTGGAAGCGGAGAGCTGAAGATCAAGCTCAGTTACGTGCTAATGCACGTAACTGAGCTTGATCTTCAGCTCTCCCTAAGCCTACGTCCAGCAGTGGACAAACATAGGCTGATGATGACGATGATCTACTATTCTTAGTAGACAACGGATAAACTTACATAAATACGAATATTATTACAACTAGAAACATCACACAGATGAACATAAATTATATTTCTCTTGCGGGATTCAAACCTGCGACCGTTAACTTTGCAGCTAGAATCTCTAACCACTCGGCCAAACCGGTCGTTCAGGGTTACTTACTTTTCCGAAAACAAGCTGTTCGATAAGTTGATCAAAGGAGCTTCAACTAAAAGTAGACCAAAAGAACGGGCAGGAAACTTACGACGATCGTCCCTGCTCCATTGTGGAACTGTAAAAAAAACAAAAGCCCATCAACATTATTAGCGACTTGCTGCGCACGCGGCTTTGCCCGCGTAGACTAACTGTGCTATATAAAATGCTTTGAAATGTAGATTATCATAAAAAAAATACTTAGTTATTTTAAAAGTTTTTATTTTACTTCACTTGTCTCTATCTATGTATGTATGTATGTATGTATTTTGTCTGTCCTGGAATCTTGCAATTCAAATTTCGAGCACTTTCCGATTAGCTATCCGGCTGAAACTTTCAAGGTAGGTCACAAACCGATGACAAAGTAATAAAAAATAAAAATTAGCATAAAAAGCGAACAATTAAAAAAAAGACAAAAATAAAACTTGAAATCGTAACAAGTGAAAGTGCAATTAAAAAACGGGGTAACTCATAAACCAATGACAAAGCAATAAAAAACAAGAAAATCCCCGTTATAAGTGAAATGGAAACAAAAAACGTTAAAAGTTACAAAGCAACAAAAATGTATGTAAAAAACCCGTAAAACCTTTTTTTTATTCATACTATTCAAACTATTTTTTTTTATTCATTTTTGGTTTAGGTTTCAGACAAGGGATTACAATGTACCCTCAACATTAGCTTTGTGGGTCCATGCCACGTAATAAATGATAGTAGGTACAACTACCATGAACTTCAACAGGAATAAATTATACCTATTGTTTGCACCTACTGCTTAGCGACATAATATTTGAGACAGCGGAAGTAGTTCCACAGATACGCTCTTGCAAAATTCTTACTGGTACTTACAACAGAAAAGAAATTGATATGCGAAGCGCTTCTTGCCGAGTAAATCCGCGCGCGTATCATTATAGGATGTATCAAATACAAACTTTGCTCAGGGGGATGAACTCGGGCCAGCTGAGGAGATCTCTGACAAGCGCTGAAAAAATAGACTAATTTAAAAAAAAACTGGCCACATTACAAGTCGCCCTTCACATACTGAGAATTACGTACCACAATGACCTTATTTATAAGGCCATAAGTCTCAATTCATGAACCGCAAAACTTAGAGGGTAAACGAAAAATTTCAAGTCGATCCTATTTCGTTATACAAGCATAATATAACGATGCTCAGTAGAACGGACACATTTTTATTTTACCCGCCCCCGACTATGTCCGCGCGGA
Source organism: Alsophila aescularia (assembly GCA_946251855.1). Classification (NCBI taxonomy): domain Eukaryota; kingdom Metazoa; phylum Arthropoda; class Insecta; order Lepidoptera; family Geometridae; genus Alsophila; species Alsophila aescularia. The sequence goes on from OX276384.1 coordinate 27,957,729, forward strand.
CTACTGTTTATCGTAAAAAAAGCATCCTATGTCCTTCTAGGATATTAAAAACCAATGCAAATGTAGACACCAATACTCACCAATACCACCATAGCACCAACGCTCTTGAAGTTTTTTGGCAGACTTTTTATTTTGTTTCCATGGCAACCGTTCGTTAGAGCGAGTAATCAACATTTTCCAGTTTTCCTGTGAAAACGTACAAATTTCCGGAATAAAAATATGCTATTTTTTATTCTAGAATATAAGCTATCTCCATTCCAAATTTCATCAAAATCCATCCAGCCATTATCGCATGAAACCTCCCCAAAGAAACAAACAAATAAACAAACAGACAACGTTTCACTTTTATATATTGATATAGATTCTCAACCATTTCAGAGCACCTCTAAATCAAAATGAAATATTATGTGAATAAGTCTTGATTCCCATAATCCTGCGTAGCCTGTACGTCTAGCTTTAACTCCAAGCCAGCGGAACAGTTTTTATTAAGACTATGCACAGATAGGGATGATCAGGATTATTTATATCAGCCTAAATCATCCCACTGCTGCGCAAAGGCTTTTCTTCCCTCTTTACGTGATATTTTGTTTAATGCTATTAATGTCCAGACTTTATCGTACGTGTCTGGTTTTCTCGCCACCTTCGTCGAGGACGGCCACGCTGACCTTTTTTCTCCAGATGGGTCCCAATGATAGGTATGCAATACAGAAAACAACCAGCCGCGTTTGACTGGGCATATTAATATAACTCCCCCTTCTCATGCTGCAAGTGCTCTTGTAGCCCTCTCTAGCGGGAGCTAATAAAAGTTAAGATAGGAAAGAAGAAAACAGGCTTTTAGCGAAGTTACAATTATTATTTAATCTAAAATGACTCAGGGTCGGGGCCTAAATTCACTTTCAGTATCTGTCACGCCTTATCACCATATCACTCTCCTTGCTTGTTGAACAGTTGTGCGGTGTGCGTTGGTCAATCCCTTGCGGACCGTAGCCGACTCGACGCAGCGGGAATTCTGTGTAATTGGTACTCGACGCAGCGGGAACTTGCAGCGATGGAGTAGGACCGGCCTTATGTAGGTATTGCAGTTTAGTGTGCCGGTGCGGTAGTCCCTGGAATCCGGTATATTATCCAGACTTAGATAATTGACCAAGGCTTAGTTTGACTGCGACACCATTACAATACTGAGCAACATAGCGGGGAGTTATGATACATGATGGTTGCAATAGAGTAGTCAATGATGAGGCAGTCATACAAAATGGAACAATAGTTAGGTATTAATATTAGTTGTATAATTAAATGACAGCTCCTATATCAAATAAACAACATAATGTATGTTCTGCCTGTTTGATTAAATATGCAGTCAACATACATACTATCATAGCACATAATAATATTGCTTTAATGTAACAGAGTGGTCATCCAATAGTCAAACAATTCAATAATTTAAAATAACGGGCAAGACAGATGAGGGTCGACGAATTTGGCCGTGAATAGAATGAAGCACGTAAAATATGATTTTACACCAAGATCATATTGTTATACATAGCAATAACTTATTGAACTGTAGGCTTATAGTGCATTTAGATAGATATTTAGGGCATGAGCAGATATTACATGTGTTAATTACATTTGCGATGTGCAATGACGAGGCCATTTCGAAGATGCACATACAAATATTACTTACAGCTAGAGAAATAATGCAACACTCACCCTAGGGGGGATGACACAACACAACACTTTATATACAGTACAATTAGCACGCAATTTATAGCAAGATTTATTTGCATTTAGAGTGCAATATTTGAACAAAGCAAAGGTACGTGAATTCACACAAGTTCGCTAGTCGTTCTCCGGCTCCAGGTAGTCGACCGCACGATGCGCTCACGTCTTCCCCTACCACTGCGCGTGACCATGTTGAGAAACAGGTTTTGCGCCTAGCTTTGTTTACGTGGTATAACTTTATTTCTTATTTTAGGACAGCCTTATAATAATGTGTGAATGTTTCTAAATTGTAATTATATTTAAGTTTTTAACGAAATCGTTACATATCCCCCTTTTTAGACAAGGATTTTCCTAAGATAAATCCACTGAACACTAATTTAATTTAAAATCTTTGATATGCCAGGTACCTAATTGTTGGCCTGCCATATCTTCTAGTTCGTAAATAAGATTAGATTTTTTTACTAACAATACGACATTTAATGAACTTTGGAGCTAATTTCTTTGAAAATCTGGCATCTTTATCACTTTGATAAAACGTACGTTTCCATATAATATCTCCAACATTAAAATCGACGTTCTTTCGCCGAAGATTATAGCGAGAGCTATTCCTTGAATGAGCCTTTATAATTGCTGTTTGCACTGTGTCAAAGGTTTTTCGTAATACACCTAAATTTTCTGCATAAGCGTCGCGAGGCGTAAATATGAGTTGGGTTTCAATATCAGTGTCTATATAATGCGAGCCACAGTTAACCAGTTCGCGGCCAAAAACTAGAAATGATGGTGTAAAGTTCGTTACCTCGTTTATTGAACTATTTATTGCAAACTGTATTTTAGGGATGTTGACATCCCAAGACCTATGGTCGTTTGCAATGAAAGTAGATACAGCCGTCATAATTGTTTTGTTGTATCTTTCCACTGAGTTTACCTGAGGGGTATATAATGGTGTATAGTATACGTTTGGTATTTTATAGTGTATAAATAGATTTTTCATTATATTACTAGTTAGTTGTTTTCCATTGTCCATCAATATTGTACTGGGTATTCCGTGGACCAGAAAAACATTATCCTCTAAGATTTTTGCAATGATATCAGAAGTTGCTCGTCGAATTGGGAAAAGTAAACAATATTTCGAAAAACAGCAACTAATGACCAACAAAAACGTGTTTTGTTTTCTACTAATAGGTAACGGACCAACGAGGTCTATGCTCAACATTTGGAATGGACGAGAACAGTCTTTAGGCCTGCCCATAGTTCCAAGCACAGCGTGATTCGAGTATTTATAAGAGCGACAGATATCACAACTTGATACAAAGTTTGTGACATCATGGATCATCCTTGGCCAGTAATATTTCAAGGATAGGCGCTTATATGTCTTAAAAATACCGAAGTGTCCAGAAGTCGGTTCGCAATGATTTTGTGCAATTATGTTTTGTCGCTGTTCAGACGAAATAACTTCCTTCCAAGCAAATTCCCTAGTTAAAGGATTCAAGGATAATATATGGCGATATAATTTACCGTCTATGACTTGGTAGTTGATGAAAGATGTGGGTGAGTTCAAACAGCCTTGAAAAATATTCAGATACCAAGTATCGCTAGTGTTAGGAATTTGTGTATCCTGATTAACAGAAGGGTCGTTAATGGCTGCTACCGGAACAGAACGAGACAAACTATCCGGGACTAAGTTTTCCGAGCCTTTCCTGTATCGGATTTCAAAATTGTAAGCAGAGAGACGTACCCCCCAGCGAGCTAATCTCCCTGTTGGGTTATTTAGATTTAGGAACCACTTTAAAGAAGAATGGTCCGTATAGACCGTAAAAGTGAATCCATTTTCTAAATAACAACGCCAGTGTTCGATAGCTGATAGTACTGCTAAGGCCTCCCTTTCAGTTGCGCTGTAATTACGTTCCTGTTTAGATAAGGACTTGCTCATATACGCGATCACTTTTTCTTCCCCGTCTAGTGTCTGAGTTAGAACCGCACCGATTCCGTAGTCACTTGCATCTGTGTGCACCTCAAAAGGTTTGGAATAGTCAGGACACGTTAGAATTGGTGCGGTTACTAAATAGTTTTTCAGTTTATTGAAAGCCTCGTCAGCTTCTTTTGACCACAAAAATAGGGGTGCATTCTTCCCCTGAGAGGTTAATTTGTTTAGAGGTGCTGCTAAACTACTAAAGTTTGGGATGAACCTTCGATACCAAGAAGTCGTACCTATAAAACGACGAACTTCTTTACGGTTAGATGGAGTTGGATAGTTTGTAATAGACTCCACTTTTTCGGGATCTGCATGAAGGCCGTTTGAATCCACTATGTATCCTAGATATTTTAATTTATTTCTAAAAAACTGACTTTTTGTAAAGTTTATAGTTAAGTTGGCATTTTTTAGTTTATCATAGACACGCTTTAGCAAGGTCATATGTTGATCAAAAGACTGCGAGACAACTATGACGTCATCAATGAATACGAAAACTTTATGTTCAAATTCTGGCCCGTAAAATAAAATGTCCACCAATCGCTGTTGTGTGGCAGGAGCATTCGTCAAGCCAAAAGCCATAGATTTGAACTGAAACGTGCCTCGTGAAGGTACGTAGAATGCTGTTTTGCACCTGTCTTCTTCGCGAATAAGAACTTGCCAAAAGCTTCTAGAAAGATCTAGACTAGTCAGATATTTAGCATCACGTAAATTGTCGAGGATTTCTGCAATATAGGGTAGACTATATGCATCTTTTATAGTGACCGCATTTAGCTTTCGACTGTCTAGACAAAACCGTAGTTCCCCATTTTTTTTTGGAGTTAGAAGAACTGGAGAAGACCACGGGCTCTCGCATGGCTCAACGACGTCTTCTTTGATCATTTCGTCTAAATGTTCAACCAAAACCCGTTGTTTTTCGGGAGACATACGGTAGTAACGTTGACGTATGGGGGCAGCATCCCCAGTGTCGATAGGATGTGTAATCACCGAAGTGCGACCTAAACCACACTCCTCATAGGAAATACCGTGAAATTGGGCAATTACGCGATCAGCCGTTATCTTTTGATCTTCAGTTAAATTATCGTAGGACGATAATGAAGCGCAGTTTTGTTCAACTGTTGATATCTCATTGGTATCACGTTGACCAAAATCTTTGTAATAGGTAATGGCATCTAAATGCTTAGGAAATAATCTAAAAGCTCTCCAAAAGTCCATACCCAAAATAAGGGAATTGGTAATACTGGGTACCGCGTGTACTTTAAGAATATGTGTTTGATTTTGGAAGGTAATAGGGAGTCTAATTGTGCCAATAGAGTTTAATTTCTCTCCACCCGCGGCAACAAAATTAGTGGAATCTTCATTCTGTAGTTCCAAACTGGCATTTAAAAGACTCACATGTGACTTATTTCCTAAAATTGTTACGCAAGAGCCTGTATCAAGTAGCCCGTTTAGTGACTGGCCATTAATATCAACCATGACATATGGTCGCAGTCTGTTTGATTTAGATGTAACATCGTTCCGGATTGAAGAAACAGAGGTGTATGTAAAAAATCTAGAAATAAAGTTAAGCCAATCATTCCACTCCGTAGCATTGCAGTGTGATATTACAGATGAATTACACCTTCTGTCCGTCCAACCCTGTCTACCTAGTTTTTTGTAAAAGAACGTTTGTGAGTGGGATTACAATCCGGGCATTCTGGATAGAGTACATCTTTTTTTCCGCATCTAAAGCATATCAGGAAACGTTCTTTATTGCAAGTACTGAGTGCGTGGCTGTTGGATCTGCACCTCGGACAAAACACTGGTTTTGACGGAGCAGCAGACAAAACAGCAATGGCGCTATCGCAACCAGTTTCAGAGTCAGAATCAGGTTTAATCGCAGTCACGGTAGCATTACTAGATTTATGTGAATGATTGTAATTAGAATTCGTGAATATGTTCTTAGTTTGATATCTGTTGTTATTATCATACTGATAATTTCTATTATACTTATTTGGAATTGAATTTGGAGCAAAGGTACTTGGTTTGTATGCAAATTCTGATCCTAACGTACTACTTGTAGCCTTAGGAGGTTCGCGAAAATGCGAAAATTTAGCCTGAATATTTTCGTAATTACGGCACACTGATTTAAGTACACAAACGCTAGTTATTTCAGGCGAAGCTGCCAAGGTGTTCGCGTAGCATGGACGTATATTGTGCATTAGGATGTCTAGTTTCTCCTCTTCCGAAAATGGTTTGCTTAGTCTAGAAAACATACCATGCATTATTGAGAGGTAGATAGTGATGTTTTCGTTTTCTCCTTGAGTGCGTGCTCGAATTTCAGCGGCAAATCGATAGTCAAAATCGGGTGTACTGAAGTCTTCTTTTAATAGTTCGCATAACTCAGACCACGATGATACATTTTTTTTATTATAGCGATACCAATGTAAGGCATCGTCTACAAATATTTCATAAGCCAGTGAGAGTATCTTATCGTACGAGATACCTCTAGATAGTACAAATTCCTCTACTTTTAGAATAAAAGAACGTACACATGTTTTGCCTGAAAACTTTATTTTACTGATTTCCGAAGTAAGATTACGCTCGCAGGAAACTGAAACAGCCATAGGTTCACTCGAACCGTCAGGAGCACTAGACACTGGTTTTATTTGAGATTCCTGTGACGTTCTAATAGAGTTTAATTCTTTATATTGAGTCTTGAAGCTTGACGCGCAGATTTTATATGTTTCCAAAATATCAGCAGTGGTGTTAATCCTATTTACCCTATGGTAAACATGATTTAACAATGTCTCTGTCCTATTGTATAGATTTTTGTCAAATTTAGTTTTTAGTAAAGTGACATTGCTCTGTGATTTTAAAAGGGACTCTTTCACTGCTTTTAAATCGTCACTCGGATCTAGATGGGATTCTAAAATATCCTCCGATGGTAGTTGGATGGACAGTTTCACGATTTGTTTACGCAATGACTGCACGGAATCACTCGTACCTCCGCGGAGTTCAACTTCATATTCAAGTTCGTTTCTTTGTAATGAAAGAAACTTAATAGGGTACGACATTTTGTGTAAAACCTTGTGTCGGTGTTGCAAAATTTCGAGTGATAAATAATTCAGTAGATTGAGAGCGTTAGATGTTAATAGAGAATTAACTGACACGAATCTGTGTTTCTATATTCTATTTCGGAAAACTTTTTATTTTATTTTTAATTTATGACCTTGTTGTTGAAGGTATCAGACAGTATCAGCCAACTCATTTAAGTAAAATTTAACTTAAATATAAAATTTTTAGCCAACACCAAAGAAAACTGAAATTGACAAGTAGACGTAGCAAATACGTTGAAAGTGAACTTAACCTTTAGTTAGGCGCCAATGTAGCCCTCTCTAGCGGGAGCTAATAAAAGTTAAGATAGGAAAGAAGAAAACAGGCTTTTAGCGAAGTTACAATTATTATTTAATCTAAAATGACTCAGGGTCGGGGCCTAAATTCACTTTCAGTATCTGTCACGCCTTATCACCATATCACTCTCCTTGCTTGTTGAACAGTTGTGCGGTGTGCGTTGGTCAATCCCTTGCGGACCGTAGCCGACTCGACGCAGCGGGAATTCTGTGTAATTGGTACTCGACGCAGCGGGAACTTGCAGCGATGGAGTAGGACCGGCCTTATGTAGGTATTGCAGTTTAGTGTGCCGGTGCGGTAGTCCCTGGAATCCGGTATATTATCCAGACTTAGATAATTGACCAAGGCTTAGTTTGACTGCGACACCATTACAATACTGAGCAACATAGCGGGGAGTTATGATACATGATGGTTGCAATAGAGTAGTCAATGATGAGGCAGTCATACAAAATGGAACAATAGTTAGGTATTAATATTAGTTGTATAATTAAATGACAGCTCCTATATCAAATAAACAACATAATGTATGTTCTGCCTGTTTGATTAAATATGCAGTCAACATACATACTATCATAGCACATAATAATATTGCTTTAATTTAACAGAGTGGTCATCCAATAGTCAAACAATTCAATAATTTAAAATAACGGGCAAGACAGATGAGGGTCGACGAATTTGGCCGTGAATAGAATGAAGCACGTAAAATATGATTTTACACCAAGATCATATTGTTATACATAGCAATAACTTATTGAACTGTAGGCTTATAGTGCATTTAGATAGATATTTAGGGCATGAGCAGATATTACATGTGTTAATTACATTTGCGATGTGCAATGACGAGGCCATTTCGAAGATGCACATACAAATATTACTTACAGCTAGAGAAATAATGCAACACTCACCCTAGGGGGGATGACACAACACAACACTTTATATACAGTACAATTAGCACGCAATTTATAGCAAGATTTATTTGCATTTAGAGTGCAATATTTGAACAAAGCAAAGGTACGTGAATTCACACAAGTTCGCTAGTCGTTCTCCGGCTCCAGGTAGTCGACCGCACGATGCGCTCACGTCTTCCCCTACCACTGCGCGTGACCATGTTGAGAAACAGGTTTTGCGCCTAGCTTTGTTTACGTGGTATAACTTTATTTCTTATTTTAGGACAGCCTTATAATAATGTGTGAATGTTTCTAAATTGTAATTATATTTAAGTTTTTAACGAAATCGTTACACTCTCTTAAACGAGGTAGTCTTACATTCAGCAGTGGACATTTCCTGGCTGATGATGAAAGAAAATATCTACCTTACTCTATATTTCTGCAAAAACATCCTTAGAGTTACTCTACTCACGCACGCTTCCATATTCGCAAGCCCCTATGAAGAAGCACAGAGCCAAAGCCCACACAAGTCTCTTGCTGGCTACCACCGCTGCTGCTTCCAGAGCATCATACCGTCCAGAATAAATGTAGCCTATGCACAGGACCAACCAAAGTGTGCTGAGAGAGGCCACCGTGATCAGAGAAGACCAAGTCTGAAAAAAGGAAAACAACGAATAAAAAACTGGGGGAAGGACATCTCTATTTCAACTTATTGTTTCTATTCTCTATGCTTACTATAGCAACAAATAACAAAAACTATTTGACGGCTGAACGACATTTGGTAAATGCTTTTTTGACCCTTGAATAACACTTACACTCTAGGATACTTTTCCCTCGTAAAATGTCCACGCTGGCCAAAGCCAGAGCCAAAACTAATAATATAACATGTTTGTTACTTCGAACAAGCAACTACCTATTTAACTAACTAAAGAGTTGGTTGTTTGTTTGAAGGTTTGTTGTGATGTAAATTTCGAACCGTTGTCGACCCTATCTTTAGACTCGACATAAAAATACGGAAATGACCTGCCTTACCTTGTTAATGACCTTCCTATGAGCATCAGGCGGATACTTGGTCATGAAGTAAGCTATAACCACTCCGACCAGGTATGAACCAGCTCGATGGTGACTCTTCAGATACGTGAGGTTTAATATTTTGTGGCTTGAAATGTCTTCTAAGTTGCTGAAAGGAAACAAAAGAGGTTATGTTTCATAGTTATTTTTCTACGATGGACATCGTCCCATTTTTGCTCTGCTTTAAATTTAATCCATTTATTTTTCATCTATCAGTTTGTTGGTACTCCTCTACAGGTCGTATTTTACAACCTATCTAGACGAAACTTGTTCCTCAGGTTTTACGACTTCATGGTTATTTATGTCATCGGTGATTTTTGATTTGGGGGTGCTTCCTCCAAAAAGGGGTAAAATGGGTGCTACTGAATATCTCCACCTTATGAGATCCGATATCGGTGGTTATTTTTTTATTTGAAAGGTAGTAACTTTTAGTTAGTCTCATAAAAAATTGGTGAAGATCTGATGAGAGGATCTTCGGCGTGATGAGCAGAATAGCTCCTCAAAATGCAGTAAATTGCTCACTTTTTGATTTCTACCAACGGAATCAGCCCTTTACCTACTAGGTAGCGATTGATGGAGCACTTGTATTATTAATGTTAGTTTTTCAATAAGGACTAGATCGCGCTACTATACACAGCTAGATTGATGCAAAAAAGTTTGTGTCGCGTCTACTGTTTCCAGAACTGCTAGTTATTTGTAGTCACACACGGGTCGCAACTGGACCAATGGCCTTAGTCAAAAGTGATCGCCTGAAGCCATATGCAGCTGCAAAGTGACAGTGGCTCACGTCACTACCACGCTATTGGGCTGAGATTGATGAACGACTTAATTTTAACGTGCATAAGTCCTATTTTTGTCTGCTTGGCTTGTGGGTGGCAATTGTTGGCTTTTTTCATCCAATAGCAGATGCAAGAAGCGAGTGGCAAAGACTGATGTAGAGCGCTTGGTTGCCACTAGATGCATGTGTGTGGAGAGGCCTTTCGAAAAGTAGTCCGCTGTTTATTGATCTAAACTCGTCACTGGTCACTGGACTCGTCCAGGTGTACACAAAAGTGTCTTACCACCAGGTAACACATAGGTACACATTTGTGTACTTGTGGACAAAAACTACTATCCTCAAAGAAATAATGTCGCATAACCCTTTTGCGGTGTTCCAGCAGCAGTCCAGAGCCACTTATATTAAGGATTCAGCGTGGTTACCAATAAAGTAACGAATTAATATAATATTTTTAATTTTGGGAATCTAATCGATCTGGATAAATATTTAAACGGAATTTTATTATTATTTACCTTGACGTTACGATGAAGTTGTAATAATAATAAAGTTTTCAGCGCGGTATTGGCCTAACGGTGCAGTGCAATTGAGAATCAAACGATACCGGATTCAAAACCTAGGCTCCGCACCAATGACTTTTCAAAGTTATGTGCGGTTTTCCATCGCTCCGTGCTTCGGAGGACACGTTAAGCTGTCGGTCCCGGCTGTTATTGATTAATAGCAGTCGTTAAGCCATGTCAAAGGCACTCGGGCGGCTTGACAAACTCTGACATCAGAGGCCAGCACTACCTCATACGACAAACAAACAAACAGCGCCATTAAGTTTCGTTTATATATATATATATATATAAATATGTGATTGAATCGCGAAAGTTTAAAAGTTACAAATCTAAATCTAAACTTAGTTCCCCACTTTCAAAATTAATAGAGTTTGTATTAAATTGCTTGATTCCTACTCTTCGGATTGAGATACCAAGTACACCAGTTTTTCAGCTATCCAACAGTGAAAATTGCATCGTAATCGTTTCAGTAGTTTTAACGTGATGCGCGAACAGACATTATAAGTGTGGTACTATGTTTTGAAGGCCCGTGTATGTATCAGGTTTTTTCCAAAAATATAAAAGTATTTACTTGATTCCTTGGAACGGTATGATAGCGAGTTTATTCGTATACACGACCAGTCCAAGGTTCAGGGTGACTCCACCAGCGACTGCGAGAAACGCTGCAACACCAAGCTTTCTGTTCCTGCTGTGCACGTAGAAGAGAAGAGCTCCAAGGATAGTCAGCTGGAAGTCGCAGGGAACATACCAGGACATAAAGTTGCACTGGAAAGAATATGATAAGAATAAATGACACAATATGTATAAATATGTAACGAAAATTTTATGATTTAACCACAGTGCCTAAAGACGAAAGACTTCAACGCGTGCGTTCTACCAGTTATAATCTACGGAGCCGAAACGTGGGCACTCACGGTGGGGCTGGTCCACAAATTTAAGGCCAGGCTCCAAGGTTAAATTTTCCCACTCCCCACTTCCCTGACATCTCCCCTGCACTCTGCCAACCGCTACCCGCAATAAGCAATGAAGTGCCTGCGTAACAAGGTTGAATATCACGAGCGCTGTTTGAACACACAATTTAGCTCGGAACTAATTAACGTATGTCTCAAAAGTTATTTATTTTATTCGCAGGCTAATAATTTAGTTAGGTAAATTTTGTCTTAACATTAGATTATAAACTATATTTTCTTGCTGTGAGATTTATTTTAGACATAAAAATTAAGCCGTTGAGTAGAAAAATGAAAATATTACTGAAAATAACGTAATTTTCGATAAGAAAATGTATCGAATGAAATTCTGTTAATCATGTTTTTGTCTTAGAGAGATAAAGATCTCAAAAACATGTATGTTAAGTTTCACATTTATCAGGTTAGTGGTTGACCCAGCATATTTATAAAAAACCCCCTTAAAAAAAGCCTGGTCTTAAAGTCTATGCTTGGAGTTACCCTGAAGGACAAGATTCGAAATGAATTGATCCGTTAAAAAACCAAAGTAACCGACATAGACTTAAGGATAAGCAAGCTGAAATGCCAGTGGGCTGGTCACATTTCCCATTGAACCGATGATCATGGGGTAGACGAGATCTCGAGTGGAGACCGCGCTTAGGCAAACAGTGTAGTACGCCCTGTGGCCAGGTGGAGTAACGATCTACGAAAAGTGTCTGGCAGAAAATGGATACAGAGAGCTGAAAACCGAGCTCAGTGGTGTGCATTAGGAGAGGCTTACGCCCAGCAGTAAACAAGTACAGGCTGATGATGTGATGATGGATAGGACACAATGCAACATGTAAGCCGTTCGATCAGGCGAACCTTTGAAATGAGACCCAGGTCATGAGGTCAAGATTTTGCATAGATCTTCCCAAAGAACAGCTGCTTGATATTTGTGTAAAACGTAATAATAGTTGAATCACCATGGTGTCCAAATCCGTGTTTATCATCAACAAGTTCATCCACCAGAACTCTTTACAGCGATTGCTCTCCATTCTGTGGATTCTGGCCCACAATGGCCCATCGTTGGCGTGCATTGCTACTGCGGCAAAAAACATCGTGGCTACTGCGTATGGTCCTATCAATCTGGAAAAAGACACCTTTGTTGTAAGTCTACCAAAGCTGAATCTTTATTTTTTAGTCCACCCCTTGTTAACAAGACGACCGTCCAAGGCGAGGTCCGTACCCCCTGGGTGCCCTTGTGCCGGTCGTCAAAATTGTAACATTGGCGTGCGCCTTCTGCGTCACGCATCGTGGCGGAGCGCTCTGGCGGTTCAAGCTGTAGAGGCCGGTAAAGGCCAACAGAAAATATCTTCTTTTTTTTGTTTTAAATACTTTCTTTGTAAGTAGATATCTATTTATAGGTACTTATATTAAAGCAGTAAGTAACAAACAGTATGAAGAGAATTAAAAAAAAGTCTAGATGACTTAAAATAAGCTACTGAAAAAATGACAGTCTGTTTGTTTGGGCATCACATACAATTGCAATGCGGGTTTCACTGACGATTCTCATTTCTGTCGTTTTAAATGTCACATTACAGTCTTTATGAGTGTATGTGTATATGTGTCCCTATGTCGCAGTGTGTATATGCTTGTTGAGTGTATGTGTAATTAACTGTCTAGGCTTTTGATTGAATGGTGCCATTTAACTAACGGCCTAAATGATATTCATCATATTCCGTATGACTTTTAATTAACTAGCCGGCTGATTGCTTAAGCCATTCATATAATAGGATGACCATGTGACAAAACAAGAAATAAAATTAAAAACTAAAAAATAGTCTATGACACACTTTTGATGCAGACGAATCAATTGATACCTCTCTTGTCAAAATTAGACCAAGTTTTAAGTTTTAACACATAACCCTTCCATTACCTTTCCGTAGTTGAGTAAAAAATATATTGCTAAAGACACCCTATAAATAAACATAGACTTTAAACTGCATTACCCTTCCCTTGCTTCGCTGTAGTCTGCTAAAAAGTCTCAATTCTATCAAACATAGTGGTTTGCAAACAGACAAATGTTTATAAACAGTTTTCACGTTCAACCTTACTACTAAACTACTAAACTAAACACTAGCTTTCGCCCGCAACTTCGTCCGCACGGACTACATACAGTTTATCGCGAAAAAAAAATACACCCTATGTTCTTCTAGGATATTAAAAGCCAATGCAAAAGTAGGTATAGCCACCAACGATTTTCATGTTTTTTGACAGACTTGTTATTTTGTTTCCATGTCAACCGTTCCTTACAGCAAGTAATCAACATTTTCCAATTTTTCCGGTGAAACTTACCATTTTCCGGGATAAAAAGTCCTCTGTTTTATTCCAGGGCATAAGCTAATTCCATTCAAAATTTCATTAAAATCCGTCCAGCCATTATTGCGTTAACACTCCCCAAACCAACAATCAAACAAACGTTTTCACTTTTATATATTGGTGTGAATATTAATAAAAAATATTTTTCAATTTGTTTTTTTTTTATTTATATTATTAAATTATTTTTTATACCTTATTTTTTAATTAAAAAAAAATTTAATTTTTAGAATGAGAAATTATTTCTTTTTATTCGTTAAGAGTTGTGATTGAGTTGTGTATGTGCTTCAGGTGGCAGAAAGTGGAACTAAATTTAAATGAATAGTCTAGGCAAGTAGTTAAATGTGATCGATCCAAATTATTTGACCTGCTGTTTGATTGAATGGCTGAATATTTTTCAGGCCTTGAGTTGAAAGGCACCATTCAACGAAAAGCCTAGGCTTTAATTAAAACGGTGGTCTGCTGGCGGTAATACATGATTATTATAGCCAAAATAATTTAAGTGCTAAGCGTTAAACTTTTTAATAGGTTCGGAGGGCTATATATTTACAAAATATGGCTAAAAATTTATAAAAATATATTCTAAATGCTTTGGCTAAGAAGCATTGCCTACAATCAGCCATCCACGCTTTAGACACAAAACATATATTAGTATGTACTGTGCTCTAGACCAGTGTACTAACATATCAAAAAGAAAACATGTTACCACAGAGAATAAAATTAAATGATAGTTCTGAATTTCTACAACATTAAAATGAATTAATGGACTGAGAAATTAAATAATTATTCAGTGGACTCCGAATACGCTATTTATATACATATATTATGTAAATTATTCATGTCAAATAATAATAATTTATGTTAATTTTAATTCATAGTGCTCATTTCTGTAACTCCGATTAACGACATGACATTCATAAATTGTAATTTAGACTAATTTATTATTTGGCTTAGTTATTAAATACAGTCTATCTATCTACACTTTTAATAAAGCAATGGGAACGAAATAGTCTGTACTAAGAAGTTAATTTAAAAAAATGGTCTAGGTTATTTAAAATAAGCTACAAACAAGAATATAATAAAAACTTGTCTGTCTGTTTGTCTGTAACTTTGCTCCCCATAACGTATAAACTACTGGACAGATTACGATTCGGTTTTACGGTTGGATATCTTAGGGTTTGACTTAAAAACTGGGGTACTTGGTATCTCAATCTGATGAATGAGAAGCCGAGCAATCATAAAAAACTTTTAGACGGCTGAAGGAATTTAGATCAAATGTTGCTATAATGGTATTAACAAAATTAAAATATATTGCTATATTGGTATTAGTAAAATTATTAGGTCTTGGATTAGCACAGCAAGTACTTATAATAAAGTAAAAAGAACGAAAAGTCTGTACAAACAAGATTATAAAAAAAAATGGTCTAGGGTGCTTAACATGAGCTTCTGAACAAGAATATAACATACTAGCTTTCCCGCCCGCAACTTCATCCGCGCGTACTATTTATTGCTAATCGTGAAAAAAAGCATCCTTTGTTCTTCTAGGATATTAAAAACTAATGCAAAAGTAGGTTTAGCACCAATGCTCGTGAAGTTTTTTGACAGAATGTTATTTCGTTTCCATGGCAACCGTTCCTTACAGCCAGTAATCAACATTTTCCAGATTTCCCGTGGACACTTACAATTTTCCGGGAGAAAAAGTATCCTATGGTGTATTATAGCGTATAAGCGAGCTCTATTCCGAAAATCCGTCCAGCCGTTATCGCATGAAAGCTCCCCAAACAAACAAACAAACAGACAACGTTTCACTTTTATATATTGGTATGGATGTATGTTCCTTTTTTGCACTTTAATATAGACCAAACGGCCGATTTGGATGATTATGTCAATCAATTTGTCTTAATCTTGTGAGTGCTAACTAATGACATGACAATAATCAAATTCAGTATAGCAACAACCAGATGCCATATTGTGAAAAACAAAAAGTTAAAGTTGATGAACTATATAAAAAGTGGGATATCATTGAATAGGTATTTGAAAATCATCTTACGAATTCTCATTTCTTATGACCATTTAGGATTTATAATGATTTAAAGTTTGCAGTCGGGCTTTTTCATTGTGCGTACTTTTTGTATGTTCAATTAATTATTTGATTTTATTAATTTAACTGTTTTGCACAAAAGTTGGAAAAAGTTGCTGTTTTGAAAAAGGAACGATTTAATGTTTTGCTATTAATATTTTTCTTTTATTGTTGTAATTATACTAGCGACCGCCCCGGCTTCGCACAGGTGCAATTTAGGAAAAAAAGGAGTGAAAAATGGAGTTCTCGACCTTCACTCCGCTTCGGGGGACGTCGGCTCGCTACGCTCGCCGCGTATTATCCATATCCATAATAAAACATCTCCGAAACGGCTGGACCAATTTTGACGGGACATTCACTAGCAGATAGCTGATGTTTAAAAGGAGTAACTTAAGGTACTTTTATTATTGAAAAGAATTAGGAATCCACGTATAAAAATAAAACCCATGAATTTGACTATGCTGGCAAAGCCGCGGGCACAGCATATAATCTTCTATATAAACTTCTCGTGAAAAATAATCTAACTGATGGTGAAAACCACATTAAAACCTGTTGCGTAGTTTAAAAGATAGATAGTTGCAGACAAACGGCGGAAAGTGACTTAGTTTTATAACGGTTTTTTTTTTAGAGGTATAGAACTTTGAAATGGAATAAAACAAAGATGATTTTTTAAATTGACATGAAATTTACTGTATTCGAAAGATAATCTTCTGGCATTATAATTTAAATATGACTTCTGGCATATGACCGCCACGGCTGGCTCGGACGTAGTCCAATCTGGAGGTCCAATTTTCGATGACCTTTTCCAACATTTACGGCCGTATATCGGCAATAACGCGGCGAATGTTGTCCTGCAAGTGGTCAATCGTTTCGGGCTTATCGGCGTAGACTAGCGACTTCACATATCCCCACAGAAAATAGTCAAGCGGCGTTAAATCACAGGATCTTGGAGGCCCGTTCATGGGTCCGAAACGTGAAACTATGCGGTTACCAAACGTTTCCTTCAATAAATCAATTGTGACACGAGCTGTATGACATGTTGCCCCGTCTTGTTGAAACCACAGCTCCTGCACATCATGATTGTTCAATTGATGAACGAAAAAGTCAGTAATCATGGCTCTATTGCGATCACCATTGACTGTGACGTTCTGGCCAGCATCGTTTTTAAAGAAGTACGAACCAATTATTCCACCAGCCCATAAAGCACACCAAACAGTATTTTTGTCAGAATGTAACGGTGTCTCAACATAAACTTGAGAATTATTACCACTCCAAATACGGCAGTTTTGTTTATTGACGTATCCATTTAACCAAAAGTGAGCTTCATCGCTAAATAAAATTCACGTAGTGCGCGATACGTATTTCGAACAGAACCATGACTTTCAAAATAAATTTGCACAATTTGGAAGCGTTGTTCAGGCGTCAGTCTATTCATGTTGAAATGCCAAACCAAACTAAACATAAATTACTTGACTGCTGACAAAATGGCCGCCAGTTAAAAAAGTGTTGCCAACTTTTAAAGTTCTATACCCTACGAATAAGTTTTATTCGTAGTCTATAAAAAATTCGGGAAATTGCGCCATATCTTCTCGTCGCAGATACCGCAGAGCCTCAAGACGAAAGTTTATAATCAGTGCGTGTTGCCAGTGATGACATACGGCACTGAAACGTGGTCGCTAACTATTAGTCTCATACACAAGCTCAAAGTCACGCAGCGTGCAATGGGGAGAGCTATGCTCGGTGTTTCACTACTTGAAGAATCCGAAACGAGGATATCCGTAGAAGAACCAGGGTTACCGACATAGCTGTCAGACTTTGCAAGTTGAAGTGGCAATTGGCAGACTATATAATTCGCAGAACTGAAGACCGCTGGCTCTGGCGCCATTCCACGAACAAGCAAGCGAAGTGTAGGGAGACCCTGAAGATGATGATGAATAAGTTATCTACTATATGTCATCGCTCCGTATTTTGGACAACGCCTTCGGCCTCTGCTGTCATGAACTGATAGCAGTTATTAAGTGAAATCAGAGGCCTTACTGATAAACTCTGATTCGACATATCAGCACCTTCAATCAAATAAACTATAGATACACAGTTTCTATGAAAATCAAACCTCAAAAGTGTCCCCGCGCCAATACTTACTTGTACTTATTTATTATGTACTTGGACTATTTTTATGTATAGCTAATATAAAAATAGTCCACAAGCGGAGAGAAAGAGAGTTCTATTGCGACTGAGAGCAAAACAAGGCATATGCCTTGTTTAGACGGTGCCGTTTTTTGAGCATCGATCGATCTATCCTATATTTCATCGCAGATCAGCACTACCTTCTTCGACTTGCACACAACTTGCTATTTGTGTATCTCGCTCTGCTGAGAGCTAGGATAGCCATGTTGCCAACCTCCACTATTGGACAACATGGCTATCTTATCTAGCGGAATCTATAGAAGAAGAAATCTATATTTATAATAAAGCGCATTTGGTACGAAAATGTCTGTAATAAAAGAAGATAATAAAAAAAAACCTCTAGGGTATTTAAAACAAGACATAAGTTTAATAAATACGAGTAAAGTCCCACTACGGTCGGGTAAAAAATTGCCTGTAACACTTGCGATGAATACGAATCGATTGTCAAAATCGGACCAAATGATTAGTTTAACACATAACCATTCTTTTGATTCGGTGTAGTCAGGTTAAAAAAAATGCTTATGACACTCTGTACGTGAAGACGAATCGATTGACACCTTGCTTGTCAAAATAGGACCAATAGAGGCGACGCTATGTGGAACATTCAGATAACAACATACATTAGATACTTACGTTGATTGTTAAACTCATTACCATTCCCTTGCTTCACCGTAGTCGGGTAACTTATTAAAAAATGATTTATCTAGTAGTAAGCTACTGAATAAGAATAAATCTTTTTTTTAATCGTGTCTGTCTGTTTGTTTGTTCACGCATCACGTAAAAAAAATGGACCGATTGCGATGCGGTTTTCACTGTTGGATAGCTTAAGCTTTGAAATCTTAATCTAATGAGTAAAAGCCGAGCAATAAACAAAAACTTTTTGACGGCTGAAGGAATTTTGATCAAATATTGGTATATTGGTATCTGAGGTCTTGGAATAGTACATAGAGTACTTTTAACCTAGAGAACTGACACAAAACCACACGTGCGAAGCCGCGGGCACAGCTTGTAATTTATATAACACCACTCGAGAGGCCCCTGTCTTGTACCTTTAAATTATACAATAAAAACAGCAGAAGTTATTTCAGGTACAAGTACAGTACAAAATAGCACGGTACAAAAATAGACTTCATATTATGGATACTAATAACTACAAAAATGTACTAATCCAAATTTGATACAATTTATATAGGACCAACCTGGAGGACTACCCTTTCAAAAATATATGTTTTTTTATAATCGGTCCGCATTTGACGGAGAAATCGGTGAATATACATAAAAAAAAACATAAAAACCCCTCCTTTTGTGAGTTCGTTTAAAAAAAACAATACGAACAAATAATTAAGCGCAGGGCTGTGAAGTTAAGGGCCAAATGAATGCAAACAATAAATAACATATCGCATTGAATCAAATCAAGTAACTATTACCTGAACAGAAAAATAATTAAACGTACAAAACTCTCATTTTTAACTTAATTAATGAATTTCACAATATAATCATAACACACATTTTATGACTGTACTCTATGACGAATAATAATACATTAAAATCTAATAAGACTATTAGTTTCTACTAGCTACTTGTATGTTAATAATGTTATTATTACGCATCATGTCACGCATTTTTTTTCTAAGCACCTTTATTTTATTTATATATTACCATTTTCACGGTAGATAAATTAAAATGAACGATTTCTGTGGTCATGGTCTCGCTCACTAATGTCCGGTTCCTATATCTGATATATTCTACCAGATATAACCTGGAACTGTTCCTATACAAGGCATACGTTCAAAAACTATAACCCGACTACGGTCGCGTAAAAAATAGCCTATGACACTCTATACCTGAAGATGAATCGATTGATAATTCGCTTGTCAAAATTTGACCAATTAGGTGCGACGCTATGGTGGAACATCCACATACCCAAATACATACATATACTGTTAAACTCATTACCCTTCTCTTGCTTCGCCTTATTCGGTTAAAAACTAAGAGACAAACTAAGAACTAAGGACTTTTGTTACTAACGGATGGGAGGATTAACAGCTACGTTCTGTTAGCATAATACATGGAGATGATAGATAGGTAAAATTACACGACTGCCCAAAAAAGGAGTGTTATGATTTTGGCACTCATGTATGTTTGTACGTGAGTTTCTTTATTCCACCATAACTTTCAAATGCTTGAACAGATTTCCCCCCCCCCCTCCCCCCCCCCCCCCGAGTAACAGTTTTTTTTTATAAAATATGCTGTATGGCGGCAGTATGGTTACATTTTAAATTGCAAAAATAAAACTTCGAATTGTACAATATGGGTATCACATTGAAGGACTTGATAAGCACATTCCAATAGTGCATATTGGAATAAGTTAATTTTTGGCAGAACAGGCGTGTTTTTTAGCTTTTAAGCTAGTTTTATTACATTGAAAGAAAGGAAGAACCAAAGATAATACATTTTTTTCTGACATCACACAACATTAAATATTATCAAAAACAAAACACAAAACATAGGAAAATATACTTTACAAACCAAACTAATGTCAGGGCGGTCGCACTCCGCAACAAGTACAAAAAGTTCGAGGACCCAATATTCGGGTCCGTTCAGTCGAGTGTCAAGCGTGCGCTCGATGAGCCGCGCGCCTTGTACTTAGCGATAGAGCACCTACTTACGTAAAGTTATTGACAAACTTTATTCGTGTTTTAATTATGAGTACCAAGAAGAAAGCTAGAAAGTACTGCATAGCATTCGGCTGTTTGAATAGTGATAGAAATGACGAATTGTCATTCTTTACGCTTCCAAAGGATATTGAAAGGTAATAAATTGCGCTCGCCCACCGCGTGCAGGCTTGAATGCACCGTATCACAACGCGCGAGAACTTCCATTGCTCTAACCGTTTCAGAATCGCTCTGTCCTTTTTTCGCTCGGTAGGGTTGTATTATGACTAGTTACTTGTACTAATAATTATTCTGAAATATGTTATGACTTAGATATTGTAACAGAATAAATAAGTAATAATGTATTATGTTATTACTTATTATTATAAATTAAAATAGTTCTATTACATACAATGACATTCTTATCAGAATAGACCTACTACCTCATTTTTACTACCTACCTATCCCGTTTTGAGAAAAACAATTGTTTTTTTAGAATTGTTATTACCAAAAGGAGAGAGAGAGAAAAAACTAATGGTGAAACATCAAACAAGATTGTCGGTGAGCCCCAAACTAAGCACGAGGCCTGTATCTTGGGGCTAGAGTGCAAATTTACCCGATAAGTTTGTATCATTTAACTAAACCAAAAGAAAATAATTATAAGGAAAGTATACAGTGGTGGCAATGAAAAAGACGAAAATTAATGGTCTCATTTAGAAATTTTTGTTTTTTTTGCAAAATATTTTTGTGTTTACTGTACCGCGAATGGCGATAGCCACAAAGTGCTTCAAAGTGCCTTTCGTCACTTTTGGCGGGAAAATGTTAACGAGAGTATATTTTTGATAGTTTATTAGTATCTTTTTCGATGTTCTTTAATGTTTTAGCTATAAAATGGTATATAACATTATGTAATTTATTCTATAAGCAATTCGCAACATAAAAAGTTTTACGCGCGTTTCTCAAGTGTCCGGCAATATACGGGTGTTCTCCGGGATATATAGAACTACTAGTTTTCCCGCTCGCTAATTCGTCTTTGCGGACTACTGTTTATCGCGAAAAAAGGCATCCTATGTTCATCTTGTTATATCTATTAAAAAACAATGCAAAAGTAGGTATATTTTTTTTTGATGTTTTTTGACATACTTGTTATTTCGTTTCCATGGCAACCGTTTCTTATAGCGAGTAATCATTTTTTTTCCAGTTTTTCCTGTTTTCCCGTGGAAACTTTCAATTTTCCGGGATAAAAGTATTCCATGTTTTATTCCAGGGTATAAGTTATCTCCATTCCAAGTTTCATCAAAATCCGTCCAGCCGTAATCGCGTGAAAGCTCCCCAAACATACAAACAAACAGACAACTTTTCACTTTTATATATTGGTATGGATTATTACGAAATTATTTGTTTTAAAAAAAAAATACATTTTATTTTCGACTTGAATAAACCGCTCCATCCATTTTGCCCCACTTTACTCTACCTGCTAGCCGACGTACGTGACGTCACAGGCCGTCATCGGCGGTTATTGGCGATCGGCCGCTCTCTGCAACTCACTGTAACTGAGAACATATGTGTATCACTTTCTGACGACGCGGTTCTGTATATCTCTGTGATCTTTTAGCCTCTTCAGTGATGCAAATATAAGCTATCCAACAGTAAAAACCGTATTGTAATCGGTCCAGTAGTTTTACGAGTTGCGCGAATAAACATACAGAAAGACACTGATTTAAAAAAGTGCTATTCTGGTTCAGTAGCTTATTTTAAGTAGACCATAGACCATATTTTTAATTATCTTCATTGTACAGACTTTTTCGTTCTTATTGCTTTATTATAAGTATAGATTAAAAGTCAGCAGGAAATTGCAAAAAACGGCAAAGTTCGAACGTTGCAATTTATTAAAAAGTCAGCGAAATGCGAAGTTAAAATAAAAAAAACTAAAAGTCGGCCAAGCTATAGTGAAATGTATGTAAATAATAAAAAGCCGACAAAGAGCGAAAGTCGGCATAAGCCTCATATACCCTATTTACATTGTATATTCTTGATATAATTTGTGAAATTACATCTGAAAAAATTACATCTTCGTAGTTTCTTGGTGCTCTCTCTAACGGGGGTTATTGTCGAAGCACCGGTAGTCTGAGGGGTATTTCCTTTTCCTGTGCGAGATTCAACTGCGAAAAGTTAGTCGTATTGCGCTCGACTGAGCTAGCCCGGACGTGATGTTAAAAAATATTAATATAAAATATTACTCTGGTACAAATAGAGTACCTACAAACAGAATCTATAATTTATGTTTAACAAAATTGTATTCTTCGTGAGATTGCGCGCGACATTCCTTGTAAGTACGAGAAGCGATATATTGAAGACAACGCGCTGACAAGCCGAGACGTAGGAATCTAATAATAAGACTATGGGGAGCTAGGAATGTTAGCGAATTACTAGGTTCTAGCTTTTACATTGTTTAGTTAGAAGGGAACATAAATTTGTAATTTATGGTAGAAAGAAATGAAACAAAATCTACATATTCTCATCTACATTTATCTATCTGTACTTTATAGATACTTATAATTAAGCAATATTTACGAAAAAGTCTATACAAAGAAGATAATTCTAAAAAAATGGTCTAGAATAATGGACAAGAATATAATATTATTTTTAAATCGTTTTCTCTGTTTGCATTTTTTTTGTCTGTATGTTTGTTGGTGCATTACGTAAAAAGTACTTGACCGATTGCGATGTGGCTCACACAGTAGGTTAGATTCGAGTTTAACTTAAGAACTGGGTACTTGGTATGAGTAGAGTTGACGGCTGAAGGAATTTTGATCAAATGTTGGTATATTGGTAATTTAGGTCATGGAATAGGCGAAGCCGCGGGCACAGCTAGTTTATAATAAAGCAGTGAGTAACAAAAGTCTATATAACGAAGATAATAAAAAAAACTCACTCTTGGTAACTATAAATTTCTAAACAAGTTTTTTTAATATGGTGCCTGTGTATTTCTTTGTTTATTCACGTAAATGCTACTGAACCGATTGCGATCTGTTTTTCATTGATGGATAGCTTATGGCTTGACTTAAAAATTGGTGTACTGGATAACTCAATCCGATGAGTAGAGGCCGAGCAACGATAAAAAAACTATTTGATGGCTGAACGAAATTTG
Organism: Alsophila aescularia; assembly: GCA_946251855.1. Taxonomy (NCBI): domain Eukaryota; kingdom Metazoa; phylum Arthropoda; class Insecta; order Lepidoptera; family Geometridae; genus Alsophila; species Alsophila aescularia. Next base: position 27,981,477 of record OX276384.1, read on the forward strand.
GTATACTGTACCCATTAGGTACTTTTGGTCCCGGAATAACACAAAGGTAACTTTTAATCCAGAGAAATTACCACGCGGCCATATCCAACGGCTCACCTAGTCTATCTATACATATAATAAATGAACAAGAACCAAAAAGTCAGTACAATGAAGCAAATTTAAAAAAATATGGTTTAGAGTACTTAAAATAAGCTACGTTACAAGAATAGAAATATTTTAAAATCGTGTGTCTGTTTGTTATTTTGTTAGATTTTTGTCTGGATGTTTGTTTGCGCATCACGTTAAAACTACTGAACTGATTGCGATTGTTTTCACTGTTGGAGAGCTTATTTTATTTATTTATTTCTTTTAATTATTATGTTTATTTTATTTAGCCTAGGCCTAATCGTACGAAAACAAAACAAAGTATCTAGTTAGTTAGTCCAATACATTATTGTTATCTTTTTCGCGCCACTGTCTGCGTATGTCTTTCTACCATACTTGTCATAAAATTTAAGCCCAGACTAGACACTAGCCGATGCTAGACAGCTTTGCAAGTCGGGCTTAGGGTTTGACTTAAAAACTGGAGCACTTGGTATATCCGATGATTATATACCGAGCAATCGATAAAAACCTATTTTGAAGAAATATAGTATATTGTACATTATGGGTACTTTTGATTCTGGAATAACACATATGGGCTACTTTTAAATGAAATGGCCACGCGGGCAAAGCTGCGGGCACAGCTAGTATCTAAGAATTTCCTATTAGAGTGGAAGCAAACGTTGAACAAGCGCACGTTGTGGCGTGAAAATAATTATGTGCCTCACTACCTTGTAGTAGAAATGTCTGAATAAAATTGGCGTGACATACAGAAAGACAGACATACAGACATACGGCCAGACAGAAATTTTAAAAGTACAAGAGTTCTTTTATCAAACTACGGAATCCTAAATACAGAAACCTTGCACAGAATGCCTACAAGCACAAAATATTTTGTGGTAAAAGTAGCCTTGCAGTTATCTCTCATTTCTGCCCATCAAAAGCGAATACTTCACAAAGACTATGAAGACCGTATAAAGACTCCAGGCAGCAAATAAAGCAGCCGCTCCACATCTGAGCGTAGAGATCCATTTAGATCTTAGCAAGCAAGCTTATTAGGGACGAGGTGTAGAGACGAGACTGAGATCGAGACTGAATATAATATCCGAGATCAAGTCTTGGTCTTGAGCCGATATTAGATTTACCTATTAACCTCTTTCAGTGCATTTTTTTTTGATCCGGCATTTCATTTATCTCTTTATATTTATAATATGTAAAGCAGTCAGTTCCAAGAAATCTGAAAAATTAAGATAATTTAAAAAAATGGTCTAGTGTACTTAGAATAGGCTACTGAATTTAAACCGTGTATTTCTGTTTGTTCGCTCATAACGTAAAACTACTGGACCGATTGCGATGCGGTTTCACTGTAGCTTTGGGTCTGACTTAAAAACTGAGATACTTAGTATCTTACTTTGATGATTAGAAGCCGAGCAATCGATAAAAAACTATTAGACAGCTGAACAAATTTTGAACAAATAATTTGAAGAGTTCCTTTAGAGTCCTTTTAGCTCCAAAAGCTAATCCTGGAAGTCGATTCAGGTCATGCTTACTATAAAAATGCATTGTCATTGGAACTAAACCAATTGTAATAATTCTGCTCCGTAGGCTAAAAGGCAGTGGCTGTAATTCAGCTTGCAATATTTGACCTAAACAAACATACATACCTACATCGCAAGTTAAATAAAAGCTATTAAAAACGCAGATTGTGCTTGTGGCATCACCTTTAATTTATCAAAACCAAAAACATTAATTGAAAAGTCAAAGCTTATAGTAGTTACCAAAGAAGGAGGTACTTTCGTCGTTGTTTTATAAGATGCATATTAATAAAAACTTCGTGAAAGTACCAACTTACTTCTTTATAATAATAGCAAAATGCGCTATTTTAAAATTATTAAAACATAACATACACAAAAATTTGTTGTCATTGCGAATACATAAAATACCTAACAAAAATAATAAAAATTGATATATTATTAAAACAATCCAATAGGATTTTTGCTTTCAGAATTTGAAATCCGTCTGTGAATGATTCGTTTCCAGTTAAATGTACTTTTAATTTACTTTAAAAGTTTATGAATATTTTAACATGTAAACCTCTTTCTAAAGCAAGTAGGTACCTACCATAGCAAAGTTTGCATAACGTTGCTAATTTACGCTTCAAGTATAAATACTTCCCGAATGTTATTTATGTTAAACAAGTCTCTGAACATACTTTAAAAAGTCTTGTTCGCATCACTTTTCTATTGAATCCCTAGGCACTAAAACCTTCCTTTTTTAACTGCCAGCCTTTTGCAATTAAATTGGCGAGAGAGGCTGAACAGAGGCATTGGATCGGCGGCACGTCGTCTTTTCGGACTGATTCCTGGTGGAAACCCATTTAATGGACCAACCACCTTTATTTTTTATGCTGAGATTCGTAACAGGTACTAAGCTTTCTTTTATTCAAGGCACGTTTGACCATAGAAGTATTGGTCTGACTAGTTTTTCCGCCCGCGACTTCGTACGCGCGGATTAGCTACTGTTTATCGCGAAAAAAAAGCATCCTATTTTCTTCTAGGATATTAAAAACTACATAAAAACCAATGCAAAAGTAGGTATAGCACCAATCAAAGAGAATATAATCACTACGTTTATGCTCTTGATGTTTTTGATAGACTTGTTATTTCATTTCCATGGCAACCACAGATCATTATGTTATGGCAACCGTTCCTTATAGTGAGTAATCAACATTTTCCAGTTTTCCCGCAGAAACATTCAATTTTCCTGGATAAAGTATCCTATGTTTTATTCTAGGGTATAAGTGGTCTCCATTCTAAATTTCATCAAAATCTGTCCAGCCGTTATCGCTTGAAAGCTCCGCAAACAAGCAAACAGACAACGTTTCACTTTTATATATTGGCATGGACTAGTGACTCGCTCCGGCGGCGAAGCCCGGGCGCCACACCACGTCATTTTTCTTATTTTTAGCATCTTTAAAGACGTCGTAATTTCTAAAAAAAAACTAATTTATCTTAACTAAATCTGTAGCAGCAATGATAGTGGTGCTTTTTACCCGACTACAGCAAAGCAAGGGAAGGGTAATGAGTTACAGTCTATGTATGTAAGTATCTATGTATGTGGTTATGTGGATGTTCCACCATAGCGTCGCCCCTATTGGTTCGATTTCGACCAACGAAGTGTCAATCGATTTGTGTTTAGGTATAGTGTCAATCGATTCGTCTTCAGGTATAGTGTCAATCGATTTGTCTTCAGGTATAGTGTCAATCGATTTGTCTTCAGGTACAGTGTCAATCGATTTGTCTTCAGGTATAGTGTCAATCGATTCGTCTTCATCGCAACAGTGTCTAGGCTAATTAAGCAAGCTACCCGACTGTAGCCGGGTTTTAGTTTTTGAACCTATGTCTGGTTGACCATAGGCATTAGTAATCACATACTTGACAGACTTCTGATTATTTCGTTTCCATGGCAATGTGTCATTCCTTTCTGTTTTTTGATATCTTGCGTTAAATTATTGCAATTTTCGTAGGGATTTAAATTTTATTGAAAAATAAGATAGTACCCATGTTACTCGCTGATTATGTAACTTTCTATAAGTGGAAGAATTTTTAAAATCGGTTCAGTTTTTTTGACTTTATCTATTACAAACAATTATACAAAAATTCAAACGTACAAAAAATCATTTTTTTTCCCAGAGACATATATATTACGATATTACCTCTTAATAATATTAGCGTAGAAAGCAATTGGAACCTATTGAACAATTTTTTTATACTATTTAAACCTCTAGGTTTTAGTTAATTCTTTTTTCACCTATCCTGCGACAGAATCCAACGATACCGGGTTCCATCCTATAGGCTCCGCAAGTCCGCACCAATGACTTTTCTAAGTTATGTGCGGTTTTCCTTCGCTCCGAGCTTCGGAAGGCACGTTAAGCGGTCGGTCCCGGCTGTTATTGATTAATAGCTGTCGTTAAGTAAATGTCGGAGAAATGAAATGAAATGACGGACTGTCTAACTTTGACACCAGAGGCCAGCGCTACCTCATACGCCAAGCAAGCAAGCAAGACCTACTACGAGTATGTCTACGAACTAAAAATATTTTCTCATGGTTTCTTTAAATACTGTGTATTGAACTAACTCGCAGTCGCAGAAGGTTAATGAGAAACATAGCTCAGGTGATATATAGACGACGTTTTTCTCACAGGCTTCTAACGAATCAAAACAATCAACCCATTGTAGGCTTAATAATAGGGCTCTGTTTGGACTCTTTAGTTATCCTTATTGTCACCAATACAATCGATTGACTTGACTTCTACCAAATCTTTTAGAGCAATATTATTATTGTCACCAATACAATAGATTGACTCGACTTCCACCAAATCTTTTAGAGCAATATCATTATTGTTACCAATACAATCGATTGACTCAACTTCTACCAAATCTTTTAGAGAAATATCATTATTGTCACCAATACCATCGATTGACTTGGCTTCTACCTATTGGATTGAGATACAAAGTACACCAAATTGTCAAAATGTAAGCTATCAGACGGTAAGTACTGCATTTCAGTCAGTCCAATAGTTTTTACGTGATGTGCAAACAGACAGACAAACATACACCATTATACCACGTTTTTATTAAGTCACTTTCTTATTGGTTTGTCTGTCTGTATGTCGTTCTGGTTGGAATCTTGCAACTCATATTTCAAGCAATTCCCGATCAGCTATCCAGCTGAAATTTCAGGGTAGCTCACAACTCGATGCATTGCAACAATGACTTCCAAACTAAAAAAAAAACTATTTTTTTTTATCTACATTTTCTAAAAATGTTTTTTTTTTATTGGTTGTTTTATATGTTTTATTCTTGTTCAATATGTTATTTTATGTATCTAGACTATTTCGTTATTACCTTCATTGTACATACATACTTTTCGATACTTCACTGCTTTATTATAAGTTTAGATTTAGAGTATTAATAGATTACTTTCTTGGCAGCTTATTACGTAACTATTTTGAATAAAACTTACACAAAATAATAAAGATAGGCAAAATATAAAAATTGATACTAAGACTAAGATCAAATATGTACTTACTATCAAAAGATTCAAGCTGATTAAACCAATGCAACAGAGTTTATAATAGCACCCAATACAGAGAGCCAGCGATATTTACCCGCCCGCCAGCGGTTGAATCGGCGCCATATTTATTAACCCTGCTTCCGTTTCCTGTGCGGTCGTTGATTTAAACGCACATTTCCGTTGTATCACTTGACTGACTTCCGGTGGGCGTTTATTATATTAATACATAGTGCGGTGCCGTTTTTCAAAGGTTATAGGGGAACTTTCCGGTATGCGAGTGGTGCTTTGTAAGGAAGCTAACTCTATCATAATAATTATTATAGTGGAGGACTGAAGGTACTTAAGATTGCATTAAATGGAGAGGAGAGATAGAGAAAGAAGGAGTATGGGAGTCTTAAGTATGAGAGTATTGTAGCATGCAGAGCCCAGCATATCATCAACATGAACAAGTGGAGTAGGTACTGACTGGTCATATAAGGTATAAAATATTTTTCCATTTTTTTTAAATCGTCTTCATAATAAATATGTTATTTTGTATACAACCACTAAAAAGAATAAAATAATTACAATTGAGCCAGAACAGTATCACTTTTTCGAAATTACCAACGTAATAATAATGCATATATACAACATAAAATACGAAAAAGTTTTTTGAAAGCGGTGGACATACATACATACATAATATGCCGAACATATAACCGTCTACTTTTCTGAAGTCGATTAAAAACACGAATTGCTAATATCGAATGGGTATTAAAAACCAATGCAAAAGTAGGTATTGCACCAATGCTCTTGACGTTTTTGACAGACTTGTTATTTCGTTTCCATGGCAACCACAGACCATTCTGTGATGGCAACCGTTCCTTACAGTGAGTAATTAACATTTTCCAGTTTTCCCGTGGTAAAACTGGACGTGGTGGTTTTCCGGGATAAAAATTATCCTATCTTTTATTCGAGGGTATAAGCTATCTCCATTTTAAATTTCATCAAAATCCGTCCAGCCTTTATCGCTTGAAAACTCCCCAAACAAACAAACAAACAAACAACGTTTCACTTTTATATATTGGTATGGATATGGGCCATAAACCAAGTTTCTGATTGTTGGATGTCACAAGTAATTCAATTTTGTAGCTCTTGGCTCTTGGACATAGTTTTCTGACATAATTTTCTTACAAGCGCGCCCCGGTTTCGTCCGTGTGGATGATGTTGATAATAAGTTTACTCTACGCACTTCGGTTCTTGATCAAACAAACCAATAAACAAACACACGTTCGCATAAGTATATTATGATGCTAGCTTTGCCCGCGTTTATACCAAATTTCATCAAAATTCGTTCAAATTTCAAGTAGTTGTTTATCTACTGCTCGACTGCTCATCGCCTCGTAATCTAAGGTTCATAAGATTTTAATTCAAATCCTAAGCTATCCAATAATGAAAATCGCATTTTAATCGGTATATTCGTTTTAACATACGTGATGCGTGAAACAACATACACACAGAAACGAATAAAAAAATGACTTGTTCAATGACTTATTTTAAGTTAACTTGACCATTATAATTATTATTATCACTGAACTGAATTTTAATTACTTACTGCTTTGTTATAAGTATAGATAGATAGATTAGTGTTATAGTGAAATGTAGGAAAACAATATTTAAATAGTTATTTAAACGGGACTTAATCACGCTGAAAACGTTATTTTATTTATTACTAGCTATACCCACGAACTGATTGTTTTACATTTATTTGTAATCTTGTTTATAACTTTACTGTGCATCTTACGTGCCAGGCTTTTGATATTGCAGACCTGGATTGCAATATCACCCTGTACAAATTTTAAATTTAGTAACGGAAAATTTTACTGATTTTGTTCATATTTTTTTTACTTTCCTTTTAGTTAATTCATTTAGCAAGTCATTGCGAAAGTTAATACGGTCAAACTATGCTTGTTGGTTGCATTTAGTCATACCAACAAACGCTTTCGCAATGGCTTGACTTTTAAGTATGTACCGGTTTTATACCGCTTTTGTATTCCCTGCATTTCGTGATAATTTACTCCCAACTGGTGAAATTCTTTTAAAACTATGCTTCTTACGTGCTGTATTTCTGACAAAATTTCCGAAACGGTCCGTTCGTTTAGAAATAAAATATATATCAAAAAAACATACATAATATATTCGAACATATAACCGTCTCCTTTTGTGAAGTCGATTAAAAAGTAACTTTTGTTCCATGACTACTCAATTGTAGTTCTATGAAAAAATGCCATTGAAACAAATGTCAAAGTAAAGAGCAGACTACCGATTAAAAAACTATCGAGAGGTCACTGATTATCCATGGAATAGCCGAATACCAATTATGCACCATTGCAATTCGATGGAAAATCACTGAACGATCTTTATATGTATATTATTTAGCTAGCAGACTACAAAATGTGTAGAACTAGGCCATCAACATGACAGCGAGATTCCATGGAAGCGTTCTTATATTAACAGACTTGTGCCCCAGATCTATCAAACCACACCAAGAGCATTGGCGCTATATCTACTTTTGCATTGGTTTACCTTTACCTTTTACCCTAGAAGAACTTAGGATGCTTTTTTCGCGATAAACAGTAGTCCGCGCGGACGAAGTCGCGAGCGGAAAACTAGTAATTTTATAAACTTGCAGGCACTTGATGCAGGCACTCCCGTTTGTATGTTTTCAACCGACTTCAAGGGGAGGTTCTCAATTCGACCTGTATGTTTTTTTTTTGTATGTATGTTATGCGATATATCCGGCAATTGTAGATCTATTTCAAAAAATATTTTTTAATGGATAGGGTATGCCTCAGTCCCATTTAAATGTCATGAAAATATTCCACCTCTAAGGGAGGAAAATTAGGGGATGACTTAATTTTATTAACTTTTACCCACTTTATGACGCGATATCTCCGTCAAATGTGGGTTGATTTCGAAAAGTTTTTTTTTTAGAGATTAAGATATGCTTTAGATTCCATATATATAATTTGGTGAAGATCTGATGAAGACCTTCGGAGATACAAAGGAACTCCTTAATGGATAACAGCAAGTCACTTGCGATTGCTATAATCGCATGTTCATGTATTGTTCACTCAAAATAGGGAAATAAAATAAACTTCAAAAATAAGTAAAAATCGACTTCAAAATAAATAAAATAATCTTATGTGGAAAACAATTAAGGAAGTCAGTGCCTAATTTTCTTAAATCTAACCAAATCAACGACTTCCTTAACGATTTCCCACATAAGATTATTTTATTAATTTTGAAGTCGCTTTTTACTTTTTTAAAGTTTATTTTATATTAGACAAAATAGTGGAGGGGTACTTGTGGTACAAAACTGGGCAGGTTGATAGAAATTAATACAGTTGTACTCCCGATAGTATAGATCCACATCAATATTCAAAAGTAAAACGTTGTTTGTTTGTTTGGGGAGCTTTTACATAATAACGGCTGGACGGATTTTGATGAAATTTGGAAAGGAGATAGCTTATACTCTGGAATAAAACAAAGAATGGTTTCATCCCGGAAAATGGTAAGTTTCCACGGGAAAACAAGTCTGTCAAAAAGCATAAAGAGAGTTGAGTGCTATACATTTGCATTAGAAGATCATATAGGATGTAAACTAATACTCGTAGACCGCGCGCACGAAATCGCGGGCGAAAGCTTGTCATTTCTATGGTATACTCAGCAAGCTTGCTGAAAAATAAATTAATGCATCTACACTAAATTTAGTTTTAAGGTGGCTTTCAAAAAGCAATTAATTAATATTGAAGACTAAGGTTTGTCTATACTCTACGTACATCACTTATTTATACATCCATTTGATGTAACATTATAAATGGTAAGATACCTATATTTATCTAAGTACTAGCTTTCGCGCGGTCACAGATTATCTCGATAAAAAAAACATCCTATGTTCATCTAGGAATTTTAAATCCATAGGTGAAAGAATTTTTAAAATCTGAAACCTATGTTTTTTTTTTGAGTTTATGCATTACAAACAAACATACAAACAGACAAAAATCAAATATTTATTCATTATAATATCAGAGTAAATATAATAATTATAATACGTATAATTATTTATAAGCGTACCTATAAGAAAAGACCTCTAATAATTTCAAATCATCGAAAAACAAACAATTAATTCAATTGAAAAACTGAACTTTAAAAACATCTTTAATACTAATTAATAAATTAGATATTGGTCAACAATATGAGTTACGTACATAGTAATCACAAGTAATGTATATTATTTAGTTATGTCACAGAATTAATAATTAACGTATAGATTCCAACTATACTTACACAATAGTTAACGTATAGATTCCAACTATACCCACACAATAGTTAACGTATAGATTCCAACTATAACCACACAATGGTTAACGTATAGATTCCAACTATACCCACACAACGGTTAACTTATTTATTTTTATTTTTTATTACTTTGAGTGACGAGACGGGCTGGTCGCTCGCCTGATGTTTAGCGTCACGCCTGCCCATAACAGTTGCAGTGCCACTCAGAACTTTTGTTGCAAAATCTTGCGTGTCACTGCACTGCACTCGTCTCCCTGAGACATTGGTTGTTAAGTCTCATTGTCCAGTAATTTTGCTAGAAACATTGCCCTTCAAACTGAAACACAGAAATGTTTGCACACTACTACTTGGTGGTTGAATATCTGACAAAGACGTGGTACTTCCCCAGGCGGACTCTTGCGTATGAGGCCTACCACTACAAAACGTATAGATTCCAACTATACCCACACAATAGTTAACATTTATAGATTCCAACTTTACCCTCACAACAGTTAACGTATAGATTCTAACTATACTCTCATAATTAGACTAATACTAAATATTATTAATTCAGTAAATTATTTCAACAACCTTTATTCAATTCTTGACTAACAGTTTTATAAATATTTTTGGTTTAATTCTCATCATTACTTTTTATTATACACTCTCTATCACTATACCCTTTCTTTTTCTTACACTCTATTTTTCGTCTCCGAAGAACGACAGTATTTCAGACTCATCGTCGGCTTCTGACATCTGGTCATCTTCTTTTTCATACTTTACGATACTGTATTCACAAGATAATTTACTGGTATACTTCTTCAACACGCTTAACAGTTCTATTTGGGCATCTATTTTCTTATCGAAAGGTATTATTTTCAGCGTTGGTACTAACGACAACGCAAAATGGGTATCACAGTCCGTGTCGTAATTTTTAAGCACAGGTTCCACTTGTAACGCATCTTCTGTTCTGTTCTTAAAGGCCAATTCTTCTTTAAGTTTATTAATGGAGTACTGAACGTACTTCGCGACATTCTTCTTCTTTTCTGCTTTCATTCTCGCTTTTCCTTTTGCTTTCTGGGAGTCCTTAGTTCTTTTTTCGACAGGATCGGAAGACTTTTCAGAAAAATGGGATTCGTCTTCGAATTTGTCTTGGGAGGAGCTTTTGGTGAAGACGAAGCTTGGTTCTGCTTCGTGGAATTGTGCTGAGTTCTCGTCTATGAGGAACAGGAGTTTGTCGAAGTAGACGTACTTGCGCCGCTTGTGCTGAAGTGGGTCTTTTAAGATTTTCATCTCTCTTGTGAAACAGGTTCGCAGATTGTTCCAGCGCTTGATCACATCGGCTCCTGGAATTAAAATAAAAAAGCTATTAAACTCAAATTAGTTATTATTTATATGAATTTCTAGTTTTGATTTTAATATTGGAAACATTATAAGGAATTAATGAGAGGGGAGTGAGACAGAGGGATGTTATATCCCCGAAACTATTCACTAATGCTCAGAAAGATATGTATAAGACACTGGATTGGAAAGGAATGGGCATTAATAGCAATGGCCAGAACATCTGACACTTGCGAGTAGCCGTTGATATTTTGGGTTTCCATAGTCACCATGCTTTGCAGGCGGATTGGTGACTGCAGTGTTACAAATATGTAATCGGAGGACGCTACTGCCCATCTTCCAGTGTGTATCATTGAATAGCTATTTGAAAATCATCTTTATCATTATTCATTTCAAATTACCATTTAGGACCTATAAAGATTTAAAGTTGGTTAGCAACCATTCTCACTAATTGCTATAAATATAAACTAAAAAGTTTAAAATAAAATAAATTATTATAATGAACAAAAAACTGACTACAAACAACAAAACTACAAAGAGGCAAACAAGCTTTCCATTTTTGATTTTGAAATATAAAGATGCAGTATCTTTTAACTCAGGGGATGTTTAAAAAATAATCATAATCGATTCAGTAGTTTAAAAGATATGGACAGTTAACTGTTTCTAGTATAGTTTTTTTAGTTAGGAATATATACTTAATTTTCTTAGGCTTCTCTAACGAAACTTAAAACTAAGAAATCGTATGGTACTTAAAATATAGTTTTTTTTAAGGTCTATCGGTTTGGGCGCACAGACCTTAAAAACACTTACCTACCTGGCACAGACCACAAAAAAAAAACTTTCTTTTAAGCTTTATATGACTTGAAATCGTTATTTTTTAAAAAAAAAAATTCGTATAAACTTGACCACGAGTTAACACGACTAAGTGAGGGCTGTCACAGAAGAAATAATAATAATAATAATACTACCTGCGTGCTGTTCAAAATATCATGGTACAAAAAATCGACTTCAATTGGATTCACTATTATATGAAAAAAAAAAATCTGATTCAATTTTGACACAATTTACATGAGACCAACCTAAAAATGTAATATTTAATATCAACCTATAATATTTTAAATAAAAATAATTAGTTCATAATCAGTCTGCAATTGACGGAGAAATCGGTGAAAATACATTTAAAAAATTATAGTTTAAAAAAACTAAAAAAACACGCTTTATATAGAAAACCAAACTAAAAAATAGAAAATAAATTTTAATAGTGTAAATAAGAAAAACATGATTGATTTCAAAAAAACGTCGTTTCTTATTTACACTATTAAAATTTATCTTCTATTTTTTAGTTTGGTTTACTATATAAAGCGTGTTTTTTTTAAACTATTATTTATTTTCTACTTATTAGTTTTTTTTTTTTTTTCGAATTATTGCATTGTCATCGGTCTTTGACAGGTGTGCAAAATTTGAATGAAATCTGACCGTTTAAAGTGGGTCAAAATAGCATCCAAAGGAGTCGGTTACAAACATACAAACATACAAGTGAAGCTAATATAAAGCGTATACAAACATACAGACAAACAGTCCTCCTTTTGAAAATACGAGGTCTTGCTGCGCTGTGGCGGACGATCGGCATCGACATGTTGTAAGTGACGTCAGTGATCTCATGACGTATGGCTTGTGCGTACGAGCGGATCGGCATAATAACTTGCTTCATTCTCAATTTGGCGGTGAGAAATCAGTATTTTTTTAACATTCTACGTTAATGGGGCAGTTGGGAACATATCATCTATTCTTATATTAAAGCAGCAAGTACCAACAAATCTATACAAAGAAGATAATTTAAAAAATATGCTCTAGGGTAATTAAAATAAGCTACTGAACAGGAAGGTATATATTTTTTTTAAATCGTGTCTGTCTGTTTGTCTGTATGTTTGTTCACGCATCTCGTAAAAAACTACTAAAACGATTGCGATGCGGTTTTCACTGTTGGATAGCTTAGGGTCTGACTTAAAAAAATGGTACTTGGTATCTTAATCCAATGATTAGATGCCAAGCAATAGATAAAAACTATTTGACGTCTGAACGAATTTTGAAGAAGTGTATATTGTACTTTATAGGTACTTTTGGCCCTGGAATAAAACATGACCACGCGGGCAAAGCCACGGGCATAGCTAGTCATTTAATATATAAGTATTGGAGCTGGCTCTCAAGCATTTCAATCAGTACGTACACTCCGGAAGGGGGTTTACAATATACTTTCTGCTAGCGGGGTAGCTAGCCAGGCGAATACTAGAGTACCACTTATATGGTGCTGTTACCCTTCACTAAAAGCCCATGTACATTTTGCATGGTTGGATTCGAACCCACTACTTACGGCGCGGCGGCCGAGCGTATAACCACATTAAACTGAGCAACCATGCGTCAACATAAACCCCACTTTCACATCAAGTATTAAGTAACAATTTAACCTTCGCTTTTTTAAATTCGCATTCGCATTTTCATAATACTTATAACCAGTAGGTAGGAATAATAATAAGTGTATATTAAGAAGAAGAAGAAGAAGAAGAAGAAAATCAATTTATTTGCAAAAAATAACATTTAGAACAATGACATAAATAAAAATAAAAAATACCTTAACACTAAAGTACGTCTAAATGTAACCATTTGCAAAATGGCCCCAGCATACTGCTGGTCGTAAAACGACCAGCGCTGGTCTTCCGCTGTGACCATTCTGTAACGTCACGGTACGAATGAACGGACAGTATAATTACGTAAACAAAAAGTGAATAAATACATTATATAAAAAATAACTACATGAACTCTTAGCAAGGTAGTAAGGTATTCCGATTTGGGTTACCGTACGAATAAAAATAAATTATACCAAGAAGGTTGAAAAAAGTCCACGCCGCCAAAAGTGAAGCACACAAGATATGCCGATCCTCTCGCACGGACACACCTTCACCACGTTATGCCGATCGGTCGCCACATCACAGCAAGGTCCCGACCTTGTTGGTCGTGATAATTGTGTCAAGTTCTCTAATATCAAAAACAATGCAGTCTTTTGTGATGAAATTGTGTATCAACTACAAATTATCCAGTCACGCACACATACGCAGCCACTTTTTGCTATGCTTCACTCATTTGTTCAGCAGTGTAGACACCCTACATTTTTCAATAATTTAAACATTAATTTGACGCTGAAAATGTCCTAAAATATTGCGGCTTTAGTCTTATTGTGTGTGTGTCATTATTATGAAATGCTAACAATAAAATAAGAAAAAAAAACAAGTAGCTTTTACAGGTTCATTTTTTTTGTTACTCTGTACTTTTAAGTAATTTTTTATCCTTTTCTTTTTTAAAAATTTAAAGTTTTTTCTTTTCTTTTTTTCATATGTTTTTTATTGCATTGTCATTGGTTTGTGAGCTAGGTGAAAGTAATTCAGCCGGATAACTAATCGGGAAGTGCTCGAAATTTGAATTGCAAGATTTCAGGACAGATAAAATACATAGGTAATATAAAGTGAAGTTAACTAAAGCTTTTAAAAACATCATAAACGTATCGTAAACAGTCATCGATAACTATCGCGTCCGATACCATAGCCGATTTCATCAACCTACATACATCAACAATCTGTCGCTAACTCGCACCCAAAAACAAACCTTATCAACGATCGTCTTTGATAAGGTTTGTTTTTGGGTGGTAATAACTCTCAACGGCTAACTCTAAAGACATTACAATAAGACTCAAATTAATTTACCTCTAATTTCCTTTTGCGTCTCACTCAATTCTTTCCAAACATCTGGGTACAGCTTCTCGTTGATTTCTTCCCACATCGTCTTCTTGAACGCTAAATCGTTGTATTCCTTGATGGCTCTGTCGTACAGCGCTGGCCTAGCTTTCACCTCTGCTATTAATACATCGTTGTCGATATCTCTGCTGTAAGAATTATACGCCGCCATTTTGAAACCGAGCGAAAATCGGCGGTGCGACCGCTCCGCCTGCGATTTCTCGCGTCACTGATAGTTGTATGACAAAAAGTCGGAAATGCGGCGTTGCCGTTCGATTCGCGTGTCCTAATTTTGTTTGTGTGCGCTGTTGCCAGCTCGTGCGGGAGATCGGAGTCGTTCGATGTTTGCATGCGATTGCCTTGGGCCGATGTTTTATCAAGCAGTTATTGAATGCGTATTGTGGATATAAATATTTTTATTCTGTGTGGAACATTGATGTTCTGTTAATTAGTGTGTTAATTTGTAAGAAGAGTCAGAATTTCTCACTTATAATAAGTACATGTCTTATAGCCGGAAATGAATCCGTTTCTTTATGCTATGACTCTATCGACCTAAATAGTACCTACTACCTAATCTTGGAATATAAATATTCAATGTATCTAACAGGATACCTAATTTTTTTATCTGCATATAATTAGACCACTTAAGGCTATCTAATACTCGCGAAAAAAAAAATAGTAACATAAGAATAAATTTAAACAAAGAATCATTTTGTTGTGTTTTAAATACGGAATTACGGACGATGAATACGTCATTGACGAGATTCCGTATTTAGTAGGTACTGTTAATCTTTACAGCACCGGGCATTTTTCTAACAATAGAATAACAAAGTCCAAAAGGAGTGGTCGGTACTGGAAGAGAAACACAATACTTATGTATGTCTATTAGGTTTAGGTACCTAACCTCTTCCTGTAGTAGCGACAAAAATGACTTATCAACAAGACATAAGTTCAAAAAATAAAACCCGACTACGGTTGGGTATAAAATAGCCTATGACCTTAGGATATAATATTCTAAGCCTATGACACCCTTTAAATGAAGACGATTCGATTGAGACCTCGCTTATCAAAATTGGACCACGATTTTAGTTTGAACACATTACTCTTCCTTTGGTTCGCCATACTCAGGTAAAAAAAATAAGCCTATGACCTTAGAATAACTATCTTCCCAATTCTAAGCCTATGACGCTCTATTCCTGAAGACAAATTGACACCTTGCTTGTCAAAATTGGACCAAAATAGGTGACGCTATGGATGGAACATACACATACCCACGTAAATAAATACATACATACATATACGTAAATTGTTAAACTCATTACCTTTTCCTTGCTTCTTCGTAGTCCAGTAAAAAAGAAAAAAAATACAAGTAAAAAAAATGCAGCTTAGCATGTACGTGTGTCTGTAAGCTACATATTATTTCTTCGTAAATTTTAAACTCAATTAAATATGTATATACGAGCCCCTGGCACTCATAGAAGGTATTTACGTAAATGTATTTCACCTCGTGCATTGAGTGTTAAATGTGAATTTCCGAAAAGTACCGCCTGAGTTTATTAACAATAACATAATCCATTAACTTCAGTACATTAAAATACAATTAGATTTTCTTCTGGAACAATCGGTTACAGATACCTTCCAACCCTTAATTAAATTCATAAATCCTTGAATGCTTAATTAATCAAATTACTACAAATTTTGAGCACGGAAATTGATAAAGATATTGTAATTAATGTTCAATATTAAATTTGAATTAATAGGCTTATGACACGGACCTCTTGGGATTTGAAATGCAAGCCAGTGCAACCATCCGTCTCGCACGCCTTTTAATGGTCCTTTAGTTTCATCATGTCCGCCAGTCAGTCCGTCTGTCCGTCCGTCTGTATGCCACAGCCAAATTATTCACGCGCAAAAAGGTTGAAATTTGGCACACATAAAATAGATATTTATAACCGCTATATAATTGTATGAAAAAATATACACACAACACTTTTTTTGGATTGGCTCTCTTAATGGAAAGTGATGAAAAAAAACATGTACCTCGTGTGGGATCTCGTTGGATGGGTCTTTTATAGTACATTACTGCCGCGGTCTGTAATGACTGCGTTGCTGGCAGCGATGATGATGGTCGAGAGCGTAGCTAAGTTAAGTTCGAGGCCATCACAGCGTGGTCAGCATTGCAGCCCTTGATGGCCAAGCTGGAATGAAGGCCGAGACCGAAGGTCGAGGCCTTTACAGCGCGGAAAACTATTATTATTAAACACTTTACGCGCTGTAAAGGCCTCGAACTTAACTAAGCAAAGCTCGAGGCCATCATAGCGTGGCCAGCAGGGCAGTCATTGCGGACCAAGGCTTGTATAGTGCTTTACTCAAACAATGCGAGGAATTTAAATAAAACCAGCTTAGTATAATAAGAATTTACTCAAACAATGCAACAACAACGAAAACAACAACGACAACAACAACGACCACAACAACAGAAACAGAAACAGTAACAATAACAGAAACAGAAACAGAAACGGAAACGGAAACGGAAACGGAAACGGAAACGGGAACGGAAACGGAAACGGAAACGGAAACCGAAACCGAAACAGAAACAGAAACAGAAACAGAAACAGAAACAACAACAACAACAACAATAAACGATCACATCAGCTTTCAAACAAAAAAAAACCATCAATATCGGTCCATTCGTCTGGGAGCTACAACACCTCTCTTTTCGCGTTAGGGGTTAACGAACCCACGGAATAAATAATAGTGCTACGACAAAAGACGACAATAATGGTTTTTCAAAGGAAATGCTGGCCGCAAAACACGACAATAATTAAATTCCATACAACTTTGCTGGCGCCTATTCAAGAAGCGCGGCAAGGTCGACTTTGCCCAAAGAAGGTTGTCGAAATAATGACCACATTACTAGTATTGTTTGAGTAAAAACTATAATGAGGTATAAGATGTTAAATTCAGGCGTTACTTTGCGGAAATTTATAATTTAAATTAATAAAGTAAAAATATGTAGCTTACTTCCGCCAAAATGTTAGTCAGACAAATGATAAATAGAAAAATAAAAATATCATTATAAAAACCAATACTAACCAACTCTTACCTCGAAAATTAAAGTGCAGCAGTGCACGGACAAACAGTGCCTGTGAACTGCTAGATAGTTTACAAAAAAGTATGTGCTTAAATACCTTTTTTTAATATTCGATAATTTATTTTTTGGTAAAGGTGGGTTAGTAGTGTTTTTTATACATTATATTTTTATTTTTCCATTTATCATTTGTCTGACTATCATTTTGGCGGAAGTAAGCTACATATTTATACTTTATTAATTTCTATAATAAGGTTTTATTGGTATTTTATTTCTATAAAATACAGAAATAAAAAACTAGGGTACTACGAACTTACTAACAAAATGAACATGGTCATTACTAGTTTACGAGATAAAGCCGACAAAAATAACACATTTATGGCCAGGTCAACTCTAAAAAAAATCCGTAGCGAGTTCAACCGTAACAAATAAGACATAAGTTCAAAAACTAAAACCCGACTACGGTCGGGTAAAAATAGCCTATGACGTCTTGTGATGAAGACGAATAGATTCATATCTCGCTTGTCAAAATCAGACCAAGTTTTTAGTTTGAACACATAACCCTTCGTTTGGTTTGCCGTATTCGAGTAAAGATATGGCCTATGACACTCTATACATGAAGACGCATCGACTGATACCTCGCTTGTCAAAATCGGACCAATAGGGGTGACGCTATGGTGGAACATCCACACACATATATATATATATATATATATATATATATATATATATATAATATAAATATATAAACACAATAAAACACCCCACGCTAAACAACCCCTACCAAAATTCAAAAACTATCGTAAAATATAAATGAAATGAAAGTTATATATATATATATATATAATATATCTTGGATGTCTATTCATATAAATATAAATAGGTACATACAAACATACATAGACTGTTAAACTCATTGCCCGTCTATTGCTTCGCCGTAGTCGGGCATACAACTTTAAAAATACTTGACAGATTGCAAAGCGGTTTTCACAATTGGGTAGCGAGCAAGGCAGAGCTTTAAGGGTCCTGGCTACAGAACCCTATGTCTATACGTGTCCGTCAAGTGTGATATATTGGTTTAAGGTTTGATCAGTGGCAGCGACATTTCATTGTTTTTAAAGCTTTTTTTTAACTTGCGTTATTTGTATCTATGTATGTAGGTATGTATGTTTGTTTAGGTCAAATCTTGCAAGCTGAATTAGAACCACTTCCTCTTATCCGACGGAGTTGAATTTTTACAAATTTGTTCAGTTCCGATAAAAACAGATTTTAATGGTAAGCACGACCTGAATAGACATCCAAGATCGGCTCCACATAAAGGAACTCTTCTTCGGTCAACAGCACAGACAAGAAATTTTGTGTTATGTTATTATGATAGCTGGTTTTAAGTTTATCCATGACATGGTTGCTGCGCTCAGGGTTGCGTCCTGACTAGGGAACTCCTCAACACGTAATGTTGTATACGCATTTAATTGTGATAGCCCGTTCTAAGTTTTACCATAAGATGGCTACTGCATAAAAGCTTTTTTTTTCGTTATTTAATTATCTTGTTTCTTTTGTAGCTATGCTAGGCTACGTAGTAAAATATAAGATCGTAAGCCAAAATAACTTTATATGGATAAAAACAAACTAAGGTAAAGGAAAACTATTTCCGTGGTATTTTCACCAAAACTCGAAAGGACGTTGAACATTAAGCATTTACTGAACCTTTCTGATGGTTTGGCTATTTTTATCAGAAGCTTTATTGTTTTTACTTTTTAATCGACTCCAGAAAAGGAGACGGCTATATGTTCGGCTGTATGTTTGTTTTTTTTTATATAGTATAAATGATTTATTATTGAGTTAAAATTTGTATTCAAAATTAAATTAAATCTGAAAAAAGTCCTAGGCACCTTATTCCGATGTAAAAATCCTTATTCCGATGTATTAGGTCCCCAATCCCGAGTGTACAATATACAAAGTGAAAGTGTAATTATTGTAAAAGAAAAATAGTAATTTTTATTATTTTAAATTAGTTTTCGCATTATTGAACTAAAGAAAACTGCTTAGTAACCTGCACAAAGTTGTAAAAAATAGCTGAAAGCTGCATTTTAGTTGTGTCTATGCCGCGTTATAACGTGCTTATTAAAGCTTTTCCTGACCTACTGTACATCGGAATATCGTTTCATGACTTCAGACTTGTTATTTCGTTTCACAGACCATTCTGTAATGGCAACCGTTTCTTACGTGAGTAATCAACATTTTCCAGTTTTCCCGCGGAAACTTTCAATTTTCCGGGATAAAAAGTACCATATGTTTTATTCTAGGATATAAGCTGCTGTATATTGGTATGGATATCTAGCTAGAATTATAACTTTATAATTCCTAGTTTGATTGTTTCATGATTGTGGCTCATCTCATTGTCACTTTTATCTATGATATTTGTAGTTAACATATTTTGTAATAATTTGTGACATACGTAAAATATATGAAGAATTAACAATTATTGAAAAAACACCCTAGAGAGTAGAGTTTCTTTTCATGGTGTTTTCTTCTCTAACGAACGTATTTCCGAAGCACCGGTAGAGTCAGAAGGGTATTTCCTTTTCCAGTGTGAAATTTAACTCTGTTGGCACATGAAAGGAAAATTTCCTTTTCAAACTCAAAGAATACTTAGTTTACCTAAATTTTTATTGATTCGATTTTTATATGATATTTTATGTATTTCTTCTTGTTCATGAGATGTTAATTTTGAATAGGAAAAGTGCTATTATTTTTGCCTATTTACAATAAAATACTTTGACTTTGACTTATGTATGTATGTTTGTTCCTTTGTGATGTTCTAGAGACCAAACGCGTTGGCCGATTTTTATGATTTTTACATCAATCGATTTATCTTATCTTGCGAATGTCATCATCATCAATAATCAAAATTCAATATGGCGATAACCATAAGTCAAAAAAAGAGAAAATGAAAGTCGATGAAGTAATTAAAGTGGGTTATCATTGAATCATCTTTAGACATTTAGGATCTATAAAGAGGTTAGGTGAGGTATCAAAATGAAGGTAAGTATATAAAAGACCGATCCAAATATTTATAATTTTTATAAATATAACCTAAAAAGTATAAAATAATATTTTAAAAAACCCGACTGCGGAAAAAACAAAACTTTAAGAGGCAACAAGATTTAGACTTTGAATTTTAAAATTTAGAATGCAATCGGAGACGTGAGCATCACCAGGTTCTAACTGATCCCGTCGATAGAGAAATGAAATGATTGATGACTGCATCTTATATTTCAATACCAAGAATCTAAAGCTTGTTTGCACCTTTACTAGTTTTGATCGCGGTCGTTTGTTTCTATAATAATTGTTTTTTTCACTACCGCTGCATGGGGTTTTGCATAATAGTTTTTTTCACTACTGCTGTATGAGAGGTTTGCCATAATAATAGTTTTTTTCACTACCGTTGCATAGGGGGTTAGCCATATAAAATGCTTTTTTCACTACCGCTGTGTGGGAGGTTTGCCATAAAGTCACGCAGCGTGCAATGGAGAGAGCTATGCTTGGAGTTTCACTACGTGATAAGATCCGTAACGAGGACATCCGTAGAAGAACCAATGTTATCGACATACCTCTCAGAATTTGCAAGTTGAAGTGGCAATGGGCAGGCCATATAGTTTGCAGAGCCGACAACCGCTGGGGAATAAAGGTTCTGGAATGGCGACCACGTTTAAGCAAGCGAAGAGTAGGGAGATCCCCCACACGATGGACGGACGACATTGTAGCCATCGCAGGGAGTCGGTGGATGGAGGCGGCACAAGACCGTTCGTCGTGGCGCTCTTTGGGGGAGGCATATGTTCAGCAGTGGACTGCTAAAGGCTGAAACGATGACGATGAAGATGATGATGATGATGATGACTTGGGTAAAATTACAGGATAGAACTATTAACCAAAGCCTGAGTGACGAGCGCGGTGCAGTGGATTGCCGAATTCTGAATTTCATGCGCTCTGTAGTTTTTATGGGCGCTTACCATAAGACGAGTGACCTGTTCGACTCGTCATCAGTTTGTAATGTTTTAGTACTATCATAGCTCCTTAAGTCCAGCAACACCACTTTTATTTTCTATTTTATTTCCAGCCATAGTTAAGTGACCATTATTTCTGCGTTATTGCTATAACAGTAAATCAGGAGCTGCGGCGATCCCCTGTTTAAAGTTATGAGGTGTCATAAAAATGGCTCGAGTTATGATCGTTTGAGACAAATATAGCGAAAATTTATTTAGGCTTATCAAAATCTTACTTAATTTTTATAAATTAGGAAAGTTCGTGAGTTTGGATAATTACTTTTGTAGGCAAGTCTCTTTTTATTCACATTTATTTCACTGGTACAATTAGGTATTCAACAAGAATGTTTAAATAGACTGATTCCATGCAGTGTGACAAAACGGTGTGACCACGAGTCCGTCACCATTGTTTTGCTGATCGGCCGTCACATCGCAGCAAGGTCATCTTGTTAGTCGTGTTAATTCTGTTTTGTTCGCATGGAAAACCAATAACAATGAAGTCTTTTGTGATAAAATTGTGTATCAACCACGAATTGTGTTTCAACCACGAATTGTGTATCAACCACGAATTTTATATCAACCACGAATTGTGTGTCAACCACAAATTGTGTATCAACCACAAATTATCCACTCACACACACTGCGCATCTGCCATTTGCTATGCTTCACTAGTTTGTTTGGCGGTGTGTTGTTTTAAGCATTCTTATTCTTCAACTAGCTGTACCCGCGGCTTCACTCGCGTGGTCATTTCTCTAGGTTAAAAGTACTCTATGTACTATTCCAAGACCCAAAATATCAATATACCAACATTTGAGCAAAATTTCTTCAGTCGTTAAAAAGATTTTTATCGATTGCTCGACTTCTACTCATCGGATTGAGATACCAATTACACCAGTTTTTACTTTAAGCCCTAAGCTATCTAACAGTGAGCACCGCATTGTAATCGGTTTAGTAGTTTAAACGTAATACGCGAACACACAAACATACAGACAGACAGACATGTTTTAAATAAATGTTATATTCTTGTATTGTAGCTTGTTTAAAGTACCTTTACCTCTACCTAGACCATTTTTTTTATGTTCATTGTACAGACTTTTTCGTACTTATTGCTTAATTATAAGTATAGATATTTATTACTCTAAAATTAATATAAATTTGGACCCCTATCCCGCAGGAACCTTTTATTTTTTCTGAATAAAAAGTACGCTCAATTTTAACCTATCATATAAACTATGACACTGTGTCAAGTTGCATCAAAATCCATCTAGTAGTTTCAGCGTGATACGTGTTCTTTTAAATAACTTTTAACCAATATTCTGCGGGAACCCTTTAATTTTTCGGGATGAAAAGAATCCAATGTACTACCTCGTACCTAGTATGAACTCAAATCATGGCAAGTTTCAGTTGAATTCATAAAGTAGCCTTGGTGTATTGCATGGTCAAGATACAGATAGACAGACAGACAGCCCAAAATGAAAAAAAAAAACAGTTTTAGCCTAAGTATCGAATATAGAGTACCCTCCAAAAAATATTATTTATTACTTCAAAATTAACATAACTTGAGATCCCTATCACGCAGAAATCCTTTACTTTGATGGTATTGTGGTGTCGACTTGACTGACCTATGTATGCACCGTTCCTATTCCTGGAAAAGTATTTTTAGGTTCCCAGAAATTAAATTATGTAGTAGGCACTAGGTAGGTAGATTTTATATTGTTGACACACAAATATAAGTATTTATTAGAAACATAAAACAATAATAGTTTAACGCAAGTTCCCGATTGCTCCAACCTATTTTTTCAAGTTTATTTTTTTCCAATTTGACATTGTATTGCCAACCTTCCAAATTCGTCTTTTTATCAAAAACCAACTATAAACAAAATTAGGTTGCAGGCTTACGCCACACACTCTCCTCCAGAGACCAGCGACCCGGCTTACGGGCGATAATAATCTGGAAAAACTTTTTTTCTACCGCATCGCGTTCTATGATCACGGCTTACACATAATCTGCTCTGGTCAGGTGGTTTGTCTAGTAAAAAAAAATATAAGATAAGAAACAATTTATTCTCACAAACTGTACACAGCAACACATAAACATAAAAATCAACAGAGAAACTTACCCAAAAACAAGCAACTAAGCACCTGTGTACAAAGATCGCTGCCATGTACAGTGCTGCCAGAAAAGGTCTGTGCTTAGCAAAAATGCTGTGAATGAAAATTCACAGCGCTGAATGGTAAGCTAGTAATGGTGATATTTCAGGTGGTGTCTTGCAGGATGACACCACAGTATAAAAAGTATTTTCAATTTTAACCCATCATATAAACTATGACTGTGTCAAGTTGCATCAAAATCCGTCCGGTAGTTTCAGAGTGATACGTGTTCTTTTAAATAACTTTCAACCAATTTCTGCAGGAACCCTTTAAATTTTTGGGATGCATAGTATCCAATGTCCTACCCTATAGTATGAACTCAAATCATACCAAGTTTCACTTGAATTCATTCAGTATTTTCAGCGTGATGCGCGTCCAAGATACAGAAAGTCAGATAAATAAAAATGAAAAATGAAACAGTTTTAACTTCAGTATCGAACACAGAGCAAGCTCCAAAAAATAAAACAATGTACAGAATTGGACTTCTTACAGTTTTATTATAAATATAGGTTGATAGATTTAAAATTAGTATAGAATATTTGTGTGAGGGGTAGTAAGAAACACCTATTACCATAGACATATATACTGACTTCGTACCTATTACAATTATTATAAAACATAACTATACAATGAAAAATAAATGTATCATCAAAGAAGTCTTGTAGCGAATAGTAGCATTTTTGGTATATTTTGTTAAAATATAGTTAGATTGTTTTTTTATTTAGTGTACTTAAATATTGGGGTGTATGAATATAATCATTTTAATCAACATTACGCAGGTGCTCGTGCTATGCGTTTAATGAAGTAATATGACGAGCAGGTCGCTCGTCTGATGGTAAGCGTTACGCCTGCCCATAACAGTTGCAGCGGCGCCCAGATTTTTTACTGGGGCTAGGATACTTAAAAACGAATGTCTCAAGGTGTCGAGAGCAGTGCTACGCAAGATTTTGCAGCCCTAAGTTGTGGAGGAATAACCTTATCGACGCTTCACTCAAATGTATGTACTACGAGTAGATATAATACCTGTCAGCTGTGTTAGTGGTACGAAAAGCTTGCTAAGGGTTTGCTCAGTTACCCCAGGAACTACAGTAAAGCTGTCCTTTTATAATACTTTACGAGTAGATTAGTAAATACAAGCTTTGATTTGGGAAAAACTCAAATGGCCATGTTGCCAAAGTGAATCAAGTTCTGACTTGAGCTTGCAACAAAAATCGGATCTAAAATATATGATATACAGTGTGTTTTTTTAACTGGGACAGTATGTGGAAGTCCGAATCTATAGGAGATACGGGAAAACTATCGGTTCTTATGACAGTTATTTTTTTCATGGAAACAATTTTGGCGCCTAATTTTTTGTCAAGTGCAAGCTGTAGACACATAAGTTATTTTTTTTAATGCGGGTCGATTTGGCTTCGAGGTAGGACCGCAGGATCAACTCCTATGTCTCATCGATTTTTTCGTTACTAACCCGTGGCACAACTTCGTGGGACTACCAGTTGTGCCATGAGGATTTCTTTCTGATCCCAAATTTTACGTAGTTTCACGCCTAGCATGCAATAATAAAAACTAGTATAAAAGTACTAGTAAGTAGTAATTTGTTTATGTTACTTTTTGAAACTATCGATATCGAATGTCCCATCCTTACGAAATCGCCGGAGCGTGTAATCAAGCGACTGCGGCGATCGAATCACGAAAGAGTAAAATAAAATTGTACCTATCTCGTGTCATGTAGTACCGTTGTGGACTCACAGACTTGCACTCTACATGTCTTATAAACTGATTCTGTAGAAATGAGAAAAAAAAACGAAAACACTGGAAAATGTTGATTACTCACTGTAAGGTACGGTTGGCATTACAGAATGGTCTGTGGTTGCCATGGAAACGAAATAACAAGTCTATCAAAAAACATCAAGAGAATTTTAATATCCTAGAAGAAAATAAAATGCTTTGTTTCGCGATATACAGTAGTCCGCACGTACGAAGTCGCAGGCGGGAAAACTAGTGAGAAATAAGTTCGAAATTAGGAAAATATTTTTTGTTAATAATAATAAAATATACGTTTATAGATACAGTAATTTATCTTTTTAACATTTAAATTAACTTTTTAACCTACTCCACTGGAGTGTGTCGGGAGCAAAATACCATCTCACTGCTCCAAGCCAACCTAACCAGTATACGTGGTCATCCTGCTGGATAACGAACGAGGCTCTGGCGACCGACAGATGGCGGTATAACCATTCCAAAAAGCACCGACACAGATCGGTGACGGGCAGCAGCGTCACCGGTACGAGAAGCTACGATCGCCAACGCGCATGCCCAGCGTGGCGATTATGGGCAAACCCTCCTTCCCTGCTATTCTTGAAATTTAACATCGACTTTCATCAGACGCCATATTGGATTTTGATTATTGTCATGTCTTTAATAGCAATTGCAGCATAAAGTCAAATCGATTGACGTAAGAATCATCAAAATTGGTTCAAGCATTTGGTCTATTTACACTCATGCAATGAAATCGACTCAAGACCTCAAGCGCGCAATCGTGATTTTCTAATTCTGAATACATGTAAAAAACAATAAAACTTGTAGACACTGAAAGTTTACATTCTCACCTTTATAATAGCTTAATTTTAGTCAATCAGTTAAATCAGTTGAATATTTTTTGAAATTGAAATTATACAGATTTTACAACAAGTTTGAAAGTAAGCTGTGGGAAAAACCATTAAAGTAATTCATTTTTTTAATTTAAATCTATACATACTATACATACTCGTACTTAATCTATACTATAATATAGTATTATATATTACTATATATATCCATGCCAATATATACAAGTGAGTATCTTAATAATTATTCTATAACTAGCTGTACCCAGCTAGCTATAGAATAATTATTAAGATACGTTCCGTTTCGGAGTTTTTATAAGTATAAACGGCGCGAATGTAGCAGTAACGAGGAGAGCAATATTTTCAGGAATTAATTCTTATTGTACGAGTAAGTATTGTCTGCAAAAAGTGACAGATTTATACATATTTTTTTTATGAAGACATTATTATCAAAACTTTCATATAATCAAATTTATTTTGCAATTAAATACTTATAAAAAAAAACACCTTTAATTTCTCGCGTAGGAGCTCAGTCGATTTCATTGCTCACGAGTGTAGTGTTACAAAGAAACATACAAAGGCTGGCTCAGTCGGGTAAATAGTTTTTGCTGACTATAAAAGAAAAAATTATGTTTGTAGATACAGTAATAACATGACTATAAAAATCTAAGGCTGTTATAAAACATCTGAGTGCCATGATAGACGGATATGTGACTGTAAGGTAAACAAATTCCGTTATAAAATATCTGAGACCCATGATAGACGGATATGTAACTGTAAGGTAAACAAATTCTGTTATAAAACATCTGAGAGCCGTGATAGTCGGATATGTAACTGTAAGGTAAACAAATTCTGTTATAAAACATCTGAGACCCATGATAGACGGATATGTAAGTGTAAGGTAAACAAATTCTGTTATAAAACATCTAAGAGCCGTGATAGTCGGATATGTAACTGTAAGGTAAACAAATTCTGTTATAAAACATCTGAGACCCATGATAGACGGATATGTAACTGTAAGGTAAACAAATTCTGTTATAAAACATCTGAGAGCCGTGATAGTCGGATATGTAACTGTGAGGTAAACAAATTCTGTTATAAAACATCTGAGACCCATGATAGACGGATATGTAAATGTAAGGTAAACTAATTCTGTTATAAAACATCTGAGAGCCATGATAGACGGACATGTAAGTGTAAAGTAAACAAATTCTGTTATAAAACATCTGAGACCCATGATAGACGGATATGTAACTGTAAGGTAAACAAATTCTGTTATAAAACATCTGAGAGCCGTGATAGTCGGATATGTAACTATGAGGTAAACAAATTCTGTTATAAAACATCTGAGACCCATGATAGACAAATATGTAAATGTAAGGTAAACTAATTCTGTTATAAAACATCTGAGAGCCATGATAGACGGATATGTAAGTGTAAAGTAAACAAATTCTGTTATAAAACATCTGAGACCCATGATAGACGGATATGTAACTGTAATGTAAACAAATTCTGTTATAAAACATCTGAGAGCCGTGATAGTCGGATATGTAACTGTAAGGTAAACAAATTCTGTTATAAAACATCTGAGACCCATGATAGACGGATATGTAACTGTAAGGTAAACTAATTCTGTTATAAAACATCTGAGAGCCATGATAGACGGATATGTAAGTGTAAGGTAAACAAATTCTGTTATAAAACATCTGAGACCCATGATAGACGAATATGTAACTGTAAGGTAAAGAAATTCTGTTATAAAACATCTGAGAGCCGTGATAGTCGGATATGTAACTGTGAGGTAAACAAATTCTGTTATAAAACATCTGAGACCCATGATAGACGGATATGTAAATGTAAGGTAAACTAATTCTGTTATAAAACATCTGAGAGCCATGATAGACGGATATGTAAGTGTAAAGTAAACAAATTCTGTTATAAAATATCTGAGACCCATGATAGACGGATATGTAACTGTAAGGTAAACAAATTCTGTTATAAAACATCTGAGAGCCGTGATAGTCGGATATGTAACGGTAAGGTAAACAAATTCTATTATAAAACATCTGAGAGCCATGATAGACGGATATGTAAGTGTAAGGTAAACTAATTCTGTTATAAAAAATCTGAGAGCCATGATAGACGGATATGTAAGTGTAAGGTAAATAAATTCTATTATAAAACATCTGAGACCCATGATAGACGGATATGTAACTGTAAGGTAAACAAATTTTAATAAAAAGCATAATTATGATACCACGGAAATTAGCAGGTCTATTTTATTATATAAAGTAGCTGTACCGGCCGCTTCGCATGCGTGGTCATTTCTCTATGTGCCATTCCATGACCTACAATATACCAACATTTGATCAAAACTCCTTCAGCCGTCAAAAAGATTTTTATCGATTGCTAGGCTTCTACTCATGGTACTGAGATACAAAGTACCCCAGTTTTTAAGTTAAACCCTAAGCTATCCAGTAATGAAAACCGCATCGCAATTGGTCCTGTAGTTTTTACGTGATGCGTGAACAAACACACAGACAAAGTATCAATCATACAAACAAACAGACAGTCACGATTTAAAAACATGTTATATTCTTGTTCAGTAGCTTATTTTAAGTAGACCCTTAAAATAAGCTACTGAAAGACCCTAGACCATTTATTTTTAATTATCTTCTTTTTACAGACTTTTTCGTACTTATTGCTTTATTATAAGTATAGATAGCCAGCCAATTGTAACACAAAAAGAACAAAAAAACTTTTCAGACTGCATTATTATAGACCCTTCGAATGTATTGTTTACTTAAAAGGTAAATTAATCGTTAGAAATCTTGTTGCAAAGGTACTATTGAAAATGCTTCATTACGCAAGTAATGTACTATAAAGCTATAAATAAATGCTACTATCTTACCTAATTTCTGTAAAAATCTAAAGGTATCTTTTCAGGAAATTGCATTACATTCACACAAATATACGGTGAAATTTACTGAATGCAACATTTTAACCTTTAAAGCTCCTTTAGAATGTTGCGTTTGCGATCACAGAGATTTCGGATACTGTGGTACAGTGTAATTATAGTGACAGTATGTAAAGTCACTTGTTTTTTCGTAGCGGTAGGACCAAATAGTCTTAAATCAATATGATTGCTATGGCTAATATTTTTGCCATCAAAGTCAAAGTAAGTTATTGAAAATAGTCAAAATAATAACACTTTTACAAGTCAATCATTAACAAGGTTAAAAATAAATTAAATCAATAAAAATAGGTAAGAGGATGCTTTGAGTTTGATAAGGAAATTTCAGTTTTCATTAATGGCAGCTTTTTTGACGTTTCATGTGTAAAAATTAATTGATTGATTTCTATAATTAATATCTACGGAAGTAGAGGCTTCAGTGAAATTACTACTATTGAGATAATAATAGCTTTCTATTAAAAATGCATACACATAAAGACAAAAGTGTCAAATAATTGGTGGTACGTTTAGGTTTTTTATGAATCTCTAATGTGAATTTTGTTTTAGTTTTAGTTAAGTGTAGTGAGTTTGATAAGAGAATTGACACCATAGTGTATAATTGAACATAGCATTCTGTTATATCTTTACACTGTGGCAGAGTGTCGGCATGCTTGCTAGTAATACTATCGAGAGCATTGCAGATACTTCTTTGGTTAGTACACGACTGCAGTGTAGGGTCACAGAATAAATAATAGTACAGAGTAGGGTATTGATAGGGTTGACAAGTGTTGAGAATTACGTAGTTACATATATTATTGGACTTACTTAAAGAGATACCACGAACAAGACTTTCGCAATAGATAAAAAAAATAAAACAGGAATCAGGAGTAGTAAAAAAGTTTTAAGTAAAATACAAAAAAGTATTTTTTAATGAATGTTTTTTCTTTTTTAATTATTAATTCCTACTTTTTTATTGCCTTTTCACTTTTTACATGGGTATTTGTGTTTTATTTTTTCGTACTTTTTATTTATTTTTATTGCTTTGTCGTCGGTTTGTGAGCTACCCTGAAAGTTTCAGCCAGATAGATAATCGGGAAGTGCTTGAAATTGGAATTGCAAGATTCCAGGACAGACAAAATACACAGATACAAAGATATATAGGTAGAAAGATAGATAGATAGATAGATAGATAAATTATTTATTGTACACACCACAAATGAAAAATGTACAACATTTGAAAAGGTATAAAAAAGTACAGTTTAATAAAAAAAGTTTTCTTCGACCATGTTTGTTTGGTTTCGGACCCGGGCCGGGCTTGAAACTCTCGTACATTCTCACTCTAGAGATAATGATGTCTTTAGTTGCTTGATTTTTAATGCAGTATTTTTATGAGAAAATGTTTATGCATACACGGCCCGAATTCTAGAACAACGCTCAGTCATGAATCTCGATTTAAAATTATATTTAAGTGGAGATTTTATTCTAGAACTAACCTTGAGTCAAAATTCGAACATCATAGCTTATCTGTATCGCACCTTATTCTAAAATGTCACTCAGATGTTAATCAGCACTTAAATCAATATTGACATTGACATATACGTTCCGTAGTATTCATTTTTAATCGACTTCATTTTAAATTTCAATCTCGTCAAAGTTTAGAAAATTGAAAGTAGTAACATGAAAACTATGTTATTATTATTGATGAAATAGTACATTAATTTGTGCCTATTGTAAATGTAAAGTAGTATATTGTACTTTACAGGTATATTTGGTCATGGAATAACACGTATGGGCTACTTTTAAACGAAATGTCCACGCGGGCAAAGCCGCGGGCCTATCTAGTAGGTACTTTATAAATTTCAAACTATAATACATAATTTTAGGTAAGCTTTTATTCTCGTACTAGCTGTGCCTACGGCTTTGCCCTCGTCTTCATTTTTCTGGGATATAAGGATCCTATGATATTCCAGAACCAAAAGTACCATAATCATCAAACTTCGTTCAGACGTCAAATAGTTGTGTATCGATTGGTCGAATTCTACTTATCAGATTGAAATACCAAGACATCAGATGTCAAGTACCTACACCAGTTTTTAAGTCAAACTTAAGCTATCCAACTGCGAAAACCGCATCGCAATCGGTCCAGTAGTTTTTACGGGATGCGCGAACAAACATACAGACAGACAAGCAAACAAAAAAAAAAGACAGACACGATTTAAAAATATATTATACTAGCTGCGCCCCGCGGCTTTGCCCGCGTGCAATCTTCTCCCCCATCCTATTTAAAAATAATACAGTTAGCGTTAAAATCATGTCACATCATTTAAAAGAGTTTTGGTGGTATATATTCTTTATATTGAAGTTTTTTTGATAAACAAATATTTTCCGTCTTGTGAGTAGTTACACGAATAGGTCTGACGGTTTCCCAACACGTGAGCACGGCACATAACAATTGACCATGTGAGAAGCATGTATTTTCCAAATTTAATCCTTAAACTTGTAGTGATTACCCCTGCGCCTTGTTTAGTAATTGCAAATGGGAGTCACTCCCATAAGGCTGGAATTTCAATAAAAACCTTCCTAAGTAACCTTCTTGGATACTCAAGGAATCATTAATTTTGAATGAAAACACTTTTTTAAGAGAAATAATAATATAATCTCATTTATCTACTTTGTTTATTTAAACACACAAAAACTCTGCTGAATACAAAATGCATTGCCAATTTCAAGACGTTATCAATTAAAGAAAAAGTTTTGATAAACTAATAGTGTTTATTTATATTTGTATTTCTATTAAAAACATTCTATTATAAACGCAGCGTCATAGTGCATACTTTTTTAAATATAATCACAGCATTTAATGTTGATAGGGAAGTATAATCTAATAACTTTATTTGTCAATTTTGTATCTCTAACTTAAGCTATCCTGGTACAATTATACACATTTCATCCAAATCCGTTCAACTGTTATATCTCCAAATTCTTAAATGTTTCTACTCTCCTGGTTCTTAGTTTTTTTAAATTTAATCACACCATTTCGTGTTTATGGGGAGATAAGTATACTCACTTTTAATAACTATAATTGACAATTTTGTGTCTCCAACTTTTTAAGTTTTTCTGCTCTCCTAGTACTTAGAAATACATTTTTTTAAATACAATCACACTACTTATTTAATGTTCATGGGGAGGTATTCTCACTTTTAATAACTTTATTTGGAAATGTCATATCTCCAACTTCAGGTGTTTCTACTCTCCTGGCACATAGAAATGCTTTTTTTAATATGATAATTACACCATTTAATAATATTCATGGGGAGGTAAACTCACTTTAAATAACTTTATTTGTTAATGTCATATCTCCAACTTCTTAAGTGTTTCTGCTCTCCTTGTACTTCTCACTTTTAATAACTTTATTTGTCAATGTCATATCTCCAACTTCTTATGTGTTTCTGCTCTTTTTTTCTTTTGTGTTATTAAACACACTATTTGACTCTTTTATATCTCCAACTTATTAAGTGTTTCTGCTCTCCTGGTACTTAGAAATACTTTTGTTAAATATAATCACACCATTTAATGTTCATGGGGAGGTATACTCACTTTTAATAACTTTATTTGTCAATTTTGTATATCCAACTTCTTTGTGTTATGCTCTCCTGGTACTTAGAAATACATTTTTTGTTTTGTTTTTTTTTTCAAATCTAAAAGAAAACGATACTACTTTTTTCCCCTATTTCGGGATAAAATGTAGCCTATGTGTTAATCCAAGATATTATAAGCTATCGTGGTACCACATTTCATCCAAATCCGTTCAGCTGTTTGAGCGTGAAGGAGCAGGCGTTTCTGCTCTCCTGGTACTTTGAAATTTAAAAAAAAATATAATAACACTATTTAATGTTCATGGGGATGTATACTCACTTTTAATAACTTTATTTGTCAATGTCATATATCCAACTTCAGGTGTTTCTTTTCTCCTGGTACTTAGAAAAACTTTTTTTAATTTAAGCACACCATATTTTAATCTTCATGGGTAGGAAGGAATGCTCACTTTAAATAACTTTATATTTCAATATTATGTCTCCAACATCTTAAGTGTTTCTGTTCTCCTGGTACTCAGAAATACTTATTTTAATATAATCACACCATTTAATGTTCATTGGGAGCTAAGTATACTCACTTTTAATAACTTTATTTGTCAATTTTATATCTCCAACTTCTTAAGTGCTTATGCTCTCCTGGTACTTAGAAATTTTTTTTTTTCATATTTCTTTTCGTTTTTTTTTTCAAGTTTTATAGAAAACGTTTTTTTTCTCATATTTCGAGATAAAAAGTAGCCTATGTGTTAATCCAGGATATAAGCTATCCTGGTACCAAATTTTATCTAAATCCGTCTAGCTATTCGAGCGTGAAGGAGCAACAAACACACACACACACACAAACATACAAACTTTAGCATTTATAATATTAGTGTGATTCTTCTTCAGTAGCTTATTTTAAGTAACCTAGACATTTTTTTTATAATATCTTCCTTGTACATATTTTTTCATACTGCCTATTTATATGTATAGATAGATTAAAACGAAATACATTTACATGTTAAAATGTAAATAAAAACAGACTGATCCATAGACAAAAAGAATATCCACTAGTATTATTAGGTATTCTGTGGATTGAGGCTCGATTTAAATCTTGATTCACCTGCAGTATGTTAAATGACACACTGCATCAGCTCTCAGAGTTTGCAAGTTTAAGTGGCAATGGGCAGGCCATATAGTTCGCAGAACCGACAACCTCTGGGGTATAAAGGTTCTCGAATGGCGACCACGAACAAGCGCTTGACGAACCACGACCCCCCACACGATGGACCGACGACATTGTAGCCATCGCAGTAAGTCGGTGGATGGAGGTGGCACATGATTGCTCGTCATGGCGCTCTTTGGGGGAGGCCTATGTTCAGCAGTGGTCTTCTAAAGGCTGACACGATGATGATGATGTTAAATGACAGTTTTGGAATAAGAAGAATAATCTAAGCTACGATTGAGCCTCAAGTAATGATAAGGTGATTAGAGATCAAACGATACTTGAGTGTCGTTCTAGAATTCGGGCCTTAAACTAAACAACACAAGGTGGCACAAGATCGCTCGTCATGGCGCTCTTTGGGGGAGGCCTATGTTCAGAAGTGGACTTCTAAAGGCTGACATGATGATGATGACTAAACAACACAACGATACGTATGGTAAAACTATACCCTACCAGGGCGGTCGCACTCCGCAACAAGTACAAATAAATTCAAGGACCCAATATTCGGGTCCGTTCAGTCAAGTGTCAAGCGTGCGCTCGATGAGTCGCGCGCCTTGTACTTAGCGATAGAGCACCTACTTACGTAAAGTTATTGACAAACTTTATTCGTGTTTTAATTATGAGTACCAAGAAGAAAGCTAGAAAGTACTGCATAGCATTCGGCTGTTTGAATAGTGATAGAAATGACGAATTGTCATTCTTTACGCTTCCAAAGGATATTGAAAGGTAATAAATTGTAATACATATTATAGGTCCTAGTTATGTAGTTAGATATTGATATTTTTTTATTACGTAGGTTCCTATAGTTTTATGTTATTTCATTTGTGTTCCATACCGAAGCTACGCATATTTAAGGTTTTTCCGCGCAGAAATAAAGTCGTTTATTAAATCGATCAACGTAATTTTATAATTGATTATAGTAGGTATTGTTGATCGGAAAATGAATTACTGTGCTGACTTAGTAAGTACCCTACAACTAATTAGGAATTTATATAATATATGTCTCGTATAATACCTACCTACTTTTAATACCTTTTATAACGTAGGTAGCAATTTATTTTTCACTCATTAAAAAGCATGGAATTCAGACAGGCACCTTTATTCATCAAAGTGCACAATACCTATAAGATATAATCATAATCAACCAACGACACGTAGGTAGGTATCTCACTAAACTTATCGGCGTTCTGAAAATGGGATAGGTAGGTAGTAAAAATGAGGTAGTAGGTCTATTCTGATAAGAATGTCATTGTATGTAATAGAACTATTATAATTTATAATAATAAGTAATAACATAATACATTATTACTTATTTATTCTGTTACAATATCTAAGTCATAACATATCACAGAATAATTAGTAGTACAAGTAACTAGTCATATCTTAATACAACCCTACCGAGCGAAAAAGGGACAGAGCGATTCTGAAACGGTTAGAGCAATGGAAGTTCTCGCGCGTTGTGAGCGCCTTCTAGGTAAATATAATTGAAAGCTCGCAGCGCCGTGCGAGTTAAATTGCACTTTATAGCGTTGTAGCGAGAGTCGCTATTTATTTAAATGACTTTACTCAGTTAGCCTTCTGTACTTGTACTATTATTTATTCTGTGACCCTACTATTTTTTTTATGATTTAACTGCCGCAGTAATACAAAAAACAACCTAAAAAAAATATAAAAAAATCGAGATAATAACTGAGTTTTAAAAAATGAGCGTTCAAGCTTTGTATTTGTATGGTACGGTAGGAATTTTCTCAAAATATTGGCTTTTTGTGGCATGTGTTTTTTTTTGGGTTACTACTGCTCACATCAATCAACATAACATTGTAATAAATACGAAAGTAACTCTGTCTCTCTGTTTGTTACCCTTACAGAACTAAACAGCTAAGCCGATATTGATGAAATACAACTAAATCGTTTGCGTCATGAGGAAGTATATAGTCTTCTTTTTTATACTTCTTACTCCCCTTATATATCCACTAAACGATAATTATATACGTCCATGGAACGAGCAGTGTATTATAATAACTCCATTTCAAATTTCATCAATACTCAGCCGTTTAATCCTGAAAAGGATACGTAGTTGACGTTTTTAATTTATTAAATAACATTTATTAAACTCACGTTGAACCACGAACAATCAGGTGCCTGTCTTAGTACATACCGAGTGCTTTTTTTTTTAATTTATATACCAATGATCCATTTATTTGTATTTCTTTATTTTCACACTAATGATTTATTTGTATTTCTTTATTTTCACACTAATGATGTATTTGTATTTCTTTATTGTCACACTAATGATTTATTTGTATTTCTATATTTTCACACTAATGATTTATTTGTATTTCTATATTTTCACACTAATGATTTATTTGTATTTCTTTATTTTCACACTAATAATTTATTTATATTTCTTTATTTTCACACTAATGATTTATTTGTATTTCTTTATTTTCACACTAATGATTTATTTGTATTTCTTTATTTTCACACTAATGATGTATTTGTATTTCTTTATTGTCACACTAATGATTTATTTGTATTTCTATATTTTCACACTAATGATTTATTTGTATTTATATATTTTCACACTAATGATTTATTTGTATTTCTTTATTTTCACACTAATAATTTATTTATATTTCTTTATTTTCACACTAATGATTTATTTGTATTTCTTTATTTTCACACTAATGATTTATTTGTATTTTTTTATGTGTACAGATAAAAAAAAAACAAATAAATAAGCTAATGATGATGGTGATGATTTACAGAATATTGTTTTAGGTGATAAAGGCACATTTGGTATAAAAAAGGCGCTTTATTATATTTACGTTGTAATGCGTTATTTCAGTTATCTCGTTACGTATGATATAGCATGTATTTGTTTTGTCTTCCATTTTGACCCAAATATTATTCAGCTATAATATATCTCCGTTAAGGCCATTTGACTTGCCCGCAAAGGTCATTTGCACATGGATTGTGGATTGGAATAATTATAGGATGAGGCATATTAATATTGGTAAATAAAAATTCCGTATGTCACATACACGGCTCCGGACCAATTACTTTTCCATCGCTCCGTGCTTCGGAGCGCACGTTAATCTGTCGGTCCCGACTGTTATTAATTGACAGAGCGAACGAAGCCAGAGAAGCGTCTCTGCTTCAAGTACAATCAATTTGCTTTCATCTGTAAGTTTGTTGGTACTCCTCTACAGGTCGTATTTTAAAACTGATTTGTTTTTTTTTTATTACGGACTAGGCAATCGTTTGACCACGATCTCGCCTGATGGAAAGCGATGATGTGATCGAAGCTGTAGCACGCTACACCTTACAGGTTTTTGTTATACAGGTTTTACGACGTGATAGTTTTTTTTTGTGGTCGGGGATTTTTGATTAGGGGGTAATTCCTCCAAAAATGGTGCTACAAAATATCCAATTCCAAGAGATCCAATTTCGATAGTTTTTCTTTTATTTGAAAGGTAGTAACTTTATATTGGTTTCATTAAAATTTGGTGAAGATCAAATGAGGATCTTCGGCGTGATGAGCAGAATAGCTCCTCAAAATGCAATAAATTACTCACTTTTAGATTCCTACCAGTGGAATCAGCCCTTTAACTACTAGGATTTGTTTTTTTTTTTCATTTTGTCTTGTGGATAGTGACCTTAACTTCAAGATCAAACGGTCGCGGGTTTGAATCCCGCAAGGTGCAATTATTTGTTTGATGAGCAGAAATGTTTGTTTCCGAGTCATGGATGTGATATTTTTATCTATGTATGTTTATCTAGTGCCCATAGTAAAGGGTATCCTGGTTTGGGGCTAAGTAATAGGTGTGAATTGTCCTGTATATATTTACATTTATTCAATTTATTAGGTAGATATAGAAGGATCACCTGGGTTATTTATACAAATTTAAAACGGTGCTACTGTACAGTACACCGCTAATTTGTTGCAAAAAAGTTTGTGCTCGCGAGGTCTACTGTTCACAGAACTACAGTTAATAGCAGTAATCAAACTATCTCATCTCTACCCTAAGATGGATTGACACACTAGAGGTCAGCACTACTTCATATTACAAGCAAGCACGTGGACTATAGATCATAGAACAAATAAATCATAGTTTTGCCTCAGTACGTTCAGGCCTCGTGCGCTCTCTTTGCTTTTGCTCTTTGTGAGTTCTACGTTTTGGAATTGCAAACGAGACCACGTGGATATTGATGTAATCTGATTTCTGACCTTACCTATCGGAGGTGCCTTATGGGAGAGGTAGGAGGAATAAGTCCTCTATTACAACCTGAAATATTTACTTTGTGCTGTCCCAAATTCAGACATGAAAGTAATAATACCTATCTACGTTTTCTTAGTGTTTTTTAAATCTTGGATAAACAATACGGTCATGCAAGCTCCCTGTAGTAACTTAATCACCTAAATACAATTTAACAATATGATTTCAAGTGCATATCTTAGTGTTGAAATGAAACATAAAATAATACATATAAGCGCATCTGTACCCTCACTAGATATAAAAGACACACATTTTTAACCCAAACTTAAAACTTTGGCACTCACTTCTTTTTCTAAACTCAACTAAAGATTGAGCTCAATCTTTAGTTGCAAAAGTTTGCACCTCTGCTTTTGAGCTCAATCTTTAGTTGCAAAAGTTTGCACCTCTGCTTTTGAGCTCATTCTTTAGTTCAGCTACTTTTCTTTGTCCGTAATCCATATTTATATAATAGAAGATTCTCCGACAGCTGATTAAAAGAAAATAAGTCTACAAAATGACCCAATAGATGGCGTTAGCTAATAATGAAGTGATTAAAAGCGAGTAGCCAACTGCCATCATGTAAAGTCAGTCACTGTCACCATCCTATTTGACTGTCACAGAGTACTTCATCACAGATGGAAGTGGAGCCATTTCCAGACAGTTTATTTACATGTTTTATTTACTTTCAAGTGGGCAATAAACAAATCGAAAAATGATAGTGAATAACATTTGACTATTACTTTTTACTTCACTTCTTGTTTTATGGCATTTGTGGAGTTGCCATTCCACAATTCCGTCAATGTCACGTAAGTCGTATTCCGAACTATTACTTTTTAGTTTGGATCTTTATTTTGACTGTGACACTAGATCACGATGTCTAATGTAGCAACAAGTTATTGTAAACGTCACGTCATAAAGATAGGTAACGAACATCGACGTAGGAAATGTCTATCTATGGTACCGATTAGGTTAAATGAAATGCTCGAAAGGCCACACTGACTTCATTATTTATCAACGCCATCTATCACAATCTTTTAGTACTTAATGTTTATTTTAAGCTGTCAGAAAATCCCCCATCTGACAGTTGTTTAGACCAGACGCCTACGTAGCGACATCTGGTATCAGAAAAAATATCGAAAATTCTCACTGTGGCGGTGCAGCTTTGTGAAGCAGCTCGGTGACGCTGTCAAAGTCGGCAAGATACCAACAGCATGTGTACTTCATAAAAAAAACACACACATTTTAACAGATATTAAATTTACCTATTTTATGAGGCCAGCATGTAATTACTATTTCATAAGTTTAATAGAGATTTATACTGCTAATATTATACGTACTATTATTGATTCGGTGCTAATACAACCTAATTATCACACACGAAGATAGTTTCAACAAATTCTACTTTATACAGGGACACTGGTGTTTTGCATCTAAAACTAAAGTTCGAAACTCCCGACAACGGCATTACACCACACGGGCAACTCATGGCTTGCACAAAGCAAGTTACAAGATCAAGCGATTACTCACGAACGATAGCGGAAACACCTATGTATGGCTCCTTAGAAGTCAACGTATTTATTGTAAACTAGCTGATACCCGTGGCTTCGCACGCGCGGTTATTTCTCTTGGTTAAAAGTACTAATAGCAATACCAGGACCTAAAATACTAATGTACGAAAATTTGATCAAAATTTCTTCAGCCGTCAATAATATTTTTATCGATTGCTCGGCTTCTACTCATCGGATTGAGATATAAAGTACGCCAGTTTTTAAGTCAAAACACGAGCTATCCAACAGTAAAAACTGCATCGCAATCGGTCCAGTAATTATTACGTGATGCGCGAATAAACGAACAGACAAACAGACAGACACGAATTTTTAAAATGTTATATTCTTGTTCAGTAGCTTACTTTATGTACCCTAGACCATTTCTTTTTTAATTATCTTCTTTGTACAAACTTTTTCGTTCCTATTGCTATATTATATATATAGATATATAGTGTATAGATGCTCGTGTGTTTACTTGCTAATCTCATAGCTCCAGTTCATAGATTTTCTGTGACAAATCAATCAAGTATTATTACTGTAGGTACGTTGTAGTGAGGTGGGTTTTGTTGTTCAGACAGTAAGGAATCGTAGAAGCCGTAACACAGGAAATTCTAGTATGGCTACTTACTACCAAAACACCTAAGTTGCTTCAGTATATCAAAACTAGTTTTTTTTTCATCCAATCATACCTATTGTTTCGTACGATAAGGAAGAAACTGTTGTTTTTGGAAATAAATATTATTATTATTATTTCTAGCTCCGATTAATGGTGCACAGACCACTGAGAGTCAGCTTACATTTCGCGAAGGATTTAGTGCGAGTTTGAAGAGTTAGTGTTAAGTGGGAATAGTTAGAGCACTTTACTCTTATCACTTGATCTATACAAGAGGTTATATGTCCCTTGTTCCAAACACTAGCATTCAAAATGAAATACAGCTCAAAGTTTGTACGCCTGATCTAGACAAATGAACATAGGTACATCTAGAGTGCCAACGTTGCCGCGTCCAAAGTGCCTGTGGTTGTTGCTCAGTGTCGGTTGCCATGGTTATCGTTGGTTTCAGCATAATCTTGGCAAAATGATAGCTCGTGAGATATCTGTAGGATTCGCACGATTTCTATGCTAAGTATTTATTCTAATAAGTCATCAAGGTACATAAGAGAAAACAACACGACTGCCATGCCAAAACGGAACTTAAAAAAAAACAAATATTATGATGTAAGGATTCTAACGATACCCCATACATCCAAATCTGTTCATGCATTTAAAATTTATGGTGGAATAAAGAAACTCACGTATATTCATACATACATGAATCGTAAAATCATTCCGCTCATATTTTGGGCAGTCGGTCAAATCGACGGGGGTTTTAGTCTCAATAAATATGTTGTGAAGGAACTGAATGAAGATTTGTATATATTTTACTACTTTAACATAGCACATAGCTATTATGTCAGATTAATATTTATATTGGTTTGACATCAAACCAATATAAATAATATATATACCATGTTGGCCTAATAATAATTAGGCCAACATGTATTTAAAAGTACATGCAATTTTACAGCATGAATTGTAAAGTCACAAAAAGTCCACATGAGAATAGCAATTACAGCAATTACATGAGGAGAGCCGAAGATCAAGCTCAGTGGCGCGCATTAGGAAAGGCCTATGTCTAGCAGTGGACTAATGCAGGCTGTTGATGTTAATTGATGAAGATGGCCACTGCTATACATAGGTTTGCACCATATAAGGCCACTGTATGTGATTACTATTATGTCCTAAGGGGGGTTTTGGCATAACCACCGCACTTAGCAAGCGCTTTGGTAATCGCAGTAGTTCACCCTACACTAATATTGTAACAAGAAAAGATTTGTTTATTTTTTTGTATGTGTGTTTGAAATGGATAAACTCAAAAACTACTTAACCCATTTAAAAAAATATTTCACCTATAGAAGCTACGTTATCACCCAGTAATTTGGGCTATATATTATTTTTCAAACAATTCGAGATCTCTACAAAAATTTCAATAATGAAACCCAGGGTATCAAAACTTCGCCGAAAAAACGATTGATGATACATCAAATAATGTAGTACTCATCATAACCCAAAAAAAACGCGAGGCTATAATTATGTCTATATATTATAGTTAGGCACAGATTTGAGAACAATCGCTAGTTGGCGAAGTACGGAGGAAAATGCTGGCCTTTCGTGAATTCTCTTAACTGGTTCTCACAGCACTACAGCGGAGCACTAATCGATCTTCCGAAACTACCCTAATCAAGTATAACCGCTTTTAGGAACCAGATACGGTTTTCTGACTGACAGCTTTCAGGTTTACGGTACGACTTCACGACAAGTTTAAAGTTATTCAAATGTACCTAACACAGATCAAAGATAAATTATAGAGGCGTTGGTTGGGAAGTCCCTTCTGCTAGTTTTACGCAAAAGCGTCTTCATAGAGTAATTGTAGAACTGAAACAAGTTCGCGCTTCTTGTTTCAACTCGGTTGCTTTGAATTCTACAGTAATTATTATGGTACGAGGAAAGGACCAAATTACCTGAAAGTTCTGTCAGGTGAAGCATAGTTTGAAAAACAACGCCACATAAATTTATAAATACCAATGTCATAGGTGACAGGCACAGTGCATATGATTTTGCAACCAAAATTGACGAAACTATGTAACAGTACTGAGAACCTAGGCCTAGGCTCCGCAACGATGACTTTCTGAGTTATGTGCGGTTTTCCATCGCTCCGTGCTTCGGAGGGCACGTTGAGCTATCGGTCCCGGTTGTTATTGATTAATAGCAGTCGTTAAGCTATGTCAGAGGTCCTCGGGTGGCTTGACAAACTCTAACCCCAGAGGCCAGCACTACCTCATACGACAAACA
Organism: Alsophila aescularia; assembly: GCA_946251855.1. Lineage (NCBI taxonomy): Eukaryota > Metazoa > Arthropoda > Insecta > Lepidoptera > Geometridae > Alsophila > Alsophila aescularia. The sequence goes on from OX276384.1 coordinate 28,024,420, forward strand.
AACAAACAAACAAACAAGTACTGAGACTGCAGCTGGGTAGGCATAGTGATGTTACCAGAAAGAACTGCCAATATTGTTCCAGAAAAAAAAATATACAGACAATAACAGTGTGCGGCTTCGCACGCGTGGTCATTTTTCTAAGTTAAAAATACTCTATTTGCTATTCCAAGACCTAAAATATCAATATAGGTACCAACAATTGATCAAAATTCCTTCTGCCTTCAAAAAGATTTTATCGATTGCTTGGTTTCTAATCATCAGATTGAGACATAGTATTAAGTCAAACCCTAAGCTATCCAACAGTGAAAACCGCATCGCAATAAGTTTAGTAGTTTTTACGTGATGCGTGATCAAACTAACAAACATACAGACTAACAGACAGACATGATTTAAAAAAACGTTATATTCTTGTGCAGTAGCTTATTTTAAGTACATTATTTTTTAATTATTTTCTGTACATTATTTTTTAATTATTTTAAGGTAAATGTTATAATTATGATATGGTTCTGGAATTCATGACTATATATTCAATTTTTTTATTTTACGATTTTCAGCTAGATAGAAGTTAACCATGAATATAGCAACCTCTCCAGGCTTCATATAGGTCACAGGCAGGTGTAGCATACTTTGTATAAAAATCGCCATAGAGGTGACAGGCACATCGCAATGCGATGCATGATTTTGCAATCAAAATTGTTGAAACTGCAACAATGCTAAGAGTTTATCTATCGATACGCAAAATATAATGTTATAATTTAGTGTGGCACAATTTTACTTATCCTAATAACGTGCACGCATAAAAATAATTACGCATAAATGTTAAGGCATAATCGATTTTACCATATCTAAAGTTAGCATAACGATAAACAAGCATATTATTTAGTAGCATAAAAATTTCATCATTCGCCGTGAGTAAAATAACTTTTAAACTAATTTATTTTACGTACCTACCTATGTAAAACAAAATGGAAGTGGTTTACGGGTGACCTAAGGGCCACCCCACTGCACCTTAACCTACTTTCACCTTATTGTACCTAGATTATATTTTATTATCTTTAGTAGTCCAAAATAATGTTGCTCAAAAGATCATTGTACCTTCCTTAACAGTAGAATGCCCCACCCTCTTCCCTCCTTCCCCTCTTTATATTTAATAACCATCTCAGTTACATCAGCTTTCAAACATAAAAAACCGCAGCTAAATCGTTTCCATCATTTCATCCATTCGCTTGGAAACTATGATCCTTACCCTCCTTTTCTCACCTCCCCACTCCTCTCCCCCCTCCTTCATATTGATAAGAACCATCTAGATCACATCAGCTTACAAATAGAAAAATCCATCAAAATCAGTCTATTCGTTTGGGAGCTATAATGCCACACATACACACATACATACATACAGACACACACACACACAGACACACACACACACACACACACGCACACACGCACGCACGCACGCACGCACGCACGCACGCACGCACGCACGCACGCACGCACGCACGCACGCACGCACGCACGCACGTACGCACGCACGCACGCACGCACGCAAGCACGCACGCACGCACGCACGGACGGACGGTCGGACGCACGCACGCACGCACGCACGCACGCACGCACGCACGCACGCAAGCACGCACGCACGCACGGACGCACGCACACACACACACTAAACTTATAACATCCGTCTCTTTGTTCGGGAGTTAAAAATTAAAAGACAACGCCACCATTATTCATACCGGTTACATACCGCTTAATTTATAAAACTTTCCATCCTCCCTGGAGTTCTACAATTATTTGGGGCTGTACCAGTTGTACTTGCAAAACGTTATTTAAGACAGTCGCCCGAGGCACTCCTTTTAGACGACTCGGGTAAGGACACTTCCACAGAGTATTTCAGGATAACAGACACTTCTTTGTAGAAAGATGGATTAAAAACATGTCTTGAGATATTTGTGCGTTATTCTTCATCATCACCAATATCACCATCACCCTCCTCGTTTCACCTCAGAAGTGGGATGATGGGGATAAAATGCTGGGTCCATATCTTTGCGGTATATGAGAGAGAAGAAATAATAAGTGAAATGTCTGCAGATGAAGAAACCTCTCAAAATGGCGCAGTTTTTTTTCTTACTACACCGTATTTTCGTCAAACAAATTTGTATGTGTGGGCTGTGTAAATCTGGTACGACGACTTTTTAAACTATTCGGCTACTTGGACCCAGTGGAAAGAAAACGTATCCCGTTTCCCGCGCATTCCCACAAGTAAATAACATTGAACCAAAATAAAGGTTGATTGGAATAACAACTATACATTTAAAAAAAATAAGTTAAAACTATAAGATATGTGAATACGGGTGTACAGAATTTACTAAGTAATAACAAAACAAAAATAACCATATTATATCAATATCTAGTATTATTTTAGATTATGTGTATCATCATCATCATCACATCATCAGAAGGTAAATATTCAGTTCTGAACACTGGTCTCCCCCATAAAACGCCACGAGAACATCGGTTACCAAATAAAAAAAAAAAAAAATATGGGGGCTATACTCACCACGCTTGACTCGCTGATTTGTGTGTGCTGGAGTGAAACTTATTTAATTAATATCTAGTCTACTATACTAGATCTGCTAGATACTAAAAATAAATTAATATATAGTCCACTTTACTAGATCTGTGTGATACTGAAAATAAATTAATATCTAGTCAACTATTCTAGATCTGTGTGATACTGAAAATAAATTAATATCTAATTCACTCTACTAGGTCTATGTGATACTGAAAATAAATTAATATCTAGTCAAGTATACTAGATCTGTGTGATACTGAAAATAAATTAATATCTAGTCCACTTTACTAGATCTGTGTGATACTGAAAATAAATTAATATCTAGTCAACTATTCTAGATCTGTGTGATACTGAAAATAAATTAATATCTAATTCACTCTACTAGGTCTATGTGATACTGAAAATAAATTAATATCTAGTCAAGTAAACTAGATCTGTGTGATACTGAAAATAAATTAATATCTAGTTCACTCTACTAGATCTGTCAACTATACCAAAGAATAAGTAATAGTACAAGTACAGAAGGATAACTGAGTAAAGTCATTTAAATAAATAGGAACTCTCGCTACAACGCTATAAAGTGCAATTTAACTCGCACGGCGCTGCGAGCTTTCAATTATATTTCCCTAGAAGTCGCTCGCCCACCGCGTGCAGGCTAGAATGCACCGTATCACAACGCGCGAGAACTTCCATTGCTCTAACCGTTTCAGAATCGCTCTATCCCTTTTTCGCTCGGTAGGGTTGTATTAAGATATGACTAGGTACTTGTACTACTAATTATTCTGTGATATTTTATGACTTAGATATTGTAACCGAATAAATAAGTAATAATGTATTATGTTATTACTTATTATTATAAATTAAAATAGTTCTATTACACACAATGACATTCTTATCAGAATAGACCTACTACCTCATTTTTACTACCTACCTATCCCGTTTTCAGAACGCCGATAAGTTTAGTGAGATACCTAACTACGTATAAGTGTCTTTGGTTGATTATGATTATATCCTATAGGTATTGCACTTTGATGAATAAAGGTGTCTGAATTCCTTGCTTTATAATGAGTGAAAGTCGTCATTTCTATCACTATTCAAACAGCCGAATGCTATGCAATACCTTCTAGGTTTACTTCTTGGTACTCATAATTAAAACACGAATAAAATTTGTCAATAACTTTACGTAAGTGGGTACTTTATCGCTAAGTACAAGGCGCGCGACTCATCGAGCGCACGCTTGACACTCAACTGAACGGACCCGAATATTGGGTCCTTGAATTTATTTGTACTTGTTGCGGAGTGCGACCGCCCTGAATATACTAGATCTGTGTGGTACTAAAATTAAATGAATATCTAGACCACTTTACTAGATCTGTGTGATACTGAAAATAAATTAATATCTAGTCAATTATTCTAGACCTGTGTGATTCTGAAAATAAATTAATATCTAATTCACTCTACTAGATCTATGTGATACTGAAAATAAATTAATATCTAGTCAAGTATACTAGATCTGTGTGATACTGAAAATAAAATAATATCTAGTTCACTCTACTAGATCTGTGTGATACTGAAAATAAATTAATATATAGTCAACTATACTAGATCTTTGTGGTACTAAAATTAAATGAATATCTAGTCCACTATACTAGATCTGTGTGATACTGAAAATAAATTAATATCTAGTTCACTCTACTAGATCTGTGTGATACTGAAAATAAATTAATATCTAGTCAACTATACTAGATCTGTGTGGTACTAAAATAAAATGAATATCTAGTCCACTTTACTAGATCTGTGTGATACTGAAAATTAATTAATATCTAGTCAATTATTCTAGACCTGTGTGATGCTGAAAATAAATTAATATCTATTTCACTCTACTAGATCTATGTGATAATGAAAATAAATTAATATCTAGTCAAGTATACTAGATCTGTGTGATACTGAAAATAAATTAATATCTAGTTCACTCTACTAGATCTGTGTGATACTGAAAATAAATTAATATATAGTAAACTAGATCTGTGTGGTTCTAAAATTAAACGAATATCTAGTCCACTATACTAAATCTGCGTGATACTAAAAATAAATTAATATCTAGTCAACTTTACTAGATCTGTGTGATACTAAAAATAAATTAATATCTAGTTCACTATACTAGATCTGTGTGATACTCAAAATAAATTAATATCTAGTCAACTATACTAGATCTGTGTGATATTGAAAATAAATTAATATCTAGTCAACTAAACTAGATCTGTGTGATACTGAAAAAAAATATCTAGTGAACTATACTAGATCTGTATGATACTTAAAATAAATTAATATCTAGTCAAGTATACTAGATCTGTGTGATACTGAAAATAAATTAATATCTAGTTCACTCTACTAGATCTGTGTGATACTGAAAATAAATTAATATATAGTAAACTAGATCTGTGTGGTTCTAAAATTAAACGAATATCTAGTCCACTATACTAAATCTGTGTGATACTAAAAATAAATTAATATCTAGTCAACTTTACTAGATCTGTGATACTGAAAATAAATTAATATCTAGCCAACTATACTAGATCTGTGTGATACTTAAAATAAATTAATATCTAGTCAACTAAACTAGATCTGTGTGATACTGAAAATAAATTAATATCTAGTTCACTATACTAGATCTGTGTGATACTCAAAATAAATTAATATCTAGTCAACTATACTAGATCTGTGTGATATTGAAAATAAATTAATATCTAGTCAACTAAACTAGATCTGTGTGATACTGAAAAAAATAATCTAGTGAACTATACTAGATCTGTATGATACTTAAAATAAATTAATATCTAGTCAACTATACTAGATCTGTGAGATACTTAAAATAAATTAATATCTAGTTCACTATACTAGATCTGTGTGGTACTAAAAATAAATTAATATCTAGTCAACTATACTAGATCTGCGTGACACTAAAAGTAATTTAATATCAAGTCCACTATACTAGATCTGTGTGATACTGAAAATAAATTAATATCAACTAAACTAGATCTGTGTGATACTGACGGTAATTTCAATGAATAATCTAGTAATTAGCAGTCGATCTGTGTGTGAAGAAATAAAACACTTGTGAAAACGTATTTAATCATAAATTAATCTAAAGTAGGTACCTACTTTTATCTCCGCTGGAATGATAAAAGTTAAAAAAAAAACCTTGTTGCTTCATCATCAACCTATATCTGTCCACTGCTGGACGTAGGCCTCTCCTAGTGCACGCCACTGAGCTCGATCTTCAGCTCTCCTCGTCCATTTTATTCCAGCCGCCTGTCACAGGTTGTCACTCCATCTGGCCACAGGGCGTCCTACACTACGTTTGCCTAAACGTGGTCTCCACTCGAGAACTCATCTACCCCTACGGTTATCGGTTCTTCGGGAAATGTGACCAGCCTACTGCCACTTTAGCTTGCTTATCCTTTGAGCTATATCGGATACCTTGGTTCTCCGTTGGATATCTTCATTACGAATCTTGTCCTTCAGAGAAGCTCTCCATAGCCAGTCGAGCGACCTAGGTGCTTACTTCATTATTATTTCTACATTATTATTCATTTTTTTTTTATTTATTACATAAGCAAATGTACTCATAAAAAGTTATGCAATGATTAAGTAATGATTAGTAAAACCGCGCAGTACAATTTTGTTCTGCGCGGAATTCTTAATCATTGCATAACCATTGCATAAGTTTTTATAAGTAAGGGGGTAATAATTGTTGTGTGTGACAAATTGATAAGACTTTTAAAGCTTGCATTTAATATAGTCAACTTGACTATATGTGGTAAAAATGTGTTAAAAGTATTAAGTTTTTCAAGTAGGAAATAGAATAAAACTGTTTTAATTAATCTCTAGTCTATTATACTGGATATTTATTATTAATACTGAAGAAACATTATTCATCATCATCATTATCAGCCTGCAAACATTATTACCTTAACTATATTTATTGTAATATAACTTCTTTGAGCTACTTCAATATAATATTATCAAAGACAATCTTACTGCTTTGCATACATTTTTTTCAGACGTCTTGGAGCGCTGACAATCGCCGTGAGACACGGCCGATGCAGGATGGCCGAATGTTACGACCTCCATCTACCGCCGCCGTCAATAACAATCCCTCTAGTACTAAATAAGTGTATGGGTAGTACGTACTTAGATTCATCAGTCCATAGTTTATTATTCGTCAATTCATTTAATGTATATTATTGTTTTGTTGTATTCATTTTTAGTTCAAGATACATTATTTACTTTATTGTTATATCCATTTAAGTTTCATCTTTAGAATGGATTATTATGTTGTTAGCACTGGCAAGTATGGATAGGTAACGATGACAGGGGGCAACACCAGAGATTTGGATTGGGTAAGGACACTTCCACAGAGTATTTCAGGATACCAGACACTTCTTTGTAGAAAGGTGGATTAAAAACACGTCTTGAGATATCTGTGCGTTATTCTTCGCCATCACCAATATCACCATCATCCTCCTCGTTTCACACACGCATTCTGAACTCTTTTTATACGGCGAGATGTTTTGGCAAGTAGACGGGGACCATACACACAATCGAAAAAGTTAAATTTAGAATCCACGAGTCTGTCTACGAGCATTATCCGAAGTTCTGTGCTAAGGTAATTTCTAATTTTATACAACACCTTCAATCTGTAAAAACAGTTTTGGACAGCTTCAGATACCTGGAGTTCATCTTAAATGCTCGTCAAATATTAAACCTAGGTTACGCGCTTCCTACACGCGTTCAATTTTTTCACCGCCTATGTGTGTTATTTTATGAGTTTGTGATTTTGTGCCTAATACCATAAACTTGGTCTTACTTGCTTTTAATAACAAAGAACTCGATAGAGCCCAGGCCTGAACTCTTTCCAAATCTTTTGCCACAGCACTGGAAAAATCTTCCGGTTTAAACAATAAATACATTTGAATGTCATCTGCATAAATATGAAACTCACAGTGCTGGATCACAATGATTATATCTGCACTGTATAGAATTAATAATAACGGCCACAAAATTGAGCCTTGCGACACATCCCTGGTGACTTCACGTAACTCAGAAACCAAGCTCTCCCCGTTGTCCTTCCTGACCTCAACAAGTTGCGCACGATTACCCAAATATGAGTTAAACCAATGTATTGTATTAGAATCAAAGCCATAAAAATTTAGTTTTGACAAAAGGAGTGTTATATTGATTGAATCAAATGCACGTAAAAAATCTAGTAAAAGCAAAATGGTGTCCATGCCTTGGTCTTGTGCAGCTATAATGTTATCAGTAACATCCAATAACGCCGTATTAGTGCCTCGACAGGACATTTTAGGAAAATAAAATTGTATTCAAGATATTCAGACATTTGAAAACACAACTCCTTTTTGAGTACCATAAAGAGACAGGGTAACAGACTGATTGGGTGTAAGTCTTTCAGCTCAATAGGTCATTATTATTATATATCTTGGTCTATCGGTATCTAGTTTTATTTTATTTTTTATAGTTTTTTTATTGAGTAAGTACTTAGTTTTTATTTTTATTATTTTATAGTGTCTTGTGCTAATAAACGTTTTTATTATTTATTATTTAAATGTTAGTGCTTATTTCACCACCTACAAAAAGGGTTGACGACTTACTTGCTGAATAACGTTGCTCGTCATGTAAAAGTAACGAGTATCTATTACCTTTAATTCTTGGTTAGTATCAAGGTCTTTAAAAGACCAGCTCAATAATATATAATTATTTTAACTAAATAGTCTTTTAAGCTTCTTACAAAATTTTCTATTTCAGATTATTTAAGTTAAAGTAAACACTATACTCTTGCAATTGCATGTATTAAGGTATCGTAAAATATGTAATTAAATAAGAAACATACAATTTATATATACTAGCTTTGCCCCGTGGTTTTACCTGCGTTCCTCAGGAACTGTGCATATTCCGGGATAAAATGTAGCCTATGTATTAATACAGAGTATAAGCTAGCTCCATACCAAATTTCATCCAAATCCGTTCTCTTACATACATACAACTTTCGTCTATAGAATATTAATGTGTTTTTATTGAATACGAGCTGCCCACCTCAAATTATTTATAAAAAAAACAAAGACCTGACTGAAAACTGTTCAATAAAAATTTAAACAATTCACTTGCTATTTGCTAATTTCTCAGAGCGGTGCAGGTGCGGGGCGCGAGCCTACACAATTAGACACAGACACCGACCTCGCCGGATGCGAGGTCGAAGGTCCCGTAATTAATGTCGACTTTATTCGCCTTCGAGTTTCTTGCCGATTCTTCTCTTAGCTGTATTCCGAATCGGTGGTCAGTTATGCAATTCATTTAAAGGGCTCCAGCCATTTCATGAGGGCCTCCTCGATCACTACCTAACAGTAGAGATCGAGGGGTGTTTAGTTCGATACTCCCCAAGTAATCAATGGCAACTGTCCAAGCCGAGGTTCGTACCCCCTGGGTGCCCTTGAGCAAGTGGCCATAAACTTAACTTTGGCGTGCGCCTTCTGCGTCACGCATTGCGGCGGAGCGCTTTTGCGCCCGCCCCACCGTCCGGTGACGCTGTAGAGGTCAGTTATAGACCAACAGCACATATAATTACTAAAAAAAAAAAAAAAAGATACGACGTAAACGTATAAATTTAATTTAAATTTAACGTGTCTTATTTACTCGCCCACATATTTTACTTTACTTTAATAGTGGCAATTGCAACATTGGAATATAGTACTAACTTAACTTGAATATTCTAAAATTGAAAATTTTGTAAAGCTTAAAAGACCATTGCTACTATGTATAAATACAATAATTATATATTTTTAGAACGGTCTTTTAAAGACCTTCATTTTGATACCTCATTCGATAGGTATAGGTCATTTTTTGTTCCATCGGAAATACAATATGGCAGCCATGTTAGTTTTCTTGACATATATATTTCCTATAACACTCACGTAATTAAGACGAATCCACTGATACCTCATTTATCAAAATCTGTAGGATGCGCCTAAGAAACGTACAAACATACATAAAACCCAAACACATAACCCTCCTCAGTTAGGTAATAACTAAACTGATTAAAAAGTTGTATTCATTGTTGGCTAACTTAGGATTTAATTTAATTGCATCTCAATGTGTAGAAGACGAGAAATTAAAAAATATATAAAACAATTTGTGATTGAACAACAATTTTCATGATATTTGGTTTGAGACCTACAGTGAAATGGATTTGTAGTCTCGTAACGGATCGCACGATCCGTTTGGATAAATCACAGTGAGTCGTATCCACTGGTATCGCGATCCGTTTCCACTCAGAATTTATTAAATACTATAGCTTTGTCCACGACCGCGCGGACTACAGTTTATCACGAAAAATAACATCCTATGTTTTTCTAGGATATTGAAAACCAATGCAAAGTACAGCACCAAAGCTCTTGATGCTTTATGACAGACTGTAACCTTTTAAAAATTAAGATGTAGGTACAGCCCGACTGGGTAGCCAGTAGTGTTCACTGCAAAGGCCTCCCCCAATTCCTTCCATTTATCTCTATCTTCTGCAAGTTCAAGCCAATTTCCTTCGAAAGTATCAAGATCGTCACGCCACCACTTCCGTGGACGGCCTCAACTCCTTCGTCGGTCATTGGTCGGTTGTTGGTCAATGTGTGACGATCTTTGCCCATCTTTCGGGATGCATCCTGCTCACGTGCCTAGCCCAATCAATCTTGAGCCTTGCAGTTTTTTCTCCTACATCTGCAATACCTGTCATGGAACGTATTACGGTATTTCTGATTCGCTTTATACCAAGAATGCTGCGTTCCATTGCCCTTTGACAAACCTTGAGTCGGGACTTCTGACATTCAATAAGTGACCAGGTTTGGGCACCGTAGGTTAGAATGGGCAGGATACACATGTCGAAGAGTTTGCGTTTCAGAGAGATCGGAAGGTCTCCCTTCATAAGCCCCTTCATAGACCAGTAGCTCTTCCAGGCGTTATCGATACGGCAACCCATTTCTTTCTTTTGCCGTTCCAATACAAACTTTAACAAATACTGGCGGCCCTAACAGAGTTTGTCCGGTAGAGACTTTTTATCCTTATGAGAAACTGGATAGTTTTTTTTTTTTTTAATTTCCCATTTTCTTGATGACTGTATTTTTTTTCCAAAATCTGTGGAAGCAGGTCAAAATATCTCCAAATGTTAAGGGGAGTCTCCTAAGAATATTTTCCTAAAGCTACTCGTACAACGGTTAAGGTAATTTCGTAAATAATGTATGGGAAAAGATTTTCGCAATTTCTGATATTCCTAGTACTCATACCTCAGTCGGTCCCTTGGAGACGTTTGATCCTTTGAAACATCCGTTTTGATGTGAAAGCTCCCCAAACAAACAGACAACTTTTCACTTTTATATATTGGTGTGGATTTTTCCTATCGGACACTCAAATAAAACGAGACTTAAGTTCAAAAACAAAACCCGACTACGGACGGGAAAAAATAGCTAATGACACTCTTTCAATGAAGACGAATCGATTGATACCTCGCTTGTCAAAATCGGACCAAGGTTTTAGTTTGAAAACACAATGCTTCCTTAGCCTTGCCGTAGTCGGGTAAAAAAATAGCCTATGACACTCTATACCTATAGATAAATCGATTACCTCGCTTGTCAAAATCGAACAAATAGGGGCGACGCTATATTGGAACATCCACTTAACCACATACTCAGATTCAAACATGCATTCATATATAGATGGTTAAACTTATTACCCTTCCTTTGCATTCCTGTCGTCAGGTAATAAGAATAATAGATGATTTTATCCCAAAAATACCACGCGGGCAAAGCCTCGGTGCATAGTTAATAAATATATAAATGGCGGTCTTATCGCTGTTATCACTTTCGAAGGTTTAATAAATATTTTTCAGTTTTATTTACGAGATATTAGATATTAGCCCCGCGATATATTGCCGCCATAACTTTAACCCTGCCGGCGCGGGCGAGCATTTAATAACGCATCCCTACCCTCCTCTTTATTTAGTGGGGTACATTACACCTAACCGGTTACAACAATACCATCCCAACGATTTTTAACGTATTTTTATTTACTACTAGCCGCGCCCGCGGCTTTGTCCATGTGCAATCTTCAAAGTAATGTCTTTTGTTGTTGTATTTATTTGTAAGTATATTTTTTTTGGCAATAAACCCTCATCTTCAGAAGTCCCCTACCTCATTGACTCATTTCATTTTGACAAAAGCTTCAAAAGCACAAATACCTTAGGATTTTTGGTCAAATTAGATTCAAAAGCTTCAAATGCTTCATATATTTTTTTCGTTTTTATTTTTTCCTATATTGTGATGATTTTTGTAGCCTTAAAGCATCCTGGGCGTCACCAGAAGACCCTGCCAAAGTTTCGTCACATACCGATTAATGGTTTAGGAGCGCATCGCGTACAGACAAACATACACACATTGAGGCCTGGTTCTAGCACTATTAGCAATTTTCGATCATTTTTGAACTTATGTATCTTGTATTATAATTAACTGGGTTAATTATAATACAAGATACATAAGTTCATTTCATTTTGACAAAAGCTTCAAAAGCACAAATACCTTAGGATTTTTGGTCAAATTAGATTCAAAAGCTTCAAATGCTTCATATATTTTTTTCGTTTTTTTTTTCTATATTGTGATGATTTTTGTAGCCTTAAAGCATCCTGGGCGTCACCAGAAGACCCTGCCAAAGTTTCGTCACATACCGATTAATGGTTTAGGAGCGCATCGCGTACAGACAAACATACACACATTGAGGCCTGGATCTAGCACTATTAGCAATTTTCGATCATTTTTGAACTTATGTATCTTGTATTATAATTAACCCAGAACTATGAAATTGGTATCACTTCAAAATTTAACATATTATCTTGATTGGAAAGAGGGGGTCTCTTTCCAATCAATGTTCTAAGCATAAAGTAGTGTTACCTTTGATTTTATTTTCTATCGAGTGAATTCATACTAACCATGTTTCTGTCTTTACAAAGTACGAGATAATATGTTAAATTTAATATCAAAGATATACCAAGAGGAAGAACTTATTATGATTGAGAAAATGGCTAGATTTTTTTTTATTCAAAGCTTTAGTTTTCCTACAAATAAATAAAACCTTAAATTTTACTCCCGAGATGTAACAGATTTCCCACTCTACTTGATCACGGATGAGAGGGACATAAAATTCACTGACACCCGGCCTTAATTTTTATCTAGACTAGGTAGACTAGCTGAGCCCGCCCCGCAGCTTCCCCGCGTGTAAACTTTTCCACCCCCGTTCACCTCCTCACAGGGATGGAATTTCAAAAATTCCCGAGTGGTCTCCTATAGCACTCAAGGTATTAAAATCAAATTAAATTTTCACGGTCACTTTGGACACGCATTCACCGCCTTCATCTTCATGAAGGGTTCCTATTGATGCTCTTCAGCATCAATAGAACTACTTAGAATAACTCTTAGAAACTTACAAAAAGCAGCGCTGGTTATAAAATGCTCCTATCTTATAAAAAAAACACTACGGACATTACAAGCACCAATGATGTACGAGATTTAAAAAATGAACCGATTACTCCTATTTTCATATTTGAAGTAGGTCTTACCGTCCCTGGCCTTGTAGTGGGACACCCCTGTAGATCAGCTATAATAATAAAAAGAAACGAGAAAAAACAAATAAACGAAACCCACATAAATCTTAAATAACCAACCGCTTATAAAACGTAGATCTTTAATGAACCGAAAAACATAAGTTTACTTCCAAGAATAGCATACTAAGCGTCTAGCCAATTATATATTTGGCTGCATCTAAGCAATAAATACAATAATACAATAACTTGTTCAAGTTATTGCCTTTATTGCTTAGATGCAGTAAACAAGACAAACTGTAGAATATACTACCACGGTACAAATAGAGTAAACTAGCGGCTTTGCCGAATGGTTATTTCATTCAAAAGTAGTCCATACGTGTTATTCCGGGACCAAAATTTCATTTTTTTTAATTTGTTCATATAGTATTTTCTCGATTGCTCGACATTTAATCATCGTAGAAAAGAAGTAAGAGTTTCTCGAGTTTTTAAGTCACACCCTGAGCTATTCAACAATAAAAACCGCATTGCAATCGGTCCAGAACAAACATGCAGACAAACTAACAGGCAAACAGACATACACGTTTTTAAAAATATTATATTCTTGTTCAGTAGCTTATTTTTAGTACCCTAGAGCATTTTTTTAAATTATGTTATTGTACAGACTTTTTCGTTCATATTGCTTTATTTTAGGTATATAAATAGATAGATATGTACTGTAATAGTACCTACCTACTACGATATGGCCTACACGATACCTATAGAGCCGTGACATGTGGTAACAGCCGCATAAGAGCGGTTGTCCATTAATGGCCGGCAACGATCACAGGCACAGTGATTATGGCGTAATCCGCCTTATGATAAGAACAGCGAGCAACTGCTCGTTCAGCACTGCACTTTTGTCGGCTATTTTGGCTACAAAAAAGGACACAACTCAACATTGTTGCGTTATTTAACTACAAATAAACGCTTATTTACAGTTGCGCCCTTCGCAGCGAGCAGTTGCAGAGCGAGACATACGAAATTAATCGTCCAAATATAAATAAGTAGCGATTCGATAAGGGATGAAAAATCATCGCACTGTTACTCGTTTGGTTGTTATTCGATGGGAACCCATTAAAAAGCTAGCAAAACAACGCTTAAAAAAGGCTTTTTGGCTTTAAAAAAGGCTTTTTGGCTTTAAAAAAGGCTTTTTGGCTTTAAAAAAGGCTTTTTGGCTTTTAAATGGGCTTTTTGTCATATTCTAGAGCATCAATCGCTTAGTTATTAAAAGTACTTAACACACACATTATATTTTTATTTTCTCGTTAACTAACATATTTTCAGTAAAAATAAATCATAAAGATTAATTGAAAATTACTTGCTCTAAAATACTCGTTCTGTCATGACGTCACATGCAAGTTAACAACAAGGGGTTGCTATAGGTTACTCTATTAAAGTACGAGTAGATTCTGTTTTCAGGAAGTGACACAAAGATTACGTCACGAGGCCTAATGTAAGTCATAGAGCGTTTGCGATCACGTGACCATATAATCAAAATTAAAGATGTCTAAAGTAACTTTATATGAAATATATATATATATATTTATACTACTATAATTTTCTCAAATTAATAATAAACTGATATTTAATTAGACATACATTTAAGATGACAGCAATCCGGGATATATTTCCTACACGAAATTTAAGTTTAGCCATAAAAAAATGTCTTGTTGTTTAAGGTTAGTGTTTGAATATTTTTTCTTACCTGCATGGCTAGCATGTTCGTTTCACTCGTACTAGTCAGTACTTACACTCATTTATTCAGACCAAAGGAAAATTGTGAACGCTTGATTTCGTCAACAACATGAAGAACTCTATCAATAGAGACAAGAGTTATAGAGATTTATATAAATACAGGTTGTGCATGCGGCTTTGCCCTCATGGCTATTTCATTTAAAGGTAGCTCATACATGTTATTCCAGGACCAAAAGTACCTTAACGTATAATATACTAATTTCTTCAAAATCCGTTCAACCGTTACATAGTTTTTTAAAAAAGCAACGAGATGCATATTTTTGGCGAACTTATTCTAAGAAATAGAAAGATCTATAGAAATTTAAATAACTGAATTACATTGATCGGTATTTTGTTTTCCAGATAGCGGCTTCAAATAATGGCAAAACTCAACATGCCAACTAATTACACTCAATCTTTAAAAGTAGTTTTTCGTAAAACGCTCGGACGGAAAACTTTGAGAACGTTTTACGCTAAATTACTAACATATCATTCAACATTTTAAAATTGTGTTTTACTTGTTTACTAGAATAGCACTTTTTTATATATTTTTTCATAAAATTGCAGATTACAATACATTTTCTAACCATAATCTTGCCAAAACTATGTCAATTTCCTGAGAAATAAAATAAAATTTCTAAACTAGAATTTTACATTAAATTTTAGACTCTTGCCATCACGTATTAATATGGGCACTGTTAATAAAAGAAAACACAAAGTAATTATAAAAATACTATAATTTCCTTGCGCCTGCGAAAACAGTACAGCTTAGTTCACAGTTAGTGCCTCGCGAACTTGATGATGTACTTGGAGATGGTAAGTGTGCTCAGTCTAGAATGGTATGCATTCTCAGGGAATACTTCTCAAACTCCCTGAATATACCCCAGAAGGACGAGCAAAGAACTTTGCAGAAACTTTTTTCTTTGTACGCCATCGTTAAGGGTTTTCCTTTTAACACTACCCCATTATCCCGCCCCAATTACCCCACTAACTCATAATCAGCCGATCGATATAATTAACGCGCACCCCTCCAAGGATTTAATTACGGGCGTTTTTCTTAGAAGTTATATCATCATTCTGTTCTCCTTGAGTTTTATGAGGAGAGGTTGTGGCTATTTTAAGTGAGTTGCTTACATTTTTTTACCCGACTACGACGAAGCAAAGGAAGAGTAATGAAGTTAACAGTCTATGTATATATGTATGTATGTATGTATGTATGTATGTATGTATGTATGTATGTCTGTATGTATGTATGTATGTATGTATGTATGTATGTGTGTGTGTGTGTATGTATGTATGCATGTATGTACGTATATATATGGATGTTCCACCTTAGCATCGCCCCTATTAGACCGATTTTGACAAGCGAGGTATCAATCGATTTGTATTAAAGTGTAGAGTGTCGTACTCGTAGGTTATTTTATACCCGTCCATAGTCGGGTTTTATTTTTGTAGTTTAATAAGGAGTGATGCCGACCACAAACGATTATTATTTTTCCTTGCGGGATATATTATTTTTACACTATTTGACTATTTTCGAAATTCTGTGTTAGAAAACCCTTCCAGAATTGGTAGTTTGCTTCATCATGTCATCGTGTCAGCCTTTAGAAGTCCACTGCTGAACATATGCCTCCCCCAAAGAGCGCCATGACGAGCGATCTTGTGCCACCTCCATCCACCTACTTCCTGCGATGGCTACAATGTCGTCGGTCCTTCGTGTGGGGGGTCTCCCCACACTTTGCTTGCTTGTTCGTGGTCGCCATTCGAGAACCTTTATTCCCCAGCGGTTGTCGGTTCTGCGAACTATATGACCTGCCCTTTGCCACTTCAACTTGCAAACTCTGAGAGCTATATCGGTAACCTTCGTTCTTGTACGGATTTCTTCATTTCTGATTCTATCATGTAATGAAACACCGAGCATAACTCGCTCCATTGCACGCTGCGCAACTCTGAGCTTTAGTATGACCAATAGTTAGCGACCACGTCTCAGTGCCGTATGTCATCACTGGCAACACGCACTGATTATAAACTTTCGTCTTGAGGCTCTGCGGTATCTGCGACGAGAAGATATGGCGTAATTTCCCGTATGCTGCCCATCCGAGTTGGATTCGTCGGTTGACCTCTTTGTCGAAGTTGGATCTACCCAGTTGGATCGTCTGATCCAAGTAGACATAGTGATCAACAGCTTCGATAATATCGTTCCCAACATAAACCGGCATGGGTACGACATGGGCATTTGACATGATGTTCGTCTTGCCCATGTTCATTTTAAGACCCACCTGTTGGGAAACAATATTGAGGTCACTGAGCATTGTGCTTAAGTCTTCCAGGGTTTCAGCTATGATGACTATATCATCAGCAAATCGAAGGTGAGTGATGTATTCGCCATTGATGTGAACACCAAATCCGTTCCAGTTCAGAAGCTTGAAAATATCTTCCAGTGCAGGGGTGAACAGTTTCGGAGAAATAACGTCTCCCTGTCTCACTCCTTTTTGCAGCTGGATAGAATTGGTGCTCTGATCCGAACGAACTGAAGACGAACTGAGATGGTGGCCTTGCTGTACAAACACTTCAACACTTCGATGTACCGGTAATAAATCTGACACCGCTGTAATGACTGTAGCACTGCCCAGGTCTCGACTGAATCAAAGGCTTTCTCGTAGTCCACAAACGCTAGGCATAGTGGCCGATTATACTCTTCGGTCTTCTGTATAATCTGCCGGAGCGTATGGATGTGGTCTACGGTGCTAAAGCCTTTCCGGAATCCAGCTTGTTCGGGAGGCTGAAAGTCGTCAAACCTACGAACGAGACGGTTTGTAACTACTCTCGAAAACAGCTTATAGACATGCGAAATGGGCCTATAATTCTTCAAAAGGGTTTTATCACCTTTCTTAAAGAACAAAACTACTACGCTCCTGTGCCAACCCTCTGGCGTAGTACCCTCGAGGATGACGGACTTAAACAGCTTCTGAAAGACTTTAAGTACCGGTGTAGCTCTGTCGTTATTCCGTCCTCCCCTGATGCCTTGTTGCTCTTAAGCTGTTTGAGAGCCATTCTGATCTCGTATAGGCTGACGTCCGGGATATCTTCGGTATAATGTCGGGTCAAACGGGCTCATGCATCGCTAGTCCTGCTAGGAGGACTACGCGATGAGGTGTATAATTGTCCATAGAACTTCTTGAGCTCACTCAAAATCTCTGGCTTCGACGAGACGATGCTGCCAATGTCGGTTTTCAGCTTCGTCAACAGGCTTTGCCCAATAGACAGATCTCTTGCGAACACTTTGGAGCCCTTGTTCCGCTCTATTGCGTTCTTAATACAAGTAGTATTGTAGGAACGCAAATCGTGACGCATTGACTTGGAGATCTGTTTATTAAGCAAGCTGTAACTCGACATATCCACTGAAGACTGCAACCTCATCTCGCCTCGTTCTGCCATAAGTTTGAGTGTATGCTCGGAGAGTTTCTGTGTTTTTTTTTTTTTGCGGGGGGTCATAAAAAACTCTGACCCGACCGTGTGGACAATTTCCACCAGCCCGTTATTTAGTTCGTCCACGGTATCGCATTCGGTAAAGATTTGGAAGCGATTTTGGAGCTCCAACTGAAAGCTCTCGGGGTTTTGAATTTGGGCAGGACTTGGGCGAAGAGTAGATCCCATCAAACGAGACCTCTCCAGCTTTACGTTGATATTTAATACCATACCTCTTACCATGCAGTGATCACTGCCGGTCTTAACCTTGTTGATTACAGAGACATCATTGAATATATGCTTATTGGTCGTCAAAATTAAATCTGTCTCGTGCTTATGATCACCGGGATGCAGCCACGTCGATTTCCTGGAGGGGCGCTTTTTGTAAAAAGAGGTCATCATAAAGAGTCCCTCCTTCTCCATAAAGTCGGCCAATCGCTGACCCCTTTGGTTCCGCTGTCCAAATCCAAACTGCCCCACTCTCACTTCATCGCAATTCCTCATGCCCAGCCGTGCGTTGAAGTCCCCCATCACCACTGTGAAGTATGTTTTCGGGGCATGTATGGCATTAGAAATGTCGTCATACATAGCCTCCACTTCATCGTCCGGGCGTTTCGAGTGTGTGGCGTACACCTGTATGACCTTCAACGAATACCGATCGGTAATTCTGAGTATAAGGTACCACCCCGCTCGAAACGCTTTCGATCTTCACAATGTTGTTGACGAGGGACTTGTGGACGAGAAACCCGACACCATGTTGGGACTGCTGGTCGCCCTCCCGGTAATAGAGTAATTTGCCGGGATTGAGGGTCATCGTATCCTCTCCCTCTCTTCGGACTTCTGATAGCCCTATAATACCCCAGCGCAACTTACTTACTACTTCTTCCAGCGGTAGTTTGCTTGAAGAATAAAATTTACTATGTAGTTTGTAAACAATATATCTGACCAGTCTGCTACTTTTTTTTTTAGTTCTGGACTGACAATATTTGGCGTATAAATTAAGTAAGATTTCAAAATGAAGATAAACATCGATTTATGACAAAAATAATTAAGAATAAAAAATACCTAATAGACAAAGCAAAATTTTAAAAACTTTTATTTTGCTCTAACTGTAGATTTCTCTGGGTTAAAAGTGACCCATGTGTTATTCCAGGACCAAAACTACCTATTCTACCTACCTATACCTATAAAACAGTACCGTGACATAGTTACCTACATACTGACTGACTGCCAGATAAAGCACAGATACAAAGTAAACCAGATTTTAAGTGAAAAACCTAAGCTATCCAACAGTGAAAACAGCATTTCAATCGGTCCATTAAATTTTATTATATGAACATTCAGATAGACAGACACCATGTCAATATATACAGTGGATTTTGCACCGTAGTTAAACCGACCGACACCTCTCCTACCCACCACAGCCTTTTCGTGTACAGTAATGAAATCCGAAAGTTTGTCTAACTTCCCACAGGTAGCTTATATTAATTGTTGGAAGTTCTTCTTGTTACAACGAGCTTGTTTTTGTTTTATTTATAAGTTTCGCCTCTTGGTTACAAGAGATTTATATCAGTAATTCAACTACCAAGCAGTAGTGTGTAAGCATTCCAGTTTTAGACTCTGTAGCCGGTGAAGTAAGGTAACTGTTGTCTGTTTGTTTGTTTGTTTATTTGGGGAGCTTTCACGCAGTAACGCCTGGACGGATTTTAATGAACCTTGGAATGGAGATAGCTTATACCTTGGAATAAAACAAAGGATACTTGTTATCCCAGAAAGTTGTAAGTTTCCACGGGAAAACTGGAAAAACTGGGAACATGTTGATTACTCACTGTAAGAAACGGTTGCCATGGAAACGAAATAACAAGGTTGTCAAAAAACAGCAAGAGTGGTGCTATACCTACTTTTGCATTGGTTTTTAATAACCTAGAAGAACATAGGATGCTTGTTTTCGCGATAAACTGTAGCCCGCGCGGACGAAGTCGCGGGCGGGAAACTAGTAAGAGAAAAACTAATAAGTTCAAAACTAAAATCAGACTACGGTTGGGTAAAAAATAGGCTGTGAAACTCTTGCTATGAAGACAAATCGATTGATACCTCGCTTGTCAAAATTGGACCAAGTTTTTAGTTCAAATACATAACCCTTCCTTTGCCTTGTCGTAGTCGGGTAAAAAACCCCTATGATATTCTATACATAAAAACAAATAGATTAATACCTCGCTTGTCAAAATCGGACCAAGTGTTAAGTTTGAACACATAACCCTTCCTTTGCTTCGCAATAGTCGGGTAAAAAAAAACCTATGACATTCTATATCTGAAGACGAATCGATTGACACCTTGCTTATCAAAATCGGACCAATGGGGGCGACGAATGGTGGAGCATCGACTTAAATATATTATACATACATAGACTGTTAATTTCCTTACCCTTCCATTGCTTCACCGTAGTCGGGTAAAATTAACTACTGAACCAATTTTGATGAAATGTACCAAGCTGTGTGCAGAAAATAATCAAACAAATCGATTCAGATATCCCGGAAATATCAATAACATAATAACAAGTTGTGAAAGGAACTCTCGGACCGATTGTTACCTTTTTACGACTAAACGGCTGAACTGATATTGATGAAATTTTACATCGTTTTTTTGAATTGGTTGTACGTATCAAGTTTATTTATTTATTTGTAAAATCATGAAGAAAAAAGGCTTGTAAAAAAAAGTTAAAACCTTTTATTTAACTTGCAATGTTTGTAATGTCTTTTGTATGTTTGTTTAGGTCAAATCTTGTTTAGCTGACTTAGAACCACTTCCTCTTATCCTACGGAGTTGAAATTTTATTCAAAAACTTATTTCGTTATATGTAATACAGGGAGATAAAATAGCTCCGATTAATTTTTGTGTACCATAAACTAAGGATAGGAAAGCTGGTAGAGATTCACTAGAAATTTTACGTATGCCAAGACCACCGGAACATCTTAAGGAATACATAAATTTTGGGACATAAAGGCAGTAGCGAATTATAAAATATGCCATATATGTATTTATTTTATGTAAGCAGTACGAAATAAAACGAAAATTTTGAATTTATTGTCAACGATATCTGGTAAAGATTCATCTAGAATTCATTCATAAAACGAAGTGAACAGTTTCGCTTTTTTTTTTTTTTTTTTTATTTTTCACACAATGAAAAATTTTGAGTTCTTACTCAAAATTTTTGTTTGTGTCTGGTCAAGTAAGTTTGGTCTTCCAAACTTACTTGACCAGACTTAGTGTTTTGAATTGTCTTGTTAAATTTTCAAAATCTTTCACGACTTTTTTTCACATCGCCTCCTAAAGTTCCATCGTCCAGATACCATACGTTAAATTTTGATTCTAATTTTGTAATGATTGAATGTATAGCGAGGCTGGAAATAGCCGGCCCAAGTGGATCTCCTTGTTGGCAACCTACTTCTGAAGAGATGAGATTATTTTTGTTTATAAATTTTGAAGGTTGACCGTAACAATACCAAAGATATTTGTATAAATGAGGAATTTTGTCTATCGACTGAATTAAAGGCATTTCTAACATCCACCTTCAACAGCACATCGCCTCCATTGGGCACAAAAAAGTTCTTAAAGCGTGAACCGCCGCCCCTCACACAGCCACCTCGGGAACCGAATCCCAACTGTACAGGTTGGAAGTATGTACAGAGGGATTCACTTATTGACTTACAGCAAATATTGGCTGTAAGATGACGATAAACTGTGCCAACAGCAATGTGCCTTATGCGCCCATATAAATTTGCCCCTTATAAAATATCTAGAATGTAGGTGTTCACTTTTCCAGAAAGAATGAAATAAGTCAACGTTGTTATTTCTTTTAAAAAAGCATCACCGATCTCACCGCAACGCTTATTAAGTCTTTAAGGTGCTGAGGTGAGAGAGCATCGAGACAACCTGCAGACCCACTGGGAAAAGACCCAATGGCATTCGCTACGTCTTCAGGTGTTGCCATTAAGAAATCCTTGATTTTAGTAACGCTTGATTTTATCATATAAAACTTAGATCATTAATCTTGACCTAAATATAACATTGTTACAACAACAGAGCGTAATCTCCCTCATATACAACATAGTTAGTAATGACTAGTCTTCTAGGCGCTAAGTCCTAATCTTACACACATAGCCAACTCTTACCTTTCCATTTCAAAGTAAAACATTCCTTGACTTATACAAATAAGGTATGCATCAACCGCACTGTTAACTTTGTCGCGCTTTTCATCACAAGGCAATACAAAGTTTGTAATGCGGTTGCTTTTAGAGAAATAAACTTCACGTGAAAGAGTTAAGGTTTAAAAGGAGGATAAATGTAAGTTGGTAGATACCGACAAAGCTTTCATAAGGGCTGGTAATGAAAGTTACAAAGACGTTCTTCAAGCAGCGTGCTTTTCTAAGTACTTATGTTAATTTTTGTTGGTTTTTAGTTTGTCTTGAAGTTATTAAGTGCAGAAGTTTACTAGATAACAGTACGTACCTTAACAAGCACAAATTAAAAATTTATATAACTACCAACTCCCTTTCACCCCCCATATGCAAAGCATCTTGATCACATCAGTTTTCAACAAAAAAAAACACATCAATATCGATCCATTCGTTTGGGAGCTACGATGCCACAGACAGACACACGGGTACATACATACAATGACACACACCCTAAACTTATAAGACCCCTCTCTTTTGGAGTTCGGGGGCTAACACTAGAGTAACGGCTTTTAGATACTCCAAAAACCACTAAGGGCGTTTTTAGTGTCATGCGCACGCACGCTGCGGGGCACACGAAAGTTGTAGCTTCTATTTTTTGCGGGTTGCTAGTCGGTACAGTCGTATTCCATAAAAGTTATTTAAAAAAACAGACAAATATGTATTACTTACATCTCCATCTATCTATATATCTATACTATAATAAAACTGTAAATGGGCTAAATCTGTACATTAAATATTTTTTGAAAATTATAATTGGGATAAACTTCAAAATCGATATAGAGTGCAAAAAGGATATTTTTTGTTTTTTTGTCTGTCTGTCTATCTGTCTGTCTGTCTGTCTCTTTGAACACGCATCACGCTGAAACTACCGAACGGATTTTGATGCAACTTGGCACAATCATAGCTTATGTTATGGATTAACATTTAGAATACTTTTATCCCGAAAAACATGAGTTCCCGCAGGATAGGGGTTGAAAGTTATTTAAAAGAACACATATTACGCTGAAACTACTGGCCGGAGTTTGATGTAACTTGGAACAGTAAAAGTACATATTATGTTTTAAAATTATTGATTCTTTTTATCCCCAAAAAATGTAGGGTTCATGCGGGATAGGTATTCAAAGTTATGGTAATTTAAATGTAAAATAAATAAAACATTAAAAGGGTATCATAATTTCGACCCTCTCGCCACTATACTGTCTGGTTTATCGGGATCATTTCTGCCTGTCAACCCAGACGTGCGTGGATCGAAATAACGCACTTCTTAAACAGGTTTTGTTCCATATTTTTATGCATTTACATATTTTATGCGTTATTTTTACAATTTCTTTGATTTTTTTAAAATTTTTTTTTTGTTCCTGAAGTAAACGTTCAAATCGTTACAACAAAATAGGTCACAATAATTCCAATTCGGATAATTTAGAAAAAACTCAAAAACAGAAAAGAATTCTGTCATAAATTGACAGAATTCTTTTCTGTTTTTGAGTTTTATTTTTTTTTATTTTGTAAATTTGTTTTTTTTTTTACTTTGTAAATTTGTTAGTTTTACCTGAAGTGCATGTTTAAAAAAGAAATAAATTATCATATAATTTTCATTCCCTCATAAAAAAGCGTCCTCTAGCGGCTGTTTTTATTGGTAACCAAACTACATTTTTAACCCCCGAACAAAGAGACGGGTGTTATAAGTTTAGGGTGTGTATCACTGTGTGAGTGTGTGTGTGTGTATGTATGTATGTATGTGTGTGTATATGTGTGTGTGTGTGTGTGTGTGTGTGTGTGTGTGTATTTACGGCTTTAACATTATGCGGTCTTTACCGTGACAGGAACCACGATTGTGCGGAGTTACCCGGTTGTGCGGTCGTCTGCATAATAATTTGACGACGTCTCAAAATATATATCTTTGAATTCGTCGCGATGAGATTGGTTGACTGGTGAAATCTTAGCAAAATATGAAAAATGACCGCATATTAGGGATATTTGACAACTTTAGTTAACATCCGTTAGTGTTTTAGTTCAGTGTGTAACCACCACGTGGCGCCACCAGTCCTAGTTGTGTAAGGTTAATATGTTATTATAATGCGGACCTCGAGGTGTGTATGTTAGTCTGCAATTTATTATGCGCTCGCCCTGTGTTAAAGTATGTATGTGATGTAAAATGCGGACCCTGTCCTGTGTATGTTAGTCTGCGATTGATTATGCGCTTGCCCTGTGTTAAATTACGTAGGTGATGCAAAATGCGGACTTGATTGTGTGTAATTAATTTTTTGATGCGGTTTTTTTGTTTGAAAGCTAATGTGATCGAGATTTTTGTGCTTGCTACGCTTCGCTCTTGCCTTCGTCTTCTAACCTATCACGACCATGTCGGATTGCCACTGAAGGTTGTTAACACAGGTAGGTAGGTACCTATATTGGTACTTTTGGTACTGGAATAACTCATAGGATTCTTATATCCCAGAAAAACTACCACGCGAGCAACGCTGCCGGCACAGCAGAGCTATAAGGCAATAAGAACTTAAATCTATACAAAGAAGATAATTTAAAAAAAAAAAGGTCATTGAATAGAACATTTTTTAAATTCGTGTCTGTCTGTTTGTTTGTTTGTCTGTATGTTTGTTCGCGCATCACATAAAAACGTATTAGATCGATTGCGATGCAGTTTTCAGTGTTGGGTAGCTTAGGATTTGACCTAAAAACTGGGGTACTTGGTATCTTAATCCAATGGTTAGAAGCCGAGCAATCGATAAAAAAATGTCCACGCGAGTGAAGCCGCGGGCACAGCTAGTCCCCAATAAAAGAGCTTGCCTGTTTCTTGTTTTGTTTGTTTGTTTGGAGAGTCTTCACGCGATAACGGTTGGACGGATTTTGATGAAATTTTGCATGGAGATAAGTTATACCCTGGATTAAAATATAGATACTTTTTATCCCGGGAAACCACAGACAACTGCATATTACTCCATACTCTAGACAGGCTGTTGACGAACGTCGCAATGAGAGTATTTGATTATCGCCATTTTGGCACTGATAGCAGTAGTTTGGCAGCAGTGAACGTCCACGGAACCAACGTACTTGTACTATTATTTATTCTGTGACTAACGTCAGGAGATGAAACTATGTTAATTAAAGTTCCATGAACGCTCGGTGGGGCGCTTTGAATCAGCACCGTACGTACGTCACAGCAAATCCATAGAGATCAGTGCGGAAAATGGTAAGTTTCCAAGGGAAAACTGGAAAATGTTTATGACTCGCTGTAAAAAATGGTTATCGCGGATAAGAAATAACAAGTCTGTCAAAAAACATCACGTGCGTTGGTGCTATACCAACTTTTGCAATTCTTTTGCATTAGTTTTTATTATCCTAGAAGAACATAGGATGCTTTTTTTCGCGATAAACTGTAGTCCGCGCGGACGAAGTAGCGGGCGAAAGCTAGTCCCCAATAAAAGTGAAATATTTTCTGTTTGTTGGTTTATTTGCTTGTTTGGGATGTTTTCACGCCAAACGTCTGTAACGATTTAGATATATTTTTGTATGTAGATAAGAGTCTATACAACAGAGACCAAAAAAGGGTAGGTACTATTATCCCAGAAAAAGGAAAATTGCCACAGGAAAATGTCCGTTACTCGCTTTGACACTCGATTCTAACGGGAAAATCGTAAATCTAAAACGGCTGAACAGGTTTCAATGAAACTTGAACGTAGTTACTGTACAATACAGAGATAAACTAACAGAGATAAAGTTCATTCAGCCCGGAAAGAGGTAAGTGAATGCAAAAAAACAGGATTTGTTAGACTGGTTGTACTCGCTAACTTTCGATGAAACAAACAAATAAAGATCGACTCGACTCGGATGACTTCTGACAGCGTCGGATGTTCGAAAATGCTATATAAAGGCTCTCTCGACTTAGCAATGTTTACCTCTGATAGACCTGCACAGTGATTTCGAGCTTCCCTCGATAGTTCAATATATGAAAAATGCCTCTCACCGCTACTTTGACGCGGCACCCCATCACCCCAACCCCCTAGTAGTTCAGGCCTCTGACTACACGACAGACGCGACAACAGACGCACGGCCCCTTCGTAGATGCCCTAGAGACATCTTGAGCGATCCGGACGATGAAATCGCTGCCGCAGTGCAGGCAGCGATAGATTCGCCCAATTCGTCATCTTCACAATCTTTCAACACAGACACCGACCTCGCCGGATGCGAGGTCGAAAGTCCCGTAATTAATGTCGATTTTATTCGCCTTCAAGTTTCTTGCCGATTCTTCTCGAAGGTGTATTCCGAATCGGTGGTCAGTTATGCAATTCATTTAAAGGGCTCCAGCCATTTCATCAGGGCCCCCTCGATCACTACCTAACAGTAGAGATCCAGGGGTGTTTAGTTCGATACTCTCCAAGTAATCAATGGCAATTACTGTCCAAGCCGAGGTTCGTACCTCCTGGGCGCCCTTGAGCAAGTGGGCAAAAACTTAACTTTGGCATGCGCCTTCTGCGTCACGCATTGCGGCGGAGCGCTTTTGTGCCCGCCCCATCGTCCGGTGACGCTGTAGAGGTCAGTTATAGACCAACAGCACATATCCTTTCTAAAAAAAAAAACAATGTTTAATGTTCTTGTGACCAACGCACTGCGAGGACCTTGGCAACTTAAGTGCTTTTCTTATTACATTGTTATGCTGCTTATTTCTAACCGTGTAATTATTATTGTGTATTTGTTACTGTGTATCACTTCATTGTGGGGTGATGAAATAATCTATAAGATTATGGTTAACGGGATTATACTCGTATATCCCGTCTATTTGATTGTGTTTAAATGCTGTTTTCGAAGTTATTATGCCAAGTGTAACTAAGGCAAATATAAATGTTTGTCTGTGATCAATTATCACATTTAAATTATTAATAACTATGTATCTAAATAGTTATTGGTTTAATATTATTATAAAATCTATTCGCCACGTAGTGTTTTGCCGGTTTTCTTCTAAAATGCTGTATTCCGAATCTGGTGTTCAAATGAGTAAACAATATAAATAATTGCAAACCTATTTCCTTGTTTTTATTAAATACTCTTTAAGTTATTTATTCTGTAGCTGTAGCTACTAGCTGTACTACTATAGATACCAACAATAGGATATAGCAACTTGCTTTTAATACTAGGTGCAGATAAGTTTTATCTCCTACTTGACAAACCTGACCAACTGAAGGCTAACATTACAAAACTTAGGTTTTGATAATCTTACAGTACGTATCCTTATTATACATATATTTATAAATCTCACACATGCGTGAGAAAATCTGCATGAATACTACTTGTCATAATATACTGGACAAAATTGGATCACACTATAATTGTAACGGCGAAAGTTTGTTTGTATGTTTGTGACTTATATTAGTTGAATTATTCCAACTACAGTTTCGACCACATTCGATGGTCTTTCTCAAAGTGAGTGCGGAACCTCGTGTCCAGCCTCGCACTGTTAACAGATATACATGAGTAATGTTTTTGCCTTTTATAATGTACTAGCTTTCCCACCCGCGACTTCATCCGCGCGGACTACAGTTCTTTGCGAAAAAAAGCATCGTACCAATGTCCTTCTAGGATATTAAAAATCAATGCAATAGTAGAGCACTAACCTTCTTGATGTTTTTTGACAGACTAGTAATTATTTCGTTTCCATGGCAACCGTTCCTTATAGCGAGTAATCAACATTTTCCATTTTTCCCATGGAAACTTACAATTTTCCGCGATAAAAAGCATCCGATGTTTTATACCAGGGTATAAGGTATCTCCAGTCCAAATTTCATCCAAATTCATCCAGCCGTTATTGCGTTAAAAGTCCCCAAACAAACAGAGAACGTTTCACTTTTATATATTGGTATGGATAAAACCACGCTAGTTTTCATAATAATGTTTGTTACTTCTTCACGCTCAAACGGCAGAACGGATATTGATGATTTGGAATGGGGATATTTTATACCTTGGAATAGTACATAGGATACTTTTCATCATCACCATCATCATCACTCAGGCGGTCGAAACCGCGGGTTATAGCTTCTACTTTATAAACCCTAACTTTTGCTCTCAACTTCATTCACGCGGTCTATAGTTTAACGCGGATAATAGTACCTATACATATATTTGATTTCTAATATAAATGCCCTGTACCAAAACAATAACAGTAATCGCGTCACTAAAGTCATATATTACAACTTAACCGGATTAATTTCGAATTAATGTGTTTTCTGTACGGGAACTGAGCAGACATGACAGGGCAAAAAGGGGGTACTGAATATCTCCGCCTTATTAGATGCGATTTTGATGTTGTTTTTTATTCCAAAGGTAGTTTATTATTTAATTAAAATTTGGTCTCATAAAAATTTGGTGAAGATTTGATGAGAATCTTCGGCGTGGTGAGTAGAACAACTCCTCAAAATGCAGTAAATTTGGCACTTTTAGGTTTCTACCAGTAGAATCGTCCCTTTACCCACTAGGTAGGGATTGATGGAGCACCTTGGTTATTAATGTTAGTTTTACTATAAGGTAACAAGATGGCGCGGTGCTACTGTGCACTTCTAGATTGTTTGCAAATAAGTTTGTACGCGAGAGTGTAGACCTCTCGCGTACAAACTTATTTGCAAACAATCTAGAAGTGCACAGTAGCACCGCGCCATCTTGTTACCTTATAGTAAAACTGTTATTTTGTTCTTCTTTAATATATTATAGCGTTACAAAGAAAACAGTGATACAATGTCAAGGTTCCAGAATAGGGAAAATGACGCAAGGAGGATGAAGGAAGCAGGAGATCTTCTACTTATAGTACTTACCACGTCGGTCTACTTAACGGACATTCAAACAACACACAATAATATTATATACAGGAAATGTCAGTCCCCTAATTTACATAGAATTTGAATTTCATTGACCTCTCATCCGGTAGCAAATACTCTCGTAGTTTAATTATAAGCACTTATTTTTACCCCAGTGCAAAATAGAGGGGTGTTATAACTTATAAGGGACCTGAGTCGAATATGGACACCTAAAAATTACGGCCACCAAGGTTGGGAGTATTTTTTATAATATATCCTAATATACAAGGCCAATCATTTAGCTTTTTTCAATTTAGCTTCAAAAATTAGTGGAACGTGAAGGGCTTTAAGGGCATTTCCACCAGCGGGGTGCGTGGCTGGTCCCGGGAATAATTTCGGAGTTCCGATGCTGGTTTGAGAAAAATGTGGGATAGCCGAAAAGACCGGCAGACCCTTACCCTTTACATATACTACATATGAGAAGTTATGCATACCATTCCAACGCCTGGTAAAGGAGCTTCCAGTCCGGTCTTTCCTTGAGGAATTTGGTGAAACACTTCAAGGCGGCGTGCCATTTACAGTGCAAAAAGCACAGGTTATTAGCGGCGTGGGGAATAGAACTTATTTTACTTCTCCTAATCATGTGCACGCATAATAATAATTACGCATAAATGTTTAGGCATAATCGTGTTTACCATATCAAAAGTGAGCATAAGGATAAACAAGCATATTTTTTAGTAGCTTATTATTATAAACACATAACGATACTCAAGCATAATATCCGTCGGCATACAAAGTAATACGCCCGAAAATGAACTCCTTACAATTTAATGCACTATTTCACATCCATAAATCTCGCTCTAATAAAATACGTAGGCGCATTACGTGCGGGTAGAATGAGTTTTTTTTTTTTTTAAACAGTGGAGGTATCAGTCAGTAGAAACTATTCTGTCATCTGTTATCGCTGTTGAATTGTAGTTTGTTTGTTGAATAGTTGTTGAAAGTGTGGTGACGTGGAATATACAGTGCAAATATTTAAAACTAAAAGAAGAGGAAAATAAATTACAAAAGATTAATAGATAAGAAACAAAACTGGAATACATCATTATCATTATATATAATAAAACTAAGTTGATAAAATGTGCGTGCCGATAAAACTTAAAAAGGAGTCCCGGCACGATAAAGGGACTTATATAGTGTGATAGCCCTTTATCCCCCCTCGAACAAGAAAGTTCCCGTTTTAACCTAAAGGGCGTGTTTTTAAAGATATAAGGGCTTTTCCAACCCGTCAACTTGGAAATTAAGTGTAGTGGCGCCATCTGTTGTCGAGTATTTGAACTTCATTCAGAACAACAATTATTTGGGTTGCATTTTGAAAGGCTCTGCGAGCAATTGCAGCATGTGTAGTAGGGTATGCAAAACTCGGGTAGTTTAAAAAACCAGGGCTATTCGAGTTTTGAATTTTAAAAATCGTTTTTATCGAGTTATACGGGTTTTTCGAGTTTTTCTTTATTTGGGCCTTGAACGAACTATTATATAGTGTGTGTAAGTAACGAAAAGGCTGAAATATTGTTAAAATATGTTTTACTTTCGTGTTCTTATTTTTTAGCTTTACCAAGAGATCAATTAAGTAACATTTGGTTTATGTACTACGAGTATTAATAATCAAAGTAACATTTGGTACTAGTAATAATAAAAAACTGACCGTCCGTCTCCAAAATCGGAGCATGAATTCTATCGAATTGCAAAAAGGGGTGAGACAGAGAGACGTAATTTCTCCGAACTGTTCACCTCTGCACTGGAAGATATATTTAAGCTGCTGAACTGGAACAGATATGGTGTTACCTTCAATGGCGAGGGCACTCACCTTCTATTTGCTGATGATATAGTCATCATGGCAGAAACCCTGGAAGACCTAAGCACAATGCTCAGTGACCTCAATATTGTTTCCCAACTGGTGGGTCTTAAGAGTAAAATGAACATGGGTAAGTTGAACATCAGTTCAAATGCCCATGTCGCACCCATGCCAGTTTATTTTGGGAACGGTATTATCGAAGCTGTATTACATTACACCTCATCACGTAGTCCACCTAGCACGGCAACCATGATGCAAGAACCCGTTTGACCCGACATTATACCGAAGATATTCTGGCTGTCAGCCTATACAAGATCAGAATGGCTCTCAAACAGCTTAAGAGCAACAAGGCACCAGGAGAGGATGGAATAACGACAGAGCTACTGAAAGCGAGTGGAACACTGGTACTGAAAATCCTTCAGAAGGTGTTTAACTCCGTCATCCTCGAGGGTACTACGCCAGAGGTGTGGCACAGGAGCGTAGTAGTGTTGTTTTTTAAGAAAGGTGATAAGACCCTCTTGAAGAATTATAGGCCCATTCCGCTGCTGAGCCTAGTCTATAAGCTGTTTTCGAAGGTAGTTACAAACCGTCTCGCTCGTAGGTTTGATGACTTTCAGCTTCCCGAACAAGCTGGATTCCGGAAAGGCTTTAGCACCGTAAACGACATCCATACGCTCCGGCAGATTATACAGAAGACCGAAGAGCCACTATAATCGGCCAATATGCCTAGCGTTTGTGGACTACGAGAAAACCATTGATTCAGTCGAGACCTGGGCAGTGCTACAGTCATTACAGTGGTGCCAGATTGAATACCGATACATCGAAGTATTGAAGTGTTTGTACAACAAGGCCAATATGACTGTCCGTCTCCAAGATTGGAGCACGAATTCTAACGAATTGAAAAAAGGGGTGAGACAGGGAGAAGTTATTTCTCCGAAACTGTTCACCTCTGCACTGGAAGATATATTCAAGCTTCCGAACTGGAACGGATATGAAGTTAACATCAATGGCAAATGCATCACTCACCTTTGATTTGCTGATGATATAGTCATCATGGCAGAAACCCTGGAAGACGCAATGCTCTGTGACCTCAATATTGTTTCCCAACATGTGGATCTTTTAAATGAACATGGGTAAGACGAACATCATGTCAAATGTCCATGTCGCACCCATGCCGGTTTATGTTGGGAGCAATATTATCGAAGCTCTTTGGGGGAGGCCTATGTTCAGCAGTGGACTTCTAAAGGCTGACATGATGATGACAATAATTAAAAAAAACTTCCCCTTTCATAGATAACACATTTAGATAAAGAGAAGGTACATTTCATATACACGTAAACACATACACACACACAAATACACATACACACAAACACACACACATGAGATAATCTGAGCAACACCTTATCTATAATTAACTATTATGTAGCATAAAAAAACAAAATCAAAAGAACTTTGTTTGGAGATATGTGGAACAGGTCAAATTCAGGCAAGTCCAGACATAGTTTCCAGGCTTAATTTTAGGGGACCTAATAAAAAAAAGAATTTTGCCGGTAATTTGTGGCACAAAGTTTAGACACCTGACAGATTTTACAAGTGTGATTATGCCTATGTTGAAGAGGAGATCTGGGGAATCAATTAGAGACTGCGCTATTTTAATTAACATAATTATATCAGCAATCTTGCGTCTTTCGTTTCATGTGTTGCCTTCTGCATCTTGATTCATAATTATCATCATATATTTTGCATTTGTATTGTAAATGTCTCATGAATCTTTTTTGAATAGATTCTAGTCTATTAATGTTAATATTATACTGTGGATTCCAAATTTGTGAACAATACTCAAGTATACTACACACATACGAACAGAATAGAATCTTGATTATTTTTATACTATTGAATTGATTGCTTGATCTGATGACAAATCCCATCGCTTTTTTGGCCCTATTGGCTGTTATCTATATGTTTCTCATATGTTAGTTTCGAGTCATGGACTACCCCTAAATCACGAATTTCATTTACTCTTTTAAGCTTCTGTCTTTTAACTGTGTATATAAAATCTGTTGGTTTAGCTTTACGCGTGAAGGTTATTACGTAACATTTTGCTACATTAACATCAAGTTTGTTTAGATTACAGTAATTCTCAAATCTTACCAAATCTTGTTGTAAGAGATAACAATCACTAATATTACTAATATGTTTAAAAAAAAAAACATATCGTCAGCGTATAAGACAAATTTAGAATGTTTGAAACAAAATGTTACATCATTAACAAATAAGTTAAATAAGAGCGGGCCTAATAGGGAGCCCTGAGGTACACCCGAGGGCACTAACTTCCATGTGGATGAATAACCATTAAGTACAACAGCTTGGGATCTATTTTCGATGTATGACTTTAACCACCTGTATAAATTGCCATGGATTCCGGAATTGAATAGCTTCTGCAAAAGTAAGGTGTGATCAATACGATCGAAACATTTACTATAATCTGTAAATATAGAATCAACCTGCTCACCTGAATACATGTATGAGGTTATGTAATCTGTGAATGATAATAGATTAGATGTTGTTGAGCGTTTTTTAAGGAAACCATGTTGTTCGGGATTAAAAAAGGCAGAAAGGCTATCACTTAAAGGTAAACTTGTATGTAAACAACTCTTTCAAATAATTTTGCAAAAATACATAGTTTAGAAATTGGTCTGTAAATTTTTTACATAATTCTTACTGCCACTCTTATAAACTGGCGTTATAAAAGCAGACTTTCTGCAAAAAAAAAAACAACTTTATGTGTGTGTTTTCTAACAGGTAATTACAATAAAGTGTTTCGTATCGTATCGTAAATCACATTAAATAAGTCTTATTTATTGTTTATATAGTAACTTAAAATAAAAATTAATTCTCTATCAACGACAATCTTTAAAATTTTTTTTAGAATAAAACGATTCCTAATTAAATCAAAGTGGCTAGGTGCAAATTTATTATTAAATGCTCCTCTGTCAAGTTGTAAAGGGACCGTTATAATAAATCTGCACCATTTCTACTATTTTATTGAACATTTTGTGATCCTAGTCAAATTTTTACTTTGACAGTAAAAACTAACTAGGATTACAAAATGTTCAATAAAATCCGCCGTTACCAGATGACTCCCGTAGTCTCGTACCGCTAGCTCGCATTCAACGTCAGACCAAAGCCTAACAAGTTAACATATATTAGTACCTAATAATTATTATAGATTGTGGTGAGCCTGACCAATTTATTCGCTCATTAGAGTAGAAATAGGGAAACAGTAAGTTTTTGAGAAGTTCGATTCTTTATTAATGTTCTGGTGGTAGTATTTTACATAAGCCATCAAGAATGAAAAAACTCGAAAAACCGGGTTTTCAATCATAAAAATCCGAGTTTCAAATCAGTCGGTTAATCAGGTATCCGGTTTGCATGCCCTAATGTGTAGTAATGGCGTGAAATTTAAAATTCCAATTTCAATAAAGTCTTAAATTACATTTGTTACTATAATAAAGTTATTAAATTTTGAGTATTTATACAGCAGTAGCTAACTTATATTTTGGAGTTAAAGCGACATAATTTTAGTTATTGAAATTAGTTCTGAAAACATTTTAAAATATAAGTTTTTAAATTTCGCGCCTTAAGTACGTATGCTACAGCTGCAGAACCTATTGTTACGCGGACGATAATGTCGAGAACATTCTAGAAGGTGTGAGAAAGAAAATATTCTCAAACTTTCTCGAATATCCTAGAGCCTAGCTCTCCGAACATATAAGAGCCCGGCGTCGCCCGCCAGAGCTAGTTCGATTTGAACAGCGAAACAAGCGATTTCGAAACGAAAAGGAAAGAAGTTATCTGTGAGCCTTTATTTTGAAGTATCACGTGTGAGTATTTTTAATTGTGTTTAGTTAATTCTCAATTTTGAAGCGAAGAAGAAAAAATTTGTCTGTGAGCATTTATTGTGAAATATCAAATGTGAGTATTTTTAATAGTGTGCTTATTTAATTCTAATGGGTTTTTTTCTTTTCTTTTAATTGTAATTTCCTTAACCTTCAAGCAGTCGCGCGACGTTGAATCGATGCCTTCTATATACTTTTGGCCGTAAACAAAATATCGCGTGACCGCTTGAAGGTTAAATAAATGTTTTTCTTTGTCTCAACGTACCAAGGCAAAAAATCAAGAAAAAAAAATCAAATTCAAATCAAATCAATCATCGTTGTTCAATTCAAGGGCAAATTTATCACAAAATAGGATCGTTACTACTAATGCCTAACGAAGACTATAAATTTCTGCAAGTATATTTCATCGGAAATGAAAAACAAGAAATTGATCAACGATGCACAAATTTTAATGGATAATAATCCAAGATGTACAAGAGGATCTTAGACAAATACAATCAACTGATTTACATATTCAAAACAACATTAGACCGCATGATTTCTGATGACTATAAAATTGTAGTTCGAGCCGATAAAGAACACGAACGTAGATTTAATGCACCTCAGATAGATGAAGTCGCCATCGTAATTGTGGAAAGTGAAAATACAAGCCGTGACATAATTGTACAACGAAGAAGAAAAGGACTACAACGCATTCTAGAGACACACCGTTCATATGATGCTCTTCAATATCCGTTAATATTTCTGCACGGAGAGGACGGATATCATTTCAATATAAAACAAATTCATCATGAAACAGGCATAGAAACAAACAAAAAAGTCACTTCCAAGGAGTTCTATGCTTACCACTTAATGATCAGAGACAATGAAATATACAATCACATACTCAACACTCTCCGTTTATTCCAACAATTTCTGGTAGATATGTACGCAAAAATAGAAGCAGAACGGATGTTTTACATAAGATTGAATCAGAAGAAACTACGCACAGAAGAATACATCCACTTTCGAGACGCGATCATAAATGACGGCAATATTGACGATATTGGAACAATGGTAATCTTACTCTTATCATACATAGGAAGTCCAAGACATATGCACGAAATACTCAAGATGCCATGACCTACGTAAGAAAATATGGAAGACCTGATCTTTTCATCATGGCTAGACATCAAAGAACAACTAAAATACGGACAAACCTCCATGGATCAACACGACATAATAGCCCGAGTTTTTCGACTAAAACAAATAAGATTTATTGAAGTCATCACAAAATACCACATCTTTGGAACCATTAGATGCTGGATGTATACAATCGACTGGCAAAAACGATGATTACCTCACTCACACAATCTCATATGGCTACACGATAAAATGTATCCCACGGATATCGATAAAAACATCCAAGCTGAATTTCCCTATCCACAAAAAGATCCGGAACTATACAACATAGTAGTGAAAAACATGATTCACGGACCATGTGGACCATTAAACTTCAATGCGCTTGCATGAGTGATGGAAAATGTACAAAAAATATCCAAAACCATACTTGGACGATACAAAAACTGAAGATGACGGCTATCCCAAATATAGAAGACGATCACCGAAAAACGGTGGCTTAACAGCAAAAATACGAATACAAGGCAGAGACGAACTGGAAATAGATAATCAATGGGTAGTACCATATAACCCACTAGTTTCCGAAATGTTCCAAGCACACATAAACGTTGAATACTGCAATTCAGTAAAATCTATTAAATATATATGTAAGTACGTAAACAAAGGTAGAGATATGGCAGTATTTCAAATAGTCCAAAATAGCGAACAAAATAACAGAAATGATGAGATCCTCATGTACCAAATGGGAAGATACATCAACAGTAACGAAGCAGCGTGGAGGATTTTTAGTTTTCCCATACACGAACGCGAACCAGCTGTGCAACATCTAGCAGTACATTTGGAAAATGGACAGAAAGTTAACTTCACAAAAAACTCGGCTAGAAAAATTGCAAGTGAACCATCTCAGAACACAACATTAACAGCTTTTTTCCAACTGTGCCAAATGGATCCATTCGTAAAGACATTACTGTATGTCGACGTCCCTATTTATTATACGTGGGACAAAACAAGGAAAAATTTTCAACGACGAAAACAAGGAATGCCAGAGGAGGTCCAGAAATCATGAATACTAACGCAATAGGTCGAGTATACACTGTACATCCAAACAATGCCGAATGTTTCTATCTCCGGATGTTGTTACACGAAATGCGGGGACCAACAAGTTTCACAGATCTCACGACCATTGACGGCTACCTATGCCAGACGTACAGAGAAGCATGTCAACGCTTAGAATTATTGGAAAACGATAACCACTGGGAATTAACACTACAAGAAGCCACACTCACAGCTTCAGCTGAACAAATTCGAGAGTTATTCGCCATAATTCTAACAACATGTAACCCATCAAATCCAAAACAGCTATGGGACTCTTTCAAAAGGAGTATGAGTGATGATATATTGTACCAAATCCGACAAACTAATCCAGAACTGACTATAGAATTCAATGACGACATCTTCAATGCAACACTCATTTGCTTAGAAGATAAATGTTTAGCAATAAATAACCAGGCCTTAGTAGAACTTGGAATGCCAGCACCACAAAGAAATGCTTTCAGTGTGCTAAACTACAAAATTATAAAGGAAAAAAGCTACAACGTCAATGAACTACTTGAATACAACCACTCCTCAATGTCAATAAAAAAAAAGTTTACAACGTTATAATGAACCGGATAAATAACAACACTGGTGGAATTATTTACTTGGACGCACCAGGAGGCACTGGTAAAACGTTTCTAATAAATCTAATACTGGCGAAAATACGTGCTAAAAAACACATCGCACTGGCACTAGCATCATCCGGCATTGCAACCACACTTATGGAAGGAGGACGAACTGCCCATTCTGCCTTACAACTACCGTTGAATATAGCCGAACAACAATTCCCGGTTTGTAAAATCTCAGGAAAATCTGGACGGGGTCAACTTCTAAAACAAGCTAAAATTATCTTCTGGGCTGAATGCACCATGGCCCATAAAAAAACACTAGAAGCCATGACAGAACATTACTCATTCTACTCATACTCTCAGGACATTTTCGACAAACACTTCCAGTTACTCCCAAGTCAACACCAGCAGACGAGATCAATGCATGCTTAACTTGAAAAAACTAAAAAACAAGCTTTATATAGAAAACCAAACTAAAAAATAGAAAAGAATAGAATAGTGTAAATAAGAAAAAAATGTTTTATTTCAAAAAAATCGTGGGGTGCATGGGTCAATAGTTATAAATATTTCATTGACAGATATGAGAAGAAGGATTATCATTTCGATAATATCTTAAAAAGCACCCCATGCTTTTTATATATATATATTTATATTTTCCTATTTACACTATTAATTATTTTTTTCAATTTTTTAGTTTGGTTTTCTATATAAAGCGTGTTTTTTAAGTTTTTTTAAACTTATTATTTATTTTCTACTTTTTAGTTTCGTTTATTTATATGAGCGTTTTTTTTTTCGAATTATTGCATTGTCATCGGTCTTTGACAGGTGTGCAAAATTTGAATGAAATCTGACCGTTTAAAGTGGGTCAAAATAGCGTTCAAAGTAGTCGGTTACAAACATACAAGTGAAGCTAATATAAAGCATATAAAAAGTCACATCTCTGGCCACAAGTACAAATACTGCAATTAACAAAAAACATGAGAGTTGAATTATCAAAAGATGAAACAACAGCACATTTTGCTAAAATACTTTTACAAATTGGCGAAAGTACATATCCTACTGACCAAACGACCGGCCTCATTGAACTCAATAGTGATTTCTGTAACATAGCCACTACTGAAAACGAACTAATCGACAAATTTATCCAAATATTATTCAGAACTATACCAACGTAGAATGGTTATTTCAAAGAGCAATTTTGGCCACTAAAATAATATTGTTGATGATATCAATTTTAATATTCTAAAGAAAATACCTGGTGAAGTGAAAATATATAAATCGATCGACACGATGGTATCCATTGAAGAAAGTGTCAACTTCCCTACTGTTTTTCTAAACTCTTTATAAGTACCAGGAATGCCATTACACTGCCTTCGTCTGAAAAT
Organism: Alsophila aescularia; assembly: GCA_946251855.1. Classification (NCBI taxonomy): domain Eukaryota; kingdom Metazoa; phylum Arthropoda; class Insecta; order Lepidoptera; family Geometridae; genus Alsophila; species Alsophila aescularia. Next base: position 28,063,850 of record OX276384.1, read on the forward strand.
TGGATCTCCAATCATACTACTCAGAAATCTCAACTCCCCAAAACTATGTAATGGAACGAAGATGATCGTAAAACAGCTATCGAATAATATCATTGAAGCTGAACTTATTTCTGGAAAGAACAAAGGACACACAGTATTTATACCTAGAATACCACTGATCTCTTCTGAATTACCATTACAATTTAAAAGATTGCAGTTTCCAATTAAATTAGCCTTTAGTTTCACAATTAACAAAGCGCAAGGGCAAACTTTAAAATATTGTGGCATCAACCTCAAAGAATCCTGCTTCTCTCACGGTCAGCTATATGTAGCTTGCTCAAGAGTAGGAAATTCGAAAAATGTAGGAAATTCGAAATATATATATACCCCAGACAATAAAATGAAAAATGTTGTTTATAAAGAAGTAGTGTAAATAATGAGAAAATATTTTCAATTTTTTTTTTACTTTTTAGGTCATAGGTTATTTTTTTATTTTAACTACCACGTAATCTCATATCAACTCCCGAGCGAAGCTGGGTATCATAGCTAGTTAAAAAATATAACTGGGTCTCTGAATTACGACGAGACGAAAATTATAAATACAACTCTAGACTTATATCAAAACTAAATGAGGACCAAAACTTTGTAATATTATCAAAATAGATACAAAAGCACACCACGAGCCAGATGTGCTTCGAGAAAAAGTAAGTTTTTAATATTTCATTAAGTACCGTGAGTGAATTAACGTTAAAATAAATTACCTACTTATGTAAAACAAACATGTTTGCGGCTTACGGGTGGCCCAAAAGCCACCCCGCCGCACCTTAACCTACTGTAACAGTATAGGTATTTGATTTTGAAAACTAACGCAATTGGAATTCATATTAAAAATATAAATAAAACAGCTCTGAAATATAAATCAGAAATACTCCAACCAGTTTCGGACTAATTTTAAGTCCTTCGTCTGGGAGTGTTATGAGTGAGATTTTAGCCGTTTTAATTATATTTTTAATTTTATCATTGTATAGTATCTAGATAACATTAGTTCTCTATCGATATGCATAAAATGTAATGGCAGCAATTCGGTCATTTTAAACGATGCTTGGTAAACTAGACTAAATTTCTTCAAATGTAATTTAAACCTTGTCGACTTCTTAACAAGGTATTTTTGCCCCTGGAATCTATTCTAAACTTACGTCAATTTAAGCTGCACTGCTTAAAATAACGTAATTAAAATGAGTTTTTAACACGCTGTCTAACAGCGTTTGTATAAATTGTATAAATTCTGATAGGTTCTGAGATAGCTTTTGGACAAATCGGGACTCTCACTGCGTGGAAACAAGTTGATTTACCCTGACAGGCTTTAGTGATAGTTTATTTTAGGCATAGATGCCAGGGGCAAAAATACATTGTTCAAATTCATTGTTATCTTTGTTGTGTTTGTAAATCCAAAAAGGTTTAAACTACATTTGAAGAAATTTGTTATTTTAGTTAGGGGTATGTCCAAATTGCTACCAATGTCATAATTAAGCCTAACCTAATAATGGTACCAATTCTGTTGGCAACTCACTAAATTAAATTAAAACTATAGCTAAATTTATTTTCGTTATCCCTAAAACTAAATCAGTTTTACATTCCAACTTACATAAGACATCATTGTGACAGGACAGGACAAATTTGATTTTGACAACTACTAAATTTTATTGTTAGTGTTGTCCACATTTCAATCATGACCGCATGTAATCATAAATCGTTGTTTATTATCTGTGGTTGTGAGCCGTTTGTATAGACTTTTTCATAAGTCACTATGCGCATGCGCGATCGATTGTTTCGAACAAAGTGATGAAATGTCATTGCATGGTATTAAAATACGGGTACCAGCAATGATGTTATATATAAACTGAGGTAGATACGTTGTACTCCGCTCTGCGTAGCAAAGCAAACACAAGCTAATCAGCTTGTGTTGACTTAGTCTCAAACAGACGTAGTGCAACGACGCAACACGTAAATGCACGCGACTTCCGAAACATGAAAAATGAATAAAAAATGCCATCTTTTGTGTTTAGAAAGCGCACTACATACACTAAGACGACTGTGAAAGGCAAGAAGGATGTGTTTTTTTATTTTTAAGTACTGTTTACTGTAGGTATTGAAAATGGAAAATAATAAATTTCATTTTTCTCTAAATCAACTGTTACGATGCTACCGCTTCGCCACTTCCACGAACGAGACAAGTAGCGGGTTACGTGAAAGAGGACAGTAAGAACGCGATAATGGCGCGCACCGTTGTTAGTTCGTATGATGCTAGGGGATGTTGGGGCTTACCAACGGCTGACGATCGTCAGTCTGCGCTTCGACCCGTAAAGGCCACGGCTGACGATCTTCAGTCGGGGAGTCTACTCATAGTCATAGTCATAGTCATACTCAATACTCAATCTTTTATTGCCATAATATGTTTACAAAAGATCTTAATAATTAATAGGTAGAATGACACATTACCCTCAGGTGTAGCAATGTAAAGTAGGAGCGGACCATTTAAAAACTCATTCCTGTTGAATAATGTATTAGACTAATTTAGTCATTCATAAAATCATTTAATTTATAATTTTCTTTTTAATTAAAAGCATTTTTAATTTATTTATAAAAACGAAGTTAACTAGCAGAGTTGCAACCCTATTTGTATTGAATTAGGATAGAGTATTGTATTTGTGTTACATATATTTGAAAACAGCTTGAAACGAGCAATTTTATTGAATTATAAGTCGTTCGGCCCTTATCGTTTTTTTTTGTGAGTGTCCTAGTGAGATCAGCGGCCGCGTAGTGATTGTGTTTTTTTTTTTTCACTGTCTTGGCAATCGTTTGACTACGATCTCACCTGATGGAAAGAGATGATGTGGTCGAAGGTGTAGCACGTCAGCCTAGTAGATACCTATTCACTCTTGACTTGAACACACCAGGGTTATATTTTACCGGAAACACTGACGAGGGCAGGGCATTCTACTCTGTTCTGTTGTTTTTAGTGATTTATAGCTTATATATTGTGTTATTACGTCTAATAATACTGTAAGGAAGATATAAAAAATAATTTTGAGTTTATTGTCCCGCGAGTGACGATTCTCACAAAGTGCTTCAAAGTGCCGTTCGTCTATTTTGGCGGGAAAATGTTAACGTGAGTAAATTTTTGATAGATAATAGTTTTTTTTCGAAGTTCTTTATTGTTTTAGTTTTTTTTTTTTTATTACTCACTAGGCAATCGTTTGACCACGATCTCACCTGATGGAAAGCGATGATGTGGTCGAAGGTGCTAAAAAAAAAGCTATAAAATGGTATATAATACTATGTAATTTATACCATAAGAAAATCACAAAAAAAAAGTTTTACGTGCGTGTCTCAAGTATCCGGCGAACATACGGATGTTCTGCGGGATTTAAAGAACTATTATTATGAAAGTATTTGTTTTTCAATAAATTCATTTTATTTTCGGCTTAATATAGGAATAAACCCTTCTTTCTATTTTGCCCCAGTTTACTCTAGTCTAGCTGCTAGTCGACGTCGCTGCATGTGTCGTGACTTCACAGGCCGTCATCGGCGGTGATTGGTGATCGGCCGCTCACTGCAACTCACTGTACCTGAAAACATGATAGATGATGTTTATCTCTTTCTGACGACGTGGTTTTGTATATCTCTGTGATCTTTTAGCCTCTTCAGTGATGCAAATATAGTTGCCTAAGTTCTATGTAAGTAGCTATAGTACAATTTCACCGTGTTTTTAGTGTTTTATAATGGGTATGACGTCTCTATTGGTAAAATCTCATTGGGTACCAGGTTTTAAAAGTAAACCGTCACATTGAGAAAATTCGATTAAACGTGAATATTTTTACAACGAAGTCTTCCTAAGACTAATTTAAAAATACGGGTTGGGGAAAAAAAGTAAAAACCACAAAAGTGGCTGCAGTGTCCGGAAAGTCCGTACTAAAATAAAAATTAGGCACATTTTTGAAAGAAGTTCTGAAGCTCAACCAGTTACCCTCAACTTCAACACAGAGTGAACGAGAGGGTTCCATGAACTGATCAAAATGTTATTTTATTCTTTGGAGTATGACATAAGCCAAGAGCCCTGGTTTTGGCCACTATAAGAAAAACTTATTGTTCGAAAATTTGCTATTATTGCATTAACGAATAAAACGACGATTTAAAAACTGAATTTAATAGGGTATTTATATATCTTTCAAGTCATTTAGATATGTTTGACGATAGTCAACTATTTATTTTGTTATTAATTATTATATTCAAAAGGTGTGAAATTATTAGTTTTGGCCACTTATTACCTAGTTGTGGCCATACCAATGCTTCAGTTTTGGCCATTAAGACTCCTTGCTGGGATTTGTGTTTCCAGATAGTTATAACCTGGGAGTTTCTTCAAGTCGTGAGGTAATAGATTGCTTCTTGGTAAGCGTGCACCATCTTCAGCCGCATCATCACTTAGCATCACGTGAGACAGTGGTCAAACGCTGTTTGTGTGTATAGGGATTTGTGTCCATCTAAAAATAAAATCACGCGTAACTTGACACATTCTTTTTTCAAATACGGTATGAACACATTTCCAATATATTCATAAAAGCTTTCTGCTGACATCCACCCTTTTTGTTTTGCCAATAGACCAATTCTCTGGTGCATTTTGTACAACATCCTGATTCATTCTTTTATATTTTAATGGAGTCAAAGGTGGAGCTTTTTTGCCTTCGGCATTGACAGTAAAAAGAGTCGTGATGTTTTCTTTGTAACTATTTTTAGAGGTATCATAAACATGTTCTTCTTTTGGTGCTAAAATCAATGCTCCTTTAGGTGCCAAAAATGATGTCTCGTTACAGTTCCATACTCGCTTTGGTTCTTTCAGAACCTTACATCCTTCAGGCCCTAATAGATCAGTAACTTCCTCAAACCATTTTCTGATCCTTTCGTCTGTATTGCACGGGCTTTATTAATATATTCAGCATGTTTTTGCTTAAATCCGGATGTCTTGCCATAAAGGACAAAAACCAGGATCTTCCAGGTCAATTATTTATAAACAGAGTTTCGAGGTTACCCACAGTTACAATTTTCTTAACCGAGTTTAATAAACCATCCCTATTTATTTGAAAACCGACACGTGAACACTCTTTTATCCAAACGACCAAAGAATTGATATCATTTCCAAGACCAGCAGGTGGTCCAACATGGCCTGATGTCTCTGGTGCTCGTCCTGTTGGTTTTATTGTGCTCAATCTAAGTATAAAGATAATAAGCAATTTTCAAAACCAAACCAATTAGTAAAAAAACAAAAGAAAACAAACCGGCCAAAACTCATGTTGTATTGAAATCACTTGTGGCCACAAGCATGGCTAAAACCCAAGCAAATTAATAAATTATTGTATTAGTTGTGGCCACCTCCTGTGGATTTTTTTACCACAGAATGTAAACAAATATGTTTTCTATACCTTATTTAATGACTTTCAAAATTGCAAATGGCCAAAACCAGAGCACTGGCCAGAACCAGGGCTCTTGCTCTACACGAATTCATGTTTACTTTTGACGGTCACGCAGGCGCATCTCGTTCATATCAGCTTTGAAACAGAAAACCGCATCAAAATCGTTCCATTCGTTTGGGAGCTACGATGCTATAGACAGACACACGGAAAAATACAAACACAGGCACCCTAAACTTATAACACCCCTCTCATTTTGAGTTATCGGTGGTATTAAATAACTTATGATAAAGCAATAACAAAAATTGATCTAGGGGACTTTAAATAAGTGAAGGAACAAGAATATACTTTACATTTGTTTGTAAAATCATGTTTTTCTGTTCACGAATCACGTAAAAAAACTAGGTTTTGACTTGAAAAAGGTTTTGGTGTAATTAATTTGGGTAATTTGTATCTCAATCCGCTAGAAGCAGAGCAACCGATAAAAACTGTTTTACGGATAAATAAAATTTGGTATTTTGTACTTAATAGGTACTTTTGGTCCTAAAATTACACATAGGTTACACTGGGTGTGACCCAGATAAATTACCACGCGGGCAAAGCCGCGGGTCTCCCACTCAAAATCAGCAAAATTGATGTTTTTGTGATCTTTAACTCGCGATTTGTACGTGGAGTAGACGTTTCACGACAAACAAAAGGCCGTGCGCTCCAACACAGACCTTTTTGTCTAGATTTTCAAACATTTTCGTTTCTTGTTGAGAGTTTTCGGCAAGAGTGTGGTGTGGAGGCAGCTTTACTCATGAACTGACGTAAATCAGAATAGAAAAATACCACTATACTAAACTGAGTAATTAAAATCAATTTAGGTGTGTCAGACTAAAATTTAGTTTAGTGCATTGTTATTTGCTTGGAACTAGACAAAACTTAATTTTAGTGTAGTTTAGTCTAGTTTGTGACAACCGAATTGTTACCAATATGCAAGATATAAAAATCAATTAAACTGTGTTTATATTTAGAGTAAGGAAATTTAATTATGCCTATTAAGATTTATACTAAATAACAATTACAATAATAAATAATATGCATTATAACTTTTATGCGACTCCAAAGTAGTCCAAAATAATATAGCCCAAAAGATCATTATGCCAAATAATGTTAATGTAAAATTAACATGATGTCATTAAAAGTTATGCCTAACTCATTATGCCAAATTAAATGAGTATTAAAAAAGTTATACGAAACGAAGGGATACCTCTCTCGTCGTGCATGTTAGAAGCTTTTATTTAACTTCACTTGTATCTATCTATGTATGTATATTGTCTGTCCTGGAATCTTGCAATTCAAATTTCGAGCACTTCCCGATTAGCTATCTAGCTAAAACTTTCAGGGTAGCTCACAAACCGAAGACAATGCAATAAAAAACAAAAATTCTTAAAAATGTTAAAAGTGAAAAACCAAACTGAAAAACAGGAAAAAAAGTTACTAGAGAACAGGAAAAAATAACTTAAAAACGTAAAAGTTACAAAGCAACAAAAAAAAGAACCTGTAAAAGCATTTTCTTTTTTCTTTTTTTTAATTATACTTGTTTATTTACTGCTCAACAACAATACAAATAGGTTAGCAACTAATCCGTACTTGACGGGTTACGGATGCGCGTGCCGTCGCACCACATGCGCGGCACCGATGCCGAGCGCGGACCGCGTCGCAGGCACCGCCTATTCGTGGCATGCACGCATATACATTCCGTACGTGCGCACAACGCCCGCCCTTACTGCCATAGCAATTCTTCTGTTAGAGGCTTCGATCACAGAAAAAATAAGGATTCAGTATGATCGCCCGATTCGTGCCCTACCAAAAACCGCGCAATTCTAAAATTCCGCGCATCGCCCGCTTAGTCTGCGTTCGGCCGTTGACGCGAGAGCAGTGTGCTCAGCGGCGAATAAACGCAGTCTTTTATACGCAGTGAACAGTATTAAAATGAAAATATGCCAAAAAAGATTCGAACGAGAATGCGCCCGTTATCTACACTAATATTAGAAAGAGGAAAGATTTGATTGTTTGCTTGTTTGTTTGTAATGGATAAACTCAAAATATACAGACCCGATTTTAAAAATTCTTTCATATAAAGAAAGCTAAATTATCAGCGAGTAACTCTAGTTTTTGATATATCAAACATAAGGACACTACCCTATAATCAATTTATCGAAATGTAATGTGTAATTATGTTTAAGATTATACAGGCCATTTATGATAACATTAGCAGATGTTTACATTCTTACCTTTCCCTAGCTTAGCTCGCTTTACTTAACTACCTATACTTAGGACATGAGTTTCATCTTCTTGATTTCTTATTGTCTGTACTTTACGGAGATATTATTATACGAGTATTATCTGAGATAAATACAAGATTGGCAAATAACTAAACTTAATCATCATAAAAAGTAAAAAAAGACGCTATTCATAGTTTTGAGCCGGGGCAGCATGCAGCGCGCACATATAACTAATTGACTACGCGCGCCGGCACGTAAATGTTTACGTGGAGCGAACAGGCAAGCAATACGGGTTAATGCGTGCGGGAAAAGGATGACACATTATCGCTTGCGATCTCTTGATGAAGAACTGTGAAGAACGATTTTGTACTGCGCGGTACGCACACAAAAGTAGTCACGTGATCGCATTTGAATAACAGTAAGTATAATGAGCGGTATCCTTATTTTTTCTGATCGAAGGCACAGAATAAATAATAGTACAAGTCGAAAGTTAGACGACATGCTCGCTGAACACCCTATCTTATCATGAAACATATCAATCAGAGATTGATATGTTTCATGATAAGATAGGCGTGTTCCTTATGAAGCTTCTTGCCCACCTTAGTTTTTCCGTGTGACGTGTTAGACTAGTTCTGTAAGTTGCATGTAAGATAAATTAATAAATAATAAATAAAACGGCTTTTTTCACAAAACTGTAGACAACAGGTGGGCGGTGGCGAAGAAAGACGCGTGCGAATTATTGTCGGTCTGAATGACCGAGAGATGCATCAATTCGGTCTTTATTCGTGAGCTTGGATTGGCACATATTACATTCACACAGATAACAAAAAAAAAAACTTATTGAAACTGGTAGGTTAGCCATCGCAAGGCTAGTTTTCATTAAAGCTACACCCCTAGAATTTGAATCCAGAAGAGGAATTTCGTTTATCGACCCGCTAAACCACGGGAGCTTCCAATTAATCTTTGAATTTCTAAATACAGTAGAACCTCCATTATCTGTACCTCCGTTATCCGAGCTAGTGATTATCCGGATTATCAACTACGCTCGATCTCGCTTCAAATTAAGACATTGATTTCAAAGTACAGGTATTAGATTAATTTAGGAATTATAGGGAGCTATTGAATGTACCTAATAGGATGACTTAAGGTTTATGCGTAGTGGTGATATTCTAAAATTAACAATTTCATGAAATGGTTGGCCACATCATGACAAAAAAATAACATGAGATTATCGGTGAATCATAAAATGGTTTGGCCAGATGAATAAATGATTAGCGTTTGACGATATGAACAGCTAAACGCACGGCTACTTCAATATATGGTCAATAATTTGTGATCATATTGTAAAATAGTTACATTATCCACCGCAAGAGGCGCCAGGTCGAATCCCGACTTGGCCGTGATAGGTTAGAAGCGAAGGCGGGAGCCAAGTATTTTATCTTAGCCTTGTATACCTATCTGTTTGAACCCTTTCGGTATCTGAAAACCCTACATAAATCAAATGGCCAAACGTTGGTTGAATTATCATTATACTTTGATGTTTAAACGATATGGTCAGTTTTAGCTGACCATTTCACGAAATTTAACAACAATTTCATGAAATTATCAATTCTACGATATGGCCGACATCTTTACCGAGTAATTTAAGCTTTTAAAAGACTTGCAAGCATTCCTGAGCATGTGCTTTAAAAACCTGGAACAAAAACATCTTAATTAATAATGTGTAGCCTGTAGACCACGCAGAAGTGTATAGCGCACTTCAATGTCAAAAAGTAAAAAAAAAACAATAGTTGTTCAACATTGATTTACGTAATACCTATTGTTGCAATCTATTTACACTTCTAATAAAGCAGTAAGGACAAAAATATCTGAACAAAAAGATAATAAAACAAATGGTCTAGGGTACTTAAAATAAGCTACTGACATGAATATAGCTTTTTTTTTTAATTATGGCTTTCTATTTGTCTGTTTGTCTGTTTGATTGTTTGTATGTTCGTTTGCGCATCACGTAAAATCTACTGGACAGATTGCGATGCAGTTTCCACTGTTGGATAGCTTAAGGTTTGACTTAAAAACTGGGGTACTTGGTATCCTAACCCGATGATTAAAAACCGAGCAATCGATGTAAACTATTTGACGGCTGAAATAATTTTGAAGAAATGTAATATTTTGTAAAATAAAGGTACTTTTGGTCCAGGCATAACACGTATTTCACCAGTAAGTAGAGGGATAAAAAGGCCTTTGCCTTGCAAAAAAGTGGTGTAGTAATGATTTTCACATAATTTGTTTAGGTCTAGACTCTGATGAAAATTCCAAGTTTTTGATCCTAGGTGGAGCCGAGCAAAAGCCGCCATCTTGGATTAAGCGTGTGAAATATTGGTTTAATCAAAATAACTCACCAAAGGTTAATTTTTAGTAAAAAAATTCAAAGGCAAAGTTAAAAAGGGTAAAGTTATTTATCTTTTGTATACAGAAAGCTTTTTTTTGTAAGACCTATAACTAATTTGTTACAGCGACGAAAAGATGTTTTTTTTTACCAAAAATCCCCTATCACATTATTTCTGGCATTTCATTGACATAATATAGGTACTTCTTTCCACACCATCATGATGGTAGAGTAAAAGGCGGGTTTTTTCCACACGTTTTTTTTCGTGTTTCTTATTCTGTTTGATGTAGGATTAAACACTTAGAATAAGACACTTAGGGAGTAACTTTTTGGAAAATACCTAGTATTACATGACTACGGCGAAGCAATAAGGAGGTTTATCATTTTAACTGGTATGAATGTATGTTTGTATGTATGTATGTATGTATGTATGTATGTAGGTATTTATGTATGTATGTATGTATGTATTTGTGTGTGTGGGTATATATGTATGTTCAGCTGTTACCTCATAATTTCTAAACTATTTATCATAATTTGACAAAGGAGGTATCGTTAGAAGCGTCTTTGCCGTCCGCTGGTTATGTGACGTCACATTAAATTGAATATGGCGCCCTCTAGAGTTCATAAAGAAGTTAACTAACAATATTTTTTTCTATGTTGTTGTATTTGGTATCAAATGAAGGGGCTTAATTAGCGCATTTCTAAAATACACAGGGTGTCCCAGGAAGTAGTGATAAGCGGTGGTCCCGAGGTAGGTCACTCCCAGGCGCACCCTAACTACTGCAGTGCAAGTAACCAGATTAATCTGGTTACCACGTACTTCTGTGGCCACAACTGTGTCTGATACAACCATGTGTGTTCGGCATTTTTTTTATATTTTCGTCGTTATTCAATTTTTAATATTTTTTTCGCAAAATTCCAGTTTTCGACCCAAACTTAGTAATTTTGATCAAACTAACAAAAGTATTCAGTTGATTTTTAGAATGTTGGTAGCCCAGTAGCGAACCTTTAATGATACATCAAACCACATTTAAAGGAACAAAAAAACATAAAGAATAAGTTCAAATTTTGTTCAGAGCAATATCACCTGCATGTATGGCATCCAGACCCAACCTCAAATTTTTCACACCTTAAATGCAAGATGGCGGCTTGCGATCCTTTCCCCTAAGGTCGAAAACTGGGATTTTTCATTAGAGTCTAGATATAAACAACATATGTGAAAATCATTACTACGCCACCTTTTGCGAGGCAAATATCTCTATACTTACTGGCGTATATGGGCTACTTTTAAATGAAAGGTCCACGTGGACATAGCCGCGAGCACATTTAGTATACTTATATATTGGTTTTAATTCAATGGTTGGTTTTATGAGTGACTTTGACTTGTATTTTCACTTGGTGTTATGTGATCGAAGATGCCTGATATTAAACTTTCCCAAATACAAAAAAAAAGTGTAATCGCAAATCTGGATTATCGAGGCTCTGCTGTAGAGGTGAAAGAGACAAAACGTCATTCCTTACGCACCGCTGCGTCACCTGTAAAACCATCGATAACTCAGCGCGACGGAACGCTCTGGTACGCTTTCGAGCGTATTTGGCTGGTGCTTACACCAGACAGTTTTACAGTAACATTATTGGAGTGGTGATGGGCGATGGCTGCAGTACGTGGGCATTGCGATCTAATGAGACCGGGTTCGATCGTTTCCCCCGCACCGAAGGCTTTAATATATATGCGCAGATTTTCCATCGATTCGTGCTTCGGAGAGTACGCGGTCCAGAGGTCACGGTAGTTAACAACTATTATTGAAATTAGTCGTCAAGCTACATCAGATGCTCTTGATCTGCCTGAAACCTTGAAGTCGGCAATCACCTCATTCAATATACATATAAGTATGTAAGTATGTATGATAATAAGAACAAAGATAACGAACGGACATGCTTGCAATTAGTTTAGTATATTTTTTGACCGAGCGAGCACGAAACGCGTTCTTTTGTTTCCGTTTCAGCTTGGGCAAAAATGCTTTCGTATGTTCGGCGGATGTCCGGATGTCCGGCTGTTCTCCTCTACAGTCATATTTCTCAACCGATCTAGACGAAACTTGGTATACAGGTTTAACAAATTTATACATTTTTTAATCGTCTGGGATTTTAGATTGGGGCTTCGGGGTAATTCGACCAAAAAATGGCAAAAAGGGGGCTGAATATAATGCCTTATTAGATCCAATTTCAATGTTTTCATTTGAAAAGTAGTAACTTTAAGGTAGTCTCATAAAAAAATTGGTGAAGATCTGATGAGGATCTTTGGCTTGATGAGCAGAATATTTCCTTAAAATGCAGTAAATTGCTCACTTTTAGGTTTCCTGCAGTGGATTCAGCCTTTTACCTACTAAGTAGGGATTAATGGAGCACCTTGGTTATCAATGTTTGTTTTACAATGGGGTAACTAGATGGCGCTACTGTGCACCGCTAGATTCTTTGCAAAAAAAGTTTGTGCTCGCGAGGTCTACAGCTCATAGAGCTCAGCTCTTTAATTCAATTTAATTTCAAGTTATCTTTATTAATCATGAAAAAATATTGTTCATTTCCAGTGTATTTCCTAGAGAAGACAAGTAATAATGTTATTATTTCATTTTACAAGCTATTATTATAATTGTTCAAATCAAATATAATGTAATGTACCTATTAAGCTATTATCTGACTAATTACAAGCATTTTTTTGTGGCTTGAATTGAAAATAAATAATAAACCTAGGGCGGTAAACAAAAATAAAGAGCAAGCGCAAAGCGCACAGCAATAGGCAGTTAGCAGCAAGAACTTTGTTATGCATGTTAGTCTTAATTACTACCTTACTCAGATGCGTCAATTAATCCTTATCAAATGTTACACATGAATTTTATTAAGTTTCATTATGGACGTCTTTGGGTCTTTTCTCCTGTTTTCTTTTTTACCATAAGCCAAACATATTGCTCGTTCCGTAACTTGACTCCTCCGACAATTAACTAACTATTAGAACTAAACGAATACTTACTAACACAAATACTTTTCCATTTTATTTTTTATTGTTATTTTATTAGTTTTTACCATAGCTTAGTCAGTTGCGAGTGTGATTCTAATTTAAACAATTTTTAAAAGCTTTTATTTAACTTTACTTATATATATATATATATCTATGTAAGTATCTTTAAATTACACTAGACAGTTATGACTACTGACTATGTATGTATCGATGTATCTATGTATTTTGTCTGTCCTGGAATCTTGCAATTCAAATTTTGAGCACTTCCTGATTAGCTATCCGGCTGAAACTTTGAGGTAGCTCACAAAGCGATGACTAAGAAATAAAAAAAAGAAATGTATTTTATCTTATGTTTTTTTAATTTAATACGTAAAAATAGAAAATTCTAAAAAAAGACAGAGAGGAGAGAATAAAAAATGTTTTTATAGGAAAAATATATATATTTTTTTTTTTTAAATTATGCTTTTTAACGCTGTTCGCTGTAAAATTCGTTGCGGTGTAACATGTGTCCAGTTTTCCAGGTTCAAGCAGTTTTAGAGCGTACGATAATCCGTGGTCGGTACACGAGATCCGGCGATTTATTAGCGGATAACGCGCGCGCGCCGTTATTCACTTACCCAGCATTTAACGCCCTCATTAGTGGGGGTAATTGAGAAGGCTTAGGAAGTTTTGAGGGTTATATGGAGGTGTTATGAGACTAATGGGCTTACTCAAGTAAGCACACCCTTTCAAAAATGTTGAAATGTTTCAAAGATGTTACGGTTACATACATGCTTAAGTAAGTAAAGGGTTCACTCAAGTACAAAGTTGTAGGTAAATAATATAGTGGTGACGATTCTCTTGTTCCCAACTATACTAAAAAACTCTAAATTTAAAGTTTATTTATTTATTTATTCTAACATTCCTGTGGGTGGGCATTACAGTTTCCCAATTCATTCATTCCACCCAATTCATTCCACCCAAGGATCAAGAGCGAGTACACCATACAAATTTTGAACAAACAAATAATACACACTCACAATTAATACACATTTACACAAATAATTTAGTACAGAAACTCGGACAAAAATTAGGCACTTGCCAACTTTGGACTTTCCATTATTAAATCCATTGCCGCTTTGTGAAACTCGTTATATGTACATTTAAATAAATCCAGATCCTGGCCCGGGCCCTGAGCCAGCACATCATTAAGCAAGCGCAGTGCCCGCGGTATAGGCGCCTGCCTGCCCTGCACACTCCTGCAGCACGGATGCCCAAAAAACTTGTGCCGACGAGCCCTAATGTAGTTATTACTGGTTTAGTCCCGTCAAACCGATTTTACTGTTACAAACTAGGCTGAACTTAGCGTTCCGATTAAATTTGTGTTTAGTCCTGTCAGACCGGTTTTCTTGTTACCTTACTAAACTAAACTAAAGTTCAAGCCGGTATTTAGATTTGGTGGAAAGGTGGAAGGGGGGCGATGGTGGCGTTGTGTTGTGAGCGCGACAGGGCTTGTGGGAGAGTGGAAATGTGGAGTGCCCCCCCCCCCCCCCACTGCAACCCACTCCCCCCCCCCCCTGCACCTCCTGGTCTACTACCCTCTCCCCCGCACCTCCCTCCTTTTCCCCGCAATCCAACTAATCCCCCACACCTCTTCCGCAATCCCCCGCACCCCCTTCCCTCCTCCTCCTTGATCAAATAACTTTTAAGAATCTCCAAACTAAATCTTGTAGAATATAATGAACAACAAAATAGCTTTTTAGTTTAGTTTAGTGAATTGAAAAAGAAAATTCATGATACAGCATTTTATTTGGAATCTTTAGAAAACGCAAGACTATTTTCTGAAAAACGCAATACGTCTGAAAATTTCTAGCGTTTGCAAAAAATACCGATGCTTTGGATTCCTTATTATATTCCTGTCCTACTCGAGTGTACGGTGAGTATCTTGTGGTATAAGTTGAGACTGGTGAGATAGGACAGAACTACAAAGATTAGGTTGGATCTCTCTGTGAAGGTCTTCATCTACTCCTTTCGATTCAATAGCTGAAATAGCAAGGCCAGGTAGAAACTTATTTATAAAACTAAAACTTGAATCAATGACCTCAAATTCTTAGTAATTAAAGTGGCAAAAAATATTTTGGTATTTATTTTAAAAGGTTTTGTTTAACTTCACTTGTATGTATGTATCTATCTATTCTTTTATAGGTTTTGTCTATTTATTTTACGATATATTCATTTTTGGTAAGAGTTGGTTAGTAGGGTTCTTTATTTTTCCATTTATTATTTGCCTGACAAACAGTTTAGCGGAAGTAAGCTACATATGTTTGTCCTACAATTACCTTTAGTGTAATTTTATTTACACTAGTTAATATTGGTCTATAATTTGTGTATTCTTTATGGCTTCCCTGTTTATATATTTCTATCTATTGCTAGGCTTCTAATCATCGGAACCGAGTACTTCAGTTATTAATTGAAAACCTAAGTTATACAACGGAGAAAACCACATTGCATTTAGTCTAGTATTTTTTATGTGCGAACAAACAGAAACCATTTTTATTTAAAGTTCTTCTTCAGTAGCTTATTTTGAATGCACTCGACCATTTTTTTTATTTTTTTTTTTTATTGTTGGACTAACAATGATGGATGACGATAGAAATTAGGATTTTTTTAATAGTAGTTAATGAAACGGTTGCATAATAAAGGGCATTAAAACACGAGAGTGAGCTTAATAACTAGTTATGTGCCGTTTCATACACTACTTTATCTACACTCTTTCAACAGGAACTTACATTTAATGAAGAAAAAAATATGTCGTAACATTTTCTTAATTTTGCTGGTAAAAGCTCGTTCGCCTTATTCGTTGCTGTTTCCGTGATGTCAGGTGGAGTCAAACTCTCCTCACTAACACTGCTGACGGTCATTTTTAATCAAGATAAAACATTTTATCAAAGAAAACACATTAAATTAGTTCGGTACTAATGTAAAGTAAATTATGGCACAAAAATCCAGTCCATAGTGAATTGGCGCGCATTCGGTCTAACACGCGCCATAGATAATACAAGTAATTGGCGAAAACTCTCGTTGTGAGGAGCCATCGCGGTGCTTTAATGGGAAAAATATATATATTATAACAATAAAAAAATAAATATTATAGCACAGTTTTTTTATATATTAGAGACGTGCCGTGCGTAATGTATATCATTATGCCACCATTTTTGAGTTCTTAATCCAGATTTTATGATATATATGAGAGTCCGGTTTTTTTTTTCAGTACCATATGTATTAATGTAAATACCAAATTAACTAAGTGAGTGACCGACATCTCAAAGAATAAGCAAGCTGAAGTGACAATGAGTCACATTTTATATTCGTGTCTATGTATGTTTATCTGTTGTCTAGTACCCATAGTACAGGGTATCCTAGTTTGGAGCTAGGTAATTAGTGTTAATTGTCCCAAATTTATTATATTTTTTTATTAGCCGATAACCGTTGGGTTATATGGGTTCTAGAGTAGAGATTGCAAATCGGTAAAAGCAGTGTAGGATGCCCTCCGGCTAGATGCAAGGAAGTCCATGGAAGAGAAGAGCCGAGTTTATTGGGCTATGTCCAGCAGTGGATTAATATTGGTTGTTGATGAAATACTTTAATCAAAATCCGTTCGGTCATTTCAGTGTGAAGAAGCAACACACATTCAAATACATTAAAAAAAAAGTTTGATCTGAGTGTAGGAGAATGATATTTTAATGGAAATTATGGCAACCCTACTGGAAATCTTTGTAGAAATACGATCTTTTACAATATATATTATATTATGTTTCACAAGATTTCAAATTTTATACTGAGGTGTTTATATATATATATAGATAGGGCTTTGTGATATCTATGGGCATTCTGTTGAAGTTGGAAGCAGTACTTGGTACATTATTTGTATTGAGCTAAAGTGTAAAACTTTAGCTCCCATTTATAGGGGTACGTAGTCAAACAAGTTATATATATATAAGTTTCACCATGTCCGTGTTTCCATCCGTCTGTCTGTATGACACAGTCATTTTATTCAGAAACTATTAAACATTTACGGGCCATATTTGTAAAAAAAATATAGACATCTATTTTAATCAAACATAATTATAAATTAATCGTAATTATAACCGACATAACAAAGATAAGTTAATTCTATCGGATATTCGTCTGTCAATATTATGAAATAGTTCATACTGTAAAGCAATAAAAATATATAATAACATTCCAGAAGACATATATATAGTCAGAGACTAAAACCCACATATTTAGCAGAAAATTAAAAGCATCCATACCAATATACAACAGTGAAACGTTGTCTGTTTGTTTGTTTGGGGAGCTTTTACGCGATAACGGCTCAACGGATTTTGATGAAATTTGGATTGGAGATAGCTTATACCCTAGAATAAAACAAAGGATATTTTTATCCCGGAAAATAGTTTCCACGGGAAAACTGGAAAATGATGATTACTCGCTGTAAGGAACGGTTGCCATGGAAACGAAATAACAAGTCTAAAATATAACTTCACGAGCATTGGCGCTATACCTACATTTGCATTGGTTATTAATATCCTAGAAGAACATTATTTTTTACAGTCGCATTAGATTCGTCTGTAATGATAATGTAAATTTAAATAAATAAATAAATAATATATGTTGCTTTTTTTCGCGATTAACTGTAGTCCGCGCAGACAAAGTCGCGGGCGGGAAAACTAGTTCTTATTAAAACAGTGCTATTATTCGGTCAATAAGTTTCTTAGACGATCATCAATGGTAAAAAAATATTACATTAAAACGACTAAAAATAATACTAGTAATTAATTATGACATAACCAATATGAAATTGAAAATAATGAATGAATCGACATAGTATTGAAGACTGACATAGAGTAGAATAATAAAAATTAAATAAAAATGAAAGAAAATAATGAAATAAAATGTTTAATTGAAATAAATATAATTTTATTAAATTATAGAAATATATAGTAACTACACCCACGAGTGCAGCGCCCTGACAGGGCACATGTATTAGTTACTACTAAGATTTTTTTGTAATAACTGTCTGTCTACATGTTGGAATTATTAAATGAATAAATGAATAACCACTAGAAAAAATATGTATAAAAACACTTAATTTTTTTTCGTTTGTCCCAAATATGAAAAGTGAAGTAGGGTCTCGTTGGATAGGTCTTTAAAAGTTATAATGAAGTTTTTTTTTCTATTTGGTTCCGTTTACTAAATATTTGGCTCTAACGTGAACTTTTTGATTGAGTTGAAGAAAGAAGAAAACAAAAAACTGAGGTTAGTACTAGCGCGTACTAGAGTTTACTAAAAAAAAACACATTTATCTAGGGCTTAGTAGATTACGAGATATACCCGACGAAGATAACATATTTTAAGCCCACAACAGCCTTGAAAAAAATACCATAGTGAGAGATATAATCCAACCGTAAAAAAAGATTTGTTTTTTTTTACTTTTTTTTTCTATTGCAATCGGTCCATTAATTTTTGCGTTGCAATGTGGTTTTCACAATTGGGTAGCTTAGGGTTTTGGCTATGAAATCCTATGGAAAGTGTATGCGAGTCCAACGCACTTGGCCGGTTTTAATATCTTAAACTTTTAAACGATCTATCTACAAGCTCGTTTAAAAGTTTAAGATATTAAATACAATGTTTGGAGTCTGATCTTGAATACTTAAAGAGCATTTTTATTTGACTCAATGAAGTATGCAAGTACTTATCAACAAAAAAATAGGTTAAAAATTAATTTACTATTCAACGATTTTGATCTTGAAAATTTTTCAGGGTTCTATAGTCTGACAAGAAACCTTAATAGTTCATCCATTTCCGTCTGTCCATCAGTTTGTAAACCACAAAATAAAAACATTCAAGCAAACAAATTTATTTCATATCATTTCACAGCCATTTTCTTGAGACACACTATTTGAAATTTTAAACCCACCAACATATAAAAGTGAAACGTTGACAATTTTTTTATTTGGGGAGCTTTCACGCGATAAAGATTGGACTGATTTTGATGAAATTTGGTATGAATATAGCTTGTATCTTGGAATAAAACATAAGATACTTTTATCCCGGAAAATAGTAAGTTTCCATGGGAAAACTGGAAAATATTGATTACTCACTGTAAGGAATGGTTGCCATGGAAAAGAATGTCTGTCAAAAAACATCAAGAGCATTGGAGCTATACTTTTGCATTGATACTTTTTGAACATAGGTAAGTTGCTTTTTTCACGATAAACTGTAGTCCGCGAGGACGAAGTCGCGGGCGAAAGCTATGTATACATAAAATGGGAATACAAAAAAAACCCGCGTCATTGAATTATATTGTACTACGCACCTCGATTAGAGTCTTGTTTGATATAGCTGTAATTCAAAATTATTATAAGGCTTTTAGTTTTGTTTCAATTTGTGGTGTAGTTCTGCCTTCGTCAACTTTGAACAAATTGCGTATTGTAGTAAAGTGCCTTTATTTTGCCTTTATCGTTAGCTACGGAACTCTTAGTCTATGCGTGTCTAACACGCACTTGGCCGGATTTCAAATAAATTTTGTTGACCTTATATTAAATCCGGCCGATAAATAAAACTTATCTCAGAGCCTAGGCATTTCGTAGAACTGCTTGTAGCACTGAAATCCAGAACATTTTTCACGGCTTCGTTTTAGAGATGAAGCACATATTATAATAACGGGTAGCGACATATTCAACTATTTATAATGTTAATTTTGTTTTATTGATTGTCAAACCCCTCTTATCCTGCGGGGGCTGTAAGAACAAGCATTTTTTTTATCACTTTCTATTGCGATCACCAAGATGCTTGCCAAGCGTGGTGATTATATATATATAGCATAATCCCTCCTTGTGATAACTTGGAACCACTTGATATGGCGTTCTGTGAGATGGCCAATATTCAGCATTGGACCTTAACCGGTTGATGATGTGACGTTATGTGATTGGTTGTCGCCTAGTGTTTGTTAACTAATGACCGGTTCCTATATTTTAAAACAAACCGTTTTTGCTTACTGTCTGTTAGCTTTTGATATAAACACTATACAAAAAACATCAAAAAGTAATGATACGTTGGCAAACGACTCGTTTAATTTTTTTAGGAATGGGGTGTTACTTACCTGGTATAAAGTGATGATTGATTGAAAGTGGTAAACACCAAATTGGTAGTGTAGGACCACACTACCAAATACTACTGTAGAAACACCCCAATAGGTGCTTGGCAATGGATTGCCAGCTTGAGGATACGGGCTGATGATGATGATGATGAGTTTTAATGTGCAGTTGTTGTCCGAGTATTCAAACCAACCAACCAAACCTAAACCATAATCAAAGTTAAACTTTCAAAATATCACATTTTATAAAACAAAAACGCTACATCCAAATAAAATCAATAAATATCTTGGACATTTTATCGATGTTTATGATAGGATTACATCCCTAGTTTTTATTTACATGCGTATGGGATGGTATAAATATCCCGATTCCAATCTATAGGCGGCTGATCGTATAGCCAGATTTACTTTATCCTCCACCTTTGAATTGGCAGGTAACGAGAAAAACCCCTTTTTGTAAGTGATAGAGGCACGATTTTGTGATAAAATATTTAATTTTTACAAACATGGTTGCGGAAAAAAGTTGCGTTTGTGTTCTGTCAGTTTAAGCGAGCAACCGCTTTTTGTGGTGTTCATGGGGGAAGGCTGATGTCCAGCAGTAAACGTTTACTGATAGATGGTGTGATATGTGCGTATTCTAAGTTTAGAAGAACATTTTCCTGCCAAAACCATTTTGAAAGTGATCATCAGTAATAGCCTGACATAACCTCAACCATTCCTCTTTTAGGATATCCACCATAGGTTCTAGGGCCTCGTTGACTTCTAGAAAAATTGATCTTCTAAATGAATTTGGAATTTTTCTGATCTCACTATGGCTTGGAGCTCCAAACCGGTCGGAGCGTAATTTTTATCAGACGGGGTTCTTTCAAGCTTAAAATTAATATTCAGAGAGCTCTGTAGTTGTCGGTGATCACTACCGGTATTGAACCTATTGATTGCGGAGACATCTCTGAATATATGCCTTTTGTCCATCAGGATAAAGTTTATCTCGTTTTTTGTCACTTTCTCAGGTCTTTGGCACGTCCACTTTCTTTGAGGCTGCTTCTTAAAGAAATAATTTATTAAGAAGAACCCCTGTTTTTCCAAGAAGTTGAAGAGCATTTGCCCTCTGAGATTCCTGCTACCATGACCTGTGGACCAACTCTCAATTCTCACCTTGGCGTTAAAGTCCTCCATGACAAAATTGTAGTGCGGTGTTATGAAGAGCTAAATAGATGTCTTCTACTTCGTCATCCGAGTGTGTTAACCTATATGACCTTGAAGGCTATACCTATCAGTCAACTCAATTGTGAGGTACGCTGCCCTGGTCGACACACTGGAGATCTCAACAACGTTGTCAGCAAAGACTATATGCACGAGGAACCCAACACTACCTTGGGATAGCTGGTCACCCTCCGAGTTATACATTAAATGGCCCGGTTTTATAGTTATGAAGTCCTCCCCCTCACTTTAAACTTTACACAACCCCAGAATGCGCCACCTTATCCTTTCCAGTTCCGTTTCGAGCTACGTCATGTGTTCGTCAAGCCTGAGCATTCGTCCATTTGCTAAAGTCAGTTGTGCGTGGTGGCCTACCGTAACCCGGGGATTCTTCGCGCCCTGCCGTTACCATGACCGTTTTTGTAGTGTTCATGGAGTTTGTGCCCATAGTCGCCACGCTGGGCATGCAGATTGGCGATCGCAAAGCGTAGCTTTTCGCACCAGTGACGCTGCTGCCCGTCACTGGTCTATGGAATTTAGCTATTACATTATCGTGATGGTCATACCGCCATCAATCGGGCGTCAGAGTCTCGTTTGTTGTTCAGCAGGATGCACCGCGAGCAGGTGAGGTTGACATGGGGCTTTTAGGTGGTAATTCGAATCCTTACATCTTAATAAAATGCGTACAAAAAATGTTGTGAACTGAATCATGAGAGGTAGTGGTTCTAATTCAGCTTGCAAGATTTGACCTAAAACAACATCCTTAAAACGTAGGAGTGGCATCACTGGCGTGCTTTGGCCTATGTCCAGCAGTGGACTGACATGGGCTGATGATGAACATTCTTACATACATACATACATACCTACATTGCAAGTTAAAAAACTTTGAAAAAATACAAAATTTCGTTCAGCCATCAAATATATTTTTTATCAATTGCTCAGGTTTTCCTAATTGCATTGAGATACGAAGTACACTAGTGCTTAACTCTAACCCTAAGCTATCCAACTGTGAAAACCTCATCGCAATCGGTTCTGTACTTTTTTACCCGAAGCGCGTAAAAACAGACAAACAGACTTAAATAACTATATTCTTGTTCAGTACCTTATTTCAAGTACCCTAGTTGTTCAGTACATTTTTTACTAATTTCTTTGTAGATATTTTTTGGTAGTTATTGCTTTATTATACTTACAAATAGAACATAGATAGAGCTCTGACTTCCCTACGTTACATCGAAGATATCCTGGAAGAACACGTAGTGCCTTTTTCGGGATTTGTCGGCGAAAATTTTATTTTCATGCAAGACAATGCGAGACCACACACCACCGCTATAGTGCGCCAGTATTTGGAGGAGGTTGATGTACCGGTTATGGCGTGGCCTGCTCGAAGCCCAGATCTCAATCCCATTGAACACTTATGGGACAAGCTGAAAAGACAAGTACGAGCCAGAAACACGGCGCCCACGATTCTCAGAGAGCTTCAAACCGCAATTAAGGAAGAATGGGATAGCATACAGCAGGATTATGTAAAAAAAAGGATATCTTCGATGAAACATCGGATGGAAGCTGTAATTCAAGCTAGAGGAGGCAATACCTCGTATTAACAGATGTTTATTTTATCAATTTTATTGTTTTATTACTCTTTTATTCTTGCTCAAATTCCCAGAAACAGCGCTACCTGAAACGAGCGATTTTGGGTCATTCTATTGTTTTGTTGCTACTGTAATGATTTTGAAGGTCATGACTAGGAATTATGTGTTTTTAGAAAGCTAACATTGTGTACTTTAATTAAATTTAAGTTATATTTGCAACCAACATTTAATTTAAAAAATATTTAGTGTCAAAGTGAAAATGTAGGTAGATTGAGATTTCTATGCTCTCGAGTGTAGATAGATTTAAAAGAAGATATAAGTTCAAAACTAAAACCCGACTGGGGTCGGGTAAGAAATAGTCTACGATACTCTTGCGACGAAGACGAATCGATTTATCCTCGCTTGTCAAAATCGGACCGAATTTTTAATTTGAACACATAACTCTACATTTGCTTCACCGTAGTCAGATAAAATTAATTCATCTTCATTACACTCTGTAAATGAAGATGAATTGATTGATACCTCGAATTGATTGATGCCAAAATCGAATCAAGTTTTTAGTTTGAACATATAACCATTCCTTTACTTCGCTTCACCCGACAACGGCGAAGTAAATGAATGGTTATATGGTCAAACTAAAAACTTGATTAATCTTGAAATGAATCGATTGATATATCGCTTGTCATAATCGGACCAATTAGGGGCGACGCTTTAGTGAAACATCCACATACCCATATACATAGACTGTTTAACTCATCACCCTTCCCTTGCTTCTCCGTAATCGGGTAAAAATACACACCTTGCATCTTTTATATCAAGTTTGTAAAAAATAGCACGATACAAAAGTATACGATAAACTTTCAACGCTAATCGAATAAAGCAGGCAATGAACGTCCAATATCCGATCGACATCGAGTAAACGAACGAGAGTAAATAAACGAGAGTAAACGAACGAAAGTAAATAAACGAGCGAACTAGATATCGAGGTTTAATTAATCGTGGTGAATCCTGCTGAAGTTTAAACCGTGCACCGCCAGTTCCTGAAAGTGGTAAGGTAAGTACATCTCTATTGTAGCATTAGAAATGGGACAGACATAGCGAAATCGTTTGATCATATATTTCACCAATTATTATTGGCTAGTTCAGTGACTCATCCCACAATAAAGTCGTCCCAATAGGACGAATTAATGAAATTAAAAAATATTATTTTTTCCGTTTAGTAACTAGTCCCATTGATTTAATCCTAAAAACTGAATGGGTTTATTACAGTCGACAACATAATCTTTAAATTATTAGGTAATATTCTATACCTATAAAACAGTAACGTGACACACTGACTGGCAGCCTAAACTGACGAACCTAGTTTTTAAATTGAGAGGAAATATTCAATAATTTAAAGGTATAAGGAACCAATACCTAAGGAGGGAATGGTAGTAAAGTTTTTATGATATTAGTGTGTGCGTGTTAGACCGTATGCGCGCGAATTTCTTGTGGAATGGATTGTGGTGCCATAATTTACTTTACATTTTATTATTACCTAATCAAATTAATGTTTTACGTGTTTTTGGCGATTAAAAGTTTTATCCTGATTAAAAATGTCCGACAGCAGAGTTAGTGAAGAAATTTGACTCCACCTAACATCACGGAAACAGCAACCTCATCATCCCTTCACTTCACCCTAACCTCTCCCGATTTTCCCCACCCTCCCCAATTTTCCCCACTCTCCACTTACTTTCATTCAATCGCTGACTTACCCCATCCTCCCATCACATTTGCCCAATCTACCCCACCCTCCCCCTACTTCCTCCATACTCTTCTCACTTCCCTCAAATCTCCCCTGACGTACCCCATCACTGTTGCACTGTTACACATTGTTACGCTTTTCACAAAATCACTCCCATACATTTTAGAAAAGTTACACATCAAAAATATTACGTTCTTTACTATTAAGTCCCCAAGACCATTTTTTATTTTCTTCATTTCGCAGACATTTTGTTACCTACTGCTTTATTATAAGTATAGATTCTGCCACTTTACGATACTTCCATCCTCCTTTAACGATATTTGCGGGATTTACGGCTTTACATAACGGTATAGCAGTAAAACAAGCATAAATTATTTTCTCTTCTATTTCATCCTCTTGTTTAAACAAGTACATTTAATAGTCCGCCTCTAAATAGTTCATAACTCTACATCCCACTCAATTACTATCTCGGTGGATATACGAAGTAGGTACATACTCGTGGTGTTTACTGCGAAAGCATTCCCCTGGTCCACCAATTACCTAAACATTGTACGAAGCTTAAAATGAGGTTGGTACATTTTGTATCTTTTGTATAGGTTTTCTGTCTAATACATTCACTTATATAATTACTCACTACTTGTTTTATGTTGTAATCCCTATTTTCTTACTGATATCTATATCACTGTGTCATTTCAGCAAAAATTAGCTATCTTTAAGAAACAAAGTACATTCGCGAAATTTAAGCCTTTCAATTGGTGCCATCTATGGCACCTTACGCCTTTACCTTGACCGCGTGGTGAGTGCTCTGAGTCAGGTGATAGAGATAAAAGCTCCCATTTTTTAAATTTAAAATGACAATTTGCGTGGTGAAATCATTTCACAACAAAACAGAAAAGCAGCATAAGAGTACTGGTGTGACATTCCACAGGTAAGCTATTAATTTTCTCGCTTAAATCGTCTAAAATACCAAAAATAGTGAAAACAAATTACTCACTCTTAGTTCAGGCAGTGTTGCCAGCTTTGTATGAAATTATCCCAGTTTTGTACGATGCTTAAGTATGATATTATTTTTATTCTACCCGACTGCACAAAAAAAAATGTAACTTCGATACGCCTCCACCAATTTAAATGTGAGTGGTATCCTCTTAGAATCCTTTTATTATCTCGGGAAACATAGAATAAGTGAAATATTGAAAAAGTTAAAAACAAAATATTATTTTTTAAAACAAATACCCGACAGAAAAAAATGGAGGTAAAAACTAAACCTAGTTAACCTAAACTAGTTAACCTAGTTTTGGAATCTACAATGCTACAAACAAACAAACTTAAATGCACTCAAATATTGTGTAGGGCTTTGAAAATAGTGTAACAATGATAAATGATAATTTATAAGTCAGTTTTTTAATGTCATGTGGAACTATCGTTTATTTCTGTTTCTGCGTAAGGACACACCCAACAACAAATTAAAATGGCACCGTCTCAGTGGTCCAAAAACTTGTTATTAGGGCCACAGGGACGTCAATCTTACGCGATACCGTTCGTTAGCTGACCGCACGCTAAATTGAGAGGTTATGTTACTTGTATCTAATGACGATGAAACCACGATGTGCTTGCTTCCTGCTTGTATCTCATAGCGTATCCGCACCGTCGGTTCAGCAGTAAATGACTTAAGAATAAGATTTTATAAATAAAGATAGTGTTCTGTAAGTACATAGATACGATTACATATGTACTTAATACGTTATATCCTTCCTTTTAAATCAATATATGGAACAGATTTTACCAATCAACCAATTACCCAACATTTAGGGGAAAACATTTTAACTGTGCACATTATGTTTGCGTCTGTACGCAAAACTTAATGTGGTCAGTTAAAATGTTTGTTTTTTACTTACCTTACGCACCTGTGTGCGTGACAAGGTAAGTAAACATAGCAAACGTAGCGAATTTGTACCTTACGTTTTGAGAAGTCGTTGTTTGGAAACCTACCTAAAGGTCTTCTAAGACTTATCTATAATAAGGCAGTAAGTAACAAAAAGTCTGTATTAGAATGAAGATAATTACAAAAAAAAAGTCTACCTAAAATAAGCTAATAATAATATAACATCTAAATAGCTTTCACCCGCGACTTCATCCGCGCGGACTACAGTTAATCGCAAAAAAAGCATCCTATGTTTGTTCAGGATATTGAAAACCAATGCAAAAATATAGCACCAACGCTCTTGATGCTTTTTGACAGACTTGTAATTATTTAGTTTCCACGGCAACATGTCGTTCCGTTCCTTACAGCGAGTAATCAACATTTTCCAGTTTTTTTTACAAAGTTTCATCAAAATAATATAGAGTATTATTAAACAATATTTCTATAAAATTACGTTTTGTAAGAAATAATCTACAAGCCTATTTTAATTTATATATATTAAAATTTGTTGTTTTCATATAACATATTAAACTAAAAATATATAACAAACCTATATATATATATATAGGTTAGGTTTTGTAATATTATATATATATAATGCAGTAGTCATGTAACGTTACGAGAATCAAATATATATTAAAGAAGCCCGATAGCTTCAGTGAAAGTGGGTGAAATATTGATTGCAAAATTCCAGGAGATACATAAGTGAAGTCAAATAAATACTTTTATTATAAAGCATATCATAACCCTATAGGTATGAATTAGCACTATCGAGTCGTGTTATTAGGTAACGCTGATTTCACTGAAGGATAGCTTAGGTATTGACTTAAAATCTGGTGTACACAATCCGATTAGTACAAGCCGAGCAATCGATATAAAGAAATTTGACGGCTGGACAAATATTGATGAAACGTAGCATAATTATATACTTTATACGTGTGAGGCGAGTAATTACATACAGGTACATTTGGTCCTGGATTAACACATAGGTTACCTTTTAACCCAGAGGAATTACCAAGCGAGCAAAGCTGCCGGCACAGTTAGTCTAATTAAATTGTACGGGTGTTAGACGTAAGAGGCATGGCAGCCTGAGAAGTTACCTATTCACTCAAGACACATAATAAATAATAGAACTCTCGAGAGTTGAATGCTCCCGAATTATCTACCGGTAAACAAAGACTCCGATGTGGAATCCATCCTTTGCGGTACGCGTGATAAAATATGAACTTATAATATAAATAGCTCTGTGCCCGCAGCTTCATATGCATAGTCATTTTTCTAGGTTAAAATTACTTTATGTGCTATTCTATGATCTAAAATACCAGCATTAATTGTTTAGAACTCCTTCAGCCGACAAACAAATTACTAGAACTTTTTTTAAATTATCTTCTTTGTACAGACTTTTTCGTTCTTATTGCTTTATTATAAGTAGGTATGGATAGATAGATTGGACTTAAGATGACAGTCTTTAATACTTTTGTCCATACAAAAATAGAAAACACTTATCTACCCCAAAAATTATGTGTATTTTTTTTGCTTAAAGTTTTTTTCATGAATTAACTTCGCATATACGTCTTCGTTATTCAAAATGTTTCAATAAATTCAATGTTTTAAGGCAGCTGGTGGTTTTGATGCTGAAATTATGACAAATTGAAAATGCTCTGATTCAAAAACAATTTTTTTCTTAGGTATAGAAATGTAGCGTAAATTATATTCTATTCAAGCGATTGATTCTATTAAAAAAAGGTTTTACCATTATTTAGGGGATGGAAAGTGCTTTCCCCCAAAACAACAATTCTATCCAAATCTGTACTACCAAAACTCACGAGCAGCAACTCTATCGCTTTTAGGGAATTGCGAGGAGGGAAGAAGATAGCACTACACTTACTAAATATCTACTTTGCGAAGATTACGTCAAGCGGCTATCCTCTTAAAAGCTTCCTGACTAGTTGTCTACGTTGTTTTTACGGCTCACCACAACCATTCCCTCGATACCGTCACTAGCTCCAACCCCTTCAATGTGCCGCATAAGTGATATCATCTCCATTTTTTACAGAATTCAGCAAAGCATCTCACCCACCATTCCCTCGATACCGTCAATAACATCAACCCCTTCAAGGCGCCGCATAAGTGATTTTTTATCCATTTTGTACAGAATTCAGCAAAGCATCTCACCAACCATTCCCTTGATACCGTCACTAACACCAAACCCTTCAAGGCGCCACATAAGTGATATCTTCTCCATTTTGTACAGAATTCAGCAAAACATCTCACCAACCATTCCCTCAATACCATCATTAATACCAAGCCCTCCAAGGCGCCACATAACTGATATCTTCTCCATTTTGTACAGAATTCAGTAAAACATCTCACCAACCATTCCCTCGATACCGTCACTAACACCAACCCCTTCAAGGCTCCACAAAAGTGATATCCTCTACATTTTGTACAGAATTCAGCAAAACATATCACCAAGCAATGTAGCAAAGCATTTCCTTACAAATGAAGGCATATTTTACAGTACAAGGATGCAATCTCGACGCCGCGTTGTCTTTTATTGCAATAGAAACGGGAGCAGTGCAATTTTCGTGCAAATTCTTGCAATGTTATATAGATAATGTACAAGAGGATGAATGTGCCAGCTGCATTTAACAACTACTGTGCAAAAGGTTTATTTTTACCGCAGTACGCAGTTAGCGGCGTTTCTCTCGCCGAGCCATTCAGCGACTGCTTTGCAACAAATGTAGTGATCAAATCAGCCGCTCACTGAACGACATACTGCACAGAGCTAATGAGCCAAATTTCGCTTAGGCGCTTGCGGTCTTGTAACAGGTTATAAGACGTAACAGATTATTATATTATGTGGTCACTGGCCACCTTCTGGAACCTTCTGGCACTGGTCGCCTTGTCGAACTTAAAACATAGGTAATCAATTATGTTTATCTCTATAAGACATCAGTTTTTTTAATTAATATAACCTTGATAGTGTCATGCCTGCTCATAACATGTGCAATGCAGGGGTACATATTCACTAAGCACACGAAATTTCTTGCAGAAAACGTGTGAATAAGGGCGCAGACCAAAGATAGCATATCGCGTACCAATTTTAAATTTAGGGGAATGATGTTCACTTAAGGTGAAAATGCCATTTTATCATTGGTTTAACTTTTACAATTATGTAAAATATACCGTGCTGCAATTTGAGTTAAAATTTCACATCTTACAAATACAATAATTGTATCTATAAGATGTGAAATTTTAACCCGTTTTTTTTCATTGCTCAATTATTTATATTATCTTGAAACAGAATCATCAAACACAAAAGAAATTAATATGTTCAACACAGAGGTATTCCACATTAAAATTTGTAATAATCGACAAAATTGTGCCACCGAATATTAATTAGATCAAAACGTCTGCATACAGATAAATGCTCCCCTCTATCAAGTGCTGTGAACGGAAGAACCAAACTCATCGGCGGTTTCAATTTAGTTACATAACATACTTCTCCTTTTAGACAACAAGTTGTGTTTTTATACATCGTATTTTTTGAATTTTGGGCTGAACACCATCATCCACTGGCAGTCATTTCCCCAGCTTCCCCTAAGCTGTGACAGTAAAATTGAGCCGTTTTTAGTGTTCCTAGTAATGACGTGTTTCTGTATAATATGTCATTGGTCTGAACCCTTATAGTCAAATACGATTCTTAAAATGTAACTCTAGTCCTATGGATAGCCATGCCTTCTGAGTTCTCGGTCTGATAAAAATAGTAACAAAGTGTCTCTTAGGTTTTCTTTGACTCTTCACCACCACCACTTCTTGTTCACTGCCACCACTTATAGTTCAGCGCCACCACTTCTCGTTCGCCGCCACTACGCCCTCCATGGAGCTGCAACAACTATAGCCAAACCTGTCTGTCCCAACTTTGTACAGATAATAATTATCACATTATTGACCTAAGCTAGAGCCACCGTTGGTAATACGGTTAATTGTTTACTCTGCGTGCAACTCAATCAGGGCTGAATGGTCAATAGTCACAGATATAGAGGGAATAGATACCTACTGCATTTTGTCAATGCGTTTCTGAAAGGATAAAGTTGTAATTTACCAAAGTGAGACGGGTGGCGTTAAATGCGATGTTAAAAATAGAGGTAAGAAATCATAAATCGAGATTTTTTAGGACCTCCGATTTAGAGTTATTTTCATTGGCGCTAAGTATTTGCTGCATCAAAGGAATTGTAACACGAGAGCCAAAGATCGTTATAAACACTTAAATGAAGAAAATAAGTAGGTATAGAACTTATTTTGATTGATGGTTTAGAATTTGACATATTCTTCAGCCCATATTGAATAATTTGATTAGGTTGGTGGCATGGCAACAGCTGTCACGCATTTTAAAAAGAGATAAAACATACAATTTATATAGCGCTAACTCGTTCACTTAATCTGGAGTTGTTCTTACAAAACAATATAATACTATAAAATAAGCTCACCAGTGTTGCAAATATGATTTAGTATTTTTCTCCTACAACTGTTAAAATTCGTCAAAACTACCTAAAGACCGATGTTTCCAATCGATAAACTGATGTTTTAACCTAATTTACATCCAACTACTTAACAGATAACAGAACACAGATTATCGGTGCATCCAACATACTCGTATTTATGCCGCTTGTTTACAAATGATTTTACGAGTTTTGCAACATCTATTCTCACTGTATCTGTGATCACTATCAATCACAGTTTGTCGCTGACTGTTGACCTTGCTACCTGATGGTAATTGCGTATATTGTTTGTGATTGAGGCAGGATGGTAACTATAGGTACTTAAAGGTAAGGACAGACAATTCCGATGAGTGAGGTTATTGACGGTGGATATTCATTATAATACTAGCTGCGCCCCGTGGTTTCATCCGCGCGGTTGTTGATGATGACGATGAAAAGTTATTCCAATGTGTTATTCCAGGACCTAATGTATCTACATACCAAATTTTAACAAAATCAGTTGAGTAGTTTCAGCGTAAAAACTGGACATACTGCATACAAAAACTTTTGCATTATGTAAGTTTTAAGGATTAGTTATTTTCTATTCGTATTTTCTAAATATTATTTCTTATTTTGTAACTATTGTTACTATTTTATTGTTAATTTTGGAGCGTTTTTGAACGTTTTGTTGAATTAATTGTTATTGTTCTCATAACGATTGTTTGCAACAAATACGAAATGAATAGCAGTATTTTTACCAGACTGCGCAACGCACAGGACGGGTAATATGTTTATCAGCCTATGTACGTATGTCTGTTCCTTTGTGGCACTATAAAGATTGTATTGTATTGTATTGTATTGTATTTATTCAAAAAACAAAGTACATTGTATATGAATTACTTATAACTAACAAAACATAAAATTTCAAAATTTAAATAATATCATAAACTCATAATTATCAAATCAAACGCGTGGACCGATTTAAGGCCAGTTCCTAAAGGCCTAAGAAAAATTAGCTCGCTTACTCCTTGACATTCGCTAGTGTTGTGGTACATCTGAACCTAATTAATAGGTGAAAAGCAGATGCAAGACAACGTTTTTAATTTAAAAACTCATGTAAATACCTCTTAGCAATCGCGAGGTATGCGGATTGAAAATATATTTTAATACGTTGCAATATTGTATAATATTCCATCTGACTTATTTGGCTTGTTTTGCACTAAGTTTCTACATATTTTTGATAAATAGAAAAATAAATTTTTCATTGTCAATTATTTGATAACTCATTTAGTGAAATAAAATCTGAGAAAATTTTAAAAATTTTAGGTCGATTTTCTAAGCCGCACTTACTGATATTTCCCATTAGAAAATAGATCTTATTAGTATATTAGCAAAGCATATTTTAAAAATAGCACAAAAGCAGTAATTTTTAGGTCGAATTTAGCAATTTCTTCGGCATGCATTGTTCGTTTTGTTTAATCCGTTCATAAAATTATCAGCACGAGGCGCGCAATGTTTACGTTAGTTTATTGAAAATAGCGTAAGTTTCAACAACATGTATCATATACATCACGCGATATCTAGACCTATTTTATGTGAGTAATTATAAAAAGAAAGCCTTGAAACTGCAGGTATTTGCTAAGTTCCTTCCTAGGTTTGACGTTTAAAAATCTGAAAGAAAAATAAATCCTATATTATGGTAATACAGTTTATTCTCAATTGTTTAACACCACAAAAAGTAAAATCCAAATTGTGAAATTTTAGATCGATTTTCTAAGCCGCACTTACTGATATTTTTCATAAGAAAATAGATCTTATCAGTATATTATCAAAGCATATTTTATAATAGCACCAAATTTCCAAAAACTAGGTTGCAGTTAGCCGATTGTCAGACGTACATCGACTCTTTTCTTAAATCCGCTCAAGAAATTATTAGCACGAGGGGAGTAATGTTTAGGTTACATAATTCAAATTGACGCCGTATAATTTACTGTTTCATTGCGCTGTTAATACAAGTAGCTTGTGAAAGACATTTAATAAATCGAGCAATGGAAAATGTGGAAAACTTAACTACGTCAATACTTTGACATAAGTAAGTAAACGCACATTTTATGTCATCAAGCTCCGCCTTCAAATATTTTGAATTACGCTTACTGGCCGTGACGCTCCGCCTTTCTTATAGTTTTGAGCCAATCATACCAAATGAAACCTTATGGGCGGTCTTATTTGGTATAATTGGCTCAACGTCATCGACACATAAAAAGAACACATGGAGAAATAAATCATATACTATGGATATACAGTTTATTATCGATCATTTCATACCAAATTAGGTAGGTGTAATCAAATTTTCGAAAATATTCGCATCCACTTTCTCAAATAAAATACCGTCATTTGCCATTCAAAAAAATAACTTATCACATTACATTAAATCACAATTTAAAAAAAACAAATAAATGGTTATTTTTAAATATTTTGCTAAGAAAACCTACAAAACCTTGCAGACGAACGGCACTTATTGATGTCAATTGCAACCAGCATCAGTTGGGTTGACGGCAATAGAATGTTAACTTATGTAAAGATAAACAATAATAAGCTACATATTCTTCTACACTAATCAACTTCAACACATATATTTTAAAGAGGAAAAATTTGATTGCTTCTTTGTTTGTTTGTTGGTTTTAATATATAAACTCTAAATATCCTAAACTAATTTAAAATTCTTGAATTTATAAAATGCTTCATTACCAGCGAGTAACATTGGAAATATTTCATCATTCAAAAAATTAGAGATCCCTACGAAAATTGCAATAATGTAACTCAAGGTATCAAAACTAAACGGTGGATCTAGAGATTTGAAATTTGGAGGATAAATTCTCTGAGTATCCAAGAGGTATACTCAGCTCAGCTCTATGATGTACCGAATATATATTGTTTTGTCAAAAGACGGAGTTTAACGTGGCAGGACGCACAGAGGATAATCAGAAAAATATATGTTTTTGTGATCTTTAATTCGGTATAACTCACGATCTGTACGTGGCGTATACGTTTCACGACAAACAAATGGCCATGCACCTAGACAAAGCACCAACCGCTTTAATACTATTAAATTATGATGATGACACTTTGTAAATATAGTGTTAAACAAGTGCTGCACAAAAATCTGTGGTACAAAAAAATCGACTTCAATTGAATTAACTAAAAAAAAAAAAAAACACAAATCTAATTTTGATTCAATTTAAACATTACTATACTGGAAGTCTTGTTTCTCAAGTAAAAACCATCATCTAATTCGGTTCAGAAATCCTTATATATAAGAGAACATAAACTATAAAACAAATAGATTTTCTAATTAAAAGAACTGAACCTTTTTGAAAGATTTGATCATATGGGACTACACTGAAAGTTTACTCTTTTGAATATAACAACAACAAAATCAAAAATCCAAATCGGTTTAGAAATCTTAAATAATCTTAACACAAAATCAAATGGATTTACTAAAAAAAAACACAATTTACTGTTGAACAACTACTGAACCAATTTTGATAAAATTTATATGAAATCACTTGGAGAGTATAAAAACAAAGGTTTCAAACAATGTTTTTTTTTGGTATGCAAATAAATCGGTACAAACACAATCACACAAAAAAACATACACGGTCTCTTTTTGTGAAGTCGATTATAAAAAACACTTGTTTAATAATATTTGAAAATTCATCTTTATAGCGGTGAACGGGGATGCCAAAGTTTATATGAAGAAACATTAGGTATTTGTTGAAAGTAGAGTACGGATTTAAATGAAATTTGATATAATATCACGCTAAGAAGCGGAACCTAGCAGCTGGTGGTGAGATGGCATGAAAAGATGGCGGGAGTGAAACGCCACTATTCCGTCGGCAGTCAAAGGTGTTCAATTATCTCTCAATTGCGTTCCATAAATTCCCCTTATTTAATTTCTAAAAGTATTTTATGTGTAATAAATTTGTTTTGTGAAGTATAATTGACTGAGCGAGCGCAAAGTGCGAGCGAAACATCGTTTCAGCTTGGGTATAAATGCCTTCGTATGTCTGTTCGGATCTCTGTTTTCCTCAACAGGTAGCATTTCTCAATCGATCTAGATAAAACTTAGAATACAGGTTTGATGAGATTTTAGAATTATTTAAAATATTTAGCATTTTTGATTTACTTCCCCCAAAAAAGAGCAAAAAAGGAGCTAATGAATATCTTCTTTTTTATATGATCCGATTTCGATGGTTCTTTTTTATTTCAAAGATAGAACTTTAATGTTAGTCTCATAAAAAATTGGTGAAGATTTGATAAGGATCTTCGGCGTGAGTAGCAGAAGAGCTCCTCAAAATGAAGTAAATTACTCACTTTTAGGTTTCTACCAGTAGAATCAGCCCTTTACCTACTAGGTAGGGATTGATGGAGCACCTTGGTTATAATGTTAGTTTTACAATAAGGTAACTAGATGGTGCTACTGTGCACCCTTAGATTGATTAAAAAAAAGATTGTGCACGCGAGGTCTACAGCCCACATATCCACTAGTATAAAATTGTGTGTGATCGTGTATACTTTTTAATAAACCCGCATCTGGTTGCTAATAATATAATGTACTAGCTTTTGCCCGTGACTTCGTCAACGCGGACTACAGTTTATCGTGAAAAAAGCATCCTATGTTCATCTAGGATTTTAAATATGTTCATCTAGGATATTAAAAACCAATGCAAAAGTGTAGCACCAACGAACGCTCTTGTTTTTTTTGACAGTCTTGTTATTTTTGCGTTTCCATGGCAATTGTTTTTTACAGCGAGTAATCTACATTTTCCAGTTTCCCCTGGAAACTTATCATTTTCTAGAATAAAAAATATTCTATGTTGGTCTCTATATTGTACAGAATTTATTTGCAAAGATTCATCTATTCGGATCGGCTGCTTTGGCATTAAAAATCCCCAAACCAAAAAACCAAACAAACAAACAAAGATACAACGTTTCACATTTATATATTCATGTGGATATTTCACCCATTTTTTCAGTCCCAGTAATTTTTCTGATGGAGAGGTTGTCGCAGGAATCACAGGGGGTAAATACTAGTTCACTTTTTGGAAAAAGAGGAGTTCTTTTTGATGAACTATTTCTTCAAAAAGCAACCACAGAGGAAGTGGACTTAGCAAAGTTCCGATGGTGTGACTAAAAATGAGATCGATTTCATCATGACGGACAATAAGCACATATTCAGGGATGTCTTGTAACGAATTATATTAATATCAATTCAAATATTCGTTTATAGTATGTAAAGTTACGTATTGATTTAATTCTAATGAAAATTAAAGTACGTTATAAAGCTAGAGTGATGTGAATTCGAATCCTCAAATACACGCCAAATAGAAAAGGCAATTGAGCAAAATCGGGGGAATTGATTACCCAGCAATTGAGTAGATCCCATCTGACGAAGCTCAAGACCAATAATGGCACAACAGTCGTCTCTAAGCCAGTGATCCTTTCTGAGATTGAAGACCAATATGACTGAATTCCCGCGCAATACTGACCCGCCACTAAACTGACGAGCTGCCAGACGTCAGCCTAGACGCGATTGAGATGGCGCTCAAACAACTTAAGAATAGAAAGGCCCATACCACAGTGCCTGAAGACAAAAGTTTTCAATCAGTCATGACCTACGGTGCCAAAATGTGGACATTCACGGTCAAACTAGTCCACCAATTTAAGGTCACTCAGCAAGCTATGAAGAGAGCTTTGCTTGGAGTTTTTCTGAAGGACAAGATTCGTAATGACGGATAACCAAGGTAACCGACATAGCTGAAAGGATAAGCAAACTGAAGTGGCAGTGGGCTGGTCACATTTCCCGAAGAACCGATAACCGTCGTGGTAGACGAGTTCTCGAGTGGAGACCACGTTTAGGCAAACGTAGTGTAGGATGCACTGTGGCCAGGTGGAGTGACGAGCTGCGTAAAGCGGCTGGAAGAAAATGTGGCTGGAGTAAAATGGATGAGGAGAGCTGAAGACCGACTTAGTGACTTGCATTAGGAGATGCCTACGTCCAGCAGTGAACAGATATAGGCTGATGATGAGTATAAATATAGGATAAGTTAAATGCTTGACTAGTAGATTGTAAGGGTGCATCTATATGCAACACACCTATATGCTACAATAATGTTGTAATCCCAGCATAAAAAAAAACTTTGTTGGCGTATAATGTAAACACTACTCATGTTATAACTACAGAAACGATTGCAATGTTTTCACTAATAGGTAGCTTAGGGTCTTGGCCACGGAAGCCTAAGTCTATGCGTGTCCAACACGTACTTATCATAGCAACATCACTTTATTATCGCATCGTGCTGCGGCTCCTTGGTCCTATGCCGTTTATTTTCCAGCAACTATAAGTTTCTCAAGGTTTTTTCAAGGTTCTTCCTTGCAATAGTCCGATATACTTGAGTAGTGATTTGAGGCAGATGGTTGAGAGCCTTATTAAAATGTTGTAATGTTTTAATACATATGCGTTGGTCCGATGTGCTCTCTGAGGAAATTGCAACATTTTCGTACCTACTTTCGCTGGAATGTTGGTGAGATACAGGTGGTGCACATACTTTTTATACATATAAATATTTAGAAAATATGTAGACTTACACGAGCTAAGTAGCGGGTAGCTAGTCACTACGGTGTCGTTCGCTATCCACACACATATATATATTATACATATATACATATATATATATATATATATATATATATATATATATAACAGTGAAAACTTTTGCTTGTTTATTTGGCGAGTTTTAACGCGACCGGATTTTGATGAAATTTGGAATGGAGATAGCTTTATACCCTGGAGTAACACATATAATACTTTTTATCCCGAAAAATAGTAAGTTTCTAGGGGAAAACTGGAAAATTTCGATTACTTGCTGTAAGGAACGGTTGTCATGGAAACAAAATAATAAAAAGGTCTGTCAAAAAGCATAAGGAGCGTTGGTGGCAAAGAGAATAAAATACGTAGGTGGTTTACTTTTCCATTGTTTTTCAATAACACAGATGAACACAGGATGTTTTTTTCGCGATAAATTGTAGCCCACTCATACGACGTCGCTAGTTTTAAAATATTTCCAGACACGCGAAAAGTCCACGGTTTGCCTACCAACTCGCAGCTACTCTGTCGACGGCATTGTGCCATTCGTCTGAAAGAGCCCTGTGGCATCACCAAGGTCGAATCAAGTCGGACCATGTTTTCTTCACATTGCCACTGCCACTTACTTGGTGTCTAAAGATACTTGTACACTATCTTATTATTGTGTAATATTAGTTATTTTATCTAACAATGTGTTATTATGGACTTTGTGTCGGACAAGATAGATAGATAGATAGATAGATAGATAATACTTTATTGTACACCAGTTTCCAAAAAAATACTACAAATAGGAACAATCTTATAACTAAAGTAAAACGGGCGGACTTATCGCTAAAAGCTATAAAACCTCTTCCAGTCAACCTTGAAAGAAATAATTGAGTGAGTGAGATAAGCAACAGCCTCATAGGTGAACAGATGGTGACCATGCCCCAGGATGATTATGACAATGATGAAATTAAACTGAATTTGTTGTAGTTATATTATTTAGATGATGTTGCTATGATAATTACTATCATCATCATCATCATCATCAATGTCAGCTTCAAATGCAGGGCATAAACCTTCTGCCTCTGACACTATCATCTCTGCTTTCAGTCATCTTTGCTAAGGTCATATCAAATTTAGCTCGACCCCTCGTTGTTGCACTGGTCTTCTACGGCTGCGATTTTCCACGCGGGGCCACCAATCTATCAGTGACCTAATTCACCTGCCATCAATGCATCTTGCTATGAGTCCTTCTCATCGCCACTTGAGGTTTATGTACTAATGTCTTTCACCTTGGTTCTTCTTTGGATCTCCGTCTTTCGCACTCAGTCGCTCAATGTGAGCTTAGAAACATATCTACTTAAATAAAATAAGAAATCACATGGTGCAGTATTGGACCTACTTACCTAGAGAAAAATAGAATTCTGTTAAAAATTGAAACAGGTGATATCA
Source organism: Alsophila aescularia (assembly GCA_946251855.1). Taxonomy (NCBI): domain Eukaryota; kingdom Metazoa; phylum Arthropoda; class Insecta; order Lepidoptera; family Geometridae; genus Alsophila; species Alsophila aescularia. The sequence goes on from OX276384.1 coordinate 28,103,125, forward strand.
CTTTCAGATATATTCACAAAAAAGAGAAGCGGGCAGAATGTTTTAACCAGTTCTATAAAATAATTGTTTAGTTGGTTTTACCGTAAGAGTTCCAATGTCTTCTTTTTAAATACCTCCTTAACTGTTTCTACAAATATTCCTAAATCTTACATTGCAGTAGTACCACATAACTGCTTAGCAAGGTGTAAAAAAAATACGAATAACTATGTCAAGTGGGGTTTATCATTGAATAGGTATTTAAAAATTTATCTTCAGGTTTCTTTTATAATTTTTCGTTTCGAATGATCATTTACGATCTATAACGATTTAAAGTTGGTTAGAAGCCATTTTCACTGATTTTTTGGCTTTATTTAGTTTTGTTTGCAGACTGGTTTGTGAACAAAACATCAATATCTCTGGAATATCAAAGCCAATTTGGTTGTTTTTTTGGTTTGAAGAAAATTGTTTTTTTTTTAGGAAAATATAGTCGTTATTTTGTCAATCAATTAGAGGTACTCTATAATAGCAAATATCTCTCTTTGATCTTCTTTTCATGTTAAGGTAGCACCCATGATTTTACCCGACTGAACAGAGGGTAATGTGTTTATAATTCAATTTATGTATATATCTATATCATTTCCTTTGTGGCACTATATAGACCAAACGGGTGGACCGATTTTGATGATTGTTACGTCAATCATTTTTCTTAATTTTGCGAGTGCTACTTATGACATGGGAGTAATCAAAATTCAATATGGCGACAATTAGATGCCATATTGTGAAAATATAATAATGAAGGCGACGAACTGTGGGTGGGGTATTATTGAATAGGTTTTTGAAAATGATCGTTAAGTTTCTCTTATCAGTTTTCATTTCGAATGACCATTTAAGATCCATTACGAGTACTATTTAAATGTATTTGCGAGTGTAATGTTTTTAGCGTTATGTATGTATGTATTTATGTGAGTTTCTTTATTCCATATTAACTTTTAAATGCCTGAAAAGATTTATACGTATGGGGTATCGTTAGAATCCATACGTCCCCCCGAGTAACATAGGCTATATATTTTTTGAAAACATTCAATATGGTGGCTCCATTTACAAATTCGAAAAAACTTTGAATTTTACAATATGGCTATCACATTGAAGGCACATTTCAACAGTATATAATTTATTGGCAGAAGCTCTTTTTTTGGCAGGGCAGGCGTGTATTTTTTAGCTTTTAAGCTAGTTATTAGTTTTGGCGCAGTTGGGTTTTTTGTGAAGGCGCTTGACCGTGCTTGGTATAATTTTGTTGCTTACATATGTATTTGTATTAAAAGTAAAACTAAACTCATTGATTACTTTAGAAAACTTAGGGCATTGCGATGTCAAGACTAATCAGTCATTAAACATTAAGATAGGTATCCAGTCAGTATAATAAGACAGATTCAATGCCAAGAGTACAATCAAAAAGTTAGGCTTGAGTTAGGCAGGCACCTTCTCAGCCTGAAGCCTATTCAAAGAAGATATTCACATGCTATGGAACCCTCCAGTACAAAAGGTACAAATAAACCTTAATCACAATGAATGACGTCCTATTTAGAAATGGTCAAACTTCTGGCTTCTACTATCACATAATAAATAATTGTACTCACTCCTATTCAGCTATACTTGACTTGCAACCTTGACTCTATAGGAACAAATGGAATTTCTACGCATTGTCAAAAATAATATAGAGATACTAGCTTTCACTCGCGACTTCATGTGGCGGATGTTTGTCGTAAAAAAGTAACAGAGAGACAGAAACACTTTCACTTTTTTTACATTGTAATGGATAGATGGTGCTAAAATGTGGGTCAATTTTAACATTGTAACTAAAATCTGGGACTATTTTAACATTGTAATGGATGGATGGTGCTAAAATATGGGTCTATTTTAACATTGTAATGGATGGATGGTGCTAAAATATGGGTTAATTTTCATATAAGAATGGAAGGATGGTGCTAAAATCTGGGTCCTTTTAATATTGTTATGGATGAGTGGTGCTAAAATCTGGGTATATTTTAACATTGTAATTGAATGGATGGTGCTAAAATCTGGGACTATTTTAACATTGTAATGGAAGGATCGTGCTAAAATATGGGTCCATTTTAATATTATAATGCATGGATATGGTGCTAAAATCAGTGTCCATTTAGTACTTTGTTGCTATTATAGTTGTTTAGCAATAACAGGCGTGGTGACGACAAAAATGAAACTGCAGTGACTAGGTGCGAGCGCAGTGTAGATTTTGAAATTCAAAGTTCTGGATGGCTCTACCACTGTTATGGACAGAGTAGCACTTACCATAAGTTGAACGACCTGCTCAATCCGTCACTCAGTAGGAATTTTTACCCTTGTATGACAAAACAAGGGAAGATTAGTTTAACACATAATACTCTCGTTTTTGTTAACGTTCATAAATTGATCCAATACACATTTCTAAAATGAACATTTATTTAGATAAGCTCCCACTAATAAATCTAACTAAAATCAAAAACCCAGCGGGATATCCTTAATTTTCTTTCGATACATTTAATCCAATTTTCATCCCTTTATCATTAAACCACCCCTAATGCCTAGCGGACCCAGTGGACACATTACGGAACTAACTTCCTTGAATTTAAAATAGGCTTCAAAAGAATCCCAACAGTCGTGGGTTCAAGTCTTCGACGTGGTCGTCTTTTTAAACGGCTTCAAAAAGGGAATTTAATATTCTTAATTGACCGAGCGAGCGAAGCGAGCTCAAGTACAATCAATTTGTTTTCATCTGTCTGTTTGTTCTACAGGTCGTATTTTACAACCGATCTGGATGAAACTTGGTGTACAGGTTTAACGATTTTTTTGAATATTTTTCGTCAGGGATTTTTGGTAATTCCTCTAAAAAGGGACAAAAGGGGGGCGCTACCGAATATATCCGCCTTATTAGATGCAATTTCGATGGTATTTTTAATTTGACAGGTAGACACTTGAAGTTGGTCTCATAAAAATTTGGTGAAGATCTGATGAGGATTTCCGGCGTAGTGAGCAGAATACGAGTAGCTCCTCAAAAATGCAGCAAATTGCTCACTTTTTGATTTCTACCAGTGGAATCAGGCCTTTACTTACTAGGTAGAGATTGATGGAGCACCTTGGTTATTAATGTTAGTTTTACAATAAGATCACTAGATAGTGCTACAGCACCTACACCGCTAGTATGTCGCAAAAAAGTTTGTGCTTGCGAGGTAAAAAAAAACTCATAAAAAACTCATAAAACTTCCTGGATACATTTTTTTGCTAACATTCCAGAATATTGTATATAGGAAAAATTTAAATAATAATATGATGATTCATTATCCTCCTCAAATGCAGACTGTGGATTGTGATTGTGATTGTGTCATACTTTATTTTTAAAACCTCTAAATCTCTAAAATTGCATTTGCCCTAGGGTAGGAAACATTTTCTATACGTCTATATCTATTTATCTATATCTATCTGCTATATTAGATAACAATATCTGTAAAACTAACTAAAAATATCTATATCCGTAAGCTACATACTGAACAAGAATATAACATTTTTAAGAATGGTAAACAGACATGTGTTTGTTTGTCTTACGTAAAAACTTCTGGATTGATTGCAATGCGTTTTTTATGGCGGATAGCTTAAGTTAAGTTTTAAAAACTGGTGTACTTGGTATCTCAATCCGATGCTAGAAGCCGAGTAATGGAGAAAAAACTGTTTGACAACTGAACGAAGTTTTATGAAATTGGTGTATTGGTACTTGTGGAATAACACATAGGATCCTTTTATTCCAGAAAAATTACCACGCGGGCAAAGCCGCGGGCAAAGATTGTTATAGTATATTTTTAAACCTAAGCCGATCAATGCGAGATTAGATTTATTCCAACTAGAAATCCTACTGATGTAGGGGTTTGATTCAAGAAATCGATAACAATATATAAAAGTGAAACGTTGTCTGTTTGTTTGTTTGAGGAGCTTTTACGCGATAACGATTGGACGGATTTTGATGATATTTTGAATGGAGATAGCTTGAATCTTGGAATAAAACATAGGGTACTTTTTATCCCGAAAAATCGTAAGTTTACACGGGAAAACTAGAAAATGTTGATTAGTCACTGTGAGGAACGGTTGCCATCACAGAATGGTCTGTGGTTGCCATGGAAACGAAATAACAAGTCTGTTATAAAACATCAAGAGTGGTGCTATACCTACTTTTGCATTGGTTTTTAATATCCTAGAAGAAACTAAGAAGCTTTTTTTCGCGATAAATAAGTAGTCCGCGCGTATGAAGTCGCGGGCGGGAAAAACAGTATAATAAAAGATATGGTACTAGCTGTGCCCGCGGGCTTTGCCCGCGTGGTCAAAAATGGGTTTTATTTTTTTAGCGCGCATCTTTAAAAAAAAGTAGTGTATATTACTCCTTATAACATCAGCTATCTTCCAGCGAAAGTCCCGTCAAAATCAGCCTAGCTGTTTTGGAGATCAGCCGTAACAAACAGACAGACAGACAGAAAGACAAACATTTAAATAATGCCTTTTTGTCACAAGTACATGCCGTATAGACGTTCATATGCATCTAGTAATAAAATAAATTATTATAAAAAACAAAAAACCTGAATGCGAACAAAACTAAAAACAGACAAACAAGCTTTAGATTTTTAATTTTGAAATATATGATGCAGTCGGAGGCATTGTGCATTTCATTGCTCCTTTGACGGGATCAGATAGAACCTGGCGAGCTTACACTTTATGCCTCCGAATGCAGCTTATATTTCAAAACCAAAAATTTAAAGCTTGTTTGCCTCTTTTAAGTTTTGTTCCGAGTCGTTTTTTTTTTAATATATTTTTTTAATAATTAATTTTATTTTTAACTTTTTAGTTAAAAATAAAAGTTAGTTCGTTAGTTATATATATATATATATTAATTAATTAATTAGTAAGAATGGTTGCTAACCAACATTAAATCATTAAAGATTCTAATTGATCATTCGAAATGAAAAATGATAAGTGAAATCTAAAGTTTTTTTGATACCCCACATGACATAGTCCGTCGTTTTTTCTTTTCTGTCACAATATGGCGTCTAATTGTCGCCATATTGAATTTTGATTGATGTTTTGTCATTAGTAGCACGCGGAAGATATAGACAAAAAGATTGACGTATGAACCATCAAAATCGGTCGACGCGTTTGGTCTATAATCTATATAGAGACAGAGAGTAACAGATATACATACATACTGCAGTAGTCGCAGCCAATCTATATGTTTGTGAAGTTAGGCTCTGTGAACGATTGCGCAGGTACTGCTGTGGGCATAAAACACCATGAAGTAAGAGCGAGATAGAATATGCGAAAAACGTAAGCGAGTGAGCGAGGCAGTTATACAATGCTGTCTCTCTTTCAACATTGGGATTGCGCCTGAAAAATAGCAGTTTACGCAGCAACTAGCAGATAACTTCCGAGATATATACTTCCGCTGCTACTACTTGTAGGCTGATCTAAAAACACATTACCAGGCCTATGCGTTGCGCAGTTTAGTTAAAAGGTGTTATTTTGACATTACAAACATACACTTCAATTTTATTTATTTGTTTGTATTATGGTATATATATATATGCAATATGCATGAATGTATAGAGTATATATGTATTGATATAGGCAATAGTATAACAATACAATTAGTATTATAAACCACTGTCGAAGACTCGATAGGTACGAGTATGAAACTCCAATTACCCGAATCCCGGTAAGGTGCGGAAATTTTTCAAGGAAAATGATAATAATATCTTTATTATAGTCGACGTGCGGTTCGGAAAGTTAGTTTTCAAAGTTGTCTGTTTCAATTAGAGCTTGACTTAGCTCTGGGGAGATGAAAGTATTCATTAAGTTCCTAGCACGAGACTTTGCTCACGTTTACTAAGTATCTTTTTAATCAAATTAAACCCTGTTTTGGGTTACATTTTTACTTGAGTACGGCGAAGCAAGGGAATGTGATTATGAAAACGAATTTAGTTCTTATCCTTGTCTCCAAACAGGTGGCAGAAACCACCTGCTAAGAGACCATGTCTTCATGGAGCGTATGATATTTTGAAGGATGTGATTTGTGGAGATGTAGTGAGTTCTGTGTTCCTCGAGATTACTCGAGTGATGAAGACTCCAGGACGTGCCTACGCAGCAGATAACCCCTCGCCCTCCGCATCAGTTACTGTCACCGGCGTGCGCTGCAAGCAGTAGCACGCCGTGCGAGGCTGGACACGATTGCGAGCGTTCCACACTCATCTAGAAATGAGAACGTACGTGGTCGAAACTAAAGTTGGTATTATTCAACTAAATATACGTTACTCCTGTTATTGTCTTTTGAAGGAAAAATACTTTTAATAATATGTTTCACAGTCTATGTATGTTTGTATCCACATAATGTTCCACGATATTAGCGTCGCCCCTATTGGTTCAAGTTTTGACAAGCGAGGTATCAACCGATTCAATTTCAGGTTTAAGAGAGTCAAATGCAATATATTTTTACCTGACTACGTCGAAGCAAAGAAGGGGATATGTGTTAAAACTAAAAACTTGATCAGATTTTGACAAGTTAGGTAAAAATCGATTCATCTTCATTTATAGATTTTCATAGGCAATTTTTTTCCCGACTACGGCGAAGGAAAGGTTGGGAAGTGTGTGTCTTTTTGTGTCAATAAATATTCTTATTCTTATTCTTATTCTAAACTGAAAACTTGGTCCTAGTTTGATAAGCAAGCTAAGCAAGGTGTCAATCGATTCGTCTTCATCGTAAGAGTGTCATAGGCTGTTTTACCCGACCGCAGTCAGGTTTTAGTTTTTGAACTTATGTCTTGTTGAAAGATCATGTTTGAGTTTATGTTTAGTTAGGTATTAGATTAATGATGAAAGTAAATTTAGGTACATTTATAATTATTTCTTGAAGTTATGGTATTCTAGTAGTAGCGTAATATAACTGTTTATGAGCGATGGTAGCCTAGCGGTATACTAGTATGAATTAGAATCCAACAATACTGGTTTCGGTCCTGGGCTTCTTACCAATTACATTTCTTAGTTACGTGCAGTTTTCCATCGCTTCGTGTTTCGGAGGGTACGTTAAGCTGTTGTTCCCGGCAGTTATTGATTATAGCAGTCGTTAAGCCATATCAGAGGCCCTCGGGTGGCCTGACAAACTGTGACAACTGGGGCCAGTAGGTACTACCTCATACTAAAAATAAAATAAACTGAATATCCACCAAAACTGCTAAGCATAAACCAATATCTTTAGGTGACCAAATCGCTGCGTTTTTCTGCACAGTACTAGTCAAAAACAATTTAAAATTGTTAAAGGCACTGCAATTGATAAAAAAATACAATGGGGTCAATTACTGTCGTCATTTAAATATAATTTATCACATGCTTGTGTGCTCATCTATCTACCTATACATACTACTTATAATAAAGCAGTAGGTAACAAAAAGTCTGTTCAATGAATATAATAAAAAAACAAAAAAAACAAGGTTTTTGAGTAATGCCAATAAATTATATATTGTTGTTATGTGCTCAAAAAGGCCTTCAATTTGATACCCATATTGAAAAATAAGTTTATTTTTCTTTTTCGCTCATTAAACTGGAGCCATACTACCGCCATATTGAATTAAACAAGTAAAATTATTATAAAATACAAAAAACCCGGCTGCGGAAACATGAAAATGTGAACGTACCCACAATTGCCCTATTGTCGTCGATGTTTGTAGCTGGACGCATATATATATTTTCTATTGAACTTTCATATAATAGATTATTATGTATTTATGATAGTGGCAATAAATTAATTTTTCATTTCACTTTTTTTCATGTCTTTCCTGAAATAATCATACTAATATTATAATGGCGAAAGTTTCTATGCTTGTTAGGTGTGTGTGTGTGTGTGTGTGTGTGTGTGTGTGTGCGCGCGCGCGCGCGTGTGTGTGTGTTTATGTGTGTTTTTGTGTGTTTGAGGGTGTGTAAGTGTGTGTGTGTGTTTGTGTGCGTGTGTTTGTTACTTCTTCACGTTTAAACGGCTAAGTGGATTTGGATGAAACTTGGTGCAGGGGTAGCTTATAACCTGAATTAAAGATCAACATTAGAAGATTAACATATGCTACTTTTTATCCCGGAAATATGTATGGTTCATTAGGGACGCGGGTGAAACCGTGGGGCGCAGCTAGTCTTATATAAAAATTACATTACAAAGCATTTACATGATAGACGATTAAAGATCAAATTTCCCAGGCGTGGAATACATTTCCCTTTAAGGAAAAGTCCCTTAATGAAAGGATTAAGCAAATTGTATATTAATGAGTTGAAATGAAGCGGAATATGCTTCCTGTTTTGATCTTATGATAACATGCATTAACGTCATCTCATTAAGAAATTCTAAAGTTAATTGATGAATGTCATTTCAGCTTATTAGTATAAAATCAAGCATAAAGTCAAGGTATAAAAACAAGTTCAAATTAAAACAATTTATAACCCCCGACCTCTCTCCCCTCGCTCTCATTATAGCTAAGAAATATCCAAGGAATTTGTAGTTTATAAATTCTTTGGAATTCCTTGAGAGCTACGGTCCTCCAATTATCACTAAGAACTTTTTTCTTTCATACAGACAAAAACACATCAAAATCGGTATATTTGTTTGGGAGCTACGATGCCTCAAACAGACACTATTATACAATGATACATACATACACACCCTAAATTTATTCTCCTTTGAGTACGGGGGTTAAAAAGACGGAAACCACACCGCCTAACAAATGAGTGCAATTGTCAAGCATAGCACTTGACGGCTGCGTATGTGTGCGTGAGTGGATAATTTGTGGTGTTTTGTGTTGATACACAATTTCATCACAATAGACTGCATTGTATTTTTTTTCGTGAAAACTTATCTAAATTGGATAGATAACTCTTTATTGTACACCAAAAATTTACTTAAATAAATGAACTAAAACTAAGAAATATGATTGTGCAATGTGGTGGCCAATCGGCATAACTAGTGTAAGTGTGCGCGTGAGGTTTGTGCGTTTGAACGGATCGGCATATTTTGGGCGCTTCACTTTCGATATGCCGGTGAAGCCATAAAAATATTGCTCGAGATCATAGCAGTTCCAATTACACACACACATTCAAATAATAAACTAATTTATTACAACGCGGTCTTTTTGCTCAAAACTTATTGTTTATGATCTGAGTTTTGTTTTTCGGGTAAATGAGGGTACTCGCAAGTTATAATTTAGATTTAAAACAGACGCCTGTAGGGATTTGTTAATGTGTATAGCGTTCTTTGGTATTATTATTGTATCGTACAGGTGTAACACGCGGCTTTTCCCGTGTGAACTTATTAAGTTTTACGATTCTAGTCCCCTAAGAGTTGATTTTCGAAAAATCCTTTTTGTGTGGGTGGTTGTAACATTAAAGGAAACATATTGGTTAGATGCATCATTATTTTTCAACCGAATTGAGGTAATTTAGTTATCATGATATAGTTATAAAGATTATTCTAGTTACAGTGTTCCCATTTTGCCGAGAAATCTTATTTTCACCGGGATAAAAAATACTATGAGAGTTAAATCTACTACATGGTACGCAATCTAACTTATTTCGTCCAAAATTATCCAGTATATTTGGCCAGGCTAGCGCTACTATATTATAATACTAGCTGTGCCGCAGCTTTACCCGCTTGGTTATTCCTCTAGGTATTCTCTAGTAACGCATGTGTTATTCCAGGATCAACTAGCTTAAAAGGAAAAAAAAACACGCCTTCCCTGCCAAAAAAGAACTTATGCCAATAAATTATATAGTGTTGGAATGTGCTTATCAAGGCCTTTAATTTAATAAGTACCATATTTTAAAATCCAAAGTTTTTTGTTCGTATTTGAAAATGGAGTCGTACTGAAGAAATATTGAATTTAAAAAATAAAACGTATTTTACTCGGGGGATGTAAGGATTCTAACGATAGGTACCCCACCCCATACGTCTACATCTGTTCAGGCATTTATAAGTTACTAGGTTAACGCCCACGACTTCGTACGCGTGGATTAGCTACTGTTTACGGCAAAAAAAAGCATCCTATTTTCTTCTAGGATATTGAAAACCAGTGCAAAAGTATGGAAAAAACCAATGCTCTAGATGTTTTTTGACAGACTTGTTGTTTCGTTTCCATGGCAACCACATCCATTCTGTGATGGCAAGCGTACTTACAGTGATTAATCAACATTTCCCAGTTTTCCCGCGGAAACTTTCGATTTTCCGGAATAAAAGGTATCCTATGTTTTATTCCAGGGTATAAGCTGTCTCTATTCTAAATTTCATCAAAATCCGTCCAGCCGTTATCGCGTGAAAGCTCCCCAAACAAGCAAACAAACAGACAACGTTTCACTTTCATATATTGGTATGGATGTTGGAATAAGAAACTCACATACTTACATACAAACATACATGAATCCTAAAAACATTACACACCTTTTTTTGGACAGTCGTGTAAAAAGTACAATATACAACATTTCATCAATATTTGTTTAGCCGTGAAATAGTTTCTATCTATTGCTCGCTTCTACTAATCTGATTGAAATACCAAGAACAATAGTTTTAATTCATTAAATCAATTAGTTGAACTATAAGAGCTATCTATCAGTAAAATCGCATTTAAATCGGTCCCGTAGTTTTTATGTGATGCGCGAACAAACAAATAGACAGAAAAACAAACAGACATACAAAAACAATTGAAAATATATTTTAGATTCTTGTTCAGTTAGTTATTTTAGGTCCCCTAGACCTTATTGTTTTAATTATGTTCAATGTACATACTTTTTGTTACATACTGGTTTATTGTATTTATGTAAGTATATAGATAATATTAATAACCTTTCAAAATCTCTAAGCCTCGTTATATTTCTCCTTAAACTTTTTACATGAACAAAATGCTCTCAACAAAAACAAAGCATTTTCAAAGTCCCTACACATATGTATTCATGTCTATACATCTAATGAAAGGCTTGGAGTCATTAATATCCTTTTGTTTTGACGCGGATTATTTCAGATTATAGCTTCAGAGGATCAGAGGACTGTTTTTTTCAAAGCTTACAGCAATGTAGTCAATTTCAGGATAGCAGATTGTAAACCATTTGTGAAATCACGCATTTTTATTAACGATACCTAAGTATACCGTAAGTAAGTACCCGAGTACGGCGAAGCAAGGGAAGGGTAATGAGTTTGACAGTCTATTATGTAAGTGGGTATGTGGAGGTTCCACCATATTGTCGCCTCTATAGGTCCGATTTTGACCAGCGAGGAATCAATCTTTTGTCTTCAGATATAGAGTGCTATAGGCTATTATTTTTAACTTGTCTTCGGCGAAACAAAGGATATGTATGATAGGGTATGTGGTCATGTACCATTTTTTACCCGACCGTAGTCGGGTTTTAGTTATTGAACGTATGTCTTGTTGACCGAGCGAGCGCGAAGCGCGAGCGAAGCGTCTCCGTTTCAGCTAAGGCAAAAATTATTTCGTATGTCCGGATGTCAGTCCGGATCTCTGTTCTCCTCTACAGGTCGCATTTCTCAAGACTAAACTTGGTTAAACGAATTTTTGGAATTTTTTAGTCGCCGGGGACTTTTGATTGGGGACCCCTTCACTTGGGACTTCACCCAAATAGGGGCAAAACGGGAGCTACTGAATATCTCCGTCTTATTACATCCAATTTCGATGGCTCTTTTTTTATATGAAAGGTAGTAACTTAAAATTGGTGAAGATCGCATGAGGATCTTCGCCGTGATGAAGAGAATAAATAGTATAGAATAGAGTTTCTTCCTGTGGAATTAGCCCTTTAACCACTAGGTAGGGATTGATGGAGCACCTTGGTTATTGATGTTAGTTTTACAATAAGGTCACTATATGGCGCTACTGTGCACCGCTAGATTGTTGTTAAAGAAAGATGAGGTCTACTGTTTGCAGAATTACTAGTACTATATTGTCATATATTATCTATATCGCCACTCAGTCCTACTGGCATCTGAATCCAACCACATACCTCTGCTGACAATCAAAACATATTTCAATTAGTAATTTTTACAAAACGAGCCACAAACAGCAGCTGTTTAATAAGTACAATCACGAGCATTGGAATGTAAACACAGATTTTCTTATATAATTGCTAGCTTTGCTTGCGGCTTCGCACGCATGGTCTTTTCTCCGGGTTAAAAGTACTTTATGTGCTATTTCAAGAGCTAAAATATATACCTACATTTGATCAAAATTCCTGTAGCCGTAATTTTTTTAATTTATTGCTGTTCTATTCATCGGATTGAGATACCCCTGTTTTTAAGTCAAACCGTAAGCTATCCAACGGTGAAAACCGCATTGCAATCAGTCAAGTAGTTTTTATGTGATGCGCGAACGAACATACAGACAAACAAAAAGACAAACGGAAAGACACGATAAAAAAAAAGTTTAGTTGTTTTTCAGATTTTTGTACCCTAAACCATTTGTTTTATTAACTTCTTTGTACAGACTTTTTCGTACACATTTATTATAAGTTTAGTTTTATTATAAGTTTAGATGCTTCAAGCCACGGTTTGGCCTGGATGGACACTTTTCTGGGATAACAGTATATAATTATACTTCATGCAAAATAGGCTTCCAAAGTTATATCTGTACATACACCAGGGATGTAATGAAAACTCCCGAAACTTTTTGTACTCTTGTTTTGCTTGGTTTTACATTATATGTAATTTAAAGATATGAAGAATGTTTCACTCGCAGAATGCATATAAAAGAAGTGGCGGTGGATAAAAGTCTCTTAAAAATATAAGTGGGTAAGGGACAGCGCGGATGCTCTTCATAAAAACGCAGACGTTAACATCCTCCCCCAGTTGAAAAAGCTTCGTTTTACAACCCTCTAGGTCTTCAGCAGTAGGCAATACAGCAAGCTAGACCAATGGGCCGGTTATACGCACGTACGCAGCCTCTCGATGTAGTGACATCAGCAACTCTGGGTATTTTATCATCTGGGCCACAAAATAGTCTTGTAATGCAGCCTAGTCTCCAGCAGAGAGGAGAGACATCGTCTTCTTGTAATAGAATCAAGTCACCTACATTTGGCCTTGAAGAGTTCGTCTTCCATTTGTGGAGTTTTTTTTTTTTATTACGGACTAGGCAATCGTTTGACCATGATCTCACCTGATGGAAAGCGATGATGTGGTCGAAGGTGTAGCACGCTTGCCTTCGCTTGCTTGCTTGCCTAGTTGGCGTTGCTGTAATTCAGCAATATATTCCTTCTGCCAGCGTTTCCAAAAGTGTTGATACATTTGCTGTAGTTGAGCGTAGCGTGTGAGGTTATTTGGGTAGTAATCCTCCAGATTTGGCACAGTGAGAGCCCGACCAATCAGAAAGCTCCCAGGACTTAGAAAAAGGAAATCGAGCGCTGTTTAGAATGGCTTCCATTTGTGCGAAAAGAGAGGACAATTCTTCGAATGTAAAGTGTGAACGCGTTTGATATGGAATTTAGCGTATTTAACACTAGCCTCAAAGATTCCGCCAAAGTGAGGAGCATAAGTTGGAGAAAATATGAATTTAATACCATCCTCACTTGCAAAATCAGATTAAGAGCCAGCATTAGATTTAAAAAAAAAATGATTTCTTTTGAACCAGCTACTAGGTTACGTTCATTATAGCAAAATACCTCAGTTGGTCTTCCGCAACATGACACAAATCGACGAAATGTCATTATAAAAGCATATTTTGTTAGATCACCAACGGTCTCAAAGTGGATGCATTTGTTTCGCAAACAATCAAAAAGACAAAGATATGCCTTAACGAAGATTTCACCGCGTCCTTTTCTGCTTAGAATATAAAATGGACCAGCAAAATCTAAGCCCAGTCTGAAATAGGAAACCTGGCGTAACGCGTTGCGAGGGCAAGTTGCCCATAGTTTTTGCTTGTAATCGTCTACATCTAAAACAATTGTAAAACTTGCGTCGGGCTAGGAGTCTACAATTGAGTGGCCACACAAATTCGCGAACAGTAGCTAGCAAACATTGTGGTCCAGCATGCATATTGCGTTTGTGTTCGTGCTCAAACAAATTTTTTGTTATCAAAAAATTAAGGAACATTAAAATTAAAAACAGGGTGTTTATTGTCATTGGGATTTGAAGATGTTTCTTCTAATATAGAAGGTTGATTTGTTTTAAACTGCATGAGATTAAAACAGCCTTTCTTTAAAGCAGCAGATACACCTTGATGGATGTAACCAATTCACCTTTACACTATTAAAGCGCTTTAAAGTATCTAGTTTTTAGCCCTTCTTAATATGATCATTTTTCTTGCACACTGTACATTTTTTTCCAAAATCTTTAAATTTTAATCAAACTGTCTCCAAAATCCACGGAAGATCTTCTCACATAGTTTGTTTGTTTGTTTTTCGTATGAGGTAATGCTGCCTGTGATGTCAAAGTTTGTCAGGCTGCCTGTGGGCTTTTGACAAGGCTCACATCGTTTTTATACGCTTTATATTAGCTTCATTATATATGTAGCTCTTATGGTTAGGGCATTTTAGTAGTTGTAAATGCCCTTGCTCTCTTGAATAAACTTTCTATTCGGTATACATATTAACAACATCGTACGATATTACATTAAATTGAATTTACTATTGATACAAACGAGAACCAATGCAATTAAATCATTTTAATAATAAAAAATGTGTAGTTTGGGCACAGAATACTAAAAGGGTCTAAAATTTCATTTCGAATGCAGGCAACACACAAGCTGATTTATTTTTCTCACAATCCATAACGAACTGTCATACTTTTTTAGCCCAGAGGTGTGCTGACCTAGAAAAAACCGGCACGCGACCTGCAACAAAAGATCATATCGTTCTGTCTAATTTCTTCACAAGACCTATGCATAAGTTGTTCTCTTTCTTGTATGACTGCGATGGAAGCTTTCTAGTTGTCTATTGGTTTCTCTATCTACGAGTTTTACTGGCCTTGTTGCCTGCCCAATGGGTGAAAAAAATATGATAATACAATGACGTTTCCAGTTTGAACGTAAAACAATATACTTCCCGCCCAGTTTTTTAAATCAAAGTAGGTTGAATTACGCTTACTTCCCACCTGGTTTATTAAAGCAAAGAAGTTTGAAGTACACTTACTGGCGTTAAACCTTTTATCAGAAAGCGTTCAGCCTCCTTGCGTTAAAGAGAATAATACTCTAAACAAAATGGTACGTCAATATAAAACGTATAAAACCTATAAACAAAACATTTAAGCAAAGAGAATACAATGCATTATAGTTAATGGAGGATGTAAGCAAGGAATTGCTGTTAGGTTATGGTTGTTATTTAGGATTTGTTGCGAAATATTTGTGCTAATATTGGACGACTGTTTCCCTGCACAGTGAAACAGCAGCAACATATCTAAACATATTGTTGTGGAATCTTGCTAGGCAGTAACAGCTTCATAATATTTATTATTCAAAAGGCTAGTCTGTTAAACTACATTATCTTTAAACATTATATTTATAACGTATGCGTAACGTACTTAATTGCCTACCTACTCTTAGTTAAGCAGATAAAATTATTAAAATGTCTAAGACTTGTTTCAAAAGTCGTTAACAGTAACACAATCTACATAACTTTGAAGCCTAATAAGAATTATTCATGTCCTTCCAATAAAAAAAAAACTTAGACTAACAATCTCAGGAAATGGTGCTGAATTACTAGCGATATTTTTGGCCAAAAGGCGCCGTGAATTTTACTGACATAAAAATATGTATGGGAGTTCGCCATTGTTCTTTAGTACAGATGAAGATCAAGCTCACTACTGATCAGCCCGTACATCGCCAACACAGACTACAGACAGACAGACTTACAGACTTTCGCATAGTGAACAAGCAATAGTTAAGTCTAAAGTAAACGAATTATTAGATGCAGGCATTATAAAAGAATCCGAGTTGTTTAAATGCAGTCACTTTAAAAGATAAATATCCATTGCCGAACATCGAAGATCAAGTTTCTAAGTTAGCAGGCAAACAATATTTCACCAGTTTAGACATGGCCCAGGGGTACCACCAATTAATTACAAATAAGTCTAGATGATACACACAAAACCACTTTCATAACACCACAAGGTCATTATGAGTACTCCAGAGTTCCATTCAGATTAGCAAACGCACCTTCAGTGTTCATGCGATTAATCAATAAAATAGTAGAATCTGTGGGTAGCTTCGATGAAAGATTGTTTCTTTCATCGAAGGTGGGTAGACATAAAAGTACACTAAACACCGTAGTAGGCCAAACAAAATATTAGCGTTCTTAGACGATATGATTCTACCCTCAATCGATGTAGTTTCTGGCTTAGCAATTTTAGAAAAAGTTCTCAGTAAATTCGAGTCCGAAAATTTGAAATTAAACATGAATAAATGTGCGTTTTTGCAAAACCAAATAACATGTTTAGGTCATGAGATATCTGCCAATAGTATTCAGCCTGGTGAATCAAAACTATCAGCTGTTTCACAGTTTCCAGTTCCGAGTAATGTGCATGCTGTGCGTCAATTAATTGGGTTATGCAGTTATTTTAGGAAGTTTATTCTCAATTTTGCTTTAATTGCGCGCCCGTTAACGGGTTTACAAAGAAAAATGCTAGGTGAACATGGAAAGTGAACAAAACGAAATTTTTCAACGACTAAAAGACTGTTTGTGTTCCAAACCTGTGTTAACTTTTTATGATTCTACGCTCTCCGCGGAAATACATACTGATGCATGTAAGCTAGGTATTGCAGCCATATTATTACAGAGGCAGATAGATAATAAATTGCGACCTATTTTATACTTTAACTTTAATCGAGTTACAAGTAGGGAAGAAAGTATGTATCACAGCTATGAGTTGGAAACACTTGCCGTTGTTGAATCGTTGTGTATATTTCGGGTGTACGTCGTAGGTATACTTGTTAAGGTAGTGACTGATTGTACAGCGGTTCGAGCAACGATCACTAAACGCGACATTGTACCACGTATTGCAAGATGGTGGATTTTGATACAGGACACTAATGTTGAATATAAGCCGGGAGAACGTATGAAGCATGTAGATGCGCTAAGTCGACATCCAGTCGACAACAAAGTCGATACCATGAACGTGAACCGTCTTGAAGTCACGGATTGGTTTTATACGGTACAATGTCAGGACGATAAGCTAAGTTCTATAGTTAAACAGCCAAAAATAACGCCGCTGACTATGACATTAAAAACAATTACGAAATTGTAACCGATAGATTATACCGAAAGACCCTAAACAGAAACCGCCTGGTAGTTCAAAGTTCAGCCAGATGGGAAATTGTACAGATGCACCATGATGACATTAGTCACACGCTTAAACCGTTGTTTGGAATTGATTAAAAATGAATATTGGTTTCCCAAGATGACACGATTTATCAGGAAGTATGTGACTGCGTGTCTTCATTGTGCATATGACAAGGGTAATTACGGCAAGAAGGAAAATTACATACGATTCCAAAACCTTCTGATCCAATGAGCATGGTACACACAGATCACATAAGCCCATTCTGTAGGACGCAAAAAGGATACCAATACATGTTTGTAATGACAGATGCGTTTTGTAAATTTTGTAATAGCCGAGCCAACACGTACTGTCAAATCGATTGAGACAATTCGTACTCTGAAAAAGATATTTAGTTTTTTTGGGTATCCAAATCGCGTGGTATCAGATTCTGGAAAAGCTTTTACAAGTAGGAACTTTAAAAAGTTTTCCACGGATAAGCAGTTTAGACACACGTTAAATGCTATTGCTTGTCCACGTGCTAATGGTCAGGTGGAGCGTATTAATTGAACTATTCTAGATGCTTTGCGAGCTACTGATCCTAGTGAAGCTTCTAGTAACTGGGCCAACAAATTGTCTGACATAATTTGGGGAATCAATAACACAATTAACGACACCACTGGTTTTAAACCTTATGGCCTTATGTTTGCTCGTGCTGGTAGGTCAGTATGTGACGTTTCAGCTACCGGACGTGAGTCAGAACCAGTTGAGACACGGCGAAATAAAGCTATTGATAGGATACAGAAAGCGAGTGATAAAATGAAGCGCAATTTAATAAAAAACAAATGCGTGCACATGTTTACAAAAAGGCGGATTTTGTCCTGTGGAGTCAGGCCCCTACAAGTAGTGCAGCTAAGGTAAATACCAAACTTGATGACCTATTTTCAGGCCCGTATGTAGTAACAAAAGCTATTGGGAATGATAGGTATAAGATTAGGAGCATAATAGGATTACGGGGTTACAAAAGTTTTATAGGATTAGTACCAGTCGATTCATGAAGGCCTTATAGAAGTATAGCCCCTATGTCTGACAGTGCCAGTAGCACTGACGACCAACTTGAGATGGAAGATTTAATTGATTTATTCGAAAGTTAAACGTTGCCCTAAAATTGCATTTTTCTTGTGAGAACAACTCATTGCGGGAGTTTTTTTTCAAGATGGTTGAGTGTAACGGGTGTGACGTCTACCAGTTCCGCTGCCCGCCAAAACCAAGCCGCCATG
The DNA here is from genome assembly GCA_946251855.1 of Alsophila aescularia. Taxonomy (NCBI): domain Eukaryota; kingdom Metazoa; phylum Arthropoda; class Insecta; order Lepidoptera; family Geometridae; genus Alsophila; species Alsophila aescularia. The sequence continues at coordinate 28,121,707 of OX276384.1, forward strand.
TTGACATTTTCCCTTCCCGCCACGCCAAGCCTGCCGCCATCTTGTGGATTTGTCAATAAAAGCCATAGCCAGACATTTTTGCATCCTATTTGCTTATTGATTACACAAGTAAACGGAACTCTCTGCTGTTATTATTTCGCCCTGTTTCAAATTATTACATACTAGCTGCGCCCCGCGATTTCACCTGCGTGATGATGATGATGAAAGTATTCTATGTTTTATTCCAGGGTATAAGCTATCCTTATTTCAAATTTCATCAAAATCTGTTTAGCTGTTATAGCGTTAAAACTCCCCAAACGAACAAACACAAACAAACAACGTTACACTTATACTCGTATATATTGGTATGGATGGATAGATTATAATGTTGTATAAATAAGAGGATGAAGTTTAGTTGTTAGGAAATGTATCCAATATATGTGAATTAAGTTTATGATATGTATTAATTAGCAATAGCTGATGTCCGTGGCTTTGCGCGCGTGTTCATTTCTCTAGGTTAAAAGTACTCTATGTGCTATAACAGAACCTAAAATACTATTATACAAACATTTTAACGAAATTTTATCAGCCGTCATAAATATTTTTGTCAATTGCTCGGCTTATACTCATCGGAATTAGATACCAAGTACTCCAGTTTTTAAGTCAAATCCTAAGCTATCCAAAAATGAAAACCGCACCAACATCGTTATAGTAAATTTTACGTGATGCGTGAACAAACATACAGACAAATTAACAAATAAACAGACAAACAGACTGAAAAGATGTTTTAAAATGTTATATTTGTGTTCAATAGCTTATTTTTAATACCCTACATTTTTGTTTTAATTATCTTTATTGTGCAGACTTTTTCGTTCTAATATAATATATAATAGAACGAAAAAGTATAATAATATAATTCGCTTTATTATAAGTATAGATAGATCATTTTTTGTTGATAATAATATAGAAATGATATTTTTTCGATGGCATTTACTTTAAACAGAAGTCTGACATCTCTATCTCCATATTTCTGCAATATATAGAACTAGCTTTACGCCTGCGACTTCGTCCGCGTGGACTACTGTTTATCGCGAAAAAAACATCCGATGTTCTTCTAGGATATTAAAAACCAGTGCAAATGTAGGTATAGCACCAATCCTGTTGAAGTTTTTTTGACAAACTTATTATTTCGTTTCCGTGGCAACCGTTCCTTACAGCGAGTAATCAACATTTACCAGTTTTCCCGTGAAAACTTTCAATTTTCCTGGATAAAAAGTATCCTTTGTTTTATTCTAGGGAATAAGCTATATCTTTTCCAAATTTCATCAAAATCAGTCCAGCAGTTATCGTGTGAAAGCTCCCCAAACAAACAAACAAACAAACAAACAGACAACGTTTCACTTTTATTTATTGGTATGGTATATAACTGCATGTGATAATTTGGAGCGCTTACAACTATTTGCTCGCAACTGTATACACGTTACGTACAAGAAAGTTTTTCAAACAGTTACTTTTCTCGCTCCGTCCTACTCGTTTTATTAAATGTTTGTTTACGCAGACAAATTGTTTTTCTAATGAACAGATGTCTGTCACAGCAGTAATTTCGAGGGGTTAGGGTTGTAGGGCACAGGGATAAAAATATATAACGATGAGTACTAGTTAAGATAAGTTTAACAACTTGACACCTACCAGTCAGTACACGAGCGTAAAACGTCTTTTTTGGCTTGGGTCATATGATTATTTTGTTAGACAAAGGATAAGTCTCTATTTTTTTATTAAATCGATTCATTTGTTTTTTCATCAACCAAGAAATACATATTATTATTATTATTATTATTATTATTATTATTATTCAGCCTGGTTTGTCCCACTGCAAGGCAAAGACCTCCCTACCCTCCTTCCATGAATCACGATCTAGGGCTTGGTCTTGCCAGTCCTTCCAATAGGAGTCCAGTTCATCCCGCCATCTCCTTCTGGGCCTGCCACGACGTGTTTAAGGTTGCGTGGGCTCCACTCAGTGGTGAGTTTAGGCTACAGCTCGTCTGACATGCGGCAGATGTGTCCAGCCCAGTATCCTAGTAGTAGCAGCTTTTTGTCCAACGTCGGTGATTTGGGTCTTGGAGCGCAGTATGCTGTTTCTGTTGCGGTCAGATAGTTTGACTACCAGAATACTGCGCTCCATTGCTCGCTGGCAAACCCCTAGAGTGTGCCTTTGATGTTCTGTTAAAGACAAAGTCTGAGCACCGTAGGTCAGGATGGGGAGAATGCATATGTCCATGAGTTTCTTTTTAATGGTTAATGGAAGTCTACCCTTCATCAGGTCTTTCATGGACCAATAGCTCTTCTACGCGTTTTCGCGTTCAACTTTTGTTTTTTGTCTCACCTGGAAAGAAACTAATTGGCCCATGAACATACTCAATCTCAACTTCTTCAACTTATGAGAAAAAACAAAAATTAACAACACGACAGTTTGAATCCCTTCAAAAAAACCCCGATTCTGATATTCAATGATCATTGACTGTCTCATCCACCACAGTCACAGAATAAAGTCAAAGTATTTTATTGTAAATAGGCAAAATATAAATACTACGTACATACGTACATTCCTACGCCTTTATGTTTTCGTAACAGCTGTTTTTGTCCTCTGTGTGACATTTTCAAAGCTCCTTGTCTCTACGCAGTATAAAACAAATTCGCTTTCCACGTCTGTCTGTAATACCACAGTACATATATAGTCTTTACAAACTATATATGTACTGTGGTAATAGTCTGTATTTCTGCTAACTCCTCCTAAACCACGCAAAGTATTTTTTTATGTAGCTTTAACCATCAATTAGATATTTTTTTCACGGAGGGTAACAAAATCTGGATAAGTTTTTGTGTATGTACAAATAACAATATTTTGCAACCAAGTCGTTGAAAAATAAATTTAAACGGCTACAGCCTACGCCTACGTACCTTAAGAGATACCTACATAAAATGAGCAAAACGAGCATTTTTGTTTGTTGTTTGAGGTAGTGCTGGCCTCTGGTGTCAGAGTTTGTCAGGCCGCCCGAGGGCCTAGCCTAACGACAGCTATTAATCAATTAACAGCCGGGACCGACAGCTTAACGTGCCCTCCGAAGCACGGAGCGATGGAAAACCGCACATATCTTAAAAAGTTATTGGTGCGGTGCCTAGGACCGAACCTGGTATCGTTAGTTTCTAATTTGCACTATTGAACCGTTAGGCTACCATCGCTCATGCAATACCTGATCATAGCGTAGGGAGAAGGTGGCAAGCGAAGCGAGCCGCTGACTCCCCGAAATGGATTGAAAGTAGAATGTGCGAGAACTTCACATATTTCAACCTTTTTTTTCTTTAAAATTACACCCTTTTTTATGAGAAAGTAAGTATACTTTGTTGTTTCTTTCATTAAGAAATTCATTTCCGGGATTCCGTACCCAATATCATATTGAAATACATTTATAGCCAGTATTTTCAAATACTGGTATTTTCGTTTTGACATCTTCCGGAATTGATAATGGATTGGGAAATTGAAGTTTGTCATTTTCAATTGGAACTTTAGTAGCGCGTGGCTTTGCTATCAGCAATCTTGCTTTGCTGAGCTTCTAGAATTAGTACATGGCTGCCATTTGGCTTAAACTACGGTCAACATTTTTTTTTTACCGATAATGACAATAAAGTAATGCGAAACTTATGCGAAACATTCGTCGGTCAAATACAAAAGTCAGAGTCAGCAATGCAAATTGCAGCCTACGTCATGGGTATATGGCGTACACGGCCGCCTATTGATTGTTGTTTATTTAAGTCTAAAACCCTTGCAACGCATCATACTATAGACGCAAGGAATTGATAAAATACAGGCGTAATTGTTACTCGCCGGATGAAGCAGGCCGCAAGAAACGCTGCTTCTATTCTCGACACTGAGCTATCAAAAAAAAAGATTCCTCCTCGAAGAACTCTAAGAAACCGTTCTAAACATCATTAACCCTTTAACTCCCGTCAGATAAAAGGAAAACCTTTAAGACCCTCAATCCTTTCTCAAAATATAGTGGTCAATAAAGATCCTATCACAGTTTAACGGTGACACACGAGAGTCCAAAGAAAACTCCCGGCACGACCGGAAGTGAGCTTCGTGGGCACGTCACTTCCGGTGATTAACGACCCTAACCCAATTTCCTTTAAACTTGAAGGAAAATATTGGTCTTGGTGCAAGTTAGAAGTTTGGCGAAGTTTTTGTCACGATTTAAGTGGTGAACATGTCATAGTTCTTCAACAGCTAATGAAGGATATGTAAACTGTATGTACTATGTTAATACATGTATATATATATATTATATATAATATATCAGTCTATCAATATATATATTATATATAATATATATATATATTGATAGACTGAGATGTCGGGGCACAGAATAAATAATAGTACAAGGTCGGGGGGAGGGGGTGGGTGGGTTATCTCAGTTAGTAATAAACTAGCTACGAAACCGGACGATTGTTTTACTTAATACGCAATAGATCATCTGCGATAGATCAATATAACTTTTTTAAATTGGTGAAGTTATTAGAAACTAGCTGTACCCGCGGCTTCGCACGCGTGGTCTTTTCTTTAGGTTCAAAGTACCATAATGTGCTATTCCAGGACCAATATACCAACATTTGAACAAAATTTCCTCAGCCGTCTAAAATAATATTTATCAATTGCTCGGCTTCTAACTCACCGGATTGAGATACCAATTACACCAGATTTAAATCAAACCCTAAGCTATCTCACAATGAAAACCGCATTGCAATTGGTCCAGTATTTTTTACGTGATGCGTGAACAAACAAACATACAGACAAACAAAAAGAAATACACGATTAACAAAAAAAAAAAGTTTTCTTTCATTTGAATTCATTTAGTAGTTTGATTGCAATGCGCGGTCAAGATACGGACAAACAGACAGACAAAATTAAAAAGTAAAATAGTAAATAGTGGGCTTCAGTATCGAATATAGACAACCATTCAAAAAATATTTTTTATTACTCAAATATTAACATAAATTGGTACCCATATACCGCAGAAACCCTTTACTTTTTCGGGATAAAACGTGTCCTAAATTTTAACCCATCATAAGTTAAATGACGACAGTGCCAAGTTGCATCAAAACCCGTCCATGAGTTTCAGTGTGGTATGTATTCTTTTAAATAAGTTTTAACCTCTATCCTGCGAGAACCCATAAATTTTTCGAGATGTAAAGTATCCTATGTCCTACCTCGTAGTATGAACTCAAATCATACCAAGTTTCAATTGAATTCATCCAATAGTTCCAGCGGCTTGATGCGTGGCTAAGATACAGACTGACAGACATACAGACAAAAATGAAAAATATACAGTTTAGGCTTCATTATCGAAAATAGAGTAACCAAAAAAACACTATATCTTTAATGTACAGAATTAGGACCCATATCCCGCAGGAACACTTTATTTTTTCAGGACAAAATGTATCCATAATTTTCACCCATCTTATAAACTATGTCTGTGCCAAGTTGCATCAACATCGGTCCAATAGTTTCAGCATACTACGTGTTCTTTTAAATAATTTTCCACCCCTATCCTGCAGGAACACTTATTTTTTTCGGGAGGAAAAGTATACAATGTCCTACTTCGAAGTATGAACTCAAATTATACTAAAGTTCATTTGAATTCATTGAGTATTTTCGGTGTGGTGCGCTGCCATGGTACAGACAGACAGACGGACAGACAGACAGACAGACAGACAAACAAAAATAAAAATAAATTACAGTGTTGGCTTTAGTATTGAATATAGAAAGGCCTCCAAAAAAAAAACATAATATCTTCAATTTACAGAATTTTGGACATTATCCCGCAGGAACACTTTATTTTTCGGGATAAAAAGTAACCTCAATTTTTACCCATTATATAAACTATGAATGTGCCAAGTTTCAAAAAAATCCGTCTAGTAGTTTCAGCGTGATACGTGTTCTTTTAAATAACTTTCAATACCTATCCTGCAGGAACCCTTTAATTTTTCGGGCTGAAAAGTATCTAAAGTCCTACCTCGAAGTATGAACTCAAATTATACCAAATTTCATTTGAATTCATTAAGTATTTTCGGCGTGATGCACTTCCAAGGTACAAACAGACAGACGGACCGACAGACAAAACAAAACTTAAAAAAAATACAGTTTTGGCTTTAATATTGAAAATAGAACGGCACCAAAAAAAAAAACAGAATTTGGGACATTATCCCACAGGAACTGTTTATTTTTTCGGGATAAAAAGTATTCTGAATTTTAACCTATTATATAAACTATAACTGTGCCAAATTGCATCAAAATCGGTCCAGTAGTGTAAGTGTTTTTTGAAATAACTTTAAACCTCAATCCTGCGGGAACCTTTTCATTTTTCAGGATGAATAGTAGCCCTTGTCCTACCTCGTAGTATGAACTCAAATCATAGCAAGTTTCATATTAATTCATTCAGTAGTTTCGGCGTAATGCCTAGTCAAGATACAGACAGACAGACAGACAGACAGACAGACAGACAGACAAAAATGTAAAAAAATACTTTTTTGGCTTCAGTATCGAATAAAGAGTACGATCCAAAAAAATAATTCTTAATATCTTCAATGTACAGAATTGGACCCTTTACAGTTTTATTATTAGTACGAGTATATATAGATTTATCTGTGCTTGATCATATAATCAACAAATCGCACATTTTTCATGGCAGGTTGACACAGTTTATCAAGTTAAATAACATTTTGAAAGTCAACCAATGTGCTGTGTTGTTAACGAATTTGTCGGAGGAGTCCTACCGTCTGGTTCGGAATCTAGTGCATCCGAATAAACTCAAGAAAATTGAAAATTGAGCTAGTGTACTCAACAATCATTTTTCATCAATTCATTTTTTAATAATTAAATCGTCGGTGAATCCATCAAGGAGTGGGCTGCACGGCTGCGAGGGCTAGCCGTGTACTATGATTGTGGCTCACCACTGGACACGCTTTTGCGTGACCGCTTCGTGCTAGGCTTCAGAACAGGGCCAGAGTGTGATAGATTATTTGAGTGCGACTCAAGGAGCCTAACTTTCAAGCAGGCTAAGTGGGGTTTGCCAAAAAGGCAGCGTGCCAAGCGTGCGCAGAGTTTAACAGCAGATATTCCATGTGCGGAGGCGTAGCGAGGCCTCCATCGCGATTCATCGCGGCGCCCGCACCGCGCCTCCGCTCGAACTCACTGTGGAATGCGATCGGACGCTGGCGACCATCTGATCGCATTCGCCTCACGATCGTTGACGGCTAGTGAAAATAACTCAAAAAGAGACAACCAAAATCAAAAAGAGGTATGGATATTATTGAAATCTCTTAAATGTAATGCGTACCTATACCACAGCATAAATAATAGTACTTTTCCTATACAATTTAAAAAACGTAGTACCTAGCCGGATCGGCGCGAGGAAGCCCCACCTTTCTTATGTTTAAACGCAGTGTCCACTCTATAACTCGTTTACTCCGACGGTTATCAGTACTTCGAGATATATGAAAGGTATATTGCAACTACAACTTGCTAATTTTTTGAGCTTTCTTGGTTACCTTAGTTCTCTGTCAGCAAAAAGCTGGTAGAAGATCAGTACGTACAACAAAGAGTTACTGTATCATATTGTCTTCTGTAACTTGGGCCGAAGCAATGACTCATAGAATGCCTCCACAATTGATATGATTTATTAACTAGAAATAGATCTTACACTTCTGCTCGTGATTTGGTAAGAACATTTTGCTTAGCTCATTCCATTGTAAGATATTATCAATAGCCATCTTGTCTTATCTGATGAATAGTTTGTAGTTTGGGGTTTGTGTAAAGTTTATGCAATAGAAAATCATTTAAGGGAATGAAATCTATGAGATGAATTAATTATGATCAGCTGATTTTTTCTTCGAGAAATTAAAAAAGATATGAACTGAGCATCCGCATTTCCGTTCACCAACTACCAATACGCCACCCAGACGCCTGCCAATTGTGTTGAATATAGTGAAACCCCTCTTATGATAGGTAAAGCAAATGAAATGAAATTTATTCACTAAAAATAGGGTTATACACTGATCTTAAGAATATTTTTTATGTTCTCCTATTTTGCCGTTAATTTGTACACACATTTCTTCAAAATATCAGTTCGTATTTCATCATATCCTACATAGTATGTATTATTTAGGGACATAATGATGTTATGAACTTCTATACAGCTTAACGGACTTAGAAACATGCTATTGTTTAAGCGGGATTTATTGGTGTTCTTAGAAGAATTCTGACTTTGATTAGTTTGTGCAATGAGATGCCTATTGAATTCATCTGCTATTTCTTGCAGCGAATCTAGAAATTTATTCTCTACTTTAATGATTTCAATAAAATTGCTTTGTATATTTCTATCCGTGTCATCATTTATCACACCCCATGCCGCTTTACATTTATTTTGAGATTTAAAAATAAAGTTGTGGTTAGAAATTTGTTGTGACTTATAAATACAACATCGCATTTTTTTAAAATAGTTTTCATAACATCTCTTTGACTTTTTTGTTTTTTGGGTATAGAATTTACAATGTAGTGTCTTCTTTGTTTGACAACTCCTGCGGAGACCTTTGGTCACCCATTTAAGGTCCCGTCGCTTTTGTGTGACTCTGTACCTTAATTTGGGAAAACAAAGGTTATAGAACAAACAAAAGTCTTCGTGAAAACCGTTAAAGGCGTTATTCAAGTCTGGGGTAACATATACCTCATTAAAACTCAAGATTTTTAAGGAATTCATGAAATTATTTACATTTTCTGAACTAAAGTCTCATTTTGTAAAATAATAAACAGTTACTCGGAGTATACTCTTCTTATATGGTAAGCTAATCATTTGAGCAGTGTCAAGGTGAGAGAGACCAAGTTTTAATATTTTGCTGACACTATATTTAGCATTGCTTATAATATGGTCATGTCATACATGTCTTCAACCTGGTTGGTTCATTTATTCGCAGACTTAGTTCATATTTTTTTAGCAAGTTAACCAAATTTGTAACCACATTAGTTTGTATCAATGTTTTTATATTTATGTCACCCACTAAGTCAAAAAATTAGTTAAGTAGTTATCAAAAAATAAGTAGTTAGTTAGTAATTAGTATTAATTAATCTAAGTAAGTTTTGTGTCTAAGGTTTTTTTTATATTTTGTATAGCAATTTGAATAAAAGTCTTTCAAAATATTCAAAAAATTAGTTTACATTCGATTTGCCTCTCCTATAAACACAAACCAATAGCAAATTTAGTTTTATGATTTCAACCCGCAGAATTCAAAGATACCGCGACACGCGTAGTTATTTAAAAAACTTATATCTTTAAATTTTATGCCATTTCATATATAAGCAACTACCAATACGCCACCCAGACGCCTGCCAAGCGCGGTGAATAAGGCAGAACCCCTCTTATGGTAGGTAAAGCAACTACCAATACGCCACCCAGACGCCTATCAAGCGCGGTGAATATGGCAAAACGCCTCTTATGATAGGTAAAGCCACTACCAATATGTCACCCAGACGCCTGCCAGTGGCGGAGAATATTGCAAAACGTCTCATAAGATAAATAAAACAACTGTCAATAAGCCACCCAGACGCGTGTCAAGTGCGGTGAATATGACAAAACCCCTCTTATGATAGATAAAGCAACAAGGCTTCTGTTCAGCACTGGATGTCTCCTGGCTGATGGTCATTTAACAAAAAGTCTATAGAATATTCACGGTCTTATTCACTGAAATGCCACCTGGACATTGGAATTCAGGAACTGGGCATCATCATTTTCCCGGCACCAACAACCAATACCTCTATTAGTAGAATTTGTATTATTTTGGTACACAGATTGCGGTCCGGACACTATCTATCTAACAAGTTTGGTTATTTGTTGAAAAGGGTTAAACTCACCGAATTGCGAAGCATGTTGTGTTATTGAGGATGTTCATTACTTGTTGGTGGAATCTGTCAAGAACAGGGCGGAAATAGAGTCACTGATGCAAAAAATACGATTTGAACACATATGATATTGTTTCGTACATTTAAACATTAGTGAAACCAACAACAGATGCTGCATTTCATGGTTCAAGTTGTTTTAGATTCACTGTTTTTCCCGCTTACATAATATTATAGGTTTAAGATGTATTTATATGGGGCTGGCGAGAATGGTAAAAGCCCCAAAGTAAAACCAAAAACAACAGAATATGAATTGTATTGTACTTACTATATACCAATACGCCACCCATACGCTTGCCAAGTGCGGTAATTATGGCGAACGCGCTTTTATGACAGAGAACCAGCGAGCAACTGCTCGTGGCGGGGTGGGTGTATCTGTGCGTATATGTGTCACGAGGCGGTCCTAGGGTTTGTTCCACTAGCCCAGAGACCAAACCTCAGTGGAAAACATAAAAAAACAGGATCAATTATTAGGAGCACTCGGAGATGTTCATCAACAGCGGCTTCACCTTCATGGACATGTTGTAGCAGAAGATGACCATGTACAGATATAGCTGGCCTATCAGCAACGCTTGCAGGATTCCTGCTAGTCGAGCTGGTCCTTTCTTACTGAATACGACCACGCTCAAAGCTAGAAGTTAGCATTTTGGTGGGCATTCTACCTGTCGCTATAATTTATTTACCACTTTTATCAGATATTTTATAAAAACATAGACATGAGTCTATGTATGATATTAAAGGAATGACAGGTTATTTGAGTTTAGAATTAATATAGACAACTATCAAATGAGTATGATTATGATGAAAGAGATTTGACATCGTCACATATGTACAGTCGAAATAAAAGTCCCGTAAATTCTACTCCCGAGAAAATAGATACTGACATGCCGAGTCCCGGAAACGTAGAATCTCTCTCTACGTCACGCCGCTTTTAGCACGAGTCTCAACACTTCAAGCCGTGTGAAACTCGACAATTTCTAGTCTCGCCGTAGAACGTTTAATGACTTCAAAATACCATGATAATTATGTGAATGTTTTATCATTTGTCTGATCTTATGCATTGTAAATGCTTGGTAGATATTTTAATAACTTATTTTATTTAGAAACTGCTAAGCCCGTGGCTTTGCCCGCGCTCATCTTTCTGATATATAAGGATCATAAAAATAAAACTTTGTTTAGACGTCAAATATTTATCTTATATTGCTCGGCTTCTTCTCATTGGATTGAAATAAAAAGTACACAAGTTTGAAGTCAACCCTTAAGCTATTTAACAGTGAAAACTGTATTGCTTTCGGTTCAGTACTTTTTACGTGATACTTGAACAGCCAGACACCATTTTAAACAAACATCACAAATTAATCCACTTTGATCTATGCATCATGACGTTCTCTTTTTTTTTTGACAATAAAATATACTTTAGTTGCTTACCGCCACGCCCACGCACAGTATGCTCGTGGCAGTGTTTAATGTTAGATATATCGCCACCCGATGATCGACTGGACATCATCGAGCTGACCACGTAAACAAAAAAATTACACCAGAATTAGATCTCAAGAGCATAAGCACTAGAGATCTAATTCTGGTGTTATTAGTTAAAGAATTATAAAAGACGATAAAGCCCTTTTTGTGACGGTCCACTTTTTTAAACTTGGTACCATTGCGAAAATTGCGGTCGGAATGATTTTAAATATGTTTCACGTCAATAGGTTATATTCTTGTTCTTGTAGGCTATTATAAGTACTAACACTAGACTTTTTTATATTATCTTCATTGTATAGACTTTTTGTTACTTACTGCTTTATTACAGCTACGTATAGAAAATATGTGAGCATATTTTTGTATTTTCACTGTCTCGTTTAATTTTGCTAAAATGTCTGGCAACAAACTGAAAAATCCATTAAAACGGAGATAAAATCGCGACTGCACCGATAGCACCAATTATTTTGAAATCGGTACATTTTAAGCGAGCGATAAATATTTCACAAATTTATAGCCCTTGATAGAATAAAATAATTAAAGTGAAGGTGTGTATGTTATTCCATATCTCGAGCATTTATTAACAGATTTAGTTAATCATTGTTGTATTCGAAAGTTACGATATTCAGTGCAGTCTCATTAAAATTTTATTACAATTGGTTTATCAGTTTTTTTTTATTAATGAATCAGTTTTTAGTAACTCAGTGTGTTATTTTGTTTATGTTCCTTTCATTCCCTATTTTTTTAAAGTTACGGACTTCCAAACTTTGAAAATATTTTTTAAGTTATGCCCCTGGGCGTGCTCTACTTCGGGACCTCCGCTTATCACTACTTTCGGGGACTTCCTGTTATGTTTGTTAGCTTCAATGTAAAGAACCCCGCGGCTTTGCCCGCATAGGCAATTCAAAGAACATCGAGAGGGATTGAATCCAAATTATAGTTTTTTAATGGAAACATAACTAACATTCGATAGTATGGTGACATTTTGTGTGATTAACCCTCTTAACTCTAGATTTTCTACAAATATTTCCTAATGGGCAGCTACATCGTGAAAGGAAATAGTACCTACCTTCTGTTGTTGTAGTGCCTGCAAATTTCATGCATTTTTCTGCCTTCAGCGGTTTGCTGTAACGTTGTCATGGATGTCATGGTCAATTAATCTGTCATACATAACTACGCCTTTTATTACATACAGATAGGGTTTAAGGAGGTCTTCAATCCACTGAAGCAGGAAATTATCTGATATTGATTAGAATAAACGCCACATTTTGTCCACATATACAAGTTTTAATTTTCTTACTAATATAAAATTTATTATTAAGCACTTCAATAATTAAAGCAAGACATTAAATACATTTGTGTTATACATAAAACTAGTTACTGAAAATCACATAAAAACACTGGGACACGAAATAAAAGAGTACCACACAATACAAATACTCTTTATTGCACTTCAAAAACAAACAGCAAATGTAGATTAAAAAATTAATCAAAAAAAACTTTAAAATGAATTGTCATTGAGTTGTGAGCTACCCTGAAAGTTTCAGCCAGAAAGCTAATCGGGAAGTGCTCAAAATTTGATTTGCAAGATTCCACTAGGAACGACAAAAAATAAGTGACATAATAAAAACACTTTAATTTTAAAATCAACTTAACTTACTCAACAAATTATAAATTAATGAGTACGATTGGCGGACTTATCACTAAAGAGCGATCTCTTCCACACAGATAGATAGATAGATATTTTTTTAATCTACATATGTTCTTAACAAAAAAATACAAGTGTCTATTAATTATTTACTTAAGTACCCTGAGTTTAACTTATTTTATACATATATAACTATAGATAGATAGATAACTCTTTATTGTACACCAAAAATTTATAAACACAACTGCACTAAAACTAAGAAATATTATTGTTCTATGGGCGGTCTTATTGCTAAAAAGCGATCTCTTCCAGACAACCTTAGGATGGAGAGAAAATAAATACGACAACAGTATTACTACTTATGAAACATTACAGTGCGATATATTTCCATATTAACAAACTAAATATACTCTGCAGGTATTACGTTCGGGGCTCGAACCCGCGCCATCAATGCGTCTGTGCGGACCATGCTCTTTCAAGTCAACTTAGCCATTAACCGTGGGATGTAAGGTAGTACGAACACCACCTCAATACTCCAAATCAACCTCACTCACCCGTGGTAAATCCTGCCGTATAACTGACGAAGCTCTGACGACCAACCTATAGCGGTATTCAGAATTGGAGCAGTTAAATTCTACAGACCAGTGACGGTCAGCAGCGTCATCGGTGCAAGAAACTTCGCTCTGCGATCCCCAACCCGCCTGCCCAGGCCCAAAACATGATAAGCGGCTAAGTGGAGTGCTTGGAAGAGGCCTATGTCCAGCAGTGGACTGACATGGTCTAGTGATGATAATGATGATGATGATGATGATAAACCGTTGTGGAACCGATGAAGATGGTGTGGGTTCTAGTCCCGTCCGTAATTCAAATTTTTGATTTAGAAAATTTATAATACATTTACCCTCGGAGATTTTACTTATATTTTTTATTTTTAGGCACACACCGATTTTTAATGAATGTATGGTTAGTTTGAACATTTAATGTGGTTGTCAGAAATGAGCCCTGGCGGCTCGCATCCGTGCGGCGCGGAACAAACGGATCCGTCTTCTCATGTTGTGTTTAATAATACATCTCGAAGAGCCATTCAGCAATATCGCAAGTGCATGTGGGATGAGCCGATAATGGAACCAACATCTTAAATATATATTTATTTTTAAACATAGATAATATATTTGATTATAGCGTAACATATTGTGTATGTTGTGTGAATAAAGAGAAAACACATATATGACGACAAATTTTTCCCAAAAGAAATATATTAGAACAAAAGTGTCACACAGCACCGCTACTCCAACGAGCGCTATAACATGGCTGATGCGCCTCCGCGACATTGGCTTTTTACAACAAGACAATACAGATATAACTATTCTTAGAAACAATAACAACGTGACAGTTATAATAATGCTTATACAAAAATTTTGTGAAACAAAATATATTAAATAAATAAAAGTAGACTTATGATAAACATTAAACACGATTTCACAGGTGACAATAACGACCGCCGTCATCCCGAACACGGAACAGGTAACGATTCGTTTTCCGTAGCTTATCTTTGTGTAGTAGCCCAGGACCAGTCTTACATATGCTAGTAACATCGCATGCAGGGACCAGCATACCGACGGCACGAACAAGTAATTACTTGTGTATGCAAAATTAATATCACAAAACAGATGCACTGTTCCGAACATCACTTGATTTATAGACAAAAAGTTTTGTAAACTTCTCCACTGCGGTATTAGACACCACGTTATCACCAATATTGAAAAACACACAACTGACAGGAAGAAAGATATATTTTCTTCCGTATTAAATAAGAATAACTCCACAGGCTCCTCAAGGTCAGACGACTCAGATGAATTAGAAATCTTAGACAAGTTAGACATTTTATGTTTGCTCTATTTCTTTTTTAGTTTAACTAACGTTATGTTGAGACATCAACTGATGTAAATTGATAAACAACAAGCCAATTTATACCTTCCTGTTAATTGTAATCTATTATTTAAAATCATTAAAATTCAAACACGTTCACCACACGCACCACAGCTACACTCACGTACATATCACTACACAACACTCACACAGCCTTCTCGCCGCTCGGAACAAATATGTAGCTGTGTTTATTATTTTTCTTCTACCCACAAAATTAAATAATTCTTTATTTAGGATGGGGATGCCAAGATAATTTTCTTCCCGCGGGTGGGGGATCCTGGTGACCTGTACTACAGGTTTTTTTAAACCTATTTCAGGCACCAGCTCCTCACAAAGCTGGGTTTGTTTTTTACTTCTGTCTGATCGCAATTACTGTGTAACCATTTGTGATGAAAAATAAATAAACTTTTGATTTGATTTGATTTGATTATCGTTCATTATCGATTGTTTTAATTAACTATATACATATCGACATTTAAGCTCAAAGCGTAAAACGCAAAATCGATTAATACATAATTATAAAAGAAAGTCACCGAACACGTCTTTCTGTATGCCTGTCCACAAATATCTCAAAAAATACTTAACAGATTTTGTGGTTTTTACAACAGTTTGATCCAAGAGGAAAATTTTAGGTATTTTGTATAAATATAGCCGATTTGGGCGAATTTTCTCTGGGTACGCTGCTTATACCCTAAGTGCTATATTTGAAACTAAAAAAAACTACAAAAAAGTCCGCTACACCATTAATGTACTAATTATAAAAATATATCAGTTTTTTAGCTTTACCACTAGCTGTACCTGCGACTTCACACGCGTGGTATTTTCTTTAGGTTCAACGTACCGTAATGTGCTATTCCAGGACCAATATACCAACATTTGATCAAAATTTCTTTAGCTGTCATAAATACTTTTATCAATTGCTCGGCTTCTAATTTACCAGATTGAGATACCAATTACACCAGTTTTCAAATCAAACCCTAAGCTAACTAACAATGAAAATCGCATTGCAATCGGTCCAATAGTTTTTACGTGATGCGTTAACAAACAAACATACAGACAAACAGAAAGACCGACACAATAAAATAAAAACGTGTTCAATACCCTTTTTAAGCACCCAAGAGCATTTTTTTATTTATCTTCTTTTGCAGCCTTTTTCGTACCTATTGCTTTATTGTAAGTATAGGTAAAAGCGATCTAGTCATACCTGCTATCTAGTCATATCGATATGTAGTCTTAAAGCTTCTTACCCATATATGACTGTGTCAATTTGCATCAAAAAATCCATCTAGTAGTTTCAGCGTGATACGTGTTCTTTTTAATAACTTTCAACCCCTATTTTGGGGAAACCCTTTAGTTTTTCGGGATGAAAGTATCCGATGTCCTACCTTGTAAAATGAACTCAAATCATACCAAGCTTCATTTGAATTCTTTCAGTAGTTTCTGTGCGATGCGCGGTCAAGAAACGGACAAACAGACAGACATACAGACAAAAATAAAATAAAACAGTTTTGGTTTCGATATCGATTCGATCGATCGATCGAATTTTTCGGGATGAAAGTATCCAGTGTCCTACCTCGAAGTATGAACTCAAATCATACCAAATTGCATTTGAATTCAGTGAGTATTTTTGGCGTGATGCGCTGCCAAGGTACTCATAGACAGACGGACAGACAGACAGACAGACAAAAATTCCAAAAATACAACAGTTTTGTACAGTTTTGTCTTTAGAATTGAATAAAGAAAGGCCTCCAAAAAATTTTACAAAATATCTTCAATTTACAGTATTTGGGACATTATTCCGCAGGAAATCTTTATTTTTTTTAATTAAAACTTATTCTCAATTTTTATCCATTATATAAACTATGACTATGCCAAGTTGCAACAAAATCCGTCCAGTAGTTTCAGCGTGAGACGTGTTAAAAATATTCTATGTCCTACCTCGTAGTATGAACTCAAATCATACCAAATTTCATTCAAATTCATTCAGTAGATTTGGCGTGATGCCTAGCCAAGATACAGACAGACAGACAGACAAACAAAAATGAAAAAAAAAAACAGTTTTGGCTTCAGTATCGAATATAGAGTAACCTCCAAAAGGAAATTTCAAAATATCTTTAATGTACAGAATTAGACCTGTTACAGTTTTATTAAAAGTATATATAGATATCATATTTTTAGTCAACTTTCTAGAGCTCTTTGTGCTAAACTGTATTAGTCCACGTCAAACTAAATATCACAGTAATATTTCCATTTTATGTTCATCAATTTTGCTATTAACATAATATTTTTTTGACAAGTAGTTTGAAAGTTATTACGATGATTTTTTGAGCGGATTCCGCATTACCCGTTATTTGACTTACCATTAGTTTATTCTCTGATTTAATAATGCAGTCACGAGTGCGGGCGGGCCACGGGTATGTGTGGTCAATGTAACGTTTTGTATACAAATACATATTTAACGAAATCCTTAGCTACCCGCGCGAAGCCAGGGTGGGCCGCTAGTGATGTCTAAAACAATAAAACCGCTCTGCAATCTGCAACTGACTAAATACAAACAAAGCTTAAATATAATATTATGACACCAGCTTAAAGCCCGATGTCTTGAATTGAACATTTTTGTAGACACAGATACGAATTAAAAAACACTAAAACAAATATGTTCAAAAGATGCCCTTTAAAGGTAGGACAGACAGACGGACGCCGAGGCTTAATAATACGGCCATTTGGAGGTATCCCTTTGTTTTGCATAAATTGTTTAATAATAATTTACTTTGGCAAAATGAGTTAAGCATAACTTTTAATGACTTAATATTAATTTTAAATAAACAGTATTTGGCATATTGTTAAGGTAGGCATGATCTTTTGGCGTATATTATTTTGTACTACTATGGATTCGCATAAAAGATTTCAGGTATAACTTTTATGTGACTCCACGTAAGCCGCGAATATGTTTGTTTTACATAGGTTACATTATGTAGACACTATACTGTGACAGTAGGTTAAGGTGCGGTGGGGTGGCCCTTGGGCCACTCGCAAGCCGCGAACATATTTGATTTACATAGGTTACATAATATAGACACTATACTGTGACAGTAGGTTAAGGTGCAGTGGGATGGCCCTTGGGCCACCCGCAAGCCGTGAACATGTTTGATTTACATAGGTAATTATGCTTGAATATCAAAAGGTATTTATAATATTATGCTACTAAATGGTAAACACCATTATGCTTAAACATGTATGCGTAATTATTAGTATGATTGCACATTATTAGGATACCTAAAATTATGCCACACTAAAATATGACATTATATTTTATGCGTATTGATAGAGAACCCCGTTTGCTTACAGAACCCTTTAAAGGGAAAGAAGAATTATATAACGTTTTTCTTTAATTACTCGAATAATAATGTATCATTATTCAAACAACAGAAAAATGGAGGCGACGTTACCATAAAAATCTATACATAAATACATAAACAGTTAACACGTTCACTGCGTTGTTCTGATCTGTTGACTTTCTTTTGGTGCTATATAGGATACTAGCTTTCCCGCCCGCGACTTCGTCAGCGCGGCCCACTGTTTATCGTGAAAAAAGCTTTCTATGAGACCATATTTTATAATCTAGGATATTAAAACACAATGCAAAAGTAGGTATTGAAGGTATTGAAGTTTAATAACAGACTTGTTATTTTCCATGGTAACGGTTCCTTATAGCGAGTTATCGACATTTTCCAGCTTTCCCGAGAAAACTTACAGTTTGCCGGGATAAAAAGTATCCTTTGTTTTATTCTGGGTTACCTATAAGCTATCTCCATTCCAAATGTCATCAAAATCCGTCCAGCCGTTATCGCGTGAAAGCTCCCCAAACAAACAAACAAACAAACAAACAGACAACGTTTCACTGTTATATATTTGTATGGATTGTTATTTTCTATGATAACCGTTCCTTATAGCGAGTAATCAACATTTTCCAGTTTTTCCGTCAACATTTACAATTTTCCGGGATAAAAAGTAACCTATGTTGTATTATAGGATATAAGCTATCTCCATTACAAATTTCATCAAAATCCGTTCAGCAGTTATTGCGTGAAAGCTCCCCAAACACACAGATAAACAAACAGACAACGTTTCACTTGTATATATTGGTATGGATAATGAACTTGTCGCTAAACTTGGCAGATATGCGTACCAGGTCATTTGGACATGGTTGACAGGTTTGCGTATATGCGGGATTAATTCATATATTTAGAAAATTCTTTGTAAAATTCTAATTAAGAGCGAAGCGTTGAATTGTAACGGTATTGAATAAGGAAAAGTGATCCATCATAATTTAGCAGTATGTAAGGTGATCCATTGGATTACAATGGTGTTTTAGTAAGTACATAAGATTACGTGCGAAGTTTATAGTGATCCGTATAATATTAACGGTTTTTGTTTGTATAAATTTAAGCTAAATATAAATATTTTTGTTCATACCAGTAAATTGATGCACTATAGATTCCACGAGGAAGTGACGTTGTCAGAATTTGGCGATAGAAAGCTTAATAAGCTCGCGGCATATCTGCAGAATTTGCAAATTATTTCAAAAATATCTTCTTTTTTTTCCAAGTTGTGCGTCACAGTTTTTTTTTAAAGTGGAATGAATCTGTTTCATAAACTATGGCATTTTATTGCGTTGCTACACGATATGACTAGTACCGTAGATTAAATTAAGGGCCCTTGATATGATACAATTTAATTAAATAATACATTTATCAAATTTGGTGCAAAAGCGTCGATCGACGCACGACACACTCGGGGAAAACAAAAGTTGTAACTATCGACGCTTGACACACCTGAGCGGTTCTTTTATTTTGACCGACTCACGTGAGCGGTAAATACTTCCCGGTTTTTTAAACCAAATGAGGTTGAATTACGCTTACTGGCGTTAAATTTTTTAACAGGAAGCGTCATTCAACCTCCTTGCGTTAAGTACTATAATTCTATAGAGAAAATGGTACGCAATATAAAACATTCAAACAAAACATTAACAAAGAGACACAATGCATTATATATTATGGAGGAAGTAAGTGTAAGGAATTGTTGTCAGGTTAAGTTTGTGTAAATAAAGTATTTGGCCAATTCTCATCGCTGCGATTCTCATCGTCACCTTCGTGGTAAATTTTGTTTTTTGCGTATTTGAACTATTTTTGTAAAAAAACTTATAGCGCTTGATAAGACGAGTAAATTCATATGTAAATTAATCGAAGAATCTTGTTTGAAAGAATAATAATTTTGAAGTTCTAGATGCCCCGAAAGTGACACGATGATCCATGAAAGTGACTCAGTAACTTTACAGACATTATTTTCTCACAATTTACTTCTTTTTATGAGACTACATATTCATGAAATAACAACTTAATCCTTTTTTCATAATTAAACAGGTAAACATATGATAGGTATCAGTAATCAAATCAAAAGAGACAATTTATTATCAGTTCGGTCCTAAGCTCAGTCATCGAACGAAATAGGTATACTGATATGCTACGTTAGTTAAAACTACACAATTTTAGTTAAGGTTTTTATTATAAATGTTATTAATGTAAGTGACAAATAAGAACTTTACTGTAACTTTATTACCCAGGTACTTATATTTTAGAGTATATTTTTACTCTAAAACACCCTCTTAAATAAAATATTATAACATACTTATGTAAGTATGTGTTTTTTTTTTGTTGTTACTATGTAGTAACAACAAACAGAAATGATGTACCTATCAAAACTTAAAATGTAATGATTTCATTTCATTTCACTTTCATTTGAGTACTTATTAATTTTTATGTCACAAGTTATTTATAACATTTACAAATAATCAGTGTACAGTGATAAAATAAAAAAAAATGTTCACCGTAATATGAAGTTTTTCTCAACTAAGAAGCATACTGTTTAAAAAGTCTGTTAATATTTTGTAAATACACCAACAGTCGCTATACTTCTGAATAATAAATATGCAAAAAAACACTTTCGTGGCATAAAATCACTTTATTGGACAAAACGCCACGTAGGTGACGCCACGAAGGTTACGAAAATATCACTTTTACATAAATTTCTGTAATGTTTTGGTGAAACGTTTAAAATTAAATACTACATAAATATCTCACACATTTTGGGGTTTCGATGAGCTAACTTTGATATCAATTGCTAAAATACAATGCACAAAAATATTGTCCACGCAAGTGATCGGTACTACACCTATGTATAAATATAAACTTACCAAATTATTTTTTACGGCTTGATGAGCCGCACTTCTCACTTCTGCAATGCCGGAACACGACTGACGTCCAACTAAATCGTACTCTGTGTTTGATTGCTGGCGTTGTGTTCAACTGCCAGCCGTTTACTACGCAAATCTAACTATCTAAAATCGCGTGACCGACGCATATGTAGTTTTAAATTCAAAATTATGATCAAAAGATTTTTTTAGGCTATTGGGTGTAAAGTGTATTTAATCTCGATGACTTTAGTATAAGTGACATACAAATACACTGAAATTTGGTGAAGCAGTAACCAAAGGTTTTACTGCAACGGGAAGTGCGACACGATGAGAATACGAAAAATGACCCCGTTTTTGACCATTCGTGTTAATTTTTGGTATTGTATTTGCTTCTACTCTGACCAACTTTATTAATTTTGTAGCTTAGCATCACGTGATGACTAGTTTGCACAACACTGGCTGAAACTGGATCCAGCCGGGCAGACCTTTTCCTCGGCGAGGCAGTGAGAGCGGAGCGCCACTTTCCAGTCAGCAGTCGAAGCAGTTGGACGCTCCTGAATATTTCTTGAGTTCCTTAAATTCCCCCATTTGATTTTGTAACAGTGTTTAATTTACTTTGTTGAGTTTAATAATACCTTTGTGTGTGTGATCGTGAATATTTTTTTAATAAACCCACTTCTGGTTGCTAATAATATGCCTAGTGTTGGCTACGCGCCAAAATGCTGCGGTGATTGCGCATCACGTCACGCTGCCCGATGGTGGCAGCGGCTTAACGCTTGCCGACTTGGAGAATGCTCCCATGACAAACGGCGCGTTCGCCAACCTCGTGAGCGTCCGCTGCGCGAAGTCACCTCCATGGACTACGTGGATGCTATACACGCAGGCGATACTCGTACTCTTAAACGAGAATTAAAACGTGGTGCGTATACACGCAACAAAGATTAAACACAAAATAGTACACAAAAGTGAGGTTAAGAGCACGGACTTTAAAACAGTTGTGTGTGACTGTGCTCATGGTTTGATATTCTTTTACCAGTTCAAATAAGCAAAAACAGTGGGCAAGTGAGATTAAATCACATCAGTTCGAATCCCACTTCTGATATTAGCAACCAGAAGTGGGTTTATTAAAAAAATATACACGATCACACACACAAAGGTATTATTAAACTCAACAAAGTAAACTAAACACTGTTACAAAATAAAATGGGGGGAATTTAAGGAACTCAAGAAATATTCAGGAGCGTCCAACTGCTTCGACTGCTGACTGGAAAGTGGCGCTTCGCTCTCGTTGTCTCGCCGAGGAAAAGGTCTGCCCGGCTGGATCCAGTTTCAGCCAGTGTTGTGCAAACTAGTCATCACGTGATGCTAAGCCCCGCCTCTAGGCTTCGCCTAATTCCTGTTTTCCTCCTTAAAATATATTATATATACTTATAATAAAGCAATAGGAACGAAAAATCCTGCGGGAACCCTTTCATTTTTCGGGATGAAAAGTAGCCTATGTCCTACCTCGTAGTATGAACTCAAATCATACCAAGTTTCATGTAAATTCATTCAGTAGTTTTGGAGTGATGCCAGACAGACAGACAGACAGACAGACAAAAAAATACAGTTTTGGCTTCAGTATCAAATCAAGAGTACGTTCCACTTATAATAAAGCAGTTAGTAACAAAAAGTCTGTAGAATAAAGATAGATAAAAATATGTTGGTCTTGGATACCTAAAACAAGCGGCTGAACAAGAATATCATGTTTTGAAAAATCTTGTCTTATATTGTGTGTGTCTGTCTATCTGGATGTTTGTACGCACATCAAGGAATAATTATTAAACCGATTGAAGCACCCAAGATTTGTCAAAGTTTACCATGTTGTACTTGTCAATGCCTTTCAGTTCATACCCATATTTAGGGGATTGAAAAATAAAAAAGTAATCCACCATTTTGTGGTGGTGGCCATCTTGAATATGGAATTTCCATAGTGTGCTGTATTGAAATAGTAAAGCCCTTTCATTTGATAGCCATATAGAGGGGATTGAAAAAAAAGAAGTAATCTACCATTTCGTGGTGGCAGCCATCTTGGATTTAGAATTTTCATGATGTTATCTATTGTACTAGTTACCCATATTATACATACCGAATTGTATTGTTATCAGAACCAAAGATTATTAGAAAGGAAAGATAGCAAACGTCAGACATTAGTACAAAGATCACGTAAAAGTTATTATCGTCACCGGTACCTAGTAGTTTGCCTTAATATGTTAGATGGCGTTACTATACTAGCTGATGATACACCTAGTGCCATCTATCGAACAATTGGAAACTAAAACTTTGTTGTAAGTGTGTGTAAAGGTATATGTATAGCGTGACATATGAGTGAGTGTGATGGAGCGTAAGTCGACTAGCGAGTGAATCAAAATATCACTGTTTTAATCCAATGATGCCACGGCTCAATGATTAGGACATCTTCCCTAGGTTCCATTCTGTTAACACTTTTTGGGTTTTTAGAATATTCTAGTTAACTAGAATTTGCCTAAGTAAAATTGATGAATTAAGGTGAAGGGTAAGGAGAAAACACAAAAACGAGGCGTTTTTCGTTCCATTTGCTGGCGAAAATATAGCATGTGGAGCTTTGAAATTAAGATATCGTATTACAAATATCTTGAAGTTATGTCTGTAGGTTTCAGATACTTGCTATTAGTTATAGTTAACAGTCAGAAATATTTTGAAGTACCAATATCGTAAAATCTTAGAAGTCATTTTTTATTGGTGTGTCAAATTCGTTAAGTACCAAACTCGGCCTTGTTATTCTTATAGTTCGTACGTATTGTCTGTAGGTCCTATTTTTTCAAATATATAATTAAACATAAGGATTTTAACGTAAAAACTATTTGCGCCTACTAAAACGCAACTTTTCACGAACGTATTTTGCTCGTAAAATATGATCAGGAATTAGTAGTATTGTATGCGCATGAGATAGCGACGTTGTATGCCCGCGGCATGGCGCGTGGACCGCGCCTCGACCTGTGCGCGACGTTGCCAGACTTCAGTTAGAAGCTCGGCATATCTGCCGGCTGAGCTACCTCTTACGAAGTAACTATTAGTTAATCTGTGCTACCTATACGTCCTTTTATTTTAGTTTTCTATTCTGTATGTTATTAGGAGCGCGCGCGTGCGGTGCACTAGAAAATGTTAATGAAATGATTGCAAATAATACACAGACTAATACACATACGACAGCGGGACAGCTGTCTTATTCACTGAAATGCCGCTTGGACACAGGAATTTTAGAACTGAGCATCAGCATTTTTCGGTCACCAACAACCAGTACCACAAATAGTAGAAGTTGTATTATTTTGGCCCATAGATTGCAGTCCGAACACTATCCATCTAACAGGTTTGGTAATTTGATGAAAAAGATAAACTCGCCATTAAGAAGCATGTGGTATTATTACTGAGAATGTTCATCACTTGTTGATAGAATGTGTCAGGAACAGGACGAAAAGGGAGTTAATAGATTAAAATATTAGCGGAACCAACAAGAGATGCTGCAATATCATTGTACAAGTTGTTTATGCATCATTGATTTTCCAAATTAAAAACTGAAATATAAAAATACTGCGTACCAATACGCCACTTACACGCCTGCTAAGCACGGCGATTATGGCAAAAGCTCTTTTATGATAGAGAACCAGCGAGCAACCTCTCATGGCGGAGTGGGTATGTCTGTGCGTAGGGATCCACATTTTTTTTAAAGTATCGATACCTACTTGATCGTAAATATCGAATCAAAAGTGTCGATACTACTCGGTATCGAGTAATATTTTTAAGAAATTAGAAGTGACATTAATAACAACTTTAATAATATGTGCACAACTAACCACGCTGCGCCTATTAATTCGTAATTTACTAAAGAAGCAGACCAGAGCCAGAACTAACTCTGCTTAAAACCAATCAAACAACAACAAGTCGTAGTCAATAACGGTCAATATTGCCATTAAATAATTAGAAATAATGATTAAATTTCTCCATAATAAAACAATCTGATTGTTTTTTCTACTCAATTATTACAGGTTGGTTACATACGTTATTTTACAACATAAACAAATATATTAATGACATTAATACTCAAATGTTTTGCAGTATGATTCGATTTAAATAATAAAGATAAACCGAACACTTCTGAATTGCTACTTTTACTTACCAGGTCACACATGCATCATTCATCTAAAGTAGGGTTTTCCCAGAAAGTTATATCACACCATTGAGAGAGACAACGCTATACATCGGAATGAAAAGTAGTTTAGGTAGCTAATGTCGTTAATCTGACGGATGAAATCTAGTGAGGGGACAAAAGTATCAAGTAATTGCGAAAGTATCGATTCCTAGTAAAATACTAGAATAAAAGTATCGAGTAGAATAATACTAGGTATCGAAAGTAGCGCAATCTACTCGGGTATAAATTACGGATCCCTATCTGTGCGTATATGTATGTAAATCCTTGCTTAGTCCCGGAAACGTCAAATCTCTACGTTTCGTGCTGCTTTTAGCGCGAGTCTCCACACTTAATGTCTGTTTCACAAACATGTGCAGCTCGTCGCGTTCTAGTCTCGCCGTACAACGCCTAATTACTTGAAAATACCATAATAATGATGTGAAAGTGTAAACGTTTATCTTCATTCATTCATCGTGTCAATAAGCTCTTTTATAATATTGTTAAATTGCTTTGCTCCAGTATGTAGCCATCTCCACGCCCTATCGGATGCCTCAATCAGATCTTCTCGTGTGCAGGTAGTCAGGCAGGTGAGAGAGATAGCCCAGTTGTGCGTAGTACATGAGGTGTGGCTCCCCAGCTGGTAGACGTCAGATGGTGAAGCAAGTTGTTCCTCGAGGCAACCTTCATTTTTGCTTTCTGACAGTGAGCTCTATATGTAAGTGCTCGATCTAAAGTTATACCCAGGTACCGTGGGTGATCGCAATGTTCGATGTCGACGCCACGCCAAGAGATGTTGAGGGTCTTTTCAGCTTGCCTGTATCGAAGATGGAAGACACACGACTGCGTCTAGTTTGGGTTTGATCGGAGAGCGTTTTTGTTGTAGTAAGAGTCGAGTGTCTCCAGGGCATCCATCAACCTTTCTTCGGCCTCCGCAAAACTGTGCGTTTGAGCCGCTAACGCAAGATCGTCTGCGTATAAGAAACGGTGAGTATGTGGGGAGCTAGGCTGGTCATTAGTATAGATGTTAAATAATGCCGGCGCTAGTACGCTTCCTTGAGGGAGACCGTTTTTCTGGCAGCGCCATCTACTTTTTGTGTGGTTAAGATCTACTTGGATGCGCCGGTTATGTAGGATCTCGCTCAGAATACGCACAAACCCTTTATCGCGAGTCAAAGCGTTAGTTTTCAGGAGAAGTCGTCTGATATTGACAGTGTCATAAGCAGCTGTGTAAGGTCTACGAACACAACACCAGTGATATTTTTCAACTCAAAATCATCTTCTATAAACTGAGTTAATTTGAGTGTTTGATTTTTGCATGACTTTCCTGGCCTAAAGCCAGCTTGCTCAGAGATAAGGTCTGGGTCAATTATGGGCATCAAGCGGTTCAATAAAAGCCTTTCGAAAAGTTTGAACGTGTGGCACAGCAAGGATATGGGGCAATAGCTTTTGGGGTCTTTTGGGCATTTGCCAGGCTTTAGCAAAGCAATCACTTTAGCTCTCCTCCAGAGTTTTGGGATTAAAGCATCTTTGAGGCAGACGTTAAACAGAGCTAGGAGCCAAGATACGGCAATTGGTCCAAGATGTTTTATTTGTTCGGTAGTTAAATCGTCGAAACCAGCCGCTTTACCATTTTTCATGCCTTTAATTCCCAAAATGATGTCTGTAAGTGTGAAAGGCTTGCTTATGTGATTGCTACACGGGTTATGTGCAACTAGTTTATTAGCTTTAGGAAGGCGGTGGGGTGATTTGCCATTTACCAGAAGTTGATGTGCTACCTGGTTTGCAGTGACTTGGCTAGGATTTGAAGGCTCAGAAGGGTCGTCTGTAAGCTTTTTGATATTGTACCATGCCTTTTTGCTATTGTGTGTCAAGTCTATGCCCGTTACAAGAGACAACCATTTCTGCTTGCGGCTTTCTCCAATTTCTCGCATGAGCTTTACGCCAGTTTCGATGGTTTCTTCTGAGAATGGGTCATGGTCGTATTGTGTTTGGTATTCCGCGAGAAGAGTGGCAGTGACCTTACTCAGACCTGGAACATAAGAAGTGCGGCAACCCCGTGGAATATGCTGCCGAAACCCTCCAAATGATATCGACAAACTTCTCATAATTGCCTGGCACAGGTTCTAAATTGTGCAATCTTGAGTCAATCCCATCGGAGTATAATTCCCAGTTGGCCTTTAAGAAATTAAATCGACGTCTAAACGGTACGGTCATGGGATTTACGGCACATTCGATGCTGCAAGCAATCGTCCTGTGCTGCGTTCTGGGGATGGGTGGGAGCACAATCTTTCTGCCTAGTGGACCAATATTTCGCTGACAAAAATTAAATCTGGGTTGTAACCTCGTTGCCAGCGGCCACTATTGAAGGACGCAGGCAATTTCGCACTGTGTACCAAGGTAAGATTTTCGGCTTCTGCCCATTCCTCCACTGCATTGCCATCAGTATTTGTAGTTCTGTATCCCCAGGTGGTGTTATGACTGTTAAAGTCTCCTACAATAATTTTGATGGGTCTGTCGTGAAAATTTGAGGTGTTGGTAAACTGAAATGGTTGCTTTGGGGGTATTATTGTGTATTATTGTATTATATTATTGTGCAGCTACCAGTATCTATAGTTATTATTTCGATTGTATTGTCAGATCGACAAGCCGTCGATTGTATAGCAATACTTGGGCTAGCAAAAACAGCACTGCCATGCTTTGCATGTGAGATTTCTGCGATAAAGATCATTCCAGGTATTCCCGGTCGTTGGTGTTCGGTGTCACCATGTGTTTCCTGTACGCAAAGAACGTCACATTGTGATGTTCGACACAAATTTGCAAGGAGCTGCAACTTGTCAGTCGAAAAGCCTTCAATGTTGATGGAAACAACTGTCAGTGCTGGTTTTGGATTTGTCAAAGTTGGAGCCGATGAATGTTGGGTAGTGTGACTCCAGTCAGAGTCATTGGGTAGAGCCATTGTGGTAGAAGAATTAGCCAGCCTAAGACACTGCGTTACCGTGTCCTAGCTGTTTCCAGGGTACGCCACAAGGAGGCTTCTTCTATGCACCCCAACGTTTATCTTATCTTATGTATTGTAGAAGCTTGCTCAATATTTTAAAACTTTGTTCAGACGTCAAATAGTTTTTTCAATTGCTCGGTTTCTTCTCATTGGATTGAGATAAAAGTACAACAGTTTGAAGTCAACCCCTAATCTATCTAACAGTGAAAACTAGATTGCTTTCGGTTTAGCAGTTTTTACTTGATACGTGAACAGGAAGACATCATTTAAAAAAAAGGTCACTTATACATTAATTTTGCTGGTAATTGATCTATGCATCAAGCCTTCTCCTCCTCTATTTTTTGTCAATAATTTTACATTTTAACATCATCGAGCTGACTATGTAAGCAAAACAATAACATCAGAATTAGATCTCTAGAGCATATAGTTAAAGAGTTATTAAAGCGAAACGATATAGCCCTTTTCGTGATTGTCCACTTTTTAAATGGCCTGCAGCAATGATGTTATATATAAACTGAGGCTGCAGTCTCGACATTGACAGCGATTGCTTTACAACTGAAATCGATCGCAAAGTCCGATTATAACGATATTTAGTAGTCTCTGTCAAATACCGATGTCAATCATGATCAATGTCGGTACAAATACACTAACAGTTGTCATCGGTATGTACCGATTTCGGATGTAAAGCAATCACTATCGATATGTCGAGACTGCAGTGCACCCATACTAAGTGTCTGAATGATTTTAAAGATGTTTCACGTCAATATGTTGTATTTTTGTTCTTGTAATCTAATTTTAGTACACTAGACTTTTTTTTAAATTATCTTCATTGTTCAGACTTTTGTTACTTACTGCTTTATTACACCTAGGTAGAGAAAATTATGAGTATATTTTTTTGTTTTCACCGTCTAGGTTAATTCTCTTTTCATTTTGCTAAAATGTCCAGGGTCGGAATGAGCCGGAAGGGCCCGGGTGGCTCCCCAAAAGCCCGGGGCTCGGGACGGGATAAATACTATCGGAAAATAATTAAAAATACAAATTATGAATTATCAAAGATATGTATTATTGAGAAAATATAGTTCCAATTACTTATAATATAACAAATCTGAAGGCAGGCAATTTTTTTAAAGTCTTGTATTTTCAGCTAAGCTGTCAATAACTTGATCGTAAAAGCTGCTATTCCGAGCTTACAGTTTCGAAACTTTCAGTAAATTAATGTAGTATTGAATTTCGTGAATATTTCCATTTCGGGACTAGGTATGTATTGAATTATGCCGCTGTAGTAATCTGTGGCATGGTGCGGACCACGCACAAAATACCAAACTCACAGAAGGTCCGCTAAGTACTTGCTTACAGGAGTTACAGGGCTTACAGGGCCTTAAACGTCTACGCGTTTTTTAGTGCCCGAAATGGCTTTTAATATCTATCGCGAACCCTTACGTATCCATGAACATTTTCGTATTGGTAGTGTATATGTGGTCCAAATACACAAATTTTAAAACTTTGAGCTTTTTATTCTTTTATTAGGGTAATTACAGACAAAGGGTAATATTGTGGGAAAAAAAGCTTTTGTGATAGATCATCTGAGTGAAATAAAAAAATATGCAAATAGCCGCGAGCGTAGCGAGCGCGAATTTTTTGAATAATTTCTGGTAGATTATGAGAAGAAAAATAATCATTACACCAAATAGCACTCTCTTCTAGTCAACTTTTAGAGACAGAATAACTAGTAGTACAAACAACTTTAGATGGTCCTCCATTCGATGGGATATTTGACTAACTCACTGCCACTTCAGCTTGCTTATCCTAAGAGCTATGTCGGTAACCTTGTTTCTCTGTCGTATCACTTCATTACGAATTATGTCCTACAGAGAAACTCCCAGCATAATATGCATGTATATCTAGCTCGCTGAGCGAAACAATAAATACCTTTTATTGAAGGCAGGCGTACGTGACAAGCACGTAAATTTTAGAAAAACAAACACATAGCTTCATTATACTACCATAATGCAGGTCAGTGGAAAAGAGCGAAAATAGCGTGCGAAAATATATAATATTACAAAAGCACCAGAAGAGAGCGCAAAAATATTGAACCATTTCTATTATTTTGGAAACAAAATAATGACCCGTGACTGAAATGATCTGCGAATACCCATTGCCAGTAATTTGACCTTTGTCCCGAAGCTTGAAAGTTGTCTGGTTTCCGATTCCATACATAACAAACCAAGCATCGATACCTATACGTGGTCACTGTTCGCCACGTCTTGTTTAAACCATGGACTTACTAATGGATTTTGTTGGCAGTGTGGTCAGCGCCCTTCTCGTTCCCGGGTTCCCCTCGATAGAGAAAGATCGCTAAGGCCATCTGGTCGCAGCGTATGTTTACACGTGCCGAAAGGAACCCCAATACGGGTAAGTCGCATCGCACGTCACCATGGATGAGATAGAAAGCTAGGCCTTCTGTACCTATTTGATTTTAACGGAATTCATTCTATCCTCGGCAGGGTTCTTTTGGTTATGTAAGAACTAGCGTTCTACATGGGGTCAGTGGACTCCCTACGATGTTCAAAGGCTGCGTAACTGCCATCTGGCACTATAGCTCACATCAGTGGACGGCAGCCCCGATTAGTACCAGCATCCGTCATTCCGGCGGCCATCACCGTGCCAGGGTTCTCCCTAGTACGGCTTCCTACTTGCTGCACTCTGGGGTCTACTAGCTACACACCTCACATACACAAGCGATACTGTAGTCTGGAAATATCTAGAACTACCTTTCATTAGTGCCGTACCCACTAACCTACGTTAGGAATAACAATATAACTTGGTTGTAAGGCAGGGCAGTGTTGGCCAAACACATATCTCCCTTGAGATCTATAACCTTGTGGACGAGGCTTAACCTCGGTCTGCAACATTTTGTAATTTAAAGGCACCTAACTTATTGTACATTAACTGTTTTATTCTAATAATTTACCTGTGTTTTTTTATGTCTCTTATATACTGTTTTTTCCTATATTAATAAATGTGTAATTCAACTATTCTTATTGTCTCATTTCTCTCCGTCCTACCCCACAAGCTAGGCAGGTCACATTAAGTAGTTCAACGTTATTTAAACCTTAACTAAGGTTAAGATGTCGTTGACTCTTTTAAAACGTTGCAAGCGGTTTCCTGTAACGTTGTCATGGTCAATTAATCATTCATACATAACTTCGCCTTTTTTAACATACAGAGAGGGTTTAACCAGACCGTCCCCACCAGTGTGGATTTCGGGAAGATTAGTTTGAACATTTAATTAAGTGGTTGTTAGAAATGAGCCCTCATTGCTCGCATCCGTGTGGCGCGGAACAATCGGATACGTCTCTTCGTATAGTGTTTAATGATTTAATGATCTCGAAGAGCCATTAAGCAATATCGCAAGTGAATGTGGAATCAGCCGATAATGGAACCAATATTCTAAATATTTAGGTAATTTCACTGTTAGAAATAAATATGAATCCAACTCCATAATATCATAAGGAAATAAATATTGGCCAAAATTATTCCAGAAGTAATAAATAAAAACAAAAGTGTCACACAGCACCTAGCTAGCTATAACATGGCTAACGCGCCTCCGCGACATTGGCTTTTTACAACAAGACAATACAGATATAACTATTCGAACAAACAATAACAACGTGACAGTTTTAATAATGCTTATACAAAAGTCTTTTGAGATAGAGTAAATAATATCAGGACGCAAAAATTCATTCTTGTAGTAATTTAAAACGATTTCGCAGGTGATATTAACGACCACCGTCATCCCAAACACAGAACAGGTCACAATCCTCTTGCCATAACTGATCTTAGTGTAGTAGCCCAGGACCAGTCTTACGTATGCTAGTAGCATTGCATGCATGGACCAGCACACCGACGGCACGAACCAGTACCGACTCTTGTTCCAATAATTAATATCACAAAATAGGTGCAATGTCCCGAAGATCACTTGATTTATGGATAAAAAGTTTTGTAAACTTGTCCACTGCGGTATTACACACCACGTTATCACCAATATTAAAGAACACACCAGTGACAAGAAGAACGATATATTTTTTTCCTTATGAAAATTGACGGTTCACCCAAAATTCCCAAGGTCAGACTAGTCAAACCACTCATACAAATCAGGAAACTCAGACGAGTCAGATAACTCAAACGAGACATTTTATGTGTTCACTATTTCTTTTTAAGCTTAACTAACGTTTGATTGAGTCGTCTACTGATGTTTTAGTTTGTTAATTGGTAAAAACCATGCTTATTTATAACTTCCTGTTACTAGTACGTGATTATTATAAATGAATTATCGCTTGTTATAATTAACTAGGTACTTATCAATATTTGTAGTCATAGAGTAAAACGCAGAATGTATCATTACATATAATAAAAGAAAGTCACTAAACGCGTCTCTCTGTATGCATGTCTGTCTGTCTGTACACAAATATCTCAGAGAATACGTTATCTATTTTATTCCCGTTTTCACCTATGTTGACCCAAGAGAAAGGTAGGTATAATTCAGAAGAATTTGGTATAAATTTATTTTAGGCCAAGTTGAAATAAAAGTAAATATGTATAAAAATCAAAAACCCAGCTGCAAACAAAACTAAGAAGATGCAAATAAGCATAAGATTCTTGATTTTGAAATATAGTTATGTCTACGTTTTCGGTTTTACGTGGTGCGCGAACAAACATTCAAATGCGATTTAAAATATTATAATCTTGTTCAGCTCATGTAAATCCATGATAGAAAATATATATCATCTATGTCAGTCTTTTCGTTACTTACTGCTTTATCATATTATAATGTACTAGCTTTCCCGCCCGCGACTTCGTCCACGCGGACTACTGTTTATGGCGAAAAAAGCATCCTATGTTCTTCTAGTATATTAAAAACCAATGCAAATGTAGGAATAGCACCAATGCTCTTGAAGATTTTTGACATACTTGTCTTTTTGTTTTCATGGCAACCATTCCTTATTGCGAGTAACCAACATTTTCCAGTTTCCCCGTAAAACTTACAATTTGCCTGGATAAAATGTATCCTATGTTTTATTCTTGGATATAAGCTATCTCCATTTCAAATTTCATCAAAATCCATCAAGCCGTTATCGCGTGAAAGCTCCCCAAACAAACAAACAAACAGACAACATTTCACTAATATATATTTAAAACTTATTTTATATCTTAACTTTTCTTATTTTTTACTTTTTTTACATTTTTTAAACATTTTTTTTCTATTTATATATATTTGTATGGATATATAAGTTTTTCTATGCAAGTATATAGAAGTAAATCTCTGGAAAATTTCTCGACAGTGGCGCTTTGCTTGAGTCTGAAACATTTCTCGACAGGGGCGCCCTGCTTCAGTCTATAAATAAGTTGGTGGCACTGGCATATCGGTCGAAATGGATTATTACCGAAACGCACCGGACAGTCCCCTTTAGTGCGGATTTCAGAAAGCTAAAACAACAAAATACCCACCATATTTTAATGGGAGATTTCAAATAAAATACAACAACAATAAAAAATAAAAAACGCGAGACTTGAAGGGGATGTTTTAAAAAGATTTTTATTTACTTGAAATATTTGTTTGTCCTCTTCCTCTTATCTTATGGAATTGAATTTTTGCATACTGGTTCAGTTCCGATGACATTGCATATTTATGGTAAGCATGACCTGAATCGACATTCAGGAACAGATCCAGATAAAGGAACTTTTCAACGATCAACAGCATAGCACTGTCACGAAATTTTGTGCTCTCATTATATTAAGATAGCCGGTGAAGTTTTACCATGAGATGTCTGCTGCACTCAGGGTTGGCTCCTGACTAGGGAACTCTTCAACGGTTAGCAGCTCGTAATTTTGTGTACGCATTATATTGCGCTAGCCGGATTGAAGTTTTACCATGACATGGTTGCTGCTCTTCGGCTTGGCTCCTGATTAGGGAACTCCTGACACGAAATGTCGAATACGCATTTAAGTGTGATAGCCCGTTTTCAACATGGCATGGCTACTGCATAGAAAAGAAAATATTGCATGAAAAAATCGGGAAGACCTCGCAAGCAACTTTTCTTGCTGGCAGGCTGTAAACGCTGTAATATGTAAGGAAATATATACGGAAGTATCACGCTACAATATTCTTCATCTAATTTTGAGACAACGTTTTATAAATAAAAACAATTAAATATACACGGAGTAACTAAATAGCTTTATTTATAGAAATTATCGACATCTATAAATGATTTTTTACTAACATGTTGTACCAAAAAGTATGTTTGTACATATTGTTCCATCTGCTCCACTCGCTGGGACTCTGGTGGAAATACCTCGTTCATAGAGAGCCCCCAAGAGTCTCTGACCGGAGACGGTCCAGCTGTACCTACGAGAAAGTACATGGGGGCCAGGGTTTGTTATTGTTGCATTTTTAGACGCACAAGTGTTAGTATACTGAACTACAATACACGCACACTACAAATTTACAATTTATTCCCTTAAAACAAATTTTATGTTAAGATTCAATTTTTACCCAAAAAAAACGGTGGAAAATTCCGACATTATTTTCAGTACTGTAGATACTGACGTCAACTGACAAGTGACTGACTATAGGTAGGTATTGCGCAGGAGTAGTATTATATATTCTGTGCTACTATAAGGTTTGATGTACAGTGTTCTTTTTGCGTAATCTTTGTAAGTAAATTCATGACTTAAAAATTTCTAAATTCCAGAACTCGTTGATCTTACTTTATTCGGCCTTCTGAACCACCTGCCCCGCCCTGGTATCAAATAGGTAATGATGTTACATTCTGTATATATTCAGGACATACACTACAATCATCTAGTCTACAATCGTCACTATCAATCACACGTATGACGCTGAAACTGTTGGATGGATTGTGTTGCAACTTAGAGGCAGGCACAGTCATAGATTAAATAATGGGTAAAAAAAGGCATACTTTATATCCCGAAAAAATTAAGAGTTCCAGCGGGATGGTGCCCCAAATTCTGTAAATTCAAGATATTTTGTAATTATTTTTTTTGGAGACAGTCCTATATTCAATACTGAAGCCAAAACTGTTAATGTTTTATTTTTGGCAGTCTGTCTGTCTGTATCTCTGCAGCGCTTCACGCCTAAAATACTCAATAAATTCAAATGAAACTTGGTATGATTTGAGTTCATACTTCGAGGTAGGATATTGGATACTTTACATCCCGAAAAATTAATGGGTTCCTGCAGGATAGAGGTGGAACATTATTTAATAGAACACGTATCACGCTGAAACTGCTGGATGTATTTTGTTGCAACTTGGCACAGTCATAGATTAAATAAAGGGTAAAAATTGAGCATACTTTTTATCCGGAAATAATTAAGCATTCTTGCGGGATAATGCCCCAAATTATGTAAATTCAAGATATGTTGTACATTTTTTGTAGGCTGTTCTATATTCAATAATGAAGCCAAAACTGTATTTTTTTATTTATGTCAATCTTTCTGTCTGTCCGTCTATCTATCTGTATCTTAGCAGCGCATCACGCCGAACATACTCAATGAATTCAAATGAAACTTGGTATGATTTGAGTTCATACTTCGAGGTAGGACATTGGATACGTTACATCCAAAAAAAATAATAGGTTCCTGCAGGATAGGGGTGGAAAATTATTTAAAAGAACACGTATCACGCTGAAACTATTGGACGGATGTTGATGAAACTTGGCACAGACATAGTATATAAGATGGGTGAAAATTAAGGATTATTTTTATCCCAAAACATAAAGGGTTCCTGCGGAATATAGATCCCAATTCTGTACATTAAAGATATTGTGTTTATTTTTGTTGTTTCTTTTATTTGATAATGAAGCCTAAACTGTTTGTTTTTTATTTGTGTCTGTATGTATGTCTGTCTGTATCTTGACCACGCATCGCGCCGCCAGAGTTCCTGGAAGAATTCAAATGAAACTTGGTATGATTTGAGTTCATACTACGAGGTAGGACATAAGATACTTTACATCCCGAAAAAATAATGAGTTCTTGCAAGACAGGGGTTGAAACTTTTTTAAAAGAACACGTATCACGCAGAAACTAATGAACAGGTTTTGATGCAACTTGGCACCGTCTTAAGTTATATGATGGGTTAAAATTGAGAACACGTTTTATTTCGAAAAAAGTAAAGGGTTTCTGCGAGATATGGGTCCAAAGGCATGTTAATATTGAAGTAATAAATAATATTTTTTGGAGGGTTCTCTATATTCGATACTGAAGCCAGAACTGATCTATTTTTCATTTTTGTCTTTCTGTTTGTCTGTATCTTAATCTTTATCGCATCGCATCGAAACTACTGAATTAATTCAAATGAGACTTGGTATGATTTGAGTTGATAATAGGTAGGACATCAGATACTTTTCATCCCGAAAAATTAAAGGGTTTCCGCAAGATAGGGGTTGAAAGTTATTAAAAAGAACACGTATAACGCTGAAACTACTGGATGGTTTTTTATGCAAATTGACACAGTCATACATCTTACTTATATATGATATTATATATATCTTATCATCTATACTTATAATAAAGCAATAGGTACAAAAAAAGCTGTAAAAAGAAGATAAATAAAAAAATGCTCTATGGGTGCTTATAAAAGCTATTGAACAAGAACTTAATAACATTTTGAATCGTTTCTTGCTGTCTGTTTGTCTGTATATTTGTTTGTTCACGCAATACTGTGTATGTTTGTTTGTTCAAATCACGTACAACTACTGCACCGTTTGCGATGGGGTTTTCATAGCGGTTTGCGGTTGTTAGATAGCTTAAGGTTTGATTTAAAAACTGGTGTAATTGATATCTCAACCCGGTGAGTAAGAAGCCAAGCAATTGATTAAAGTATTTATGACGGCTGAAGAAATTTTGAACAAATGTTGGTATATTGGTCCTGGAATAGGCACATTATGGTAATTTGACCCTAATGAAGAGACCACGCGTGCGAAGCCACGGGTACTTAGCTAGTACTTATAATAAAACTGTAACAGGTCCAATTTTGTACATTGAAGGTATTTAGAAATTCAGTTTTGGAGGTTCACATTTGATACTGAAGCCAAAACTGATGATCTTATATCATCTATCGTACTTATCAATCGATTGATACCTCGCATGTCAAAATCGGACCAATAGGACCAACGCTATGGTGGAAAATCTACAAACCCACACACAAACATACACAGCAGCGTTGCCAGATATTATTTTTGCCAAGTCGGGATATTGGAACTTTTTGAGTGAAAAAAGCGGGATTCTTTTGTCGAAAGCGGGACATAGTAAAAAAACGTATATAATCAGAAGTTTTTAAATATTTATCTTCTTATTTGAGTTCAAATTACGTTTACGTGACAATAGATAGCAAAAATAGCCATAGAAAATGTGTATTAATATAAATATGATATTTTAAATTACATTTACCCTATCGTTAAAAAGTTGAGTCTTATTCATTTTATGAATGAAAAAAAAAACAGATATCAAAATCAAAAAAGATTTATTCATTAGAAAAATATGGCGTTTCAAACTATAGTCTGAGGAGTGAGTGTTACATATTCTTTTAAAGTTTCCTTTTTCTCTCTAATAAAGATGAAGAACTCTTCACAGGATAGCTGTAGATTAAACTGGATGAGTAATTCTGATTTCATTAAATTTACGGAGCATTTATTTCTGGCATCCGACCATTTTAAATTCATCTGGGAAAAAACGCGTTCAGGAAAGCAGTTTGATGTTGGGATACTTAAAATGAAAGACACTATTTTAAACATATTCCTGGTATATTTTTATACGCTTTATATTAGCTTCACTTGTATGTTTGTATGTGTGTATGTTTGTATGTTTGTAACCGACTCCTTTGGACGCTGTTTTGACCTACTTTAAACGGTCAGATAACATTCAAATTTTGCACACCTATCAAAGACCGATGGCAATGCAATAATTCGAAAAAAAAAGCGCTTTATATAGAAAACCAAACTAAAAAATAGAAAATAAATTTTAATAGTGTACATAAGAAAAAAATGTTTTATTTAAAAAAAAAGCATGGGGTGCTTTTTAAGATATTATCGAAATGATAATCCTTCTTCTCATATCTGTCAATGAAATATTTCTAACTATTGACCCATGCACCCCACGATTTTTTGTTTTTTTTTTTCTTATTTACACTTTTAAAATTTATTTTCTATTTTTTAGTTTGGTTTGCTATATAAAACGTGTTTTTTAGTTTTTTTAAACTATATTTTTTTTGGAAACTGTTGAAATAGCTGGTGCCATTGTCACGAGGCGGTCCCAGGGTTTGGGTTGCTCCTACTAGCCCAGGACCCAAACCTCAGTGACACAGAAATACAGGAACTGGAGGAGATGATCACAGGCTTTTTGTACTTCGACGATACGGATTAAAACCACTTACGTAGGTATTGTGATATATATATATATTTAAAAGACTCATATATATTTGTAATAAACTTATGTAGATATTTTATAACATATTATTTTGTAAAATTGCAGTTCTGCTAAAAATCAATATCCGAAAGACAATTTAAGAATGACAGGTTATTTGTATTTAGAATGAATAATGAACTATCAAAATGAAAAGAAATGGATTATGAAAGAATTAAGATATCAAAAAAGTATTATTATGAAAGAGGTTTGGACCTCGTCACACCATTTCTGTGCGGTGGTGGCAGTGGTGTCTTTGCAATTTCCCACTAATACGTCCAAGGATGATTTCAACAAGTTAAATTCTTCGTATAAGTTATCTACCGAAATATCGCCTGTCAATTTTATTAAAGATACAGCATTTTCAATCATTTCAAAACTAACTTCGCTTTCCAGGTTTATGAATTTAAGTCTGAAAAATATATCATCTGAAAAATTATAACGTTTGTCTATATATTGTTGTCAATTTGTGTAAAAAATTTTGAAGTCTTCGATGGCTTTGGTCCGTTCAGATTCAACTAATTTATTTAAAATCTGCTTCGTCTGGTAGCCGAAAAACCCATCCTTTAGCCTTTGAGTCAACCTTGAGCGAAAGAGGCATAATGACTCATGCATTTCTGTTATGGAAATATCACTTCCCTGAGATTCTTTCATTAATGTACCAAAAGCACTCATCACATTATGAACAAAATGCAAGTAGGCTAGAGTTTTTGTTTCCACCCGCCCGCGCTTCCTCAGCACGCTGCACGCACGGTCGAGTTATTCCCGAAAAGCAGGACTGAGCCTGTCCCGCGCGGGACATTTAATTTTGATTTAAAAATCGGGACGTCCCGCCAAAATCGGGACGTCTGGAAACGCTGATACACAGTCTGTTAAACTCATTAACCTTCCCTTGCTTCGCCATTCTCATAATCATCATCATCATCATGTCAGCCTTTAGAAGTCCACTGCTGAACATGTAATTTTATCAACGGCTCGACATGTGTTGAAATATTTATCGCTAGTAATAAAATATACGGTCAAGAACGTGTAATAAAAAGAGGGAGTCCACACTGCCCAACAAATGAGTGAAACATAGCTTTTGGCGGCTGCGTACTTTTCGTGAGTGGATATTTTGTGGGTTTCTGTGGTTGATACACTATTTCATCAAAAAAGACTCCGTTGTATTTGATTTTTCGTGAGAACTTAACATAATTAACACGAACAATAAGGCAACAAGACCATCTTGCGGCGATGTGGCGGCTGATTGGCATTACTGTAAGTTATCATGTAGTGGTGATGTAGTGTAAAGTGGTCTTAAATTTATATACAGAACTAACATCCTATCCATTTCGGACATACAATATTAAATGATTTGAATATTATATAACATTCTTTGTATAGTATAATAATTGTACATAAAAAATAATATGTGAGCTTACTATAAAAATCTATCTATACTTATATTAAAGCAATAAGAACGAAAAAGTCTGTAAAATGAAGACAATTAAGATAAAAATGGTCTAGGGTACTTAAAATAAGCTACTAAACAAGAATAGAACATTTTTATTTCATGGATGTCTGTTTGTTTGTTTGTTAGTTTGTCTGTATGTTTGTTCACGCATCATGTAAAAACGTGGTTTTCATTGTTAGATAGTTTAGGTTTTGACTTAAAAATTGGTGAACTTGGTATCTCAATTCAATCATTAGAAGCCGAGCAATCGATAACAACTTTTTGACGGCTGAAGGAATTTTGGTCAAATGTTGGTATATTGGTATTTTAGGCCTTGGAATAGTACCTAGATTACTTTTAGTACCACGCGTGCAAAGTTGTCGATCTCCATTGATTATATTTGTTATTGTAGCCTTTTTCGTATTTATCTTTTGATTATTCCGGTAGTAGGTTATTAAATCCCTAAAGCACCGGGTCATAAGTATCACTATCGCGTGACGTCATTTTTGTGTCGACTAGAAAATTATAAAATACGGAACTGTTAAAATAACACAAAACACCGTCTCTTCTTTCACATTTGTTTACAATCCCGCTTTTGTTTTGTTTTTCTGCCTTAGCTAGTTCAATTTTTGAATAAACACCCTTTACAATGTCCGTATCTATGCTAAGAATCATATGAATTTAAACGTTCCAAATTTAAATAAAAACAAATGAACTATTTTTAAAAACTGCATTGAATTCGGTTCAGTGGATTTTACAAGATAGGTACATGAAAAGATAAAGACAATTCTAAAAAAGATCACAAAAACATCAATTTTGCTGATATTGATCTATGCATCCTGCCTTCATTGATATTGATTATTGTAGGCGTTTGTCGGGAATGCTAAATAAGCAGATTTCACGTGCGGCTTCTTCACTCTTGTAATAGAGTCGTCTCCCAACTTAAGCGCATAGCACTTGTAATAGTCGTAATAATATGTATTTCGTGTGAACCTAATAAAAGATATTATAGCATAACCCTATGCGTTTCCAATTAGCACTCCCACTCACAACATATCCCTAAAATACTGTTAAAAAATAGTTTATTGATGTCGATCATACGCTCTTCGCCAGCAGCAGTTACATTTTACATGGACGCCTATTAGTCACTCGAGGATACAATATACCTGGGCCATCCGAGTAAGTCTGGCGTCGGAGTTTAATCAGTTGAAGACATGGAGAATGCTCAGTCTTGCTATTTTAATGCCGAGGACTGGCAGTCAGAAAATAAATAAACGCTGGGAACGGTTTGCGGGACAGAAAATAAATGCAGAACAGGCATAGTTAAAACTACCTACACAGTCGGATGGACGAACACCAGAATATGAAGTTCGCGTTGGAAAGTCGGAAGAAACACAAAACAATCTTTTTAATTATCTTTATTGTTCAGATTTTTTTGTTAATTGTTAATGCTTTAATACAGCTACGTATAGAAAATATATGCATAATTCTCTTTTTTTGCTATAATGTCCGGCAACAAACTGAAAAATCCATTAAAACGGAGATAAAATCGCGACTGCACCGATAGCACCAATTATTTTGAACACGGTTCATATTAATTAATAGCGATAAATATTTACCTCATAGCCCTGGATAAAATAAAATACCCAAGGTTTTTATGTTATTTCATGTCTCCAGCATTTAGAGATTTAGTTGATCATTGTTTTATTTGAAAGATATCCTGCGCAGTCTTATTAAATTTTTATCACAATTGGTTCAGCAGATTTTTTACATGAATAATTTTTTAGTAACTCAATGTTTTCTTTTGTTTTTGGTCCTTTTATTCCCTATTTTTTATGTTAGCTACTTCCAAACTTTAAAAAGATATTTTTCTCTGAACAATATTTAAATATAAATATATATGTGGAACAATTCCACACCAATTATCTAGCCCCAAACTAGGATACCCCCCTGTAATATGGGCACTAGATAACGGATAAACATACATAAATACGAATATCACATCCATGACTCGGAAACAAACATTTCTGTTCATCGCACAAATGATTGCACATTGCAGGATTCGAACCCGCAACCGTTTGATTTCGTTCCCAGGGTCACTAGCCACTAGACCAACCGGCCGTCATGTTTAAGTTATGCCCCTGGGGGTGCTCTACTTCGGGACCTTCTCTTACCACTACTCCCTGGTACATACGGTATTATGTTTACTAGTTTCAATATACAGAAACCCGCGGCTTTGCCCGTGTGAGAATAATAAACATATTTATACAAAGATCATTAATACTGTAAGATTATCAAAACCTAAACTCTGTGATGTTAGCTTTAAGTTTGGTCAGGTTTGTCGAGTGTTAGGTTAGGTTAGGTTAGTACCTACATATTTCATGCATTTTTCTGCCTTCAGGGGTTTGCTGTAAGGTTGTCATTGTCAATTAACCAGTCAAACAAAACTACGCCTTTTGTAACATATAGATAGGGCTTAAGGAGGTCTGCAAACCACTGAAGCAGGAAATCAGTTGATATTGAATAAAATAAACGTCATATTTTGTCCACAAATACAAGTTTTAATTTTCTTATTAATTTAAAATTTATTAATAAACACATCTATAATTAAAGCAAGACATTAAATAAAAATGTATAATGCTTAAAACTAGTAACTGAAAATCACATAAAAAGACTGAGACACGAAATAAAAGAGTTCAGTACAATAGTTCAAAATTACATCAAAACACTGAGACATAAATAATAGATATGTCTCATTAATAGTGGTTTACTGATATTTTGCATTATCGAAATTTGTTTTCTCCATAAAAATACAAGTATCTCATTACTACGTACCCACTTATGTAGTAACTTTGAGTCAAATTCATTATTTACAAAAATACAAATAATATTATTGAACGTTCCATCTCCTAAATTATATATCATATATGAATAGTATACTATGTAGTTACAATTTTTTTTCTAATCACCAACAGATTGAATAAACTCTGCAAGACATCTGAAAGCGTGGCATATAAACATGAATTGTGTTATAATTATGGTTTTAATCATCGCCTTTACGAAACCTATGAATATACAAAAAAATAAGAAATGATATTATACACAATTAGCAACGAATAAAAGTTACTCATGAAATAAGTTTAAATGTCTAAGTACCTATTGTTTTATGAATTGAGGAGTAAAAACTCCATAGCTAATCCATAAATATTAGCAACAAATTTTAAAAAAGTTTTACAGGCGGGACTCAAACCATCAATGCCTCTGTGCTGAACATGCTCTTTGTCAGTTAAGACACCATTACTGTAAAGATGTGGGTGTAAGTTCTAACCCCGTCCGTAATTCAAATTATTCATTCAAAAAATGTAACATATTTTGGCTTGGCAAACGTAGTGTGGGACGCCCACCGGCCAGGTGGAGTGACGACCTGAGTAAGGCAGCCGGCAAAAACTGGATAAGAAGAGCCGAAGACTAGGCTCTGTTGAGAGGCCTATGTCCAGCAGTGGACGGATACAGGCTGATGATGAACATATTTTACCTATATCT
Source organism: Alsophila aescularia (assembly GCA_946251855.1). Classification (NCBI taxonomy): domain Eukaryota; kingdom Metazoa; phylum Arthropoda; class Insecta; order Lepidoptera; family Geometridae; genus Alsophila; species Alsophila aescularia. The sequence continues at coordinate 28,165,655 of OX276384.1, forward strand.
TGTTGTTTTACTTATAAAAAAAGTTGTTGTGAGCACACTTCGGTTTTTAATCAATATTATGGTTAGTTTGAACATTTAATTAGGTTGTGTTCAGAAATGAGTCCTTGCGGCTCGCATCCGTGCGGCGCGGAACAAACGGATCCGTCTCCTCATATAGTGTATAATGATATCTCTCGAAGAGCCATTCAGCAATATTGCAAGTGAATGAGGAATGAGACGATAATGGAACCAGCATTCTAAATAATCACATATGTCCTGTGCCAAGTCGATATATAATAACAAATCCATGACAAAAGAAATCCAGAAGAAATAAATGAAAACAAAAGTGTCACACAGCACCGCTACTCCTACGAGCGCTATAACATGGCTGACGCGCCTCCGCGACATTGGCTTTTTACAACAAGACAATACAGATATAACTATTCGCACAAACAATAACAACGTGACAGTTATAATAATGCATATACAAAAGTCTTTTGAGATAGAGTAAGTAATATTAGGAGAATCATTCTTGTAGCAATTTAAAACGATTTCGCAGGTGATAATAACGACCACCGTCATCCCAAACACAGAACAGGTCACAATCCTCTTGCCATAACTGATCTTAGTGTAGTAGCCCAGGACCAGTCTTACGTATGCTAGTAGCATTGCATGCATGGACCAGCACACCGACGGCACGAACCAGTACCGACTCTTGTTCCAATAATTAATATCACAAAATAGGTGCAATGTCCCGAAGATCACTTGATTTATGGATAAAAAGTTTTGTAAACTTCTCCACTGCGGTATTACACACCACGTTATCACCAATATTAAAGAACACACCACTGACAAGAAGAACGATATATTTTTTTCCTTATGAAAATTGATGGTCCAGTCAAAATTCCCAAGGTCAGACAGTTGAGACCACTCATACAAGTCAGAAAACTCAGACGAGTCAGATAACTTAAACGAGTCATAAAAGTCCGACAAATTAAACAACTCAGACGAGTCAGACATTTTATGTGTTCACTATTTCTTTTTAAGCTTAACTAACGTTTGATTGAGTCGTCTACTCATGTTTTAGTTTGTTAATTGGTAAAAACCATGCTTATTTATAACTTCCTGTTACTAGTACGTGATTATTATAAATGAATTATCGCTTGTTATAATTAACTAGGTACTTATCAATATTTGTAGTCATAGAGTAAAACGCAGAATGTATCATAAAAGAAAGTCACCAAACGCGTCTCTCTGTATGCATGTCTGTCTGTACACAAATATCTCAGAGAATACGTAATCTATTTTATTCCCGTTTTCACCTACGTTGACCCAATAGAAAGGTAGGTATAATTCAGAAGAATTTGGTATAAATTTATTTTAGGGCAATGTGAAATAAAAATAAATATGTATAAAAATCAAAAACCCAGCTGCAAACAAAACTAAGAAGATGCAAATAAGCATAAGATTCTTGATTTTGAAATATAGTTATGTCTACGTTTTCGGTTTTACGTGGTGCGCGAACAAACATTCAAATGCGATTTAAAATAGTATAATCTTGTTCAGCTCATGTAAATCCATGATAGAAAATATATATCATCTATGTCAGTCTTTTCGTTACTTACTGCTTTATCATATTATAATGAACTAGCTATCCCGCCCGCGACTTCGTCCGCGCGTACTACTGTTTATCGCGAAAAAAGCATCCTATGTTCTTCTAGTATATGCAAATGTAGGAATAGCACCAATGCTCTTGAAGATTTTTGACATAATTGTCTTTTTGTTTTCATGGCAACCATTCCTTATTGCGAGTAACCAACATTTTCCAGTTTCCCAGTAAAAACTTACAATTTTCCTGGATAAAATGTAACGCTGATACACAGTCTGTTAAACTTATTAACCTTCCCTTGCTTCGCCATTCTCATAATCATCATCATCATGTCAGCCTTTAGAAGTCCACTGCTGAACATAGGCCTCCCCCAAAGAGCGCCATGACGAGCGATCTTGTGCTCCTCCATCCACCGACTTCCTGCGATGGTTACAATGTCGTCGGTCCATCGTGTGGGGGGTCTCCCCACACTTCGCTTGCTTGTTCGTGGTCGCCATTCGAGAACCTTTATTCCCCAGCGGTTGTCGGTTCTGCGAACTATATGGCATGCCCATTGCCACTTCAACTTGCAAACTTTAAGAGCTATGTCGGTTACCTTCGTTCTTCTACGGATTTCCTCATTTCTGATTCTATCACGTAGTGAAACACCGAGCATAGCTCTCTCCATGGCACGCTGCGCAACTCTAAGCTTTTGTGGGTTCGCCATTCTCGGGTAAAAATAAATACTCACAAACTTTCACATATTTAGGTATGTAATTTTATCAACGGCTCGACATGTGTTGAAATATTTATCGCTAGTAATAAAATATACGGTCAAGAACGTGTAATAAAAAGAGGGAGTCCACACTGCCCAACAAATGAGTGAAACATAGCTTTTGGCAGCTGCGTACTTTGCGCGAGTGGATAATTTGTGGGTTTCTGTGGTTGATACACCATTTCATCAAAAACGACTCCATTGTTTTTGATTTTTCGTGAGAACTTAACATAATTAACACGACCAACAAGGTCGGTATCTTGCGGCGATGTGGCGGCTGATTGGCATTACATGTAAGTTATCATGTAGTGGTGATATAGTGTAAAGTGGTCTTAAATTTATCTACAGATCTAACATCCTATCCATTTCAGACATACAATATTAAATTATTTGAATATTATATAACATTCTTTGTATAGTATAATAATTGTACATTAAATATATATGTGAGCTTACTATAAAAATCTATTTATACTTATATTAAAGCAATAAGAACAAAAAAGTCTGTAAAATGAAGACAATTAAGATAAAAATGGTCTAGGGTACTTAAAATAAGCTACTAAACAAGAATAAACGTAAAGAAAGAACGTGGTTTTCATTGTTAGATAGTTTTATCTAACAATGAAAACCACGTTTTTACGTGATGCGTGAACAAACATACAGACAAACTAACAAACAAACAAATAGACATACCTGAAATAAAAATGTTTTGTCTTAAAATTTGGTGAACTTGGTATCTCAATCCAATCATTAGAAGTCGAGTAATCGATAAAAACTTTTTGACGGCTGAAGGAATTTTGGTCAAATGTTGGTATATTGCTATTTTAGGCCTTGGAATAGTAAATAAAGTACTTTTTACCTTACTAGAAATGACCACGCGTGCTTAGCCGTGGGTATCAGCTAGTTCATAATATAAAGTTACTTACATATTTTTTCCACAGACATATTTTGTTGATCTCCATTGATTATATTTTTTATTGTAGCCTTTTTCGTATTTATCTTTTGATTATTCCGGTAGTAGGTTATTAAATCCCTAAAGCACCGGAGTCATACCACTATCGCGTGACGTCATTTTTGTGTCGACTTGAAAATTATAAAATACGGAACTGTTAAAATAATACAAAACACCGTCTCTTGTTTCACATTTGTTTGCAATCCCGTTTTTTTTTGTTTTCTGCCTTTGGTGGCCAGTTCAATTTTCGAATAAACTCTCTTTACAATGCCCGAGTATGCGAAGGATCATACGAATTTAAACGTTCCAAATTCAAATAAAAAAAATGAAACTATTTTTAAAAACTGCATTGCATTCGGTTCAGTAGATTTTACAAGATAGGTACATAAAAAGGCAGACACAATTTTAAAAAAGACCACACAATCAATTTTGCTGATATTGATCTATGCATCCCGCCTTCATTGATATTAATTCTCTTTCGTTTGACAAAAAATTAACATTACATCATCGAGCTGACTATGTAAGCAATAGTAGATTACTGCATCGAGCGGAAAGTGACTCATTGCTGCACCGAGTGGTTAGATTGGAGCCCGAGCTCTAGCGAGGGCTCTAAAACCACGAGTGCAGCAAGGAGTCACTTGAGCGAGTGTCAGTAATCTGATTTTCTTTCCACTACAAAGTAATATCAGTTTGTTCACCTGAATTTAAGCAGTACAATTTTGTCATATTGAATTTTAAATTCGCGCCAATTCTATAGCGCTCACATTTAAAAATTAGTGCATTCTGTTTTTAAATCTCTATTGGACGAATGCATTCATTCCATAATAGCTGCACCCTGTGGTTTCATCCGCGTATTAGATGATGATGTTGATGATGGTGATGATGATGAAAAGCATCCTATGTGTTATTCCAGGCTATGAGCTATATCCATTTCAAATTTCATCAAAATCCGTTCAGCCGTTCAAGAGTGAAGTAAAATGATGTCGATGATGATGATGAAAAATATTTTATGTGTTATTGCAGGGTATAAGCTATCTCCATTCTAAATTTCATCAAAATCCGTTCAACCGTTCAAGAATGAAGTAAAATGATGATGATGAAAAGTATCGTATGTGTTATTCCAGGGTATAAGCTATCTCCATTCCAAATTTCATCAAAATCTGTTCAGCTATTTGAGCGTGAAAGAGTAACAAACATACTCAAAATCCGTTCAGCCATTCAAGAGTGAAATAAAATGATGATGATGAAGATGTTGATGACGAGAAATATCTTATGTGTTATTCCAGGCTATAAGCTATCTCCATTCCGAAATACATCAAAATCTGTGCAGACGGTTGAGCGTGAAAGAGTAACAAACATACACACACACATATACAAAGTTTCGCTTTTGATATCAGTGTGATGAATCATGTAAGTGAAAAAACAGTGCAGTAATGGATTTCAATACTTACTTTCCGCACTGTAAAACTGTGCAGTAGGATTTGCATTCTTACTTTCCTGCATTGTTTATACTGAGCAGGAATGAGGTACTTTCTGCTTACATTTTAGGTGAAAAATGATGTGTGTGATATTACTGTGTAGTGGGGAGAAAAAAATATTACACCAAAATTAGATCTTTAGAGTTCATACTCGTAGTTACAAAGTTTTAAAGGCGAGACGATATAGCTCTTTTCATGAAGGTACGGTAATGTCCCACACATTACCGTGTGGAAGTGATTACATAGGTGTTTCAGAACAATATGTTATATTTTTGTTCTTGTAAGCTATTTTAAGAACATTAGACGTTTTATTTAATTATCTTTATTGTGCATTTTTTTTGTTACTTAATGCTTTATTACAGCTACGTATAGAAAATATATGAGCATTTTTTTTGTTTTCACCGTTTATGTTAATTCTCTTTTAATTTTGCTAATATGTCCGGCAACAAACTGAAAAATCCATTAAAACGGAGATAAAATCGCGACTGCGCCGATAGCACCAATTATTCTGAAATCGGTTCATATTCATTAGTAGCGATGAGTTAAATATTTACTCATTTATAGGCCTGGATAAAATAAAATACCTAAAGTGAAGGTGTTTATGTTATTCCATGTCTCCAGTATTTATAGATTTAGTTGATCATATTTTTATACGAAAGATAAGATAATCTGCGCAGTCTTACTCAAATTTTATCAAAATATGTTCAGCAGATTTTTATGAATGAATAAATTTTTAGTAACTCTATGTTTTATTTTGTTTTGTTCCTTTTATTCCCTATTTTTTAAAGTTAGGGACATCCAAACTCTATTTTTATTTTTGATATTTTTCTCTGAACAAAATTTTAAGTTATATCCCTAGGGGTGCTCTACTTCGAGAACTCCTCTTATACATCCTGTATTATGTTTACTAGTTTCAATGTACAAAAACCCGCGGCTTTGCCCGTGTGAGATTAATAAACATATTATATAAAGATCATTAATACTGTAAGATTATCAAAACCTAAATTCTGTGATGTTAGCCTTAGGTTTGGTCAGGTTTGTCGAGTGTTAGGTTAGCTTATCTTGGAAAATTATATATAACTTATCTGCACCTAATATTCAAATGCAAGTTGCTACTCGTATTCTATTAAATACTGGAACTCTCTGAGAATTTATAGACCTAGTAGCTACATCTCCAGAATAAATAACTTATGAAATATATGGAATATATTATATAAAATAAGGAAAAAGGTTTGCAATTCTTAATATATTGTTCACTGATTTACTGATTCTAGCTTTGGAAATACACCAATATAGAAAAAACCGGCAAAAAATACGTAGTGAATATATTTAGCATCATCATTATCACAATAACTATTTACATATATATATATATTGCTAAAGATATATAATATTAACGATTTAAATGTGATACTTGGGCATGGATCATGATTCATAACTGCCATAGTTATACTAGGCATAATTACTTCGAGAATTGCATTCCCGTTCCCGTTCCCGTTCCCGTAATTCCCTTTGATTATAATCTCACTGTCTATTTATTATTTCGTCACCTCACAATTAAATGATACACAGTTACAAAGTAGCAGCATTACAGAATAGTAAGAAAAGCATTTAACTTGCCAAGGTCTTCTCGGTGTGGCGGTCATGAAAACATTAACCGTTGCTAAGTCGAGAAGGCCTTTATATACTCGTAGCACAATTCTAACATCCGACGCTGTCTGAAGTCATCTGAGTCGATGACTACCGACATCGACTGAGTTATCTACCATTTAGTTTATAAATTACATTAGACATATGTACTTATAATAAAGCAATATGAACGAAAAAGTCTGTAAAATGAAGATAATTTTCAAAAAAATGGGTTCTTCAAATAAGCTACTGAACAAGAATATTACTTTTTTTTTAAATCGTATCTGTCTGTTTGTTTGTTAGTTTGTGAGTTTGTCTGTATGTTTGTTCGCACATCACGTAAAAACTACATTACCTATTGCGATATGGTTTTCACTGTTGGATAAACTGGGGTCTGTTGGGTTTGACTTAAAAACTGGGGTACTTGGTATCTCAATCCGATGAGTAGAAGCCGAGCAACCGATAAAAATATTTTTGACGGCTGAAGAAATTTTGAACAAATTTTGGTACATCGGTATTTTAGGTCCTGGTATAGCACATATAGTACTATTAAACAAGATGAATGACCACGCGTTTGAAGCCGTGGGCATCAGCTAGTCTGTTATAATTGTATTCAAATATTGGAATACATTTTAATATAATTCTAATAATTATGGCACAATAATACAGATGTTTCATGATGACATACACTGGAAGATTACACGTGGTACCTTACTATTCATAAAGTAGCCAATACTTCGTTTCAGAACGAATAGTTTGTTCTGAAAATTATCTAAGCTTCGTTCTAAAAAGTAGTCGGATTTAAAGTAGAATAAATACTTTGTTTTAGAACGAATACTCGCTCTGAAAATGACCTGACATTTGCAGAGAATGTTGTTTACAAGTAACATTGCTACTGTGTATAGGTGATTATTATTATTATGTGGTGATTATTTATTGGTATTAAGAGTGAATGCACATAATACTATATACGTAACACGTAAGAACCAAGTACTATTTTTATACATTTCTACATTTACAATAAGTGATATTCTAACACCAGTTTATGCAATTCAAAGAACATCGAGAGGGATTCAATCCAAATAGAAGTTTTTTGACGGAAACATAACTAGCGTTTGATAGTAAGGTGACATTTCGTGATAATAACCCCCTTAACTGTAGATTTTCTACAAATATTTCCTAATGGACGGCTACATCGTGAAAGGAAATAGTACCTACCTTCTGTTGTTGTAGAACCTCCATATTTCATGCATTTTTCTGCCTTCAGGGGTTTGCTGTAACGTTGTCATTGTCAATTAATCAGTCAAACAAAACTACGCCTTTTGTAATATATAGATAGGGCTTAAGGAGGTCTGCAAACCACTGAAGCAGGAAATCAATTGATATTGAATAAAATAAACGTATTTTTTTGTCCACAAATACAAGTTTTAATTTTCTTATTAGTTTAAAATTTATTAATAAGCACATCAATAATTAAAGCAAGACATTAAATAAAAATGTATAATGCTTAAAACTAGTAACTGAAAATCACATCAAAAGACTGAGACACGAAATAAAAGAGTTCAGTACAATAGTTCAAAATTACATCAAACCACTGAGACATAAATAAAGATATGTCTCATTTATAGTTTCCTGATATTTTGCATTATCGAAATTTGAATTCTCAATAAAAATACAAGTATCTCATTATTACGTACCCATTTATGTGTACTTTAAGTCAAATTCATTATTTACAAAAATACAAAAAATATTATTGAACGTTCCATCTCCTAAATTATATATCATATATGAATAGTATACTATGTAGTTACAATTTTTTTTCTAATCACCAACAGATTGAATAAACTCTGCAAGACATCTGAAAGCGTGGCATATAAACATGAATTGTGTTATAATTATGGTTTTAATCATCGCCTTTACGAAACATATGAATATACAAAAAAATAAGAAATGATATTATACACAATTAGCAACGAATAAAAGTTACTCATGAAATAAGTTTAAATGTCTAAGTACCTATTGTTTTATGAATTGAGGAGTAAAAACTCCATAGCTAATCCATAAATATTAGCAACAAATTTTAAAAAAGTTTTACAGTCGGGACTCAAACCATCAATGCCTCTGTGCTGAACATGCTCTTTGTCAGTTAAGACACCATAACCGTAAAGATGTGGGTGTGGGTTCTAATCCCGTCCGTAATTCAAATTATTCATTTAGAAAATGTAACATATTTTGGCTTGGCAAACGTAGTGTGGGACGCCCACCGGCCAGGTGGAGTGGCGACCTGCGAAAGGCAGCCGGCAAAAACTGGATAAAAAGAGCCGAAGACTAGGCTCTGTGGCGTTCATTGGGAAAGGCCTATGTCCAGCAGTGGATGGATACAGGCTGATGATGAACATATTTTACATATATCTTGTTGTTTTACTTATAAAAAAAGTTGTTGTGAGCACACTTCGGTTTTTAATCAATATTATGGTTAGTTTGAACATTTAATTAGGTCGTGTTCAGAAATGAGCCCTCGCGGCTCGCATCCGTGCGGCGCGGAACAAACGGATCCGTCTCCTCATATAGTGTATAATGATATCTCTCGAAGAGCCATTCAGCAATATTGCAAGTGAATGAGGAATGAGACGAAAATGGAACCAGCATTCTAAATAATCACATACGTCCTCTGCTACAGAATTATATGTATCAACAGTTAAGTCGATATTATTTAACAAATCCACGACAAAAAATTTCCAGAAGAAATAAATGAAAACAAAAGTGTCACACAGCACTGCTACTCCAACGAGCGCTATAACATGGCTGACGCGCCTCCGCGACATTGGCTTTTTACAACAAGACAATACAGATATAACTATTCTCACAAACAAAAATAACGTGGCAGTTATAATAATGTTTATACAGAAGTTTTGTGTTATTAAATAATATGAAACACCAATCTCACCAAAATAAAAATATTTTAAAACGATTTCGCACGTGATTATAACGACCGCTGTCATCGAGAACACAGAAAAGGTAATAATTCGTTTGCCATAACTGATCTTTGTGTAGTAGCCCAGGACCAGTCTAAAGTATGCTAGTAGCATCGCATGCAGGGACCAGCACACCGACGGCACGAACAAGTACTGACTCTTGTACTCATAATTAATATCAAAAAATAGATGTAATGTCCCGAAGATCACTTGATTTATAGATAAAAAGTTTTGTAAACTTCTCCACTGCGGTATTACACACCATGTTATCACCAATAGTAAAGAACACACCACTGACAAGAAGAACGATATATTTTTTTCTTCATGGAAATTTAAGGTCGACACAGGATTCCCAAGGTCCGACCAGTCAGACCAATTATATGAGTCAGAAAATTCAGACGAGTTATACCATTCAGAAGAGTCAAAAAACTCAGACGAGTTAGACATATTATGTTTCTATATATACCTATTTTTAGGTTAAATAACGTTATGTTGAACCGTTTACTGATGTTTTAGTATGCAAATTGGTAAAACACATGCTAATTTATAACGCCCTGTTAATTGTACGTGATTATTAAAAATGAAGTATCGATTGTTATAATTAACTAGGTAAATCAATACATGTGGTCGTCGAGTAAAACGCAGAATGTGTCACTGCATATCATAAAATAAATTCACCGAACGCGTCTTTCTGTATGCATGTCTGTTTGTCTGTCCACATATATATCAGAGAATACCGGTTTTAACCTAGGTTGATCCAAGAGGAAGGGAGGTATAATTGATAAGAATTTTGTATAAATTTAGCCGATGTAGAGCGACGTTACTCAATGAATTTGAAATAAAAATTAATAAGTATAATAACTAACCTTGGTTCTTCTACGAATTTCCTCATTTCGGATTCTATCACGTAGTGAAACACCGAGCATAGCTCTCTCCATTGCACGCTGCGCAACTCTGAGCTTGTGTTAGAGACCACGTCTCAGTGCCGTATGGCATCACTGGCAACACGCACTGATTACATTGTACGACATTGTAGCCATCGCAGGAATCATGAGCGTCATGGCGCTCTTTGGGGGAGGCCTATGTTCAGCAGTGGACTTCGAAAGGCTGACATGGTGATGATGATGATGATAAAAACTAACAAAAACTCAACTGCGAACAAAACTAAAAATATGCAAATAAGCATTAGATTCTTTATTTTGAAATATATTTTTGTCTATATTTTCGGTTTTTCGTTATGCGCGAACAAACATTCAAATGCGATTTAAGAACTATGCAAGGCTCAAGTGGGATTGGGCGGGTCACGTGAGCAGGATGTATCCCGAAAGATAGGAAAAGATCGCCACAATGACCGACGAAGGCGTCGAGGCCGTCCACGGAAGCGATGGCGTGACGATCTTGATACTTTCGAAGAAAATTGTCTTGAACTTGCACAAGATAGAGATTAATGGAAGGAATTGGGAGAGATCTTTGCCCAGCAGTGGGACACTACAGGTTGAATAAGAAAAATCGTTGTCAGTCTTTTTGTTACTGCTTTATTATTATGTATATATAAGTTTTTCTATGCAATTAGATAGAAGTAAATGTCTGAAACATTTCTCAACAGTGGCGCCCTGCTTGAGTCTATAAATAAGTTGGTAGCACTGTCATATCGGTAGAAATGAATTATTACCGAAATGCACTGGACAGTCCCAACTAGTGCGAATTTCAAAAAGCTATAAAAACAAAATACCCACCATATTTCAATGCGAGATTTCAAATAAAAAACAACAACAATAAAAAATTAAAATAGCTCGAGTCTATAAATAATTTAGTGGCACTGTCAGTAGAAACGGATTATTATCGAAACCCCACTGGGTAGGCCCCACCAGTGGAGATTTCAAAAAGCTAAAAAAACTAAATCCCCATTAAAATAGCAGAGCGGTGGGGATTTTAGGAATAGTCAAAATAAAAAACGCGAGACTTGAAGGGGGTGTGTTTCACAATGAAATTTTTCGAAATTTATTCCATAGAATAGGCGAAAATATGGTATGAAAAAATCGGGATGATATCGCGAGCAACTCCTGCTGCTGGCAGGCTGTAAATGCTGTTAATGTAAGGAAGTATATATATATATAAAGAAAAAAAAAGAAAGAAAGAATACACAAAATAGCGTGAATATATCACGCTACAATTCTTTTCCTCTAATTTTGAGAGAACGGTTTATAAATAAATCAATTAAATAAATATATTCAAGACATATACTACAATTACCTAGCCTCAAACTGGGATAACCAGTAATATATGGGCTATATAAGGACTGCAGGTTGGCTTTAGAACCCAGGGGTAGGTTTTCGGGGTTGCTATCGGCTCGAGTGAATCATCCCCCGATTGTGGTCACGGAAGTGCCTAGTAACCGCTTTAAGGAGGTATGTATGTATAGATAGATAGATAGATAGATAATAAAGATATTATTACACATAAAATATATCTTTAAAATAAGTACAATGGGTGGTCATAGGACAATGGGTGGTGGAACCAGACAACCTTTGGATGGACAGTAATAGAAGAACAAGAAGTAGACGGCGGTGCATTAAAATAACATTCTATTACATAGATACTTTTGTATGTATGTATGTTGTAGGGGCGAGCCTCAGCTACCTACCGGGTCACGGGTGGCGGATAGTGACACGTCCTAAAGTACGTAGGACAGCTGCGAGTAAAGGATGACCGAAATAAGCACCAGAGGCCATAGGGTTAACCAGGATTGTTGGAGTATCTGGTGGCGCGGATATTCCCATGGAAATGACACAAATGTCCCGATGACGACCCTATGACATGGCGAGTTAGTACCGCCATCAAATAGGTATTGCCCTGGCAGTGGTGAACAGCCTGCCACTTAATCACTTAATCACTGGGAGTTGACCGATTGCTGTTTTTTTTTTTTAACAGACAACATTCAATCTTTGTCAACTGATGATAGACTTGTGGAGCTCGAAACTGAACTTAACAAAATTAACTGGGATGTATCGGGACTGTGCGAAATTGGACGTAATGGAGAAGAGTTATTATCTCTAAACTCAGACCATCTGTTCTACTTCGCGAGGGCCCAAAACCTGGTATTGGAGGAATCGGCTTCATGGTAAATAAAACCATAAATAAGCATGTAGTTGAAGTCAACAGCATATCGGATCGCCTATGCACCAACATTAGATTACCCAGATGAAGTTTGAAGATTTTATGAAGCCTTTGCAGGTCTGTGTGATAAGATCAAGACCAAGTATACCATCATAATGGGAGACTTCAATGCCCGACTCGGCAAAAAGGAAAATGAGGAGAAAAATAGCATAGGGACTCACGGACTTGGAGTTCGAAATGCGCGAGGACAAATGCTTCTTAATTTCTAACAAGCTCCGTCTTTTTATGCAATGATCACCTTTTTCGAGAAACAACCACAGCGTAAATGGACTTGGAAGCATTCCAACGGCGTACATAAAAACGAATATGACTATATAATTACAGATAGGAAGCCTATAGTTGAGGATATTACTGTCTTGAATAGGTTCACAATGGGTAGCGACCATCGTCTTAAGTTTGAGAGCAGACCGAAGAAGCCTGGTCGTGAGGGAAAATTTATAAATTTATCGAACGACATCAAACTGGAAGTGTTACGTGCTAACGAAGACCTATATAAATATGCTGTTGAGCAGAAACAAAGCGCACATTACTTCTCCAACATGACAGTGGATCAAATTAATGACGAACTTACTGCAGCAATGAATCTTGGCTTGGAAGCAGTTTCACCAACTGTCCTTCCCAAAAACGCAAGTAAATTAACACCTGATACCGCTAAGCTGATGAACCATAGAAGGATGTTGAGTAGTCAAGGGAAACTTGGCGACACTGAATTCAAAAAGCAGCTTCAAAAGCAGATTAGGCTACAAGTTCGTGAAAACCTGATAGATTTTAACACTCGTCTAATTCAAACTGTCATTGAAAGGAACAGTAGCCGAAGAGTCCTTAAATTGAAGCTCAATGAGGGCAAGAAACAAATCTTTAAAGTGATTGATAATAACGGTGAAGTTGTCACGGAGCACGAGAAATTGCTTAAGATAACACGGGAATACTATGAGACTCTATATAAGAGCGAACCCCCGACAGATCAAGTCTCAACAATACAAAGGCATATATCACGCATTCCTGTCCAAAACGTCGGCTCTGAATAAATTCCTGATGTTATTTCGGAGGAAGTAAAACTGGCTATCCATCAAATGGAGAACAGAAGAGTCCCAGGAAAAGATGGCATATTACCGGAGATGCTGAAAAGTAATGCAAGCATAATATGTAACGTCTTAGCAACTTTATTATTACATTTTTTTTTTATATTATAGCCCCCCCTGTACAAGCTATTCTCGAGAGTTCTAGTCAACAGACTTAAAAAGAAACTAGACTTCTTTCAACCATGCGAGCAAGTTGGCTTTCGGTCAGGATTCAGCACTAACGACCACCTCCAAACCCTTAAAACGGTTATAGAGAAGTGTAACGAGTATAGAAAGCCACTTATACTTGCCTTCGTTGATTACGAGAAAGTGGTTGATTCAGTGCAGTGGTGGGTAGTGGAGCGAGCTTTAGCCAGGTGCCGGATTGACGAGAGATATATTAAAATTCTCAACCATCTTCACCAAAATGCTACCGCCTGTGTATCCCTGCGCAAGAAGACGAATAAATTCCAACTAGAAAGAGGTGTCAGACAGGGCGACACGATATCACCAAATCTTTTTACCTTGGCTCTGGAATATCTGTTCCAACAAATAGACTGGACAGATAAGGGGTTGGTGGTGGATGGAGAAAGGCTCTCTAATCTGAGATTTGCGGATGATCTGGTGCTTATATCTGTCAACATTGATGACATGACCGTCATGAAGGAGAACCTGAGGATAGAATCTGAAAAAGCAGGCCTCAAAATGAACAGCAGAAAGACCTAAATTATGACCAGCTTCCCTGATGTCACTAATTACCAGCCTCCTGTGGATACCGTGACAGAGTACATATATTTGGGACATAAGATTATTTTGGGCTTTGAAAACCAAACCGCGGAGGTGGAACGACGCATTGCGCAAGCCTGGGCTGCTATCGGTGCCAATAAAGTGATATTACGTGGCTAACTACCTCTCCACCTAAAAGTCAAAGTTTTCGAGCAATGCATCATGCCCGTGCTCACATACGGCGCAGAAACCATGGTGCTCACCAAAAAGTCAGTCAAGAAGTTCAGAGTCGTGCAGAGGGGAATGAAGAGAGTTATGCTTGGTATCACTCTGCGTAACCGTAAATGATACGAATGGATTCGGAGTAAAACGAAGGTGAATGACGTAATGGTTTCAATAGCAAAGAAGAAATGGGCATGGGCGGGACACATTGCATGAATGGAAACGAGCCGTTGGACGAGACGAGTTCTTGAGTGGAGACTCAGGGCCGATACCAGAGGGCGAGGCCAACCGCCTCAGCGCTGGGTCGACGATATTAGACGACACGGAGGTCAGGATTGGATGCAGTAGGCACAAGATCGCCGGGAATGGAGACGAAGGGGAGAGGCCTGTATCCAAGAATGGATTACGAGAAGGCGTTCATGATGATGAAGATGATGATGAAGTATGTATGTATGTAGATGTTCCACCGTAGCGTCGCACTCATTGTGACACGTTATTATCAATTTTGTTTCTTTATTTTTAAGACTTTTATTTGCGTGGTTCAATAAAGAGTTATCTTTCACTTAATGGTCCGATTTTTATAACCGAGCACTCAATTATATTCGTCTTCATTTATAGAGTGTTATGGGCTATTTTTATACGAGTGCCCAAAAAAAGGAGTGTAATGTTTTTAGGACTCATGTATGTTTGTATGTATGTATGTTTTTATGTACTTACGTGTAATGTTTATATGTATAAATAAATAAAAAACGGGACAATTCCGCACCTCTAGCCCCAAACTAGGATACCCTGTACTATGAGTACTAGATAACGGATAAACATACATAGATACGAATATTATGCATCCATGACTCGGAAATAAACATTTCTGTAATTCACATATCACACAAATGATTGCACCTTGCAGGATTCGAACCCGCTACTATTTGATTGTGTGCCTAGGATCTCTAGCTACTAGATCAACCGGTCGTCGACATATGAGTATGTGAGCTTCTATACCACCATAACTTTTAAACGACTGAACAGATTAAGACGTATGGGGTATTGTTAGAATCCTTACATCCCCCTAGTAAAAAAGTTTTCATTTTTTTAAACATCTCTCTACAAATGCAAAAATAAACTTCGAATTTTACAATATGGGTCGTATCAAATTGAGGGTAATAAGCACATTCCAACAGTATCCAGTTGCTTGCCACGCGCGCACGCGCATGTATGCGCTCAGTACTGCGCAATGTTAGCTATTGCATTAGGGAGAGTCTGCACAAGGAATGCACAACCTGATTCCGTCATCACGTTTTGATCATCATCAGCCCAAATGATCGGCAAAGCGCTACCTTTTTATGGTAAAAATATCACGCGTAAGAATAAAATGTCACGCTTCTTCACTAAAGTAGAAACTGCAAAAAAGTGGAATGCTCTGCCCTCGTCAGTGTTTAGAAAGGAAAAAGAAAAGAAAAAAACTTTTATTCAATAAATAAAACACAGGTAAAAACATAAATAAAATGTGCTTGTGAGTGTGTCGAATGGGTCTTATAATCAGAACAGATTCCCAGTGCATTACACTAGACGCCAGTTTTCATATCAACTCCGCGGGTGATGATGTTAATAAGAAAAAAGAAAAGATATATACATAATTAATAATGTCATAAAGAATACATGTAAATAGGTATATAAATACAAAAATGATATAAATGAAAATATAAAAAAATGATCGCTAACAAAATATAAAGGCGCATAGACCTTGGCGCCATCCCCCGAACTACGAGTGCAACGCCACTCTGACGAAACGCCGACATTTCCCGCGAGAGGCGCGTATGTCACTTTGATCATCTGTGAGTAATGGTGCCCATGCAAAAGCAGCTCGCGCTCGGCGGATCGCCTTATAATCAGAAATACGTTGATATTTTACTTCAAGTTAACTTTTATGTCCTCGTCCACAAAACTACCCACGCGCAACCATGTCTGAAACTACTGATGCCGGTGATAGACATCAAGTCCCGTCAAATACATACGAAAATAAAAATAACTAAATAAATATACATTTATTTAATGGAAATCTTAAAAAACAACTAAAACTTTGAAAGGCAATCAACTTGATTGACAGTTGTACTTTCAGTACTCATCGACTTGAAATTACGACCAATCTCAGAATATCTGACTTTCGTTACTTACACGCGTGTGTTAGATTATAACTTATTGATATAATTAATCTGTCTAGTAACAACCATTTTTACAACAATAGAATAACAATGTAAGAGTTGACGATGTTCAGTTGCAGTACTGGACAAGACATTACAACTTGGTACTTACATTTAACGTATTTCACAATTAAATGAATATTCTCAGGTTATAACTTATTGATATGTGTAATCTATCTAGTACCAGACATTTTTATAACAATGTAAGAGCTGACGATATTCAGTTGCGGTACTGGACGAGATAATACAACTTGGTAGTTACGTTTTACGTATTTAACAATGTAATGAATATTCTCACTGAATCACCTCACCACTGACGATATTATAATGTATTTATAAAATATTGCACTTCAAGACAAATGTGACTACCGATTGAATCTTTTTGTAAATAATTATGTAATTTCGTAGATCTGTGGCAAGTTTATAATCTGTGATAATAACAAATTGTTTATGAAGAAAAACTGATCTGTAATCTGTTCCACAACTTATTAAGTAATAGTTTACAATTGATAATTATAGATTTATATAATGGTGTTTAAAATGCTTAGTACAATTATCCTTTAATTTTAAGTACAATTACTGAGTCATTGTATTATAACTCTGAAACATCTGTATTTATATTTCCGTTCAAATTAGAATGAATTAAAATCATGTAAACTTATGATATTGATAGAAATGCTTAAAACTAAGTACTTACCCGATTAATATTAATGCATTATTACTTAATCAGCTCTGTACATTTAAACCTATAATTGTAGTAAAAATACAACTTCTCCCGCTAAAAATTGAAATTTATGAGAATCATATAAGAATACTGTTCTGACTTTCAATATTTGTTAACATTCTGAAAAATATGTATATAAACGTCTTAATTATTTAAATGATTAACAATGTGTAAACAATACCGAGTTAACAATTATTAAATAGTTTCAATGTAATAAAATATGTACATTTCCGTCACTTCGGCGCCATCTGCAGGCTCATTCCTGCTGTTGCAATGACTACGTGACTTTGGCGGGTAGAATCTCTATAAAAAGCAGCCTCTGGGCTGAGCAGCCCTCTCTGTTCGTTTTACTGTCGTCGTTGCATCAACAAGACACCAAAAGTTAAGTACATTAATATTACCTACACTGTTATTCTGCTACTCTGTTTCTTTGTCCCATATTCAATGTGTATAACTGTGTATTTTGCAAATAGATATTGTCAGTTCTATGGTTTTTTCCATATTGGTTATTATAACCAATGTGACTGTGTTAGAAATGATTAGGATCACTTTGTTCATGGTAAATGCTTTTATTTTGTGCCTGGTGTAACTATGGTGATTGTAAAACGATAATAAAGTGTCATTATGACCTAGTATCATATAGAGGTTGTTAGTATGTTAGGTATTTAGTGTATGATACCTATGTTAATAATAATTGTAAAACTGATGAGGAAAAAATATATTCGCCCCGTAGTTTCTTGCCAGTTCTTCTATGGTGGTGTATTCCGAACCTGGTGGTAGAATCAATAAAAAATATAACAATTCTATTTCCGAATCAATAAAAAAATATAACAATTCTATTTCCTTGTTTCTATGAATAATCCTTAGATTATACCCCTTTTTAGTACACATTAGGTAGGTACTAAACTGCTCAGTAATTTTCAAGCTTTTATTAAATATTCCTTAGGTTATTTATTCTGTAGCTGTAGCTACTAGGTACTACAGATACCAGCTATAGGATAAAGCAACTTGCTTTTATTATTAGGTGCAGATAAGTTTTATTTCCTATTCGACAAACCTGACCAACCAAGGGCTAACATTACAAAACTTAGGTTTTGATAATCTTAACAGTACGTATAATTATCTATACATATGTATATAAATCTCACATCAGAAGTGGGATCGTTTCCACGTGAAAATAGATTCTAATACGATGTCTTTTTCAGTTTATCCGGCTGCTCCACGCCTCGAGGTTTCTCACGCACGAAGTTTCACGATGGCGGGAAATGCTGACATCGCACTGTTACCAGCTACAAGCGTAAGCGGCTAAATGCTGACATCTCGGTGTATCAACGATGGTGGCGCATTGTGTTACACCAACCTGGAGATCCTCACGGAAGATGTTCCAGGAACAGTCACAACTTTCACTACGGCAGGTAGTCCCTGAAAGGGTTTCTATAGTAAACACCTGAAAATTTGTGTTCTATTATAGTGAAAGATACTTTTCCAAGCTATGTTATGTACCTACGTCCAATCCAAATAGACTGACTCATGTAATGATAAATTTGATCCTTGGAGCACAGCGATCGATGAGTAAAGTTCAAATATGCTAATAAACTTAGACTGAATTGCCAAGCGTATAGCTTCGAACGTTAAACATAATCTCATGAAGACCGTTAGATATAAAAATAATTCTGCTCATTCAACTAAATAACTCACTGAGACACTCGCAAGTTTTGCCTCCTTTAAAGTATTACTCGCTAATGATTCTGGTGAAAGGTTAAGTTTACTTGTTAACTTGTAATTGACTTATTTTATTGCCATTACTAGTGCCTCGCCCCGGTTTCACGCGGGTATCGCTCACACCGCGAAATTTTTCTTACTTTTAGCATTTTTATACCCGTAGTAACGTCTTAAAAAAAAACAAACATAAGTAAGCGAGATTCAAAATATTTGGCAGCAACTTTCGTGATGCTTTTTGACCATAGACAACTGACTCACGTACTTTTCAGACTTGTTATTAAACGTAATTTCGTTAGTTACAGCGAATAAAGGACCTCAATTTTTGAAAAATAATATTCTGCTCGTGTTAGTCGCTGATAATGTATGTTTCTATAGGTGAAAGAATTTTAGAAAATGATACAGTATTTTTTGAGATTATCCATAACAAACATACAAGAAATCAAATCTTTTTTCTATAAAATATTAGTGTACATTAAAAGTAAAGTGAGCAATTAGCGAAGAAAAACTTTACTAGTGAAGTGAATACTCTAAAATATTTATATATTTTAGAAAATACGAAAATATAACCCTATTTCGGTTATGGTTCGTTTCGGCGTTTTTATTTTATTTGAGTAAATGAAATGCATTAATACCTTGGCCTGTAGATAAAAGCTACATATTTCAAATATATGATAGCTTCTAGCTTTCCTGGTTTTGAAATCTAGAATACACCTTAGCTTATATATAAAAGCTCAGTACATACTTCGAGCAAATGTTGGCACTTAGCTTACCTGGTATTGAAATCTAAATCTGCATTATTATTTACTAACGGCTCTGCCCTGTGGCTCCGCCCTGAGTTTTCTCGTTACCACACGAAAACTTGTACAGCTTCCTGTTAATCGTAACAAACAAACATACAGCAATAAAAATACATTGCCTCTGTATAATGTTAGTATACGAGTAGATTTTGTACGTGATGTACACAACTACGATCAACGTACATATGTGTACATTGTGTATGTAAGGTATTATTTATAATTATGGTAGTAGTAGTAGTAGTAGTGTAGGCGGTGTTGCTCATTTCAGGCGTACAGTAACCTAAGTAGATGAAAATATAGTATCAAAAAAAATCCTTTCAGTTAAAATAAATTGCTGAAACTAGTTAGCTAAATACTCATTCAGCTGGTGAAAAACAAGCAAGCTTTTATTTATCTTTGTGATAATCATCCAAAAATAAATGGATACGTAATTTTATGAAATTATCGATCATGTAAAGTCATTACATTACTTAATTTGGCGGTCCATAATATTAATAACATTTTCAATTTATTTTGCTTGTTGAAGATAAATAATTATTTTTGAGTTGGATATTTAGGCCATTGTTTTTAACGCCCTTAAAGAATTATGAATTTAACTTTGTTTCATCCCTATGATATTTTTGCTCTTTCCTATATCATTATTAATTAAGATTTTATTTGATATAGGATTATTGAAGGTCTTAATAACAATAAATTGATCATAAAATAATATAAGTACTTCTAATAAAATAATGAATCTAAAAGAGTCAATTGGTGGACCTTTTCATTATATAACCTTTTATGATTAAAGACAAAAGGGACATTGGGGCCTTAAGCAGTATTAGTTAAATCCTTCTTGTGATTGATAAATATATACAAAGATTTAATCTCCTCTTTGAATAATTTTATGTTAAATAAATTCTAAATAGTTTATCGGTGAATTTTCCATGTCGTAAAATACCATTAATTACTCGGTAAATTAACTGAGATACACAATTATTACAATAGTTGATCCAAGTATTATATGTAAAATGTCAAGATTGGCCAAGCGGGTTAAAGTCAGTTACACCAATGTTTAATAAAATCTTGCAACGTTTGATAATTAGAATTAATCGTATCTAAACTATAGTTTGAAACTTCAAAATATAATGATAAAACGCTTTCTTCGATTTAAGTAGTAGTTTACTGGTAAAAACATTTAAAGAACCCTCGTTATCGCTATGCTCTAAGAGGTTTGGTATTTTAAGTTAAAAATATGTAATAGAAGTTATTGTAATAGAAATTATTATTATTTACAAGGCTTAATTTGACCTGGATACCAAACTCAATGAATGACTATGACTTGTGACTGTGTCAGTGACTATGACAATTTTGATACGCTGGGCGCTTACTTGTTTGGTGTTGGTCTAAGGTCAATTACAGCGGTTGAACCTACCAACATGTCTATGCAAGTAGAAACTCTATCCGCTGGACGGTTACTTGTTTGGTGTTGGTCTAAGGTCAATTGCAGCGGTTGAAACAGTCAACATGTCTATGCAAGTAGCAATAGAGTATCTCTATCCGCTGGTCGGTTACTTGTTTGGTGTAAGTTCAAAGTTAATAGCAGCGGTTGACGGACTTACATGTCTATGCAAGTAGCAATAGAGGAAAAAATTAAATATTTTATTAATCACTATCCGCTGGTCGGTTACTTGTTTGGTGCAAGTTCAAAAGTCAATAGCAGCGGTTGATGAACTTCCATGTCTATGCAAGTAGCAATAGAGTGACAGTAAATTAAAAAAAAAAACAATTTTATACTAAATTTACTGCTGAAAAGTGACACAATAAATTTACAACTATGACATTTATTAATGAATATTGACAAAATTATTAAATAAAAACTATAACAAATGATATAGTGGAAAAAAGAAAAGAAAAGTTAATTGTATATACAATATTTATAATAAAGCCAATGAAATGTATTCCTAATGAGTTAATCTACAATATTCATGGAAAGGCTATGAAATCTATATCTAATGACAAAACGATAAAGTACTTCGAGGACGAAGCACAGTCAGTATGGCCGTGTTAGATTATAACTTATTGATATGTTTAATCTGTCTAGTATAATTATCTATACATATGTATATAAATCTCACACGTGCGACCGTCGGCTGAACATCCCTTTGTTTACGATTAGTTTTAACTAGCTGTACCCGCGGCTTTGCCCTCGTAGTCATTTCATTTAAAAGTAACTCATACTTGTTATTCCAGGACCAAAAGTACCTACAAAGTACACTCAACTACATTTCTTCAAAATTTGTTCAGCCGTCAAATAGTTTTTTTATCGATTGCTCGGCATCTAATCATCGGATTAAGATAGCAAGTATTTCAGTTTTTAATTCTAATCTTAAGCTATTCAATAGTGAAAATTGCATCGCAATCGATTCAGTAGTTTTTACTTGATGCGCGAACAATCTTACAATCTTATCTTGTCAGTAGCAACCCGACATGACCGTGATAGGTTAGAAGACGAAGGTCGCCACTGAAGGTTGTTGACAGAAATCTATCTGTATTGCAATAGCGTTATGTGGAGGTATATTTTCAAAATACGCCGCGCAAAATCTTAAATTCGAAACTACCTACACCCGATCTCAGCTCGGGTAGTGACGTCATAAATGTTCGAGTGTATACCTTTACGGTATACTTTCGAAGAATACATTTTCGCTTTCTGGATTTTAAAGCATACCCGATGCCAATACGGTCTCTGACGTCAAGAGCGTTATATAGGTAATGTATATTTTTGAAATATTCAACGACGTCTGCCCTCGCTTAGTGCATCACGGTAGAATCTGTAGTTGCGCGGGCGACCGCGCAGATGTTACAATTCTGTTAGTACATCTTGAAAAATAGTAAGCAGTTTGGTTACCAATGCAAACAGCCGCAATAGGGCGCTTTTTATGAGGGATTGTAAATGAAACATGCACTTTTAGTAAAACTAACAAATTTGCAAAGTCAAAAAATGTTATAAAGTAAATTGACAGAAATGTTTCCTGTTTTTGAGTTTTTATTTCTAATTAATCCGAAGTGGAATTATTGTGACTGTGGTGATTAAAAAATTTGGCATTTCGCGATTTTCATACATAGTGGCATAATGAGAATTTGGCATTTATCGTACCATTCTACGTCTTTGGGATTTTACGTTTTTGGTATATTGCGTCGAAAGAGTTATAAATTATCAATATCCCACGATATAACAAACGCGCGATCGTCTCTACATGTTTATCTGCTTCTTTTCAAACAAAACTTAACGGTTTACTTCAGGAAATTACAGAAGCCTGTAACGATATAAAAGGGGTGTTTTGGTAATTTCTTGGAATAAAGGTAATAAAAATAAATTGGGGCAAGTCAGACCAAAAGTGGGGTGGGATTCTTGCCCCATTCGGTCGCTCTGAACGCGAGGACGCTAAACCTTTCTTCGGAATCACTCGAAACTAAAAATACTCATTACTATTTTGAAATTAATAAAATTACCTGGATAAACTTAGACCGGAACGAGCTTCAAGAACTATTGGATCAAGACCGTTCGGTAATGTACTAGCTAGTGGGTACTATAGTGGAAGATAAAACATACAACTCAAATTCAC
Organism: Alsophila aescularia; assembly: GCA_946251855.1. NCBI lineage: Eukaryota > Metazoa > Arthropoda > Insecta > Lepidoptera > Geometridae > Alsophila > Alsophila aescularia. The sequence continues at coordinate 28,189,263 of OX276384.1, forward strand.
CAATACAATATTTATTATCCTTGGTTTAAATTTACTTACTTACTTAAAATCTAAGGAACCGTGCCGTAGGTACGTTGGACGGCCATTCAAGCTAGCATGTAAAGTTGAAGACAAAAAATACAATTTAAATTCACCAATACAATATTTATTATCCTTGGTTTAATTTTGTTTACTTACTTAAAGTCTAAAGAATCCTAGCCTGCAGATCCAACTCAGCAGCCAAGAAATACCAAGATCTAAGATTACCCTGTTATAACTAGGGTCGATATAGAACTGACAAAATTAAGTATTTACTCTAACAGAACATTGATGAATTTGCCGGCCGGCAGTGTAGTTTACTTATTTACCTTTTTCTATAGGATTTAGCCGTTATGTTAGTGAAGTTAATTCTCCATCCGACGTTTCAGCAATGTCCGATTCGCGTGAGAGGTAGCCAGGCTAGACCCCTCAGGCGTTGCAGGTGTCCAGCAGGTCGGTGGGGAACCAAAGTTCAACACTCCGGGTTAACGAAATATATGGATAAAATACGATACCGCATCCCAAGAATGTGGCAGGAATCATTGGGTATAATGTCGGCGTGGCGTGACGTATCGCAACACGGCGCCTTTTCTACTTAAATCCGGGGGAAGAAGCATCCTTCGTGGGGTGTTTCAGTCCGGGGTTTTATTTTTATTTTTAAGATTTCTCACCCTCGAAATCACATTTGTTTATTTATCATTTCTTTAACTATTTTTGACAGCTAAACAACTGCCAAAAGACGTCTAAGAATTGTTATAAACTATAGTCCATAAAACGTTCCGTACCAGACGAAAGGTACGGAACGCGGTTTTTTTGCTTCGCTACCGTTATATTATCATAAAACTATATACTGTAACTATTAAATTATGATATTGTATGGGTTTGCTTTGGAAAAAATCTACGTTCCTAAATTTAACATTTGTTGCATTTAATTGGTTTGTTTAATTTTATTTTCTATTTGCTGACATTGCGGGACCGTGCCGAACAACGGAACGCGCCCTTTTGCTTTGACAGCTAATCGATGCAAAGATAAGTAAAATTTCGGTAGAGGTCACCACTTGTCTCCGTGTTTATGAATTGTACTTTATTAATTATTTATTTATTATTTGATTCCCAGTTATTCCTTGTTCCCTTTCGTATTTATTTCAATCAATTGACCTAATGAGAGTTATAAAGTCGTGAGCCGTAGTGCATGGACGTGTTATATTTATCGAAGTGTTTATAACCTCTGAACATGACTATTGTTTTTGGAACTCTGATTTACAGGATTATATCATGTAAGTAAACAACGTACGATAATCTGTTTTATGTACCCGATCGTCTGCTTTCGCTGGTATTCACCAAATACGAACGATAGTACTGTTTCAATCAACTATGTGCGACTTCAATGTCGTCATCTGATCAATAAACAACAACAGAACGGCTTGTCTGTTTAGAGATTTGACCTGTAGTCACAGCTATGCTAAGCTTTTATTTAAAGAAAGGGTTTTATTGTTTTTTTATTTAAGTAGCGTTTTGTCAACGCTACAAGCCTTAAAAATATTAAATAAAATGTAAAAATAACGTATAAAATATGTAAATGCTTATAAATATTGAGGAAAAACTTATAGAAACGCGTGAATTCAATCCATGGGCCTCCGGGTTACAGGCCAAACATGCTTCCGCTGCGCCACTCTGCTTCTTGGTAGGAACGCTGAATTTACAGTGCTCTTTTATAAAAGGATGTACAATTTTTATTATTCTCAAATTAATCTAACTTTAGACTCCTAGCAGGAAGCATTTATTTTTTCGTGGTAAAAAGTATCCTTGATTTTAACACATAATATAAAGTTTGACTGTGCCAAGTACCATCAAAATCAGTTCAGAAGTTTCAGCGTGATATGTGTTCTTTTAAATAACTTTTTAACTCTATCCTGAGGGAACCATTGATTTTTTCGGGATAAAAAGTATTCCTAATTTTAATCCATAACATAAGCTATGATTTTGCCAAGTTGCATCAAATCTGTCTGGTAGTTTCAACCAGACAGATTTGAGAGAGAGTTCAAAACGACAGACAGACAGACAAAAAAAAACATTTTTGCACTCCATATCGATTTTGAAGTTTATCTCAATTATAATTTACAAAAAATATTTAATGTACAGATTTAGCCCAGTTACAGTTTTTATGTAGTATAGAAAGAGATAAATTAGGCGTGTTCAAGTCTAGAGTGAAAAGGTATATAAGGCAAGCTTGCTGCACCTTCGGACACATCTCGCTTTCCATCAGGTGAAATTGTGGTCAAGCGAATGCCTAGAACGTCATTAAAAAACCCAACCCAAAGCCCCATCCTAGACTTAGCTTGTGTTATCACCCACATCGTCAAACACTACACGAAAAACCACTGAAAGTAAGCGAAAAGGCAAAATTACATAAATTACTTAGCCGACACGCAATAGCTATCTCACGCGCTCGAGTGGGCCCACATTAATGAAGTGGCCCGCAGTGGGCCCAATCGGTAAGATGATATTCAGGAGGCATAACGCCGGGTTTTTCCTCGTCGCTCGGATTAGTTTGCGTTACATTGCTAACGAGATGGTCGAAGTCATAAATTGAAAGCGGCATAGTCTTAAAATCTTGAGAGCACTTTTTAGTGTCCACGTATATAGCTACTCAAGCAAAAAATGTGTCGATCAACAACTAATTTTTGCTTCAACTTCAAAGCATTTGTTGTATGAATTCAAAGATATAGCATGATAATTTTAAAATCAATATCACGTAGTTACACATCATAATTTTTATTATAAGTTAGTTAAGTTTGTACGGTACCCTCGGTGCGCAAATTCGACTTGCAAGTGGCCGTTTCTTTTTAAATGTCACTATATAAAATAAATCGTACGGGTCCGTGGACGAAAGGTAAATAATATAAATAATAAAAAAACACGCGGATATTACTGCGTGTTTTATCCAATGGCACCGGATTTGATCCTCCGCTCCGGATCAATGACTTAAGTTATAAGCGGATATCTATTGCTCCTCACTTCAGAGGGCATTTCAAGTTATCGGTCTTGTCTATTAATATTATATTTAAGAGACTCTCGAGCGGCCTGACAAAGTCTGACACCGGAGACCAGCACTACCACATACGACAATCAAGCAATAATATAGTAGTATTAATTGCCTTGGACCACGCAACATCGTCGCTTATGTAATCAGAACGGGCAGTGTGAAGGCAGAGCTCAGCTAAATTGTCAATTTATCGATGTAGCCGCAACGTAGCGGCGTTGCAATAGTTGCCGATCCGGGGAGATATGTTGGACATCCTGGACTAAGCCCTGAGCGATATTCACCAGTTTGTATGTTGAGACGCTCAGTAACAACATATATAAATGTAGGCAGTGATGTATTTCCGATATACTCCGGATACGCGGGAGTAGGGAATGCAATACCGGGATACTGAGATCCCAAAATACCGGGATCCCGCATAAATTTTGCAGGGCTAATCTCGGTCGTTTTTTTGCGGGATCCCGCTGGACTGGCGGGATTACAGAGAAGCGCGTGCCAACTAGCGTGGAAGCTGAGCGAGCTTTTTAAGCCGCTGGCTACCTTGTGTGCAATATCGGGAGCCGTTTAGCAGACGACACAGTTAATACTTAATTTTTATTACGAAGCTAAATAATAAAAAAAAAAAGATTTAGATGTTTACGAGAATTAAAGGTATGTGCTATGTATATTTACGTATTTTTGGTGTGTCCATGATTATGTCAATGTTGATTATATTGACTTAATTCGTGTGACTTGTGCAAGACGCGTGACTATGTATTTTTTGTGATATTTAACTGACTATGACAATTTAAGTTTCGTATGTTTATGTCGATTTGTGTTGTTGATGTTTATGTTGTTATGTCAATTTATGTCTTGCGTCTTACTGATTTATCTCATTCTATGTCTATTTATTTCTGATAAAAATGTAAAAGTATTATATTAATTATACATTTAAAATGTACCAAAAACCTTGTTTTATTTGGGTTACAATAGAAACCATGAAAACATGAATGGTCTATTAGGTCTATATTACGTTTGATTTTAGAGGTCTAAATCCACCCCGCTGGATCCCGCAAATACCGGTATATAGCGGAACTAAGATGGTTCAGTCTCGCAAATACCTGGATTGAAATAATTTTGCGGGATTGCATTCCCTACGCGGGAGCAATGGTGGCTGACCGGTATATCGTGAGTGCATCACATAAACATTATGTACCCGATAAAAACCTCGATCTTGCACCTTACTTAACCTGTTAACCTGTGGACGAATGCTTTTGTGAAATATCGAATGATTAAAAGGTACACGCACAATCTGCATTTGAAGAGGGTAAATTAACAGAAGGATCCAAAATTACTATCGATGCTCACCCGAACAAATTCACCAGTGAGATAGGTATAACTAAATTATTAGAATAGGGGTTTTGGGGTTCCATTATCTGCTTAACTTGTGATTTCCTTTCGTTACGTCGTATGATCAAACTATTTTTATACTCTAGGCTAGGAGACAGCTCATATAATTTTATATGTTACGCTTTTTTGTAATGAATACGTATTTTTTCTTTTGATTGTAATTTTTTAATTAATAATGTTTATTTTTTTCATGTTACTGTTATATTATGTTTTTATGCAAACTACATTATATTTTACTAATGACTACAGATTTGTTAGGCTTGCACACATTTTTTTGTTCAAAGGGTGTTTTGAACGAACGCTGATATTAAATAACATACCTGATGATGGCCAATCTTATCTTAACCAATTGAGCATAAAAAGTGGTTATAACCGGTATTCTAGTAGTAGCTACGTTGCTTTGGCGCGTGTTATGCTAAGATACAAAAATATAAATAATTTCATAATTAAAATACTCTGCCAAGTGCGTGTTGGACATACATATATTCAGGGTTCCGTATCCATGCTTACAATAAAGACCAATAATGAAGACCGCATTCCAGTCCGTCCAATAGCGTACGTATTGCGCGAACAAGTTTTCTCTCTAAGAAATGTGTTCGGTGTAGTTAATAGTAAATCTAATTAGTCGTGACGTGATAACTTTGTTAGGGAATCTTTTTTCTGCGCTAGTATCTAGGAAGGATATTTTAATTAAAAGATGCGGTTTGTCAAAACTAACGAACTTACGCACATACGTCAGCGTTTATAATAAAACGTACCTAGTTGCACCCTTAAAAATAAGACTACCTTGTGTAAACAAGATAGCAAGATCACTGGCGTGAGTAAAAACGAGATAGATATACGCCCCGCTGCTTTATTGCGATGTGATATACGTATTTTACAGAATATGATTGAATTGTCACAGAATATATATTTGATAAAATGCCTACGACAAATTTTATAACACAGTAAATTTCTGCGAATGAATGAGCTTATAGAATATGTTTCACAAATTTTTACAAAACAGACATTTGTAAAAAATGCCTATTATTAGTTGTATTTTTATGTGTATTTATTTTCTCGATAATATTTTGATTTAATACAAGAATCAAATTCACCAATACAATATTTATTATCCTTGGTTTAAATTTACTTACTTACTTAAAATCTAAGGAACCGTGCCGTAGGTACGTTGGACGGCCATTCAAGCTAGCATGTAAAGTTGAAGACAAAAAATACAATTTAAATTCACCAATACAATATTTATTATCCTTGGTTTAATTTTGTTTACTTACTTAAAGTCTAAAGAATCCTAGCCTGCAGATCCAACTCAGCAGCCAAGAAATACCAAGATCTAAGATTACCCTGTTATAACTAGGGTCGATATAGAACTGACAAAATTAAGTATTTACTCTAACAGAACATTGATGAATTTGCCGGCCGGCAGTGTAGTTTACTTATTTACCTTTTTCTATAGGATTTAGCCGTTATGTTAGTGAAGTTAATTCTCCATCCGACGTTTCAGCAATGTCCGATTCGCGTGAGAGGTAGCCAGGCTAGACCCCTCAGGCGTTGCAGGTGTCCAGCAGGTCGGTGGGGAACCAAAGTTCAACACTCCGGGTTAACGAAATATATGGATAAAATACGATACCGCATCCCAAGAATGTGGCAGGAATCATTGGGTATAATGTCGGCGTGGCGTGACGTATCGCAACACGGCGCCTTTTCTACTTAAATCCGGGGGAAGAAGCATCCTTCGTGGGGTGTTTCAGTCCGGGGTTTTATTTTTATTTTTAAGATTTCTCACCCTCGAAATCACATTTGTTTATTTATCATTTCTTTAACTATTTTTGACAGCTAAACAACTGCCAAAAGACGTCTAAGAATTGTTATAAACTATAGTCCATAAAACGTTCCGTACCAGACGAAAGGTACGGAACGCGGTTTTTTTGCTTCGCTACCGTTATATTATCATAAAACTATATACTGTAACTATTAAATTATGATATTGTATGGGTTTGCTTTGGAAAAAATCTACGTTCCTAAATTTAACATTTGTTGCATTTAATTGGTTTGTTTAATTTTATTTTCTATTTGCTGACATTGCGGGACCGTGCCGAACAACGGAACGCGCCCTTTTGCTTTGACAGCTAATCGATGCAAAGATAAGTAAAATTTCGGTAGAGGTCACCACTTGTCTCCGTGTTTATGAATTGTACTTTATTAATTATTTATTTATTATTTGATTCCCAGTTATTCCTTGTTCCCTTTCGTATTTATTTCAATCAATTGACCTAATGAGAGTTATAAAGTCGTGAGCCGTAGTGCATGGACGTGTTATATTTATCGAAGTGTTTATAACCTCTGAACATGACTATTGTTTTTGGAACTCTGATTTACAGGATTATATCATGTAAGTAAACAACGTACGATAATCTGTTTTATGTACCCGATCGTCTGCTTTCGCTGGTATTCACCAAATACGAACGATAGTACTGTTTCAATCAACTATGTGCGACTTCAATGTCGTCATCTGATCAATAAACAACAACAGAACGGCTTGTCTGTTTAGAGATTTGACCTGTAGTCACAGCTATGCTAAGCTTTTATTTAAAGAAAGGGTTTTATTGTTTTTTTATTTAAGTAGCGTTTTGTCAACGCTACAAGCCTTAAAAATATTAAATAAAATGTAAAAATAACGTATAAAATATGTAAATGCTTATAAATATTGAGGAAAAACTTATAGAAACGCGTGAATTCAATCCATGGGCCTCCGGGTTACAGGCCAAACATGCTTCCGCTGCGCCACTCTGCTTCTTGGTAGGAACGCTGAATTTACAGTGCTCTTTTATAAAAGGATGTACAATTTTTATTATTCTCAAATTAATCTAACTTTAGACTCCTAGCAGGAAGCATTTATTTTTTCGTGGTAAAAAGTATCCTTGATTTTAACACATAATATAAAGTTTGACTGTGCCAAGTACCATCAAAATCAGTTCAGAAGTTTCAGCGTGATATGTGTTCTTTTAAATAACTTTTTAACTCTATCCTGAGGGAACCATTGATTTTTTCGGGATAAAAAGTATTCCTAATTTTAATCCATAACATAAGCTATGATTTTGCCAAGTTGCATCAAATCTGTCTGGTAGTTTCAACCAGACAGATTTGAGAGAGAGTTCAAAACGACAGACAGACAGACAAAAAAAAACATTTTTGCACTCCATATCGATTTTGAAGTTTATCTCAATTATAATTTACAAAAAATATTTAATGTACAGATTTAGCCCAGTTACAGTTTTTATGTAGTATAGAAAGAGATAAATTAGGCGTGTTCAAGTCTAGAGTGAAAAGGTATATAAGGCAAGCTTGCTGCACCTTCGGACACATCTCGCTTTCCATCAGGTGAAATTGTGGTCAAGCGAATGCCTAGAACGTCATTAAAAAACCCAACCCAAAGCCCCATCCTAGACTTAGGCTTGTGTTATCACCCACATCGTCAAACACTACACGAAAAACCACTGAAAGTAAGCGAAAAGGCAAAATTACATAAATTACTTAGCCGACACGCAATAGCTATCTCACGCGCTCGAGTGGGCCCACATTAATGAAGTGGCCCGCAGTGGGCCCAATCGGTAAGATGATATTCAGGAGGCATAACGCCGGGTTTTTCCTCGTCGCTCGGATTAGTTTGCGTTACATTGCTAACGAGATGGTCGAAGTCATAAATTGAAAGCGGCATAGTCTTAAAATCTTGAGAGCACTTTTTAGTGTCCACGTATATAGCTACTCAAGCAAAAAATGTGTCGATCAACAACTAATTTTTGCTTCAACTTCAAAGCATTTGTTGTATGAATTCAAAGATATAGCATGATAATTTTAAAATCAATATCACGTAGTTACACATCATAATTTTTATTATAAGTTAGTTAAGTTTGTACGGTACCCTCGGTGCGCAAATTCGACTTGCAAGTGGCCGTTTCTTTTTAAATGTCACTATATAAAATAAATCGTACGGGTCCGTGGACGAAAGGTAAATAATATAAATAATAAAAAAACACGCGGATATTACTGCGTGTTTTATCCAATGGCACCGGATTTGATCCTCCGCTCCGGATCAATGACTTAAGTTATAAGCGGATATCTATTGCTCCTCACTTCAGAGGGCATTTCAAGTTATCGGTCTTGTCTATTAATATTATATTTAAGAGACTCTCGAGCGGCCTGACAAAGTCTGACACCGGAGACCAGCACTACCACATACGACAATCAAGCAATAATATAGTAGTATTAATTGCCTTGGACCACGCAACATCGTCGCTTATGTAATCAGAACGGGCAGTGTGAAGGCAGAGCTCAGCTAAATTGTCAATTTATCGATGTAGCCGCAACGTAGCGGCGTTGCAATAGTTGCCGATCCGGGGAGATATGTTGGACATCCTGGACTAAGCCCTGAGCGATATTCACCAGTTTGTATGTTGAGACGCTCAGTAACAACATATATAAATGTAGGCAGTGATGTATTTCCGATATACTCCGGATACGCGGGAGTAGGGAATGCAATACCGGGATACTGAGATCCCAAAATACCGGGATCCCGCATAAATTTTGCAGGGCTAATCTCGGTCGTTTTTTTGCGGGATCCCGCTGGACTGGCGGGATTACAGAGAAGCGCGTGCCAACTAGCGTGGAAGCTGAGCGAGCTTTTTAAGCCGCTGGCTACCTTGTGTGCAATATCGGGAGCCGTTTAGCAGACGACACAGTTAATACTTAATTTTTATTACGAAGCTAAATAATAAAAAAAAAAAGATTTAGATGTTTACGAGAATTAAAGGTATGTGCTATGTATATTTACGTATTTTTGGTGTGTCCATGATTATGTCAATGTTGATTATATTGACTTAATTCGTGTGACTTGTGCAAGACGCGTGACTATGTATTTTTTGTGATATTTAACTGACTATGACAATTTAAGTTTCGTATGTTTATGTCGATTTGTGTTGTTGATGTTTATGTTGTTATGTCAATTTATGTCTTGCGTCTTACTGATTTATCTCATTCTATGTCTATTTATTTCTGATAAAAATGTAAAAGTATTATATTAATTATACATTTAAAATGTACCAAAAACCTTGTTTTATTTGGGTTACAATAGAAACCATGAAAACATGAATGGTCTATTAGGTCTATATTACGTTTGATTTTAGAGGTCTAAATCCACCCCGCTGGATCCCGCAAATACCGGTATATAGCGGAACTAAGATGGTTCAGTCTCGCAAATACCTGGATTGAAATAATTTTGCGGGATTGCATTCCCTACGCGGGAGCAATGGTGGCTGACCGGTATATCGTGAGTGCATCACATAAACATTATGTACCCGATAAAAACCTCGATCTTGCACCTTACTTAACCTGTTAACCTGTGGACGAATGCTTTTGTGAAATATCGAATGATTAAAAGGTACACGCACAATCTGCATTTGAAGAGGGTAAATTAACAGAAGGATCCAAAATTACTATCGATGCTCACCCGAACAAATTCACCAGTGAGATAGGTATAACTAAATTATTAGAATAGGGGTTTTGGGGTTCCATTATCTGCTTAACTTGTGATTTCCTTTCGTTACGTCGTATGATCAAACTATTTTTATACTCTAGGCTAGGAGACAGCTCATATAATTTTATATGTTACGCTTTTTTGTAATGAATACGTATTTTTTCTTTTGATTGTAATTTTTTAATTAATAATGTTTATTTTTTTCATGTTACTGTTATATTATGTTTTTATGCAAACTACATTATATTTTACTAATGACTACAGATTTGTTAGGCTTGCACACATTTTTTTGTTCAAAGGGTGTTTTGAACGAACGCTGATATTAAATAACATACCTGATGATGGCCAATCTTATCTTAACCAATTGAGCATAAAAAGTGGTTATAACCGGTATTCTAGTAGTAGCTACGTTGCTTTGGCGCGTGTTATGCTAAGATACAAAAATATAAATAATTTCATAATTAAAATACTCTGCCAAGTGCGTGTTGGACATACATATATTCAGGGTTCCGTATCCATGCTTACAATAAAGACCAATAATGAAGACCGCATTCCAGTCCGTCCAATAGCGTACGTATTGCGCGAACAAGTTTTCTCTCTAAGAAATGTGTTCGGTGTAGTTAATAGTAAATCTAATTAGTCGTGACGTGATAACTTTGTTAGGGAATCTTTTTTCTGCGCTAGTATCTAGGAAGGATATTTTAATTAAAAGATGCGGTTTGTCAAAACTAACGAACTTACGCACATACGTCAGCGTTTATAATAAAACGTACCTAGTTGCACCCTTAAAAATAAGACTACCTTGTGTAAACAAGATAGCAAGATCACTGGCGTGAGTAAAAACGAGATAGATATACGCCCCGCTGCTTTATTGCGATGTGATATACGTATTTTACAGAATATGATTGAATTGTCACAGAATATATATTTGATAAAATGCCTACGACAAATTTTATAACACAGTAAATTTCTGCGAATGAATGAGCTTATAGAATATGTTTCACAAATTTTTACAAAACAGACATTTGTAAAAAATGCCTATTATTAGTTGTATTTTTATGTGTATTTATTTTCTCGATAATATTTTGATTTAATACAAGAATCAAACAAAAGTTTTACTATTTTTATGAAACATTCATTAACCGACTTCAAGATGAGGTTGAGAACCTCATCTTGACCCGTAAAATGTATTAATTTTATAATGTAGTATTTAGTATGTATAACAGTATATTTTTGAAATTAAGTAGGTACATTCGTATGACGATTATAAAGTTTAGTAATATTAGTATTCTAAACAAATATACCAAATATAAATGTATGTATCTTTGTCCATGTATATTTCAAAAAACTACTGATTAGATTGCCATAATTCTTGGGAAATACCTTATACTTAAGGATTTAAGAAATGCAAGTTTCATCAAAGTATATTTTTCACTAACTAGCACGAAGTAGTAGTATTGTCGTGAAATTGTCGCTTCTGTTTTACATTACTTTTTTGCTCTATGATGGAAGATATTTGTAGCTCTCTGTTGCACTTGTTGACTTCCCAGTCAACAAGTGCAACAGAGAGCGACAATTTCACGATATTTAATATCGCTCTCTATCGTTTATGGTTCGATCAGAGGTTAAATACTTTAGATTTTTTGAAAATTATACAGATATCAATTAAATAAGTAAACTTACACATGGTAAGTGATCCCTCGGCTTTTCGAAGTCTTGCTTTTTTAATTTCCATAGAGTCGAATGACACAGGACGGCATTTTTATTTAATGAATACGCGCAGTATTTGCTATCAAAACTTTCGCGAGACTAAGCTCAAATGTGGCTGTACAGCCACATTTTTTGTTGCTGTGTTTAAGCGCATCAAAACTCATCTTCCACTTTTTAATATAACATAATTGGGTAGGACATATAACTCGCACTAAAAAGTTACTTTAGTGCCGAATATTTCTTAAACAGAACCGAATAAAAGAGAACTACAATAGAACCTCTAATCTTTTATAATACCAACCCAACGAGTGCCCACTTGAGGGAGTCCAAAAACATAATTTGTTTATGTTCACTTTTCATGTTTGAGAATCACACTATAATTATTATGTTTTTATAATGTAGTGGTTATAAAAATATCTATACATGTGCCAAAATTTTATCTTGTTGTGTCAATAGCGTCTGAATTAAAATATTGCTACATACATACGGACATACTGACATGGATATACTATCAGGGATAAATAGATAGATAGATAAACGCTATATTGTACACAACAGAAAAAAAAACAAAAATTTAGAACGATAGCAGAAGAAGTGTTGGTTTATAGTTTGACTATGGATCCCTAAGAATAACCATATTGACCTTTCAAATCAGCGCAAACATAATTACGATAGCGATAAAAATAATGAACTTATTTACGGACAAAATATTTAGATTTTATAAGGATTTCATTAAATATTATAATCATCAATTTAATTTACTAAAAAATTCATTATTTTACAAAATTAAATTACTAAAAGTTGTTACCTACATTTTACCCAATTTATTTTATCATGGTAATAAACCTATACACGCCATCATTAGTTTAAAGTAGATCAATTATTATAAACAAGTTGAATCTACCTTAATTAACCCTGCCTCCTAGTCTACAAAACAAGATGTTCTAGGAAACAGATCACGTAAGTCGCGAGAACACAACATATTGAATTTTGGTCACGTAAAATCTATGTATTTTCTACATTTCGTGTATTTTTTAGGGATACGTGGGAAGTCAAGTAACCTTCCAGTCCTATAAAAATGAAACGAGTCGTTTTCCAACGTTTCATTAATTTTTGTCGTTTTTTGTATGGCGTTTATGTCAAAAGCTGACGGACAGTAAGCAAAAACGGTTCGTATTGAGATATAGGAACCGGCCATAAGTGAGGATAGTTTGTGATGGAGAGTTACTTGATCTGCGACGTTACGACTGTCAAACTGAGTTGGCCTAAACACAAGTAAAAAACTAACATCGAAGCAAAACAAATGACAAAATATGTCAAATGGATTTACTAAAAATGATGAACAAATTTTGATATATTTTTATGGTATCGTACTAAGTATACTCTTAGAAAAAAAAAGAAGAATAATCCAAATCTGACAGAAAATGCCACTGCCATATATAACAGGGTGTAAGGGAGTACAATCGCAATCAAAGTGCTCCAAGCCAATTTGGTACCACCTGCATGTGGTACGGCAGGGTGCCGTATAACGAACGAGGCTCTGGCGACCGATAAATGGTGGCATATCCATACATAAATCTGCGCAGCTAAACGGCACAGACCGGTGAAGGGCAGCAGCGTCAATGGTGCGAGGAGCTGTGCCCTGCGATCGCTAACTCACCTGCCCAGCGTGGCGATTTGCGGGCATTTCCTCATAATGACTTGTCATTATGAGGAAATGCTTTCGTGGTGCTTGCACCACAAAAAAACGGCCTCCAGTTCCCGGCAGCTCTGCTATTCCTGACCAAGGTGGTGGTCATGGTAACGGCAGGACGGGGTGTGCTAAAAATTCCCGGGTTACGGAAAGCCACTAGCAACGACTGAACTTGGCTACGTTTAATTGATGCACTCTACGGCTGGACGAACACATAAAAAAGCTGTAAGTAGAACTGGAGGACATCATGTGGCACCATTAAGGAGGAGGACACCATTACCCTGACATCGGGCCATCTGATATACTTCAGAGATGGAAACCACCAATCCCAAGGCGGCGTTGGGTTCCTCGTTCATAAAGCCTAAGCTAACAACGTTGAAGAAGTCTGTAGTGTATCGACAAGGGTAGCGTACCTCATTATTAAACTCACCAAGATATATTCTCTCAAGGTGATACAGGTCTACGCAACGACATCCTCGCACTCAGACGATGAGGTTGAAGATATGTATGATGACATATCCCAGGCCTTTCATACTACCAGGAGGGCTCACTTCAACGTTTTTATGGGGAACTTCAACGCTAAAGTGAGAAAGACAAGACTGCAACGAATCGAGGATTAGACTACATGGGTTTGGCAGCAGAAATTCCAGAGAGAAAATGCTTTTTAATTTACTGGAGAGGGAAAGGCTCTCCTTAATGAAGTATTTCTTTAAGAAGCAGCCCCAGAGAAAAAAAAACATGGCGAAGCCTGAATGGCGTTACTAAAAATGAGATCGACTTTATCATGGCGGAAAAAACATATATTTGGAGGTGTCTCTGTGATTAACAGGTTCAATAACGGAAGTGATCACCGAATGGTCTGAAGCACTCACCGAGTATCGACTTTAAGCTTGAGCGAACCCGTATGATAAATTCCACGCTCCGACCGATTCAGCTGCAAAGCATAGTTGGGTCCAAAAAATTCCAAAGAAATCTGGGGAAACGATTTGTTGCCGTGGAAACTACAAATGACGTTAACGAGGGACTTAACAGACGAAACTCTCCTTTTAATGGCACAAAGACGGGAAAATGCTAAAGCCTCTTTGGCAGAGCAGATGACTCTCTACATGAAAATCATGAAACTGATCTTCGGTGACCATCCACGTGTTCTTCGGTGCTTTAATACCTGCCGAATACAAAAGGCAATTGAACAGAACCGAGGGTCTAAGGTTTACGTGCGATAACTTGACGATTGGGAGAAGTAATATGTCAAAGATAAAAACAGCTGATGGCAAAACCACTTTGTCAAATTTTCTCGCTGAGATCGAGGATTTCTATGGCTGATTATATGCTCCAAGTGCTCTTTGACCGGAAATCTCTAGTGAGGATTCAAGAGCCACACTGACCCGCCACTACATTGATGAGCTGCCAGAAGTCAGCCTGGACGAGGTGGAGATGATCTTGAGAAAACTGAAAAACGGAAAAGCTCCTGGTAAAGACGGCATTACCTTGAGTAAGTAAAAGTAAAAGTAAGGAGTTAATCCTGTCCTAAGAGAGCGAAAAGCTTTATTTAATACTGTCATCAACTGTGGGACAACTCCAGAGGCGTGGAGCAGGAGTGTGGTGGTACTATTCTTCAAGGAACCTTGCTCAAGAATTAAAGGCCCATCTCACATCTGAGTCACGTCTATAAGTTGTTCTCAAGGGTCTTCACCAATTGTCTCGCTCGTAGATTTGAATAATTTCAGCTTTCCGAACAGGCCAAGGTTCGTGGAGCATGGAACCGTAGACCACATTCACACAGTGTGGCACATTATGCATAAGTATAATCAGCCACTGTGTCTGGCTTTTCGGGACTATTTGAAGGTCTTTGACTCCATCGAAACCTGGTCTGTTCTGGACTCTTCTTACATATATTCAAGTTTTGAGATGCGTCTATGACGCTGCTACGATGTCCGACCAAGTCCACAACCGGCAAAGTGAACAAAATTCAATTGATTAGGGGACTACTTCATGTCATATCCCTGAAACTGCTTACTAACGCAATGGTGGATATGTTCAAGATGTTGGACTGGAATGGAATGGTCATCAACATAAACGTCGAGTGTATCTCACACTTGAAATTTGAAGACGATATTGTCCTGATGGCGGAGTCACTGCAAGAGTTACAACAAATGCAGACCAGCCTAGCAGATGCCTCCCGACATATTGTCTTCTGCAAGAACATCGACAAAACCAAATTGATGATAAATCAACACATTACACTGGACACTATATGTAGTACTACTAGACTGGTCTACAAATTTCAGATCGCTCAACGATCTATAGAACGGGCTTTGCTCGGGGTTTCTCTAAGGGATCGCATCCGAAATG